>OX451738.1:1202605851-1203860299 GCA_948472305.1 Vicia faba | reverse complement strand
AAGTAAGTAACTGCTGCAATCTTTTGATACTTAGGCTCTTCTTCCAAACCTAAGAAAAGGACTTGATTAGTAATAGGTCGATCAAACAGTAAGAGTACTCTTCTAATGTAGGAATAAGCTGAAAATCCGGAAAGGTGAAGTACTATTACAACAAATCATAGAACTGGACCAACATAGTGAGAATACCATCCTTCATGTTGACACCCATAAGAGAGAAAAGTGCTCCATACTTCTTTGTGAAATCCTCAAGATTGTCAATCAAAGAAACCAGACTCTTCAATTCTTCTATATTAAGAATCTTAAAATTGTACTATTGAGTCTTTCTCCTTCCAAAGTCCATGGTCAAAATGATGCTTATGATATTTTCAAATAGAAATCCTTAAGTTCCTTGAAAACTTGTTTAAAGAATGCTCATGGGTGCATGAATGCATGATGATGCAACAATCACACACATGATCACAAACATGAGGGGTTCAACGGTTCCACCTCACGAGCATGAAGTGAAAGGTACTACCCACAAGGTGAGGTCTAAGAGTTTAAACCAACTGTAGAACAAGGTTCTAAAAGTTCCCAGAGTCTACATTCCTCTTTCGGATATTACCAACTTCCAAATTTACAAAAGATTGTGGAGATGAGAAAAGAAGAATTATTTTTACGATTTTTGATTTGATAAAGCTTCCAACGAGCTCTAGGCCTACATACCAGCAATATGCAATGTTGAAATAAAAACCTATGTAGTTCGGGTAAAAAAGACCAAAATTGGTTTATTATGATTGGTTTTAATGTAAAAGACATTCCATCTTATCAAAGTGGAAAACAAATAAACTATGACAATCATGGTAAAAAGAGAACTTGCTTCATCTTAAATATGGAGAACTTAAAGCCTGGACCAACTCAACAGTGCAAGTCTCATCATATAAGTGGAAAGTTACTTCAATATTGCTGAAGCGGTAAAGCGGCAAACAAAAAGTAAGTATTGATTATTGGGTGATATTTAGGTTATATTGTATCGTCTCGATAAGGATTAGTGCTACTAAATTTCCATTTGAAAAATCTCTTGTTAATGAGTTTGGGTTTGAATTTGGGTAAAGGTATGAAAGGTAAAAGTTATCAACAGAAAAAAAGTTCATTCTTCAGATATAAATAACTTATCAACCATGTATATAATCCTCTCTTCACAAACTTAAACCTATTGACCAATTATACTCAACCTAGAATAATCATCAATTTTATCATGTGTCAAATACAACTCCCACTATATCACCTCGGTGGCGATCTCTTAAGCAACCTCAATAACACAGAAGTCAACCGTGCTAATTGCGTCAATAATCTCTCAGCATGACACCCAAGTGAATAATAGCTCTAAATATATCTCTAGAATCTAGACACTATTATATAATCATCATGGATAAGAATTAGAGTAGTATATGTCTATAGCAACCCAAATCCAAACCATGGAGTAAAAATCCAGGACAATAATCGACAAAGATTTATAAAGTAAGTTTTATACAATGCCATGGGAAACAAACATACATGAGTTCAAATAAACTACATATAGAAACCCAACAAATGAATAATACACAAATTAGAAGAGAAATGAACCACAAATCTTTCGGTTTGTCAGCGCCGGCCGATGAGAAATCCATCTCGGATCATCCGTGAGAAAGCTCCATAGTTGTTTTCTAAGCTAATCTACTAAAAAATGAGGGCGATGAATTTTGGGAACAAAAATCCCAAAACCCATAACATAAAATGAAATGAAAATGAAGTTATAAAACAAATCTCAGCAGATCGCACTTAGCGGCCTTCGCGCGCTAAGCGGGCTGCCATATATTTAGACACTAAACCGCCTTAAACCGCGTTAAGCGGACTATTCACGCTTAGCGGGCTCTAAAACTATGCCTCTGCCAAAATTCAAAAAATCACTCAAAGGGAACTACAACTTCCTCTTAGCGCGTTCGCCTGGATAAAATTTTCTCAAAAATGGACTTTTATTCTGCATACACGCATCTAGAGTCGTGTCTTCGACACCTTATTTCTAGATACTCTAAATATGCGATAAATATCTACAAAAGAAGTAAAATCTATCAAATGATACACAAATGAATCAAAAAATCTTATGTATAAACTAAACTAATTTACACAAAAGTCAGGTTTATTCAACTGATATTAACAACAAAGAGTCGATAAGTGCAATAAAAAGTATATACAAAAATA
The DNA here is from genome assembly GCA_948472305.1 of Vicia faba. Taxonomy (NCBI): domain Eukaryota; kingdom Viridiplantae; phylum Streptophyta; class Magnoliopsida; order Fabales; family Fabaceae; genus Vicia; species Vicia faba. The sequence continues at coordinate 1,203,858,082 of OX451738.1, read as the reverse complement.
ACTACAATTTGAACTTATCAAACTATCTCCAACTTGAACTTGTTTGTCCTCAAACAAGGTCAAACAAACTTAAAGAAGTAAAAGTAATCAACCAAAGAATCATGAATCAACAGATTTGGAAAATGGAAAACAAATGTATGGTTCAAACAAAAACGCACACGCAAGGTAATTACTTACCACAATCCTACAATGACAACATGTAAACGAAACAAATCTTAAGTACAAAAATCATGTAAAACATTCTAAAACAAAACAAGCTTAATCATGAATCACGCCTAGTAAAAATTTATCGGTAGATGAAGAACACACAAAGGTGAGGTAACAAAACACTCATCCATAATCTTGTAAACAAAAGACTAAATTATGCATTCATCCAAAAATTCACATTTAAAACATAAAGGCAAGAATCACAAGGGCTTTTCAAGGTTATAATGTGGCTTGGTTAAAAAACAAGGGATAAATCCTAAGGCTAATAAAAAAAAAACTTACCTAAACCTAAGGGAGTGACCAACTCACAAAAGTTCAAACACAAAATTTCAATCAAACTTTTTCATAATCCCAAATTTCACAAACCAATCACAATACTTATTAACACAACATTATTCCATTTTTCTTTTATTTTTATTTTTTCAAAGCTTTTTCAACTTTTTTCTTTCTTTTTATTTTCTTTCTTTTTCTTTCTTTTATTTTTTTTTCTTTTACAACCTCATAGTAATCACAATATAAGTAAGTAAATAATTCTCTCCCCAACTTGAATTCAACCAACATTAAAGTGTGAATACTTCCTACTTTCTAAGGCAAGGCAAAAATTCAAACTATAAATCAAAGTTGAGGGTTCAAGAAAACTAAGAATCCAAATTCATTCAAAAAGGAAAATGAAACAATCATAGCCAAGCATTAAGTTTAAAAACAACATTGACCTTGACAAAAAGGCTCAAAGAGGGGTTAACAAAAGTTCACACACTCACAAGGTGAAATGACTATTTGGTCAAGTAGTTGTGCTCAAAATCAAACAAAAATTCCTTGATCATTTTCATGTTTTCATACAATCAACACAAAACAAAATATTAAGCATAATAAAGTCCAGTTAAAAAAAGAATATGGCCGCCAACATATATGAACAATGGAATGCTTCCTCACATTTGGGGGTAAAAAGGGAACTACAATGATTCAATCAAAAGCAAGTAGTGCAAAAAGAATGAATGGTTTAATAAATATACATATGAAATTTTCCTAAACATGTTATGCTATAGAAAACGATAAACGAGTATCTAGCGTGTACCAACTTCAAAAACTATCATTACCAGACATCCGCAAGTTGAATCAATCAAAATCGAAAAATCACCTCAAAATTCTTCAAGTTACCAGACCAATATTAGAGTACAATCAACAACAAAAGAATTAAAATAAAGATATAATGCTAATGGTATTTACTACTATAAAGCCTTGGTGAAAGTGGGAAAAAGGAGGACTGAGTGAACACTAAAAAAAATTCACTAGCTCAAAACAGCAGAGCACGCTAAGCAAGCTCTACCGCGCTTAACGCGTGTTGTACCACAAAATTTTCCCTCTCATTTATCAAGACTTTTCTCAGAAGATCTCTTTGACCCAAGACTGGATTAGGGTTTGACCAGCTCAAGACATCTCATCATGCACTGATGACCCAAAATTAGGGTTTGGAATTGCACAAGGATTTTTGGACTATCAATGCTTAATATGACTTTCAAGTATCATCATGGACCCCTAAGATTACTCATGTCAAGTTTCAAGCCTTGAATCACATTTTTGATCAGTCAATGTGACAGTTGACCTAAAAATCAGCTATATTGGGGAAAAAGTCAACCATGGCCAATTTAATGTCAAACTTGATAATTATTTATCCACATCAACATTTTAGACTCATATGTATCATTTGATCAAGTTCGGACCATAATTCCTCAAGAAATTTGATCAAATCATCAAAAGGGTAAAATGGTCAAAATTAGAATTTTTGACTGAGAAAGGGAAATTTCTGATTTTTGACCTAGCAAATGACCAATTGGTTTGAAGCATGATTTCATGGTTTCAATTGCATCATCTTGACCTAATGACATGGTTCAAAACATTGCAATTCCATTGGATTGACAGATAAAATTTGCAATCAACTGATCAAAAGTCAATTGTATACTGAAAAGTCAAACTTTGACTTTTTGGTCAAAATCAAATGCCAAGGATCAAAATTCATCAAAACATGTCAAAATGTGAAACTTGTTCATCAAGAAATCAAAGATTGAAGATTTTGTTTTGAAATTTGAAATTTTCTTAACTTAGAAATTTTTCTAAGTATAGAAAATTTCTTATTTTTTCTAAACTTTAAGCCAAATTCTCACCATGATACAAGATGATTCAAAGAAAGTTCCTGTTGTACCCCAAAATTTTCCCTCCCATATTTCTCAAGACATGTCAAGAATAATCTCCAAGTGTTCAAGATGGCTCAAGAGTTGGACAATCAAATCATCTCCTAAGACAGTCAATTCAAATTAGGGTTTTGTGTTGCATCAAGGTCCTTACATCCAAATGACCTAAAGTTCTCCCCAATGTCCTAATATGTTCTTAAGTTCATCCATGTCAAATTTCAAGCCTTGTAGAGGAAGTTTGGTCAGTCAATTCCTCAAGAGGTCCAAAAATCGACTATGATAGGGCAAAAGTCAACTGTGGCCTACAAATGGTCAAACCTCAAGATTTTTTGTCAACATTCTCATTTTGAATGATAATTCATCATTTGATCAAGGGTTTATCATGATTCATCAAGGATTGCTCAAAATTCATCAAGATTCAAAAGTTGCTAAATTAGGGTTTTGCAGGAAAAGTCAACTCAACTTTGACCAGGCATAACTTTCTCATAATTTATAATAAATGACACATCCAAATCTCATTTTGAATAGGATGGAATTTCCTACAATCCATCTTCACACCCCAAGATCAAGAAATGCACTCACAAAAAGTTACAAATTTGGACATTATAGGTCATTTTTGAAAGTCAACAAAAACACCTTTTTTTACAAAGCTTATAACTTGAGCATGGAATATAAAAATGAGATGAGACCAAAAGGGTTGGTTAGAGGACATATCAAGGTTTCTAAAAAGTTCAATAACACTTCCAAAAGATCAAAATTGAAGAAGTTATGAATTGTTGAAGTTAGGCATTTTTCCAAAAGTGCCAAAAGTCAATTATCCTCAAAACTCCAATTTTTGACAAAAGGGCCCACTTTTTTCCACTTGATTTGGTCTTATCACACCACACATGTGTCCCATATTCAGTTTCATGTCCATTCATTAACTTTTCTATTTTATTTAATTTTATTGAATTAATTCATTTTAAATCAATATTAATTCAAATAAAATCCAAAAATTGATGGAATGATATCTTTTTGATCATTACAGCTTTCAATTATCATGATTCACATAATGAAATTCGTATCAAGCCTTATTGTGCACAAAATATTTGATTTGAGCCTATTTTGGAAGTTTGTTAATGGAAGATCATATCAAATCATGATTAATCAATTCCCATGGATTCAAGCCCAAAGATTAAACCTAATGCACTGTATAACACTTGTACAGGCCAGACATATCAGAAACACGACCTAAGAGCTGCAGAAACGGCCAAACCAAATTGGAGAAAACGCTTGAAAATTGAAAACTGAAATCATACTTAGAGCTCGATTCAATCCAAAAACTAAACACTATCTCCTTGCCTGAGGTCCACTGAAGCGATTACCATCAAAAGCAAGTCCTGAAACTACCTGAAAAGCGTTGTAAGTGTTCTTGAATACAGCTCTGAACATGGAATCGTGAATCCATTTTCTTGCATCCTTTTGCCAATTTTTTTATATAATCATGCTTGCCATTCAATTTCTAAGCATTCTGTATTATTTTATTTCCTTTTCATGGCCTCTAACGTGATACCCGAACCTAGGGTTTCCATTCCTTGTTTTTAGGCATTTTTGATACAGGCAAAATTAGGACAAATAATTGGTACATGGATGCTCGGGGAAGAGAGACGAACACATTGGTGTTTTTAGTTCGTATTTATATGGCCTAAAATTCATGTTAGAAGCAAGCCACGGATTTTGTTGCAAATCTAAATCCGCAGGAAAAAAATACAGGCTTCGTTGAAGAAGATGAAGACGTGTCTCTTCTTCACTGGCTCTTTCAAAATCTCGCGCTTTTTATTTTATTTTATTCTGACATTTATTTGCTTTTTATATATTATATTTGATTCCTAACCATTTAACAAAAGCGTGTCACAGCTCAGATGGTAAAGGCGTTGTTGCAAAGTCCCATGGGACCTGGGTTCGAATCCCAGGTCCCCTCTATATTTGTTGCATTTTATTCATAGTTGTTCCAGTGCAAATTCCAACATGTGGACTACCATGGACTTCAGATCTCCAGATGCCTGATGGCCTCCAAGCCAGATTTGGTGGTTGGGAATGAGGGTCTATCATAAGGCTTGGTCAATGCATATGCGTGAGATCCTGGAAAGTCAAACAAGGCTGGCTTGAATTGGGCCTCAGAAGTGCTCATCTCACCCTCCAAAGCTGGCCCAAACCCCTTGGTTATTCTTTTCTTTTATTTATTTTGTTATTTATTTACTAATTATTATTATTATTTAAATTAACTAACTAAATCATTTTCTTAATAAAATCAGAAAAAAAATATTATTTTTATTAAATTCATCACTTTTTATTTTTTGTATATAAATATTAATTAATTAACTTAGTCTTAAATAGGTTTAAACATTTAATATTTTTTGCAATAAATTAAAAATCAATTTAGAATATTAGGTTTTACTAACTTTTAATCATTTTATTTTATTTCCTGAAATATAAAAAACCCAAAGATATATATATTTTTATTTAATTAATTAATTAACTTAGGTTTAATTTCATTTAATTCAAAAATAATAAAAAAAATGCTTTCTTTTAAAAAGGGTCAAAATCCTAAAAAACACGTTGATTTAATTTTCTCTCACGCGATCCATGTTTCAATATTGTAATTGCTTCCAGTATGTAATAGCTTTTAATTAGGACTTTTATTATTTATCGCTTTATTTTACTTTCCGCAATTTAAATTAAAGGGTTTGTTTTTGGCGATGTAAATACCCGACGCCTTGTAATAGTTTAGATTTAATTTCCGCAAATTTAAATTCCGCAACTATAAACTGTTAGATGTTTGATAATAGGGAATGCATGACAAGATCAAATGTATGAACTTAAAATCAACATAGCTCACCCATGACATGTACAAAGATAAAATTAACCGAAATAAAACACTCGCACATGCGCACTCTTAGGGTACACCTCACTTGGTTGCCTTCGAATGTGGTCATTGAGTATAGGAAGCTTTAGAGGTCGCCCTCTTGTCCAAAGATCATAGTTGCCTCGAAACGGTTGCCTCGGAAAAATGATCTAGGATATTAGGGTTACCGCTAATGCGTCCTAACATTGCTTTAGTGACCACACGTCCCTTAATCGAATTGACCCTTAAACTCCGATGACGATGTTACCTACTCATCAATAGTGGGATAACATTGTCTAAAGGACACTTGTACAGTTTAATTCCTTTTTTGAGTAGGTAGATGGTTCTTAAGTACTTGCTCCTCTTAAAACAAAACAAAAACTTTTCGCACTTCCACCCCTTTCAAAACAAAAAACTCTTTCAAACCCACAAACACAAAGAAAAGCAAACTTTTGAAAACACAATGAGCAAGTACCTAAGAGCCCGTGGATAACCACGGATAGAAAGGGTGCTAACACCTTCCCTTTCTATAATCTACCTCCCGAACCCGAGAAACATCTCAAAAAGGAATTTTTCTGTGCTTTTGTACTTTCCTTGTTGGATAAAATAAAAAACGGTGACGACTCTTGCTTACCGCGACATTTAGCGAAAACAAACGCACAACGCGAACCAGCATTCCAAAAATAGTCAGTTCTCATTCCCACCGTATCACAGAACTGGCGACTCTGCTAGGGATGTATTATAAGTGAGGTGTACCTTAGGATTAGATCATTGTGTTTTCAATTGTATGCTTTGTATGATTTATATTTGCGGGCTTGTATCGGAGTTTCTATAGATCCTAACACGGATCTGGGGGTACCCTTTAGGTAAGTAGCAATAAACTGTGAGGGAACTGTCTGGCGTAGACCGACACGGTTGAAGTAGTAGCTACATTGGTGTGGCACTTTAGTCTGTACTGATATCCCTTGTGTTAGAACAAGGAGAATATGGGTCTTCTAAGGGGTCATTAAGCACCAACTGGCCTTAGAACCTTAAATTGACCAACTTGGCCATAGAACAGTAGCAGTATGCTACACTCATTGAGACTAAACTCTCGCGATGATTCCGGCTGCAAGAAAAGGTTGCTAAACTTGAATTATGACCGATTGAGGGTAGTTAGTGATATTGAGATCCTCTAGAACCCGGTTACTATTTTTAGGACAGGTTTAAACCAACTGAACTGAAAGAGGGTAGTACCTAAGCTCCATGCCAGCCTGAAATCTAAGGGCTCTCTGTGTGACTTGTGTTCCTTTACCATGTTTGCTTTTTGTGGATACTTGTGGTGTGCCTACTATCATGACATCATGACATCATAACATTGCATAAATCTTGCATAAGACTAACCTATTTCAAAGACAGGAGGGTTTCATCTTTGCTCTGTTTTGTAGGTCATCATGATGCCCATGCGTAAGAATACCATCCGGATCAACTTTGTCCAAGTCCCTACCTTGCTAAAAGAGTTGGTTGCCAAGATGCATGACCCTACTTCCTTCATCAGGAGGCATGGTTCTCTTCTCAGTTTGGTCACCTCTAAATTGGACGAACAGATGATGAGTGTCCTGGTCCAATTCTATGATCCGTTGTACCATTGTTTTACTTTTCAAGACTATCAGCTGGTTCCCACCCTAGAAGAGTTCTCTGAGCTGCTCGATATTTCTGTTCTGGAGCAGACCCCGTTTACTGGTTGGGAGAAGACCCTTAGGCCCGAAGAGATTGCTGCAGCCCTTCATTTGACCAAAGAGGAGGTAATGGCTAATTGGGAGACTAGGAGTGGAGTAAAAGGCTTTCTGACTAAGTTCTTGGTTGGTAAGGCTAACTATTTCTGGGATAGCCTAGATTTCAAAGCCTTCGAGGATATTCTGGCTCTTCTGATTTATGGCTTGGTACTGTTTCCGAATCCTGACACTTTTGTTGATATGAATGCGATAAAGATCTTCATCTCTCAGAACCCTGTACCCACTCTCTTGGGTGACATTCTCCATCAGCTCTATGCTCGTACTGCCCGAAAGCGGGGAACCTTGATGTGCTGTCCTCCTTTATTGTCGAGGTGGTTTATTTCGCATATCCCCAAGTCAGTGCTGAAGAACAAAGAAGGAATGGGCAGGGCTTATAGGGTGATGTCTCTCTCTCTCATAATGACATCATTTGGACTCTCAGAGGTATGGATGAGGTTACTGTTATTGATCGCTCTGGAGAGTACCCTAATGTTCCATTGATAGGGACCCATGGAGGAATTTCTTACAACCCATGCTTAGCTCTCCGTCAATTTGGAAGAGCCAGAAGAGAAGGACCTCATGAGATGCTAATGCCTCATATCATCTTTGACTTTCAAGGGGATAGCGACGAGCAACGTCATAGATTCATAAGGGCTTGGGACAGAGTTCACCAATCTGATCCACAAGAGTTGGGTCCAAAGACTTCTCTGCCAATGGAGCCACATCTCAGATGGGTCCGCATCCGTGCCCAGAAGCTAGGTATGCCATATGAAGTTGTCCGGCCTGTCACTCTTGAAGTTGCTAATGAAGAAGGGGTTCTTCCAACCATTCTCCATCCTTACATGCCCACTAATATTGGGGCACTAAAAAGGTCTTGGATGCAGTTAAGGGATGAACGGGATTCTTACCGAGAGAAGTTCAACGAGCAAGAGCAAAAGATCCAAAAGCTGACTAGGCAACTGGAGAACGAGCGGATTCTCAACGACTATGTCCGCACTGATAAGAAGAGACCATGGGAGCATTGATGGGCCTTTGTTTATTTCCATTTCAGTTTTATTTACTTTTAAGTATTTCCATTCTTGTAACGCATTAAGGGCAATTTGTTGGACAATTTGAATTACAAAGTTATCTAATAAAGTGTGTTTCCTTTCTTGTTTATAAATTTGAATCTCTCGATTGTCTTTGAAGTCATAATCATACGCATTTCATCTCATGCACTTCATAAACAGGTACCCATTACAGGTCTCTTACCTTCTTCGCTGTTTATTTCAGCATCATGTTTGCTGAACCTTCAACTGAGCAAGCCATCAAGGCCCTCCAGGCCCAGAATGCCCAATTTCAAGAGTTGTTCATGTGTCTGGCTAAGGGTCAACAGGACCTGAAGACCTTGATTCTGAAATAGAAAAAGAAGAAGAAGAAGAGGACAGTCCTGTTCAACACTGGTCCTAGGTTTGGAAACAGGCTACGGGACGAAGTTGATCTGACCACCTCATCTGGAGGGAAAGATAGTCCACAAGAAAGGAGGGCTCCTAGCCCTGTGGTATCTGACAACGAGACAAACTATGATGAAGAACAGTATCCTCCTACTGAGGACAGATACAAGCAACTGGAAGACCGGTTGAGTGCTATGGAGGTTCAAAAGGTGCCTGGTCTGGACTTCGATGATCTAGGTCTATCATCTGGGGTAGTCATTCCCCACAAATTCAAGGCACCGGCCTTTGCTAAGTATGACGGAGTTTCTTGTCCGAAGTTGCACCTCCGGTCATATGTGAGGAAGATTCAGCCGTACACAGCTGATAAGAACTTGTGGATCCACTTCTTCCAAGACAGTCTCTCAGGGACTCAGCTTGAGTGGTTCTATCAGTTGGACGGAGCCAGTATCCGCAGTTGGGAAGATTTGGCTACTGCTTTCTACAGGCAGTATCAGTACAACTCCGACCTCGCTCCTACGCGTACCCAACTCCAGGGTATGTCAATGGGAACGGGTGAAGGATTCAAAGATTATGCTCAAAAGTGGAGAGACCTCGCCGGAAGGGTACAACCACCCTTAGCTGATCAGGAGCTTGTGGACATGTTTCTGGGGACCCTGTCTGGTCCATTTTTCAACCACCTGATTGGAAGCTCTTCATCTAGGTTTACAGAGCTAATTTTTACTGGTGAGAGGATTGAGGCTGGTATTAAGGCTGGGAAGATACAGAAGGGTGCCTCGTCAAGCACCGAGAAGAAGTCGTTTAAGAAAGAGTCCAGTGTTGTCTACAGTTCAAGAAACCAGAATAGACCTGAACGCCATCAAGCTATTAATGCGGTTGTTATTTCAAAACATGCTGGTGCTCCTCAGTACAACAATCAACAAAAGGACGAGAGACCTAAGAGGCAATTCACTCGTCTCAGCATGACCTTATCTCAGATTTTGCCACAGTTGCTGAAGACTAATCTGCTGACTCTAAGGGAAGCCCTAAAGAATTCAAATACAACGTCACCAAGGTACAACCCTAACGCCCGCTGTGCTTATCACTCCGATAGCCTGGGGCACAATACAGATGATTGTTGGAGTCTGAAAAATAAGATACAAGACTTAATTGATGCAAAGGAGATTGAGTTCGGAGCACCAGAGAAGCCTAAACAAGAGGCAGGGGTGAATGCTATCAGGGATGACGATGATGAGGAGTTTGATATCGACAGTTGGATCTACCTGACTGCCAACGGTGGATTAAGCAACTGGACAGCGAAGGATTCTATGCCCGTTTCAGTTATCACCCAGTAATGAAACTTTTGTTTTAAATTTGTAACAGACAATGTTTTAAACTTTATGGCCCGGTGTCTTACCCGGGGCACTGTGGCTTCATTTGTGAGGGCTTTTGTGTGTCATTTTCATATATCATTAATAAAAGCATTGGAAGTTTCTTGCATTTCAAATTTTGGCTCCTTGTTTTTCTTTATTATATATTGCAAAACAGTTATTTTACACACACTCACATATACAGGTCCACATCCACTCTGGATCTCACTGGTAACGACTTTGCTACTGCCAGTTATGACTTCGAAAATCCGATCAACTTAGCCGAAGACGAAGGTGAAGATGATTGCGAAGTGCCTGGTGAACTTGCAAGACTCCTACTCCAAGAAGAGAGGGTTATTCAGCCGCACGAAGAGCCAGTGGAATCCGTGAATCTGGGTACTGAGACAGACAAGAAGGAAGTCAAGATCGGTGCAAATTTGGAGCTTAGTATGAAATAACAGTTGATTCAGATGATGCGTAACTACATTGATATCTTTGCCTGGTCTTACAAAGATATGCCTGGTTTGAATACCGATATTATGGTTCATCGCCTACCTACAAAGGAAGACTGTCCTCCAGTAAAACAGAAGGTCCGCCGAATGCGCCCAGAGATGTCTAAGAAAACCAAGGCTGAAGTTATGAAATAGTTTGACGTCGGTTTTCTAGCAGTGACTTCTTACCCTCAGTGGGTTTCCAATGTGGTTCCAGTGCCGAAGAAAGATGGTAAGGTCCGAATGTGTGTTGACTATAGGGATCTGAACAGGGCAAGCCCCAAGGATGACTTCCCTCTGCCTCATATCGACGTTCTGGTTGACAACACCGCTCAGCACAAGGTCTTCTCCTTCATGGATGGCTTCTCCGGTTATAATCAGATCAAAATGTCTCCGGAAGACATGGAGAAGACAACTTTTGTTACTCAGTGGGGTACCTTTTGCTACAAGGTCATGCCTTTTGGGTTAAAGAATGCTGGGGCAACATATCAGCGTGCCATGGTTGCTTTGTTTCATGACATGATCCATCATGAGATTGAAGTATATGTCGACGATATGATTGCAAGGTCCCAGACTGAGGAAGAACACCTTGACCATCTGCAGAAGCTGTTTGACAGGTTGAAGTTGTACAAGCTAAGACTAAACCCGAACAAGTGCACCTTCGGAGTAAGATCTGTTAAACTGTTGGGTTTCATCGTAAGCGATAAAGGTATTCAAGTGGATCCGGCCAAAGTAAAAGCCATACAGGAAATGCCAGCTCCCAGAATAGAGAAAGAAATCAGAGGCTTTCTGGGATGACTGAACTACATTGCCCGATTCATCTCACACCTGATTGCTACTTGTGAGCCAATCTTCAAGCTACTGAAGAAAGATCAAGTAGTACGTTGGAACGATGAATGTCAGGCCGCTTTCGAAAGGATCAAAGAGTATCTCCAAGAGCCACCCATTCTGATGCCACCAGTTGAAGGGAGACCTCTGATCTTATACTTGACAGTACTTGACAACTCAATGGGGTGTGTGTTGGGTCAGCATGACGAGTCTGGCCGAAAAGAGCATGCTATTTATTACCTTAGCAAAACGTTTACCGACTGTGAGACCCGATACTCACTGCTCGAGAAAACTTGTTACGCTTTGGCATGGGCTGCTCACCGGCTGAGACAGTATATGTTGACTCACACTACTCTGTTGATATCAAATATGGATCCCATCAAGTATATCTTCAAAAAGCCTGCCTTGTCCGGAAGAATAGCGAGATGGGAGATGATCTTGATTGAGTATGACATCTAGTACAGGACTCAAAAGGCAATCAAGGGAAGTGTATTGGAAGACCATTTGGCACACCAGGCAGTGGATGATTACCAGTCTATGAACTTTGAATTTCCGAACGAGAATATCATGTTGGTAACTGATTGTGAGACACCTGGACCGGATGAAGGACCTGAGGAAGGATCCTGATGGTCTATGTACTTTGATGGAGCTTCAAACGCTTTGGTTAATGGCATTGGCGCCGTGATCATATCTCCTAAAGGCTCTCATACTCCGTTCACCGCCCGACTATGTTTCAACTGTACCAACAACATGGCGGAGTATGAAGCATGCATTATGGGTCTTTTAGCAGCAATTGACCTAAGGATTAATTTTCTAAGTGTTTTCGGAGATTCCTCTCTCGTGATCAGTCAGATCAAAGGCGAGTGGGATACGAAACACCCAAATCGTATTCCTTACAAGGAGTGTGTGTTGACGTTGCTTCCCCATTTCGAGGAGATAACCTTTGAACACTTCCCTAGAGAGGAGAATCAGTTGGCAGACGTGCTAGCTACAATGTCTTCTATGTTCAAAGTCAATTGGGACAACGAGGCTCCCCGGATCATCATTGAAAGACTAGACGAACCTGCACATTGCTGTGATATTGAGACTAAAGAGGTAACAAAAAAGCCCTGGTATCATGAGGTGAAGAGGTATCTTAAGGCTCAGGAATACCCCAAGGGTACATCTGTTAATGACAAGAAGTTTTTGAGAAGGTTCGCGGCGAAGTTCTTCATCAGCAATAGCATTCTTTACAAGCGTAACCATGATTCAACCTTACTGCGTTGTGTGGATAAGACTGAAGCAGAAAGGATCATGACAGAGTTACATGAAGGTACTTTCGGAACTCATTCCAGTGGACACACCATGGCAAAGGAGATCCTACGGGCAGGATATTATTGGTCCACAATGGAAGCCGACTGTTATCAGCATTCTCGGACATGTCACAAGTGCCAAGTCTATGCTGATAAGGTGCACATACCTCCAGTTCCTCTGAACGTCTTGACAGCTCCATGGCCTTTTGCAATGTGGGGCATTGATATGATCGGCGAGATCAGACCGACGGCATCCAACGGGCATCGTTTCATCCTGGTAGCGATCGATTACTTTTCGAAGTGGGTTGAAGCGGCTTCCTTTGCTACTGTAACCAAGAACGTCGTGGCACGGTTTATTCGGCACAATCTGATATTTCGATACGGTGTACCAGAGAGGATCATTACGGACAATGGTACCAATCTCAACAACAAGATGATCACTGAGCTCTGCGAGCAATTCAAGATACAGCATCACAACTCTTCTCCCTACCGGCCGAAGATGAATGGGGCTGTTGAAGCGGCTAATAAGAACATTAAGAAGATTGTGCAGAAGATGACAGTGACATACAAAGACTGGCACGAGATGTTACCATTTGCTCTTCATGGGTACCGTACCTCATCACGGACGTCAACAGGGGCAACACCTTATTCCTTGGTTTATGGCATGGAGGCAGTCTTGCCTATTGAAGTTTAGATACCCCCTCTTCGGATCATGAAGGATGCAGGTTTAAGCGAAGATGACTGGATTCAGACCCGGCTTGATCAACTAAACCTAATCAACGAAAAGAGACTTACTGCTATTTGTCACGGTCATACGTACCAAAAACAGATGATCAAGGCATTTAACAAGAAAGTCAGACGACAAGAGTATCAAGTTGGGGATCTGGTAATCAAGCATATTATCCTACCTCAAGGTGATCCCAGGGGCAAATGGACCCCTACTTACGAAGGGCCATTTGTGGTTAAGAATATTTTCTCAGGAGGAGTTATGATTCTAACAACCATGGACGGTGACGACCTTCCTCACCCCGTCAATGCAGACATAGTGAAAAGATACTACGCATGAACAAAGACCCGCTAGGTTGACTGGCCTAGGCAGAAATAAGGGTTTCCTGGCGAACCAAAAGGGTTCGGGAAAAAATAAGGGATGAAAATGAAAAAATTTGTACACCCGAAAAGTCGAAAACCTGAAAAGGCGGCTTGGGAAAAAAAGGGTATCCCGGTGGACTGAAAACCCGAAAGGGCGGTCCAGGCAAAAATTAGGGATTAAAGCGTAACACTATGTCTCATTGGATCACCTCGCATCCAGACTTCGGTATTAACTATCAAGCTCAGACGACACTAACCAGTCTGATTCATCTTCAACCAATAGCAAAGTGATGAGATGCTCGAGGACATAAGGGCAATAGCAGAGTTGGAACCCAGTGGGATTATTCACATAGTTGTTTTGTTTTCTTTTTACAAATTGTATAAATTCTACTTGTTCGGCGGCGTTCTCTTACTAGGACGTCAGCCTCTTGTACGAAAATGCCTATTTACAGGCCAAACCTCAAAATCAATACAAATTCATTTTCAGACAAATTTCAAACTGTTTTTCCTTTATCTGTTTTGTTTTGCAAAGAACGTCCAATGTTCATTTTTTATATATGCATTTAACATTAATTGATGTTCATAAATACTTACATGCGAAACAAAACATGAATTACCAGTAATATCAGAAGCAGGGGCATAAGAAGTGTCCAAGTTGTACAGTTGCCCTGTCCACCAGGTACCAAGGTAGATCCAACTGAAGAATAGGGCTAAGATACTTTCACTCCCCGCAGAATAAAACAGTAATAGTAGCTCTCCCAGCTGGGACTTGCAACTATGAACAAATCAGCAATACTCTCCCCAAGCAGAGTTAGTCTACCATCAGCCCTAAAAAGGCTTGGTATCCCCCGAAGGTCTTCATATTCCTCAATGGAGTATAAGAATATTCTCCAGCAAGTCTAAGAGTATCCCCGACAGTCTTAATATTCCTCAACGGAGCATAAGAATGTTCCCCGGCGAAATACAAGATACCCCCAGTGGAGCCATTTCCCCAGCGCAGTCTAAAAAGGCTTTCCCAACAGAGTTGAATCATCTTCCCCAGTAGACTCTAGAAGTTTATCCCCGACGGAGTACAATAAACCTCCCCAGCCAGGTTCAAAGGATCATTCTTAGCAGAATTCAGAGGTTTATCCCCACAAGAGTCTAACTGGGTTATCCCCAGCAAGTTGCAACTGAAAGATCATCCCCAGCGAAGCTCTTTCTTTCCCCAAGCAGGACTTCAATCCTCAATAGATTCAATATCACCAACAACGGTAATCCCTCCCCAGCGAAGTTTATCATTGAAAATCCCCAGCGGGGCTTATCAGCGGAATCCCCAGCGGAGTTTATCGTTAAAATCATCAGCAGAGCATCTCTTCCCCACAGAGTAATTCCCCTCGGAGTAATCTCTTCATCGGTTTATTCCCCAACGGAGTCATCTCCTCCTACAGGTTTATTCTCACAATCATCTTCGTTCATCATCCCCAGCGGAAACGAAGAACTCAACTTTATTCTCCAGCAGCTCCAGGATTTATTTTCCCCAGCTAAAACATTACATGTCCATACATCATGATGCATGCATATACGCATCATACCATACAATCTCATTTATGGTGAGAACATCATTGCTTGATCCATATCATCCATTTCATATGACTGACCTTTACCTTTCAGAAAGGATGCAGTTAAACTCTCAACCATGTCAATGGAGACAAAATCAGTTAAATCGATTCCTAAAGATTTTTCTAAGGCGAAGCCAGTCAATGGAGACAAAATCAGTTAAATCGATTCCTAAAGATTTTTCTGAAGCGAAGCCAGTCAAAGGAGACAAAACCAGTTAAATCGATTCCTAAAGATTTTTCTGAGGCCAACCCTGTCAATGGAGACAAAACTAGTTAAATCGATTCCTGAAGATTTTTCTGAGGCCTATCCCGTCAATGGAGACAAAATCAGTTAAATCGATTCCTAAAGATTTTTCTGAGGCCAACCCTGTCAATGGAGACAAAACTAGTTAAATCGATTCCTAAAGATTTTTCTGAGGCCTACCCCGTCAATGGAGACAAAATCAGTTAAATTGATTCCTAAAGATTTTTCTGAGGCCAAACCGTCAAAGGAGACAACCCGTCAAAAGAGACAACCCGTCAATGGAGACAACCCGTCAATAGAGACAGCCCGTCAATGGAGACAACCCGTCAATGGAGACAACTCGTCAATAGAGACAACCCGTCAATGGAGACAACCCGTCAATGGAGACAACCCGTCAATAGAGACAACCCGTAAATAGAGACAACTCGTCAAAGGAGACACCCCGTCAATAGAGACAACCCGTCAATGGAGACAACCCGTCAATGGAGACAACTCGTCAATAGAGACAACCCGTCAATAGAGACAACTCGTCAAAGGAGACACCCCGTCAATAGAGACAACCCGTCAATGGAGACAACCCATCAATGGAGACAACCCATCAAAGGAGACAACCCGTCAATAGAGACAACTCGTCAAAGGAGACACCCCATCAAAAGAGACAATCCGTCAACAAAGACAAAACCACCTACCAACAATCTCCAAGTGGAATCTGTAAGCCCATTCCCGACATCACAATGCTGATACTACTTCATGCAAGTGCAAATTTCTGGGCACCCTAGTGTTCAATCACCTTCCACCTTCAGATCACGAAAGGCCCGAACGCCAATCTATATCCTCAAGTTTAAGAAGATTGAACAAGGTCAACTGTTGTACCCCAAAATTTTCCCTCCCATATTTCTCAAGACATGTCAAGAATAATCTCCAAGTGTTCAAGATGGCTCAAGAGTTGGACAGTCAAATCATCTCCTAAGGCAGTCAATTCAAATTAGGGTTTTGTGTTGCATCAAGGTCCTTACATCCAAATGACATCAAGTGCTCCCCAATGTTCTAATATGTTCTTAAGTTCATCCATGTCAAATTTCAAGCCTTGCAGAGGAAGTTTGGTCAGTCAATTGCTCAAGAGGTCCAAAAATCGACTGTGCTAGGGCAAAAGTCAACTGTGGCCTACAAATGGTCAAACCTCAAGATTTTTTATCAACATTCTCATTTTGAAGGATAATTCATCATTTGATCAAGGGTTAATCATGATTCATCAAGGATTGCTCAAAATTCATCAAGATTCAAAAGTTGCTAAATTAGGGTTTTGCACGAAAAGTCAACTCAACTTTGAACAGGCGTAACATTATCATACTTTATGAGAAATGACCCATCCAAAGCTCATTTTGAAGAGGATGAAATTTCCTACAATCCATCTTCACACCCCAAGATCAATAAATTCACTCACAAAAAGTTACAAATTTGGACATTATAGGTCATTTTTGAAATACAACAAAAACACCTTTTTTTCCAAAGCTTATAGCTTGAGCATGGAATATCAAAATGAGATAAGACCAAAAGGGTTGGTTAGAGGACATCTCAATGTTTCTAAAAAGTCCGAGAAAACTTCCAAAAGTTCAAAATTGAAGAAGTTATGCATTGTTGAAGTTGGGCATTTTTCCAAAAGTGCCAAAAGTCAATTATCCTCAAAACTCCAATTTTTTACAAAAGGGCCCACTTTTTTCCACTTGATTTGGTCTTATCACACCACACACGTGTCTCATCTTCAGTTTCATGTCCATTCATTAACTTTTCTATTTTATTTAATTTTTATTGAATTAATTCATTTTAAATCAATATTAATTCAAATAAAATCCAAAAATTGATGGAATGATATCTTTTTGATCATTACAGCTTTCAATTATCATGATTCACACAATCAAATTCGTATCAAGCCTTATTGTGCACAAAATATTTGATTTGAGACATTTTTGGAAGTTTGTTAATGGAACATCATATCAAATCATGATTCATCAATTCCCATGGATTCAAGCCCAAAGATTAAACCTAATGCACTCTATAACACTTGTACAAGCCAGACATATCAGAAACACGACCTAAGAGCTGCAGAAACGGCCAAACCAAATTGGAGAAAAAGTTTCAAAAATTGAAAACTGAAATCATACTTAGAGCTCGATTCAATCCAAAAACTCAACACTATCTCCTTGCCTGAGGTCCACTGAAGCGATTGCCATCAAAAGCAAGTCCTGAAACCACCTGAAAAGCGCTGTAAGTGTTCTTGAATACAGCTCTGAACATGGAATCGTGAATCCATTTTCTTGCATCCTTTTTCCAAAAAATTTATATAATCAGGCTTGCCATTCAATTTCTAAGAATTCTGTATTATTTGATTTCGTTTTCATGGCCTCTAACGTGATACCCGAATCTAGGGTTTCCATTCCTTGTTTTTAAGCATTTTTGATACAGGCAAAATTAGGACAAATAATTGGTACAGGGATGCTCAGGGAAGAGAGACGAACACATTGGTGTTTTTAGTTCGTATTTATATGGCCTAGAATTCATGTTAGAAGCAAGCCACGGATTTTGTTACAAATCCAAATCCGCAGGAAAAAAATACAGGCTTCGTTGAAGAAGATGAAGACGTGTCTCTTCTTCACTGGCTCTTTCAAAATCTCGCGCTTTTTTTTATTTTATTCTGACATTTATTTTCTTTTTATATATTATATTTGATTCCTAACCATTTAACAAAAGCGTGTCACAGCTCAGATGGTAAAGGCGTTGTTGCAAAGTCCCATGGGACCTGGGTTCGAATCCCAGGTCCCCTCTATATTTGTTGCATTTTATTCATAGTTGTTCCAGTGCAAATTCCAACATGTGGACTACCATGGACTTCAGATCTCCAAATGCCAAATGGCCTCTAGGCCAGATCTGGTGGTTGGGAATGAGGGTCTATCATAAGGCTTGGTTAATGCATATGCGTGAGATTCTGGAAAGTCAAACAAGACTGGCTTGAATTGGGCCTCAGAAGTGCTCATCTCACCCTCCAAAGCTGGCCCAAACCCCTTGGTTATTCTTTTCTTTTATTTATTTTGTTATTTATTTACTAATTATTATTATTATTATTTAAATTAACTAACTAAATCATTTTCTTAATAAAATCAGAAAACAAAAAAATATTTTTTTATTAAATTCATCACTTTTTATTTTTTGTATATAAATATTAATTAATTAACTTAGTCTTAAATAGGTTTAAACATTTAATATTTTTTGCAATAAATTAAAAATCAATTTAGAATATTAGGTTTTACTAACTTTTAATCATTTTATTTTATTTCCTAAAATATAAAAAACCCAAAGATATATATTTTTTATTTAATTAATTAATTAACTTAGGTTTAATTTCATTCAATTCAAAAATAATAAAAAAATGCTTTCTTTTAAAAAGGGTCATAACCCTAAAAAACACGCCGATTTAATTTTCTCGCACGCGATCCATGTTTCAATATTGTAATTGCTTCCAGTATGTAATAGCTTTTAATTAGGACTTTAATTATTTATCGCTTTATTTTACTTTCCGCAATTTAAATTAAAGGGTTTGTTTTTGGCGATGTAAATACCTGACGCCTTGTAATAGTTTAGATTTAATTTCCGCAAATTTAAATTCCGCAACTATAAACTATTAGATGTTTGATAATAGGGAATGCATGACAAGATCAAATGTATGAACTTAAAATCAACATAGCTCACCCATGACATGTACAAAGATAAAATTAACCGAAATAAAACACTCGCACATGCGCACTCTTAGGGTACACCTCACTTGGTTGCCTTCGAACGTGGTCATTGAGTATAGGAAGCTTTAGAGGCCGCCCTCTTGTCCAAAGATCATAGTTGCCTCGAAATGATTGCCTCGGAAAATTGATCTAGGATATTAGGGTTACCCCTAATGCGTCCTAACATTGCTTTAGTGACCACACGTCCCTTAATCGAATTGACCCTTAAACTCCAACGACGATGCTACCTACTCCTCAATAGTGGGATAGCGTTGTCTAAAGGACACTTGTACAGTTTAATTCCTTTTTTGAGTAGGTAGATGGTTCTTAAGTACTTGCTCCTCTTAAAACAAAACAAAAACTTTTCGCACTTCCACCTCTTTCAAAACAAAAAACTCTTTCAAACCCACAAACACAAAGAAAGGCAAGCTTTTGAAAACACAATGAGCAAGTACCTAAGAGCCCGTGGATAACCACGGATAGAAAAGGTGCTAACACCTTCCCTTTCTATAATCTACCTCCCGAACCCGAGAAACATCTCAAAAAGGAATTTTCTATGCTTTTGTCCTTTCCTTGTTGAATAAAATAAAAGACGGTGGCGACTCTTGCTTACCGCGACATTTTGCAAAAACAAACGCAAAACGCGAACCAGCATTCCAAAAACAATCAGTTCTCATTCCCACCGTATCACAGTTCCCAACATGAAAGTTGTAGATATCCAAGAAATCTTCAACTTTGATTCACACATTTTTTCCTAAAGATTCTTGGATCTAAAGATATAATTTTGTGAATACATGCCCATGAACTAAAATAACTTAGTGAAATTTTGCCCTAATTTAGGCTGGTTTTTGACCTAACTTCATGTCAACTTTTCACCTAGTTCCAAGAGGAATCTTGAAAATCATTTCAAAGATGAGTTATCAAGCACATTTCAAGATTTCCAAAATGTCCAAGAACTCTTTGAGATCATTCTTGAGTAGGGAGAATCGAAGAGATGAAGTTGGCAATTTCTCACTTTGATTTCAAGCCATTTCATGAGGAACAAAATTCAAATCCAAACCTAGGCTGCATAATCCTTGATTTACATGTCTCAAACTTGTTTCTCACTCCATAATTTAATGCTTACACAGTTGATAAAGCTTTAATCCAAGCATAAGAGCCTTTGTCCAAGCTTTAATTCCATAAATGGCACAAAGTTGCCATTTCCATTTTAGAAAAGCACCACTTTTGCCTTTGTCAACTCCTTAAGCTTTGCACATGTTCTCTCTGCACACACAAGTCCTATAAACTAAAATAAAAGTGCCTAAGACTTGTACCAACTCAGATCAGGCTTGTACAAGCATGTAGAGAGTTGTCTCCTCACTTTTCTTAAAAGGCAAGCAATAGAGCAAAAAGTCTATAACTGAGAAACCTGGTGTGGAATTGATTTGAAACCTTTTCTATACTTATACACAAACATATTACAACCTAACAGACGATTGTTAAAGGCCAGAAACTCTCCCAAACTCTCTATCACCAAAAACTTTCCATAACTTGCAGTTTTGCATCAAGCATAGAAATCCAAAAATCTACTCGTGCATTTCAAGTTCTAATCATCTAAACACTTAACCTACATCATATCTAAGTGTTCTAGACCATCATCCCTTCACTGTAACTCCTCCTTCTCCATCTTCCATTTTTGTATTTCAAGCTTGCAGGTTGACTTGGATAGGGAGATTCAGACACTTTCAAGGCAAGATAAATATTGGAACACACTCAGGGAGGTCCAGGCAAGCTCAAGAGATCCTCAGGCCTTCTACAAACCCACTCAAACTCCATTCACGATCTCAGCTGAAAGAGGTAAGAACTCTAACTTCTATCTCTTCATACAGGCATCCTTTGGTCTCGATTTGTGAAAATAAAATGTAGATATCTTTGTGCTAAAACCAACCATGTTCATATATTTCATTTATATTCATTGTGTATAGAGAATTTTGATTTCAAATTTCTGTAAAAATTAGGTTTGAAATTAGGGCCATTGAAATTAGTCTTGATCTTTGACTGTTAGTTTACATGAGTTACACGGTTGAAATCGTGGGAAAGAGTACTACCATTTTCATGTTTGAAGTTTCCATTTTCCTGTTTGAAGTTTCCATTTTCATGGAGAAATGAGAGAGATACAGGGGGTCCGGCTGGCTAGAGGAAGAAGATGAAGTACAAGGCAAGGAAGCATTTTGTGTTATGTATTTTTAGTTTCATTTGAACTAACGGATGTACAGCCACCCCAGTGGCAAGGCAGCACGCAGAAATTGCTAAGGTCATGGGTTCGAGCCTTGGCGCCTGCCTTTTGCATTTTTTTCATATTTTTCAGCTTCATTTTTGTCATTTTTGTAGCATGGGCTTGGCACAACTGGGCCTCATATTTTTTCTAACATACTACCTCCTGATTACTCAGGACACCCCTGGCCCAATTTATTTTCATTTATTTATTTTATTTTTGTTTACTTCATTAAATATTTTTCTTAAATATTATAAAATCATAAAAAAAATATAAAAATGTTACGTATTTCCTTTTTGTTTATTTTATCTTATTTTCTCATAAAAAATATTTTTATTTAGTTATATATTAATTATTTTTCTTAATAAACTTATAAAATAAAATAGAATTAGGTTAATATTTATTTCTTTTCTCTCACACTTATAAATATTTATTTTGACATATAAAGAGACTAAATATTTCATAAATACTATTTATTATTTTCAAGACAAAAAATACAAAAATAATACTAAAAGAATTTTATTTTCTTTTAACAAATTAGAATTAGGGTTAACCAATTTCTAAAAATAATTTCCTTTTCTTAAATTATTAGGTTTAATTCAAAACTCTCTTTTTTCATATAAAAAACAAAATAAAAAATCTTTTTCTTGCATATACATGTCTTTGCATATTTAATTTATATTGTATATTATTTATTCAATTACTTGTATAAATTCGATTTGGTTATAATAGATTAATTAGGTTTATATTATTGCAAATCCTCATTCATAATTTGCACACCCCCCTCCCATAAAATGTTGTAATAGCGTAGTAATCTTTAAATTACGCAATTTATCACTTTTTACATAACATGCTAGTAATTAGGGTTTGTATGGAAAGATAAAACCAAATCAAATAGAAAAACCTAATCCAAGACAAAACCAAGCATGAAAATAACACATTTGCACACAAGCACCCTTAGAGTTACTCCACTTGGTTGCCTTATACAAAAATGGCCATATTACGCATGCGAAGTATTTTAGCAAAACAAACAAGTATAAGATCATAGTCCCTCAATGACGCTATTCAAAGTTGCCTTAAAAAATGATCTTAGTCCCTCAAAAATGCTAAGATACTTTGAAACATTGCTAATCATGGTTATACGATGATCCTCGCCTGTCCCGTTAACATCCAAAGGTAGGGTTGCTTACCAAATCAATGGTAAGACAACAATGTCAAAGGAAAATAAAATGAACAAGAAAGATATTTGAGGAGGTAGATTACTTCTAGTTACTTGCTCCATTTCAAAACAACTATCCTTTCTATTTTCAAAACAAACACACACATTTCCAAACATCTTACAAACATTGAAATCATTTTCAAAAAAAGACAAATATCTTTGTATACATTCTTACGAACGAGAATCATTACAAAGATTGCCTAAACAATGACCTCTTTTACAAAATACTTTCAAAACCACACAAAACACAATTTCAAAACAAAAGCAAGTAATCTAGCAAGTAACTAAGAGCCCATGGAAAACCATGGATGAAAAGGGTGTTAATACCTTCCCTTTACATAATCTACCCCCCGAACTCAAGAAACAATCTCAAAGGTCTTTCTTGTGATTTTTCACCTTTCCTTTTGGATAAAAGAAAAGTCAGTGGCGACTCTTGCTAACCACAACATTTGCGATAAAATGCAAAATAATCAAGTCAGTTCTCCCACCGTATCACAATGCGCTACACCAGAAGAAGAAAAAAATAGGACAGCAACAACAGTTCGAATGTAACCTCCAAAATCACCTATATTATCTTAACTACACAACTAAACAAAATTTACAACAAATACACACTTCCTCAAGATAATAAAATCAAGCTTTTTAGAAAAAACTGGATAAAAGTAAATAAACAAGTTGAAAAGTGAAGATTTGAGATTTTAGAACAGGTCCAATTTCAACTTGTTTAAACAACAATCATCACACTACCTAAACTAACAAAATGAAAAACAATAAAACATGTTTGTTTTACGTCTAAAGCTCGACGCCTGTTATTTACAACCGTTCCACTTTTATTTGGATGGGCCAAATGCTATCACTCCCGCCTTCCCTCTTATCTCTTAGAGCTCTAACCGAAACTACACATCTAACCACACTTTTGGCAAATGTTAAACAAAACAAGTATACTCTATACAAGTATCAATATAAAAAAAATTTATATTTACACATTATAGACAATATAGATATTATGTGAGAAACTCATAAATAAAGAAATTATCGCAATGCGAAACAATAAAAACATCAATCACCAGCAACTGCGCCATTTTGCTGAAGCGATCAATTGTGCTAATCGCGCTGATGATCTCTCAGCGTGACACAACCAACATAGAGGCATTAATCACAGACACCCAAGTGAATAATAGCTATAAATCTATCTCTAGAATGTAGACACTATTAGATAATCATCCTAGAAAAAAATCCGAGCAGTATATATCTATAGCAACCCAAACCCCAACCATAGAGTAAAAATCCAGGACAATAATCGACAAATATTTGTAAAGCAAGTTTTGTACAACGCCATGAACGATAAATATACACGAGTTCAAAGAAAATACATATACAAAATCAATAAATGATGAATACACAAAGTAGAAGATAAATGAACCACAAATCTCCTGGTTTTTCAGTGTCAATTGATGAGAAATCTACCCCGAATCATCCGTGAGCAAGCTCCATATTTGTTTTCTAAGTTAATCTACTAAAAATGACGGTAATGAATTTTGGGAAGAAAAACCCTAAAACCCATAACATAAAATGAAATGAAAAAATAAAGTTATAAAAAAAATGTCAACTGACCGCGCTTAACGGTCTTGGCGCGCTAAGCGGGCTACTAGATATTTATACACTAAACTTCCTTAAACCGCGTTAAGCGGGCTATTCGCGCTTAGGGGCTCAAAAACTATGCTTCTGCCAAACTTTAAAAAAATCACTCAAAGCGCGCTACAAATTTCGCTTAGCGCACCTTCATGGACAGAACTTTCTCAAAAATGGACTTTTATTTTGCAAACGCGCATCAGGAGTCGTGTCTTTGACACCTTATTCCTTGATGCTCTAAATATGCGACAAATACCTACAAAAGAAGTAAAATCTATCAAATGGTACACAAATGAATCAAAAACTCAATTATGTACAAACTAAACGTATTTACACAAAAGTCGGGTTTATTCAACCAATATTAACAACAAAGAGTCGATAAGTGAAACAAAAAGTATATACAAACATAACTACAATTTGCACATATAAAACTCTCTCCAACTTGAACTTGTTTGTCCTCAAACAAGGCCAAACAAACTTAAAGAAGTAAAAGTAGTCAACCAAAAAATCATGAATCAACAGGTTTGAAAAACGGAAAACAAATGTATGGTTTAAACAAAAACCCACACACAAGGTAAATACTTACTACAATCCTACAATGACAACATGTAAATGAAATAAATCCTAAGTACAAAACTCATACAAATTATTCTAAAACAAAACAAGCTTAATCATGAATCACGCCTACTAAAAATTCATCGGTAGATGAAGAACGCACAAAAGCAAGGTACAAAAACACTCATCCATAATCTTGCAAACAAAAGAATAAATTATGCATTCATCCAAAAATTCACATTGAAAATATAAAGTCAAGAATCACAAGGGCTTTTCAAGGTTGTAATGTGGCTTGTTTAAAAAACAAGGGATAAATCCTAAGGCTAATCAAAACAAAAACTTGCCTAAACCTAAGGGAGTGATCAAATCACAAAAGTTCAAACACAAAATTTCAATCAAACTTTTTCATATTCCAAAATTTCACAAACCAATCACAATACTTACTAACACAACATTATTCCATACTCTTTTTATTTTTCTTTTTTCAAAGCTTTTTCAACTTTTTTATTTCTTTTTCTTTTATTTCTTTTTATTTCTTTTTTTTCTTTTACAACCTCATAGCAATCACAACATAAATGACCAAACAATTCTCTCCCCAACTTGAATTCAACCAACATTAAAGTGTGAATACTTCCTACTTTCTAAGGCAAGGCAAAAATTCAAACTATAAATCATAGTTAAGGGTTCAAGAAAATAAAGAATCAACATTCATTCAAAAAGGAAAACCAAACACTCATAGACATGCATTAAGTTCAAAAACAACATGGACATTGACAAAAAAGGCTCAAAGAAGGGTTAGCAAAAGTTCACACACTCACAAGGTGAAATGACTATTTGGTCAGGTAGTTGTGCTCAAAATCAAACAAAAAAGCCTTGATCATTTTCATGCTTTCATACAATCAACACAACAAAAGATTAAGCTTAATAAAGTCCAGTTAAAACAAGAATGTGGCCGCCAACATATATGAACAATGGAAAGCTTCCTCACAATTGGGGGTAAAAAGGGAACTAAAGTGATTCTATCAAAAGCAAGTAGTGTAAAAAGAATGAATGGTATAGTAATTATACAAATGAAAAGTTTCCTAAACATGTTATTTTATAGAAAGCAATAAATGAGTATTTGGCATGTACCAACTTCAAAAACTATCATTGCCAGACATCCGCAAGTTGAATAAATCAAAATATAAAAATCACCTCGAAATTCTTCAAGTTACCAGACCAATATTAGAGTACAAACAACAACAAAAGAATTAAAATAAAGATATAATACCAATGTTATTTACTACTACAAAGCCTTGGTGAAAGTGGGAAAAAGGAGGACCAAGTGAACACTAAAAACATTTCACTGGCTCAAAAGAGCAGAGCGTGCTAAGCGAGCTCTACCACACTTAGCGCGCTACACCAGAACCAGAAAAATAGGACAACAACAACAGTTCTAATGTAACCTCCAAAATCGCCTACACTATCTTAATTACATAACTAAAGAGAATTTACAACAAATACACACTTCCTCAAGCTAATAAAAGAAAGCTTTTTGGAAAAACCGGATAAAAGTGAATAAACAAGTTGAGAAGTGAAGATTTGAGATTTTAGAACAGGTCCAATTTCAACTTGTTTAAACAACAATCAGCTCACTACCTAAACTAACAAAATGAAAAACAATAAAACATGCTTGTTTTATGTTGTAAGCTCGAGGCCTGTTATTTACAACCGTTCCACTTTTCTTCGGATGGGCCAAATGCTTTCACACCAGCCTTCACTCTCATATCTTCGAGCTCTAACCAGAACTACACATCTAACCACACTTTTAGCAAACGTGAAACAAAACAAGTATACTCTATAAAAGTATCAATATAAAGAATTTCTATTTACACATTATAGACAATATAGAAATTATGTGCAAAACTCACAAATAAATAAATTATCACATTGCAGAATAATAAAAACACCAATCACTGGCAACTGCGCCATTTTGCTGAAGTGGTCAACCGTGTTAATCACGTCGACAATCTCTCAGCATGACACAACCAACACATAGGCATTAAACACAGACACTAAAGTGAATAATATCTCTAAATCTATCTTTAAAATCTATACATTATTAGATAATCATCCTAGAAAATAATTCGTGCATATATATCTATAGCAACCCAAACCCCAACCATAGAGTAAAAATCCAGGACAATAATCGAAAAAGATTTGTAAAGCAAGTTTTATACAACGCCATGGGCAATAAATATATATGAGTTCAAAGAAAATACATATACAAAATAAACAAATGAAGAATACACAAAGTAGAAGATAAATGAACCACAAAGCGTACAATTTGTTAGTGTCGATTGATGAGAAATCCACCCCAAATCATCCGTGAGCAAGATCCATAGTTGTTTTCTAAGCTAATCTATTAAAAAATGAGGGTGATGAATTTCGGGAACAAAAACCCCAAAACCCATAACATAAAATGAAATGAAAACAAAGTTATAAAACAATTCTCAATAGACCGCGTCTAACGGCAATGGTGCGCTAAGCGGGCTTCCAGATATTTAAACATTAAACCGCCTTAAACCGCGTTAAGCGGGCTATCCACGCTTAGCGGGCTCAAAAACGATGCTTCTGCCAAACTTCACAAAATCACTCAAAGCGTGCTACAAATTCCACTTAGCGCCCCTTCCTGGACAGAACTTTCTAAAAAATGGACTTTTATTACACAAACACGCATCCAGAATTGTGTCTTCGATACCTTATTCCTCGATGCTCCAAATATGCGACAAATACCTATAAAAGAAGTAAAATTTATCAAACGGTGCACAAATGAATCAAAAACTCAATTATGTACAAACTAAACATATTTACACAAAATTAAGGATTATTCAACTGATATTAACAACAAAGAGTCGATAAGTGCAACAAAAAGTATATTACCATGTTTTTTAAAGTGGAGAGGTTTGAAAACACTCAAAGAAAAGACTTATGTCTTAAACTTTTTGAAAAGGTTAAAAGAAAAAAGTGCACTAAGGCACAAAAGGTTCGAATGAATTTGTAGTGGTAGAAATGTTGAGACTAAGCTATTAGATTGACTTAAATCGTAAATCAGTGAAAGTCCTTGTGATACGGTGGGAGAACTGACTTGAAGTTTTGCGTTTGTTTTCGCAAATGTTGTGGTTTAGCAAGAGTCGCCACCGACTTTTCTTTTATCCAAAAGGAAAGGTGAAAAAGCACATGAAATACCTTTATAGATGTTTTCTTGAGTTCGGGGGGTATATTATGAAAAGGGAAGGTATTAGCACCCTTTTCATCCATGGTTTTCCATGGGCTCTTAGTTAATCTTAGATCGCTTGCTTTTGTTTTGACAATGTGCTTGTGGTGTGGGCTTTGAAAGCGTTTTGAAAATACTTTGTAATGGTTCTCATTTCTATAAGAATGCGTACAAAGTTTTGTTTCGAAAGATAGTTCAAAGACGTGTTTATGGAATGTGTTTTTTGAAAGTGGTTTTTGGAAAGATGTTTTTGCAATGGTTCTCATCTCTATAAGAACGTATACAATATGTTTTATCTTTTTGAAAATGTTTTTAAGATGAAAGTGTTGGTGTGTAAAGGTTTTTTGTTGTGAGCAAGCGAGTAACTAGGAGTGAATCTACCTAGTCGAAGGGTCTTAAATGTTCTTTTCTTCCCCCTTTAGATGTTTCTATCTTACCATTGATGCGGTAAGAAGCCCCATCGTTGGATGTGAAGGTACAAGTGTGGTACATTTGTATAGTCATATAAGGAAACCTATGTGACGTTTTAGCAATGTCGTTTAAGGACTAGATCGTTTTACCGGAGCCAAAATCGAGGGTCATCGAGGGACTACGGTCTTTTTTTATCGAAGGGTCTTTGCTAAAACGTCCCATATTCGAGGGACATGACTATTTTCCGAAAGGCAACAAAATGAGATTACCCTAGAGGTGCTAGTGTGCAATTGTACTTGAAGGTTATCTATTTGTTTATTTTATCTTACCATACATCCTACTTACTAGCAATATATGAAAACAAGTAAAAATACGGAAAATAAATCCTAAGCTATTACATCACTTTAGGGGGATGGGGGTACAATTTAACAATGGGGATGAAGTGGAAACTGAAATATTACAACCATATCGAATAATAATGAAAACCATGTAAAAACAATGTAAAATAAAAGGAAAAATGCATTTTGAACTGTTATGTGTCGACCCATGTTGCTATGCATCGACACATGGATTTTCTTTGTCCCTGTAAAATCTGACCAAACTCTGTATGAGTCGATGCATAATGAGATATGTCGACTCATGCTCCTTCTTGTATCGATGCAAAACGCGCACGTATCGACCCAAGTATCTTTCACGTTTCTGTTTTTGGAGATTTTTAACATTATGAGTGGATGCATAAGGCTATGTGTCGACTCATACTCTATTTTTTCACTTAGAAAGGGTCGATGCATGTGGGTACGTGTCGACTCATGCTGGATTTTTTGCCTTAAACATGGTTTTTTATTGTCTGTATAGGTTAGTTTACAACATATTATGGATAAACATAAACAATAAATAATTTGGTAAGCCTAAATAAGAAGCAAATAACTAGTTCAAAGGGATCATAAAATGCTACATCTTATCTTCAAAACAAATCATTAATGATGTGTGAAAAGGTATCAAGTCAAGAAGACTTGCCTTTGGGCCGCACTAGCTGTTTTAAATCTGAATGCTTTTCCAGATGTTGTGATGCCTCTGATAAATCTTCAGAAAGCTTCTTCGGACTGTTGAAACTAAGTTAAACTGTATTTTATTGTTTTTCGGTGTTTTGAGGGTGGAGATGATAGCACTACAGGGATTGTTTTATGATTGGACGATCTTTTTGTCTGGTAAGGGTTTTGGCTTATGGGAGAGCTTCTATGATTGAGTAATGGGTTGGGATTCTGTTTTGAATAAGAACAGAACTGATTCTGAATGAATGAGTCAAGGTTACAAAGAATATTGTTTTTCTGCTCAACAAAACTCTATATACTCTCTCTAAATTCCAACCTCTCTCCTCATTCCCCCTCTTATGTCTTATGAGACAGTCCTTTTTGTAGACCCTTGACTGAGATTTAGGGGGGAAACCAAATAAGTTATTTTTGAATTGTTTTTGCCTACTGTTTTGATACTTTCTTCACACAATTTTCCTTTGCCATTTTGGTGCAATTTTTGGGCTGTTATGATGCAGGTTGGGGCAGACTGCATATAGCAGTTTTGGACTGTATGGGACAACATATGCATACTTATGGTGCAGTATAGCACAAGGTTTCTTGTAGGGCAGCAATGGAGCAGGTTTTAGGGTGTTGTGGTAATTTAGTATATCATACTTTGTTCAACTTGGACAATATAATTTGTAGCATGAAACAAATTTGGTCTTGTGGAATATTTTATGCACATTATATCAAGGGCAAAAATATTGTGGCTAGATTTTAAGAAAATTCAAACAAGACATATTTTTAGAATTTATAATTTTGCAAAATGCCACTCTGTAATAACTTGAATTAGTTGCATCATTTTGAATTATTTGGAATTGTAGTAAAAGATGTCATGAAGTAAATGAAATTAACCAAGTATAGAAAATACTTAGAAAAAATTTCAAAGTCTTGCAAAGTTGGATTTTTGATTCTCTTGATTTTTGATGATCAAACTTCATATTTTTGGATGTCTTGACATAATGTGATTTTTGGGACTCAAATTTGGTCAAAAAGTCAAAGTTTGACTTTTTTAGCGTCCGGTTGACTTTTTCCAGTTGAAACTTTGATTTTGCTCATTTTGCCCCCTTTTGATAATTTGAATGATTCTTCTTAGAAAATTGTGATCTGAGGCTTGAAACTTGACTGAAGTAATTCTAAGAGTCCAGGATGGTCCCTTGGGACATGAGAAGGAAAATTTTGGGGTACAACAGCTGCCCCTGTTCAATCTTCTTAAACCTGAAAAGTTAGATTGGCGAACCTACCATTCGTGACTTAAAGGTGGAAGATGATTGAACACTAGAGTGCCCAGAAATTTGCACTCGATGATGTGGTGGTTGATTGTGCAGGGAATGGGCTTAAAAGATGCCATTTGGAGAAATGATGGAGAATTGTCGGAGATGGGCTTGTAGATGCCATCCAGAAAAGATTGGTTGCATAAGGGATTCCTTGGCGAGAAATCCTATTCCTACTGTCGAGGGGGACTTCACTGGGGAATGTTGGTCTATGTCTTGGGAAGTAAAGTCTAGGAGCTTCGGTTTTCCATTACTCCACTGGGGAATTAACTCCTGATTGAGGGAGTGAAAGTATAATGTATACCTGGTCAGGGTCCAGGCTGTACAACAACTCGCTGGGGAAATGTGAAATAGATCGTATCTGATTGGGTCCAGGCCTCACAATGTTGTAACCTGTTGTCTGGAGATAAGGAAGAAGGAACTCGGATAGAAGGGTTATTTTGAAATGAATGCCTGGGCAGTAGGGCTTGTGGGAAGGAACCTGGAAAGTAAGGTTACTTTGAAATGAAAGCCTGGGTAGTAGGGCTTGTGGGAAGGAACCTGGGTAGTAAGGTTACTTTGAAATGAAATCCTGGGTAGTAAGGTTACTTTGAAGTGAAAGCCTGGGTAGTAGGGCTTGTGGGAAGGAACTTGGGTAGTAAGGTTACTTTGAAATGAAAGTCTGGGTAGTAGGGCTTGTGGGAAGGAACCTGGGTAGTAAGGTTACTTTGAAATGAAAGCATGGGTAATAGGGCTTGTGGGAAGGAACCTCGGTAGTAAGGTTACTTTGAAATGAAAGCCTGGGTAGTAGGGCTTGTGGGAAGGAACCTCGGTAGTAAGGTTACTTTGAAATGAAATCTTGGGTAGTAGGGCTTGTGGGAACGAACCTGGGTAGTAAGGTTACTTTGAAATGAAAGCCTGGGTAGTAGGGCTTGTGGGAAGGAACCTGGGTAGTAAGGTTACATTGAAATGAAAGCCTGGGTAGTAGGGCTTGTGGGAAGGAACCTGGGTGGTAAGGTTACTTTGAAATGAAAGCCTGGGTAGTAGGGCTTGTAGGAAGGAACTTGGGTACTAAGGTTACTTTGAAATGAAAGCCTGGGGTAGTAGGGCTTGTGGGAAGGAACCTGGGTAGTAGGGTTACTTCGTTTGATCATGTAGATTAGTTGACCCATTTGGTTTCAGGAATTGATTTTCCCTTGGTTGCTTGCAGATATGACATGTATAAAGGCTGGAGTTGTTGGTGATAACTGTCTTTCCTGAAACGATAACAGGGTTAGTTATATGTGATGCATGAAATGCGTTGTGAGATAATGTTCTCAAAATAAACGAGATTATATTGTATGTGATATGTATGTGCATGTCATGATGTATGAGCATGAGATGTTAGTTGTGACATGTCCGAGTCCGGGAAAATAATTCCTTGACCGCTGCTGGAGAAAAAAGCATTCCTGACTGTCGTAGAGAAGTATTGCTCTTCTACTTCCGCTGGGGATGATGAATGGAAGTGACTGTACTTCTGTCAGGGGGAGATTCTGTTTGAAAATAACTCTGCGGGGAACAACTTTGAAGGTGAATTTCCAATATCTGAAGTAATGGGCTCTGTCGGGGATTGAGCTCTTGTATCCAAAGAAATAAACTCTGCTTAGCGAGTTAGAAGTTTATGATGATCCACTCGTGATTATGAAATTTGGTCGGGGGATATAGACGTCAGGTTTCCGGACGACCCTGGCTAGGGAGATTACTTCCTGTTCTGCAAGAACTGATATCAAGGCTTTGGTTACCTCTACTCTATGGGGAACATAGATGTTACAAGGTCACATGTACTGATGACTGTGCTCCAAAGCTGTCTCTGCCTTGGTACCTGCTGGACAGGGTAACTGTCGGGTTTGACATTTTAGTTTTTTCGTCCTTGTTTCTTAAGTTATGAGCAATTCTCTTTCTTTTCGTATGCAAATATTTGTGAACAACAATCATATTCAAGTGCATATGTCAAGAATAAATCATTGGACGTTCTTGCAAAAACAAAACAAAAGGAAAAACAAATAGTTTTCTAAAATGACTTGTTTTAATTGTTGAAGTTGGCCTATAACAGGCGTTTTTGTACAAGGAAGCTGATGCTCTAGTAAGAGAACACCGCCGTGAAAATGAAAGACATACATTATTGTTTACAACAAAAAAGAAAACATCTATGTGCAACAATCCCATCGGGTTTCAAATCTGCTATTGCCACCATGCCTTCGAGCGTCTCCTCACTTTGTTGTTTGTCTGAAGCTAATTAGATTGATTGATGACGTTTGAGTTTGACAGTTGATACTGAGGTCAGATTACAGGGTGATCCAATGGGACATAGTGATACGCTTTTCATCCCTAACTTTTGCCTGGACCGCCTGTTGTACCCCAAAATTTGCCCTCCCATATTCTTCAAGATTTGCCAAAAAGCATGCTTCAAAATTCCCCAAGGGTTGCACAGTTCAAGGGCCTCCTAACAGTCAAGAACTAGGGTTTTGGTTCTGACAAAGAAAATGAAGTTTCCAAGGGTCCAATCAAGTCCCACATGCCTACAAACATGGTCAAGCATCCTCATACCAAGTTTCAAGACTTACAGCACAAGATTGCACAGTCAAAAACCCTAATTGCACTACAGTCAACTGTAGGGGCAAAATGGTCATTTGACAGTCAAAAGTTCAAATTTTTTGTCAACATCTCATTTTGAAGCCACAAACATCATTTTATCAATGCTTGATCATGATTCTCAAAGCTTGGCTCAAAAAGTCTCAAGATGCAAAAGTTTCCATATTTGGACAGTTGAAAAAGTCAACTGTAACTTGACCAAGGCATAACTTCCACATGGATTATCAGAAAAAGTCCATCCAAATCTCATTTTGAAGATAAAGACATTTCCTACAACTCCTCTTCACACTTCAAGTCCAAGAAATGCTCTCACAAAAAGTTATCAATTTCAACATTATAGGTCATTTTCAAAAGTCAACAAAAAGGGACTTTAAGTCAAAGGCCATAACTTGAGATTGGTAAATCAAAATGACATGGGACCAAAGGCATTGGTTAGAGGACTTCACGACCTTTCCAAAATGTCCAAGAACATGAGCAAAGCTTAAACATTGAGCAAGATATGCCTTGTGGAAGTTGGGAAATTTTTGGGTATTTTGAAAAGTCAATTTTGCTTCAAATGTCTTAAAAATGCTAATGGGCCTCTTTTTCTTCCAAGATTCATCATCCAAGGCATGTGCACGACCATTTGGCCCAAAGGGAAGTTTTTCATCATTTTTATTTATTTATTTGAATTTTTAATTGCTAATAATTCATTTAATTAATTAAAATATATGAAAAATACCAAACCTAAGTTTTTAAATCTTTTTATGCATGAAATACACTCAATATTTCGTGCATGATCAGATTTGGAAAGAATCAAGGTAATTGAACATGATTTGTATCAAATTTACATGAAAAAAGATTGAAAAATTATGGCATAAAAATCAAATATTGA
The DNA here is from genome assembly GCA_948472305.1 of Vicia faba. Classification (NCBI taxonomy): domain Eukaryota; kingdom Viridiplantae; phylum Streptophyta; class Magnoliopsida; order Fabales; family Fabaceae; genus Vicia; species Vicia faba. The sequence goes on along the minus strand of OX451738.1, from coordinate 1,203,823,793 downwards.
TTCCATCATTGCAAAGATTCTTTGGACCAAAAACTCAACCCTAATCATTCACACATATATACTCATGCAAACCCTAGTGTTCATAACCTCTGAGCTGCGCAGAAACCCCATATCCAACCTTGCATTTTTTCAAGAAAATTCAAATACTGAAAACCAGCTTCCAGTGCGATTCAAGGCCAAATAATCATTCCATTGTGTTCCTGAGGCTTCAAGGAACGTGTCTGAATCAAAAACATCATCCCTAACATCAAGAATTGGTAATTAAAAGTCAGACTGTGTCCTTCTTTTTGCATAATCGTGTTTTATTATTCAAGCCATATCCATGCATTTTGATTCTTGATTTGTACTAATGAGTTGATTCTGAAGCTAGCAGTATGATTTAATTGAAGAATCATTGCCCATACGCGATTTCACCATGAACGACGCCTAGGGTTTTCAAAACCTTGAATTGGGGGTTTACTCCTATGGAAAAATTGGACCATAAGAATGATGCCATTGAATTCGTGAGGTTCCACTGGATCTAAAACACACCTCGCGATTAATTTATGATTAGCAGGGTGCTACGCTATTTTTGTATACACTATTTAGTGGGGGTTTAAAACCCCTGCTATCTTGTTTGTTTTTGTTTCAGATACAACGAAGCCTTGAAGAAGATGGTGAGGTGTAGGCCAGTAAGTGGTTCATTTGAATTTTCGCGCTAAAGTCCCACTAACGCTTGTTTTATCTTATATTATTCATTGGCCATATAATAAACAAAGCGCATTAGCAGCTCCACTGGTCAGGCGTGTGATTGGTAACCTCTAGGACCTGGGTTCGAATCCCAGGTCCCCCTTTCTATTCCATATTATTTTTCTAATAATGCTTCTATGCAGTTCAAGCTTCAAAGCCTACCATACACTCACAGTCCAGGCACGCCACATGGCTACTAGAGGCAATCCAAGGGCCCTGATTGGAAGAATACCATGGACCCTAGTCAAACGTGCCACATGCTTCCTGAAAAAGTCAGAAGGGCCAGGATCTATTGGGCCAACAATGCTAAAGTATACCTCCTAATTGGGGACAGAACCCCCCAAGGTTTTGCAATCCTCTTCTTTTTTTTTATTTTATTGGTTTCAATTATTTCTTTTATTTAATTCTGTAAACTAATATTTTCTTAATATAAAAAATAATAAAAATCAGAAAGTCCCAAAAATAAAATATATTTCATATTATTTTTGTAAATAAATCTCACTAATTAATTAGGTTTAAATTTAGGTTAATTTTAATATTTTTCAATAAACTTAAAAATTGGTAGAATTAGGGTTTTAAGTATTTTTCATTCTTTTTCTTTTCTCTCACCATAATTAATTGCTTAATATTATTTTTGTAAACAAAATTGCATTAATTAATTTAGTTTTCAATTTTAGGTTCAATTTTAATATTTTTTCTTAATGAATAAAAATAGTTAGAATTAGGGTTAATTAATTAATTTCTTAATTTCATTTAATTCTCATAAAAAAACCATAAATGCAAAAAACCTCAAAAATAATTTCTTTCCATTTTAATTTAATTAATTTGTTAATATAATTTAATTTCATTAAAAAGGGTCCAACGCCCTCGTATTCCCGATTTTTATTCTCTTCGCGCACTTATTTCCTTTCTTATAATTTTTATGTAATTCTCCCAAAGCCATGTAATTCGGACATTTTATATTTCTCGCATTTTATTTCTTTATTTTATGTCAAATCGGGTCCTGGATTTAATTTGGCGATGTGGACCCGCGCCTTTGTAATAGTTTAGGAACTTTATAATTCCCGCAACTTTTTAACTATTAATAATTGTATGCAAGAATGAATTACAAAATAAAAATAACGCGTAGATCACCCATGACATGACAAGACAAAAATATCTGAAAACGACACACAAAGCACACACCACCCCTAGGGTACGCCTCGCTGTTGCCTTGCCTCGAAAGGTGATCGTCGAGTAGAGGATGTCTTAGTAAGTCTTCATGATCCGGGAACCTGGCATGAGGGTAGCTTCTAAGGTATCTTCCTATTGCTCTGGTGATCACCATGTCCCAAACCTCGAATTGACCCGAACACCTCCGACGGTGGTGCTACCTACCTCTCAATGATGGGATGGCACTACTTTAAGGACATTTACACAGACGAATTCCTTAGGGTAGGTAGACGACTCTAGATACTTGCTCTTACTTCAAAAACAAATCAAAAATACTTTTCACACCGACACCTTTTCAAAAAGCTTTCGAAAGCAATTTTTCAAACACTCTTGAGGACTGATACAAGAGTCGAACTGGAATTTTCAAAGAAACTTTTTTTAAACCCACAATTGAAAAGCAAACAAACCATTTTGAAAACACAATGAGCAAGTATCTAAGAGCCCATGGATAACCATGGATAGAAAGGGTGCTAACACCTTCCCTTTCTATAATCTACCTCCCGAGCCGAGAGCAATCTCTATAAGGAATTTTTCTGTGCTTTTGTCCTTTCCATTTGGAGAAAATAAAAGACGGTGGCGACTCTTGCTTCCGCGACATTTCGCGAACCAGCGTAAAACAGTCAGTTCCAGATCCACCGATCACAGAACTGGCGACTCTGCTGGGGACTTAAACTTAAAGTGAGGTGTACCTTAGGGTTAGTTCATAACTGTGTTTTCAATTGTATTGACTTGTCTGCTTTAAATTTGTGGGTTGCATCGGAGTTACATAGATCCTAACCCGGATCTGGGGAATACCCTGTTTAGGTAGCATAAGCTGTGAGGGACCTGTCCGGCGTAGACCAACACGGGTGAAACAGTGGCTACGTTGGTGTGGAACCTTGGTCTGTACCGATATCTCTTGTGTTGCAACGAGGAGAATATGGGTCTTTTGAGGAGTCATTAAGCACCAACAACCTTAGAACCTTAATTGACACAACTCGGCCATTAGAACAGTAGCAGTATGCTACGCCCATTGAGGCTAAACTCTCGTGATGGTTCTGGCTGCAAGAAAAGATTGCGATGCTGGAGTTATGACCGATTGAGGGTAGTCAATGATATTGGGATCCTCTAAGAACCCGATTACTTTGATAGGACAGGTATGAACCAACAAACTGAAAGAGGGTAATACCTAGACCTCATGCTGGCCTAAACTTTAAGGGTATCTCTTGTGTGACTTGTGTGCCTTACCATGTTTGCCTTTGTATCTATTTGTGGTGTGCTTTATCATAACATCATGAGCATTGTATGCATCCTGCATAAGGACTGACCATTTCAAAGACAAAAGGGTTTCACCTTTGCTCTGTTTTGTAGGACACCATGATGCCTGTGCGAAGGAATACTATCCGGTTCAGCTTTGTTCACTCACCTGAGTTGCTTGAAGAGTTGGTTAGCAGGATTCCAAATACCACTTCCTTCATTCAGAGGCATGGTTCTCTTCTCAGTTTAGTCACTGCAAAGCGGGATCAACATTTGATGAGTGTTCTGACCCAGTTCTATGACCCTCTGTACCAGTGCTTCACCTTTTAAGACTTCCAGCTAGTCCCTACCCTGGAAGAGTTCTCTGATTTGCTTGGTATCCCTATCTTGTATCAGACTCCCTTTACTTGTTGGGAAAAGACCCTCAGGCTTGAGGATGTTGCTGCAGCTCTTCCCTTGACACATCAAGAGGTAATGGACAACCTCTTCCTTCTGATTGGTAAAGCTAACAGTTTCTGGAATGACCTGGACTTTAGGGCATATGAAGACATCTTGGCTCTCTTAATCTATGGGTTAGTCTTGTTTCCTTATCCTGACAACTTCATCAATGTCACTGCCATAAGGATCTTTATGTCTCCGAATCCTGTACCCACTCTCTTGGGTGACATCCTGCAACAACTTCATGCTCGTACTGCCCGAAGACAAGGAACCCTGTGGTGTTGTATCCCTTTTTTGGTGAGGTGGTTTATTTCGCACCTCCCCAATTTCGTACTGAAGAACCAAGAAGGAAGAGGTTGGGCTCATAGGTTAATGTCTCTCACCGATAAAGACATCATTTGGACTTGCAGAGGTTTGGATGAGATAGCTATTATTGATCGATGCGGGGAATACCCTAATGTCCCTCTGATTGGTACCCAAGGAGGGATCTCTTACAATCCATGCCTAGCTCTCCGTCAGTTTGGAAGAGCCAGAAGAGCAGGGCCTCATGAAATGTTGGTGCCTCACATCACTTTTGAGTTTCAAGTGGATAGCGACGAGCTGCGTCGTAGGTTCATCAAGGCTTGGGACAAAGTTCATAAAGCTGACCCACAAGAGTTGGGGCCAAAGACTTCTTTACCTATGGAAGCCTACTATAAATGGGTTCGCATCCGTGCTCAGAAGTTAGGTATGCCATACGAAGCCGTCAGACCTATCATTTTGGAGTATCCTGACAAAGATGGTGTTCCTCCAACTGTCCTTCCTCCTCAGATACCTATTGATTATGAGACATTAAAGAGATCTTGGTCGCAACTGCGAGAAGAGCGGGATTCTTACCGAGAAAAGTTCAACGAGCAGGAATTGAAGATCCAGAAGCTGACAAAGCAGTTGGAGAATGAACGAGCTCTGAATGCTTACATTTGTACTGAGAAGAGGAGAACATGGGATCAATAAGGAGCTCTGGATGTTCTTTTATAGTTTTATTTCCCTTTTCAATATTTCCCTTTCATGTAACGCCTAAGGGCAACCTGTTGAACAATCTAAAATTTCAAAGTTGAATCTAATGAAGTGTGTTCCTTTTTGTTTACAAAGTTGATTCACGATTGTCTTTGAAAACATAAATCATACGCATTCCATTCATCATGTGCATAGCAGGTTTTCTTCTTTTCAGGTCTCTTACCGTTCTTCGCTGTTTATTTCAGCATCATGAATCCTGACTCATTGTCAACCGAGATGTCCATCAAGGCTCTTCAGGCGCAGAATGCGCAATTTCAGGAACTAATCATGGGTTTGGCTCAGGGCCAAGAAGAGCTGAAGGCTCTGCTCCTGAAGAAGGAGAAGAAGAAGAAGAGGAGAAATGTTCTTTTTAACTCGGGCCGAAGGTTTGGCAACACTCTGCAGAATGAAGAGGCCGGTTCTTCTATAGGCAAGGGTAGTCCCCAAGGGGGAAAAGGTCCTAGTCCGGTAGTCTCCGACAACGAGACTGATTTTGATGAGGAACAGTATCCTCCTGTAGAAGACAGATACAAGCAACTAGAGGACAGACTGAATGCTATGGAGATCCAACAAGTGCCTGGGCTGGATTTTGGAGACTTGGGTTTGTCTACTGGTGTGATCATTCCTCATAAGTTCAAAGCACCATCCTTTACCAAGTATGACGGGGCGTCTTGTCCCAAGTTACACCTCAGATCGTATGTGCGGAAGATTCAACCGTACTCAGTGGACAAGAATTTGTGGATCCACTTCTTCCAGGAGAGTCTTTCAGGGACTCATCTCGAATGGTTCTATCAGCTGGATGGGACCAAGGTTCGTAACTGGGAGGAGTTGGCTACTGCTTTTTACAAGCAGTATCAATATAATGCCGACCTTCCCCCTACACGTACCCAACTCCAGGGTATGTCGTTAGGGTCAAGTGAAGGTTTTAAAGAGTATGCACAGAAGTGGAGGGATCTGGCTGGCAGGGTGCAGCCTCCGTTGACTGAGCGGGAGTTGGTAGACATGTTCTTAGGGACCCTATCTGGGCCGTGTTTCAACCATCTTATCGGTAACTCATCTGCAGGGTTTACTGATCTTATTCTGACTGGAGAGAGAATTGAGGTTGGGTTGAAGTCTGGTAAGATTCCGAAGGGTGCATCTACAAGTTCCGAGAAGAAGCCCTTTAAGAAGGAGGCCAGTGCTGTATACGGGTCCAGAAGACAAGAGAAATCTGAGCGCCGTCAATCTGTCAACGCGGTGATGATTGCCAAGCCTGCTGCCGCTCCTCGGCAAACCAATCCACCAAGGGCTGAAAGACCCCGGAGAGAGTTCACCCGCTTGAGTATGACTCTATCACAAATCTTACCGCAGTTGCTGTCCACCAACCTAGTGACTGTCAGAGAGGCCCCAAAGGTTGTGAATACGGCTTCTCCCAAATACAATCCAAATGCCCGCTGTGCTTATCACTCCGATAGCCCGGGGCATTCCACTGATGACTGTTGGGCCTTAAGGAACAAGCTGCAGGACCTTATTGACGCCAAGGAGGTACAATTTGAGGCATCTGAGAAGCCTAATGTGGTGACAGCTCCCCTGCCTGCTCATGGAGTGAATGTTATTGGGGACGAGGATGAAGTGGATGAAGCTGAGTTTGATAGCTGGATTTACCCGGCAACCGATAGTGGACCTAGCAATTGGATTGCAAAGGACAACCTACTTGTTTCTCTTGTTACTGAGTAATGAATTCTTTGTTTTGTTATTTGTAATAAACAATTAAAACTCTATGGCCCGGTGTCTTACCCGGGGCACCGTGGCTTCATTTGTGAGGGCATATAAATTGTCATTTCATATATCATGAATAAAAATCTTGGACGTTTTCGCATTTCAAATCTTATGCTCCTTTTCTTTCTTTCCTTCCTTTATATATTTCAAAAACAGCTGTATTTACACACACTCACTCATACAGGTTTCAATCCACTCTGGATCTCACTGGTAACGACTCTGCTACTGCCAGTTATGACTTCGAAAATCCGATCAACTTATCCGAAGACGAAGGTGAAGATGATTGAGAAGTGCCTGGCGAGCTTGCAAGACTGTTACTTCAGGAAGAGAGGGCAATTCAACCACATGAAGAGCCGGTGGAAACAATAAATCTGGGTACCGAGACAGACAGGAAGGAGGTAAAGATTGGTGCCAACCTAGAGCTCAGCGTGAAGCAACGGTTGACTCAGATGCTACATGACTATGTGGAGATCTTTGCCTGGTCCTACGAAGACATGCCCGGGTTGGATACTGACATTGTGGTCCATCATTTGCCTACTAAGGAAGACTGCCCTCCGGTTAAGCAAAAGGTTCGTCGTATGCGTCCAGAGATGTTTGAAAAGATCAAAGCCGAGGTTATGAAGCAGTTTGATGCCGGGTTCCTTGCAGTGGCTTCTTACCCTCAGTGGGTTGCTAATGTGGTGCCGATACCTAAGAAAGATGGAAAGGTCAGAATGTGTGTCGACTACAGGGATCTGAACAGGGCCAGCCCCAAAGATGACTTCCCCCTACCTCATATTGATGTCCTTGTTGATAATACAGCTCAGCATAAGGTGTTCTCTTTCATGGATGGTTTTTCAGGTTACAATCAGATCAAGATGGCACCTGAAGACATGGAAAAGACTACCTTTGTTACTCAGTGGGGCACCTTCTGCTACAAGGTCATGCCTTTTGGACTAAAGAACGCTGGGGCAACCTACCAACGTGCCATGGTTGCTTTATTTCATGACATGATCCATCATGAGATAGAAGTGTATGTTGACGACATGATTGCAAGCTCCCAGACTGAGGAAGAGCACCTAGATCATCTGCAGAAATTGTTTGACCGTCTGAAACTGTACAAGCTGAGGTTGAACCCGAACAAGTGCACCTTCGGGGTAAGATCTGGGAAGTTGCTAGGCTTTGTTGTAAGTGATAAGGGCATTCAAGTGGACCCTGCTAAGGTCAAAGCTATTCAAGAGATGTCAGTTCCTAAGACGGAGAAAGAGGTCATAGGCTTTTTAGGACGCCTGAATTACATTGCTCGATTCATCTCACACCTGACCGCTACCTGTGAGCCAATCTTCAAGCTGCTGAAGAAAGATCAGGTAGTACGTTGGAATGATGAATGTCAGGCTGCTTTTGACAGAATCAAGGAGTATCTCCAAGAACCACCTATCCTTATGCCACCGGTTGAAGGGAGACCTCTGATATTATACCTAACAGTTCTTGACAACTCAATGGGGTGTGTGCTGGGGCAGCATGACGAGTCTGGTCGAAAAGAGCACGCCATTTATTACCTTAGCAAAAAGTTTACCGACTGTGAGACCCGATACTCACTGCTTGAGAAAACTTGATGCGCTTTGGTATGGGTTGCTCGCTGGCTGAGACAGTATATGCTGACTCACACTACCTTGTTGATCTCAAAGATGGATCCCATAAAGTACATATTTGAAAAGCCTGCTCTGTCTAGGAGAATAGCAAGATGGCAAATGATCTTGACGGAATACGACATTCAGTACACGACCCAGAAAGCCATCAAGGGAAGTGTATTGGCAGACCACTTGGCACATCAGGCCGTAGACGAATATCAGTCAATGAACTTCGAGTTTCCAGACGAGAGCATCATGATTGTGACTGATTGTGAAGTACCTGGACCGGATGAAGGACCTGAGGAAGGATCCCGATTGTCTATGCACTTTGACGGAGCCTCCAACGCTTTGGGTAACGGCATCGGCGCTATAATCATATCTCCTCAAGGCACCCATACTCCACTCACTGCCCGACTATGTTTCAACTGCACCAACAACATGGCGGAGTATGAGGCATGCATCATGGGTCTCCAAGCTGCGATTGATTTAAGGATCAAGTTTCTGAGTGTCTTCGGAGATTCTGCTCTCGTGATCAATCAGATCAAAGGAGAGTGGGATACGAAACATCCGAATCTTATTCCTTACAAAGAATGTGTGTTGACATTGATCCCCCACTTCACGAAGATAACCTTTGAACACTTTCCGAGAGAGGAGAATCAGCTGGCGAACGCGTTAGCTACAATGTTTTCTATGTTCAAGATCAAATGGGATAATGAGGCTCCCCGGATCATCATCTGGAAACTGGACGAACTGGCATACTGTTGTGATCTCGAGACTGAGTTGGTAACTGAGAAGCCTTGATACCAGGAGGTGAAGAGATATTTGGAAGCTCGGGAGTACCCTGAAGGTGCATCTGTCAACGATAAGAAGTTCCTGAGAAGGTTCGCAGCAAAGTTCTTCCTTAGCAACGGCATCTTGTACAAGCGAAACCATGATTCGACCTTACTGCGTTGTATGGATAAGACAGAAGCAGAAAGGATCATGGAAGAGTTACATGAAGGGACCTTCGGAACACATTCCAGTGGACACACTATGGCAAAGAAAATCCTTCGGGCAGGGTATTTTTGGTCCACCATGGAAGCAGACTGCTACCAACATTCCCGGACATGCCATAAATGCCAGATATATGCAGACAAGGTGCATGTTCCTCCAGTTCCTCTAAATGTTCTGACTGCGCCTTGGCCGTTTGCAATGTGGGGCATAGACATGATCGGTGAGATTAAACCTACGGCATCCAACGGGCATCGCTTCATCCTGGTAGCAATTGATTACTTCACGAAGTGGGTTGAAGCAGCATCCTATGCTACGGTAACCAAGACTATGGTTGCACGGTTCATTCGGCATAATCTGATCTGTCGATACGGCGTCCCAGAAAGAATTATTACAGACAATGGTACCAATCTCAATAACAAGATGATCACTGAGCTCTGCGAGCAGTTTAAGATACAGCACCATAACTCTTCTCCTTACAGACCGAAGATGAATGGGGCTGTAGAAGCAGCAAATAAAAATATCAAGAAAATCGTGCAGAAGATGACAGTGACTTATAAAGATTGGCACGAGATGTTACCGTTCGCTCTACATGGGTACCGTACCTCAGCCAGGACGTCAACCGGGGCAACTCCTTTCTCCTTGGTCTACGGTATGGAGGCAATCTTACCGATTGAAGTGCAAATACCCTCTCTCCGGATAATGAAGGATGCAGATCTGAACGAAGATGATTGGATCCAGACACGACTTGATCAGTTAAACCTAATTGATGAAAAGAGACTTGCTGCTATTTGTCATGGTCAGACGTATCAGAAACGGATGATCAGGGCATTTAACAAAAAGGTCAGACCACAAGAGTATCAAGTTGGGGATCTGGTAATCAAGCGAATCATCCTTCCTCAGAGTGATCCAAGGGGAAAATGGACCCCTACGTACGAAGGGCCATTTGTGGTTAAACATGTGTTCTCAGGAGGAGCCATGATTTTAAACAACATGGATGGTGACGACCTTCCTCACCCCGCCAATGCAGACATAGTAAAAAGATACTACGCATAAAAAAGACCCGCTAGGCTGACATGCCTAGTAAAAAATCAGGGCTTCCCGGCGAACCAAAAGGGTTCGGGAAAAATGAAGGGATGAAATAAAAAAAATCTGTACACCCGGCAAGTCGAAAACCTGAAAAGGCGGCTTGGGCAAAAATGGGTATCCCGGTGGACTGAAAACCCGAAAGGGCGGTCCAGGCAAAAGTTAGGGATAAAGCGTAATACTATGTCTCATTGGATCACTTTGCATCCAGAATCCGGTATCTATATCAAGGTCAGACGGCATCGATCAGTCAGCTTCATCTTCAACCAAGGTCATCAAGTGATGAGACGCTCGGAGGTATAAGGGCAATAGCAGAGTTGAAACCCAGTGGGATCATTCATTTCACACAGCTGTTTTATTTTCTCTTGTACAAAATTTGTATAAATTCTTTTGTTCGGAGGCGTTCTCTTACTAGGACGTCAGCCTCTTGTACATAAACGCCTATTTACAGGCAAATTCAAAATCAATACAAAAATCACTTTTCAGTTAAAATTGCCAATTGTTTTTCCTTTTCTGTTTTGGTTTTGCGAAGAACGTCCAAGGTTCAATTTGTGATATATACATTGACAATAATTTGCTAACTCATGAATATTTGCATACGAAACAAAGGATTAATTACAGGTAACATTAGAAACAGGGGCAATAAAGGAGTTGTCCAAGCAATCTAATTATTCTATCCTCCAAGGTACCAAGGTAGGTTCAGCTGAAGAACATAACCAGTACATCCCAATTCCCCAGAGAGTGAACCAGCAAGTCAATACACTCTCCTCAAGCAAAGCTGTTATCAACCTTAAGGAAGTTGGGTATCCTCCAGCATATCTCAACATTCCCCAGCAATGTACGGACATTTTTAACAAGCATCCCCGGCAGTCTTGACCTAAAGATTGTTCCCCGGCGGTATATCAAACATTCAATGGAACTATTTCCTCGATACAGCTCAAAACTTCCCCAAGAGAGTCCAATCTAGTTCCTAAGGAAAGTTGGAATTCATCTCCCCAAGCAGTAAGCTTATCCCCAGTAGATTCTGGAAGCTTATCCTCGCAGGACACGAACACATCTCCCGGCTTTATTCAAAGAGTTATTTCCCTACCAGGGTATAACTGGGTTATCCTCAGCCAGAAGCCACAGAAAGAGCGTCCTCGACGAAATCTTCTTATCCCCAGCGAAGTCTATTAACACTTCCAACACAACAAGGATATCCCCAGCAAGTTATTATCCACTCCCGCAAAGTACCTCTCTCCCCACAGAGTTGCTTCCCAGCAAGATCGCCAGAGTACTTTTCTCCCCGCAGAGTTATCCATTCGCCAAGTTTATTCCCCAACAGAGTTATCTTCTACCGGAATTCTTGCAACTGTCATCCCCAGCGGAAGCAAAATCTTGTTCTCCAACATCAGCCCAGGAGTGACTTCCCGGCACCCGTCAAGGATTTATTTTCCTAAGACGAAAAGATACATTCATAAACATCGCATTTCCATACATTATAGCATGCATATATGCATCATACTTTACAAATCTCATTTATGTTGAGAACATCATTGCTTGATCCATATCATGCATTGCATATGACTGACCTTTACCTTTCAGGAAAAGATTCAGTTAAGTTCTCAGCTATATTTCAAGACCTAGACCGGTTCAGTTAAATCGCTCCTAAGATTTTTCTGTTTCTTATCCCGTCAAAGGCCTTCTCTGGTTCAGTCAGATCGACCCTAAGATCTCCCTGTTTCTTATCCAGTGGAAGACATTTCAAGACCTAGACCGGTTCAGTTAAATCGCTCCTAAGATTTTTCTGTTTCTTATCCCGTCAAAGGCCTTCTCTGGTTCAGTCAGATCGACCCTAAGATCTCCCTGTTTCTTATCCAGTTGAAGATTTCAAGACCTAGACCGGTTCAGTTAAATCGACCCTAAGATTTTTCTGTTTCTTATCCCGTCAAAGGCCTTCTCTGGTTCAGTCAGATCGACCCTAAGATCTCCCTGTTTCTTATCCAGTTGAAGATTTCAAGACCTAGACCGGTTCAGTTAAATCGACCCTAAGATTTTTCTGTTTCTTATCCAGTCCAAGGCCTTCTCTAGTCCAGCTAAATCGACCCCTAACAGATTTTCCTGATAAAGACTCAGTAGAAGATATCCAAGATTCTCTCAATGATTACTGTTGAGGTTGAAGTCGCCCAAGATTCTCTCAATGATTACTGTTGAGGTTGAAGTCGCCCAAGATTCTCTCAATGATTACTGTTGAGGTTGAAGTCGCCCAAGATTCTCTCAATGATTACTGTTGAGGTTGAAGTCGCCCAAGATTCTCTCAGCGTTCCTGTTGAGGTAGTAATCGTCCAAGGTTCTCTCACCGTTCCTGTTGAGGTAGTAACCATCCCTGGTTCATTCATAACCTTTTGAAGCTCCAGATCCAGCTCCTGTAACCAGTCAGGACACATCTACACAAAGAATTTAAAGACCAGCTCCTGTAACAGGTCAGGTAATCATTTTTCTTTTTTCAGGTACGCAAGCTCTCGCTAAGGAATCTCTTACGCGATCAATCTCCAAATGGCATCTATAAGCCCATCCATTCATCCATCATCTCTTAGCATGGCATCTATAAGCCCATCATCCTATCCATCAATCTCCAAATGGCGTCTATAAGCCCATTCCCCACATCACACTACTATGTGAGCGCAAATTTCTGGGCACTCTAGTGTTCAATCATCTTCCACCTTCGGATTACGAAAGGCACGTCAGCCAATCTGCATCCTCAGGTTTAAGAAAATTGAACAGGGGCAACTGTTGTACCCCAAAATTTGCCCTCCCATATTCTTCAAGATTTGCCAAAAAGCATGCTTCAAAATTCCCCAAGGGTTGCACAGTTCAAGGGCCTCCTAACAGTCAAGAACTAGGGTTTTGGTTCTGACAAAGAAAATGAAGTTTCCAAGGGTCCAATCAAGTCCCACATGCCTACAAACATGGTCAAGCATCCTCATACCAAGTTTCAAGACTTACAGCACAAGATTGCACAGTCAAAAACCCTAATTGCACTACAGTCAACTGTAGGGGCAAAATGGTCATTTGACAGTCAAAAGTTCAAATTTTTGGTCAACATCTCATTTTGAAGCCACAAACATCATTTGATCAATGCTTGATCATGATTCTCAAAGCTTGGCTCAAAAAGTCTCAAGATGCAAAAGTTTCCATATTTGGACAGTTGAAAAAGTCAACTGTAACTTGACCAAGGCATAACTTCCACATGGATTATCAGAAAAAGTCCATCCAAAGCTCATTTTGAAGAGAAAGACATTTCCTACAACTCCTCTTCACACTTCAAGTCCAAGAAATGCTCTCACAAAAAGTTATCAATTTCAACATTATAGGTCATTTTCAAAAGTCAACAAAAAGGGACTTTAAGTCAAAGGCCATAACTTGAGATTGGTAAATCAAAATGACATGGGACCAAAGGCATTGGTTAGAGGACTTCAAGACCTTTCCAAAATGTCCAAGAACATGAGCAAAGCTTAAAAATTGAGCAAGATATGCCTTGTGGAAGTTGGGAAATGTTTGGGTATTTTGAAAAGTCAACTTTGCTTCAAATGTCTTAAAAATGCTAATGGGCCTCTTTTTCTTCCAAGATTCATCATCCAAGGCATGTGCACGACCATTTGGCCCAAAGGGAAGTTTTTCATCATTTTTATTTATTTATTTGAATTTTTAATTGCTAATAATTCATTTAATTAATTAAAATATATGAAAAATACCAAACCTAAGTTTTTAAATCTTTTTATGCATGAAATACACTCAATATTTCGTGCATGATCAGATTTGGAAAGAATCAAGGTAATTGAACATGATTTGTATCAAATTTACATGAAAAAAGATTGAAAAATTATGGCATAAAAATCAAATATTGATTCCATCATTGCAAAGATTCTTTGGACCAAAAACTCAACCCTAATCATTCACACATATATACTCATGCAAACCCTAGTGTTCATAACCTCTGAGCTGCGCAGAAACCCCATATCCAACCTTGCATTTTTTCAAGAAAATTCAAATACTGAAAACCAGCTTCCAGTGCGATTCAAGGCCAAATAATCATTCCATTGTGTTCCTGAGGCTTCAAGGAACGTGTCTGAATCAAAAACATCATCCCTAACATCAAGAATTGGTAATTAAAAGTCAGACTGTGTCCTTCTTTTTGCATAATCGTGTTTTATTATTCAGGCCATATCCATGCATTTTGATTCTTGATTTGTACTAATGAGTTGATTCTGAAGCTAGCAGTATGATTTAATTGAAGAATCATTGCCCATACGCGATTTCACCATGAACGACGCCTAGGGTTTTCAAAACCTTGAATTGGGGGTTTACTCCTATGGAAAAATTGGACCATAAGAATGATGCCATTGAATTTGTGAGGTTCCACTGGATCTAAAACACACCTCGCGATTAATTTATGATTAGCAGGGTGCTAATCGCTATTTTTGTATACACTATTTAGTGGGGGTTTAAAACCCCCGCTATCTTGTTTGTTTTTGTTTCAGATACAGCGAAGCCTTGAAGAAGATGGTGAGGTGTAGGCCAGTAAGTGGTTCATTTGAATTTTCGCGCTAAAGTCCCACTAACGCTTGTTTTATCTTATATTATTCATTGGCCATATAATAAACAAAGCGCATTAGCAGCTCCACTGGTCAGGCGTGTGATTGGTAACCTCTAGGACCTGGGTTCGAATCCCAGGTCCCCCTTTCTATTCCATATTATTTTTCTAATAATGCTTCTATGCAGTTCAAGCTTCAAAGCCTACCATACACTCACAGTCCAGGCACGCCACATGGCTACTAGAGGCAATCCAAGGGCCCTGATTGGAAGAATACCATGGACCCTAGTCAAACGTGCCACATGCTTCCTGAAAAAGTCAGAAGGGCCAGGATCTATTGGGCCAACAATGCTAAAGTATACCTCCTAATTGGGGACAGAACCCCCCAAGGTTTTGCAATCCTCTTCTTTTTTATTTTATTTTATTGGTTTCAATTATTTCTTTTATTTAATTCTGTAAACTAATATTTTATTAATATAAAAAATAATAAAAATCAGAAAGTCCCAAAAATAAAATATTTCCTTTCTTATAATTTTTATGTAATTCTCCCAAAGCCATGTAATTCGGACATTTTATATTTCTCGCATTTTATTTCTTTATTTTATGTCAAATCAGGTCCTGGATTTAATTTGGCGATGTGGATCCGCGCCTTTGTAATAGTTTAGGAACTTTATATTTCCCGCAACTTTTTAACTATTAATAATTGTATGCAAGAATGAATGACAAAATAAAAATAACGCGTAGATCACCCATGACATGACAAGACAAAAATATCTGAAAACGACACACAAATCACACACCACCCCTAGGGTACGCCTCGTTGTTGCCTTGCCTCGAAAGGTGATCGTCGAGTAGAGGATGTCTTAGTAAGTCTTCATGATCCGGGAACCTGGCATGAGGGTAGCTTCTAAGGTATCTTCCTATTGCTATGGTGATCACCATGTCCCAAACCTCGAATTGACCCGAACACCTCCAACGGTGGTGCTACCTACCTCTCAATGATGGGATGGCACTACTTTAAGGACATTTACACAGACGAATTCCTTAGGGTAGGTAGACGACTCTAGATACTTGCTCTAACTTCAAAAACAAATCAAAAATACTTTTCACACCGACACCTTTTTAAAAAGCTTTCGAAAGCAATTTTTCAAACACTCTTGAGGACTGATACAAGAGTCGAACTGGAATTTTCAAAGAAACTTTTTTTAAACCCACAATTGAAAAGCAAACAAACCATTTTGAAAACACAATGAGCAAGTATCTAAGAGCCCATGGATAACCATGGATAGAAAGGGTGCTAACACCTTCCCTTTCTATAATCTACCTCCCGAACCGAGAGCAATCTCTATAAGGAATTTTTCTGTGCTTTTGTCCTTTCCATTTGGAGAAAATAAAAGACGGTGGCGACTCTTACTTCCGCGATATTTCGCGAACCAGCGTAAAACAGTCAAGTCCAGATCCACCGATCACACCGCCCTTTCGGGTTTTCAGTCCACCGGGATACCCTTTTTTGCCCAAGTCGCCTTTTCAGGTTTTCGACTTGCCGGGTGTACATATTTTATTTTCATCCCTTATTTTTTCCCGAACCCTTTTGGTTCGCCGGGAAGCCCTTATTTTTTCCTAGGCCAGTCGACCTAGCGGGTCTTTCATCATGCGTAGTATCTTTTCAATATGTCCGCATTGACAGGGTGAGGAAGGTCGTCACCATCCATGGTGGTTAGAATCATGGATCCACCCAAGAAAATGTTTTTTACCACAAATGGCCCTTCGTAGGTGGGAGTCCATTTTTCCATGGGGTCACCTTGCGGCAGTATGATGCTCTTGATCACTAAATCCCCAACTTAATACTCTTGGCGTATGACCTTCTTGTTGAAAGCCTTGATCATTCTCTTTTGATATGTCAGACCGTGGCAGATAGAAGTAAGTATCTTTTCATCGATTAGATTTAACTGATCAAGCTGAGTTCGGATCCAGTCGTCTTCGTTCAAACCCGCATCCTTCATAATCCTGAGAGAAGGAATCTGAACCTCAATGGGTAGGAATGCCTCCATGCCATATACCAGAGAGTAGGGTGTTTCCCCTGTCGATGTCCGTGCTGAGGTACGGTACCCATGAAGAGAAAATGGTAACATCTCATGCCAGTATTTCTATGTCACCGTCATCTTCTGTACAATCTTCTTGATGTTCTTGTTAGCTGCTTCAACAACGCCGTTCATCTTCGGCCGATAGGGAGAAGAGTTGTGATGTTGTATCTTGAACTGTTTACAGAGCTCGGTGATCATTATGTTGTTGAGATTTGTACCATTGTCGGTAAGAATTCTCACTGGCACACCATATCGAGAGATCAGATTATGTCGGATAAACTGCGCCAGAACGTTCTTGGTTACTCTGGAAAAAAAACCTGCCTCAAGCCACTTTGTGAAGTAATCAATAGCTACTAGGATGAAGCGATGCCCATTAGAAGAGGTGGGCCTGATTTCTCCGATCATGTTGATTCCCCATAAATCGCAAAGGGCCACGGAGCTGTTAAGACGTTCAAGGGGACCGGAGGCACATGCACCTTATCAGCGTAGATTTGGTACTTATGGCAAGTTCGAGAGTGCTGATAACAATCGGCTTCCATAGTGGACCAGTAGTATCCTGCCCGTAGGATCTTCTTAGCCATGGTGTGTCAACTAAAATGGGTTCTGAATGTTCCTTCATGTAGATCTGTCATGATCCTCTCTACTTCGCTCTTGTCTACACACCGTAGTAGTGTGGAGTCATGGTTGCGTTTATAGAGGATTCCATTAATGAGGAAGAACTTTGCAGCGAACCTTCTCAGAAACTTCTTATCATTAACGGATGCCCCTTCGGGATACTCCTGAGCCTCGAGATACCTTTTGACTTCGTGGAACCAGGGTTTGTCCGCCACTTCCTCGGTATCGATTTCACAGAAGTGTGCTGGTTCATCCAACCTCTCAATGGTGATTCGGGGAGCTTCGTTGTCCCACTTAACCTTGACCATAGAAGACATGGTAGCTAACGCGTCCGCCAACTGGTTCTCCTCTCGTGGGAAATGTTCAAAGGTTACCTCTTCAAAGTGTGGGAGCAACGTCAGTACATGCTCTTTGTACGGGATGAGATACAGATGTTTTGTATACCACTCTCCTTTGATCTGACTTATCACTAGAGCAGAATCACCGAATACATTCAAGAACTTGATCCTTAGGTTGATAGCAGCTCGAAGACCCATAATACATGCTTCATACTCCACCATATTGTTGGTGTAGTTGAAACATAATCGGGCAATGAATGGAGTATGACAGCCCTCGGGAGATATGATTACAATGCCAATGTCGTTACCCAGTGAGTTTGAGGCTCAAAACACATAGACCATCGGGATCCTTCCTCAAGTCCTTCATCCGATCCAGGTTCTTCATAGTCAGTTACTAGCATAATATTCTCATCCGGGAACTCAAAATTCATGGACTGGTAGTCATCCACGACCTGATGAGCCAATACACTTCCCTTAATTGCTTTTTGGGTCGTATATTATATATCGTATTCAGTTAAGACCACTTTCCACCTTGCTATCCTTCCGGAGAGAGCGGGCTTCTCGAAAATGTATTTGATCGAATCCATATTTGATATCAACAAAGTGGTGTGAGTCAGCATATACTCTCTCAGTCGGCGAGCAGCCCATGCCAAAGCGCAACAAGTTTTCTCGAGCAATGAGTATCTTGTATCACAGTCGGTAAACTTTTTGCTAAGGTAGTATATTACATGCTCTTTTCGACCAGACTCGTCATGCTGCCCCAGCACACACCCCATTGAATTGTCTAGCACTGTCAGGTACAATATCAAAGGTCTCCTTTCAACGGGAGGCATCAGAATTAGTGGTTCTTGCAGGTATTCCTTGATTCTTTCGAAAGTGTTCTGACATTCATCATTCCACTTTACCATTTGATCTTTCTTCAGAAGCTTGAAGTTTGGC
This sequence comes from Vicia faba, assembly GCA_948472305.1. Lineage (NCBI taxonomy): Eukaryota > Viridiplantae > Streptophyta > Magnoliopsida > Fabales > Fabaceae > Vicia > Vicia faba. The sequence continues at coordinate 1,203,805,150 of OX451738.1, read as the reverse complement.
TCACAAGTAGTAGCCAGATGTGAAATGAACCCGATGATATAATTCAGGCGTCCCAAGAAACCTATAACTTCCTTCTCCGTATGGGGAGCTGGCATTTCTTGTATAGCCTTTACCTTTGTAGGATCTACTTGGATGCCTTTGTCGCTGACAATGAAACCCAAAAGCTTACTAGACCTTACCCCGAAGGTTCACTTTTTCGGATTCAACCTTAGCTTATATATTTTCAACCTGACGAACAACTTTTGGAGATGATCAAGGAGTTCTTCCTTAGTCTGAGACTTGGCTATCATGTCATCAACATAAACTTCGATTTCTTGGTGAATCATATCATGGAACAAAGCTACCATGGCGTGCTGATAAGTTGCTCCAGCATTCTTCAACCCAAAAGGCATCACCTTGTAGCTGAAGGTGCCCCACTGTGTAACGAAAGTTGTCTTTTCCATGTCTTCAGGAGCCATCTTGATCTGGTTGTAGTAAGAGAAACCATCCATGAAGGAGAAGATTTTATGCTGTGCGGTGTTGTCAACCAGAACATAAATGTGGGGAAGAGGGAAGTCATCCTTGGGGCTTGCCCTGTTCAGATCTCTGTAATCCACACACATCCGTACCTTTCCGTCCTTATTAGGTACCAGAATGACATTAGCAACCCACTGCGGATAGGAAGTGACAACTAAGAACCCTGTGTCCAACTGCTTCATGACCTCTTCCTTGATCTTCTCTAACATTTCAGGGTGCATACGGTGGACCTTCTATTTAATAGGCGGGAAGTCTTCCTTAGTTGGCAGGCGATGTACCATAATATCAGTGTCCAAACCAGGCATGTCTTCATAGGACCAGGCGAAGATCTCAACATAGTCATGCAACATCTGTATCAACCTCCGTTTGACGCTAAACTCCATATTTTCACCTATTTTAACCTCTTTTCTATCTATCTCTGTGCCCAAGTTTATTGTCTCAACTGGCTCTTCATGAGGCTGTATAGTCCTCTCTTCTTGTTGTAGCAGTCTAGCAAGTTCTCCAAGTACCTCACAATCGTCCTCACTTTCGTCCCCGGCTTGGTTGATCGGATTTTCGAAGTCATAACCGACAATAGCAGGATTGTTATCAATGGGATACAGAGTGGATATGGATCGGCAGTTTGATATGTGAGTGTGTGTAAGAGCATAGCTGTTTTGATAAAGCAAAGGCAGAAAAGAAAAACAGAGAGTGAAAAATTTATATGCAAAGAACTTCCAATGCTTCATTGATGATATATGAGATGACATATAATAACCCTCACAGATAGAACCATTGTACCTCGGGTAAGACACAAGGCCATAAAGTTTAAATTGTTCATTACAAACTTAGAAAACAAGTAAGATAATTACTGCGCAATAAAAGAAACTGGTATAAAATCTCTGGTCATCCAATTACTCGGTCCACCGTTGGTAGTTGGGTAAATCCAGTTGTTAATATTAAATCTTCCTCACTGTCTTCAATAGCATTGACCCCTCGATTGCTGATGCGTAGGGGAGGTCCTCCAACTCGAGTGCGCCGAACAGCCCTCTGAGCCCCTGAAGCAAAGCCCAAGCCAAACTTGTCAGTTTTATGAATAAATTCAGGAAGTTGTCCCCAATTGGTATTCCTGACTTCTTCAACTACTGATCTTGCGTCCTTGAGAGAAGCCATCTTCAGAGGAGATTTGGTGCTGGTAGTGGTCTCTGTTGACGCCAAAATCTGGGGAACCTCTTCAAAGTTTTGACAACGAGTCTCTATAAATTCTCTGTCCATCTCTACGTACCTGAACGAGTTCAGGTGGCTCACCATATACTCCTCTTCTCCATGCACAGTGACTATCTTCCCCTTCACCGGGTACTTCAACATTTGGTGTAGTGTAGAAGTAACAGCCCCAGCCTCGTGGATCCAAGGATGACCCAACAAACAAGAGTACGATGGCCTAATGTCCATCACATAGAATGTGGACTCGAAAGTCTGAGAGCCTACCTTGACAGGGATGTTCACTTCCCCATGCACCATTCTTTTCGACCCGTCAAAAGCCCTTACCATAATTTTACTAGGCTTTAAATTCAAACCCTCACAATCCAATCGGTCCAACGCCTTCTTGGGTAGAACATTCAGCAAAGACCCAGTATCCACCAACACATGAGCCATAGTAGTGACCATGCATTCAATCGAGACATACAGAGCATCATTATGCTTCCTTCCCTTTGGTGTCAAGTCTGCATCTAAAAAACCCATCCCATTGTCAGTAGTCAGGCTAGCCACACAATCTTTAAATTGATCAGCTGAAGTCTCTTGCGGCACATGCGCAGTTTTGAGGAATGCAATCAAAGCCTTCGCATGGGCCTCAGAGCATAACAACAGGAATAACATGGATATCTTTGAGGGGGTCAGCCCCAACTGCTCGACCATATTGTAGTTACTCTTTTTAATTATTTTCAATATTTCCTCTATCTCTTTATTAGAGGATTCCACAACAATCTTTCTAGGTGCCTCCGTCCGGACAGGCTCACCTATAACTTCTTTTCCTCGAGTCCCAGATGACTTATCGGCAGGGGTACCAGCTGGAGTAAGAACAAGGATAGTAACTGAAGTACTAGCGGGTGTAGAAGATGAAATAACGAAATGGATTAGTAACAGTCTTCTGGGAGATCTCAGGAGAGAAAACCCTTCCACTTCTAGTAATCTTGCTGGTCCCGACAATGTTACCGACATCAGGATCAACTTCTTCAGTCCTCAAGTTTTGTTTAACACCATGATAGTAAACGCCAGCACCATAATACCAAGGGACATCTTTTTTCGAGGCGTACGGGATAGGACCAGGATATGTGATTATCAACGGAGCGGTTCTCGTAGCGGGTGTAATCCTAACAGGTCTTCTCGAGGAGGCCTTGGAAGGACTGGCGGAAATGGTTATAATAGCAATGTCTTCAGATGCAACAACGTGAACCAGAGTTTTATCGAACAAAATTTCTTTGCTATCCATCAGGCGTTGAACACCTGACCTCAGCAAATGGTAACCAGAAGGTAGAAATGAACACACATGGAAACCTCCACCACAACCCGGAAATAAACCGGCCAACAGAAAATTCTTCTTAACAGTCACAAGAGGAGTAGAAACATCATCCACTGAGGTTATGATTAGATCAATATCAATGGCGTTAACTCCATGGTTGTGCTTAGGCATGGGAGCAGTTATGACATTGGGCTTCTCTGGAGCATCGAACTTAATCTCCTTGGCTTCAATCAAATCTTGTACTTTATTTCTTAGTGCCCAACAGTTATTTGTGTCATGACCAGGACTCTCAGAATGATAGGCGCACCGAGCGTTCGAATTGTATTGAGGAGAGGAGGTATTAGGATTCTTGGGAGCCTCTTTTAAAGTTTCCAAGTTAGATCTCAACAGATGGGGTAGAACCTCTGCCAATGTCATGTTGATCGGGTGAACTGCCTTTGTGGTCTTTCCACCCTTTGTTGATTGTTGTGTTGTGGGGTAGCCGCAGGCCTAAGTATTATTACAGCACTTACCGTTGGACGGTATCCCGCTCTGCTCTGATCTCTCAGGTTATAAATGGCACTGACCTCCTTCTTTCCAACAAATGGTTTCTTCATCGTGCTCGAGGATGCATCTCTTTGAATTTTTCCATTTTTTATACCGGCTTCGACCCGCTCACCAGTCATGATTAGCTCAGTAAATCCAGCTGGGGAATTTCCGATCAGGTGGTTGAAGAATGGACCTGACAAGGTGCCTAGGAACATATCCAATAACTCTCTGTCAGATAGAGGGGGTTGGACTCTGCCTGCGAGATCCCTCCACTTTTTAGCATAGGTTTTGAATCTTTCACCTGCACCCATAGACATGCCTTGCAATTGCATCTGAGTTGGAGCTAAGTCAACATTATACTGGTATTTTTTGTAAAAAGTGGAAGCCAAATCTTCCCAATTGCGAATATTGGTCCCTTCCAACTGATAAAACCAATCCAACTGCGTCCCTGACAAGATCTCATGGAAAAAATGCACCCATAGATTCTTATCAGCCATATGGGGTTGAATCTTTCTGACGTATGACCTTAAATGCAGCTTCGGGCAAGAGAGACCGTCATATTTAGCGAAAGTGGGGACCTTGAATTTTTGTGGGATGACAACCCCTGAGACAAGTCCTAACTCTTCAAAATCCAGTCCGGGTACCCTCTGGACCTCTATAGCATTCAAACGATCCTCTAGCTCTTTGTATTTATTATCAGCAGGAGGATACTGTTCCTCAGAGTAATCAGGTTCTTCCTCTTCTTCGGATGCTGGATTGTTGTTCACTTCCTGGATCCTGTCTCCTTGATTATCTCCTTCACCCGATGATGTTGCGAAATCTAAAGTTTGTCTGGCTTGTCCTTTGAACCTTCTTCCCATGATCAAAATACCGGGTGGTTTCTTCGCTTTCTTCTTCTTCTCTTTGGCCAATAGAGTCTTCAACTCCTCTTGTCCTTTTGTAAGAGTCAAGAGCATTTGTTGAAACTATACGTTCTACACCTGAAGATCTTTCATTGTCTGTTCAATATCCATCTCACTGAAATAAACAATAGAAGGATAAGGAGACCTATTGTAAGAAACCTGTATGATGTCATGATGAATGAAGATGCAATATGCAAATGATTTCAAGGAAATTAGAGATTTAAATTTGTTCAAACCAAAGGAAAACACGTTATATTAAATCCAAGTTTGAATACATCATTCCTCTTTGGGCTTACAATGAAAGGGACCGAATACAACAAAAACTCCTAAGATAGAAAGGTCGAACGCATTCTCTTTGGAGCGATGTAGGCATTCAGATTCTGCTCTTCGTGAAGCAGCTTGGTGAGTTTCAGAACCTTATTCTCACTGGCGTAAAATTGGGCTTCAAAGGTGTCTAGCTCTTCCGTCAATTGAACCCAAGCTTTATGCAAGTCTTCGAGAGAGGTAGGCATGTCAGGATGAAGGATAGTGTATGGGACGTCTCCTTCAACAACAGGCTCTATGATAACAGGGAGGATGGAAGGGTAAGGCATCACGAGTCTCTGAGCACAATCCCGTACCCACCTAAGGTAAGGCTTGAGAGGGATATAGTTTTTGTGTCCCAAAGTCCTACTGTCCACCTTGTTCACCATTCTCCAAGCTCGTGTAAACCTCTGGCGGTAACCTTGGCCTTCTTTGTCATAATCAAACACCATACCTTGAATGAGCATCTCGTGGGGACCTTCTCTTTGGGCATACCCAAACTGTCGAAGAGCTAAGCGGAGGTTATAGGTGATACCTCCCCTAATACCAAGCAGAGGGATGTTAGGGAATTCCCCATAGCGGTCAATGATAGAGACATCTTCCAAGGATCTCGAACACCAACGGATGTCAGAATGGGTGAGGGACATCATCCTTTGGGACCATGTCAGTCTTTGCTCATTCTTCAATGCTGATTAAGGTAGGTGTGAAGCGAACCACTTAGCGAGTAGTGGGATGCAACACAAGAGAGTACCTCTTTTATTCATGGTGCAGGTATGAAGGCAATGCAAGATGTCTCCTAGTAAGGTAGGTACAGGATTGCGAGAGAGAAATTTTTTGATGGCATTAACATCTATGAATTGATCCGAGTTGGGGAACAGAACCAAACCATAAATGAGAAGAGCCAGGATGTCTTCAAAATCTTGGAAATCCATGTCGTCCCAGAATGAACGAGCCTTCTCCAATAGAAACTTGGCTAGGAAACCTTTAACCCCGCTTCTTGTCTCCCAATTGGCTATGATGTCAGCTCTCTTCATATGCAAAGCTTCGGCAATGACTTCAGGTTTTGGAATCCCTTTTAGACCGATGAACGGTATCTGATCAAGCACGGGAACCCCTAAGAGTAGAGAAAACTCTTCCAGTGTAGGTACTAACTGATAGTCCGGGAAAGTGAAACAATTATGTATGGGATCAAAGAATTGGAACAACACATACATCATCTCTTCTTTGAAACTGGATGTAGCCAAACTAAGGAGTCGGCCGTATTTCTTTGTAAAAGGATAATCCTCTGGCACTCTTGAGGCTAACTCTTGAAGTTGAGGGTGTGCTTTTACAAAGCTGATTCAGATGGTATTTCTTCGGACGGAATTCATGACCTACAAAACAAAAACAAAGATAAATTTCTAAATCCTTGAAATGGTTAGTGAGCATGCTCATGATGCTTATGATGTTTATGATGTTATGTACAAGTGAATATACACAAACAGCAAACAAGTTCCTATGTTTTAGGTCTTTCATGGGGTTTTACAGGTAAGTACCCTTTTGAAGTTTAGTTGGCTCAACTTTTCCAATAGTGATCAGGTTCTAAAGGATCTCAATATCACCGACCTTTCTTTTAGGCATTGTCTCAACACAAATAATCTTTTCTTACATACGAGATGTCCCAAAAGTCTATCCTTAATGAGTGTAGTATTAGGTATCAACAAATTTTCAACTCTACACTGAAACCGATTATCTCACTACGTCCTAATGGCCAAGTTTGTTCAATTAGGGTTCTAAAGTCATTTAGTGCATCATGACGCCACTCAGCGGCCCCGTATTCTCCTCGATTCACCATGAGGGATATTGGTACCCACAAATGTGTCACACTAACATAGCCATTGTTTCAACCATATCGGACTACACCATACAAACTTCACAATCTATTGCTATTTACCTAAAAAGGTGTCCCAGATTCGGGTGGAGGATCAAAGCAAGCCCAAAAAGAGAACCAAGATGTAAAGCATACAATTTCAAACAATGAAAGCAAGTAAATGTGATCTAACCCTAAGGTAACCCCACTTTAAGAGTTATCCCCAACAGAGTCGCCAGTTCTGTGATACAGTGGGAGAACTGACTTGAAGTTTTGCGTTTGTTTTTGCAAATGTTGCGGTTTAGCAAGAGTCGCCACCGACTTTTCTTTTATCCAAAAGGAAAGGTGAAAAAGCATAGGAAAGACCTTTAGAGATATTTTCCTGAGTTTGGGGGGTAGATTATGAAAATGGAAGGTATTAGCACTCTTAGTGACTCGTTAGATCACTTGCTTTTGTTTTGACAATGTGCTTGTGGTGTGGGATTTGAAAGTGTTTTGAAATTACTTTGTAATGGTTCTCGTTTCTATAAGAACGCGTACAAAGTTTTGTTTCGAAAGATAGTTCAAAGACGTGTTTGTGGAATGTGTTTTGTGAAAGTGGTTTTTGGAAAGATGTTTTTGCAATGGTTCTCGTCTCTATAAGAACGTATAAAAAATATTTTATCTTTTTGAAAATGTTTTTGAGATGAAAGTGTTGGTGTGTAAAGTGTTTTTGTTGTGAGCAAGCGAGTAACTAGAAGCTAATCTACCTACTAGAAGGGTCTTAAATGTTCTTTTCTTCCCCCTTTAGACATTTCTATCTTACCATTGATGCGGTAAGAAGCTCCATCGTTGGATGTGAAGGGACGGGTGTGGTACGTTTGTATAGTCATAGAAGGAAACCTATGTGACGTTTTAGCAATGTCGTTTAGGGACTAGATCGTTTTACCGGAGGCAACATCGAGGGTCATCGAGGGACTATGATCTTTTTTTATCAAAGGGTCTTTGCTAAAACGTCCCATATTCGAGGGTCATGACTATTTTCCGAAAGGCAACAAAATGAGATTACCCTAGAGGTGCTAGTGTGCAATTGTACTTGAAGGTTATCTATTTGTTGATTTTTATCTTACCATACATCCTAGTTACTAGCAATATATGAAAACAAGTAAAAATACGGAAAATAAATCTTAAGCTATTACATCACTTTAGGGGGATGGGGGTACAATTTAACAATGGGGATGGAGTGGAAACTGAAATATTACAACCATATCGACTAATAATGAAAACCATGTAAAAAAAGTGTAAAATAAAAGGAAAAATGCATTTTGAACTGCTATGTGTCGACCCATGTTGCTATGCATCGACACATGGCTTTTCTTTGTCCCTGTAAAATCTGACCAAACTCAGTATGAGTCGATGCATACTGAGATGTGTCAACTCATGCTCCTTCTTGTATCGATGCAAAACACGCATGTATCAACCCAAGTATCTTTCACGTTTCTGTTTTTGGAGATTTTTAACAGTATGAGTCGATGCATAAGGCTATGTGTCGACTCATACTCTGTTTTTTCACTTAGAAAGGGTCGACGCATGTGGGTACGTGTCGACTCATGTTGCATTTTTTGCCTTAAACATGGTTTTTTATTGTCTGTACAGGTTGGTTTACAACATATTATGGATAAACATAAACAAAAAATAATTTGGTAAGCCTAAATAATAAGCAAATAACTAGTTCAAAGAGATCATAAAATGCTACATCTTATCTTCAAAGAAAATCATTAATGATGTGTGGAAAGACATCAAGTCAAGAAGACTTACCTTTGGGCCGTACTGGCTGTTTTAAATCTGAATGCTTTTCCAAATGATGTGATGGCTCTGATAAATCTTCAGAAAGCTGCTCCGGACTGTTGAAACTAAGTTAAACTGTACTGTATTGATTTTTGGTGTTTTGAGGGTGGGGATGATAGCACTACAGGGACTGTTTTATGTTTGGACGATCTTTTTGTGTGATAAGGGGTTTGGCTTATGGGAGAGCTTGTATGATGGATTAATGGGTTGGGATTCTGTTTTGAATAAGAATAGAGCTGGTTCTGAATGAATGAGTCAAGGTTACAAAAAGTGCTGTTTTTTTGCTCAACAAAACTCTATATTCTCTCTCTAAATTCCAACCTCTCTCCTCATTCCCCCTCTTATGTCTTATGAGACGATCCTTTTTGTAGACCCTTGACAGAGATTTAGGGGGGAAACCAAATAAGTTATTTTTGAATTGTTTTTTCCTACTGTTTTGATACTTTCTTCACACAATTTTCCTTTGCCATTTTGGTGCAATTTTGGGGTTGTTATGATGCAGGTTAGGGCAGACTGCATAGAGCAGTTTTAGACTGTATGGGACAACATATGCATACTTGTGGTGCAGTATAGCACAAGGTTTCTTGTAGGGAAGCAATGGAGCAGGTTTTGGGGTGTTGTGGTAATGTAGTATATCATACTTTGTTCAGCTTGGACAGTATAATTATTAGCATGAAACAAATTTGGTCTTGTGGAATATTTTATGCATATTATATCAAGGGCAAAAATATTGTGGCTAGATTTTGAGAAAATTCAAACAAGACATAGTTTTAGAATTTGTAATTTTGCAAAATGCCACTCTGTAATAACTTGAATTAGTTGCATCATTTTGAATTATTTGGAATTGTAGTAAAAGATGTCATGAAGTAAATGAAATTAACCAAGTATAGAAAATACTTAGAAAAATTTCAAAGTCTTGCAAAGTTAGATTTTTTATTCTCTTGATTTTTGATGATCAAACTTCATATTTTTGGATGTCTTGACATAATGTGATTTTTGGGACTCAAATTTGGTCAAAAAGTCAAAGTTTGACTTTTTTAGCGTTCGGTTGACTTTTTCCAGTTGAAACTCTGATTTTGCTCATTTTACCCCCTTTTGATAATTTGAATGATTCTTCTTAGAAAATTGTGATCTAAGGCTTGAAACTTGACTGAAGCAATTCTAAGAGTCCAGGATGGTCCCTTGGGACATGAGAGGGCAAATTTTAGGGTACAACAGTCCCCACCAGACTTTTTTTTATCCAAAGGAATGGGAAAAGAACGAATAAACCCAAAGTAAAATAGAGATCGAGGTAAGGGGTTAGTTATGAAAAAGGAAGATATTAGCACCATAAACATCTATGGTACTTTGCAGGAACCTCTTCGAAAATCTGTGTATTTTGGCTATAAAAGAAATATTTATAAAAATAGATGGTGGAGATGAGAAAAGAAGTGTTTTTTACAATTTTTGCACCCACCATGGTTGTGAACCTTTTGTGCCTATGTACCACCTTTCATGCAATAGGGAGCAGGGCACTCAAAGTTCTTCTCAAAAACTTTAAAAAAAAATTGTGTGTTAGTTAATTTTAAGAAAAAGGTTTGAAAGAGAAAAGCCAAAGAGAAAAAAATTTGAATGAGTTTAATGACTTTTAATCTTTCAAAAGATGTCAAAGTATGATTAAATTGATTTAAATTTGCTTAAGAAAAATGTTTTTGAAAATGCATGGACCTAAGTACAAGTTTTTTTATGAAAGCGATTCAAGTTAGAAAACAAGAATCCTTTGAAAAAGGGAGAATATTTTGAAAATTAAATAAGAATGGGAGGAAATGAAGAGACTATCCTATGTACACAAAGTAAAAAAGCTAAGGTAAGGAAAGGTATAACCAACAAGAAGTCAACACTTGACATGAATAAGTCAATGTAGAATTCCCATCCTTTGGATTAAAAGCTACAAGTACCAACTAGACCAAGAGCATACCAATCATCCATGTGAAAATAAATCATAAGCAAAGAAGTCCAAAGAAACCCCAAGGTTTTAAAACCCAGAGAAAGGTCTTTAATATTGAGCCAAGTGGCATATATATCACTTAAGGCCAATAGAATAACACCTGCACACAGTAGAGTATTTCCCAATACAAACCAAATAACAAAGAAATAACACAATGTCCAAAGGTCTCAAGGTATCAAAGTATCAAGGAAAACCTTCTAATCCTAAGTCCAAGAGGTCCACAACTCTAATATTCCAAGGATAGTAACTAATAGTTCATAAAGAGCCTTAAGTTTTTTAATGTTCAAGTTGGATTATTAATGAGTTAAACACAAAATAAGAATCCAAGTGGACAAAGTAAAAGTGAATAAACATAAACATATGTCCAAGTGGACAAAAGGAAAAATGTGGAATCATAAACAAGTTACATGAAATGTAAATGCTAAAAGATAAAAGTGCATAAAAGTAAAAACATAAAGGTAAGGGCAAAAAGATAAAGGCATAAAGCAACGTTAATTGTTAATGGTTAGTAAGTTAATTATTTATAGTCACAAGGCATGATCAACGATGATTGAATGATAATCTTAGACCAAGGAAAATGAAAACTCATTAGAGGATTGATAAAATCAAAGCCTCCTAATAACAAGTTTCATATGTATTGGACTAAAGATGACCAATCAAACATACTTGTGCTTACAAACGTAAAGTCCGGGCCACGAATGATCATTTTTCGAATAGGGACACACTTAGCGCTATGTTAAGCAACCGTAAGTGGACTTCTGTAGAAGTTTCACCTATTTTGAGGCTGTTCAATAGCAATGTATGTATTATACATGTTATAGACATGGTAGAAACCAAACTCCTAAAACATGTAGCACAAGTAAAAACAAAAATAAAGAAGAAAGGCGAGGAAGAAGATGGAATCCAAGATAAATGATCAATGATGATTGAAGACTGAACTTAGGCCAAATTTAATGAAGACTTGTTAGAGGATCGATAAAATCAAATCCTTCCAACAATAAGCTTTAAAGTTTTTGAACCATGGTTCAATAATCAATCATACTTGGATAATTTCAAGCATAAAGCTTGAGCCCCTAATGATCACTTAAAAAGGAAATAAGAAGGGATGAAATGAAAGGAAAAGGGGGATGTCATAAATACACCAAAGTTAGGTCTAACTTCATCAAAATCAATCAACCATCTTGGTGGATTTGGTCTTTTGACCTATCAACACAAGTTCCATTGATGTTGATGAAATTTTTGACCCAAAATATGTCCCCATATTACCAAGTCAGAATTAAAACAAAAGAAAAATAAAAAATCATGTAAAATAATATATAAAACATTTTTAAAATGGTTTTTAATTAAAATTTATTGATGAAATACACAAAATGTATCAAAAAACCAAATAAAAATCCTAAAAAATTACCAGAGGTCAAACATGAGTTAACAAGTGTTGAAATTTTTTTTAATAATTTTTGAAAGTTAGCAACTAATTTTAAAAATTACATAAAAAACACTTTATAAGAATAAAAAATAGATGAAAAATAGCAAACTAAAATATAAAATCCCAATAAAATCACCATAGGTGAGAAACCATCATTGGATTTTTTTTTTTTGTAATTTTAAAAGAGTTAAAAATATTTTTAAACAATTAAAACAAAGTGAAAATTATAAAAAATATCAAATCAAAAAATAAATTTATGAAAAAATATGGATCAGAAAGAGAAAATTTAAACAAAATTTTAGAAATTATTTTAGTATTTTTAGAATAAAAAATGAAAGAGATATTGATTTCAACTATCTAACTAAGACTAATAGATGTCACTAAACACCCTAAATTAACCCTTATCTCAAAATTAATTTTCTCTTTGAAATGCCCTTAATTGTAATTTGCTAAATTAAAATTTAATCCCAACTAATCACCTTTTCCCATTCATCCAAGTGGCACTCATTTCTCATATTACATATTGGGTTTATGCTAATACATGTTGTGTCCACCAGATATTTCCCTTCACCCTTTCAAATCCAAAAGTTACAACACCTAACATATCTACCACTTTCATTTACACAACATTTCAACATTCAGAGGCTCTCTTCTCCATTCTCTCTCCAATGAAACCCAAGCTCTGCAAGCCTTTTTCCTTATCTCGATTCTATAGCTTATTAGTTCCTGTTACATGTTGATTTAATAAGAGCACAACTTTTAGCGTTGGGAAAACTTAACATTTTCAAAGATATTTGCATTCCCCTTTTCATGTGTAATTTTAACTCAAAGGTTTTACTTATTTTCCTAGCTTCATACTATTTTCAACTCTTTTTATGGTTCAGTTTCCTGTTAGAGATGCCATGTTTTACATTTTGTTGCCTTATTACGTTCTTCATCAACTGACAAAATTTATGTTTTGTTCGTATGTTTTTCAAATATCCCACGAAAGATGTCACGACCACCTGTTATGATTGCTGACTTGAAACCTGCGGAAAAACATTTGGAAAATAGCTGTTCGTGTTGTCGACATATGGATTGTCAAGGAACGCAATGGCCAGCAGCATGTTGAAGCAATTATTCAAGATGGAAAAGCAATGTCTTTTATTATTAGCATTTCTTCTTGCCTTTTGACATCACCCTGTTGTATTATTAATGATTGGCAACATTTTTTTATTAGGCTGAGCAAATTCATGTTGTTACTCGGTCAAGAGAACTGGAGCTTTAGAAAAAAACCTTGTAGGAGAATGATAACATAAAAATTCATTGCATATTTGACTCGATTAAAATAAATAAAGTTTCCATTTTCCATTAATCATGTTGCATTATGCTTTCATTTTAAGTATGTTTCAGGTATTTTCATCCCACGAGGCTTACATTATGAAAGAGGAAGAAATAAAGAAGAAAAGAGTCAAATTTGTAAAGTAGCAGAAAGTGCAGTAAATTCTCATGACAGAAGGTTGTGACGGTCGTCACAACCACATGGCGCTCACCACAGGTTCAATTAGTATGCCCCTCAGTACACAACACATGTCGCTCGGCACATTCCAAAAGTATGTATGCCACATGGCACACAAACCATGACGCTCACCACAACTGTCTAGAAGCTTTATTTCCTAAATTTTCTCCATGTCTCCAACGAAGCAGGAATATTTTTTCTATGACTAGTTCTACCCATGATCACCACATCCTAGATTTTTGGGAGAAAGTCAGTTTCAACGACCATGCATTCCGGATTCCACTACTTCCTAATTCTTCTCCAACAGAAGTGACACGGAGCCTATATAAGAGAAGCACTTGTGTAGTGAAAGGGTCATAGAATTTTACACAAACTTATTCTATTGTTCAGGACTTTTGTTTTAGAATTTTAAGCAGATAATTTCCTACCTAATACAACAATAGTTTTCCATATCGGGGAGCTATTACACCATAGATTTTATTCACAACCTTCAGAATTTGTTTTAGTTTTTATTCTTCCTACATTCAAGTTATTTATTTTCTTCAAAGCAAATCTTGCCGACATTTTATGGAGGATTGCAATTTGGTACTAGAAGCTTGTCATTAATTCCAATATCTCTTATTTAATTCCAGGTTCTCATTTGCATTTATATTAACTATTTTATATTTAATAATCATGTTTATGTTAATATTTGATTACTGTTATTTTATGTTGGTACGTCATAACATGTTTGACTAATTTCCCTGGTACCGGTATGTAAGGTCACAAACCAAAGGAGTTCAGTAATAATTTGGCATAAACCTTTTATAAAAATACTTTTTTGGTTTGGTTTCCAGGTTTTATTATTAAAACTCTTTTGTTACAGGAGTAAGAGACAAACGAAGGCTAAAATCAATAATCACGAGAGTGTGAGCTTTTAATCGGATAATGGTAATCAAACATTAGTTTTAAATACAGCGAGAGCGGTTTAGGATTAATTAGATTCTATTTGTTTTCAAAAAGTATTTTTGGATTTTAAATGAGACAACGAGAGCAAACATTTAAGTTTAATTATATAATCCGAATCAATAATCACGAGAGTGTGAGATAAAGGTTTTTAAACTTATAGTTTCTATTGAATAGTGTTTTGAATACTCAAAGTTATGCCAATGATTTACTGAATTCACGAAGTCAGACTATTACGTACCGGTGTCCCATTATTAAATATTTCAATTAAGTCTAAGCTTATTTTCTTCTACCCCAAAACCTAAGATTTATTATTAGCCTTAGATTTACACAATAACTTTAGATAGCAGTAATTCGATTATCAGTCCTTGTGGGTTCGATATCTTTTAAAACTACGCGATTAAACTGTACATTACAAATAATACATCCGATAGACTCCTAAAGTCGTGATCAAGTTTTTCGCGCCGTTGCCGGGAACTGATTTAGTCGATATTGTGAATCCTTTGTTACGCAATAAACTAAGGCAACCAATTTTTCCATTTACCAGTTGATTGTATGCCAAGCACTCGCTGTCAAGGCGAAGAATTAGAGCAATCAATCGACGAGGTCTAGTGTTTTGTTAGTATAAGAGGCCGAATTAGAGAATACCAAATTAAGTACAATATTCCTGAATTCATCTTCCTGATTTATCTCTTCTTGAACCAAGAATGGTCGAAGGATCCCAAAATCGTCCCCTGAAGGATTATGCTTCCCCATCGCAAGAGGAACCTCACAATAACATTGTTGCCCCCGCTAACGCTCGAAACAATTTCGAGTTGAAACCTTCGTTATTACAAGATGTCCAACAAAATCAATTTTCAGGATGTCCAACAAACAATCCAAACTTACATTTATCCGTGTTTGTGCAGTACACATACACACTGAAAGCAAATGGCGTCAGCCCTGAAGCAATAAGACTTTGTCTTTTCCATTTTTCATTACGAGATAGAGCTAGAGCCTGGCTCCAGTCTCTACCATCCAACTCTGTTACCACATGGAACGAGTTGAAGAAAGTTTTCCTAACATAATATTTTTTGCCAAGTAAGACGATTATGCTAAGAGCCAATATCAATGGTTTTAAACAAAAGGAAATCTAATCACTTTCCTAATCATGGGAAAGATACAAAGACATGTTGCGAATTTGTCCACATCATGGTCTAGAAGAATGGCTGATCATTCACACCTTTTACAATGGTCTCTTGTGCAAAACAAGAATAACGATTGACGTTGTAGCTGGCGGAACACTGATGGATAAACCTTATCATGACGCTTATCAACTTATCGAAAGTATGGCTCAAAACCATTACCAGTGGGGAAGCGATAGAACAATTATGGAGAAACTTTAAACGAAAGGTGGTATGTACGAAGTTAGCAGTTTAGACCAAGTCAACGCTAAGGTAGAAGCCCTTACTCAAAAGATAGAAAACTTGACCACAACTCCCGCGGCCACTGTGGCAACAGTAGCTCCAACCTGTGATTTATCTGGACTTCATGCACATGTTACGCCTGAATGTCCAATTTTAACAGGAGTACCAGTTGATCAAGTGAATTATGCTCAAGGAAAATCATATGGGAATACCTATAATCCTACCTGGAAAAATCATCCCAATTTTTCGTACAAAAATAACAAAGCATTATATGCACCTGGGTAAGCTCCTACTACACTACCAGGATACCAGAAAGCCGCCAAAATTTCTCCAAATGTTCCTAGGAAATTCAATATAGAAATCATGATAGAAAACTTCATAGCCACTCAAGCTCAACAAAACAAAGATTTTTTAAATCAAAACATACACACTAGTGAACAAATAAAGCAGCTATCAAACAAGGTTGATTCCCTTGCCACTCATAACAAAATGCTTGAAACACAAATCTCTCAAGTGGCTTAACAACAAGCGGCTATAGCTGCTCCAGCCGTCACTTTTCCTGGCCAACCATAACCAAACCCGAAAGGACATGTTAATACTATAATACTTTGGAGTGGAACGGAAGTAGAAGGACCAGCTGACCCAAGAACCAAAAATCCAGCCATGTACCAGAGTACTGGAAAACCAACTAAGAAGGAGGACGAACCAAAAGAAGATGAGAAGGGAGATGAAAGCGCAGACATAGAAGAGATAGAAAAACCTTATGTACCTCCACCACCGTACAAACCACTGATGCCAAACCCTTAACACGTGGCTAAATCTAAAAATATAGGGCAATTTAAGAAATTCGTTGAACTTATGAAATAGCTAAATATCACTATACCTTTTACAGAAGCCATCACGTAAATTCCTTCCTATGCTAAGTTCCTTAAAGAAATTTTATCTAATAAGAAAAATCTCAAGGACAATGAAACTGTTATGCTTACTGCAAAATGTAGTGCTATAATCCAAAATAACATGCCCCCTAAGCTCAAAGACCCTGGTAGTTTTTCCATACCATGTATAATCAGAAAGTTCGTCATAGACAAACCTTTGTGCGACTTGGGAGCCAGTATTAGTCTAATGCCTTTATCAATCTGCAAAAGATTAAATATGGGAGAATTGTGATCGATAAGAATGTTCGTATAACTAGTTGATCGTTTAGTGAAGTTTCCTTTAGGAATGCTCGAAAATGTTCATATACGTATTGGAAAATTTAATATCCCCATTGATTTCATTATTATGTATATCAAGGAAGATTCAAACATCCCTATTATATTAGGAAGACCATTCCTCGCCACCGCCAGATCCATAATAGATGTAAAAAAAGGCTAAACTCAAATTTGAAGTCAGTGAAGAAAAAGTTGAATTCATCCTCTCACAATTCTTCAAAGCATCTGCTATAGATGATTCGTGTTGTTTCTTGGACGTCATTCATGAATGCGTTAAAGAAATGAAGAAACAACAAACCAAATATTCAGAAGCTCTAAAAATTCCAATATCTCAAATCCTTGAAGATGATAATTGGTGTGATGAATACAAGGATGACAATCTAAGTGAATGTCTCGCATTAACTTCTGAACCTTTGCCTTGCCTAAGGAAACCAATTGTCGAACTTAAAACATTACCAAACAATCTAAGATATGAATTCCTAGACACAGAACTCGAACAACTTGTCATAGTCAACGCAGATTTACGACAAATAGAAATAGAAAAATTACTACAGATCCTAAGGAAATTCCCGACTGGTTTAGGATATAACATCTCAGATCTAAAAGAAATAAGCCCCTCAATATGCATGCATCACATTTACTTAAGGAATACTGCAAGACCTCAAGATAACATCAGAGAAGAATAAACCTTGTTTTGAGTAATGTAGTTAAGAAAGAAGTATAAAATTTATTAGAAGCAGGAATCATATATCCAATATCTGATAGTAAATGGGTCATCCAGGTACATGTTGTACCAAAGAAAGGAGGTGTTACAGTTGTCAGCAATGCAAAAGGTGAATCTGTAGCACAACATACTCAAACCGGATGGAGAATGTGTATTGACTATAGAAAGTTAAACAAAGCCACTCGAAAGGATCATTTTCCTTTACCTTTCATTGATCAAATGCTCGGACGACTAGCTAAGTATTTCCATTTTTATTATTTGGATGGTTATTCAGGATTTTTCCAAATCCCTATACACCCTGAAGATCAAGAAAAGACTACATTCACTTGTCCTTATGGTACATTTTCCTATAGACGAATGTCTTTGGACTTGGCAATGTTCCCACAACATTCCAGAGGTGCATGATGTTAATTTTCGCTGATTTATAGATGACATCATGGAAGTATTTATGGATGATTTCTCTGTCTGTGGGCAAAGCTTTGAAGGATACTTATCAAACTTAGAAATGGTACTTGAATGATGCGTAAAAGTTAATCTCGTATTAAATTGGGAAAAATGCCATTTCATGGTCCGAAAAGGAATCATACTTGGACACATAGTATCCGACAAGGGGATTGAGGTTGACAAAGAAAAAATAGAAGTTATAAAAAATCTTTAACCTCTGAAAACTGTAAGGGAAATACGAAGTTTCTTAGGACACACCGGTTTCTATCAACGATTCATTAAGATATCTCTAAAATTACCAAATCGCTAATTGGCTTGCTAATGAAAGACGCTGAATTCTATTTCGACGACAAATGCTTAAAAGCATTACAATTAAAAACAACTCTTATTACCGAACCTATTATGCAACCACATGATTGAAGATTACCTTTCGAAATCATGTTTGATGCTAGTGACTAAGCTGTAAGCATAGTTTTAAGATAATGATAAGATAAAAAGCTTTATGCAATGTATTACGCCAGTAGAACCTTAGATCGTTCACAGATGAACTACGCCACAACCGAAAAGGAAATTTTTGATGTCGTCTTCTCCCTAGATAAATTTCGTTCTTACCTAGTAGGAGCAAAGATAATTATCTATATTGATCATGTTGCGATTAGATACCTATTAAGCAAAAAGGACGCCAAACCGAGATTACTCAGATGGATCTTACTCCTACAAGAATATGATTTAGAAATCAAAGACAAAAAAAGGCACTAAAAATGTAGTAGCTGATCACTTATCTAGAATGGAAGGCATTAAGCCTGAACAAGTTCCTATCAACGATAATTTCCCTTACGAACAACTCATAACCCAGTTAGAAAACAACACCATTGAACGCCATGTAAATTTTAATAATAATACAAGTGAAGTCGTGGAAGCAATTTACACTAAGAACACGTTTCCATGGTACACCGACTTTGTTAACTATTTGGCCGCTGGAATGCTTCCATCGGATCTAACCTGTCAACAAAAGAAGAAGTTTTTCCACGATCTTAAAAAATATTATTGGGATGAGCCTCTGCTATTCAAGAGAGGCATCGATGGTATTTTCTGTTGATGTGTCCCCGAAGATGAAATAGAAAACATGATTTTCCATTGTTATACTGCTCCCTATGGTGGACATGCAAGCACTTCAAATACTTGCGCTAAAATTTTACAAGTTGGCCTCTATTGGCCCAACTTTCAGAAAGATGTCCATATTATAGTCATAAATTGCGACCGATGCCAACGCACTAGCAACATCTCCAAACGCGACAAGATGCCTCAAAAAGGCATTTTAGAAGTAGAAGTCTTTGATGTGTGGGGAATTGATTTCATGGGACCTTCCCCTTCCTCTTTTGGAAATAAATACATACTCGTTTCTGTAGATTACGTATCAAAATGGATCGAGGTTGTAGCTTCTCCAACAAATGACGCACGAGTAGTAATCAGGCTTTTAAAAATATAATTTTTCCCATATTCGGTGTGCCAAGACTTGTCATTAGTGATGGTGGTTCTAATTTCATTTCAAAAATATTTAAATTTTTTTATTGAAATATGGATTCCGACACCGTGTAATAACATCATATCATCTCCAAACAAGTGGGCAAGTAGAAGTTTCCAACATAGAGATTAAGCAAATCTTATAAAAAACACTTGCCACTTCTAGGAAAGATTAGTTGTCCAAATTACACGATGCGCTATGGGCATATAGAACAACTTATAAGACACCCATAGGAACAACACCATTCAAACTAGTTTATGGAAAATCGTGTCATCTGCCGGTAGAACTCGAGCATAAAGCCTATTGGGCCATCAAAACCCTCAACTTAAGTTACACTGCCGCAGGCGAAAAGTGAATCCTAGACATCCATGAGTTAGACGAACTTAGACTAGATGCATATGAAAATGCCAGGATCTATAAAGAAAGAACAAAAAATTGGCACGACAAGCGCATATCTAGAAAAGATTTCAATGAGGGTGACGTATTGCTCCTATTTAATTATAGACTTAAATTGTTCCCAGAAAAATTTCGTTCTAGGTGGGCCGGTCTGTTTGAAATAACTAATGTTTTTCCAAGTGGAGCTATTGAAATTAAAAGAAAATCTGGCGAACCATTTATCGTAAATGGGCAGCGCTTAAAGCACTATCATCGTATATAAAATAGAGACTATTCTGCTAGTTTCAATCTTGCAGAGCTACCCGTTCACTCCCAGATCTAATCACCTATTAAAATTATGTCGAGCTTATGACATAAAACAAAGAACTTGGTGGGAGACACCCCACTTTCTAGTATTTTATCTTGCTTTTCTAATTTTTTATTCTTTGCATTTTCTTACTTTTCTTTCTTTTTCTTTTCATTATAGTTATGCAACATTGTTCTCTAATGTTAACCACTACTAACTTTATTTTAATTGTCAACTTACTTATATGCTATCTTAATTTTTAGCTAAGAATACTAGCTAACGATGCAAGAGGTTGACACAATGGAAATAGCTTTCAGAGGAAGATCCCTGATGAGGCGTTTTAAGGCACTGGCTGCGAGGGAAATGACACTAACTTTCTACCCTGATGTCCCTATTGTTGTACTCCGAAATTTTCCATCCCATTTTTCAAGACAAATTAATTCAAAATACCTCCTCATGCTCATGAATGTCTTAGGTACTCAAGACTACTCAAGGGTTGACCAGACAAACTCTCCTCCTAAGCAGTTGGCCTACAACTAGGGTTACACTTTCCTCAAAGGAAATCGAACTTCCAATGCCTCAAGTGGATTTCATGACTTCTCATATGTCTCAAAGAACCATCATGACAAATTTCAAGCCTTGCAGCACAAGTTTGCTCAGTCAATTCCTCAAATGATTGAAAATTAACTATATTGGACAAAAAGTCAAATTTGACTAATCTACAACCAAACTTTAAGATTTTTGGTCAACATCAACATTTTGAAGTCACATTTATCATTTTATCAAGGGCTGATCAAGATTCATCAAAAGTCAAAAGTTATTAAATTAGGGTTTTCTTGAGGAGAAGTCAACTGAACTTTGACCAAGCATAACTTTCACATACTTCATCAAAAAAAATTCAAAAAAGCCTATCTCGAAGGAAATTCAATTCTCTACAACTTTATCTCTCTAAGCTCAAGGCAAAAAATGCTTCATTTAAGAGATATGGATCAAAACGTTACAGATCATTTTAAAAGTCAACAAAAAGACACTTTTTGTCAAATTACTTTACATCAAGATAAAGGCTTCAAATGAAAAAATGACCAACATGAAAGTTGTAAGACATCTTGAGATTTCCAAAAAGTCTAAGATCACCTTCATATGACAAAAATTGAGCAAGATATGATTTGTGCAAGTTGGGAAATTTTGAGAAAATGCATGAAATCCAAATTGAGCTAATTTGAATTTTTGGGCTAATGGGCCTATCTTTTAAAGTCCAAACGTGTTCCTGACCTCATAATAGACCTCTTAATCCATTCATATATTTTTTGGTTTTTTATTTCTTTTTATTTTGATTTTATTCAATTAAAAGCAAAATAAATTAAATACAATACCAAGTGAATAAATCAAGGTGTGTAGATCTATTTTTGAATCAAATCACAAGTCTAAAAAGCTGGTGACAACTTGCAATAAACGTGTGAGATTGATTGGCATGAGATTAGCCTAAAAAATAAAGATTTCATGCAAATTCTAAATCAAATATTATACCATGATTGCACAAGATTTGATTCAATATTGTTGACCTAATCTTTTCCATTATAAATAGACAACATGTTCATACATCGAAGGACATGAAAATTTTCCTCAAGAACAAGTCCAAAAAAATCTCAAAATTGTCATAACTAGGGCAACTTGAAAACTTTGTGTGCAGCCACTTTCAAAGCATTCCAAGCATTCCATCATGTTCTTCAAGATCTCAGGAGTTCATCCCATTCATCCTTGAAGCTTGTAGCACACTAGAAGTCA
Organism: Vicia faba; assembly: GCA_948472305.1. NCBI lineage: Eukaryota > Viridiplantae > Streptophyta > Magnoliopsida > Fabales > Fabaceae > Vicia > Vicia faba. The sequence goes on along the minus strand of OX451738.1, from coordinate 1,203,783,092 downwards.
ATCATACAAGCACACCGATTGGGTAAAAATTCTCTAATCTATAACTCTTTATCCATGCATTATGGATTGATTCTATACATATATACATGTTCATGATAATGTTTAGACTTGTTTGGAAGCATTGTTTGCAAGCTTTAATATAGGAACAAGGATCTTCCATAGCTAGGGAAATTTGAGATGTCTTCTTCGAATCTCATGATACAAGGGTTTCCAGGCCAAACAAACACCACCATTGGATTCGCAAGGGTCGAATTAAGGGGATAGTGTCCTTTTTATGGTCTAACACATGTTATTTCACAGGTTTGAAAATCCTCTCACCGGAGAAGACGACCAGAGCTAGGGCTTCGGCGCTTCTCTGATATGTATTTTATAATATATTTGTTTGTTTCCATTCTATAACATGAAGCTAGCATATCACAAATGGTGAAGGATGCGTTTGTATTACAATAGGGTGTGGGTTCGATCCTTATGTCTTGCATTTATTTTTTTCTTCTATTTTTCCAAACTAAAATGCAGGCTTATAATATAATAATTGGTTCTTATTCCCGATCACAACAAGCAACTTGGCAGTGGTAGAAGGGTGCGCTTGTGAAGCCAAGGGCGTGGGTTCAACACCCACCCCATGCAGTTCTTTTTTTTACCCTATTTTTCTAACCTAAATTTTCTATTTTATTTCTTAATTATTCCTTAATTATTTTTCAATTAACAATTAACTAACCTAATCTCTTTTAATACTAATAAATCAGGATTAGGGTTTTAGTTAATAAGTAAAATTTTCTTATATAGTTTTTATTTACTAATTAATTAATTAACCTTTTTTAAAATTAAAATCAATTAGTAACAATTAGGTTTTAATTACTATTATCATTTAAATTATTTTCTACAAAATACCAAAAACATTAACTTAGAACTTTAGATCTTAAACATTTTCAAACATTTTTCTTATTTCTTCTTTCCATTTAATTTCCTAGAAAATTGTATAGGTTACATTCTTTAATTGTAATAGCGTAGATTTCTTTTCTCGCATTTTTTCCTAATTATGTAGCTGCTCACAGGATGTAATAGTGTAGGTTTACTTTCTCGCGAATTTTTATACTTATGTATCTCTCTCAAAGCCATGTAATAGCTTAGGTCTTTACATTCCACACTTTCTTTTCCTGTACCACTTTAATTGCTAGTAACTAGGGTTTGTATGGCAAGACTAATAAATGAATGTAGAAAGCCCTAATATTCAAGACTAAATCACTAAAAATAAACACTTTGCACACTTTCACCTCTAGGATATCATCTCTTGTTTCCTTACAATATTGGTCATGTCCCTTGAAAGTGGGGATACTTTAGCAAAAGACGCTCGACTAAATCATCATTGTCTATTTCGAATAAAGATCATAATCCCTCGATAACCCTTAGAGTTGCTTAGAAAATGATCTAGTCCCTACGAGTAAATGATGATAGTACCTTCGATACAATTGCTAAAGTATACTTACATGTTGCCTTTGATGACCATACGACGACCCTACGCTTGTCCCTTCACATCCAATAGATAGAATTACCTACCAACTAATGGTATGGATAATACTATCTCTAAAGGAGAAGGAAAATAGCAAGAAATAATTTAGTGGGTAAGAACTCCTAATTGCTTGCTCACAAACTTTTCTCAAAAAAAATACATTTTCACACTACTTTTCAAACAAATATTTTCAAAAAAAACACTTTATATACATTCTTGAGGACAGATACAAGAATCATTACAAAGTTAGCCTTACATTGGCATTTCAAAATATTCTCAAACAAATCACACACATACAAAGCATGGTTTTTAAAAGTGAGGTAAGCAATTAAGAGCCTGTAGATAATTACGGATGAAAAGGGTGTTAACACTTTCCCTTTTCATAACTTACCCCCCAAACTCAAAATCTATCAAAGGTCTTTCCTATTCTTTTCACCTTTCCTGAAATTTGGATAAAAGAAAATTCGGTGACGCCTCTAGCTATCCGCACATTTGGATAAAACCAAAAAAGTCAGTTCTCCCACCGTATTACAGAACTAGCGACTCTGCTGGGGACATTCTAAAAGAGGGGTTTCCTTAGAGTTTAGATCACTTTACTTGCTTTAATTGTTTTCTTTGTCTGATTTAATTTAAAGGTTTGTTGGGGTATTGCTGTTTGTGAAAGATCCTACACCTGGATCTAGGGATTCCTTAGGTAAGTAGCAATAGATCATAAAGATTGTACGGTGTAGACCGATATGATTAACATGATGGCTATAGTTAGTGTGACACCTCAGTTTGTACTAATGTTCCTTGATTCAGTCAAGGATAACATTAGGCTTCCGCGTGGTGTCATTAAAACTAACTTACTTTTATAACCTTAATTGACCCATCTTGGCCATTAGTAGGTAGTGATATAGTCGGCTTTGGTGAATTCCAAAGTTGGTTGATACTCAAGGCTACACTCATTGAGATTTGACTTTCGGGATGTTTTGGTGGCAAGCCAGTTGCCGTACTAAAATAAAGCCCGCGAGAAAGATTGGTGATATGATATTCCTTGAACCCGATTATTATTTTAGGACAGGTTGAGCCAACTTAACTTCAATGGAATGGGTATTTACCTATGTTCTTCATGCAAGCCTTTAAACCTAAGGATCTTGTGTGAATTGTTTGTGTTTTCTACTTATTTAACATGTACATAACATCATAACATCATATCATCATATCATCATAACATTACATTTTCACTAACCATTTCAAGGACCTAGGGATTCATCTTTATTCCTTATTGCAGGTTATGGCCTCCGCGCGCAGAAATACTATTTGCATCAACTTTGTAAGGATACCTTCCAAGCTTAAGGAGTTAGTCTCAAAGGTTCCTGAAAACTCTTAATTCACCAAGAGACGTATTTTTCTACTCAGTTTGGTCACCTGGGGTTTTAAAGTAGACATGATGAGTGTTCTATTCCAGTTCTTTGATCCTAAGCATCACTGTTTTACCTTCCCATATTATTAATTGGTACACACAATGGAAGATTTCTCTAAGCTACTTGGAGTACATATTTTTGATAAGACACCCTTTACCAGTTTAAAGAAATTTCCAAAACCTGAAGTATTTGCAGCAGCCTTACATCTGAAGCGGTCAAACATTCTGTCTAATTAGGAAACAAGAAATGGAGTTAAAGGGCTTCTTGCTAAATTCCTGATAGAGAAGGCTCAATTGTTTCTAGATGCTATAAGTTTTCATGATTTTGACGAGATCTTGGCTCTGTTGATCTATGGTTTGGTACTATTCCTTAATCCAAACCAACTCATATATGTGAATGCCATCAAGATAATTCTTACTCATAATCATGTGCCTACATTTCTTGGAGATGTTTTGCACTCTCTTCACACTCGTGCTATGAGGAACCGAGGGATTCTCATGTGTTGCATACCTTTACTATCCAGGTGGTTTATTTTGAACCTTCCCCGATCAGTGATGAAGAATGAACAAGGTTTGAGGTTGTCTCAAAGGATGATGTCACTCTCTCATTCAGATATCTATTGGTGTTCCCGGTCTCAGGAGGACATCACTATCTTTGATCACCATGGATATTTCTCTAATGTGCCACTCCTTGGCATAAGGGGAGGTATTACCTATAACCCTTCTCTAGCTCTACGTTAATTTGGTTATGCTCGAAGACACGGACCTTACAATATGCTTATCTAGGGTATTGTATTCGATTACGAGAATGATCCTCAAGGTTACCGTCAAAGATTTATACGTGCTTGGGGCATGGTGAATAAGATTGATAGCAAGACTTTGGGGAAAAAACTCTATCCCCTTGGAGCTCTAGCTCAGATTGGTGTGATCTTGTGCTCAAAATCTTATAATGCCATATCCTGTTGTCCTACCGGTAATTGTGGAGCCTGTTGTTGAAGGAGATATTCCTCATAACTTTTTTCATCCAGATATGGCTATTGATCTTGAAGAGCTACAGAAATCTTGGATTCAACTGAAAGAAGAAATTGACACCTTTGAGACTCAGTTCTATCCTAGTGAGAAGAAAGTATTGGAGCTGACAAAATGGCTTCACGAAGAGCAAAGCCTTAATGCATATGTTAATACAAAGAAGAAGCGTCTATGGGAGACTAGAGTCATAAGTTGTTTCTTTGTAACCATTTTTGTTATAATTTGAACTTACTAATGAGAATCTTTGTTTCTGTTCCCTTTTGATTAACAAATTTAAATCCCACGAGGTCCTTGAAAATATTGCATATGCATCTACATGCCATATATACCATTGCATAACAGGTTTCCAAAGAAGGTTTCTCATCTTCTTGCTGTTTATTTCAGCAGAAATGGCTCTCAAACAGACAGTCAAAGAACTCCAGGCTCAGAATGCTTAGTTCCAAGAGATGTTCCTGAACTTAGCCAAGGGGCAAGAAGAATTGAAGGCACTCGTCAAAGGGAAGAAGAAGAAGACCAAGAAACCAATCGGCATCCTTAACATGGTGATAAGGTTCAGAGGTCTAGTCAAGCGAGCTCGAGGTCTTGATATCCCATCAGATGAAGGTGACTGTAGCGGTAGAAATGTTAAAGACTAAGCCATTGGATTGACTAGACTTGTACATATCAAAATAAAAATCGCCACCGTGCTTTATTATTTCCAAAGGAATGGGAAAAGAGGGAGTAACCCAAAAAGAAGGGGAAAGATTCAAGGTAAGGGGGGTTGGTTATGCAAAGGGAAAGTATTAGCACCCTAAACATCTACGATACTCCGTATGAACCTCTTTGTAAAATCTATATATTTTGGCTATAAAATTTTGTATAAAAATAGATGGTGGAGGTGAGAAAAGAAATATAATTTTTATGATTTTTGCACCCGCCGCGGTTGCGAACCTTTAGTGCCTACATACGACCTTTCCTGCAATAGGGGATCAGGGTACACGTAGTTCACCTTTAAAATTTTTAAAACACAAGTGTGTTGGTTAATTTTATGAGATAAGACATCATCGTCATTGTCCGTGTGGAAAACATACTTACTACCTACAATCATGAGAAAAGAGAATTTGCATCATCTAAAAGTGGAGGGTATGGCTTGGATTTTAAAATCAACAAAGTCTCACTCAACACCGAAGTGGAAAATATATCACTTCACTACATATTGTAAAAGTATAGTTGTTTGAATCACTACAAGGATTGACAAGAATCTAATCTTCTGAGAAAAGTTTTTAAAATAAAAATCTAAAGTGGTAAAATGGTTTGAAATGAGATTGATCGACTTTTAGTCTTCTCACAAAAACGGTCAAGGTTTTATTAAATTGATTGGAGTTTATTTATGAAAAATGTTTTAAAAGTGCGTGGACCTAAGTCCAAGTTTATTATGAAATTGCTTCAAGTTTAGAAAACAAGAAGAGTTTTCAAAAGGAGGGAGAGGATTTTTGAAATTAAAGAAGATGGGAGGAGAAGAAGGGACTATCCTAAAGCATATGGTAAAAGCTAGGGATAAGAATCATCTAGCCAACAAGAAGTAAATACTTGACATTATGAGTCAAGATAGAATTCTCATTCCTTTGATTGAAACCAAATAAGCAAAGGTACTAGACCTCTTGAGGGAACCAAACTTCAAGTGTATTAAGTCTTCACAAAAATTGGGCAGAGTAACGGCTGTATACGGGTGAATTCCAGATTACAAACAAAGTATGTAATCATAATAATCTGCATACAAAATAAACAAACAACCCAATGTCTTGAAGTAAACCTCAAGAACTCCAGACAAAATATCAATTAAGGTCACAAGGTTCTCCAACATAGGCCAAAGTTTCTAATCTTAAGTCCAAGAAGTCCAATAATCCATAATGCCAAGGATAGTAACCAAATGGTCCAAGAATCATTAAAGCTTTTTATGGTTTATGTTGATTATTAGGTGTCTTAAATAAGAAAAGGAAAAGCTCAAGTGAGCAAGATAAAAAAAGACAAGAATATAAATGCTCAAGTGAGCAAAATAAAAATGGCACGAAATGTAATGCTTAAAAGTAAATGTTACATAAAGCATAAAAAAATAAAGGCATAAAGTAAAGTCAACTATTAATACTTAGTGGTTAGTTGGATGACCATCTTGAAACTTGCATTTGGAACTCATTAGAGAATTGGTAGAACCAAATCCTCCACACAACAAGTTGCATTTTCTTTTTGTCAAGTATATCATCCATTTTGGAATCCTCAAAAGTATCATATAATGATCAAAGATGTTTAAGTGATCCGTGTTGACCAAAAGTGATGTAGATCTATTAGAGGATTGGTAGAACCAAAGCCTCCACACAATGAATCTCAAGGTTATTGGATCAAAGAGATCAAATTAACATACTTGGGCTTGCAAACAAAGGTTTGGGCCACGAATGATCATGTATTCGAATCGGGACAAAATTTAGCGCTATGTTAAGCAATCGTAAGTGGACTTATATAGAAGTTACACCTATTTTGAGGCCGGTCAATAGCAATCTATGCACTATTTATTTTGAGACATGATATATAGATCATACTCCAATAATACTTAGTGCAATAAGAAATGGATGAGAAAGGGTGGGGGAAAATATACAAACCACATTTGAATTAAATTTTAATCAAACTATTATTAAAATCATTCATCCATTTTTATTGAGTTAAACTCAACACCATGGATCAAATGATGTTAACAAAGTTCATGATAAAAAATTCAACCCAAGATCAGCCAGAAAGTAATCACAAAATAATAATACATTTATTATATGCATTAAAAAGGGTTTTAAAATGTTTTAAAATAGAAAATAAAAGAGAAAAATATCAAGCATGTTCAAATTAATCAAGAAATAATAAGTAAGACCATAGAAAAATCAGAGATGAACTTAAATATTTTTGTAAAATTTTTGGTAATTTTTTAAAGTCGGAAACTATTTTTAAACTAATTAAAATTACTCAAACAAATAGAAAATATATCAAGAATAGTAAATATCAATATAAATTTCCACAAAATTTTCAAAAAGTCAAAAATATGTAAAATGATATTTATGAATTTTTTTAGAATTAAAAAATGTCAGAAAATATTTTTAAAGTAATTAAAAGGAAGCAAATAATGCAAAAAATATAAAAAAAATATCAAATATCAAAATAAAATTGTGAAAAAATAGTCATGAGATTAGAAATAATTCAAAGTATTTTTGTGAATTTTTTCATAATTTTTGGATAAAAAATAAAAGGGTTATGAATTTTTGAAAATTAAATCAATTAAAATATAAAATCAGAAAATAAAATAAAACCAAAAAGACGTGAGTCATCAGATCATAGTCAAAACGCGTTAGTAAGCTGATCCAATGGACCATACGCGTTGTGCTTGATATGGACCTTAGTGAGATACGCATAAGATCAGAAAAAGGGCAACCAATGAAATTAAAATGTTTGGCACGCTATCATTGGCTGAGACGAGACATGTCATCGTCTTCAACCTCCAGACACCCTGCAATGGAGATTTTGTGAGATCCTTCAAATGGAAAAATTAGGATCTCATACTAGTATCATTGGATTTGTCTCTTCAAGACGATCCTAACACCACCATCGCGCCAAATTTATATAAAGTATGCAAAGAGATATGAATCAAAAACTCAAGAAATAGCTAGCACCTTCAATTTGAGATTTCTCTCTCAATTCTCAATGGATTTAAAAATTGTAAGAAGCACAAGAATCAGGAGAAAAAGTAGAATAGGTTAGTGCTTTATTTGGATCCAAATGATGGATAATTCTACCTTTTCAAAGTTCAAGAAATAAGCTTTGAAACTGGACTTCTGTAGCTTGAATTATGGCTCGTTTTACTTGGTTTAAGTGCTAGAGAGTTTGTATGATGCTGAAGGATGATGAATGTGAAAAGAATTTTGTAAGAAAAGGCTTGAATCTCAGAAACTGCTTTCAAAAATTTGAAGTTCGTGTGATATTTTAACAAAGTGTATTTGTCTCTCAAAGCTTGAGGAAATGAATGGGGGATGACCCTCTATTTATAGGGAATCAAATGGAATGTTCAAGCGTGTGAAATGATGAAGTTTGGAGGGAAATCGTGTGAACCTAATGCACGAGCAAGGTGTGATCTATTTTGCATCAAAACTCATCCAATCCTTGTGTTTTAAGTCTCTAATCCACTTTGGAAACTTAGTTAAACATGTTTAGATCACAAAAGTGTGCTAATTTGATGTTTAGAAGCCAAAACATGAACTTAAAATTCTGACTTATGAAGAAACTTCAGTTCCAAGTTACCAAGTTCAATCCAATGGCATTCTCAGCTCAAGGGGTCTTAAGGCATGATTCTTGATGCTTTATAAAGATGAGATTACAAGCTTTGCAATGGAAAAAGAATGCAATCAAATGGATATTTGAGCTGAAAGTTGAAATGAGTCAAAGTTGGGGAAACAGAGTTGACTTTCCATACTTAGAAATATTTCAAATTTTTCTTCAAAAGTGACCTATAATGTTTTGCATCCAAACATGGCCTTCCACTTGGAATTTGCTCTTGACCAAAAAATATGGAATGAAATATACCTCTTGAATGACAGTTTGAGACTTGAACCATTCAAAATATCCAAAAATTGAGAGAGTTATGAATTATTGAAGTTGGAAAAAAAATCATGAAATGACCTATAAACTTTTATATCCTTAGGGCATCTTCCATCAACTTTCTCACTTTGCACATAAAAGAAGGCATAAATTTCACATCCTCAAGATCATTGTGGAAAATAATGGGTTCCAGGTGATAAAAATTGACCAAGTTAGGATCATTTGAAGTTACACCTGAGAAATTGGGGGTTCATCTAGAGGACTTGTAATCTTTCTTCAACATTAAGTTTCTTCCACATGAAAACTCCTTGAAACTTTTGAAGTGATTTGTTGATAACCCTTTGAATATAAGGATGTCTTTGGAATCACTCAAAAATACCAAAATATGAGCAAGATATACTTCTTTGAATTTCAAAACCCTAGCTCCTAGATCAAGAAAATGCTTTGAGGAACTTTGACAATTTTGGACAAACTTCTTGTACAACCACTTTTACTTTGTTAATAGAAGTTGTTGAGGACGATAATGAGAACTCATATCAACCAAAACCACTTCCATATCTTGAGAATTGAGAGAAATGTGCACTTTTGACCAATGGGAACAAGGCCTTGTCCAACCATGACAACTTCTTCAATCAACCCCTTCTACTTTTGAATCAATATTGATAACTTTGAAATGTGGCAAAACAAAACGAACCTTGCCATGCCATTTCATCCAAAATAACTTCAATGGTGAGGTTTGAATTTCTCAAGCTTTAATGACTAGGGCATGGAAATAAACTCATTAACCTATGGATCAACTTGCTAAGCCATATTGCCTTTACCTACATTATTAACAAGTAAGGCAAACCAAAATTGCATTTTGTTAATTAGAAAGAAAGTCAAAACAAAACATGCATAATCACAAAAGAAAAACAAGTCAAGTTGCTTGGTGATCTCTCAAAGAGTCAAGCTAAAGATAGGGAGGAGAACCAAAAGCCCTAATGTGATCTTGTTGTGATTGAATCAACATGGTATGATGAAGGGATATTAGGGGAAAAATTGGGGTACAACATCTTCCCTTATTTAAGTTTCTTCTATCCGGAGATACGAAGGTTAAAAATCTTCGTGTCGACGCGATCGAAGATACTTAATACTTATGAGCATGAATGCATATGAACAAATTCAAAGAGACGCACAACACCACTGGGGATGTAGCAAAGGAAATAAGGATCAAAAGAGAAACCCGGCCAGGAAAATAAATCACTGGTGAATTAAAAAGACCCGACTCATAGAGGATGGTAAAAGGTCAAGGGGTACACCAAATTTTACTGAAGGCGATACTACCAACAATCACTGAAGGTAGAAATAGGAACGAAATAATAGCACCAACGTTAACTGACGGTGAGCTACCAACGTTTACCGAAGGTAGAGAGAAACAAAAAATCATCGATGTTCACTGACGATGAACTACCAACTTTCACTGACGGTAGAGAGAGAATATATCATAGCACCGCTGTTCACTGATGATGAACTACCAACGTTCACTGAAGGTATCAAAAAGATAACAATCACCAACTTACACTGAAGGTGACCTACCAACTTTCACTGAAGATAGAGAGAAAATATATCATAGCACTGCCGTTCACTGACGATGAACTACCAACGTTCACTGAAGGTAGCAAAAAGATAACAATCACAAACTTTTACTGAAGGTGACCTACCAACTTTCACTGATGGTAGAGAGAAAATATATCATAGCACCACCGTTCACTGGAGATGAACTACCAATGCTCACATAAGGTAGCAAAAAGATAACAATCACCAACTTTAACTGAAGGTGACCTACCAACTTTCACTGAAGGTAGAGAGAAAATATATCATAGCACCACCGTTCACTGACGATGAACTACCAACATTCACTGAAGGTAGCAAAAAGATGACAATCACCAACTTTTACTGAAGGTAACCTACCAACTTTCACTGAAGGTAGAGAGAAAATATATCATAGCACCTCCGTTCACTGACGATGAACTACCAACGCTCACTGGAGGTATCAAAAAGATAATAATCACCAACTTTTACTGAAGGTGACCTGCCAACTTTCACTGAAGGTAGAGAGAAAATATATCATAGCACTGTCGTTCATTGATGATGAACTACCAACGTTCACTGGAGGTAGCAAAAATATGACAAGTCTTTTCCCAAAATTCTAGCGTTTCACCTAGAACGAGTCTCAACTTCTTCTTTATCTAAGGTATTCTGCCTGGAAAGGGTAATATATAAGCTATCTCAAATAAAGAGACTAACACTTGCAAAGATTTCACAATGAATTGTCTCTGAGATATTGAAGAGACTAGCCATCCACTGGAGTAATTTGACAACGAACTACAAACTATCCACTCATAGAGAAGATAGCAAAAAAGTAACGTCGACTTTTACGGGGAAATACAAGTTGCTCAAGTAAAGAGACCTGCTACTTGCTGTTATGGAGGATTGTAAAATGACTTCCTAGGGAAAATGTCATGACTTCCTGGGGAATGAAACATGACTTCACGGGGAAGGCAGTATAGCTTCCCGGGCAAAACAAAATGGCTTCCTGGGGAAAACAAAATGGCTTCCCGGGGAAAAAATGGCTTCTTGGGGAAAACAAAATGGCTTCCTGGGGAAAACAAAATGGCTTCCTGGGGAAAGCAAAATGGCTTCCTGGGGAAAAAATGACTTCCTAGGGAAATGCCAACATATTCCTGCTGAGGAGATAAAGTCTTCTCGTGCAAAATAAATGCACACTCAAACCAAGGCTCGAAGCTTGCAGAGATCAAAAGTAAAAATATTGCTGGGAATAAAAGATTCAAACCAAAAATAAAATGGAGTAAAACAGTCAGCCAAATCACATCCTTCGAGAAATAAACTCAAGGGGGAAACCCAAATCACCAAGACCAAGGGTTGTACAGGAAGGCTAAAGCAAAAAAATCTTCCACGAGGGATAACTCAGTGGGGAAATTGAAAGAAGATACACTTTCTACCTAAGGCTGACACTCTATTGGAGAGAGGACAACACAACTTTGCAAAACAGGGTAATATGTCAATAAGATATTGATGAATACGAATGAGCAATGATTTGATAAATTTAACTATGCATGATGTATGAATGTATGAGTGTTATCACGTATATGCTGACAAAACAAACATATAATACTGGGGATAAACAAACAAAACCAACTCGGGCACAATCGATACTCGGCCAAATCACATCCAAGACGATCATTCCATAAGAAAATAAGCACCAACTGAGGAAACAAAGTCCTACTGCATGGCTTAACTTCATCGGGGAGAAAGATAATCCAGAAGTAAACAAATCATAGCTACAAAACAGTACAGGTACAGAGATATAACATCCTTCTCCAGGCTTCACCAGAGAATAGCACTCAGACTTCAATGGGGAAATAAATGTTTTCATGTGTAGCACTTCTACTGGGGATTGCAGTACTGATTTTGAATAAGGCAGATGGAAACCATATTGTAAAAATATCAACTGAGGATTTCGAGCTGACTTGATTGGGGAAATAACATACAGACTTCACTAGGGGAGATAGCGCCTTATCATCAAGACATGACCTAGGGACTTTGTGTTGACTCCATTGGGGAGGTCAACACCATATCGAAGAGAGGAAACCCAGATACATTCTTCACTAGGGAAAACAGGGGTACGTTCTTCAATTTTGAGAGTAAGCATCGCACCAACTTCTCTAGGGAAAGAGTATTAAATCTCATGTGGATAACAACTTGGAGAGTTAAGAAGTCAAACATTATAGCAAGGACTCAATCTTATGGGGATTTTAAATTAAACCCAACACTTGGCGAGCGAAAACACAAAAATTTGATAACCAATTCAACACTTCTTAAATAAAACACTGCCCTTTCCTGATTATCGAGAAATCGAACAAAATGCAAATACCGCTGAAAGGAGATGCTTCACAAATGAGTCAAATCTCAGCATGCACGGGGAGGAAAAACTTCTATGAACTAAGCAAGGCCTTCACTGGGGAATTTCGGATTGAGTCTTCATATCACGCAAACCTATTCCAATAAAAGGTGCCCTGGGATAGCCTTCCTGGGGAATCAAGAAGTCAACATATAGAAAGAGGTTAAACTCTTAGGGATTTTAAATCAAACTCCACACTGGGAAGGTGTAAACCCAAAAGCTGACAATTGTCTCAACACTTCTTAGAAAAAAATACTACCCTGGTGCAGTTACCTGGGAAATAAATACCAACAATGATGCCTACACTGCCAAAAAAAGAGAAACATTTTGAAAATAATCTCATCTCAGTACACCAAGGGGACGAGACCTTTCGTCATATGAGAGAACACTTTGCTGGGGAATCCGGAATAAAGACCTCAGACAAAGCAAACCCAAAAAGTCACAAAATGAACCAACACTTTACTGGGGACACGGGGATCACAAACCCGGTACTGCACCTTACGCCAATTGGTACCGTCGTCAATATACAATAAACATGCACATACCAGCGAAAACAACCTAAGAAAACCTTCCTGGGGAAAACAAAACTTCTCGAAACTACTAGAGTTCGTCCATTCCTGGGATCACCACTTTTGTTTTCCTCTTGAATCATAAAATCTTAAAGTAAAAGTAATTTGTAGATTCTTTTTGAAAAAAATAATTTTGTTATTTAATCCTTTTTGCTTTGAAAATTATTATCAATAATAAATGGAGTCTTTGTAAGCTGAATAAAAATAAGAAATACAAAGAATTAGGTAAAAGCTCAAATTTTATTGATAGAATGGTAGTCTACGAATGGCGAGACTCCATGGATAATTACAAAGTTTGGAAAATGGTAATATACAATGGAAAAGATACATTGAGATACAATGACCACTATCCCCTTTAACAACTTTGAAATTCTGAGTAGCAGCTTCTGTTGAATTATGGTGAGGATCCAAGAAGATTGTTGCTTCAATGATCAAGTCTTGTCTGATGCAGTTACTTGCCAAGAAAGTCCCTAACTTTTGCCTAAGCTGCCCTTGCGAGTTTTCAACTTAGCGGAATTTTTTGTTTGTTTATGTCTCTAATTTTTGCCTAGACCGCCCTTTCGGGTTTTCGGCCTACCGAGACGCTCTTTTTTGCCTAAGCCACCCTTTCAGGTTTTCAACTTAGCGAGTTGTTCTTTTATTTCTTTAGGCGGAGTATTTCTTGACTGCATCAACATTCATGGGACGTGGGAACTCCTCGCCATCCATAGTTTCAAGAATTAATGTACCGCCAGAGAAGGCTTTCTTGATAACATATGGGCCTTCAAAATTGAGAGTCCACTTGCCCTTAGAACAGTGTTAAAAGACATGATCTTCCTGAGCACGAGGCCGCCTTCTCTGAATTCACGAGGTTTGGATTTCTTATCAAAAGCTTTCTTCATTATCTTCTGATATAACTTCCCATGGCACAAAGCCGTCATTCTCTTCTCTTCGATCAAATTTAATTGGTCAAACCTGTTCTGGACCCATTCAGCCTTTGACAACTTGGTTTCCATTATCACACGCAAATAGGGAATCTCAACCTCGATTGGGAGCACTGCTTCCGTTCCATACACAAGTGAGAACGGGGTTGCTCCTGTTGAAGTGCGGACAAATGTCTGATATCCATGTAAAGCAAAAGGGAGCATTTCATACCAATCTTTATAAGTAACAACCATCTTCTGGATAATTTTCTTGATATTCTTATTAGCAGCTTTAACAGCCCCATTCATCTCTGGCCTGTACGAAGACAAATTGTGATGTACAATCTTGAATTCTTCACAAAGTTATGTCATCATCTTATTGTTCAGATTCGAGCCGTTGTCGGTGATGATTCTTCTCGGTAAACCATACCGACATATAAGATTATTCTTAATGAAGTGCACTACCACCTGCTTAGTAACATTAGCATATGAAGCAGCTTCCACACATTTGGTGAAGTAATCAATTACTACCAAGATAAAACGGTGTCCATTCGAAGCCTTGGGTTCTATCATCCAAATCATGTCAATACCCCATGTAGAGAAAGGCCACGGGGAAGAAATAACATTGAGAAGTTTCAGAGGCACATGAATCTTGTCCGCATAAATCTAGCATTTATGGCACTTCTTTGCAAATTTGTAACAGTCAGATTCCATTGTCAGCCAATAGTAACCTGCCCTTAGCATCTTTTTAGCCATCGAATGTCCATTGGCATGAGTGCCAAATGAACCTTCATGAATCTCATGCATCAACATGTCTGCTTCGTATCTATCCACGCATCTGAGCAACACCATGTCATAATTTCTCTTATACAACACATTTTCACTGAGGAAGAAGCTGCCTACCAATCTTCTCAATGTCTTTTTATCTTTATTCGATGCCCCAATCGGGTATTCCTGAGTCTGAAGAAAATTCTTGATATTGTAATACTACGATTTCTATTCTGCTACTTCTTCTGTTGTAAACACATGAGCGGGCCTATCCAGTCTCCGAACCATAATTCGCGGTATATCATTCCAAGTATTCACTTGATACATAGAAGTCAGAGTTGCCAGAGCATCTGCCATTTGATTTTCGTCTCTAGGGATGTGATGTGATTCAACTTTATTAAAGAAGGGTAATAATCGTCTAGAATAATCTTTGTAAGGGATGAAGCCGGGGTGACGAGTATCCCAATCTCCTTTAATCTGATTTATTACCAAAGTTGAATCGCCATACACATCTAGAATTTTAATTCTGAGATCAATAGCTTCCTCGAGACCCATGATGCAAGCCTCATATTCTGCCATATTATTAGTACAATCAAATGTCAACTTTGTAGTAAAAGGAATGTGTGATCCATGTGGAGTGACAATCACAGCACCAATTCCTTTACCATAAGCATTCACAGCTCCATCAAATAGCATACTCCAGCGAGATTCAGGATCAGGACCTTCCTCAGGTAATGGTTCATCACAATGTTTCACTTTCAGAAACATCGCATCCTCATCAGGGAAATCATACTTCACAGACTGATAATCATCAACTGGTTGGTGAGCAAGATAATCTGCCAACACGCTACTTTTAATAGCTTTTTGAATGCGGTATTCAATGTCATATTCAGATAATAACATCTGCCAGCGGGCAATTCTCCCAGTAAGAGCAGGATTTTCAAAAATGTACTTGATTGGATCCATTTTGGAGATCAACCAAGTAGTGTGATTCAACATATACTGCCGCAAACATTTTTCCACCCAGGCCAGAGCACAACATGTATTTTCTAGCATGGAATAACACGACTCATAATCAGTAAACTTTTTACTGAGATAATAAATGGCATACTCTTTCTTCCCCGTTTCATCTTGTTGTCCCAGAATACAGCCCATGGAATTATATAACACTGTCAGATACATAATCAATGGTCTTCCTTCAATAGGAGGGAGCAAGATAGGAGGTTCAAGCAGATATTCTTTAATACTTTCAAATGCCCTTTGGCAGTCATCTGTCCACACACAACCTTGATCTTTCTTTAACAACTTAAAGATCGGTTTACACGTTGTAGTCATGTGGGAAATGAATCTGGAAATATAATTCAAACGCTTGAGGAACCCTCTGGCTTGATTTTCAGTTCTCGGTGCTGGCATTTCTTGAATTTCTTTGACTTTATCAGGGTTAACTTCAATCCCTCTTTGGCTAATAATGAAACCCAACAATTTCCCTGACCGAACACGGAAGGTACATATATTTGGATTCAAGCTGAGATGATACTTCCTCAAATGCTGAAACAACTTTAACAAATCTTCTACATGCCCTTCTTCAGTCTGGGATTTAGCAATCATATCATCAACATATACCTCAATTTCCTTGCGCATCAGATCATAGAATAGGGTTGTCATATCCCTCTGGTACGTTGCACCAGCGTTCTTCAACCCGAAGGGCATCACTCTGTAACAGAATGTTCCCCAGGGTGTGATAAAAGTTATTTTTTCCATGTCCTTAGGAGCCATCCTTACTTGATTATACCCGGAAAAGCCGTCCATGAATGAGAAAACTTTGAATTTTATTGTGCTATCCACTAACATATCAATGTGTGGCAATGGAAAATCATCTTTTGGACTAGCTTTATTTAGATCTCTGTAATCTACGGACATATGAACTTTTCCGTCTTTCTTTGGTACCGGGACAATATTGGCAATCCACTGAGGGTACAGTGATGTCACAAGAAAATCGGAATTAATCTGCTTTAGAACTTCTTCTTTGATCTTTACTGCCATACCTGGGTGAGTTCTTTGCAACTTCTGTTTGATTGGCAGACACTGTGGCTTCAGTGGCAAACAGTGCTCTACAATATTTGTACCTAGACCAGGAGTATCTTGGTAATACCAAGCAAAAATATCCACATACTCTTTCAACATCTCAATTAACTTGCTCTTCACATCAGGATGCAGTAATGCTCCAATCTTGACTTCCTTCGGATCTTCTTCTGAACCCAAATTGATTACCTCCAATGGCTCTTTATATGGTTGAATGGCATTCTCATCACGCTCAAGCAACCATGAGACCTCTTCTGGAATCTCATAATAGTCTTCTTCTTCGGCCCCATACATAGGACATTCAGAGTTAGGAGAGGGTGCAGGGTCATTGTATTCAACGGGTTTTTTTTAATTAATCTACATATGTGATTTATGATTGCTTTTAGAAACTGACACATATAACAAGTGATCATGCAGATTGAATTTCAGTTATTATTTATTTTGAAAGGTTTTTTCCGATTACCATTTTCCAAGAAAAAGCAGAAAATAAAGACGCAATTTGGGAAACAAAGACAACTTTTATTATTGATTTTTAAAAATCACAGCAAACAAATAAGCCCATACAATATTAATACTTTCCACCTTGGGCAGAGTGAAAGCTTTTCAAAAAGATTAACACAAACAAATTACTTTGAAACATGTATTAAAGAGGGAACATCAATGGTGATCCAGTTCTGAACCCTAACTCCGTGCGTCACATAATTTGGCATTTCTGGCTCTACTTCATCTTCCACAATGACATTAATCCCAGAAACAGTTGGATGAAAATAACCCCCGCTACGAAAGATATCTTGATACATTCCTGTAGCATACTTCAACTTCATGCTCTTACCCTTATCATTCTTCACAGAAAACCCCAAGCCGACTCTATTCTTGTTTACAGGTGGATCAACAATCTGTCCCCATACTTCACTATGGCCATTACGCACAACTGGTTGTGCATCCTTAAACGAAGCCATAGAGTTCTCATTTACTCTTACATTATCAATGGATAAAGCTTGGAACTGGGTTCAAACATCGGCTTCATTCGCCTCCACAATGCTGAAAGAGGACAAATGAGATATCAATAATGCTTATTCTCCATTTATAATTACCACTTTTCCTTCACACATAAAATTCAACTTCTGGTGTAAAGTTGAAGTGACGGCCCCTGCCTCATGTATCCACGACCGTTCCAACAAACAACTATAAGCGGTTATAATATCCATGACCTGAAAAGTAATCTGAAACAAATGTGGGCCTATATGAATAGGCAAGTCCACTTCACCAATAACGAATTTCCTTGATCCATCAAAGGCTTTCACAATAATGCCACTTGGGCGCATGGGTGTTCCTTGATATTTCAACTTCATAAGCATGCTCCTTTGTATAACGTTCAATGCGGATCCATTATCAATCAACACATTGGATAATAAATCATTCTTGCAATTCATAGAGATGTGGAGGGCCAATTTGTGATTCCTTCCTTCATCGGGAAGCTCATCGTCGCAGAAACTCAGGTTATTACATGAAGTAATGTTCCCTACTACACTGCTGAATTGGTCTACATGAATGTCACTTTCCATGAAAGCTTGGTCCAATACCCTCATCAAAGATTCTCTGTGAGCAGATAAGTTCATCAATAAAGTCAAGATAGATATTTTTGAAAGAGTCTGCAGTATCTGATCTACAATTCTGTAGTCGCTCATCTTGATTATCTTCAAAATATCGTCCACCTTCTTTTCTAGCGCTGCTCCACTAGATTCACCCACTTCCTTCTTGGGTTCAACATCTTCAACAATTTTCTTTCCAGTACTAACATCTCCACGAACAACTGGTGCAAATACTCGACCACTGCGGGTCACTCTGCTAGTCTCAGCAATATTTCCAACATTAGGCATTGGCTGGATGGGAACTTCCACACTATCCTCTAAGATTGTAGCATCATATTTGTAGGGTACAACCTTATCTGACTTGTAGAGGACAGGACCCGTCAAACTAATCACCAATGGAGTAATAGCTGGCTTGCTATGATATTCAACTTCAAAATGGGTAGGCGTACCAAAACAAGGCACAATAACATTTACTCCCTCTTTAATACATTTAGTCATTGCATAGTCATCTCTGGAAAACAAATCTTCATCTGAGGAGAAGTACTCATCTGCAGAGGCGTACTCATCATCTGACTCTTCTTCATCCAAACAAACATCAATCACATTGACTTCATGGTAATCATCCTTTTGACCCGTAACCTTGATGGTTCCATTATCCAACAACAACTGAACACCTTTCCTTACAATTGAACATCCTCGGGAGTCCCGACAGCAAATTCGGCAAGATTCATATTGATGTTCTACCTGACCAACCATGTGGCAGAAGGTAGCATGCAATTGTACAACATCATCATTAATATAATCCACATCAAAGATTCTGAACTCTCCAGGACATCCAGAAACCATGTTTACTTCCTCTTCATACTCTGCCCTAGGCCTGATTATGTGGATGAGGCCCTCATCCATCATCTCCTGCAAATCAACCTTTATCTTGTCACAACCATGTATATTTGTACTACAAATAGCACAACCGACATGGTCATGCGTATAGTAGCTAAATTCAGAGGTACGCATGCATTTTCACAAAATCTCCTCTAACCAAATTAATATAAAAAATTTGGAAGTCGCCTGGACAACCGGCCACCATATTCACAACATTTGCTCCTCCATGCTTGGGAAGAGGATTGTCTTTCACATTAGGGCCAACATCCTTGAAAGATAAGATACCGGACTTTACCAATTTATCTACTTCAGTTTTCAAAGGATTGCAGTTCTCAACGTTATGCCCTAGTGCTCCCTGGTGAAAAGCACATGTTTGGACGGCTTTGTAATACCAAGGCAACTGTGATGGTACAGTGGGAGGTGGTCTCGTCTGAACCAACTTCTTCTGAATTAACGTCGGGATTAATTCTGTGTAACTCATAGTAATAGGGTCATAACTCTCCCTTCTCTGATTATGCCCTTGATTCCCCTAATGATATCGTCTCTAATAAGCAAAGGTGGTTGGAGCTACACCAACAACTGGAATTACTGATGCGACTTGTTGATGATGCTGATAATTTCTTCTAGGAGTGTTAACCCTCCTCTCTTACATCACAGTATTTGTATCTCCTTCCTTCTTCTTGGTAAACCCATAAGATGGCTTCTTCGCACTTCCGGAACTTTCACTTTTTGTTAAATGGCCCTCTCTTACAGCCTTTTCTAAGTGGATACCCATGCCTACCGTTTCAGTAAAGTCACTTGGCGCACTCGCTACCATCCTCTCATAGTAGAAAGCACCCAGAGTCTTCAAGAAAATCTTAGTCATCTCCTTCTCTTCCATGGGAGGAATCACTTGGGCAACTACCTCACGCCATCTTTGTGCATATTCTTTGAATGATTCCCTGTCTCTCTGAACCATGGCCTTGAGTTGATCACGGTCAGGCACCATGTCCACGTTGTATTTGTATTATCTGATAAATGCTTCTCCCAAGTCGTTGAAAGTATGGATATTGACGTTATCCAAACTCATATACCATTTCAACGCAGCACCAGTCAAACTATCCTGAAAAAGTGAATCAGCAGACGTTGATCATCAGCATGGGTAGACATTCTTCTTACATACATCACAAGATGAGCAAAAGGATAAGTGTTTCTCTTGTACTTCTCAAACTCTAGGAGTTTAAACTTCGCAAGTATCTTGACATTCGGGACCAAGCATAAATTATTCACATTCTGCCCGAACAATTCCTTTCCCCTTAGGGCCTTCATCTCTCTCAGCATCTTGTCAAACTGCTCTTGAAAATCATCCATTCTATCATAGAGACCCAAGTATTCACTTGGTGGAGGAAAAGGATGATACATATCATCATTAACAACTGGTATCATACTCACCGAAGGAGGTGCAACATGAGTAACATGCACCACGGGAGGTACAGGAGTAACAATAGTCTGAACAACTGGAGTATCTTGAGGACCCAGATTGAAACCTTCAAGCACACAGTTCTCTGGCATTCCCCATGGATAACCTTGAGGCATTCGATTTTGAACAACAGCTGGAGCAGCAGACACAAGAACAGTCGGAGCTTCAGTAGTAACCCTTGCTTGTCGAGGTTGAACACTCGGTGGCTGATTCTGAGTAGCCACCAAATATTCCATCAGAGCAGTGAGATTGGCCATGCCAGCCTTCAAAGCAGAAACTTCCTCGCGCAGCTCGCGATTCTCTTGTTCTAAGTTGTCCATCTTCCTTCTGAAATTAGCTCGAGTGTTGTAGTGGTGAGACAGCTTGCTAAACGAAGTAAAGAAGCTTGGTAAGACACAAGGATATGCAAAGAAATGCAAGAAATATGTTCAATATGATGCATGATGTGCAATGCACATGATTTATTTTATTATTAATATTTCAAAGGACTTAAAGATTTATAGACACATTGCAAATATCAAAGTAATAACATATTTGAAATACGGAAAATTTTTATTATAATAACTTCAAAATGGATTACAAGTTTCAATAATCCCAAGTACAAGATAAAAATAAAGTCTAAAACCCTAAGAAGTAAAGCTTATGGAGATCACTCTATACGCTGGCGCTTCTCTATAAGCCTGGCAATCTGAGCCTTCAACCTCTGGTTTTCTTCCGCATATCTGGTGGCAACCTCCTTCCAATCACCTGAATCAGGAAGTGAGGAAATAGCATCTAACTGAGGCTTAGGAGAAAATAAATCCCCTTGCCTCTCCATCTTCTCTATAACCCGACTCTCAAGAATCTCAATCAAGTCGTCTTTCTCCTTCAAGTCTTCTCTATAGGAAATCTCTAAAGTTTGGCACTTATTCTTCCAAGCATCCTTTTCCTACTGCATCCTGACCAAAGCAAGTTGTAGCTCTTCTATATCATTCAATGAGGGAGGTGTGGTCTTCACGAACAAATCAGGCATAGGTGCTTCCCTGGAATACGACATCTTCAACTGAATAGCTCTCGTTTGAACCGACTGAAGATAAGGCTCCAAAGAAACAACCCCCCTAGGTCCCAAGTCTTTTCTACTCTTCCTATGAATGTGACTACAGGCCTTCGCAATCTTCTCCCTAGCTTCCTTATGGTCTTCTCCCTCCTTCTAAAAGAAACTACTCAAATGAATACTATTTGGTTTATCCCTCATCGGATAACCAAGTTGTCTTTGTGCAAGAACAGGGTTGTAGTTAATTCCTCCCTTTGTACCAAGAAGAGGTGCATTGGGGAAATTACCACAACTGTCGACAATCTCTATATCCCGGTAAGCTCGATAATACCAATCAATATCTGAGTGAGTAAGTTCCATGATCTTAGGAGCCCAACAGGGTTCCTTCCTGACATCCCAGAAGGCATCAGATTGAGGCATATGTGAAATAAACCACGGGTACAACAGAGGCGCGCAACAGACAATCATCCCCCCATGATAAGAATTTTGAAGACGAATAGAGTAATAAGCATCACCCAACAATATAGGAACTGAGTTTCCAATCATGAAGATCCTGATAGCATTAACGTCAACAAACTTGTCCACATTAGGAAATAAGAATAACCCATAAGCAAGTAGAGCAAAGATGGCCTCAAAAGCGACTATACTCTTCATCCTGGAAAAGTAACGGGCTTTCTCCAATAAGAACTGAGCTGGTAATCCTCTAATCCCTCCTTTAGTAGTCATATGGGATTCAACCACAGACTTCCCCGGATGGATCAAAGCAGTAATCTCGTGTGATTTTGGCTCACCCTCCAAACCAGTAAAAGGAACACGATCGGTAACAGGTAAATCCAACATATAAGAATACTCCTCCAGTGTAGGCATCAACTGATAGTCAGATAAAGTAAAGCAATGATACTTTAGATCATAGAACTAGACTAAGGTCGAGAGAATACCCTCCTTCATCCTATGCTTCATGAGAGGAATAATGGATCCATACTTCTTCCAAAAATCTGCAGAACACTCAATCTCGGGAATTAGACTGATCAAATCATCTATCTTGGGATCTTTGGAACTGTATTTTCCAAACTTTCTTTTTCCAGAATCCATGGTCAAAAGGTATCTGAGATATTTACAAATGGCCAACTTTCAAGTCCCTTGAAATGAAATTTCTTCAAAAGATGCTTATGAGTGCATGATGCAAGATGCAACAATCACACACAAGATCACAAACATAGGGTTCATAGGTTCAACGTCACGAGCATGAGGTCGAAGGTACTACCCATAAGGTATGGTATAAAAGATGTCACCTGCCGAACAAGGTTCTAAAGGCTCCTAGAGTCTACATCCTTCCTTCGGATATTACCAACTTCCTGATTAACACGGTAATTAGTAATATTCTCAAGAAAAACTCGTCTGAGCGTAGTATCAATTGACAACTATATCTGGATTACTCCATCATAGCTTCTGCACTACACCTAAAAGGCCAAGATGGGTTAGGTATTTTACGCTCCTCAGCTTCAGCAGGCTCTCAAGTCAAAAGTAGTACATCTTCCCGATTACTCGGTAAACGACACTACAGTCAAAGGGGCCTCCATTGAGTGATGGATTTCATGCCTCCTTTTTTGGTATTACTCCCTCAAAGTTAACATGACTATACCGCCCTTCCTATCTTAAAATTTTCCTAAGTCCGGGTATATGACTTATAAGTAATCACCAAGCACCCTGAAAACCAGGAAAATCCAAACAAACATATGTACAACATGTAACACATAAACAACAATAGCACATATACAAATATAAAAAAAAAGATAGGTTTAACCCACTTAGGGATGGACCAGCAAGAGGTCAATCTTTCCCCATTGAAGTCGCCATTTTTCTGTAGCGATAGAAATGTTTGAGAATAAGCCATTGGATTGACTAGACTTGTACAGATCAAAATAAAAATCGCCACCACGCTTTATTGTTTCCAAAGGAATGGGAAAAGAGCGGGTAACCAAAAAACAAGGGGAAAGATTCAAGGTAAGGGGGTTGGTTATGCAAATGAAAGGTATTAGCACCCTAAACATCAACGGTACTCCGTAGGAACCTCTTTGTAAAATCTATATATTTTGGCTATAAAATGTTGTATAAAAATAGATGGTGTAGGTGAGGAAATAAATATATTTTTTATGATTTTTGCACCCGCCGTGGTTGCGAACCTTTAGTGCCTACGTACCACCTTTCGTGCAATAGGGGATCAGGGTACATGTAGTTCACCTTTAAAAAATTTATAACACAAGTGTGTTGGTTAATTTTATGAGATAAGACATCATCGTCATTGTCCGTGTGGAAAACATACTTACTACCCACAATCATGAGAAAAGAGAATTTGCATCATCTCAAAGTGGAGGGTATGACTTGGATTTTAAAATCAACAAAGCCTCACTCAACACCCAATTGGAAAATATCTCACTTCACTACATATTGTAGAAGTATAGTTGTTTGCATCACTACAAGGATTGACAAGAGTCTAATCTTTTGAGAAAAGTTTTTAAAATAAAAAGCCAAAGTGGAAAAATGGTTTGAAATGAGATTGATCGACTTTTAGTCTTCTCATAAAAAATGTCAAGGTTTTATTAAATTGATTGGAGTTTATTTATGAAAAATGTTTTGAAAATGCATGGACCTAAGTCCAAGTTTATTATGAAAGTGGTTCATGTTTAGAAAACAATAAGAGTTTTCAAAAGGAGAGAAAGGATTTTTGAAGTTAAAGAAGATGGGAGGAGAAGAAGGGACTATCCTAAAGCATAAGGTAAAAGCTAGGGATAAGAATCATCTAACCAACAAGAAGCCAATACTTGACATTATGAGTCAAGATAGAAATCCCATTCCTTGGATTGAAACCAAACAAGCAAAGGTACTAGACCTCTTGAGAGAACCAAACTTCAAGTGTATTAAGTCTTCATAAAAATTGGGCAGAGTAACAGTTGTATACGGGTGAACTCTAGATTATAAACAAAGTATGTAATCAAAATAACATGCACACAAAACAAACAAACAACACAATGTCTTGAGGTAAACCTCAAGAACTCTAGATAAAATATCAATTAAGGTCACAAGGTTCTCCAACATAAACCAAAGTTTCTAATCCTAAGTCCAAGAAGTCCAATACTCCATAATGCCAAGGATAGTAACCAAATAGTCCAAGAATCATTAAAGCTTTTTATGGTTTATGTTCATTATTAGGTGTCTTAAAAAAGAAAAGGAAAAGCTCATGTGAGCAAGATAAAAAAAAAGACAAGAATATAAATTCTCAAGTGAGCAAAATAAAAATGGCACGAAATGTAATGCTTAAAGTAAATGGTACATAAAGCATAAAAAAATAAAGGCATAAAGTAAAGTCAACTATTAATAATTAGTGGTTAGTTGGATGACCATCTTGAAACTTTCATTTGGAACTCATTAGAGGAGTGGTAGAACCAAAGCCTCCACACAACAAGTTGCATTTTTTTGTCAAGTATATCATCCATTTTGGAATCCTCAAAAGTATCATATAATGATCAACGATGTTTAAGTGATCTGCGTTGACCAAAAGTGATGTAGATTTATTAGAGGATTGGTAGAACCAAAGCCTCCACACAATGAATCTCAAGGTTATTGGATCAAAGAGATCAAATTAATATACTTGGGCTTGCAAACAATGGTTTGGGCCATGAATGATCATTTATTCGAATCGGGACAAAATTTAGCGCTATGTTAAGCTATCGTAAGTGGACTTATATAGAAGTCACACCTATTTTTAGGCCAGTCAATAGCAATCTATGCACTATGTATTTTGAGACATGATATAGATATCATACTCCAATAACACTTAGTGAAATAAGAAAGGGATGAGATCAGAAAGGGTGGGGGAAAATATACAAACCACATTTGAATTAAATTTAAATCAAACTATTATTAAAATCATCCATCCATTTTTATGAAGTTAAACTCAACACCATGGATACAATGATGTTAACAAAGTTCATGATAAAAAATTCAACCCAAGATCAGCCAGCAAATAATCAAAAAATAATAATACATTTATTATATGCATTAAAAAGGATTTTAAAATGTTTTAAAATAGAAAATAAAAGATAAAAATATCAACCATGTTCAAATTAATCAAGAAATAATAAGTAAGACCATAGAAAAATTAGAGATGAACTCAAATATTTTTGTAAAATTTTTGGTAATTTTTTAAAGTCAGAAACTATTTTTAGAATTAAAAAATGTCAGAAAATATTTTTAAAGTAATTAAAAGGAAGCAAATAATGCAAAAAAAATATTTAAAAAAATATCAAATTTCAAAATAAAAATATGAAAAAATAGTCATGAGATCAGAAATAATTCAAAGTATTTTTGTGAATTTTTTCATAATTTTTGGATAAAAAACAAAAGAGTTATGAATTTTTGAAAATTAAATCAATTAAAATATAAAATCAGAAAATAAAATAAAACCAAAAATATGTGGGCCATCAGATCATAGTCAAAATGTGTTAGTAAGCTGATCCAATGGACCAGACGCGCTGTGCTTGATATGGACCTTAGTGAGATACGCATAAGATCATAAAAAGGGCAACCAATGAAATTAAAACGTTTGGCACGTTATCATTGGCTGAGACGAGACATGTCATCGTCTTCAACCTCCAGACACCCTGCAATGGAGATTTTGTGAGATCTTTCAAATGGAAAAATTAGGATCCCATACTAGTATCATTGGATTTGTCTCTTCAAGACGATCCTAACACCAGCATCGCGCTAAATTTATATAAGGTCTGCAAAGAGATATGAAACAAAAACCCAGAAAATAGCTAGCACCTTTAATGTGAGATTTCTCTCTCAATTATCAATGGATTTAAAAATTGTAAGAAGCACAAGAATCAGGAGAAATAGTAGAATAGGTTAGTGCTTTATTTGGATCCAAATGGTGGAGAATTCTACCTTTTCGAAGTTCAAGAAATAAGCTCTGAAACTGGACTTCTGTAGCTTGAATTATGACTAGTTTTGCTTGGTTTAAGTGTTGGAGAGTTTTTATGATGCTGAAGGATGATGAATGTGAAAAGAATTTTAGAAGAAAAGGCTTGAATCTCAGAAACTGATTTCAAAAATTTGAAGTTTGTGTGAGGTTTTGACAAAGTGTATTTGGCTCTCAAAGCTTGAGGAAATGAATGAGGGATGAACCTTTATTTATAAGGCTATGATCCACTTTGGTAACTTGGTTAAACATGTTTGGATCACAAACACGTGCTAATTTGATGTTTAGAAGCCAAAACATGAATTTCAAATTCTGACTTATGAAGAAACTTAAGTTCCAAGTTACCAAGTTCAATCCAATGGCATTCTCAGCTCAAGGGGTCTTAAGGAATGATTCTTTATGCTTTAGAAATATGAGATTACAAGGTTTGTAATGGAAAAAGAATGGAACCAAATGGATGTTTGAGCTGAAAGTTTCAATGAGTCAAAGTTGGGGGAAAATGGTTGACTTTCCATACTTAAAAATATTTCAAATTTTTCTTCAAAAGTGACCTATAATGTTTTGGATCCAAACATGGCCTTCCACTTGGAATTTTCTCTTGACCAAAAAATATGGCACGAAATAGACCTCTTTAATGACATTTTGAGACTTGAACCATTCAGAATCTCCAAAAATTGAGAGCGTTATATATTGTTGAAGTTGGAAAAACATCATGAAATGACCTATAATATTTTGTATCCTTAGGGAATCTTCCATCTATTTTCTCACTTTACACATAAAATAAGGCATAAAGTTCACATCCTCAAGATGGTTGTGGAAAAAAATGGGTTCAATATGATAAAAATTGACCAAGTTATGATCATTTGAAGTTACACTTGAGAAATTGGGGGTTCATCTAGAGGACTTCTAATCTTTCTTCAACATTAAGTTTCTTCCACATGAAAACTCCTTGAAACTTTTGAAGTTATTTGTTGATAACTCTTTAAATAGAAGGATGTCTTTTTAATCACTCAAAAATACCAAAAGATGAGCAAGATATACTTCTTTGAAGTTCAAAACCCTAGCTCCTAGATCAAGAAAATGCTTTGAGGAACTTTGACAATTTTGGACAAAATTCTTGTACAACCACTTTTGCTTTGTTAATAGAAGTTATTTAGGGTGATAATGAGAAATCATAGCAACAAAAGACACTTCCATATCTTGAGAATTGAAAGAAATGTGCACTTGTGACCAATGGGAACAAGACCTTGTCCTACCATGACAACTTCTTCAATCAACCCCTTGTACTTTTCAATCAATATTGATAACTTTGAAATGTGGTGAACCAAAATGAACCTTTCCATTCCATTTCTTCCAAAATAAATTCAATGGTGAGGTTTGAATTTCTCAAGCTTTAATGACTAGGGCATGGAAATAAACTCATGAACCTATGGATCAACTTGCTAAGCCATATTGCCTTTACCTACATTATTAACAAGTAAGACAAACCAAAATTGCATTTTGTTAATTAGAAATACATTCAAAACAAAACATGCATAATCACAAAAGAAAAATAAGTCAAGGTGCTTGGTGATCTCTCAAAGAGCCAAGCTAAAGATAGGGAGGAGAACCAAAAGCCCTAATGTGATCTTGTTGTGATTGAATCAACATGGTATGATGAAGGAATCTTAGGGGCAAAAATTGGGGTACAACAGTGACAAACGGGATGAAGATGATAAGAGTGTTAAAACTGAAAGAAGCAATCATGGTTCTGACAAATTTTCTGATGAAGAGGAAGATGATTATTTGAATGAACAATGTCCCCCTGTTGACGAGAAGTATAAGTTGTTAGAAGAACGTCTGAATGCTATGGAGATCCAGAAGGTTCCTGGCTTGAACTTTGAAGATTTGAGTTTGATTTCAAGTGTCACCATTCCTCCTAAATTCAAAACTCCTACCTTTTCCAAGTGATGTCATTTCTTGCCCGAAGCTGCATTTGAGATCATATGTTCATAAAATTCAACCACGCATTGCTGACAAGAAATTATGGTTGCATTTCTTTCAAGAGAGTATGTCTGGAACACAATTGGAATGGTATTATCAAATCGAAGGTACCAATATCCATGCCTAGGAAGATTTGGATGCAGATTTCTATAGACAGTACCAGTATAATTTTGATTTGGCACCAACCCGCATGCAACTACAGAGTATGTCAATGGGTTCTGGGGAAGGCTTTAAAGAGTATGTGCAAAAAGAGAGATCTTGGAGGCAGAGTTCAACCTCCTTTGGATGATAGGGAATTGGTTGAAATGTTCATGAGTATGCTAACAGGTTCTTTCTATAGTCACCTACTTGGAAGTTCTTCATCCGGTTTCACTGAACTGATATTGACAGGGGAAAGCGTTGAGAATGGAATCAAAAGTCATAAAATTCAGGTGGCTACAATGGTAAGAGAGAATCCAATGCTTTATACAACCAGAAGGGTTGTAATAAGAGTAACTGCAACCAATTTGTGGGGAGAGTTCTGATCTCTAATCATGCCCCGGTATAATAACAACAAGGCAATCAACGTAGGCAGGAGGCACCCAAGAGACAATTCACAAGAATTAACATGCCGTTATCTCAAGAGTTGCAACACATGTTGAAGGAAGAACTGATTACATTAAAGGATCCACCTCAGAATCCAAATAATTCCTCTCCCAGTTACAATCGCAATGCAAGGTGTGCCTATCATTGCAATAGTCTCGGACATGACACTAACAGTTGTTGGGCTCTGAAGAATAAAATTCAAGACATGATTGACTCTAACGAGATTGAATTTGATCCTTCTAAGACTCCTAATGTGATCACCACATCTATGCCTAATCATGACAAAGGCGTTAATGATATTGATGATGTTTCTTATGTTTCTGATGTGATTAACTTGACTACTTCTATGATGATTGTTAAGAAGAAGGTGGTGCAAGCCAGTTTATTTTGGGGTTGCATTGAGAACTGCTACTATTGTGTGTCCCAATCTAATGGTTGTGTACTACTGAAAGAAGGTATTCAACGTCTAATAGATGGTCATGTAATTCTATTTGAGAAGACTCCTCCTGTAGAGAGCTTATGTAAAAGTTTTTATCAAGGCTTGGAACCTCAAGATGCGTCCGTGATTACAATTTTCGGTACTCCTGTAAGGATCACTTCTAAGGGTCCTGTGAAGATTATTGCTGAGCCTAGGGTTTCCCCTCTAATCATTACCATATTGGTGCCAATTCCATATTCCTCCGACAAGGCTATCCCTTGGAATTATGGTGCTCATGTCTACTACCATGGCGTCAAGCAAGAACCGTTGGCTATCGAATATGAAAATACTGAAGTTATTGATCCCAATGTTGGCAATATTGTTGGGACCAGTAAATTTACCAGAAGTGGAAGGGTTTTCTCTCTAGAGATCTCTCCAAAGGTTGATACTACACCAGTTCGTATCACTTCTAGTGAATCAACTACTGAGACTCAAGGAAAAGAACAGATGACTAGGACTGCCCAAACTGATGCACCAAAAGAAGTTACTGTTGAAGATACCTCCAGGCAAGAGATGGAGGAGGTGCTAAAAATTATTCGAAAGAGTGACTATAAGATTTTTGAACAGTTGGGGAAGACCCCCTCCAAAATATCTATGCTATCTCTGTTATTATGCTCCGAAGCCCATGCTCAGACTTTGGTAATGTTCCTAAAAGGTGCTCATGTACCGCATGAAATCTCTATTGATCAGTTCGAAAATTGTGTTGCTAACCTAACAACTAATAATGGGCTAGGCTTTTTTGACACCGATTTAACTCCCGTAGGAAGGAACCATAATAATGCCCTGCACGTCTCTATTGAGTGTAGGGGAACTATCTTATCTCATATGTTGGTGGACACAGGTTTCTCATTGAATGTATTGCCAAAAGCTGCTTTAGACAAACTTGACTGTGAGGGGATTGTGCTAAAACCCAGTGCATTGTGGTTAGAGCTTTTGATGGTTCAAAGAGAATGGTGTATGGAGAGGTTAATCTTCCGATCTAAGTGGGTTCCCAGGTCTTCGACTCTACTTTCTATGTGATGGACATTTGTCCAGCCTAATCCTATTTGCTCGGACGCCCTTGGATTCATGGGGCAGGCGCTGTTACTTCTAATTTACACCAAAACTTAAAGTATCCTACGACAAACCTTTAAAGTTGTTCCTCAGACAACCCATGATGCTAAAGTTGCTCCTATTGTTCCTAAGGTTACCAGGATTCCACCAAAAATAGCTTCTCTAAAAGATGCTAAGGTTGTGGTAGAAGAAGGTGGTGGTGTTAGAACAAAGTTTGGTTCTAATCATATCTTAGAGTTTTGATGATAACAATGAAATAAATTTTGTATAATATACTTTATACTCTGATGTGCATGCTTTCTAATTCAGATGATGTTCTGACTCAAGTATTCTCAAAAGTGAAACATCATTCTACACAAGTCTGAAGCAAACTCTGAAGGAAGCACTCTAAGGCAAACTCTGATAAAAAGTAATCTTAAGCAACCTCTGATAAAGCTAGCTGAAGAAAAGATTTGAAAGAAGCACGCTGAAAGCAATATCTGATAATGCAAGCTGAAGCAAACTCTGATGAACATAAAATGAAGAAAACTCTGACAGAAGAATTGATATAGAAAACTCTGATAGAAGAAAAGTTAAAGCAAACTCTAATGTTGCAACGCTGCAGGCAAACTCTTAAACTTCCAGAGACAAGCTCTGACAGTACCGTTGATCATTTAATGCTAAGTCGGCTAACGCACTCAAGTGGTACTACGCACGAGAGCATTGGAAACATAAAGGCCAAGCCAACACACATCATTAATGCATGCTCTCTCTTCAAGGAAGTAATGGTCAATATTTGAAGCTATATATAGAAGACCATTTTTTCAAAGCAAGGTTACTGATCCACGCAAAATATACTGAAGCTCACTATTTTCATTCTAGTAAACTCTTTGTATATAGTGGGTAATTCTTAAGTACTGGGCTAAAATCTTAGTGATAAATCACAGTTTGTGATATAGCTTATTAGAAGCATTTTGATTCACTACTGTTAAGAGATAATCTTTGTAATTGTTCCTTGAGAGACCAGTTGGGTTAGATTTCTTAAGAGGGCTAGGACTAGTTGAGTCTTAGAGGTGTTAGTCACTTGCAGTTGGCTTATGCATTGTATTGTTAGTCACAACAGTTTGGTTGTGCATTTGTAATCAGTTTTGATTATAGTCGATTAAGTCCTCGTTGAGAGAGGCGAAATCACCTTGGCGGGTGGACTGGAGTAGTTTGAGTTTCAAACGATCCGGGATAAAAATACCTGTGTCCTTCCATTATTATTGCGCGAGAAAAAGGAAAAACTTATTTAACCCTCCCCCCCCCCCCCCCCCCCCCACACCCCTCTAAGTGTTTTCTCACCCTTCAATTGGCATCAGAGCTCTAGTTCTGGGTGCAAACACCTAACAGTCTCAGAAAAAGATCCAGAAGGAAAACATTATGGCAACTGAGCAAAACAACAACAACTGCACCAAACCTCCTATGTTTTATGCAGAAGACTTTGAATACTGGAAGGATTGACTAGAGAGTTTCTTTCTAGGTCATGATGTTGATTTATGAGATATGGTCCTAGATGGTTACACACATCCAGAAGACAAAGACGGAAACAAGATTGACATAAAGAACATGGATAAACAACATAAATTAGATTTCAAAAATCACCACAGAGCGAGAAATATCTTTCTGAATGTTATCTCTAAAACAGAATATAAGAAAATCACCAATAGAGATACATCACATGACATGTTTGAGTCTCTCAAAATGACTCATGAAGGCAATGCTCAAGTAAAAGAGACAAAAGCTCTGGCTCTCATCCAGAAGTATGAAGCCTTCAAATTGGAAGAAAATGAGTCCATTGAATCTATGTTCTCAAGATTCCAAACTCTGACCGCTGGCTTGAGAGTTCTGAACAAAGGATACACCAAGGTAGACCATGTTAAGAAAATTATTAGAAGTTTACCCAGAAGATGGGCACCTATGGTTACTGCATTCAAAGTGTCAAAAGATTTGAATGATGTATCTCTTGAAGAACTTATCAGTGTATTAAGAAGTCACGAGATAGAAATTGATGAACATGAGCCTCAGAAGAAAGGTAAGTTTGTCGCCCTTAAATCTATTAAAAATGTGAAACTAACGCTTTTCAGGAAGAAGAAGGAAACTCTGAAGACTCTGCATCAGAAGAAGATGAGTTATCTCTGCTATCCAGAAGGATCAACCAGATGTGGAAGCACAGACAAAAGAAGTTCAGAAACTACAAGAGGTCAGAAGATAAACCAGAATCTTCTGGACATAAGAAGTCAAGCAGAAGAGATATAGTATGTTATGAATGTAAATAACCAGGACATTATAGAAGTGATTTTCCTAAGCTACAAAGAGAAAGACCAAATAAAAGGTTTGGAAGAAATAAACGCATGATGGTCACCTGGGATGATTCAGAATCTTCTGAAGCTGAATCTGACTCAGAAAATGAGCATGCTAACCTAGAATTTATGGCTACCACAGCATATGATGATGACTCAGACTCTGGTTCAGAACCGAAAGAGGTATTCTCTGAATTCTCTAGAGCCGAACTTGTAGAAAGCTTATCAGAACTTCTTGAAAACTATAGTCAACTCAAAATAAAATACAAGAAATTCAAAAAGAATATTGCATCTGATTTTGAGAAACTTGAAACAGAAATCTCTAAACTTAAAGAAAACAATTTCAAACTCAAAGAGGAAGTTCAAAAAGTTCAAAAGATTTCTATTTCAGATTCTGCTTCAAGTTCAAGAGATACTCTTAAAGAATATGACTCTAGTTTTCAAACATTTCTTGCTAAAAGCATAGATAGAAGCAAAATGGCTTCAATGATCTATGGTGTTAGTGGAAATAACAGAAGAGGAATTGGATATGAAACTCCCAAAGGGAAAGAAACATATAAACCTAAACTTGTTGAGAAAATGGTTATCACATATAAACCAGTGGACAAACAATTTAGCTTTGGGCACACACATGATATCAAATACACATCTCACTCTGAAAATTTTTATGCTAAATCAAAGTTCAAATAGAACTTTAGAATCTCTAACCAAAAAGGAGAAAATAATATATGTTGCAGATGTCCTTAACAGCACAGTTGAAACACCAGTCATGGTACCTGGACTCTGGATGCTCATGACATATGACGGGAAGAAAGTATATGTTCCAAAGTCTGGAACTTAAATATGGAGGAGATGTCAAATTTGGAGGAAATCAGAAAGGAAAGATTATTGGTTCTGGAACCATTGGAAATAGTAACCTTCCTTCTATAACTAATGTTCTGTTGGTAGAAGGTCTAGCGCATAACTTGTTATCCATAAGTCAATTAAGTGACAACGGTTATGACATAATCTTTAATTAATAATCTTGTAGAGCTGTTAGTCAAAAAGATGGAACAATCCTTTTTACTGGCAAGAGAAAGAACAACATCTATAAAATTGATTTTTCTGACCTTATAACTCAGAATGTAAAATGCCTCATGTCTGTTAGCGATGAGCAATGGGTCTGGCACAGAATATTGGGACATGTTAGCATGAGAAGAATATCTCAAATTAACAAACTCAATCTGGTCAGGGGACTTCCCAATTTGAAGTTCAACTCAGAAGCTCTCTGTGAAGCATGTCAGAAAGGAAAATTTTCAAAACCTTCTTTTATGTCAAAAAATGTTGTTTCTTCCTCTTAGCCGTTGGAACTTCTTCACATTGATCTGTTTGGACCAGTTAAAAATGCATCCATCATACGCAAGAAGTATGGATTGGTCATTGTTGATGACTACAGAAGATGGACATGGGTTAAGTTTTTAAAACACAAGGATGAGTCACATTCTGTGTTCTTCGTCTTCTGCAACCAAGTGCAAAATGAAAAAGAGTTTAGATTCATAAAAGTTAGAAGTGATCATGGAGGAGAATTTGAAAACCATTATTTTGAAAAGTTTTTTTAAAGAAAATGGCATTTATCATGATTTCTCTTGTCCTAGAACTCCCCAACAAAATGGAGTTATAGAACGAAAGAATAGAACTTTGCAAGAAATAGCCAAAACAATGATTAATGAAACCAATATGGCTAAACACTTTTGGGCAGAAGCAGTGAACACAGTATGTTATATTCAAAATAGAGTGTCTATAAGACCTATTCTTGAAAAGACTCCTTATGAATTGTGGAAAAACAGAAAACCCAACATTTCATATTTTCATCCATTTGGATGTACTTGCTATATTCTGAATACTAAAGATAATCTGAACAAGTTAGATTCTAAGGCACAAAAGTGTTTTCTGCTTGGATATTCTGAACGCTCAAAAGGCTATAGGGTACACAACACAAAAACTCTGATTGTTGAAGAATCAATCAAAGTCAGATTTGATGATAAGCTTGGCCAGCAAAAGCCAAAGCAGAATGAAAATCCTGCAGGTACAGAAGATCATCTTACAAACTCTGAAGATTCAGAAGCAAAGGACAACTCAGAAGATCCTTCTATTGCAAATGCTCTGGAAAATCTAAGAAATGGTGAACAAACCTCACATAATAGATTCCCCGGAATCACATCAGCACATCTAGAAAATGTGATTATTGGAAAGAAAGAAGATCCCATCAGAACAAGATCCTCCTTCAGAAACAATGAAGAATCACTATTTGGATTGGTCTCTCTGATTGAGCCAACCACAATAGAGAAAGCTCTGTAAGACAATGATTGGATCCTAGCTATGCAAGAAGAACTAAATCAATTTTCCAAAAATGATGTGTGGGATCTAGTTCCCAAACCTAAAGGATTCAATATCATAGGAACAAAATGGATATTCAGAAACAAGTTAAATGAGCAATGAGAGGTTGTCAGAAATAAGGCACGATTGGTTGCACAAGGTTATATTCGACAAGAAGGAATTGATTATAATGAAACTTTTTCCCCAGTCGCCAGGTTAGAATCAATTAGATTATTAATTTCTTTTGTTGTTCAACATAACATCTCATTATATCAAATGGACGTTAAAAGTGCATTTTTAAATGGTTACATAGAAGAAGAAGTTTATGTCCATCAACCTCCGGGTTTTGATGACTCAAAATATCCATAACATGTTTTTAAACTGAAAAAGTCTTTGTATGTTCTGAAATAAGCTCCCAGAGCCTTGTATAAACGTCTAAGTAACTTTCTTTTAGAAAAGAATTTTACCAGAGGGAAAGTGGACACTACCTTATTCAGAAAAACATTTAAAAATGAAATTTTAATTTGTCAAATATATGTAGATGATATTATTTTTGGAACTTCTAATGTCTCTCTTGGAAGAGAATTTGCTGAGTCTAAGCAGGATGAATTTGAGATGAGCATTGTGATACGGTGGGAAAACTGACTTGGGTGTTTTTGCGTTTTATCACAAATGTTGCGGTTAGCAAGAGTCTCCACCGGCTTTTCTTTTATCCAAAAGGAAAGGTGAAAAAGCACAGGAAAGACCTTTGAGATGATTTCTTGAGTTCGGGGGGTAGATTATGAAACAGAAATGTATTATCACCCTTTACATCCATGATTTTCCATGGGCTCTTAGTTACTTGCTAGATCACTTTCTTTTGTTTGAAATTGTAATTTGTGTGGTTTTTGAAAGTATTTTGTAAAGAGGCCATTGTTTAGGCAATCTTTGTAATGATTCTTGTTCGTAAGAATGTATACAAAGATGTTGATCTTTTGAAAATGTTTTCAAGTTTGTAAGATGTTTGAAAGTGTATGTGATTGTTTTGAAAATAGCAAGGATGTTTGTTTGAAATTGAGCAAGTAATTAGGAGCATTCTACCTACTCAAAATGTCTTTCTTGTTCATTTTCTTTTTCTTTGACATTGTTGTCTTACCATTGATTTGGTAAGCAACCTTATCTTTGGATGTAAACGGGACGGGCATGGGTCATCGTATAACCATGATTAGCAATGTTGCAAGGTATCTTAGCATTATTTTTTAGGTACTAAGATTATTTGTAAGGCAACTTAGATAGCGTCATCGAGGGACTATGATCTTGTATTTGCTTGTTATTGCTAAGATACTTCACATGCGTAATATGGCCACTTTGTATAAGGCAACCAAGTGGAATATCCCTAGGGGTGCTTGTGTGCAAATGTATCATTTTCATGCTTGTTTTTATCTTGAATTAGGGTTTTCTAAGCATTGGTTTTAGTCTTTCCATACAAAGCCTAATTACTAGCATGTTATATAAAAGCGATAAATTGCGAAATTTAAAGTTACTACGCTATTACAACATTTGTGGGGGGGGGGGGGGGGGGGGGGGTGTACAAATTGAATGGGGATTGCAAGAATTTAAATCCTAATTAGTCTATTACAACCATATTGAATTGGTATAATATAAAAGGAATTAAATAAGTACAAAGTATAGAAATGAATAAATGTACCAGGATGTAAAATGTAAAGAAAATGAATTTTTGTTTGATTTTCATGAAAAAAAAAAGGAATTTTGTCTTAACCTAATTAAATAAAGAAAATAATTAATTAAGTTTGAATTTATTAAGAAAAGATTTTAAATGAAAACCTAGTTCTATTAATTAATCAAAAGAAAATAAATTTAAGAAAAGTATTTTTGGTATTTTTATTTAAAAAATATTTATAGTATTATAAAATATTTTTGGCATTTTTTAATATTAAAAATAATTTATTTTCAATGGTGTGAAAAATAAATAAATAAAAACATAATATTAATTAATTTTACAAGATTAGTTAATAAAATAAATAAAGTATAGTAAATAAAATTATTTTTGTGAGAAAAATAAAATAAAATAAGTCAAAATATAAATCTATCATTTTTTGTATTTTATGATTTTTAGTATTTTAGAAAAAAAAATATTTAAGAAAATAAAAATGAAATAAATAAATAAATAAATAAATTTTGGCCAAGGGTGCCAAGAGCCTGCAAAGGAGGTTAGTCAGTAGTAAAAAAAATAAAGAAACAAAGCAATCCCAATAAAGGCCCAGGCACTCAAAAAAGGGATCAGAAATGCCAAAAAATGTGTGAAAAATGCAAAAGGGTACCACTGGGGCTCAAACCCGGGTCCCATAGGTTACAGACGCGCGCTTCTACCACTGGGGTCGCTATACATCCGCTAATACAAATAAAACAATAAATATGTAAAGCAAAACACACCCTGAAGACTTCATCTTCAACCTCCAGCCAGACCAACTGTAACTTGCTCATTTCTCATCAAAAATGAAAACTGTAAACATGAAACTTGTAGAAAATTTTCTCACGATTCCAGAAATGTAGAGCATTAAAACTATATATCAAAGATAAGCAAGAATTTTTTATGGCCCTAATCTGAACCCTAAAAATTTCAGAAATTTCAATTTCAAAATTCTCTAAGCTCACGCAAAATTAATGAAAACTATGGACATGGTTAGCTTCAGGGCAATGATATCTACATGTTTTGTTCACAAATAAACTATTGATGATGCTTGTATGAGGAGTTCCAAGTTGAGAAAACTTACCTCAAAACTGGAAATCATGTTTGGAGTTTGAGCTTGTTTCAAGTGATGGTGATGACCAGGTTAGCTTCCTTGAGATCCTAAGAAGCTAAAACAATGATTAGTTTGAACAATGGATGGCTGAAATGGCCTGGATAAGTCAAGTTGTAGACTCTGTTTTTTGGTTATGGATGTTATGGTAAATGGTGTTACAGTTCCAGAATAAGGATGGGGATGAGTTGTATTTGACGTAAGGAAGCTTTAGAAACTAAAAGGCCAAGAAACGCACGAGGTAAATGTGAGTTTGATGTTCAAGGTCAGAAACTATGCAACAATGGAGTTTTTGGGCAGTTTCTGATTTGAGAGAGTTTTGATGTATTTCAGGGTGCTCAAGCTCGTGTCCTAGCTCACAAATAGTGACTCTATTTATAAGCAATAAGTTTGGAGTGCTCTAGTTGATCAGAATTCAAATTTACATGTTTAAGTTAAACCTGTGATTTTTTAACAAAACAAGTTTCCATGCCTTGTATACTTGCTAAGATAGAGTAGTTATGCTTTAAACAAGCTTGCTTCTGACTTTGTGGACATAGTGTGATAAGATGGAACAAGTTAGAGGCTCAATGTGAACTTTATGCAAAAAGCTTGCTTTACAAGAATGGCAATGTTAACTTTGTGCCGTTAATGGAAATGCAACTTGGATAATAGCTCAATTGCTTGGTTCAAAGCCCTAACAGTTATGTAAAAATTTAATTATGGAATGACAAACAAGTTTGAGACCTGCAAAGCAAAGATTATGCAGCCTAGCATGGATTTGGTTCATGTGTTCATCAAAAATGGCTTGTAACTCAAGTGACAAAACCCTAACTTCATCTCTTCGATTCTCCCTACTCAAGAATAATCTCAAAGAGTTCTTCGACATTTTGGAAAGCTTGCAATTTGATCTACAACCCATATTTGAATTGCCTTTTAAGACTCCACTTGTAACTATATGAAAAAGTGTCATGAAGTTAGGTCAAAATCCTGGCCAAATTAGGGCAAAATTTCACTAAGTGTTTAGTTTCATGACCCTATGTTCATAAAATTATAACTTGAGATCCAAGCATTTTTGGAAGTAGTTGTGTAAATTAAATTTGTAGATTTCATGTAGATCTACAACTTTCATGTTGGAAGTTTCTCTTGAATCATCTTGCATCAGGGTGAAAATTTGGCTCAAAGTTATGAAAAAACATGAATTTTTCAACACTTAGAAAAATTTCTAAGTTTAGAAATTTTGACTTTTCAAAATGAAATCTTGAATTTTTTATTTCTTGATGAATAAGTTTCATATTTTGACATGTTTTGATGAATTGTGATCTTTGGAACTTGAATTTGACCAAAAGTCAAAGTTTGACTTTTCAGTATACAGTTGACTGCAAAATTCATCTATCAATCCAATGGACTTGCAATGTTTTAAGCCATGTCATTAGGTTAAAATGATGCAATTGGACTCTTGAGATCATGCCTTAAACAAATTGACCATTTGCTAGGTCAATAACCAGAAATTGCCTTTTCTCAGTCAAAACCCTAATTTTGACCATTTTGCCCTTTTGGAGATTTGATCAAATTTCTTGAGGAGTTGTGGTCCAAACTTGATAAAATGATACATATGAGTTTATAATGTTGATATGGATAAAAAATTATGAATTTTGACTGTAAATTGGTCATAGT
Organism: Vicia faba; assembly: GCA_948472305.1. NCBI lineage: Eukaryota > Viridiplantae > Streptophyta > Magnoliopsida > Fabales > Fabaceae > Vicia > Vicia faba. The sequence goes on along the minus strand of OX451738.1, from coordinate 1,203,743,079 downwards.
TGACTTTTTCTCCAATACAGTTGATTTTTAGGTTAACTGCTCAATTGACTGATCAAAAGTGTGATCCAAGGCTTGAAACTTGACATGAGTAATATTGGGGGTCCATAATGATCCATGAAATTCATATGAAGCATTGAAAGTTAAAAAATCCTTGTGCAAACTCAAACCCTAATTTTGGTCATCAATGCCTAAGGAGGTGTCTTGAGCTGATCAAACCCTAGTGCAGTCTTGAGCCCAAGGAAATCTTGTGAGCAAATTCTTGATAAGTGAGAGTGAAAATTTTGGGGTACAACAAGCATGATGGGAGAACTAAAATTATTTCTGGGAATTCAAATAAATCAGACTCCAGAAGGTACTTACATACATCAAATAAAGTATGTTAAAGAACTCCTGAAGAAATTCCAGCTATCAGAGAGTAAAGAAGCAAACACACCAATGCATCCTACATGCATTTTGGGAAAAGATGAGGTAAGTAAGAAAGTAGAACAGAAACTCTACAGAGGTATGATTGGATCTCTTCTCTATTTGACCGCATCTAGACCAGATATATTATTCAATGTATGCTTATGTGCAAGATTCCAATCAGATCCTAAAGAATCTCACTTAACTGATGTTAAGTGAATTCTGAGGTATCTGAAAGGTACTACTAACCTTGTACTGTGTTACAGCAGATCCAAAGAGTTTAAACTAGTAGGTTATTGTGATGTTGACTTTGCTGAAGATAGAATATAATGAAAAAGCACCTCTGAAAGCTGTCAGTTTCTGGTTGATAACATTATCTCATGGTACAGCAAGAAGCAAGCCACTATTGCACTATCAACAACTGAAGAAGAATATATATCTGTTGCTGGATGTAGCACTCAGATGATCTGGATGAAGAGCCAGCTGGAAGGTTATCATCTCTATGAAAGTAAGATTCCTATCTTCTGTGATAATACCTCTGCTATTTACCTTTGAAAAAATCCTATCTTACATTCTAAGGCAAAACATATAGAAATTAAAAATCATTTCATAAGGGACTATATTCATAAAGGAATTTTAAGTTTAAACTTCGTAGACACAGACCATCAATGGGATGATATTTTTACTAAACTCCTTTCTGAAGATAAATTTAAATTCATTCTGAAACACATCAGTATGGAACTTTGTCCTGAATGAAATTTTTTTCTCTATATATGTTTTCAGAAGTTTTAAAATGAATGTTCTGATTACCAACTCTTCAGAAGTTAGAAGAGGAGTTACTTCAGAAACCATCTATAATGTTCTGAAATGTGTCTAACGTTTCATTACAAAAATGGTTCAGAAGTTCATTACATTAAAACAGCTGTCACACGCTATCCTTAGAAGTTGAACACTTGTTTCAACTCTGAAAGGTCACGCATGCGTGCACTACTATTGAGACGCCGTTCCTAAGTAACTGTTCAGATTTGATCAAAATCTCACGCATCCTCTCCATGTCAAATCTCATTAATTTCTTGTAATGATTATTTTTTTAATTCAATCGTTCTAAATTATTTAACTGTTTTATTACTTTAAAATTCTTTTTCATAAGCTATAAATACTTTGCAAAATTCTTTTTTACTTTTTACTCTCTCTCTCTCAAATTTCAATCGCTTCCGCGTATTTGCAAACTCTCTCTTTTTTTTTCAAAATCCTAAACCTAAGCGTTCTAAATGGCTTCATCTTCATCCCCTTCCGAAAGCATTCATGTTTCTTTAAGAAGCTCTTAACATGCAGAGAAATATGTCACTCCTGAGAGAACAACACTCATCCATATTGATAGCTTGGAAGTGGTTAGTGAACTAATGGTTGATTTTGAAAATCTGAAAGCAAATGGGTTTGATTTGTTTCCGGCTGTAGAGTTCCAAGGGTGGAAAATTTTCTTTGATCGTCTAGTTGGACCAGTGTTCCCTCATCTTGTTAAGGAATTTTGGATTCATGCCATCGCTTCACCAAAGGTCATTCTATCATTCGTAATGGGAAAATAGATTTCCATCACTGAGAATCTCATAAGGAGGCTAATAGGTTTTGAAGATAATGGTGTTACTGGAATGTCAAGTGGAAGAATGGATATGTCTAAAGTTTATGCTGAGATTTTCACTACTGGGAAAGCATCCAACAAGGTCAAAGATTTGAAGAACATATAAAAAATTTGGGCAAGAATAATTCATGGTTGCATTCATCACAGGAAGGAAACCAGTTCCCCTGACTACATTAATGATGACCAACAATATCTTCTATTCTGCCTTGGTACAAATGTGAAGATTGATATGCCATATCTTCTGTTCAACCATCTCTGGACGCATGTAAAGGAAACCAGGGAAGCTGGAAGAGTAAAAAACCCTAAGTCTAAAAGAAATTGGATCCCTATGGGAAGATTAATCTCATATATTCTGATAGAGAATGGTCTGATAGCTCATCTAGAAGAAGCAAATTTGTTAGGAGAATTGGAGCCCACTTGTGGAAAAGCTCTGACTGGGAAGAAGCTGCTCAAAAGGAAGCTGATTAACAAACTTATGTTGGAACCTAATCCATATATGTCAACAACTGTCACTAGAAGGAGAATCCCTGTTGCAGATTTTCCTCTCTTCAACTCTGGTGATCATCCTGAGATCATTCTGCACTTTACTGAAGCTTGCAAGGAAAGTGGCATTCCCATTGACCCATCATGGCTTCAAGTAAGGAATGTACCTGCTCCAGAAGTTTTCCTCTAGAAGCAGAAGAAAAGGAAAGTAGGAGAAGGTCCCTCTGCACGTCCTCAGAAGAAGAAGAAATCTTCAGGTATATCCTCTGAAACCATATCTGTTTTTGATTCTGTGTGTATAACAACATCTACTGAACCCGAAACTCTAGGAGATATTGAAGTTGACATAGACCTTACTATTCCCTCTGAACCCCTACATAATAACCCTCAAATTGATCAAGTATTATCTTACATAGATAATTTTGATACTGTAGTTCCTCCACAAACTCAAACACAACCACCACTTTCTCCATATATCTCTCAACTTGAAATCTCTACTTCTGCTCCCCACCAATAAAATCCAAATATTCCTGCTGAAAACCCTCTTCAAACATCCCCCATCAGACCTCTATCCCCAAAATCCTCTGAGTGGTATGGTGGTTCTTGGAGATTACCAGGAATCAATATGCCTCTAGCTACACAACCTCCGCCCTTCATCATTCCCTCTAAAAACATTTTTTCTCTGAATGAATCCCCAGCACCTATTCCTTCTTCCTCAACTCAAACCACCATCATCATCTCTCCTGACATCATTGGACGTTTTTGTAAACAAAACACAAGTGAAAAGAAAAATATATAGTTTTTACACTTTCAAAAGGGATATCTTTGTATTGACTTTGAGTAAGTATTTTTGTACAATGAGACAAGCATTCTAGTAAGAGAATGCCTTCGCAAAAAATGAAAATTTTAATACAAAGAAAAGATAGCTATGTGCAATAATCCCATGGGGTTCCTATTTTGCTATAGCCTTTGTATCTCTCACCATCTTGTCTATTTGTTTCCTTGTCTGAAGATGATTGAATTGATCAGCACCTCTGAGTTTGTCATTGGAAGCCAAAGGTTGTCCGTACGGTGATCCAACGGGACATAGTCATACGTTTTAATTCCCTAACTTTTTCCTGGACCGCCCTTTCTGGTTTTCAGTCCACCGGGATACCCTTTTTTTCCCAAGCCGCCCTTTCAGGTTTTCAACTTGCCGGGTGTACAATTTTTTTTGTTTTATCCCTAATTTTTGCTCGAACCTTTTTGGTTCGCCAGGATGCCCTTGTTTTTCCTAGGTGCGTCAACCTAGCAGGTCTCTTATGCGTAGTATCTTTTGACTATGTCTGCGTCCATGGTGGTAAGTATCATAGCTCCACCATAGAAAATGTTTTTGATTACAAACGGTCCTTCGTAGGTAGGAGTCCATTTGCCCCTGGGATCACCTTGCGGTAGTATGATACGTTTGATCACCAGATCTCCAACTTGATACACTTGTTGCCTGACCTTTTTGTTGAAAGCCTTGATCATCTGTTTTTGATACATTTGACCATGACAGACAGCAGTAAGCCTTTTCTCATCAATCAAGTTTAGTTGATCAAGTCGAGTCTGGATCCAATCTTCTTCATTCAAACCTGCATCCTTCATAATTCTCAGAGAGGGCATCTGAACCTCAATAGGCAAGACAACCTCCATGCCGTATACCAGAGAATAGGGTGTTGCCCCGGTTGATGTTCGAGTTGTGGTACAATACCCGTGGAGGGAAATTGGTAGCATCTCATGCCAGTATTTGTATGTGACTGTCATTTTCTGTATGATCTTTTTAATATTCTTATTCATGGCTTCGATAGCACCATTCATCTTCAGCCGGTATGGGGAAGAATTATGATGCTGGATCTTGAATTGCTCGCACAGGGCGATGATCATAGTATTGTTCAAGTTCGTACCATTGTCTGTAATGATCCTCTCCGAGATATCATATCGGTAGATGAGGTTCTTCTTGATGAACCGGGCGACAACATTCTTGGTAATGGAAGCAAAATAAACAGCCTTCACCCACTTTGTAAAATAGTCAATGGCCACTAAGATGAAGCGGTGTCCATTGGAGGTTGTCGTCTTGATTTCCCCAATCATATCAATCCCCCACATAACAAAGGGCCAAGGAGCCGTCAAGACATTCAGAGGAACCAGAGGTACGTGCACCTTGTCAGCATAAATCTGACACTTATGGCAGGTTCGAGAGTGTTGATAGCAATCTACTTCCATGGTAAACCAATAATAGCCTGCCCGTAGGATTTTCTTTGCCATCGTATGCCCACTGGAATGGGTTCCAAAAGCACCTTCATGTAACTCAGCCATGATTCTTTCATCTTCAACCTTATTTATGCACCGAAGTAATACGGAGTCATGGTTGCGTTTGCAAAGAATGTCATTACTAAGGAAGAATTTAGCAGAGAATCTCCTTAAGATTTTCTTATCGTTGACTGAAGCTTCTTCCGGATATTCTTGAGCCTCGAGATACCTCTTGACTTCGTGAAACCAAGGCTGGTCCACTACTTCTTCAGTATTAATCTCGTGACAGTGTGTTGGTTCATCCCTTCGTTCAATGGTGATCTGGGGAGCCTCGTTATCCCATTTAAGTTTAAACATAGATGACATTATGGCTAGTGCGTCTGCTAGCTGATTTTCTTCTTGCGGGAAGTGCTCGAAGGTAATCTTCTCAAAATGTGGAAGCAATGTCAAAACATGTTCTTTGTAAGGGATAAGGTTAGGGTGTTTGGTGTCCCATTCCCCTTTGATCTGGCTAATAACCAAAGCTGAATCTCCGAATACATTCAAAGATTTGATCCCCAAGTCGATGGCAGCTTTGAGACCAAAGATGCATGCTTCGTATTTCGCCATGTTATTTGTACAGTTGAAGTAGAGTCTTGTCGTAAAGGGAGTATGACACCCTTTAGGAGATATGAGTACAACACCAATACCATTCCGAGAGTGTTAGATGCCCCATCAAAAACCAGGGTCCATCGGGATCCTTGTTCAGGTCTGTCATATGGCCTGAGTTCTTCACAGTTGTTTACCATCATGATGTCTTCATCCGGGAATTCGAACTTCATGGACTGGTAGTCTTCCACAGCTTGGTGAGCAAGGTGATCAGCTAGTACACTTCCCTTTATTGCTTTTTGGGTAGTATACTGTATGTCACATTCCGTCAGGATCATCTGCCATCTCGCTATTCTCCCAGAGAAAGCAGGTTTCTCGAAGATGTATTTTATTGGATCCATTTTAGATATCAACAAGGTAGTATGAGTCAGCATATACTGTCTTAGTCGGCGAGCGGCCCATGCCAGAGCGCAGCAAGTTTTCTCGAGCAGTGAATATCTTGCTTCACAGTCGGTAAACTTTTTGCTTAGGTAATAAATAGCGTGCTCTTTTCAGCCAGACTCGTCATGCTACCCCAGTACACACCCCATTGAATTTTCCAAAATAGTCAGATACATGATCAATAGTCTTCCCTCAACTGGTGGCATCAACACAGGAGGGTCTTTCAAGTATTCTTTGATCTTGTCAAAAGCAAATTAGCATTCATCATTCCATTTGACTACTTGATCTTTCTTCAGTAGTTTGAAGATGGGTTCACAAGTAGCTATTAGGTGAGAAATGAATCTAGCAATGTAGTTCAAACATCCCAAGAATTCTCTGACTTCCTTCTCAGTACAAAGAGCAGGCATCTCTTGTATCGCTTTCACCTTGGTAGGATCTACTTCAATACCTTTATTGCTGACGACAAAGCCTAGGAGCTTACTAGACCTCACCCCGAATGCGCATTTATTTGGTTTCAACCTCAACTTGTACTTCTTTAGTCTCTCAAACAGTTTTTGTAAATGATCAAGGTGCTTTTCTTCTGTTTGAGATCTAACTATCATGTTGTCCACATAGACCTCTATTTCGTGATGTATCATGTCGTGAAATAGGGCTACCATGGCACGCTGATAGGTTGCCCCCGCATTCTTCAGTCCCAATGGCATAACCTTGTAGAAGAATGTGCCCTATTGTGTGACAAAGGTTGTCTTATCCATGTCCTCAGGTGCCATTTTGATTTGGTTGTAGCCTGAGAAATCTTCCATGAAGGAAAAAACTTTGTGTTGTGCCGTATTGTCAACTAGGATGTCAATATGGGTAAGTGGGAAATCATCCTTAGGGCTTGCCCTATTTAAATCTCTGTAGTCCATGCACATTCGTACTTTGTCGTCCTTTTTGGGCACATGAACGACATTGGAAACCCATTGCGGATAGGAGGTGACGGCCAGGAATCCAGCATTGAATTGTTTCATGACTTCTGCTTTAATCTTCTCCGACATATCTGGTCGCGTGCGACAAACCTTTTGTTTTACTGGTGGGCAATCCTCTTTTGTAGGTAGACGATGTACCACAATATCTACATCAAGTCCTGGCATATCTTCATACGACCAGGCAAAGACCTCGACATAGTCGTGTAGCAACTGAATCAGACGCTCTTTGACACTAGGTTCCAAGTTGGCACCCAGCTTGACTTCTCTTTTATCTTCTTCAGTACCTAGGTTGATTGTATCCACGGGTTCCTCGTGGGGCTGAATGGTTCTCTCTTCTTGTTGTAGTAACCTGGCGAGTTCCCCTGGTACTTCACAATCTTCCTCACCTTCGTCTTCGGCTTGGTAGATTATATTTTTAGAGTCACAAAGAGCCATAGCAGAACCGTTATCCATGGGATCCCAAATGGATGTAGACCTGCATTGTGAGTGTGAGTGTATGTAAGGGTATAGTTATCTTTGAAAGAAATGAAAATGTAAAAGAGAAAAACAATGAGCACAAAGTTTGTATGCAAAACGTCCATGATTCATTGATGTCATATGGAAATGAGATAATAACCCTTATAAATGGACCATTTTGCCTCGGGTAAGACACAAGGTTTTAAGAGTTTGAATTGTTTTAATATTACAGATCCAACAAAATGTAAAGACAAATTACTGTGGGATAAAAGTGATCAGGACAAAATCTATAGCCTCGCAGTTGCTGAGCCCTCCACTGACAGTTGGGAAAATCTAATCCTCCAGGTTGCAGCCATCTTCATCATCCTCTACTGCGTTGACTTCACGGTTGCTGATCTTCAGGGGTGGTCCTCCAGCACGAGCGCGACATACAGTCTTCTGAGCACCTGAAGTGAAACCCAGGCCAAACTTATCAGATTTGTATGGGATATCTAGGAGTTGTCCCCAGATAGTGCACCCACCTTCTTCTATTACTGCCTTTGCATCCTTCAAAGATGACATCCTGAGTGGAGGCATTGTGATCTTGGGAACAACCTAGGTCACTACCATATCTTGCAGGACTTCTTCAAAGTGTTGGAATGGAGTTTCAATAAATTCACCATCTAATTCTACATATCTGAAAGAATTGAAATGGCTGATCATATACTCTTCTTCTCCATGAACAGTGATAATCTTCCCTTGAATCGGATATTTCATCATTTGGTGCAACATAGAAGTAACAACGCCAGCATCATGAATCCATGGTCGGCCTAGAAAGCAGGAATATGAAGGACGAATATCCATTACATAAAAAGTTGAATCAAATGTTTGGGTTCCAACTTTTATGGGGATATCCACTTCCCCATGCACCATCCTTTTTGAGCCGTCAAAGGCCCTCACTACTATGTTACTTGGCTTCAATGTCAATCCCTCACAATCAAGCCTATCAAGAGCCTTTTTAGGCAATACATTCAGAGATGAGCCAGTGTCCACCAAAACATGAGCCAAGGTTGTGCCCCTACATTCAAATGAGACATGCAATGCCTCATTATGCTTCCTTCCTCTTGGCGTTAAATCAGAATCCAAAAAACCTAGACCATTATCTGCAGTCAAGCTGGCTACGCAGTCTTGGAACTGACCAGCAGATGTTTCTTGGGGTACATGGGCAGTTTTCAGGAATTTTACCAAGGCCTTAGCATACGCCTCAGAACATAGTAGTAAAGCCAGCATGGAAATTTTAGGTGGAGTTTACCCCAGTTGTTCAACTACGCCGTAGTCGCTTCTTTTTATGATCTTTACAATTTCCTCCATCTCTTTTCGGGAGGTCTCAAGGATAGCCAATGATTGTGCCTTCGTCCGGACAGGCTCAATCAGAATACTTTTACCTCGAGCCTCGGTTAACTCGGCAACAGGAACGTCAGTAGGAGTGATAGCAGGGATTGTAACAGCTTTGTCAGTTGGAGTATTGGTGGAGATGATTGTAGGACTAGGAACAACTTTTGGAGGAGCAACAACAACAGGAATGATTACGGGTCCAGAAACTGCTTTTAGGGGAGCAATTTCTGGAGAGAATATCCTTCCGCTTCGGGTAATCTTGCTAGTCCCTGCAATATTACTGATATCGGAGTTAACTTTCTTGGAACTGGAATTTTTGGTAGCTGGCCAATCTTGCTTGATATCGTGGTAGTAGATATCCCCTCCATAATTCCATGGTATGGTTTTGTCTGACGAATATGGGACTGATCCAGGCATTGTAATTATCAAAGGGGTTACTTTTGGAACTGATGTAATCGTAACGGGTCTTTTGGTGGAGACCCTGGAAGAATTGGCGGAAATGGTAATGATAGAAACATCGTTATAAGGAACAGGTGGAACAGAACTCTTTTCAAACAAAATTTCCTTGTTATCTATTAGGTATCGAACACCTGCTTTCAACAAAGGATAGCTGGTTGGTGAGGACAAACAGAAATGGCATCTTTCATCACAGCCTGGGAATACATTGGCATTTAATAAGTTCTTTTTGATAGTCATGAGTGGGGTCATGAGTTCATCAACTAAAGTAACAAACATATCTTCCTCAATGGCGTTGGCATTATGGTCGTGTTTGGGCATAGGGGCAGAAATGACATTTGGCTTTCTGGGCGCATCAGATTCAATCTCTTTGGCTTTGATGAGGTCTTGTACTTTGTTCTTTAGAGCCCAAAAGTTGTTAGTGTCATGGTCGGGACTCTTAGAGTGGTATGCACAACGGGCATTTGGATGATAGTGAGGAGAGGTTGTGTTAGGATTTTTTGGAGCTTCTTTCAAGGTTACTAGGTTGGATCTTAGCAGGTGTGGAAATACTTGAGATAAGGTCATGTTAATTCTGGTGAATTGTCTGACTGGTCTTTCCATCCTTGGTTGGTTGTTTCTTTGCTGATCAGGTGCAGGTTTAGGAATCATAACAGCCCCTACCATTGGACGACATTCGGCCCTATCTTTATTTATATTAGGATAAACAACAACCACTTATTTTTTCCCGATAAATGGCTTCTTTACAGCAACAGAGGATGCATCTTTTTGAATCTTTCCACTCTTTATCCCGGCTTCTACCCTTTCTTCGGTCAATATCAGTTCAGTAAAACCTGCCGACGAACTCCCAATTAGGTGATTGAAGAAGGGACCAGACAAGGTGCCCAAAAACATGTCTACTAATTCTCTTTCAGATAGGGGAGGTTGAACTCTAGTAATAGAGAAAGTGGATCACATCTTTCAGCATATTTACTCCTCTTCTATCAACACTAAAAGTAGTGTCTGACATTGCTAACGTTATGCATTTCTAGCTTTTATTTCTTTCTATTTCCTTTATGTTTACTTTCTGTTTCTATTTTCGCTTCTCAGACTATTGTTTAGAAAAATTCAGATTTTATGGATTATATTAAAATGTTTGGTGCCATATCTGATATTTACATTTATGCTATGCTTTATTGTTACACTATTACTCTATTTCGTACTGATATAAAATATCTTTGTGTGTCTGGACGTATCGCTCTGTCACGTTTATTATTAATAATTCTAGAAATTATGATTTTTTGTATTATTTCGTTCTCTACACATTATGTGACGACCGCCAGACACTTATGAAGTGTGTCTCCCGAAACTCATTTTGTGCCCCTTGGGAAGGAACAAAAACCTGCACGTGTATTTGTTTCAAACAAATATGTTCTTTTCTGCCATCCTCTTCAACTATCATTAAACCCCATTAAAACCTTTCTCCATATTTCTCAACCTTGATCGTCCCAAATCCTCTATTTTCAAAATTCTCATTAAACACCATTAAAATCCAATCCCTGCATTCTTTATTGTTTTGTTATTTAAGCACTTGAGAAACAAAATCCATAAACCATAACCTTCTTTTAGCTTCGTAACTGAAACTTTCCACCTTCCTTGCATCTAATTATGTCTTGAAGAGTTCAATACCCTAGAGGAGAGACTGACCTTTACAGAATCGTGTTCAGAAACAGTCGAAGCTAGGGTACATCAAGAAGCTCAGTACCAGAAGTATTATCAATGTTCGGTTACCTCTACAAGGTATGTTGATGTTAACTGCCTATGTGAGTTGGGATTGTTAGACAGTGTGCAATGGCTAGTTCAAAATTGTGACTTATCTTATGTATGCATACTGAACCACCCAACTTATGAATCTTTGACCTTGGAATTTTTGAGCTCTTTCTCCTACAACACTCCAACTGATGACAACATCTACCTCACCCGCACTGCAAACTTTAGATTGTTTAACGATGAATATTCTGTGAATCAAGAAGCTCTGAGTGATTTGTTACATTTCCTCATGGAGGAGAAGTGTACTACCAAATCCCTCCAGAAGCAGATTGGGCTTCAACAGCATTCGGTCTGTGGAAAGCTTTAACTGGTGAGCGACCTTCAAGTTGGGAAGGACTTTTTGCTTCCTCTATCCATAATGCTTACATCCGTTACTTTCATCGCATTCTTTCCAAAACCATTTTCGGGAGGGAAAACAACAACAAAGTTAATTCCAAAGAATTTTTTTTCCTGCACTGCATCTTCACGCCTGGTTGGAAGATCAATGCTAGTGCACTCCTCTTGGCACATATCCAGTCTATCTGTTCAAGAGGTATTACCCCTTTCTGTATTGGAGGATTAGTCACCTCTATAGCACTTTCTTTAAACTTAGGGGACAAACTAGAGAATCTACCTTCACTACCAGTTCTATTTATTGATGTTGACAATTTTCGTACTGGGCACCTAATCAAGGCTAGAGATGATAGAAGATACAATATTATGGTGCGGAATAAAGTAGTTCCAAGTATTATTTTACCAAATCCACAACTTACCAATGTAACAGATATGGATAAGTGGTGTTATGATCTAAGTTCTCCTGCTCCTGGTGAGAATGTTCAAAATAATCCAGGTGATCTGAGCAATGTTGCGCCCAATGAAATGGAGCAGGTACTAGAACCAGATGCTCAGCAACCTGACACCCACCGACATGCTGCACAAATTCCTTCCGAGAATCTTGCAGGTTCATCATCCGGTCACCAGCCCCGAAGAAGAAGAAACCAAAGGCAGACGGCTACTCTTGATGACATTTATGCTGAAATGATGTGACATAATGAAGCTGAAGCTCAACACCATTAAAGGATGGAGGCACAACAAAATGAGATGATGCAAGAAGTCCGACAACTTCAGAGAGATCAACACGACTACGCCTACTGGCATGACCGTAGTATGTAGGAGCTTATCAAAGAAATGCAAGCATTGACTTATCGGGTTGATGGCCTGCATGATTTTGTTACTCATGTCAAAGTACAGGGATATGGTGTAGCACCTCTCCAAGGTAGAGATGATGCACGTGGACGAGCACGAGCACGGGCACGGGCACGTCACGGAGTGCATGGCCAAGGAGAAGAGTAGTCATTCATCTCATTTTATTCCTTCCTTTCTCACCGTACTTCGTTGTATTGGGGACAATTGTTAGTCTAAGTTTGGGGGAGAAAGCTTTACTGCTTTACTTAGCTTTCATTTTTCGTTTTCTAAGTAGATTTACATTATTCGCAAATTTCCCTTTAATAAAACAATTTATGTACTATCAAGTATTTATATGCAGATTTTTGTTTATTATCTGACTCCCTCACTTTCTTGAGCCATAACAAAAAAATTTACTTGACACGTTCGAGAATTATATAGGTTGCTTACTCTTAAGATATGTTAGAAACCATAAGTAAGACTTAAACAAAAGTGATATTGTTTTAACACTCTAAAACCCCCGCTTACGCGAGACCGGTTTAAGTACTTATTATACCGAAACCTAAATCTTTAAAGTAACCCTAAGTAGTTTATATAAGCAGTCAACACCGTCTTAAAAACAGACTACGTAGAGAGCCGATGAATATAAGCGAATGGTCCTAAATCATATTTCCAAAAAAAACATCTTGTAATGATGAATTGAAAACAAGGAATGCGCTAATTAAGTTAGGTAACCTTCACCTGGTTACTTAATCCAACAGTTGTAGAACCTATAAAATATGTTATAACTACCCGATGTAAGTTGGTTTAGAGGTTTCTGGTGCTGAACTTGGTAGGGAGGACTACGATTTGATCCCCCACATCTTGCAATCAAATTAATAAAGGGGTTCCCAAATTTATGTACCAGAACCCCGTTCTTAAAATGATCATAACTAACCGGATACTCTACTATGTGAGTGCAATAAGATAAAGGGCTTAATGTGATTGTGCTCGAACAAAATGGGTGAAATGAAGAAAAAAGAACTTGGTTTAGCTATAATAGCATGACTGGAAATTGTTTTGTTGCGAGAGTAAGAGACTAACAAAGGCTAAAACCAATAATCACGACAGCGTGAGCTTTTAATCGTATAGTGGTAATCAAACATTAGTTTTAAATACAGCGAGAGCGGTTTAAGATTAATTAGATTCTATTTATTTTCAAAAATTATTTTTGGATTTTAAATGAGAAAGCGAGAGCAAGCATTTAAGTTTAATTATATAATCCGAATCAATAATCACAAGAGTGTGAGATAAAGGTTTTTAAAATGATAGTTTCTACTAACAGTGTTTTGAATACTCAAAGTTATGCCAATGATTTACTGAATTCCTGAAGTCAGACTATTACGTATCGGTGTCCCGTTATTAAATATTTCAATTAAGTCTAAGCTTATTTTCGTCTACTCCAAAACCTAAGATTTATTATTAGCTTAGCTTTACACAGTAACTTTAGATAGCAGTAATTCGATTATCAGTCTTTGTGGGTTCAATATCTTTTAACTACGCGATTAAATTGTACACTTGCAGTTAATTCATCTGATAGACTCCTAAAGTCGCGATCAGAGAATCATACATACATGGTTTATAATGGTGAAACTTTGGTGAATGACATGTCCTTGAAAGTTTGTGACAACAAACATAAGTTGTTTTTTAATCGTGCAACTATAATCACTGCCATTGACATACCAGACATTCCACAACACTACTTCCAGTTCAACTCCTTCGATGATTTCTTAAATGGAGATTTCGTTGTTGATCACCTTTATGGTACTTTATTATCTGATTTGTACTAAATAATTATTGTATTCAGAAGTCTCACAATGACTTAACTATCTCTTATTTTTGCATCAAATGTCATAGGTGTTGTTCAACAAGTTGTTAGGACTCAAGTAGCTGATGCAGGAAAAAAGGCTTGTGTAAACCTCACATTAGTTGATGAATGATCTATCCCTTTACTTTCTCAAACCACTTTGACTTCAACAATTGAAAGTAATTTATTATTTGACATTAATAAACTTTTATACTTTTTATAGTGGTGCAAAACTTGATGTCACTCTATGGGAAACGTATGCAAACCAGTTTATGAATTACGCTGCTGAAAGTGCATAGCTGGTCCTTATTCTAACTCATGCATGGTGTCGACAAAACTCATGTAATGTATCTTAACCATAAATTGTGTTTGCGTGTTTTTAAATTACATTTTAATGACACTTGCAGCCAACGAAAAGCTGAACATTTCTAATGCGTGGCATGGATCAAAATTGCTTCTTATCCATCAGAACCCTCGAGTTGATGAGTTCAAATCAAAGTAACAAATCAAAATCCCTTATTTCTCGCTTTTACAATTGTGTAACAACTATAAAACTATGTTTTACATGCTTACAAATTTCTGGAGGGTAATCATGATCGAACTGTATCCTAATCATGCTCTCTCAATTCTTGCTCACAAGGATCATTTGACGACGGGACTTTCTCTTTCACAAAGGATGTTAAAAGCATTGCAGAGATGATCACTCTTACTAAGGTACATCGCTTATCTTACCACTTCTTGAAAGCAACACCCTTCAACTTTATTGAATTTGGTTACTGATTGATGACGAGTAATAATATCTTACATAGGAGTCCTTCTGTAATACGGTGGGAGAGACAATGAGGTTCATGGCTAACCCTTTTGGGTGATATTATGAGGTTTTTCCTACTTGTAACAAAACGTACCAGTCTCCCGACTTTCCATTCCAATACAATTGTTCTAATAACAGTTCAACCCCAATAACTAAATAAGCGTTGTATATCTAATAAGTTGCATAGAATGCATAATTTTCTATAGCTTATAATTATATATTTAATACAAATTGCATGGTATTCCCCTGTAGGTATAAAATAGAAATTGAGGTGAAATATGAAAATAAAACTACAAATTTTATCTTCTGGGACAGAATGCATCCCTTATGTTGGGATGTCTGCTCATGCCTTTAGACAACTAATTAAAAAGGTTTGTAATTTACTAATACTATCTTTAAAGAAATACATTACCATCTACAACACTATTCAATATTAATAACATACTCCTAAGCTCGGTACATAATTCTTACTTAATATATCTTATGTAATCCTACTTACTTCATACGTACTACTTCAAAGCTGGAATATATTTCGATCCATATTATCAAACAATTCCAATGTCATGCTATACAAGTCTCATGCTTTGTCCTTCTTATTTCAATCTAACCAAACCAATATAATCACATTTCATTATCCATAGATTAATGAGGATCATTCAAAAATTTATCCTGCACACCTTGATCATTTGTTGGAGAAGAAGTTTGCCTTTAGTGTAAAATACCAGCCTTACTATTGTTGAGTAAATTTTAATGTCATTAGGAGTGGGTTTTCTTATTAAATAAAGTAGTAGGAAGGTTAAGAATCAAATATAATTTGGAAGGTCAAAGAGTTAGTAGGTTATGATAGTTTTTATTAGTACCAGTTATATTTCTTAGAATTGTAGAAGTCATTTGGTCTATATAAAGACCAAAAGTGTATTTTATTTTAAGAATATACAAGCAATAGAAAATTTTCCTCTTTCTCTAAACAGTGCATTCGAAGTCTGCTCCTGTTCTAACAAATTGGTATCAGAGCCAATGGCAGACATGATGAATCAAATGTCGTTGCCACGACTAACGAAGTCAAATTACGAAAACTGGAGTATCCAAATGAAAGCTCTTCTTGGATCTCTAGACGCGTGGGACGTGTCCAGAGATAGGTTTGAAGAACCAACAAATGTTGGGGGATATACGGCAGTTCAAACTAAGGCATTGAAAGAGACACAATCGAAGGATAAAACGACATTATACATTTTGTTCAGGGTTGTAGATGAATCAGGCTTTGAAAAGATTGCTGGTTCGACTACGTCGAAACAAGCATGGGACACGTTAGAGAGAATGTTCAAAGGAGAAGATTGAGTGAAGCAAGTTCGACTCCAAACTCTTCGTGGCGAATTGGAGAGGATACAGATGAAGGATACATAACTGTATCTAAGTACATCACACGTGTGCAAAAGATGGTGAACCAACTCACCAGAAATGGCGAAACAATAACTGATGCACGAGTTGTTGAAAAGATCTTGAGATATTTAACAGACAAATTTGAGAATATTGTGTGTGCAATAGAAGAATCGAAAGACCTTTCTCCGCTCTCAGTCGAAGAGATCGTTGGTTCCCTCGAAGCACATGAACAACGAAAAATGAAAAAGAAGGAAGAAGCAGTCGAAGAAGCAAATCAAACCAAGGAGTCGAACAAAGACGAAAAGATACTTTTTTCTCAAAATTTTCGAGGAAGAGGATGTGGACGTGGAGGTCGTGACAGTGGTCGAAGCAGCAACTTCGAAAGAAGACAATCGAGCCAACAAAATTGGCGTGGCAGAGGACGTGTCAAAGAGGTGGTCGTTCGAACCACTCCAACTTCGAATGCTACAAGTGTGGGAAGTATGGTCATTACGCGAAGGATTGAAACTCCTACAAATGTTACAAATGTGACAAAGTGGGACATCTTGCAAAAGACTGTCGAATCGAAAAGAAGATTAAAGAAATAACCAACCGAGCCTTAGAAGCTGAATCGAATGAAGGCTTTCTCCTGATGGCTCAAAATGAAATCAACACTAATAATGACAATGTTTGGTATCTTGACTCAGGAGCAAGTAATCACATGTGTGGTTACAAACACCTGTTTAAAGATATGAAGAGAATTGAAGATGGTAATGTGTCTTTCGGAGATGCATCGAAAGTGAAGGTCGGAGGAAAGGGCACAATCAGTTACTTGTAGAAGGATGGCCTGATTGGATCAATCGAAGACGTTTACTATGTACCGGATCTCAAGACCAACATCTTGAGTTTGGGACAACTTACAGAAAAAGGTGCTTCGATACTTATGAAAGATCAAACACTGCATTTGAAGGACAAAGTAGGACATCTGTCCGTTTCGAAATGGAAAGAAATCGAATGTACAAACTGAACCTGAGGAACATTCGAGAGAAATGTCTGCAAATAGAAGTGCAAGACAAAGCGTCACTATGGCGTATGCACTTTGGTCATCTACATCATGCTGGTTTGAGAAGGTTGGTGAAAAGGAACATGGTGCATGGACTACCAGATATAGATTATGAAGGAAAGTTCTATGAAGAATGCGTGCTCAGCAAACAAATAAGAACCTCATTTCAAAATAAGGTAAAATATCAAGCTAAACATATTCTCGAAATGATTCATACTGACATATGTGGGCCAATCACTCCAGAATCCTTCAGTGGAAAAAGGTACTTAATTTCTTTTATTGATGATTTCTCACGAAAGACCTGGGTTTACTTCTTGAAAGAAAAGTCTGAAGTATTAGAGGTGTTCAAAAAGTTCAAAGTAATGGCGGAGAAGGCAACAGACAGACATATCAAAGTAGTTCGATCTGACAGAGGAGGTGAGTACACTTCGACGACCTTTATGAAGTACTTTGAAGAACAGGGCATAAGGAGATTCCTAACTGCACCATATTCACCTCATCAAAATGGTGTGGTTCAAAGGAAGAATCTAACTATTCTTGACATGATTCGATCAATGCTTAAAAGCAAGAACATGTCGAAAGAATTTTGGGCAGAAGCAGTACAATGTGTTGTTTATGTTCAGAATAGATGTCCACATTCGAAGTTAGAAGATAAAACACCACAAGAAGCATGGAGTGGACAGAAGCCAACAGTTTCTCATATCAAAGTATTTGGTAGTGTAACTTATGCACATGTACCAGATCAATAAAGAACAAAGCTTGATGACAAAAGTCAGAAGTATATATTCATTGGATACGATGAGAACATAAAAGGGTACAAGTTATTCGTTCCTATAAGCAAGAAAATGTTCGTGAGTAGAGACGTTCGAATAAACGAAGAAATCAAGTGGGACTGGAACAATTCGACAGAAGTTATTGATGCAGTCAAAGAGTCATCTATTATTGTACCAACAAGCATTTCAACAGAACATGAAGATACTGAAGATGAAGATGAACCTCCACAACCGAGAATGAGAAGTTTGCAAGATTTATATGATTCAAAAAATGAGGTACACCTTGTGTGCCTTCTGGCAGATGCTGAAAACATCAGCGTCGAAGAAGCGTTACGAGACAAGAAGTGGAAAAGTGCCATGGACGAAGATATTAGAGCAATCGAACACAACAACACTTGGGAGCTAGTCGAATTGCCAAAAGGTAGTCAACCCATTGGTGTAAAGTGGATATTCAAGAAAAATATGAACGCTCAAGGAGAAATCGAAAGATTCAAAGCACGACTTGTTGCTAAGGGATACAAACAAAAATCAAGAATTGACTATGACGAAGTGTTTGCACCTGTTGCAAGAATGGAGACAATTTGATTGCTCATTTCTCAAGCTGCTCAATTCAAATGGCCAATATTTCAAATGGATGTCAAGACAACATTTTTGAATGGTGTGCTCGAAGAAGAAATCTATGTCGAATAACCACTTGGGTATATAAGAATTGGAGAAGAGAAGAAGGTGTTGAAATTGAAGAAATCAGTGTATGGGCTGAAGCAAGCACCAAGGGCATGGAACACACACATAGACACATATTTCAAAGAGAATGGATTCGAGCAATGTCCTTATGAACCTGCCCTCTATGTGAAGAAAAATGGAAGTAATGTATTACTTGTTGCTCTCTATGTTGATGACCTTATTTTCTAGGCAATGATGTTCAGATGAAAGAAGATTTCAAGAGCACCGTGACAAGCGAATTCGAAATGACAGACTTAGGTCTGATGAGATTCTTTCTTAGTTTGGAGGTTCGACAAGAAGAAACTGGAATCTTTATCTCACAAGAAAAATATGCAAAGGAAATCCTAGAAAAATATAAGATGAAGAACTGCAATCCAACTTCGACGCCAATGGAACCAAGTGCAAAACTGTCAAAGTTTGATGGAGGTGAACGGGTCGAAGGAAGCAAATATCGAAGCTTGGTAGATAGTCTTTGATATCTCACATGCACAAGGCCATATATTTGCTTAAGTGTTGGCATTGTAAGTCGATTCATGGAGGAGCCAGTACACACACATTGGAAGACATTGAAACGAATCCTAAGGTACATCCAAGGAACAATGTCACTTGGAATGTTTTATTCAAAAATAGAAGACTACAAGTTAGTTGGTTATTTTGATAGTGACTGGTGTGGAGATATAGATGATCGAAAGAGCACTTCTGGATATGTGTTCTTCATGGGAAACACAACATTTACTTGGCTATCGAAGAAGCAACCTATATGTAACACTTTCGACGTGTGAAGCTGAATATGTGGCAGCATCCTGGTGCGTTTGTCATGCAGTATGGCTTAGAAGATTGTTGATCAAGATGGAGCTAAAACGGGAAAGTGCAATAATAATACAAGTTGACAACAAATCAGCAATCGAGTTGACAAAGAATCCTGTGAACCATGAAAGAAGAAAACACATTGACGTTCGCTTCCACTTCATTCGAGAACATGTGAAGAAAGGAAGTATCGAATTGAAGCATGTAGCAAGCAAGGATCAAGCAGCAGACATGTTCACTAAACCATTATCGAAAGAAGTCTTCGACAGAGGCAGAAAAATGATGGGCATGATGGATGAAAGAAACATTTAAGTTTACAGAGGAGTTTTGTTGAGTAAACTTTAATGTCATTAGTAGTGGATTTTCTTATTAAATAAGGTAGTAGGAAGGTTAAGAACCAAATGTAATTTGGAAGGTCAAAGAGTTAGTAGGTTATGATAGTTTTTATTAGTAGCAGTTATCTTTCTTTGAATTGTAGAAGTCATTGGGTCTATATAAAGACAAAGATTGTATTTTATTTTAAGAACATACAAGCAATAGAAAATTTGCCTCTTTCTCTAAATAATGCATTCGAAGTCTCCTCCTGTTCTAACAATTACAAGCAAGCATATGTTGTTAAATTAACTCAAGATCCTGATGTGATGAAAAAGATTCAAGAGGCACTTACACCTCCTCGGGCATCCTAGTAAACACTATAAGACAGTTGGATTTTAAATGACATTTAATTTAACATGTTTCCATATTTCGTGTAGGTTGCTCTAACCATGCCCTATAAGGTTGAAGCAGTTAAGGGGAAGGCAATACTATGCCTTGAAGAAAACAATGCCATCAACACACAAACTCCAGCCTTTAAGAGCACGGCGAGCCTATATGCGTTAATTTTTTTTATAATTCAAATATACTTGTAAGATGGACTTGACCAATACACAAAACACCCTCCTCAAGTATAATAACAGTTAATCCTTATCAATAGTTTTTATGTTGGTTTCTTTAACAGCCAACTCGATTTTATGTCGCCGCCATCACATGCGGCATCAACTTCACATACATCCACAATCTCAGAGACATGCAACATATTTAAACCGACAACAAACTTAGATTTCGAAAGTGATGACGATAGTGATTCCGACTATGATCCTCTCTTAGGTATTTATACTAATAATCAAAATTTTAATGAGGCTTTATTGCAGCCAGTTTTAGTTTTTACTGCCATAACAAACATCAAACTGATGCATATACACATCATCTTACATAAACATTTCACCTGCAATAAGTTAACCTTATTTTTCACGGCCCATATGCCATGTATGGTCTAAATATTTTTATATAACTCACATACTACTTAGTACAACAGTTACAGAATCATCAGATGACGAAAACTTCAAAGATGACAACAATTTTCCACCATTCTCAAGTGCTAACCAACCTGATTGTAACAAGGTAAAACAAACATTGTAGAATCCTGGGACTTTTAATTCATTAATGCTATATATATGCTAAATAGTGATATAATTATGCGCCAACTTTATTCTATACACAGATTATTATGATTTTCGTGATGCAAAGTGTGAGTGTAGACATTGTTATGCCTTGATGTGGTACCAAGAGAGGAAAGACAAACACAAACATTCTGCAAATCCAAAGTACACCTTATGTTGTGGAAATGGCAAGGTTGAACTACCATTTTTAAAACATCCTCCATAACTATTAGCATATTTACTTTTTTATTCAATACAGCAACAAAAGCAAAATTGATCCCCAGATTGTTAAGAATTTGTGTGAAATATTGTACAACAATAACATACATGCCAAAAGTTTCCTCATGGCAAGATAAAGACTTAAACAAGGCAATGTGCATAACTTGAAACTCAGATTAATAGTTAATAGAACAACGGATGGAAGAGTCTACAACCAACTAACGGTTTCTGAGGTTGCTGCCTTAATTGTTGGAGACACTGACACTGCAGAAGAAAGAGACATCATAATGCAAAAACAAGGGGGAGAACTAAAATGAATTGATGAGTTTCACACAAGCTATCTTGCATTCCAATATCCTTTAATTTTCCCATATGGGAAAGATGGTTATAGACCAAATGTTGAACACCGTGATGATGATATTTTTGACGATAATCCAAGAAATCGGTTTACTATTAGAGAATGGCTTGCTTTTCGAATACAAAATCGGTTGTAAGAAGGCAAAACTCTTTTATCATCAAGGAGATTGTTCCAACAATTTTTGGTTGATGGTTACACAATGCTTGAAGGAGAAAGGTTGAAATGGCTCAGAAACAACCAATCAAAGCTTCGAGTATCAAAGTATAACAATCTAAATCAAGATGGAAATAAAAGTCAAGAAGTTAGGGTAAGTACCGGAAAAAGAGTCAATTTACCATTGTCCTATGTCGGGAGTTGGAGATTTATTGATCAGTTGTACGGTGACGGAATGGCTATTTGTAGTAAGGTGGGATTTCAAGACCTTTTTATAACTTTCACTTGAAATCCTAATTGGCTAGAAATACAAAGAGCTTTGAATCCCTTCAACTTGAAGGCACATGATCGACCTGACATCATTACTAGGGTTTTCAAAATGAAGTTTGATAGCCTACTGTCGGACATGGCAAAAAAAGGTGTACTAGGCAAAGTACTTGCTTGTAAGTCAAATATTCATTAATTTTTTCATTCTTTTTAAGTTTTTTATACTATATGGTTAAACATTTTATACTTCTTATCTACTTACTCTCAGATATGTACACAATAGAATTCTAAAAGAGAGACTTGTCACATGCACATATTCTGATATTTTTGCATCCATCAAATAAATATCAGGCACCTGATGATATCGACAAGATTATATATGTCGAGGTTCTTCATCCATAAAAACAACCAAGGTTGTATAATTTGGTGAAAACTCACATGGTCGACAGACCTTGTGGGTTGGTAAACCTAAAATGTCCATGCGTGAAAAATGGTAATTGTTCCAAGTTTTATCCAAAGAAGTTTTAAGATGTGACTCTAGTTGATCAAGTTGGATATCATGTATACAGAAATAGAGATAATGGGCATTCAATTGAGAAGAATGGAATCAAACTTCATAGTGGACATGTTGTTCCATACAATCCAAGTTTGCTAATAAATTATGAAGCACATATTAACATGGAGTGGTGCAATCAAAGTACTTCAATTAAATATCTCTTCAAGTACATCAACAAGGGTTCAGATAGAATTTCAGCTGTCATTGTTCCTACTAATGGCACAGGCGAGGGTAATGTGGACGAAATAAAACAATATCTCGATTGCATATATGTTTCTCCAAGTAAAGCATGTTGGAGAATTTTTTCGTATTTTATTCATGGAAGGAAACCTGTTGTTGAAAGATTGTTTTTTCACTTGGAAGGAGAAAATTCAGTGTACTACAAAGATTTTGAAAAAATTGGAAATTTCTTACTTAAGACAAGTGTAACTTAATCAATGTTTACTTCATGGTTTGTTGCAAATAATAAATATGAGGAAGCCAAGTTATTGACATATGGGCAATTTGTATCTAAATTTGTTTACATAAAAAAAAACAATAACTTGGAGACCAAGGAAGAGAGGTTACACAATTGGTCAATTGATTTGGGTCCCTCTGACAACATGGGAATTGTATTATATGAGGATGTTGTTAACCGTAAAGAAAGGACTAATAAGTTATGATGATCTCAAAACTATTGAGGGGTTTAAACATAATAGTTTCTGAGAAGCATGTTTCACAATGGGGTTTCTACATGATGACAAAGAGTTCATTGAGGCGATAAACGAGGTATATAATTAGGGCTCCAGTGTTTTCTTGAGAAAACTATTTGTTACATGTTGTTATTAGCTTCTATGAATTAACCAGATCATGTTTAACGAAACACTTGAATTTACTTATCTGATGGAATTATTCATGAACAAAGAAGTTTGTAAATGAATCCAGATAACTTTAAGGTTACTTATATAAACTTAATATTTAATTACTCTATTAAACATATTATTTTGAATTTTAATTTTGTTCCTCCATTACTTAGAGTTGTCTCTCACTGCTGAAGAATTACAACAACTTGCTTTGATGAAAATTGAAAAACAATTAAAGAAAAATAGAAGAAGCTTAAAAGAATTTAAGCCAATGTCATATCCAAACGATTATGTTCTCAATTTCCTCGGAAATCGATTGATATACAATGAAAGACAGCACAATGTTGCAGCTTAGAAAGAAAAATTCGAAGAATTGTTTCATTCTTTAACAGGTTCACAATTTACTTGATATATATATATTGTGTGACTTTAAGTGGAACTGGAAAAAGAAAATAATCACCCATGCCTCTACTTTAGTTCAATATCTGTGTTACTTGATATAGTGTACTTTCAATTATGACATAGAATTTAACCCACTAAAGTGCACGTGGGTCACTTTTAGAATTTCTAGGTACAATTACTCTTTTTTCAAGTGCCACTTATAAATACACTATGTACACATAACTACAGTAGACAAAGAATGTCTCATCATTATCTTATTACAGTATAACATTTACAAGATATATTTAATTCCAACCCATTTCGTTTTTATATATACTTTAAGAATATTTCCTTTTCACATTAAGTATTATCACAAAATAATAATTATATAATAACAATATATAATAATAGTACTCATTAAAATATATACTTCCCGCATTACTTTAGTGAAATTATGTGAATACTTTTAGATTTATACATTGTATACAAATATTTTGTAGTATATAAATCATTTCTAATAATGCATGTAGATTTTAAATTACTTATATTACTAACATAACATCTTTTTTATCCATATTTAGATGAACAGATGCAGATTTTTAATACAATTATGCATGTTGTTATCGAATAAAATGGAGGTGTGTTTTTTTATATGGTTATGGTGGTATTGGAAAAACATTCATGTGGAACACAATTTCAGCAGCACTTCGTTCAAATCGTGATATCATTTTGAATGTGGCATCAAGTGGAATAGCAAGTTTACTTCTACCAGGAGGAAGGACTGTACATTCAAGGTTCAAGATTCATGTTTCATGTCTTGATCATCTATTTGTGACATTCTGAAAAATTAGACTCTATTGGTTTGTTGCAAATTACAAAATTGATTATATGGGATAGGGTGCCTATGGCAAATAAATGGTGTTTTTAATCACATGACAAGTCTTTGAAAGATATAATGGATACTAGGTCCGATATTGTGCATTCAACAATACATGCCTCTTATATTTGGGAACATTACAAGGTTCTAACCCTTACTAAAAATATGTGTTTGGTATCTGGATCAATATCTAACAATGCTGAAGAATTGATAGTTTCTCTAAATGGGTTTTAGAAGTTAGAGATTGATAACACAGAAAACTGCATTATTTATTTAATTAGATTAGCACATGTTTTATTATTTTATCGCATTTTCGTAGTGTTATTCCGTTAATTTCTATGTATTTCAGGTACCTCGAGTAAAAAAGGATAAAAAATAGAGATTTAAGTAAAAAGGGAGAGAAATGAAGTAAAAATATGTGAAATAAAACTAAATTGCAAAAAGGCCCGATACAAAAGCCCAGAAGCAAGAAAATGGCCCAACAAAGAAAAAAGAGAGGCAATGTGGCCCCTGCCACGTCAAAGGGGTGGCGCCCACCACCAAGCAAGGGTGGCGCCTACCACCTTATGTGTGGCGCCTGCCACATCCTCACACATGGCAGCCACCACCACTCACCCATGATTTTCTCAACTTATCACCATGATCTCCATTATCTCCACTACTCCTCACACGATTTTGGAAGTAATTTCCACCATTTCTCACTATATAAAGGACCTAGCATTCATTGTTTAGGGGGATCCAAGTTCGTGCGTGGAAGCGCTGTTCATAGTTTTAGGCAGAAACCACTTTGTAAAAGTGGTGGTTTATCATATCGGGGAACTACCACACCATTAGTTTAAGGCCTACAATCTATGTACTCTTGGATCACAATCTTGCCATCATAATAGAAGTTTATTTCATTTTTAAAGCTTCAGCCTTTACAAGTTTATGTTTATTGCATTATTATTGTTGTTATCCTAAATTTATCTACCATGTTTTCGTTCATCGAAACCGTTATGTTTAATGTGTTTTTAATTAGTAACATGTCTAGCTAAACATTTAAAGCCCAATGTCGTTTCCGATGGGACTCGGTAACAATGTTGGCTTAATAATTTAATTGAAAATTCAGTTTTGGTCTTTGTTTCTTAAACTTAATTTAAATGGCCTTGTTATGAGAGTGAGAGGTTATTTAACACGATTTTGTCACGAGAGTGAGAAATTAACTAAGGTTCGAGCTGATACTGCGAGAGCGTGAGGATCGAAGTGAATAGCAAGAACGGGGCATCGATTCCTAAAGAGGGCAAGAGGGATTTAGGTGTCGATTAGAACTTGTTCAATTTTCAAAATGTGTTCCTTGATTAGAATGGGCGACTGAGAGCCAAAATCCCATGGTTAAGAAACGTGACTTTATTCAAAACCACGAGAGTGTGAGATATTGTCTTTAAATTGTTATTTTCTACTAAAATATTTTTAACATCAGTATAAGCCAACGTGTTAGAGAGTCTCTGAGGTATGCGGAATACACATTTCGGAATATCTTTATTATCATATTTTCCAATTAACTTTAGTTTAGTTTCACTTCCGATTAAATCAATTATTCATTAGTCTTAACTTTACAAAGCAGCGATAGATTACAGTAGTTTGATATTGGTCCCTGTGGGTTCGATAATCTTTTGTATTACTTCGATATTTCTGTGCACTTGCAGACACATCAGAGATGGTAAGCTTTCAGAATGAAATGATGGATACGCTGAAATTACTATTCCACCAAAGTTACTTTTATCCGATTTTGTGGACCCAATAGAGACAATTGTGACAAGTACTTATCCTAACCTCATTGATAATTTCATGAATCCAACATATCTTCAAAGTAGAGCAATTTTGGCTTCAACTCTAGAGATTATTGATGAAATCAATGATTACATTACTAATCTTCTCCCAGGTAACATATTTCTTTGAGATTATGTCATAATTATTTCTTTTCAATTTTTTTAATTGACTTAATATAGTAAAGTTTATTTTGTAGGTGATGAAAAGGAGTATTTGAATAGTGATTCTATTGATAGATCAGATGTTAAGGACAATGGGGCTTTCGAGCATTTGACTCCTGAATTCTTAGGCTGCTTGAAAACTCCTGGTCTCCCAAACCATTCAATGACATTAAAGATTGGCACAACTATAATGTTGATACGAAATTTGGATCAATCTGAGGATTATGCAATGGTACAAGATTGACAGTTAGAAGGCTTACAAATTATGTCATAGAGGCTAATATAATCTCCGGTACCCATGTTGGAAACACTATTTACATACCTAGAATGCCTTTGTCTCCTTCTCAATCTCCTTGGGCATTCAAGCTTATAAGAAGACAATTCCATATTTTTGTTTATTTCGTAATGAAAATCAATAAATCTCAAGTCTAATCATTGGACTATGTTGGTTTATATTTGCCAAAAGATGTCTTCAACTATGGACAACTTTATGTTGCAATGTCAAGGGTTAAAAGCAAAGCTGATCTGAAAATCTTAATCCATGACAAAGACAAAAAACCTTTAAATGGAACAACAAATGTGATTTTCAAAGAAGTTTTTCACAATTGTTTAAGTGATTCCTTTATTATTCTTCCCACAATTATTTATCTTACTTGCCATTCATTGTAGCATAATTATCTATTATTACCCTAACTTTTTTTACTTTTTAATAACAGTTCCATTTTAATATAACATGCTTGGTGATAACAAGTTCATCGTTTCTACATGGAAGCATTAAGGTATTAATACAAACTCTTACTTCTTAATTAACGTATCTTAAAAAATAACTACACATTGTTGTTATGATTGAAAGACTTTCTTTCCTATTTCATGTTTTGTATATATGCAAAGATATTCTAACTACTACTCTTTTATTCTTTTCAATGCACATTGGAACATTTTCTGCTACATTTTCATTATATATTCAAGACACTTTTATAATATTCCTATTGATTTTTCATCTTTGTATCTATATCAATAATACAATCTACATTTTATCTACATTATATGATTTATGGTTCTTATGTAAACATTAATCAATCAATATCTTAAACTCTCCCAATTGCGTTAATAATTTAATTTTCACCTTATGAACCTAATAACTCGTGCGAACGCATGGGTCATCTACTAGTTTGAAATTAAAATGAATTTAAAAATAAAATTTGTAAAATAAAAACAAATCAAAAAATCTAAGGCATCATATCTGAGCTTATTAATTGAGCTGGCAGATTTGAAGGCCATAACACGCGCTTCCACCATGAGTTTCAGTCAACTAGCACGCGTTTGATTCAAAAAAGTCCAACCAACAAAATTAAAACAAATGGCATGCCTTCATTGGTTGAAGATGACACGTTGGTCATCTTCAAGTTCCAGACCCTACAACTAGGGCAGAACAAGGATTCTTCCATTTTTAAATTTACGCTTTCATAGTGGTATCAGTAGATGCATCTATTCAAGACGGTCTCAACCATATGCTCGCGAAAATTTTATTTAAATCACAAATCGGTCATTTTAGAAATTACCAGAGAGAAAATGCAAAACGAAATTTGAAAATTCAAGCTCAAATTACCATGAAAATTCAAACCATAAGAAGCATAAGCTTCAGAGATGAAGGGAATACATCCTAACAATTTATTTGAGATGATTTGGTTGAGAAATCTACCTGAATGAAGTTCAACTTGTAAGCTCTGAAACTGAACTTCTCTAACTTGATTATATGCTCGAATGGCTTGGTTTTTGTTGTGAAAAGTTTGTATGATGATCAAGATTGAAAAATCAAAAGAGAGTTTTGAGAAAGAAAGCTTGAAATGTTGAAATGGATTTTCAAATTTTAAGCTTCGAGTGTGACTTGGGCAGGGGGATTCTGGCTATTCAAGATTGAGGAAATGAAAGGAATATGTTGCTCTATTTATAGGAGATTGAATAGTGATGAGAGTTGGAAGAATTTGTGAAAAAATCGTGAAAACCAAGCTAACCCGATGATTGCAAAAAGTGTGACTCCATGTGCATCAAAACTCACTCTAATGTTGCATTTCAATGCTTAAAACGGTACAGGCAAGTTTGTTAATCATGTTTAAGTTGAAAACACGCATCAATTTGATCATTAGAAGCCACATTAATCAAATTTGAATCTAACTTGGTGAGAAGTTTCAGTTTTAAGGTGCTCACTTTGAATCCATGGGGAAACTTTCTCAGGAGGCTTTATGGTATCACTCTTGTTGCATTTGAAAGACGTTGTCACAATCTTTACAATATGGCAAGAAGGTATTCATTTGGATATTTGAGCTGAAAGTTATGCCATTTTGAAATCAGGAAAAACCAAATGCATTTTGATACTTAGAAAAATTCTAAGTATAGAGCTTCACAATGACCTATAATGTTTTGCCAACATACATGGTATTCCACTCAAAATTAGTTCTTTGTCATTGAAGATGAAATGAAGTAGACTCCCCAAATGCAATTATGGAATTGGATCACTCAAAAATAATAAAAAAATGATGGAGTTATGGTCCTTGGAAGGTGATGATCAATACTTGAAAATTCCATGAATGACCTATAATGTTTCATTGAATTCCATAACTTTCCACACTCTTTTATATCTTGATCTTTGACTCAAATTTGTAGTAGACATCCTCAAGTTTATTGTGAAAAAAAATCAGCTCAAGGAGATAAAAATTAACCAATTTATGATCTTTTGAAGTCAAGTCAAAGATTTCCATGGTTTCCTCAAAGGACTTGTAATCTTTTCAAACTTTTGATGATTTTCCTTGCACAATTGGATCTTGTCATGTAAAGAGAAGTTGTTGTAAATGATGATAAGAGTTCATGTTGATTATTAAGTTTCTTCAAAAAGAAAAAGAAAAGCTCAAGTGAGCAAAATAAAAAAATGGCATAAAAGTAAATGCTCAAGTGAGAAAAGATGAAAATAGCATGAAATGTAAATGCTAAAGTAAATGGTACATAAAGTAAAGAGCATAAAATAAAAGCATAAGATAAAGTCAATTGTTAGGAATTAGTGGTTAGTTGCATGACCATCTTGAAACTTGCATTTGTAACTCATTAGAAGATTGGTAGAACCAAATCCTCTTGTTGTACCCCAAAATTTTCCCTCCCATTTTTACTCAAAACATGCTCCTAGAGATCCACAATTGCTCAAGGTTGACCAAGAATTGACCAGACAAATTCTCCTCCTAAGCAATGAACCTCTAACTAGGGTTTCACTTCACATCAAGATGTGTGAGCTCCAAAGGTTTCAAATGTTTTCCATTGTCCTAATATTCCTTCAAGATTGTCCATGACAAGTTTCATGCCTTTCACTACAAGTTTGCCCAGTCAATTGCTCAAATGCTTGGAAATCAACTATACTAGGTCAAAAGTCAATTGTGGCCCATGTACAGTCAAACTTCAAGATTTTTGGTCAACATCAACATTTTGAAGTGATGTACATCATTTGATCAAGGTTTGATCATGATTCCTCTAGAAATGCTCTCAATTTATCAAAAGTCAAGAATTGCTAAATTAGGGTTTCTATAGGAAAAGTTAATCAAACTTTGACCAGGCATAACTTTCACATAATTCATCCATTTTCCCCCAACCAACGCTCATATTAAAGAGAATCTCAATCCCTACAACTAGTCTTCATCCCTCAAGTCCAAAAAATGTACCATTTGAAAGATACAAGCTCATACATTACAAGTCATTTTCAGAAAGTCAACAAAAGTCACTTTTTGCCAAGACCTTTTACATCAAGATAAAATCTTCAAATACAAAATTGATCAAAAGGGGGATTGAATTAGACATCTTGGGATTTCCAAAAAGTCCCAGATCATCATCATGCGATAAAAATTGAGCATGTTATGGCTTGCTCAAGTTGGGAAAATTTAGGAAATTTCAAGAATTATGCATTGAGCAAACTTGAAGTTTTAGGTCAATGGCTTAATTTATTGGACTTCAAGCATCTTTCTAAGCTTATAGAGGACCTCTAAAATCATTCTTACCATGCCCTGCATTTTCTAGCTATTTTATTCATATTTATTTTAATTTATTTCAAATAAATATAAAATAAAATGTATAAAATAATTAGAAGTAGGCTTTGGCATGTGGGTGATGCTTTGGACAGCCATAAGGCCCATGAATTCGTGCATTAGTGACTAGATACATCCAAGTTTTAAAAAAGACAAGATTCCACATCTTTGGCCAAAAATTCAAATTCTTATTCATGGCTTTAAAACACATGATTAAGGTTGTTTAAACAATTATTCTCTTGTCCCCTCCTTCTACTCTATATATACATCACATTAGAAAGCATAAGACACGATTACACAACCTAGAAAAAGCTCTACAAATTTTGCAAAAATTATCAAAAGTTGTAAAAAATTTGCATCTCCAATTCCATCCATCATTTGTCCAAACAAAGGGTTCAAACACCCTCCTGAGACTTCCAGGAACCCAACCCAGCCCTCGAGCAAGCAGTGTCGCGCCTAGAACCGGCAAACTGAAGCACACTCATCTTTGGTAATTTTTTAATTTCGTATTGATGATTTAACAGTTTTCCATGTCTGCTTCATGTTTAGGATGATCAATAGAGCAAGTCTAACGTGAAATATTTGAGAATAGGAGCCAGAATAGGATCGTGCCATTTCTAGGGCACGATATGAGTTCTTCGTCATATCTCAAAATCCAGGGATTTTCAGGTCAAATAGACCCCAAATTCGTGATCAGAAGAAAATTTTGTATGGGATATGGGCTTTGGTTTTTGTTTCAACTGATGTTTTGTTGATTTTATAGGTTTTGAGTAATCGGAGAAGACGACCGGAGTTTGACTTCGGCGTCCCTCCGGTTGTGTGCATTGTCAATATCCCATTGGATCATTCAAACTAGCGCGCGTGTTTTTTTTTATTTAATTTTTAGACATTGATGTTTTTTATATATATTATATTATTGTTTTATTTTATATAACAAATGACATGGTAGCTCAGTTGGCAAGGCGCATTTGTGTGAAGGGAGAGGACCTGGATTCGAATACCAGGTCCAGCATTTTTTCATTTTCCTAATAATTTCATGCAGATTTTATACTTCAATAGCCAGGAGCATACTATACGTGCAACCACTAGATTATGATTGATCTAGACCCAAGGTTTTGAGCATGCAGATCCGGTATATGCCATCAAAGCCAGTCCTCACTGAATCCAAAAGCAAGTTTGGGCTCTCTATTGGGCCCAGCGAAATTTCCAAACAAACACCCCATTTCCTTTCAGCATTTAGGCCCATTTAATTTTTGTTTTGTCATCCTTTTTAACTTACCTTTTATTATTTACTTATTTAATTAACAAAATAATAATAAAAAAAGCTCACCAAAAATTAGGTTTAGATTTTTTATTAAATAATTAATTTCTTTAATTAATTAATTAATTAATTATTTTAACAATTTTTATTAATTTAAAATGAATTAGAATTTAGGATCTAATTTAGTTTTTAATTATTTTCATTTTATAACAAAAAAAATAATAAAAAAAACTTAGACTATTTTCTTAAATTAATTTTATTTTCTAAATAAGTTTTAGGATAATTTTAATTTAATTATTTTCTTAAATCAAAAACAAAAAAAAAAGGAACTCTTACTTACTAGGTTAAACGTCTTTACCTTTCGCGCGTTATTGATTTTTCGCATTTTACATTATTGTACCTGTATACTGGATGTAATAGACTAATTAGGATTTTTACCGCTTTCCTTATTTTTTCTTCCCCCAAGTTTTGTACATTGTAAATATCCCCCTCCTTAAAGCCATGTAATAACGTAGGCTTTATTTTCTCACTTTACATTCTTCTGTACATATTAACTGCTAGTAATTAGGATTGCATGACAAGACTGAAAAACAAAGCGTTAGCAAACCTAATGATGCAAGATAAATAACTGAATTGAACACAATTGCATATATGAACCTCTAGGGTATCCCACTTCGGTTGCCTTCAGAAAATGGTCATAATTCTCAAAACGTGAAGAGTTTTAGTGTCTGTCCTCTAGTTTGAAAAATCACAAGTCCCTGGATGACCCTCTCGACGTTGCCTCGGTTAAAAGTGATCTTAGAACTTTAGGACAGTTACTAAAATTCCTTGCCAAGTTGCCTTCGTGACCGTAACGTCCCTTCGAATGTCCCTCGTATATCCAACGATAGGGCTACCTACTCACTAATAGTAGGATACCACTGTCTAAAGGATAGGAGGAAAAGAATGACCTTTTCGAATACAAGTAGATAGCTAGTAGATGCTTGCTCAAAATAAAACAAACTTTTTACACTTAACACATTTCAAAAACAACCTTAAAAAACATTTGCTTTGTAAACACTCTTGAGGACTGATACAAGAGTTATCGCAAAGCGAATCACCGTACTAAGGCATTTTCAAATAATTTTCAAAAGCACAAAGCACAAGAAATTTTGAAAACATGAGCTAGCATCTAAGAGCCCGTAGAAATTTACGGATGGAAAGGGTGCTAACACCTTCCCTTTTAATAATCTACCCCCTTACTCAGAAAACTCTCGAAAAGGTCTTTTTCTGTTCTTTTCACCCTTTCCTTAATTTGGATAAAAGAAAAGTTGGCGGCGACTCTTGCTTATCGTGACATTTGTGAATACAAATGAAAAACCAGTATTAACAGTCGGTTCTGCCACCGTATCACAGAACTGGAGACTCTGCTGAGGATAAATAAAAAGTAGGGTTACCTTAGAGTTAGTTCATTTTAAAATTGTTTTAATTGCTTGATTTGTATGCTTTATCCTTGGAGGGTTTGTTTGGGTTGTTACTATAGATCCTACACTCGGATCTGGGGAACCTTTTAGGTAAGTAGCAATATATCGTGGGGACTGTGTGGGGTATACCGACACGGTTGAAGCGATAGCTACGTTGATGTGATACTTTGGTTGGTACCGGTAGCCCTTGAGTAGTCAAGGAAAATACGGGGCCTCTGCATGGTGTCATGAAGCATCAACTGACCTTAGAACCTTTAATTTAACAACTTGGCCATTAGGAAGTAGTGAGATAGCCGTCTTTGGTGTAGTCCTAAGTCGGTTGATACTCGATACTACACTCATTGAGATTTGACTCCCGAGTTTTGTTGGTGGCAAGTCAGTTGTCGATCGGAATGAAACTTGTGGGAAAGATCGGTGATATTGAGATCCCTTAGAACCCGATTACTTTCTAGGATAGGTTGAGCCAACTAAACTTCAAGAGGGTACTTACCTAAAAACCCATGCAAGCCTTAAACCTAAGGTCTTTGTGTGATTTTCTTGTGCTTGTTATATTTATGTTTTCTTAGCATAATCATGATATCATAACATCATAACATGGCATATCATACTAACCATTTAAAGGATTTTTAGGACTTATCTATGTGTTGTTTTGTAGGATATGGCATCCACTCGCAAGAGTACTATCCAAGTCATCCTCATAAGGGTACCTCCTTAACTCAAGGAATTAGCATCAAGGGTTCCTGAGAGCTCTCCGTTCACTGAAAGACATGGCCGACTTCTCAATCTGGTCACCTCAAGCCTTAATGAAGAAATGTTGAAGGTGCTATTTCAGTTCTTCGACCCTTTACATCACTGCTTCACCTTTCCTAATTACCAACTGGTGCCTACCATGGAGGAATTTTCCCAGTTATTGGTGGTGCCCATTCTTGATCAGTTACCCTTCAATGGTATGGAAAGAGACCCAAAACCGGAAGAGATTGCTCATGCTCTGTCTTTACAACGGTCCGATGTAGTGGCAAATTAGGAAACAGGAAGAGGCGTCAAAGGGTTTCTAGCTAAGTTTTTATTTGAGAAAGCTCGTCATTTTTGGGATACCCTGGATTTACAAGCTTTTGAAGAAGTGTTTGCCCTTCTCATCTATGGGATGGTACTCTTTCCTAATCCGGAACAACTCATAGATGTGAATGCGGTCAAGGTTTTTTGTCTCATAATCCGGTGCCTACTTTACTTGGAGACATCATACACTCTCTGCATACCCGCACTGAAAAGAGAAGAGGGACCCTGCTACATTGTCTAGGTAGTTTATTTCGCACCTGCCTCGATCCGTGTTGAAGAATGAGCGGGGCATGAGATGGTCTAATAGGTTGATGTCCCTCACACATTCAGACATTTATTGGTGTCCTCGATCCTTGGAGAATGTTACCATCATTGACCATTGTGGAGAATTCCCTAATGTCCCCCTCCTACGCATTAGGGGAGGAATTACTTATAATCCTTGTTTGGTGTTGCGATAATTTGGTTATGCTAGGAGGGATGGTCCTCATGATACACTTGTCCAAGGAACTGTATTCGATTATGAGAATGATGTTCAGGGTTATCGCCATAGGTTCATAAGAGCATGGGGCATGGTAAACAAAGTTTATAGCAAAACACTGGGGCATAAGAACTCCATTCCTTTGGAGCCTTATCTTAAGTGGGTACGAGCCCGTGCTCAAAGTCTCAGGATGCCTTATGAGGCCATTTTACCCATCATCATGGAGCCAGTTGCTGAGGGAGACACTTCTTACATTGTTCTTCATCCTGACATGCCGATTAATTTCGAGGAGTTATAAAAATCCTGGATTCAACTCAAAGAGGAAAGAGATACCTTTGAAACCCAATTCTACGCCAGCGAGAAGAAATTCTTAGAGCTCACCAGGCTACTTCACGAAGAGAAGAGTATAAATGCCTACATTGCACCAAAGAAGATGCGCCCGTGGGAAACTTGAGTCCCTTTTTGCTTTGAGAATTCATTTTTGCTTTGTTATTGTAAGCCCAAGAGGCATCATTGTAACCGCTTAAACTTCTCAATGCAATTAACGTTTGTTTTCCCTTTGGCTAAGAAAATTTAAGTCTTAGAAATCCTTGAAAACATTGCATACATATATCATGCATATCATTGCATAAACAGGTTTCAGGACAGGCTTCTTATCTTCTTCGTTGTTTATTTCAGCAATGGATCTTGAACAAACAGTTAAGGAGCTTCAAGCACATAATGCTCAATTCCAAGAAATGTTCCTGAATCTAGCTAAGGGAAAGAAGATTTGAAAGCTCCGATTCTCAAGGATAAGAAGAAGAAAAAGAGGCCAATGGGTATTTTGAATTTGGGAAGAAATTTTAAAGGACCAGTGAGGCAAGTTTTAGATCTCGCAACTCCGTCAAGAGAGAGAGAGAGAGAGAGAGAGACAATCAGGAAGGAGAGCCAAGAGAAGAAGACCACAATACAAGGGAGTCTGAAGAAGACGAAGCTGATTACACCAAGGAACAATACCCTCTGACTGATGATAAGTAAAAACAGTTGGAAGACCATCTCAATGCCATGGAAGTTTAGAGGGTACCTGGCCTGGATTTCGAAGAGCTATGGTTGGTTTCTAGAGTTGTTATCCCGCAAAATTTCAAAGTTCCCGCATTTGCTAAATATGATGGGGTCTCGTGCCCTAAGCTACATCTCAGATCTTATGTCAGGAAGATCCAGCCGCACACTGCGGACAGGAATTTGTGGGTGCATTTCTTTCAAGACAGTCTATCAGGGACTCAATTAGAGTGGTTCTATCAGCTGGAGGGAACCAACATCCGTAACTGGGAGGATCTGGTGCTGCTTTCTACAAGTAGTACCAATATAATGCTGACCTTGCTCCAACCCGTACACAACTTTAGAGTATGTTTATGGGTTCTGGTGAGGGCTTTAAAGATTATGCCCAGAAATGGAGAGGTCTTGCGGGAAGAGCCCAACCTCCATTGTCTGATAGGGAGCTGGTGGACATGTTCTTGGGCACATTATCCGGTCCATTCTTTAACCACCTGATTGGAAGTTATTCTACTGGGTTTACTAAATTGATCTTGACTGGAGAACGGGTAGAAGCCAGTATTAAAAGTGGCAAAATTTAGAGGGATGCATCCTCCAGTACTGCAAAGAAACCTTTCACAGGAAAGAAGGAGGTCAGTGATGTTTATGTCCAAAGAAATCTTACCAAAATTGAGTGTCGTCCGATGGTAGGTGCTGTTATGATTTCCAATCCTAAACCAAACCAACAAAATAACAATCAACACAGGCCAGATGCGCCTAGAAGACAGTTCACCCAGATCAACATGACCTTATCCCAGGTCTTGCCACATCTGTTGAAGCCCAATTTGGTAACCCTGAAGGAAGCTCCTAAGAATCCCAACACTGCATCTCCTCGCTACAATTAAAATGCTCGGTGTGCTTACCATTCTAAAACTCCAGGGCATGATACAAACGATTTTTGGGCTTTAAAGAACAAGTTGCAAGACCTTATTGATGAAAAGGAGGTTGAATTCGATCCCCTTGAGACTCACAACGTCATAACTGCACCTATGCCCAAGCATGGACCGGGAATCAATGCTATTGATGTTGTCTCTGCCACAGAAGATGCGGAATGTAGTTATGACTTGGACAAGTGGATCTTCCCAACTATCAGTGGTGGACTCAGCAATTGGGAGACCAAAGATTTTGTTCCCATCTCTTTTATTCAAGAGTAATTTGTATTTTGTTTTGAGGAAATGTAATATTTGAACAATTGAAAAATTACAGCCTTGTGTCTTACCCGAGTCACAATGGTATATTTGTGAGGGTCATTACTTCATTTTCATATGCCATCAATAAAACATTGGACGTTTCGCATACAAATTTTAAGCTCTTTATTTTTCTTTTCTGCCTCTTTACTTTATAAAAAATGTACAGCTATGCTCTTATGCACACTCACAAATCAAATTGTAGATCCACATCCACACTGGACCCCATTGATAATGGTTCTGCTATTGCTCATTATGACTTTAAAAATCCAATCAACCAAGCCGATGACGAAGGTGAGGAAGATTGTGAGGTACCAGGAGAGCTTTCCAGACTGTTACAACAAGAAGACAGGGAAATACAGCCTCATGAGGAGCCAGCTGAGACAGTGAACTTGGGTACTGAACAGGACAGAAAAGAAGTCAAGATAGGTGCTAACTTGGAGCCCAGTGTCAAACAGCGGTTAATACAGATGCTACATGACTATGTTGAGGTTTTTCTCTGGTCATATGAAGACATGCCGGGACTTGACAACGATATTGTGTTTCATCACCTACCTACAAAAGAGGACTACCCTCTAGTGAAACAGAAGGTTCATTGTATGCGGCCGGATATGTCAGAAAAGATCAAGGCTGAAGTCATAAAATAGTTCAATGCCGGTTTCTTAGTTGTCACGTCCTATCCACAATGGGTCACTAATGTTGTTCCAGTACCTAAGAAGGACGGTAAGGTACGCATGTGTGTGGATTACAGAGACCTGAATAGGGAAATCCCCAAGGATGACTTCCCGCTTCCCCACATTGATGTTCTGGTTGACAACACCGCACAACATAAGATCTCCTCCTTCATGGATGGCTTCTCCAGATACAATCAGATCAAAATGGCACCTGAGGACATGGAGAAGACGACCTTCGTCACACAGTGGGGCACTTTCTGCTACAATGTTATGCCATTTGGGCTAAAGAATGATGGGGCAACCTATCAACGCGCCATGGTAGCTTTGTTTCATGATATGATCCATCACGAGATAAAGGTCTATGTTGATGACATGATATCCAGGTCTCAGACTGAAGAGGAGAACCTTGATCACCTACAGAAACTATTTGACAGGCTGAAGAAATACAAACTGAGGCTAAACCCGAATAAGTGCACTTTCAGAGTAAGATCTGGTAAGCTCTTAGGTTTCGTGGTCAGTAGCAAAGGCATTAAATTGGATCCTACAAAGGTCAAAGATATACAAGAAATGCCAACTCCTCGAACTGAGAAGGAAGTTAGAGGATTCTTGGGACACCTAAACTATATTGCCAGATTCATTTCACATCTGACCGCTACTTATGAGCCAATATTCAAATTAATGAAGAAAGATTAAGCAGTGAAGTGGAATGACGGTTTCCAGAACGCCTTTGACAAAATCAAAGAATATTTCTAAGAGCATCCCATTCTGATGCCTCCGGTTGAAGGAAGACCTTTGATAATGTACTTAACAATATTAGATAATTCAATGGGGTGTGTGTTGGGCAGCTTGATGAGTCTGGTCGAAAAGAGCATGCAATATACTACCTTAGCAAAAATTTTACCGACTGTGAAATAAGATACTCACTGCTCGAGAAAACTTATTGTGCTTTGGCATGGGCTGATCGTGGACTAAGACAGTATATGTTGACTCACACTACCTCGTTGACATCTAAAATGGATCCTATCAAGTACATCTTTGAGAAGCCCGCTCTCTCCAGAAGAATAGCAAGATGTCAAATGATCCTGACCGAATACGAAATTCAATATACAACCCAGAAAGCAATTAAGGGAAGTGTATTAGCTAATCATTTGGCTCATCAAGCTGTGGATGACTACCAATCCATGAATTTTGAGTTCCCGAACGAGAACATCATGTTAGTAACTGATTGTGAAGAACCTGGACCGGATGAAGGACCTGAAAAAGGATCTCGATGGACTATGGTTTTTGATGGAGCTTCCAACGCTCTTGGAAATGGCATCGGTGCTGTAATCATATCTCTTGAAGGCTGTCATACTCCTTTCACAACCAGGCTATGTTTCAACTGTACCAACAATATGGCTGAGTATGAAGTATGTATGATGGGTCTCAAAGCTGCAATCGATTTAAGGATCAAGTTCTTAAGTGTGTTTGGAGATTCCGCTTTGGTAATCAGTCAGATCAAAGGAGAATGGGACATGAAGCACCCTAATGTCATCCCGTACAAAGAGCATGTGTTGACACTAATCCCATACTTTGAAGAAATTACCTATGAGCATTTTCCACGAGAGGAAAATTAACTAGCGGACGCGCTAGCTACGATGTCAACCATGTTCAAGGTCAGGTGGGATAATGAGGCTTCTCAAATCACCATTGAGAGGATGGACGAGCCAACATACTGTCATGAGATTGGTACTGAAGAAATAATGGACAAGCCTTGGTTCCATGAAGTCAAAAGATATCTTGAAGGCCAAGAATATCCTGAAGGAGCTTCGATCAATGATAAGAAGTTCCTAAGAAGGTTCTCTGCTAAGTTCTTTCTCAGTAATTGGATCCTCTACAAGCACAATCATGATTCTACCTTACTTCGGTGTGTAGACAAGAGTGAGGCAGAAAAGATTATGGCTGATTTGCATGAAGGTGACTTTGGCACTCATTCCAGTGGGCACTCAATGGATAAAAAGATTCTACAGGCAGGATACTACTGGTCCACTATGGAAGTAGACTGTTATCAGCATTCACGAACTTGCCATGAATGCCAGATCTATGTTGATAAGGTGCATGTACCTCTAGTTCCTCTAAACGTCTTGACCGCTCCTTGGCTGTTTGCAATGTGGGGCATCGACATGATTGGAGATATTATACTGAAAGCTTCTAATGGGCACCGTTTCATCCTGGTTGCCATTGATTACTTCACAAAGTGGATCGAGGCAGCTTCATTTTCTTCTGTTACCAAGAACATTGTGGCTCGATTTATCAGACATAACATTATCTGTCAGTACGGTATCCCAGAAAGAATCATTACAGATAATGGTACCAATCTCAACAACATTATGATCATCGAGCTTTTCACGCAATTCAAAATCCAGCATCATAACTCTTCTCCCTATCGGCCGAAGATGAATGGCGTTGTTGAAGCTGCTAACAAAAATATCAAGAGAATCATACAGAAGATAACGGTGACATATAAAGATTGGCATACGATGTTACCATTTTCTCTTCATGGTTACCGCACTACAATACACACATCAACAGGGGAAAATCCTTTCTCTTTGGTATACAGTATGGAAGTTGTCCTACCCATTGAGGTCCAGATCCCTTCCTTGAGGATCATGAAAGATGAAGGGTTTAGCGAATACGAATGGGTTCAGACTCGACTTGATCAATTAAACTTGATTGATGAGAAGAGGCTCACGGTTGTCTTCCATGGTCAGATGTACCAAAAACGTATGATCAAAGCTTTTAACAAGAAGGTCAAATGTCAGGTATATCAGGCTGGTGACCTGGTAATCAAACTCATCATACTGCCACAAGGAGATCCCAAGGGAAAATTAACCCCCACATACGAAGGGCCATTTGTGATCAAGAATATATTTTATGGTGGAGCCATGATCCTAACCACTATGGACGATGACGACCTTCCGCACCCTGTAAATGCAGATATAGTTAAAAGATACTACGCATAACAAAGACCCGCTAGGTCGACTGGATAGGCAAAAAGTAGGTGTTGTATCCCAAAATTTTCCCTCCCATTTTACTCAACAAATGTCAATTAAGGTCCCCAAGTTGCTCAAGGAAGCCCAAGAGTTGACCAGACAAGCTCTCTCCTAAGGCAGTGCACCTCAAAATTAGGGTTTCATTCCTCATCAAGATAGGTGAACCACAAAGACTTCTGTTGTACCCCAAAATTTTCCCTCTCATTTATCAAGATTTTCCTCACAAGACTTTTTGGACTCAAAACAAGATTAGGGTTTTGCTCACCTTAAGACATCATCTTGCACTGATGACCTGAAATTAGGGTTTGAGTTTGCACAAGGGTTTTTGGACCATCAATGATTCATGTGACTTTCATACACCATCTTGGACCCCTAAGATTTCCCATGTTAAGTTTCAAGCCTTGAATCACATTTTTGCCCAGCCAATTGGACAGTTGACCTAAAAATCAGTTGTATTGGGGAAAAAGTCAACCATGGCCAATTTACAGTCAAACTTCATAATTTTTTTATCCACAACAACATTTTAGACTCGTGTGTACCATTTTATCAAGTTTGGATCACAACTCCTCAAGAAATTTGATCAAATCATCAAAAGGGCAAAATGGTCACAATTAGGGTTTTGACTGAGAAAGGGCAATTTCTGATTTTTAACCTAGCCAATGACCAATTGAGTTCAAACATGATTTCAAGGATTCAATGGCATCATCTTGACCTAATTACATGGTTCAAAAGATCTCAAGTTCATTGGATTGACAGATGAATTTTGCAGTCAACTGATCAAAAGTCAATTGTACACTGAAAAGTCAAACTTTGACTTTTTGGTCAAAATCAAGTGCCAAGGGTCATAATTCATCAAGATATGTCAAAATATGAAACTTGTTCACCAAGAAAACCAATTTTGAAAATTAGGGTTTTGAATTTGAAAAATTTCATAACTTAGAATTTTTCTAAGTATGAAAATTTTCTTATTTTTTCCCAACTTTTCACCACTTTTTCACCATGATACAATTGGATTCAAAGAAAACTTCCAACATGAAAGTTGTAGTCCTCCATGAAATCTACAACTTTTATTCACAAAGTTTTCCAAAAAGATGCTTGGACCTCAAGATATAAATTTGTGAATAGGGGTCCATGAACTAAATAACTTAGTGAAAATTTGCCCTAATTTAGGTAGGTTTTTGACCCAACTTCATGGACATTTTGCACCTAGTTCCTAGAGGTATCTCAAAATTCATTTCAAATATGGATTATATAGCATGTTGCAAGCTTTCCAAATTGTCCAAGAAATCTCCAAGATAATTTGTGGTTAGGTAGAATCGAAGAAGAGAAATTGGCATTTTATCCCTTTTGTTCAAGCCATTTTCATAATGCACCAAGTTGCAAATCTGATCAAGCATGCTTGTACCTTGCATTACAGGTCCTAAACTACTTCTACACTCCATAATCAAATGCAAACTCAAAGGATAATGGCTTTATCTTTGCCTTTGGAGCATTGTACAAGAAATAAATCCATAAATGGCTTAAAGGGCACATTGCCATTTTCATAAAGCAAGCTTTTGCAACTTTACAAACCTTGAGCCTTGGACCTGTT
Source organism: Vicia faba (assembly GCA_948472305.1). Classification (NCBI taxonomy): domain Eukaryota; kingdom Viridiplantae; phylum Streptophyta; class Magnoliopsida; order Fabales; family Fabaceae; genus Vicia; species Vicia faba. The sequence goes on along the minus strand of OX451738.1, from coordinate 1,203,700,668 downwards.
CTTTTGTTACAAGCAATGTCCACAGATATCAAGCAATGTATACCAACCCTTGGCATCCCTAGAACTAGCCAGTGTAAGCTTTTGCACAAGTCACTTCAACTTTTCTTAAAATGCAAGAAAATTGGCCAAAGGTTCAAAACTTGTACAAGCTGATAAAGGGTGGACTTTGTATCATTATAGACATCTTCAAAAACTTATCACAAGGCTAGACACGAATGCTTGACCTCTGAAACATTCCAAAACTCCAAATTTTTGCCCAACATTGCAGTTTCTGCAAAATCATAGCAAGCTCAATAGTTGCTCGTGCGTTTTTCCTTGTAACACTTCAAACACCTTCCATACATCCTACCAAAGCTATCCAAGCATTCATCCTGCAACTGTGAGCTCTGTTTCAGACATCACCATTTTCAAACTTGGAGGTTGCAGATTGACTCGTGCAGGATGTTCTGGCCATCCACAAAGCCCCATAAGCATTGGAATAGCTTGAAGGAACTTCAAGGAAGCTCACACGATCCTCAGGCCTCACTCAAAGTCCCCACATTTCCATATCCAAATCCAGCTGAAGGAGGTATTTTTCAAAACTTTATCTCTCTATTTAGGCATCCTCAAGCCACGATTTGTGAAGTAAAAATATAGTCTCTAGCATGGTGAAGTTGTACATATGCATACATTCCATTTATATTAACTGAGCTGAGAGAATTTGAAGTTTGAAAATACTGAAATATTTTCGTCACGATTTAGGGCTGACAAAATTCTCTCAGATCTTTGAGAGTTAGTTTACAAATTTTATATCATTGGAATCGTGAGATTACAAGCTACATTTTTTGTGTTATAAGTTTTTGTTTTTATGCAAGCTATAGCAAGATACAGGTTTGAGGCAAAAACGCGCGTGCAAGAGGGAGCTGGAGGACAAGGACGACCTGTTCTGGGCCTTGGCGCGCCTGGGCCAGCTTGCTTTTGTTTTTCACACCCCCTGACTTAATATCCACACCCCCTTTCATATTTGTTTTTATTTTTCATATTTCTTTTATATTTTTATATTTATTACTTTTATTTATGTTTCTGAACATTAAAAAATCTTGAAAAATATTTTCTTTATTTTTTGCATTTTATTTTAATTTTTTATTATTTTTTGGCATAAAAAATAGTTTATTAGGTTTATAGAATTTATTTTCTTAAATAAATTTGTAAATACAATTTAAAAATACGATATATTTTTATTTTATTATTTTACATATAAAATATTATTTTCATACATATTTTAATATTTGTTAATAATATTATTTATTATTTCTTGTACAAAAAATGGACAAAATGATAATATAGAATATATATTTTCTTTAATAAAAAAATTAGGGTTCTCCCCTTTCAAAAACAATACCATTATTTTTTCCTTTTTTTAGGGTTTAAGTAATTTATTTTCTCATACAAAAAACAATACACAACATTTTTTGCATAAATACATTTTTATTGCATATTTAAATATTTGTATATTCATTTATTTGCACATAATTCAATTGGGTTGTAATAGTATTTTAGGGTTTATATTTGTGCAATATCCCCATTCAAAAACTTGTCCTCCCATAATAATTGTTTTAATAGCTTAGTTTACTTTTACGCAATTTATCGCATTTATACTTGTATAGTAAATTAGGGTTTTGCATGATAAGACAAAAATCAAACAAATAGACATGACCTAATACAAGACAAACAAAAGGCATGAAAAATGACACACATTGCACACAAGCACCCTTAGGGTTTCACCCACTTGGTTGCCTAAAAACAAAATGGCCATGGTATGCATGCAAAGTATCTTGGCAAAACAAAACAAAAAGAAGATCATAGTCCCTCAATGACGCTATCAAAAGGTTGCCTAAAACAAAATGATCTTGGTCCCTCAAAATGCTAAAGATACTTGGAAACATTGCTATCATGGTCATACGATGACCCAGCCCGTCCCGTTTAACATCCAAAGATAAGGTTGTTTACCAAATCAATGGTAAATCAACAAAGTCAAAGGAATAAAAATACATAGGAAAGACATTTGAGTAGGGTAGATAGCTCCTAGTTACTTGATCTCTTTCAAACAATCATTGATATTTTCAAAAACAAACCAACAACACATTAGAAAACATTTCAAAACACCTTTCAAAACATTGAAACATTTTTCAAAAGACAAACATCTTTGTATACATTCTTACGAACGAGAATCATTACAAAGATTGCCTAAACAAAAGGCCTCTTTTCAAAATACTTTCAAAATCACACCAAACACAAAGCACCATTTCAAACAACTGCAAAAGCAAAGCAAGTGATCTAAGCAAGTAACTAAGAGCCCATGGAAAACCATGGATGAAAAGGGTGCTAGCACCTTCCCTTTTCATAATCTACCCCCCGAACTCAAGAAAACATCTCAAAGGTCTTTCCTGTGCTTTTTTACCTTTCCTTTTGGAAAAAATAAAAGTCGGTGGCGACTCTTGCTAAACCGCGACATTTGCGACGAAACACAAAACCTCAAGTCAGTTCTCCCACCGTATCATAGAACTGGCGACTCTGCTGGGGAATATTATAAAATTGGGGTTACCTTAGGGTTTAGATCACCTTTACTTGCTTACAATTTTTTGACTTGTTTGCTTTACACTTTGGTTCTATTGTTTGGGTTTGAATCCTCTACCCGGATTTGGGAAACATTATAGGTAAATAACAATACGTTATGGAAACTGTGTGGGGTATACCGACACGGTCTAAGCAATAGCTATGTTAGTGTGACATATTTGTGGGTACCTGTTTTACCCCAAAATTTGCCCTCCCATATTCTTCAAAGATTTGCAAAGTCAAGCTTCAAAATTCCCCAAGGGTTGCACAGTGCGAGGGCCTCCTAAGCAGTCAAAATTAGGGTTTTGCTTCTGATCAAGAAAATGAAGTTTCCAAAGGTCCAATCAAGTCTCACATGCCTACAAATATGGTCAAGCATCCTCATACCAAGTTTCAAGACATTCAGCTCAAAATTGCACAGTCAAAACCCTAATTGCACTACAGTTAACTATAGGGGCAAAATGGTCATTTGGCAGTCAAAAGTTCAAATTTTTGGTCAATATATCATTTTGAAGCCACAAACATCATTTGATCAATGCTTGATCATGATTCTCAAAGTTTGGCTCAAAAATCATCAAGATGCAAAAGTTTCCTTATTTGGACAGCTGAAAAAGTCAACTGTAAATTGACCAGGGCATAACTTTCACATGGATTATCAGAAAAATTCCATCCAAAGCTCATTTTGAAGAGAAAGACATTTCCTACAACTCATCTTCATACTTCAAGTCCAAGAAATGCTCTCACAAAAAGTTATCAATTTCAACATTATAGGTTATTTTCAAAAGTCAACAAAAAGGGACTTTAAGTCAAAGGCCATAACTTGATATTGGTAAATCAAAATGACATCGGACTAAAGACATTGGTTAGAGGACTCAAAGACCTTTCCAAAATGTCCAAGAACATGAGAAAAGCTTAAAAATTGAGCAAGTTATGCCTTGTAGAAGTTGGGAAATTTTTGGATATTTTGAAAAGTCAACATTGATTCAAATGACCTAAAATTGCTAATGGGCCCATTTTTCTTCCACAATTCACTATCCAAGGCATGTGCACGACCACTTGGCCCAAAGGGAAGTATTTCTTCATTTTTTATTTATTTATTTGAATTTTTATTTATATTAATTCATTTAAATCAAATTAAATATATGAAAAATACTTAACCTAAAGTTTTAAATCTTTTTGTGCATGTTTTACCCTCAAGATTTCGTGCATAATTCAATATGGAAAGAATTGGAGCAATTGGATATGATTTGTGCAAAAATAGCATGAAAAAAGATTGGAAAAAATCTTGAAAAATCAAATCTCTAAAACCATGATTGCAAGAGATTCTGATCAGGTTTGTTGACCTAATTGATTCATACATAAACAAGGAACACAACCCTAATGCTTTTACACACGCAGCTGCTCAGAAAACTCCATTCACAAATTGGAATTTTTTGCAAAAAACTCATAACTGAAAACATCTTTGCAGGTTGATTCAGGGCACAATTTTTATCTCATTAGCTTCCTCAAGCATCACTGAACATTTTCCAATCAAGAACATTCTTCAAAGCTTAAGGAATTGGTATACAGAACTTGAAATATCTCATGAAAAATTCATAATCGTGTTTTCAAATCTATGCATTTTCATAACATTTTATTCATTGATTCATATTCCTTATGCACTTCTGAAGCTAACCCATGTGTTTGATTGAGTTTTTGCAAGCTGTAGACGATTTCACCATTATCGTTTTCTAGGGTTCACAGGACCTTGGATTAGGGGTTTTTGAATGAGGAAAAATTGGCCCTCAAGACCACCACCATTCAACTCAGCGCGTCTGGACGATCTCAAACATACCCTCGCGCCTAATTTATGGAGCCCATAGGGCTAATCGTTATTTTTCCAAAACCGGCCTAAGAACACGCTCAGAAAACCGTTGCTTAATATGTTCTTATTTCAGGAAAATAAAACACGCGAAGAAGACGAACTCGTGGCCAGCAATCATTGGCTCTTTTAAATTTCGCGCTAAAAACATTGCCAATGTGTGTTTTTATTTTATATTAATTGTTTGATGTTTAGAATACAAGCGCGTTGGTTAGATCAGATGGCAAGCGAAGTTGTTGGTAAAGTTAATGACCTGGGTTCGAGTCCCAGGTCCTCATTACTTCAATATTATTTTTCAATAAATCTTCACATGCAGGTTCAACATCCAAGCGTATCATACGCCCTCCAGATCAAACCGTCCATGTGCATATCAGGGTCAATCCAAAGGCTGAGAATTAGAGAACAGCGTAGACGTGAGTCAATGTGCCAGCACGCTAACTGGAAAAGTCAAACGGACCATGCTAATGGGCCAGAATTGCTTGGGCTATACCTCCCATCTGGGGACTGATACCCCCAAGGTTTGCAAAATTTTGTTATTTTTTATCTTTTCATTATTTTTATCTTCTTTTAATTATTATTCTTTTAGCCAATTTAATATTTTCATAAAATATAAAATATCATAAAAAAAAACAGAAAAGAGTTAAAACAATAAACAATTTTTATTTTTTTTAAATAAGTTTGCATGTAATTAGATTTAGTTTTAAATTAGGTTAATTTTAATTCTTTTTTATAAAAAACCAAAAAAATATAGAACTAGGGTTTATTTAATTTTCATCCTTTTTATTTCTCTTTCATAAATTCATAAATAATTAAATATTTATTTTTTGTAATAAATTTTGTATATAAAAATTAGGGTTAATTTAGGTTAAAATTATATATTTTCTTAATAAATCAAAAATAATTAGGATTAGGGTTTGCATCTTATTTTAATTTTGATTAATTCTCTTTTTTTTCACATTAAATCCTAAAATACTAAAAATGCCAAAAAACAAGTTCTTTCGTTCTTTTAATTTTAATTAATTCATCATTAATTTAAATTTTGCCAAAGGGTCCAACGCCCTCGTTCTTAATTTCTTATAAATTCGCATATTTTATTTCGTTTAAATATTTATGTAATTCTCCCAAAAGCCGTGTAAATAATTGCTCGCACTTTTAATTCTTTATTTACTTTGTTTCTTTATTTTTCTGTCAAATCGGGTCCTGGTTTAATTTTGGCGATGTGGACCCGCGCCTTTGTAATAGCTTAGAATTTACTTTCTCGCAAATATTTTAACTGTTAAATAAATGGCATGAAAGAATGTATGGACAAAATAAAAAACAAGCGTAGAACACCAATAACATGACAAGATAAATACAAATGAAAACGACACACAAATCGCACACACCACCCCTAGGGTACGCCTCACTGTTGCCTTGCCTCGAAAGGTGATCGTCGAGTAGAGGATGTCTTAGTAAGTCCTCATGATCCGGGAACCTGGCATGAGGGTAGCTTCTAAGGTGTCTTCCCTTTGCTCTGGTGATCACCATGTCCCGAACCTCGAATTGACCCGAACACCTCCAACGGTGGTGCTACCTACCTCTCAATGATGGGATGACACTACTTTAAAGGACATTTACACAGACGAATTCCTTAGGGTAGGTAGGTTCTCGTAGATACTTGCTCTAAATTTAAAAACAAATTCAAAAATACTTTTCACACCGACACCTTTTCAAAAAGCTTTCGAAAGCAACTTTTCAAACACTCTTGAGGACCGATACAAGAGTCGAACTGAAATTTTCAAAGAAACTTTTTAAAACCCACAGTTGAAAAGCAAACAAACCATTTTTGAAAACACAATGAGCAAGTATCTAAGAGCCCATGGATAACCATGGATAGAAAGGGTGCTAACACCTTCCCTTTCTATAATCTACCTCCTGAACCGAGAGCAATCTCTTTAAGGAATTTTTCTGTGCTTTTTTCCTTTCCATTTGGAGAAAATAAAAGACGGTGGCGACTCTTGCTTCCGCGACATTTCGCGAACCAGCGTTAAACAGTCAGTTCCAGATCCACCGATCACAGAACTGGCGACTCTGTTGGGGACTATTTTTAAAGTGAGGTGTACCTTAGGGTAGTTCATAACTGTGTTTTCAATTGTATTTACTTGCTTGCTTTATTATTCTGGGACTGTCTTGGGAGTTCTATAGATCCTAACCCGGATCTGGGGATACCTTCTTAGAAAGTAGCAACAAGGCTGTGAGGGAACTGTGTGGGGTATACCGACATGGTTGAAACAATCTGCTACGTTGATGTGGCACTTTGGTGTGTACCGGTAACCCTTGAGTTCAGTCAAGGAGAGTACGGGGCCTCCGCGTGGTGTCGTGAAGCATCAACAGACCTTAGGAACCTTAATTGAACTATCTTGGCCTCTTTAGGGTAGTGAGATAACTGACTTTGGTGCAGTCTGAGGTTGGTTGATACTCGATACTACACTCAATTGAGGGTTGCTTTCCTGGAATATTTCGGTCGCCAATTCAGTGGCTAAATCGAAACGATGAACAATGAAAGCAATCCCGTGATATTGGGAACCTTAGAACCCGGTTACTTTGATTAGGACAGGTTGAACCCACCAACTTCAAGAGGGTACTACCCAGACCCCATGTTGGCCTTAAACCTTAAGGGCTTGTCTTGTGTGCCTTGTGTGCCTTACATGTTTGTCTTTGTAAATATCTGTGGTGTGTTTAATCATAGCATCATGACATCATCCAGCATCATATGCATTGACTAACCATTTCAGGGGTTCGAATTTTCATCTTTGTTCTTGTTTTGTAGGACATGGAAACTGTTCGTAGAAAGACAATTCAAGTCAGTCTTGTAAGGATCCCTCCTCAGCTTAAGGAGCTTATATCCAGGATTCCCGAGAACTCTTCATTCAGTGAAAGACATGGAAGTCTCATCAGCTTGGTTAATACCAATATTGAGGAAGATATGATCAAGGTCCTGTTCCAATTCTTTGACCCTCTGCATCACTGTTTCACCTTCTTGGATTATCAGTTGGTACCTACATTGGAGGAGTTCTCCCGACTCCTGAAGATCCCTATCCTTGATCAGCTACCCTTCAACGGTACAGAAAAGGAACCTAAGCTTGAAGAGAATGCTAAAGCCTTGCACCTACAGTCATCTGACCTCAAGGGACACTGGGAAGTTAGAAGTGGTATCAAGGGGTTCTTAGCCAGGTTTCTGTTTGAAAAGGCCCATGAATGTTGGAACTCCCTTGACTTGCAAGCTTTTGAAGAAGTGGTGGCCCTCCTTGTCTATGGTTTGGTGTTGTTCCCTAACCCCGATCAGCTTATTGATATCAGTGCTGTCCAGATCTTCATGTCCAGGAATCCTATACCTACGTTGCTGGGGGACATCCTTCACTCATGTTACACTCGAACCATGAGAAAAAGAGGTGTCCTTATGTGTTGCACTCCTCTCCTGGGAAGGTGGTTTATTTCGCACCTTCCACAATCAGTCTTGAAGAATGAGCGGGGTTTGAGATGGTCACAGCGGTTGATGACTCTTACGCATGCAGATATACATTGGTGCCCTAGGTCCAGAGAAGACGTCACTATCATTGATCGTTGCGGGGAGTACCCTAATGTTCCTTTACTTGGAATCAGAGGAGGTATTACTTACAGCCCATGCCTGGCTTGGAGACAGTTTGGTTATGCTCGGAGGGATGGTCCTCACGACATGTTAATTCCTGACATAGTTTTTGACTTCGACAATGATACTCAAGGACTTCGCCAGAGATTTATCAGAGCCTGGAGGATGCCAAGTAGGATAGACAGCAAGACACTGGGGCACAGGAATTCCATCCCGTTGGAACCTTATCTCAAGTGGGTACGAGCCCGCTCCCAGAAGTTAGTGATGCCTTATCCTCATATGCTCCCTGTGATCAAGGAACCAGTATTGGAAGGAGAAGTGTCCTACACTATTCAGCACCCTGATATGCCCACATCCTGGGAAGAGATGCAGAAGAGCTGGATCCAGCTTAAGGAAGAACGGAATTCTCTTGAGACCAGTCTACATGCCAGTGAAAAGAAGGTCTTGGAGCTCACCCGCCTGTTGCATGAGGAGAGGAATCTCAACACTTACATAGCTCCAAAGAGGATGCGTAGCATATTTTGGGATTGATTTGATTTTTGTATTATTTTGCCCATGAGGCTTTGATGTACTAAACAATTATTTCCTTAATGATAACGTGTGTTCCTTTTTGTCTACAACAAAGTTGAATTTTCGAACCCTTGAATGCATTGCATAAACACATCTCATTCATCATGTGCATAGCAGGTTTTTCCTCTTTTCAGGTTGCTTACAGTTCTTCGCTGTTTATTTCAGCATCATGAATCCCGACTCATCATCAACTGAGACATCCATCAAGGCTCTTCAGGTGCAGAATGCACAATTCCAGGAATTAATCAAAGGTTTGGCTCAAGGCCAGGAAGAGCTGAAGGCTATGCTCCTGAAGAAGGAGAAGAAGAAGAAGAGAAGAACTGTTCTGTTCAACTCAGGCCGAAGGTTTGGCAATGCTCTGCAGCAGGAGGAGGCTGGTTCTTCTGTTGGCAAGAGTACTCCTCAGGCAGAAGCAAGGGTTCCTAGTCCGGTAGTCTCCGACAACGAGACTGATTTTGATGAAGAGCAGTACCCTCCTGCAGAAGACCGTTACAAGCAGTTGGAGGACAGGTTGAAGGCTATGGAAATACAACAGGTACCTGGGCTGGATTTCAGAGATCTGGGTTTGTCTACTGGTGTGATTATCCCTCACAAGTTCAAAGCACCATCCTTTTCTAAGTACGACGGGGCGTCTTGTCCCAAGCTACATCTCAGGTCCTATGTTCGGAAAATTCAACCGTACTCTGCGGATAAGAATTTGTGGATCCACTTCTTCCAGGAGAGTCTTTCAGGGACTCATCTCGAATGGTTCTATCAGCTGGATGGGACCAAGGTTCGTAACTGGGAGGAGTTGGCTACTGCTTTCTATAAGTAGTATCAATATAATGCCGACCTTGCCCCTACACGTACCCAACTCCAGGGTATGTCGTTAGGTTCAAGTGAAGGTTTTAAGGAGTACGCTCAGAAGTGGAGAGACCTGGCTGGCAGGGTACAGCCTCCGTTGACTGATCGGGAATTGGTAGACATGTTCTTAGGGACCCTATCTGGGCCATTTTTCAACCATCTCATTGGGAATTCGTCTGCAGGGTTCACTGATTTGATTCTGACTGGAGAGAGAATTGAAGCTGGGTTAAAATCTGGAAAAATTCCGAAGGGTGCATCGTCCAGTTCTGAGAAGAAACCCTTCAAGAAGGAGGCTAGTGCCGTATATGGTTCCAGGAAATCAGAGAGACCTGAGCGCCGCCAATCTGTCAGTGCGGTAATGATTGCTAAGCCTGCTGCCGCCCCCCGGCCAAACAATCCTCAAAGGGCTGAAAGACCCCGGAGAGAGTTCACCCGATTAAGCATGACTCTATCCCAAATCTTGCCACAGTTGCTCTCAACCAATTTAGTGACTGTCAGAGAGGCGCCGAAGTTCCCAAATACCGCATCTCCTAAGTACAACCCGAATGCTCGTTGTGCTTACCATTCAGATAGCCCGGGGCATTCTACTGATGACTGTTGGGCGTTAAGGAGCAAACTGCAGGACCTTATTGACGCCAAGGAGGTACAGTTTGAGGCATCTGAGAAGCCTAATGTAGTGACAGCTCCCCTGCCTGCTCATGGAGTAAATGCTATTGGGGACGAAGAGGAAGTTGATGAAGCTGAGTTTGATAGCTGGATCTACCCGGCAACCGACAATGGACTTAACAATTGGAGTGCGAAGGACAACTTATCTGTTTCTTTTACTAAGTAATGAATTCCTATGTTTTTGGTATTTGTAATAAACAATAAATAAACTCTATGGCCCGGTGTCTTACCCGAGGCACCGTGGTTTCATTTGTGAGGGCATATAAATTGTCATTTCATATATCATAAATGAAAATCTTGGATGTTTTCTCGCATTACAAATCTTGTGCTCCTTTTCTATCTTTTCTTTCTTTTACATATATTTTAAAACAGCTGTATTTACACACACACTCACTCATACAGGTTTCAATCCACTCTGGATCTTATTGGTAACGACTCTGCTACTGCCAGTTATGACTTCGAAAATCCGATCAACTTAGCCGAAGACGAAGGTGAAGAGGATTGCGAAGTGCCTGGTGAGCTTGCAAGACTGTTGCTTCAGGAAGAGAGGGCAATTCAGCCTCATGAAGAGCCAGTGGAAACAATAAACTTGGGTACGGAGGCAGACAGGAAAGAGGTAAAGATTGGTGCCAACCTAGAGCTCAGCGTAAAGCAACGGTTGACTCAGATGCTACATGACTATATGGAAATCTTTTCCTGGTCCTACGAAGACATGCCCGGGTTGGATACCGATATTGTGGTCCATCACTTGCCAACTAAGGAATACTGCCCTCCAGTTAAGCAAAAGGTCCGTCGGATGCGTCCAGAGATGTCTGAAAAGATTAAGGCTGAGGTTATGAAACAATTTGATGTTGGGTTCCTTGCAGTGACTTCTTACCCTCAGTGGGTTGCTAATGTGGTGTCGGTACCTAAGAAGGACGGTAAGGTCAGAATGTGTGTCGACTACAGGGATCTGAACAGGGCCAGCCCCAAGGATGACTTCCCTCTACCTCACATTGATGTCCTTGTTGATAATACAGCTCAGCACAAGGTGTTCTCTTTCATGGATGGTTTCTCAGGTTACAATCAGATCAAGATGGCACCTGAAGACATGGAAAAGACTACATTTGTTACTCAGTGGGGCACCTTCTGTTACAAGGTCATGCCATTCGGGTTAAAGAACGCTGGGGCAACCTACCAACGTGCCATGGTTGCTTTATTTCATGACATGATCCATCATGAGATAGAAGTGTATGTTGACGACATGATCGCAAGGTCCCAAACTGAGGAAGAGCATCTAGATCATCTGCAGAAATTGTTTGACCGGTTGAAACTGTACAAGCTGAGATTGAACCCGAACAAGTGCACCTTCGGGGTAAGATCTGGGAAGTTGCTAGGCTTCGTGGTCAGTGACAAGGGTATTCAAGTGGACCCTGCCAAGGTCAAAGCTATTCAAGAGATGCCAGTTCCTAATACAGAGAAGGAAGTCAGAGGCTTTTTAGGACGCCTGAATTACATTGCCCGATTCATCTCACATCTGACTGCTACCTGTGAGACAATCTTCAAGCTGCTGAAGAAAGATCAGGTAGTACGTTGGAACGATGAATGTCAGGCTGCTTTCGACAGAATCAAAGAGTATCTCCAAGAACCACCTATCCTTATGCCACCGGTTGAAGGGAGACCTCTGATATTATACCTGACAGTACTTGACAACTCAATGGGGTGTGTGCTGGGGCAGCATGACGAGTCTGACCGAAAAGAGCATGCCATTTATTACCTTAGCAAAAAGTTTACCGACTGTGAGACCCGATACCCACTGCTTGAGAAAACTTGCTGCGCTTTGGTATGGGCTGCTCGCCGGCTGAGACAATATATGCTGACTCACACTACCTTGTTGATCTCAAAGATGGATCCTATAAAGTACATATTCGAAAAGCCTACTCTGTCTGGGAGAATTGCAAGATGGCAGATGATCTTGACAGAATACGACATTCAGTACACAACCCAGAAAGCCATCAAGGGAAGTGTATTGGCAGACCACTTGGCACATCAGGCCGTAGATGATTATCAATCAATGAACTTTGAGTTTCCAGACGAAAGCATCATGATAGTGACAGATTGTGAAGTACCTGGACCGGATGAAGGACCTGAACCAGGATCCCGATGGTCTATGCACTTTGACGGAGCCTCCAATGCTTTGGGAAACGGTATCGGCGCCATAATCATATCTCCTCAAGGTACTCATACTCCACTCACCGCCCGGCTCTGTTTCAACTGTACCAACAACATGGCAGAGTATGAGGCGTGCATCATGGGTCTTCAAGATGCGATCGATCTAAGGATCAAGTTTCTAAGTGTCTTCGGAGATTCCGCTCTTGTGATCAATCAAATCAAAGGAGAGTGGGATACGAAACATCCAAACCTGATTCCTTACAGAGAATGTGTGTTGACTTTGATCCCCCACTTTACAGAGATAACCTTTGAACACTTCCCGAGAGAAGAGAATCAGTTAGCGGACGCGTTAGCTACAATGTCTTCTATGTTCAAAGTCAAATGGGATAATGAGGCTCCCCGGATCATCATCTGGAAACTGGACGAACCGGCATACTGTTGTGATCTCGAAACTGAATTGGTGACTGAGAAGCCTTGGTACCATGAGGTGAAGAGATACTTGGAAGCTCAGGAATACCCTGAAGGTGCCTCTGTCAACGATAAGAAATTCCTAAGAAGGTTCGCGGCAAAGTTCTTCCTTAGCAACGGCATCTTGTACAAGCGAAACCATGATTCAACCTTACTGCGTTGTGTGGATAAAACTGAAGCAGAAAGGATCATGGAAGAGCTACATGAAGGGAACTTTGGTACACATTCCAGTGGACACACTATGGCGAAGAAGATCCTACGGGCAGGATATTACTGGTCCACAATGGAAGCTGACTGCTACCAACATTCCAGGACATGCCATAAGTGCCAGATTTATGCAGACAAGGTGCATGTTCCTCCAGTTCCCCTGAATGTTCTGACTGCGCCTTGGCCGTTTGCAATGTGGGGCATAGACATGATCGGTGAGATTAAACCTACGGCATCCAATGGGAATCGCTTCATCCTAGTGGCGATTGATTACTTTACAAAGTGGGTCGAAGCAGCATCCTATGCTACGGTAACCAAGACTGTTGTGGCACGGTTCATTCAACACAATCTGATCTGTCGGTACGGCGTCCCTGAACGAATTATTACAGACAACGGTACCAATCTGAATAACAAGATGATCGCTGAGCTCTGCGAACAGTTCAAGATACAGCACCACAATTCTTCTCCTTACAGACCGAAGATGAATGGGGCTGTAGAAGCAGCAAATAAGAACATCAAGAAAATCGTGCAGAAGATGACAGTGACCTATAAAGATTGGCACGAGATGTTACCGTTCGCTCTACATGGGTACCGTACTTCAGCTAGGACGTCAACCGGGGCAACTCCTTTCTCTCTGGTTTATGGTATGGAGGCAGTCTTACCGATCGAAGTGCAAATACCCTCTCTCCGGATAATGAAGGATGCAAATCTGAACGAAGATGATTGGATCCAGACACGACTTGATCAACTCAACCTCATTGATGAAAAGAGACTTGCTGCTATCTGTCATGGTCAGACGTATCAGAAACGGATGATCAGGGCATTTAACAAAAAGGCCAAACCACAGGAATATCAAGTTGGGGATCTGGTAATCAAACGAATCATCCTTCCTCAGAGTGATCCAAGGGGCAAATGGACCCCTACGTACGAAGGGCCATTTGTGGTTAAGCATGTGTTCTCAGGAGGAGCAATGATTCTAACCAACATGGATGATGACGACCTTCCACACCCTGCCAATGCAGACATAGTAAAAAGATACTACGCATGAAAAAGACCCGCTAGGCTGACATGCCTAGGAAAAAATTAGGGCTTCCCGGCGAACCAAAAGGGTTCGGGCAAAATGAAGGGATGAAATGAAAAAAATCTGTACACCCGGCAAGTCGAAAACCTGAAAAGGCGGCTTGGGCAAAAATGGGTATCTCGGTGGACTGAAAACCCGAAAGGGCGGTCCAGGCAAAAATTAGGGATAAAGCGTAATACTATGTCTCATTGGATCACTTTGCATCTAGAATCCGGTATCTTCATCAAGCTCAGACGGCATCGATCAGTCAGCTTCACCTTCAACCAAGGTCATCAAGTGATGAGACGCTCAGAGTTATGAAGGCAATAGCAGTGTTGAAACCCAGTGGATCATTCATATTTCACACAGCTGTTTATTTTCTTTTGTACAAAATTTGTATAAACTCTTTTGCTCGGCGGCGTTCTCTTACTAGGACGTCAACCTCTTGTACACAAAACGCCTATTTTCAGGCCATTCAAAATCAATACAAATATATTTTTCAGTTAAACGTGCCAATTGTTTTTCTTTTTCTGTTTTGTTTTGCGAAGAACGTCCAAGGTTCAATTTGTGGTATATGCATTGACAATAATTTGCTAACTCATGAATATTTGCATACGAAACAAAGGACTAATTACAGGTAACACTAGAAACAGGGGCAATAAAAGAGTTGTCCGAGCAATCTAATTGTTCTATCCTCCAAGGTACCAAGGTAGGTTCAGCTAAAGAACATAACCAGGAATCTTAATTCCCCAGAAAGCAAGTCAGCGGTCAGTGCATTCTTCTCCAAACAGAGTTATCAAATCTCAAGGAAGTTGGGTATCCTCCAGCAGATCTCAACATTCCCCAGCAGCATATATACATATATTCATAACAAGCATCCCCGGCAGTCTTGGTCTAAAGATTGTTCCCCGGCAGCGTACCAATATTCAAAGGAATCACTTCCCCCACAGTTCAAAACTTCCCCAGAAGAGTCCAATCTAGTTTCCCCAGGAAGGTTGGAATTCATATCCCCAAGCAGCAAGCTTATCCCCAGTAGATTCTGGAAGCTTATCCCTCGCAGAGCACGAACGCGTCGTCCGGCCTCATTTAAAGAGTTATTTCCTTAACAGGATATAACTGGGTTATCCTCAGCCAAAAGCCACGGAAAGAGCGTCCCCGACGAAGTTCTCTTACCCCCAACGAAGTCTATCAACACTTCCAATACAACAAAGATATCCTCAGCAAGTTACTATCAACAACTCAGCAAAGTACCTCTCTCCCCACAGAGTATTTCTCCCCAGCATGGTCGCTAGAGTATTTTTCTCCCCGCAGACTCTTCCATTCGCCAAGTTTATCCCTCAACGGAGTTATCTTCTCCTACCGGTATTCTTGCAACTATCATCCCCAGCGGAAGCAAAATCTACTCTTCAATATCAACCCAGGAGTGACTTCCCGGCACCCGTCAAGGATTTACTTTCCCAGACGAAAAACACATTCATAAAATATCACATACATCATTATAGCATGCATAGACGCATCATATCATACAAATCTCATTCATGTTGAGAACATCATTGCTTGATCCATATCATGCATTGCATATGACTGACTTTTACCTTTCAGGAAAGATTCAGTTAAATTCTCAATCATATTTCAAGACCTAGACCGGTTCAGTTAATCGACTCCAAAGATTTCTTATCCAGTCCAAGGCCTTCTCTAGTCCAGCTAAATCGACTCCCAACAGATTTTTCTGATGAAGACTCAGTAGAAGTTATCAAATTATAATGGTTCTCTCTCCGACGGTGCACGAGATGATAATTCCATTTTAGGTTTTTCTTTGAGATTATAAATTCCTATTGGTCCTCTCCCCGACGGTGCATGAGATGATTCCATTTTAGGTTTTTCTTTGAGATTATAATTTCCTATTGGTTCTCTCTCCGACGGTGCATGAGATGATTCCATTTTTAGGTTTTTCTTTGGGATTATAATTTCCTATTGGTTCTCTCTCCAACGGTGCATGAGATGATTCCATTTTAGGTTTTTTCTTTGAGATTATAATTTCCTATTGGTTCTCTCTCCGACGGTGCGTGAGATGTAATTCCCTTTTAGGTTATGATTTCCTGTGGTCCTCTCCCCAACGGTGCGTGAGATGTAATTCCCTTTTAGGTTATAATTTCCTTTGGTCCTCTCCCCGACGGTGCGTGAGATGTAATTCCCTTTTAGGTTATAATTTCCTATGGTCCTCTCCCCGACGGTGCGTGAGATGTAATTCCCTTTTAGGTTATAATTTCCTATGGTCCTCTCCCCGACGGTGCGTGAGATGTAATTCCCTTTTAGGTTATAATTTCCTATGGTCCTCTCCCCGACGGTGCGTGAGATGTAATTCCCTTTCAGGTTATGATTTCCTATGGTCCTCTCCCCGACGGTGCGTGAGATGTAATTCCCTTTCAGGTTATGATTTCCTATGGTCCTCTCCCCGACGGTGCGTGAGATGTAATTCCCTTTCAGGTTATGATTTCCTATGGTCCTCTCCCCGACGGTGCGGGAGATGTAATTCCCTTTCAGATTATAATTGCCTATTGGTTCTCTTCCCGATACTGCGAAGATGGTAATTCCCACCAAGATTTTCTCAACGAGCGTTGTTGAAGTTAAAGTCACCCAAGGTTCTCTTACCGTTCATGCTAAGGTAGTAACCACCCCTGGTTCATTCATCATCTTGTGAAGCTCCAGACTCAGCTCCTGTAACCAGTCAGGACACATCTATACTAAGCATCTGAAAACAGCTCCTGCAACATGTCAGGTACTCATTTTTTCTTTTGCAGGTACACAAGTTCTCGCTAAGGAATCTCTTACGCGATCAACATCCAGATGGCATCTATAAGCCCATCATCCTATTCATCAATCTCCAAATGGAATCTATAAGCCCATTCCCATCATCACACTGCTACTATGTGAGCGCAAATTTCTGGGCACTCTAGTGTTCAATCATCTTCCACCCTCGGATTACGAAAGGCACGTCAGCCAATCTGCATCCTCAGGTCTAAGAAGATTGAACAGGGGCAACTGTTGTACCCCAAAATTTGCCCTCCCATATTCTTCAAAGATTTGCAAAGTCAAGCTTCAAAATTCCCCAAGGGTTGCACAGTGCGAGGGCCTCCTAAGCAGTCAAAATTAGGGTTTTGCTTCTGATCAAGAAAATGAAGTTTCCAAAGGTCCAATCAAGTCTCACATGCCTACAAATATGGTCAAGCATCCTCATACCAAGTTTCAAGACATTCAGCTCAAAATTGCACAGTCAAAACCCTAATTGCACTACAGTTAACTGTAGGGGCAAAATGGTCATTTGGCAGTCAAAAGTTCAAATTTTTGGTCAATATATCATTTTGAAGCCACAAACATCATTTGATCAATGCTTGATCATGATTCTCAAAGTTTGGCTCAAAAATCATCAAGATGCAAAAGTTTCCTTATTTGGACAGCTGAAAAAGTCAACTGTAAATTGACCAGGGCATAACTTTCACATGGATTATCAGAAAAATTCCATCCAAAGCTCATTTTGAATAGAAAGACATTTCCTACAACTCATCTTCATACTTCAAGTCCAAGAAATGCTCTCACAAAAAGTTATCAATTTCAACATTATAGGTTATTTTCAAAAGTCAACAAAAAGGGACTTTAAGTCAAAGGCCATAACTTGAGATTGGTAAATCAAAATGACATGGGACCAAAGGCATTGGTTAGAGGACTCAAAGACCTTTCCAAAATGTCAAAGAACATGAGAAAAGCTTAAAAATTGAGCAAGTTATGCCTTGTAGAAGTTGGGAAATTTTTGGATATTTTGAAAAGTCAACATTGATTCAAATGACCTAAAATTGCTAATGGGCCCATTTTTCTTCCACAATTCACTATCCAAGGCATGTGCACGACCACTTGGCCCAAAGGGAAGTATTTCTTCATTTTTTATTTATTTATTTGAATTTTTATTTTTATTAATTCATTTAAATCAAATTAAATATATGAAAAATACTTAACCTAAAGTTTTAAATCTTTTTGTGCATGTTTTACCCTCAAGATTTCGTGCATAATTCAATATGGAAAGAATTGGAGCAATTGGATATGATTTGTGCAAAAATAGCATGAAAAAAGATTGGAAAAAATCTTGAAAAATCAAATCTCTAAAACCATGATTGCAAGAGATTCTGATCAGGTTTGTTGACCTAATTGATTCATACATAAACAAGGAACACAACCCTAATGCTTTTACACACGCAGCTGCTCAGAAAACTCCATTCACAAATTGGAATTTTTTTGCAAAAAACTCATAACTGAAAACATCTTTGCAGGTTGATTCAAGGCACGATTTTTATCTCATTAGCTTCCTCAAGCATCACTGAACATTTCCCAATCAAGAACATTCTTCAAAGCTTAAGGAATTGGTATACAGAACTTGAAATATCTCATGAAAAATTCATAATCGTGTTTTCAAATCTATGCATTTTCATAACATTTTATTCATTGATTCATATTCCTTATGCACTTCTGAAGCTAACCCATGTGTTTGATTGAGTTTTTGCAAGCTGTAGACGATTTCACCATTATCGTTTTCTAGGGTTTATAGGACCTTGGATTAGGGGTTTTTGAATGAGGAAAAATTGGCCCTCAAGACCACCACCATTCAACTCAGCGCGTCTGGACGATCTCAAACATACCCTCGCGCCTAATTTATGGAGCCCATAGGGCTAATCGTTATTTTTCCAAAACTGGCCTAAGAACACGCTCAGAAAACCGTTGCTTAATATGTTCTTATTTCAGGAAAATAAAACACGCGAAGAAGACGAACTCGTGGCCAGCAATCATTGGCTCTTTTAAATTTCGCGCTAAAAACATTGCCAATGTGTGTTTTTATTTTATACTAATTGTTTGATGTTTAGAATACAAGCGCGTTGGTTGGATCAGATGGCAAGCGAAGTTGTTGGTAAAGTTAATGACCTGGGTTCAAGTCCCAGGTCCTCATTACTTCAATATTATTTTTCAATAAATCTTCACATGCAGGTTCAACATCCAAGCGTACCATACGCCCTCCAGATCAAACCGTCCATGTGCATATCAGGGTCAATCCAAAGGCTGAGAATTAGAGAACAGCATAGACGTGAGTCAATGTGCCATCACGCTAATTGGAAAAGTCAAACGGACCATGCTAATGGGCCAGAATTGCTTGGGCTATACCTCCCATCTGGGGACTGATACCCCCAAGGTTTGCAAAATTTTGTTATTTTTTATCTTTTCATTATTTTTATCTTCTTTTAATTATTATTCTTTTAGTCAATTTAATATTTTCACAAAATATAAAATATCATAAAAAAAAAACAGAAAAGAGTTAAAACAATAAATAATTTTTATTTTTTTAAAATAAGTTTGCATGTAATTAGATTTAGTTTTAAATTAGGTTAATTTTAATTCTTTTTTATAAAAAACCAAAAAAATATAGAACTAGGGTTTATTTAATTTTCATCCTTTTTATTTCTCTTTCATAAATTCATAAATAATTAAATATTTATTTTTTGTAATAAATTTTGTATATAAAAATTAGGGTTAATTTAGGTTAAAATTATATATTTTCTTAATAAATCAAAAATAATTAGGATTAGGGTTTGCATCTTATTTTAATTTTGATTAATTCTCTTTTTTTTCACATTAAATCCTAAAATACTAAAAATGCCAAAAAACAAGTTCTTTCGTTCTTTTAATTTTAATTAATTCATCATTAATTTAATTTTTGCCAAAGGGTCCAACGCCCTCGTTCTTAATTTCTTATAAATTCGCATATTTTATTTCATTTAAATATTTATGTAATTCTCCCAAAAGCCGTGTAAATAATTGCTCGCACTTTTAATTCTTTATTTACTTTGTTTCTTTATTTTTCTGTCAAATCGGGTCCTGGTTTAATTTTGGCGATGTGGACCCGCGCCTTTGTAATAGCTTAGAATTTACTTTCTCGCAAATATTTTAACTGTTAAATAAATGGCATGAAAGAATGTATGGACAAAATAAAAAACAAGCGTAGAACACCAATAACATGACAAGATAAATACAAATGAAAACGACACACAAATCGCACACACCACCCCTAGGGTACGCCTCACTGTTGCCTTGCCTCGAAAGGTGATCGTCGAGTAGAGGATGTCTTAGTAAGTCCTCATGATCCGGGAACCTGGCATGAGGGTAGCTTCTAAGGTGTCTTCCCATTGCTCTGGTGATCACCATGTCCCGAACCTCGAATTGACCCGAACACCTCCAACGGTGGTGCTACCTACCTCTCAATGATGGGATGACACTACTTTAAAAGACATTTACACAGACGAATTCCTTAGGGTAGGTAGGTTCTCGTAGATACTTGCTCTAAATTTAAAAACAAATTCAAAAATACTTTTCACACCGACACCTTTTCAAAAAGCTTTCGAAAGCAACTTTTCAAACACTCTTGAGGACCGATACAAGAGTCGAACTGAAATTTTCAAAGAAACTTTTTAAAACCCACAGTTGAAAAGCAAACAAACCATTTTTGAAAACACAATGAGCAAGTATCTAAGAGCCCATGGATAACCATGGATAGAAAGGGTGCTAACACCTTCCCTTTCTATAATCTACCTCCCGAACCGAGAGCAATCTCTTTAAGGAATTTTTCTGTGCTTTTGTCCTTTCCATTTGGAGAAAATAAAAGACGGTGGCGACTCTTGCTTCCGCGACATTTCGCGAACCAGCGTTAAACAGTCAGTTCCAGATCCACCGATCACAGTACTGGTAGCCTTTGAGTCAATCAAAGAGAATACGGGGCCGCTGAGTGATGTCATGAAGCACTAACGAACTTCTAGAACCTTTACTTGACCAACTTGGCCTTTTAGGATGTAGTGAGATGACTGGCTTTGGTGCAATCCGAAGTTGGTAGATACTCGATACTACACTTATTGAGGGTTGGTTCCTTGGAATATTTCGGTCGCTAGTAAAGAGGCTGAATTGAAACAATGAACAAGGAAACAATCCAGTGATATTGAGCTCCTTAGAACCCGGTTACTATTTCTAGGACAGGTTGAGCCAACTAAACTTCAAGAGTGTACTTTCCTATGAAACCCCATGCAAAGACTAAACTAGGAACTTGTGTGATTTTCTTGTACATATATACTTGTGCATAACATCATGGACATAATGAAGCATCATATGCATCCACTAACCATTTCAAGGATTTTGGAAATTCATCTTTGTTCCTATTTTGTAGGTTATGGATTCACTTCGCAGGAAAACCATCCAAGTCAACCTTGTAAGAATTCCTCCACAACTCAAGGAGCTAGCTTCAAGGGTTCCTGAGAATTCTCCATTCACCGAGAGGCATGGTCTTCTTCTCAACTTAGTCACTTCGAACACAGAGGAAGTCATGATGAAAGTTCTTTTCCAGTTCTTTGACCCTATGCATCACTGCTTCACATTTCCTGACTACCAGCTTGTGCCTACTTTAGAGGAATTCTCTCAACTCTTGAGGATTCCTATTCTCAATCAACTACCCTTCAACGGTACAGAAAGAGATCTAAAGCCAGAAGAGATTGCTTAAGCCCTGAACTTGCACTCATCTGATGTCACAACCCATTGGGAAACTAGAAGTGGTGTCAAAGGCTTCCTGGCAAAGTTCTTGTTTGAGAAGGCCTAAAGCTGCTGGAATTCCTTGGACTTACAAGCTTTTGAGGAGATTGTAGCTCTTCTCATCTATGGGATGGTCTTGTTCCCTAACCCTGACCAACTCATAGATGTGAGTGTTGTCAAAATCTTCATGTCTCGCAACCCGGTGCCTACATTGCTTGGAGATATCTTACACTCTTTTCACACTCGTACAATGAGGAAAAGAGGTGTTCTCATGTGTTTCACTTCTCTACTGGCAAGATGGTTTATTTCTCATCTTCCCCAATCAGTCTTGAAGAATGAGCAAGGCTTGAGGTGGTCATAAAGGTTGATGACTCTTACACATTCAGATATTCATTGGTGTTCTCGATCTAAAGAGAATGTTATCATCATCGGCCGTTGTGGGGAATTCCCTAATGTCCCTCTACTTGGAATTAGGGGAGGTATCACCTACAACCCATGCTTGGCTCTAAGACAGTTTGGTTATGCCCGAAGGGATGGCCCACATGATATGCTGATACAAGGCTTGGTTTTCGACTTCGTCAACGAAAATCAAGGACTCCGCCAAAGGTTCATCCAAGCTTGGAGGATACCAAACAAGGTAGACAGTAAGACCTTGGGACACAAGAATTCCATCCCCCTTGAGCCTTACCTCAATTGGGTACGAACCCGCGCCCAAAGTCTTATGATGCCTTACTCCTCCATTCTCCCAGTGATTATAGAGCATGTTAAGGAAGGAGAGGTTCCATACACCCTCCTACATCCTGACATGCCAACATCACTCGAAGATCTACAAAGGAGTTGGATACAACTCAAGGGAGAACGCGATGCTTTTGAAGCCCAATTCTACGCTAGCGAGAAGAAGGTTTTGGAACTCACTCGGTTACTTCACGAAGAGCAAACTCTCAACACCTACATTGCACCAAAGAGGATGCGCAACGTCTTTTTATCTTAGAATTTTGTACTATTTTTCCCTATGGGCATTGATGTAAACAAATTCTATTTTATTAATATAACGTTCATTCCTTTTTGTTTGACACAAATTTGAATTTTTTTAAATCCTTGAAAGCATTACATGAATACATATCATTCATCATATGCATAAACAGGTCTTTACAAGAGGTTTCCTCATCCCTCTGCTGTTTATTTCAGCAAAATGGATCTTGAACAAACGGTTAAATACTTGCAAGCTCAGAATTCACAATTTCAATAGCTACTCTTGACCTTGGCCAAGGGGCAGGAGGAGCTCAAGACTTTACTAGAGAAAGAAAAAGAGAAAAAGAAGAAGAAGCGAGCCGGTGTGGTTATCATGGGCAGAAGGTTTGAAGGACAAGCCAGAAGGGCCTTGGAATTTCCATCAACCTCTGAGGAAGGGGAAAGAAAAGGTAAAGAGACTGCAGTGCCTTTAGATTCTGAAGCTGAAGAAGAGGAGGAAGAGGACTACTCTGAACAACAATACCCTCCGGCCGATGACAAATACAAAAACTTGGAAGAGCGTCTAGCTGCTATGGAAGTACAGAGAGTACCGGGGCTGGACTTTGAGGAGTTAGGGTTGGTATCTGGAATATTAATCCCTCCTAAGTTTAAAGTGCCTTTGTTTGCCAAGTATGATGGGGTGTCTTGTCCCAAAATGCACCTACAATCTTATGTCAGGAAAATTCAACCGAATTCTGCTGACAAAGACCTGTGGGTCCACTTCTTCCAGGACAGTTTGTCAGGAATGCAGCTTGATTGGTTCTACCAGTTGGAGAGGTCTGATGTTCATAATTGGGAGGATTTGGCAGTCGCCTTCTATAAACAGTATCAATACAACACCGACTTGGCACCAACCCGTACTCAACTCCAGAGTATGGCCATGGTATCCAATGAGGGCTTCAAAGACTACGCCCAAAAGTGGAGGGATTTAGCCGGAAGGGTGCAACCACCTTTATCTGAAAGAGAGCTAGTGGACATGTTCTTGGGGACTCTGTCAGGTCCTTTCTTTAATCACCTGATTGGAAGCTCCTCTGCAGGTTTCACTGAGTTGATTCTAACTGGCGAGAGGGTGGAAGTCGGTATTAGAAGCGGGAAAATTCATAAAGACGCATCTATCTCTGCAGCTGTAAAAAAGCCCTTCACTAGAAAGAAGGAGGTGTCTGCTGTCTATGCACAGAGGAATCAGGGAAGAACCGAAAGACGACCAACAGTGGGGGCCGTTATGATTCAAAAGTCTGCATTAGACCAGCCAAGGAACAACCAACCGAGAAATGACCAGCCGAGAAATAACCAGCAAAGGGTGGAAAGGCCTGTAAGGTAATTCACCAAGATAAACATGACTCCAGCTCAAGTCCTACCATATCTTCTGAAGTTGAACCTTGCCATGCTAAAAGAGGCCCCTAAAAATCCCAATACTGCATCTCCACACTACCATCCGAATGCCAGGTGCGCTTACCATTCAGAAAGTCCAGGGCACGACACCAACAACTGTTAGGTTCTGAAGAATAAGATCCAAAATCTGATCGACGCAAAGGAAGTTGAATTTGAAGCTCCTGAGAAACCAAATGTTATCTCCGCTCCGATGCCTAGGCATGGACATAATGCCAATGCTGTGGAAGAAGATCTATTTGTTTCTACTGTGGATGAACTGTTAACTCCTCTCCTAACCATCAAGTTGAATTTGTTGAAAGCTGGGGTGCTCCCAGGTTGTGACCAAGATTGCCATACTTGCCTGTCCTCATCATTTGACTGCCCTCTGTTGAAGAAAGGTATCCAGCAATTGATTGATAACCTGGAAATTTTGTTTGAGAAAGCTCCTATTTCACCCATTCCAGTTCCAGAAGTTTCAATAATAACCATATACGCCAATCCTTCCAGGGTTCCTAAAAAACCCGTTAGGATTACATCTGCTTCAATGACTACTCCGTTGAAGATAACAATGCCCGGGCCAGCCCCATACAAATCAGATAAAATGGTACCATGGAACTATGGTGGAGAAATCTACTACCATGGTGTCAAACAAATTGAACAGACTTCCGAAGACGAGAACTCTAAAGAAGACAATCCCGACATCAGTAACATTGTCAGAACAAGAAAATTACCCGCAGTGGGAGAATTTTCTCTCCAGAGATTGCCCCTCCAAAGGCAATCTCTGGACCCGTGGCCGTTCCGAAGATCACATCTATACCCGTGATTGTACCTGCAAGTGTACCCGCCAACAATGACAACACAATTCCTATCCCTACTTCCACTGCTGAGAATAAAGGAAAGAATGTTCAAAAAGAGCTTGTCCTGACGAAGGCTCAGTCACTAGTTATTCCTGAGACATCCAAGAAGGAGATGGAAGAAATCCTGAAGATCATTAAGAAAAGTGATTATGATGTGGTAGAACAACTGGGGCAGACCCCCTCCAAAATATCTATGTTAGCCCTGCTGTTGTGCTCTGAGGCACATGCTAAAGCTTTGGTAAAGTTTCTGAAGACGGCTCATGTTCCGCAAGAGACATCTGCAGATCAATTCCAAGAGTGCGTGGCCAGTCTGACAGATGACAATAGCCTGGGTTTCTCCGATGTTGACTTGACCTCCAAAGGGAGAAAACACAATGACGCACTACATGTCTCAGTGGAGTGTAGGGGAACCACCTTAGCCCATGTCTTGGTTGATACGGGATCATCTCTGAACGTCTTGCCAAAGAAAGCCCTGGATAGATTGGATTGTGAGGGGCTGTTTTTAAAACCTAGCAACATCATTGTGAGAGCATTTGACGGCTCTAAGAGGATGGTCCATGGGGAGGTGGACATCCCGATCAAGGTGGGAACCCAGACGTTCAATTCAACATCCTACATGATGGACATCCGTCCTTCTTACTCTTTCCTGTTGGGACGTCCATGGATTCACAACGCCGGTGCGGTCACCTCCACTTTGCATCAAATGTTGAAGTACCCTGTCCAAGGAAAGATCATAACTGTCCATGGTGAAGAGTAATACATGATTAGTCATCTAAATTCTTTCTGATATGTAGAATTGGATGGAGAATTCATTGAAACCCCTTTCCAACACTTTGAAGAAATTTCTCAGGAAATAGCAGCGACCAAGGCGGTATCCTTAACTCCTGTGATCACAAGACCAGTACCTCAGATGTCTTCTCTAAAGGATGCAAGGGCAGTAGTGGAAGAAGGCGGATCCACCATCCGGGGGTAGCTCCCGGACTTTCCCTACAAATCAGACAAATTTGGCTTGGGATTTACCTTAACTGCTCAGAAGGTCGTGCACCGCGCCCGTGCCGAAGGGCCACCTGTGAAGATCAGCCACCAAGGGGTTAATGCACTAGAGGACAGTGAAGAAGATGGCATCCTGGAAGATTGGATATTTCCTACTATCGGCGGAGGACTGTGCAATTGGGAAGCAAAAGACTTTGTTACGATTACTTTCATACCGCAGTAATTTATCTTTTCCATTTCTGTTGGATCTGTAATAATTCACAAACAATTCGTACTTTTCCAACCTTGTGTCTTACCCGAGGCACAACGGTCCATTTTTAAGGGTTCTTATTTCATTTTCTTATGTCATTTAATGAATCATGGACGCTTTTCATATGTAAACCTTTTGTGCTCATTGTCTTTCTTTTACATTTTGTTGTTTAAAGATGGCTATACCCTTACACACACCCACACTCACAAATGGATGGTGATGACCTCCCTTACCCCGTAAATGCAGACATAGTGAAAAGATATTGCGCATAATCAAAGACCCGCTAGGTCGACTGGCCTAGGAAAAAATAAGGACTTCCCGGCGAACCAAAAGGGTTCGGGAAAAATTAAGGGATGAAAATGAAAAAAATCTGTACACCTGGCGAGTCGAAAACCCGAAGGGGCGGCTTGGGCAAAAAAGGGTATCCCGGTGGACTGAAAACCCAAAAGGGTGGTCCAGGAAAAAGTTAGGGATTGAAGCGTATCACTATGTCTCATTGGATCATTTTGCGACCAGACTTCGGTATCGACTGCCAAGCTCGGACGGCGCCAATCAATTTGATCAACTTTCGGCCAAGTAGCAAAGTGATGAGACGCTTGAAGATATAAAGGCAATAGTAGAGTTAGAACCCAATGGGGTTGTTTCACATAACTATTTTTCTTTCTTTTACACAAATTGCAATTTCTATCTTTCGGCGGCGTTCTCTTACTAGGACGTCGGCCTCTTTGTACAAAAACTCATATTACAGGCCAACTTCAAAAATCAATACAAGTCACTTTCACGAGAAATTTCAAGTTGTTTTTTCTTCTTCTGTTTTGTTTTGCACGAACGTCCAATGATTTATTTTTGATATATGCTTTTGAAAATAATTGTTGCTCATAAACATTTACATAAGAAACAAAGACAATTACTTGTAATTCCAGAAACAAGGAAAATAAGAAGTACCAAACCCGACGGTTCCTCTGCCCAACAGGTATCGGGATGGAGTCAGCTTTGGAACATGATTATTGGTACATACACTCCCCACAGAGTAAAAGTTCCCAAAGGCATTGATGTCAGTTTCCACGAAGCAGGACATAACTGTCCCCAACCAAGGTTCATATTTACGGGCTAGTCAGTAAAATTCATCCTCCAAGGGGAGTTTATTTCTACAGATGCAGAAGCTCAATCTCCAACAGAGCTCATCAACTCCAGCAACGAAATTTCATCCCCAGCCAAGCTTGTTCCTCCAGATCGACAGGTCTACCAACAGAGTATCTCTTCCCCCAAAGTTTGGTCCCCGTAGAGTTATTCTCCAGCATCCTCTTCCCGACGGAATATTTACAACTCTCCAGCAATAATCAGGGGTTCATGTTCCCGCACACGAGCATACGCATTTCATAAACATACATTATGACATACGCATACATGACATGTACATCATAATCTCATTTATTTTGAGAACATCATCTCGCCCTGCATTTCATGCATCACATATAACTAACCCTGATATTTTTCAGGAAAAGACGATTAGCTTCAACAAATCCAGCAGTTGTACATATCACATATACAGACAACTAATGGAAGCTTAGTTCCCGAAATCAAGCGGGTCAACTAATCTACATTATCATACCAAAACAACCTTACCCCGATTTCATCCTGAAGTTTTACACAAACTTATGACCTTACCCAGATTCCTTTTCACAACCCTACTATCCAGGATTTCATATCGAAGTAACCCTACTATCCAGGTTCCTTCTCATAGCCCTATTATCCAGGCTTTTATATTGAAGTAACCTTACTATCCAGGTTCCTTCTCACAGCCCTACTATCCAGGCTTTCATATCGAAGTAACCCTATTATCCAGGTTCCTTCTCAAAGCCCTACTATCCAGGATTTCATATCAAAGCAACCCTACTATCCAGGTTCCTTCTCACATCCCTACTATCCAGACTTTCATATCAAAGTAACCCTACTATCCAGGTTCCTTATCACAACCCTACTATCCAGGCTTTCATATCGAAGTAACCCTACTATCCAGGTTCCTTCTCACAGCCCTACTATCCAGGATTTCATATCGAAGTAACCCTACTATCCAAGTTCCTTCTCACAGCCCTACTATCCAGGATTTCATATCAAAGTAACCCTACTATCCAAGTTCCTTCTCACAGCCCTACTATCCAGGCTTTCACATCAAAGCAACCCTACTACCCAAGTTCTTTCTCATAACCTTACTATCCAGTTTCCTCTTCTCTTATCCCTAAACGGCGGTCCACGACATTGTAAGACCGGGATCCGATCAAACATGATTGGTTTCGCGTTTCCCCAGTAAATCACGATGCAACATATACCCCGACCAGATACGCAGTACACTTCCGCTCCCTCAAGTCAGAGTTATTCCCCAGTAGAGTAACGGACAACTGAAGCTCTATTTCTCCCAACACATGCAATCAACATCCTCTAGATGGCATCTTTAAGTCCATCTTCTGCAATACTCCGTCGCATCTAGGATGACATATTTAAGCCCATCTCTGACTATCTTCAATCTTTGACCTCTAAAAGGCATCTATAATCCCATTCCCGATATCACAAATCAGGTGCCACTTCATGCGAGCGCAAATTTCTGGGCACTCTAGTGTTCAATCATCTTCCACCTTCAGATCACGAAAGAAAGAGCAGCCAATCTACATCCTCAGGTTTAAGAAGATTGAACATGGGAAGCTGTTGTATCCCAAAATTTTCCCTCCCACTTTACTAAACAAATGTCAATTAAGGTCCCCAAGTTGCTCAAGGAAGCCCAAGAGTTGACCAGACAAGCTCTCTCCTAAGGCAGTGCACCTCAAAATTAGGGTTTCATTCATCATCAAGATAGGTGAACCACAAAGACTTCATATGCTCTCCATGGTCTTATTATGTTCTCAAGATCCTACATGTCAAGTTTCATGTCTTGCACAAGAGGTTTGCTCAGTCAACTGCTCAGATGCTTGAGAATCGACAGTATTAGGTCAAAAGTCAATTGTCGCCCACATACAGTCAAACCTCAACAATTTTGGTCAACATCAACATTTTTAAGTGACTTCCATCATTTTATCAAGGGTTGATCATGATTCCTCAAGGAATACTCCAAATTCCTCAAAACCCAAAAGTTGCTAAATTAGGGTTTTGCAGGAAAAGTCAACCCAACTTTGACCAAGCATAACTTTCACATGCTTTGTCAAAAAATTTCAATCCAAAGCTCATTTTGAAGAGGATGCAATTACCTACAATTCATCTTCATCCCACAAGTTCAAAATATGCACTCACAAAAAGATATGAATTTTGACATTATAGGTCCTTTTGAAAAGTCAACAAAAACACCTTTTGGATCAAAGCTTCATACATGAACATGGAAGACTCAATTGTGGTGAGACCAAATGGATTGCTTAGGGGACATCCTAATATTTCTAAAAAGTCCAAGAACACCTCTCTAGGGTCAAAATTGGAGGAGATATGTCTTGTCAAAGTTGACCTTTTTTATAAAATTGCCAAAAGTCAAATGGGCTCAAAATTGCATTTTTTTGCCAAATGGGCCTAACTTTTTATGTTTGCACCTAACTTATAATATGGTCCACGACCCAAATATCCAACCTCATGTTATTTGCTTCACTTTTCAATTTATTTTGATTTTTTGTTAATTAAAATTTCAATTAAATCAAATAATTGATGAATAATGGAAAATATATGTTGTGATCTGATTTTTGGACATGATTTCAATCAAATAATGCAAGGATATCATGATCAATTCAAATCAAGGCTGATTGATACAAGAAAGGCATAATTTGGCTCAATATAGCAAGTTTACATATGCCATGAAAATCAAATCAAATCTTTAAAACTTTCAAAGATGTGATTTGTTTTTGCAACCTTAATTCACTCTATGATATATAGGGAACACATCCAAGGGAAGAACAAGGGTTAGAATCGTGGGAGGAGGCAGAACAAAACTTCAAAAATTCAAAGAAAAGTGTGAGACCTATCTACTTCCACAGGCCAATTCGAACCATTCCAAGGCTTCTAAACCATTCCTGGACATCTCAGAAAGCTAATAGCATCATTTTCCATCCTTGAAGCATCCAGAATCATCACGTTACAACATCACAGTTTGCACAAAAACTCAAACTCGATTTCAATGTTTTATGCATCCTAAACACATGTTATCTATATATTCTTGTTCATAATCCTGATTGCAAGCTTTCTATATAGTATAATTGTACTAACAGTGCAGGAATCCAGATTCACCATTGCTAGGGTTTAAGAGCTCGATTTGGGATTTTTTGATACAGGGAAAATTGGACCATGAATGGGGTACCATGAAACTCGTGAGACCAAGACGAGTTGATTGGTACCATTACAATTGATTTATATTGCATGTACAGTATTTTAGAGATGGACAGAGTTGTAGCTACGAACAAATGTCCGTAGGTAAAAGTGTTTTACCTAAAGCAACGGTACAAGGAAGAAGATGGTGCGTGTCAAAGCATGGTTGGCCAGTTCAAATTTTGCGCGTGTTTTCATGACTATTAATGTTTTTCTAATATATTATATTTTGGTTATTTATGTTACCAATAAAGCACGTTGGTCCAGTGGTAGCCAGGAGGAGAGATAAGGCTTTGTAGGCAAGAGGTCAGGGTTTCGACCCCTGACTCCAACATTTTCTCATTTACTTGTTTTCTTTACATAATCCAATACACTTCATATCCAGGAGACCATCATACACCCTCAATGCCTGTCCACTGGATTACACGTTGACCAGATCTCACACCTCTCCAATGAAGGACCACGGTGCTCCACAAAGTCAACACCATACTAGATCCAGCATTGACCAAGCCTGGAGCTTAATGGGCCACAGATTTTCAGTTCTACACCCCCAAAACTCCTAACAACACAGGCCCATTTCTCAAATTTTTTCTCTTTTTATTATTTTATTTTCTTTATTCTTAATACTTTATTCATTTTATTATTTTTAAAATCAGTTTCTTTTATATAAAACCATAAAAATCAAAAAGTCATAAAAATTAGAATTAGTTTTTTTTTCTTCACTTTTATCAAGTTTAATTAAATTAATTAGCTTATTTAATTTAGGGAAACTTTAACTCGTTTTTATAATTAAAATCAATTAGAAAGCTAGGTTTAAATTTTTGATTTAATTATTTTCTTTTCTTCAAACAAACAAAAAAACTAAAAATATGAGATTTAATTATTTTTTCTTAAATTGATTAGTAGTTAGGTTCCTTATTTTCTTAAATAACACAAAAACGAAAAAAACAATGATTTTTTCTTTAACTAATTGCAATTAGGATTAGTCAAGGGTCAAAACCCTAATTTCTCCCGTATTTCATTTGTCGCGCGCTTGTTATTATTTTGGCCATTATTTTGTAACTGTTTCAAGGTTGTAATAGTTTTAATTAGGATTTTAAATTCCGCTTTTTTTTATTTCACGTTAAGGCAATTGTGTAACTGTCAAAGCCATGTAATAGCTAGGTTTATTTCTGCTTTTACTTTCAGCAAACTTTTAATTGTCTAGATGTGGCTAATAGGATTGTATGGAAAGGATGCATGAAATTAAAAACAGTTAGAAAACCCTAATGTGCAAAGATTAAAATAACTGAAACAAATCACTCGCACATGTCCACTCCTAGAATTTACCTCTCTTCGGTTGCCTTCGATACACAATCACTAAGCATGGGATATTTTAGTGGTTTCCCTCCAGTCTAAAGAGATTAAATTGTCCCACTCGAATGTTGCCTCGGAAATGTTGCCTCGAAAAGATCTCAAGACTCTAGGGTTACTACTAAAGTTTTCTGACTATTGCTTTAGTGATTGTATTCGTCCCTTTCGAACGTCCCTTACAAACTCCAACGATGGTTCTACCTACTCCTTAATAGTGGGATAGCGTTGTCTAAAGGAAATAGAACAAAAACGACCTTTTTTCGAGTAGGTAGATGCTAATAGGTACTTGCTCAAAACAAATCTTTTCACCCAAACACTTTTCAGAACAGTTTTCAAAACAACTTCGTCACATCCTTGAGGACTTATACAAGGGTTATCACGAAGCAAAATATTTTCAAAGCAAGCATACACACAAGCAATTTTAAAAAGATGAGAAAGTACCTAAGAGCCCATGGAAAACCATGGATAGAAAGGGTGCTAACACCTTCCCTTTATATAATCTACCCCCCGTACTCAGAATATCTCGAAAAAAGGTTTTTTCTGTTCTTTTTCCTTTTCCATGATTGGATGAAATAAAAGTTGGTGGCGACTCTTGCTTATCGCACATTTGCGAATACAAAATGCAAAACAGTATTAAACAGTCGGTTCTTCCACCGTATCACAGAACTGGCGACTCTGCGGGGGAACAAAAAGTGGGGTATACCTTAGGATCTAGGTCATATTTAATTGCTTTCTCTTGATTGTCTTGCTTGCTTTATATTTATGGGAACTGTTTGGGTTATTTGATCCTACACCCAGATCTTGGGAAAACCTTTTAGGTAAGTAGCAATAAACTGTGAGGGAACTATGCTAGGGTATACTGACATGGTTGAAGCAGTAGCTACGTTGATGTGGCACTTTAGTTGGTACGGGTAACCCTTGAGTCAATCAGGGAGAGTACGGGGCCGCCGCATGGTGTCGTGAAGCATCAACTGACCTTAGAACCTTTAATTTCCCAACTTGGGCATTAGAAAGTAGTGAGATAGCCGGACTCGGTGTAGAGCTGAGAACTGGTTGATACTCGATACTATACTCATTTAGATCAAACTTTCGGGATATTTCGGCCGCAAGAAAAGATCGCGTGAGCTGAGACAATGTCGATAAAGGATGGTCAGTGATATTGAGATCCTCTAGAACCCGACTACTATTTCTAAGACAGGTTTGAAACCAACTAACTTCAAGAGGGTACTACCTTTGACCTCATGCAAGCCTTAAACCTAAGGGCTTTGTGTGATTTGACTGTGCTTGATATACCTGTGTTTTATATACCTATGTTTATCATGACATCATGCATCATAACATAGCATCCATTCTTATTGCACTAACCATTTCAAAGGCCAAGGGAAATTATCTTTGCCCTGTTTTGCAGATCATGGCTTCTGTACGTAGAAACACTATCCGAATCAGCTTTTTGAAGATACCTTCCCAACTCAGAGAGCTAGTATCAAGGATTTCTGAAACTTCTGCGTTCACCAAGAGACATGGTCGACTTCTCGACCTGGTTACTGCAAACTTTGATGAAAAGATGATGAGTATGCTTTTTCAGTTCTTTAATCCCAAGTACCACTGCTTCACCTTTCCAGACTATCAGTTGGTACCTACCTTAGAAGAATTCTCTCAGCTATTGGATATACCCATTCTTGAGCAGTTACCCTTCACAGGTTTAGAAGAAGCTCCTAAGCCGGAAGTCATTGCCTCATCTCTACACCTGAAACGGGCCAACGTGGTATCCAATTGGGAAATAAGAAGTGGAGTCAAGGGTTTTCTAGCTAAGTTTCTGATAAACAAAGCACCGTTGTTTTGGGATGATGCAGACTTTCAGGCTTTCGAGGAGGTCTTGGATCTTCTAATCTATGGGTTAGTCCTATTCCCTAATCCGGGCTCATTCATAGACGTGAATGCTATCAAGATCTTTCTCTCTCACAACCCGGTGCCTACCTTGCTTGGAGATATTCTACATGCTCTCCATACTCGTACCATGAAGAGAAGAGGGATTCTGATGTGCTGTATGCCTATGTTGTCGAGGTGGTTTATTTCTCACCTCCCTAAGTCCATACTGAAGAATGAAGAAGGTTTTGGTTGGTCGCAAAGGATAATGTCGCTCGCTCATACAGATATTCTCTGGTGTTCTCGAGCTATGGAAAATACTGCCATTATAGATCGCTGTGGAGAATACCCTAATGTCCGGCTACTTGGCATCAGAGGGGGTATAACCTACAACCCTTGTTTAGCCCTGCGGCAATTTGGTTATGCTTGAAGGGATGGTCCCCATGAGTTACTTATCGAGGGTATTATATTCAACTATGAGGATGATGTCAAGAAGCACCGCCGGAGATTCATACGACCCTGGGGCATGGTAAACAGATTTGGCGCCAGGACTTTGGGAACAAAGACTTCCTTTCCTATGGAAACCTACCTACAATGGGTACGAGCTCGTGCCTAGCAGCTTATGATGCCCTATATGGCTGTTTTTCCAGTGATTGTGGAATCTACTACGGAGGAGGGTATTCCTTACACAGTTCTCTATCCTTATATGCCCACTGATCTTGGAGAATTACAGAGGTCTTGGATTCAGTTGATGAAGGAACGGGATGCTTACAAGGATCAATTCCATGCTCAGGAGAGGAAGGTCTTAGAGCTCACAAAGCAGTTGCATGAAGAAAGAAGACTCGATGACTATTCCGGCACAAAGAGGAAGCATCCATAGGAATTTTTATTGTCTTTTATAGTTTAAGATTTATTTTTTAAATTATAACGCCGAAAAGGCATTTGAACTTCAAATTCATCTAATAAAGTTTTTGTTTATTGTGGTTTGCAAATTTAAATTTCTCGAAGTCTTTGAAATCATTGCATTCCTATCCCATCCATAGCACATCATTACAGGTACCATTACAGGTTTCTCATCTTCTTTGCTGTTCATCTCACGCAGAAATGTCTTCTGAACAAAGCATAAAGGACCTTCAAGCATAGAACGCCCAATTCCAACAAATGTTCACAAGTCTGGCAAAAGGGAAGGAGGATCTGAAAGCCCTCATTCTGAAAGAGAAGAAGCAGAAGAAGAAGAAGAAGAAGAAGGCTGTCGGTATTCTGAATATGGGCAAAAGGTTTGGAGAGAGGTTGAAGCGACAAACTGATCTGACCTCCTCATCCAAGGGGAGGGAGAACCAAGAAGGAGAGAAGGACCATAGTACTGCAGTCTCTGACAATGATACTGATTATAACAATGAGCAATATCCTCCTGCTGAGGATAGATACAAATAGTTGGAAGATCGCCTGAGTGCCATGGAAGTTCAGAGGATACCTGGATTAGATTTTGAGGAATTGGGTTTGGTGTCGGGAGTGGTCATCCCGCAGAAGTTCAAAGCTCCAGTTTTTTCCAAGTATGATGGGGTGTCCTCCCCAAAACTGCATCTCTGTTCCTATGTCAGGAAGATCCAGCCCCACACAGCTGATAGAAATCTGTGGGTTCTCTTTTTTCAAGATAGTCTGTCAGGGACTCAACTTGAATGGTTCTACCAGCTAGAGGGAGAAAATATCTGAAACTGGGAAAATCTGGCTGTTGCTTTCTACAAGTAGTATCAGTATAATGCCGACCTTCCTCCCACTCGTACTCAACTCCAGAGTATGTCCATGGGTACAGGTGAATGTTTTAAAGATTACACGCAAAAATGGAGAGACTTGACTGGGAGAGTTCAACCCTTGTTGTCTGATAGGGAGTTGGTTGATATGTTCCTGGGAACGCTATCTGGTCCGTTCTTCAATCACTTGATCGACAGTTCATCAGCTGGTTTCACTGAGCTGATCCTAACAGGGGAAAGAGTAGAAGCGGGGATTCGAAGCGGCAAAACACAGAAGGATGCCTCTTCAAGTTCAGTAAAGAAGCCCTTTGCTGGTAAGAAGGAAGCCAATGCCATCTACAGCCCGAGGGGCCAAAATAGGTCTGAACACCGTCAAACCGTAAGTGCTGTGATGATACCTAGACCTGCAGTTGATCCACAACACAACAATCAACGAAGGAAAGAAAGATCACAACGACAATTTACTTGCATCAACATGACATTGGCTGAAGTTCTACCTCATCTGCTGAGATCTAACTTGGCAACCTTGAGAGAGGCTCCCAAGAATCCAAATACTACATCTCCCCGATATAATTCGAATGCCCGGTGTGCCTATCATTCTGAGAGTCCTGGCCACAATACAAATGACTGCTGGGTTCTGAGAAACAAAATACAAGCCTTGATTGAAGCTAAGGAGATAGATTTCGATGCTCCGGAGAAGCCGAATGTCATAACTGCTCCCATGCCTAAGCACGGCCGTGGAGTTAATGCTATTGATACTGATTTTTTTGTTACCTCTATCGATGAAGTTTCTACTCCTCTCATGGTTGTCAAGAAGAATTTGCTGTTGGCCGATTTATTTTCGGGTTGTGGTGAAGGTTGCCACATGTGTTCGCTTCTACCTTCTGGTTGTCGTTTGTTGAAATTAGGTGTTCAACGCCTCATAGATAGAAAAGAGATTCTGTTTGAGAAGACTATGATTCTTGTTGTTACAAATGAAGACGTCGCCATCATAACCATTTACTCCAATCCTTCCAAGGTTTCCTCGAGAAGACCTGTTATGATTACATCCGCTCCAAGAATTGCTCCACTAATAATCATTATTCCTGGTCTTGTCCCGTATGTCTCTGATAAAGCTGTCCCCTGGCATTATGGTGCTGATGTATACTATCATGGCACCAAACAAGACTTGAAAGAAGAAGAGGTAGATCCTGATATTGGTAACATTGTCGGAACTAGCAAAGTTACCCGAAGTGGAAGGGTCTTCTTTCCCAAGATTTCCCATAAGACTGTCAGCAAGCCCATTGTCATTACATCTATTGTTCCTGCTAGTACATCAACTATTGTTCCTGTTCTTACTCCATTCGACGAATCATCTAATACCCACGGCAAAGAAGTTGTAGGTGAGCCTGCCAGGATGGAGGCGCCTAAGAAAATTGTTGTGGAAGCCTCTAAGCAAGAAATAGAGGAAATACTGAAAATTATTAAGAAAAGCGACTACAATGTGGTCGAACAACTGGGGCAGACCCCATCGAAGATATCCATGTTGTCTCTATTTTTGTATTCTGAAGCCCATTCGAAGGCTTTTATTGCATTTCTCAAGACTGCGCATGTGCCGCAAGAGACTTCAGCTGATCAGTTCAAAGATTGTGTGGCCAGCCTGACTGCTGATAATGGGATGGGTTTTTCAGATGCGGATTTGACACCAAAGGGAAGGAAGCATAATGATGCTCTGCATGTCTCGATTGAATGCAGGGGCACCACAAACTCCAATGATGGTGCTACCTACTCCTTAATAGTGGGATAGCGTTGTTTAAAGGAAATAGAACAAAAATGACCTTTTTTTGAGTAGGTACATGCTACTAGGTACTTGCTCAAAACAAATCTTTTCACCCAAACACTTTTCAGAACAGTTTTCAAAACAACTTCGTCACATCCTTGAGGACTGATACAAGGGTTATCACGAAGAAAAATATTTTCAAAGCAAGCACACACACAAGCAATTTTAAAAATATGAGCAAGTACCTAAGAGCCCATGGAAAACCATGGATAGAAAGGGTGCTAACACCTTCCCTTTCTATAATCTACCCCCCGTACTCAAAATATCTCGAAAAAAGGTTTTTTTTATTCGTTTTCATTTTCCATGATTGGATGAAATAAAATTCGGTGGCGACTCTTGCTTACCGCATATTTGCGAATACAAAACACAAACCAGTATTAAATAGTCGGTTCTGCCACCGTATCACAGAACTGGCGACTCTGCTGGGGAACAAAAAGTGGGGTATACCTTAGGATCTAAGTCATATTTAATTGCTTTCTCTTGATTGTCTTGCTTGCTTTATATTTATGGGAACTGTTTGGGTTATTTGATCCTACACCCGGATCTGGGGAACACCTTTTAGGTAAGTAGCAATAAACTGTGAGGGAACTATGCTGGGGTATACCGGCACGGTTGAAGCAGTAGCTACATTGATATGGCACTTTGGTTGGTACCGGTAACCCTTGAGTCAATCAGGGAGAGTACGGGGCCGCCGCGTGGTGTCGTGAAGCATCAACTGACCTTAGAACCTTTAATTTCCCAACTTGGCCATTAGAAAGAAGTGAGATAGCCGGCCTCGGTGTAGAGTTGAGAACTGGTTGATACTCGATGCTACACTCATTTAGATCAGACTTTAGGGATATTTCGGCCGCAAGAAAAGATTGCGTAGCTAAGACAACGCCGATAAAGAATGGTCAGTGATATTGAGATCCTCTAGAACCCGGCTCCTATTTCTAAGACAGGTTTGAAACCAACTAACTTCAAGAGGGTACTACCTTTAAACTCATGCAAGCCTTAAACCTAAGGGCTTTGTGTGATTTGATTGTGCTTGATATACCTGTGTTTGCTATACCTATGTTTTTCATGACATCATGCATCATAACATAACATCCATTCTTATTGCACTAACCATTTCAAAGGCCAAGGGAATTTATCCTTGCCCTATTTTGCAGATCATGGCTTCTGTACGTAGAAACACTATCCAAATCAGCTTTGTGAAGATACCTTCCCAACTCAGAGAGCTAGTATCAAGGATTTCTGAAACTTCTGCGTTCACCAAGAGACATGGTCGACTTCTCGACCTGTTTACTGCAAACTTTGATGAAAAGATGATGAGTATGCTTTTTCAGTTCTTTGATCCCAAGCACCACTGCCTCACCTTTCTAGACTATCAGTTGGTACCTACCTTAGAAGAGTTCTCTCAGCTATTGGATATACCCATTCTTGAGTAGTTACCCTTCACAGATTTAGAAGAAGCTCCTAAGTTGGAAGTCGTTATCTTAGCTCTGCACCTGAAACGGGCCAACGTGGTATCTAATTGGGAAACAAGAAGTGGAGTCAAGGGTTTTCTAGCTAAGTTTATGATAAACAAAGGACAACTGTTTTGGGATGATGCAGACTTTCAGGCTTTCGAGGAGATCTTGGCTCTTCTAATCTATGCGTTAGTCCTACTCCCTAATTCGGGCCCATTCATAGACGTGAATGCTATCAAGATCTTTCTCTCTCACAACCCGGTTCCTACCTTGCTCAGAGATATTCTACACGCTCTCCATACTCGTACCATGAAGAGAAGAGGGATTCTTATGTGCTGTATGCCATTGTTGTCGAGGTGGTTTATTTCTCACCTCCCTAAGTCCATACTGAAGAATGAAGAAGGTTTGGGTTGGTCACAAAGGATAATGTCGCTCGCTCATACAGATATTCTCTGGTGTTCTCGAGCTATGGAAAATACTGCCATTATTGATTGCTGCGGAGAATACCCTAATGTCCCTCTACTTGGCATCAGAGGGGGTATAACCTACAACCCTTGTTCAGACCTGTGACAATTTGGTTATGCTCAAAGGGATGGTCCCGATGAGTTACTTATCGAGGGTATTGTATTCAACTATGAGGATGATGTCAAGAAGCACCGCCGGAGATTCATACGAGCTTGGGGAATGGTAAACAGATCTGGCGCTAGAACTTTGGGACTAAAGAATTCCTTTCCTATGGAAACCTACCTACAATGGGTACGAGCTCGTGCCCAGCAGCTTATGATGCCCTATATGGCTGTTTTTCCAGTGATTGTGGAACCCACTACGGAGGAGGGTATTCCTTACAAAGTTCTCTATCCTTATATGCCCACTGATCTTGGAGAATTACAGAGGTCTTGGATTCAGTTGATGAAGGAACGGGATGCTTACAAGGATCAATTCCATGCTCAGGAGAGGAAGGTCTTAGAGCTCACAAAGCAGTTGCATGAAGAAAGAAGACTCGATGACTATTCCGGCACAAAGAGGAAGCATCCATAGGAATTTTTATTGTCTTTTATAGTTTTAGATTTATTTTTTAAATTGTAACGCCTAAAAGGCATTTGAACTTCAAATTCAGCTAATAAAGTTTTTGTTTATTGTGGTTTGCAAATTTAAATTTCTCGAAGTCTTTGAAATCATTGCATTCGCATCCCATTCATAGAACATCATTACAGGTACCATTACAGGTTTCTCATCTTCTTCGCTGTTCATTTCACACCGAAATGTCTTCTGAACAAAGCATCAAGGACCTTCAAGCACAGAACGCGCAGTTCCAACAAATGTTCACCAGTCTGGAAAAAGGACAGGAGGATCTGAAAGCCCTCATTCTGAAAGAGAAGAAGAAGAAGAAGAAGGTTGTCGGTATTTTGAATATGGGCAGAAGGTTTGGAGAGTGGTTGAAGCGATAAACTGATATGACCTCCTCATTCAAGGAAGGGGAGAACCAAGAAGGAGAGAAGGACCCTAGTCCTGCAGTCTCTGACAATGATAATTATTATAACGATGAGCAATATCCTCCTGCTGAGGATAGATACAAACAGTTGGAAGATCTCCTGAGCACCATGGAAGTTCAGAGGATACCTGGATTAGATTTTGAGGAATTGGGTTTGGTGTCGGGAGTGGTCATCCCGCAGAAGTTCAAAGCTCCAGTTTTTGCCAAGTATGATGGGGTGTCCTGCCCAAAACGGCATCTCCGTTCCTATTTCAGGAAGATCCAGGCTCACGTAGCTGATAGAAATCTGTGGGTTCACTTCTTTCCAGATAGTCTGTCAGGGACTCAACTTGAATGGTTCTACCAGCTAGAGGGAGCAAATATCTGAAACTGGGAAGATCTGGCTGCTGCTTTCTACAAGCAGTATCAGTATAATACCGACCTTGCTCCCACTCGTACTCAACTCCAGAGTATGTCCATGGGTGCAGGTGAAGGTTTTAAAGATTACGCGCAAAAATGGAGAGACTTGGCTGGGAGAGTTCAACCCCCGTTGTCTGATAGGGAGTTGGTTGATATCTTCCTGGGAACTCTATCTGGTCCGTTCTTCAATCACTTGATCGGCAGTTCATCAGCCAGTTTCACTGAGCTGATCCTAACTGGGGAAAGAGTAGAAGCGGGGATTCGAAGCGACAAAACACAGAAGGATGCCTCTTCAAGTTCAGTAAAGAAGCCTTTTGCGGGTAAGAAGGAAGCCAGTTCCATCTACAGCCCGAGGGGCCAAAATAGGTCTGAACACCGTCAGACCGTAAGTGCCATGATGATACCTAGACATGCAGTTGATCCACAACACAACAATCAACAAAGGAAAGAAAGATCACAATGACAATTTACTTGCATCAATATGACATTGGCTGAAGTTCTTCCTCATCTTCTGAGATCTAACTTGGCAACCTTGAGAGAGGCTCCCAAGAATCCAAATACTACATCTCCCCGATATAATTCGAATGCCCGGTGTGCCTATCATTCTGAGAGTCCTGGCCATGATACAAATGACTGCTGGGCTCTGAGAAACAAAATACAAGCCTTGATTGAAGCTAAGGAGATAGATTTCGATGCTCTGGAGAAGCCGAATGTCATAACTGCTCCCATGCCTAAGCACGACCGTGGAGTTAATGCTATTGATACTGATTTGCTTTTTACCTCTATCGATGAAGTTTCTACTCCTCTCATGGTTGTCAAGAAGAATTTGCTGTTGGCCGGTTTATTTACGGGTTATGGTGAAGGTTGCCACATGTGTTCGCTTCTACCTTCTGGTTGTCGTTTGTTGAAATTAGGTGTTCAACGCCTGATAGATAGAAAAGAGATTCTGTTTGAGAAGACTATGATTCTTGTTGTTACAAATGAAGACGTTTCCATTATAACCATTTCCTCCAATCCTTCCAAGGTTTCCTCGAGAAGACTTGTTAGGATTACATCCGCTCCAAGAATTGCTCCACTAATAATCATTGTTCCTGGTCTTGTCCCGTATGTCTCCGATAAAGCTGTCCCCTGGAATTATGATGCTGATGTATACTATCATGGCACCAAACAAGACTTGAAAGAAGAAGAGGTAGATCCTGATATTGGTAACATTGTCGGAACTAGCAAAGTTACCCGAAGTGGAAGGGTCTTCTTTCCCAAGATTTCCCCTAAGACTGTCAGCAAGCCCACTGTCATTATATCTGCTGTTCCTGCTTGTACATCAACTATTGTTCCTGTTCTTACTCCAGTCGACGAATCATCTAATACCCGCGGCAAAGAAGTTGTAGGTGAGCTTTCCAGGACGGAGGCGCCTAAGAAAATTGTTGTGGAAGCCTCTAAGCAAGAAATAGAGGAAATACTAGAAATTATTAAGAAAAGCGACTACATTGTGGTCGAACAGCTGGGGCAGACCCCATCGAAGATATCCATGTTGTCTCTATTTTTGTGTTCTGAAGCCCATGCGAAGGCTTTTATTGCATTTCTCAAGACTGCGCATGTGCCGCAAGAGACTTCAGCTGATCAGTTCAAAGATTGTGTGGCCAGCCTGACTGCTGATAATGGGATGGGTTTTTCAGATGCGAATTTGACACCAAAGGGAAGGAAGCATAATGATGCTCTACATGTCTCGATTGAATGCAAGGGCACCACAAACTCCAATGATGGTGCTACCTACTCCTTAATAGTGGGATAGCGCTGTTTAAAGGAAATAGAACAAAAACGACCTTTTTTTGAGTAGGTACATGCTACTAGGTACTTGCTTAAAACAAATCTTTTCACCCAAACACTTTTCAGACTAGTTTTTAAAACAACTTCGGCACATCCTTGAGGACTGATACAAGGGTTATCACGAAGCAAAATATTTTGAAAGCAAACACACACACAAGCAATTTTAAAAAGATGAGCAAGTACCTAAGAGCCCATGGAAAACCATGGATAGAAAGGGTGCTAACACCTTCCCTTTCTATAATCTACCCCCCGTACTTAGAATATCTCGAAAAAAGGTTTTTTCTGTTCTTTTTCCTTTTCCATGATTGGATGAAATAAAAGTCGATGGTGACTCTTGCTTACCGCATATTTGCGAATATAAAACGCAAACCGGTATTAAACAGTCGGTTCTGCCACCGTATCACATTAGGGCATCCCAGCGAACCAAAAGGGTTTGGGCAAAAATTAGGGATATACATAAAAAATTTGTACACCCGGCAAGTCGAAAACCTGAATAGGCGGCTTGGGCAAAAAAGGGTATCCAGGTGGACTGAAAACCTGAAAGGACGGTCCAGGCAAAAGTTAGGGATTTAAAGCGTATAACTATGTCCCGTTGGATCACATTATAGCCAATCTTCAGTATCAACTATCAAGCTCAAACGGTACTAATCAATCCAATCAACTTTGGACAAGTAGCGAAAGGGATGCAACGCTCAAAAACTTAAAGGCAATAGCAGAATGGGAATCCAATGGGATTATTTCACATAGCTATTTTTTCTTTGTATACTATTTTTGTATAATTTCCATTCTTACGACAGCTTTCTCTTACTAGGATGCCCGTCTCCTTGTACGAAAATGCTTATTCAAGTTAATGCAAAACTATTCCTTTGAAAGTGAAAACTTCTGTTTTTATTTTTCTGTTTTGTGTGCGAAAACGTCCAGTGATTATTGTTGAACATATGCATTTGAATGTGATTACTTCTTACAAGTATACACCTAAAAATAGAAAGACAGTTGCTAATCACTTTAAGAAACTAAGGGCCATCCACAAAATCCCCGCAAATGTTTTCCTCGGTAGATACCTTCTCCAGCAGCTACAAAAGCAAGGGCATTCTACTACAAGGTTACTGCCATATTCTCAGCATGCAGCCTATTGATGTCAGTTGTTCTCACATTCCCGGCAGAGCAAAAATCTCTAATTACTGCTCCAAAATTCCCCAGTGAAGTTGCTAAGCTTCTCAGGATTCCCTAATAGTATTTCAATAAAATCCCCAAACAGTTCACAGAGTTTACCTTCCCCAATAGAGTTTATTTCTCTAACAACGGAAGTTCATCTCCCTGCATTTCAACTTCAACAAATCTGAAGACCTACATTCTTCACCCCCAACAACTGTTAGGGATTTATTTTCCCTAGTTTAGCAATACAACAATGGAACAAATGACACGTTCATACTTTGCATTCTTACCAAAATCATAGCATATGCAGAACAAATGCATATATCACAATCTCATTTACTTTGAGAGCATCATGCAATTCATACATCATGACATCGCATGAAACAAACTTTACCTTTCCAGGTTGAGTTTGCAGAAAGGAAAAAACTATGAGCTTATACAACAGGTAAAAGATTAATGCCTGAAACCATACGGGAAAAATATCTACACGACCAATTGGTATGAACTCCCAAAGCAAGACATGTTCACCATTAAATACAGTAGGCCATGGATTAACGCCCGAAACCAGATGAAGCAACTATCCACGTGACCAATGTTGCCAAGTTCCGGATTAATACCTGAAACAAGACAGGACAACTATCCGTGAATAAG
Source organism: Vicia faba (assembly GCA_948472305.1). Taxonomy (NCBI): domain Eukaryota; kingdom Viridiplantae; phylum Streptophyta; class Magnoliopsida; order Fabales; family Fabaceae; genus Vicia; species Vicia faba. The sequence goes on along the minus strand of OX451738.1, from coordinate 1,203,656,427 downwards.
AGATTGAAGATTAATACATGTAACAAGCCAGGAAAACTATCTTTCTTTCTCAGGTCAGAGGTTAATACCTGTAACAATCCAGGACAACTATCTCGACGACCAATAAAAACCAAGTTCCAGATTAATACCTGAAACCAGCCAGGAGAACTATCTGTGGACGACCAACTGTGGATTAATACCTGTAACAAGCCAGAAGAACTATCTACATAAGGAGATTGAAGATTAATACCTATAACAAGCTAGGAAAACTATCTTTCTTTCTCAGGTCAGAGAATAATACCTGCAACAAGCCAGGACAACTATCTCGACGACCGATAAAAACCAAGTTCTAGATTAATACCTGAAACCATCCAGGAGAACTATTTGTGGACGACCAACTATGGATTAATACCTGTAACAAACCAGGAGAACTATCTACATAAGGATATTGAAGATTAATACTTGTAACAAGCCAGGAGAACTATCTGTGGACGACCAATTATAGATTAACACCTGAAACCAGACATGAAAACTAGACGAAGCAATCTTACACGGGTTTCTTCTCATGATTTCCAGATGCAGTCTGACACAGACTCATCCTGAAGCATCCCTACACAGGCTCCTTCTCATATATCTCCATATGTAGACTAACACAGACTCATCCTGAAACAACCCTACACAGACTTTTTCTAATATGTCTTTAGGTAACAGTTAATTCCATTATCCCCAACAAGTTACTGTGAAGCCTGGATTTCGACCAGAAAGCAGAAAACTTTCATCTCTCCAGTCAAGAGATAGATTCCCCAGTAGAGTAATGGACAACTAAAGTTCCTAGACTCTATTCCACACAGAATTTTCCTCGAGCAGGAGAACAACAGAAACCCACATTCCCCAGCAGACTCCTCTTCAGACAGCAGGAACAGGAATCCCCATAAAGAGATCTCTTATAAAGTCAGCATCTACTTCAGATGGCATCTTTAAGCCCATCTCCGACGACTCTTAGTCATCTTTTCCAAATGGCATATGTAAGCCCATTCCCAACATCATGAACCATCGATGTTACTTCAGGCGAGTGCAAATTTCTGGGCACTCTAGTGTTCAGTCATATTTCACCTTCAGATCACGAAAGGCAGACAAGCCAATCTAAACCCTCAAGTTTAATAAGATTGAACAGGGGCAGCTATTGTTCCCCCAAAATTTTCCCTCCCATTTTTACTTAAAACATGATCCTAGAGATCCTCAATTGCTCAAGGTTGACCAAGAATTGACCAGACAAATTCTCCTCCTAAGCAATGAAACTCTAACTAGGGTTTCACTTATCATCAAGATGTGTGAGATCCAAAGGTCTCAAATGTTTTCCATTTTCCTAATATGTCTTCAAGATTTTCCATGATAAGTTTCATGCCTTGCACTACAAGTTTTCCCAATCAATTGCTCAAATGCTTGGAAATCAACTGTACTAGGTCAAAAGTCAACTGTGGCCCATGTACAGTCAAACTTCAATATTTTTGGTCAACATCAACATTTTGAAGTGATATATATCATTTGATCGAGGGTTGATCAGGATTCCTCAAGAAATGCTCTCAATTTATCAAAAGTCAAGAATTGCTAAATTAGGGTTTCTATAGGAAAAGTCAACCAAACTTTGCCCAGGCATAACTTTCACATACTTTATCCATTTTCCCCCAACCAAATCCCATATTGAAAAGAATCTCATTCCCTATAACTTCTCTTCAGCCCTCAAGTCCAAGAAAAGCACCATTTGAAAGATACAAGCTCATACGTTACAAGTCATTTTCAAAAAGTCAACAACAGTCACTTTTTTCCAAGACCTTTTACATCAAGATAATATCTTCAAATGCAAAATTGATCAAATTAGGGATTGAAGTAGACATCTTGGGCTTTGCAAAAAGTCCAAGATCATCATCATGAGATCAAAATTGAGCAAGTTATGGCTTGCCCAAGTTGGGAAAATTTGGGAAATTTTAAGAATTAGGCATTGAGCAAACTTGAAGTTTTAGGTCAATGGCTTAATTTATTGGACTTCAAGCATCTTCCTAATCTTATAGAGGACCTCTAAAATAATTCTTACCATGCCCTGCATTTTCTAGCTATTTTATTCATATTTATTTTAATTTATTTCAAACAAATATAAAATAAAATGTATAAAATAATTAGAAGTAGGCTTTGACATGTGGGTTGATGCTTTGGACAACCATAAGGCCCATGAATTCGTGCATTAGTGACTAGATACATCCAAGTTTGAAAAAAGACAAGATTCCACTTTTTTGCCAAAAATTCAAATTCTTATTCATGGCTTTAAGACACATGATTAAGATTGTTTAAACCATTTCTCTCTTGTCCCCTCCTTCTACTCTACATATACATCACATTAGCAAGCATAAGACACGATTACACAGCCTAGAAAAAGCTCTACAAATTTTGCAAAAATTATCAAAAGTTGTAAAAAAATTCGCATCTCTAATTCCAGCCATCATTTGTCCAAACAAAGGGTTCAAACACCCTCCTGAGACTTCCAGGAACCCAACCCAGCCCTCGAGCAAGAAGTACCGCGCCTAGAACCGGCAAATCGAAGCACACTCATCTTTGGTAATTTTTTATTTCGTATTGATGATTTCATGATGATTTAAGAGTTTTCCATGTCTGCTTCGTGTTTAGGATGATCAATAGAGCAAGTCTAACGTGAAATATGTGAAAATAGGATCCAGAATAGGATTGTGCCATTTCTAAGGCACGATCAGAGTTCTTCGTCATATCTCAAAATCCAGGGATCTTCAAGTCAAATAGACCCCAAATTCGTGGTTTGGAGGAAATTTCGTGTGGGATAGGGGCTTTGGTTTTTGTTTCAACTGACGTTTTGTTGATTTTACAGGTTTTGAGTAACCGGAGAAGACGACCGAAGTTTGACTCCGGCATCCCTCTGGTTGTGTGCATTGTCAATATCTCATTGGATCATTCAAACCAGCGCATACATTTTTTTTAAAATTTTAGACATTGACGTTTTTTATATATATTATATTATTGATTTTATATAATGAATTACAAGGTAGCTCAGCTGGAAAGGAGCGTTTGTGTGAAGGGAGAGGACCTGGGTTCAAATCCCAAGTCCAACATTTTTTCATTTTCCTAATAATTTCATGCAGATTCTATACTTCAATGGCCAGGAGCATACTATACACGCCTTCAAATTACAATCACTAGATCATGATTGATCTAGATCCAAGGGTTTGAGCGTGCAGATCCAACATATGCCATCAAAGCCAGTCCTCACTGAATCCAAAAGCAAGTCTGGGCTCTCTATTGGGCCAGCGAAATTTCCAAACAAACACCCCATTTCTTTTCAGCATTTAGGCCCATTTAATTTTTGTTTTATCATCCTTTTAATTTACCTTTTATTATTTACTTATTTAATTAACCAAATAATAATAAAAAAGCTCAATAAAAATTAGGTTTAGATTTTTTTTATTAAATAATTAATTTCTTTAATTAATTAATTATTTTAACCATTTTAATTAATTTAAAATGAATTAGAATTTAGGATCTAATTTAGTTTTTAATTATTTTCTTTTTATAACAAAATAATAATAAATAAATAAAACCTAGACTATTTTCTTAAATTAATTTTATTTTCTAAATAAGTTTTAGGATAATTTTAATCTAATTATTTTCTTAAATAAAAAAAAGGAACTCTTACTTACTAGGTTTTTAGACGTCTTTACCTTTCGCGCGTTATTGATTTTTCGCATTTTTACATTATTGTACCTGTATACTGGATGTAATAGACTAATTAGGATTTCTACCGCGTTCCTTATTTTTTCTTCCCCCAAGTTTTGTACATTGTAAATATCCCCCGGCTTAAAGCCATGTGTTGTACCCCAAAATTTACCCTCCTCTTTTTCACAAGAAATCACAGCTTCGGGCTTTTCCTGATTTTTCAGATTGGCTCAAGAATCGGTCCAACAGGCTTTTCTTATCAGTCTACCCAAAATTAGGGTTTTCATTGATTTTGAATCAGTCAAGCAGATTATTAGGGTTTCTATTGATTTGGTTGAGTTTGGCTCAGGGTTTGATCAAGCAGACGTTTCTTTGGAAGTGAATCCAAAATTAGGGTTTGCACACGCATTCTCAGAAGGAATTGAATCCACAGTATTTCAATTGACTGTCACATGGTTTTGACGTTTGTTCAAGATTTTTGTTTGTTTCCCAAAACCTAAACATCTGGGATAGAAGCTAAGGCATTTGAATTGAAAGTTTGAAGCGTTGGTTTAATCAGTAAAGCGGAGACGTATGGACGTTTGTTTGTTTAATTATGCAATGCTTTTGGTTATTTGGAATGTCGGGCTTACTTTTGGTTAATGCAAGGTTGTGAGACTGCGACGTTTGTTGATTATTTATATTTTCTAAGTTAAATTAGTTGGGATGCATTTCCAATTATTATAATTCAAGAAATTTAAATGATTAAATAAACAAGTGCAGAAGAAATAAAGAATTATCTGACAAAAGATTTTTTATTCATTTTTAATTATTGTTACAAGTGTTATTTGAATACAGTAAATTTATTTACAGTGTTTATAATGATGTTTATTACAATGGTTAAAAATAAAATAAATCTATGTTCTAAATCTCTTGAAGTCTTCATCTTCTACTGCTGCTTCCCTTGCCCCAACTGGTGTTTACCTGCAAAGACAGAAAAAGAGAAGTCAATAACAGTTAAATTGGAAAATCATTTTCAGACAGTTAATCAAAAAACTCATCATTAAAGGTTGCTGGCCGGAATCAGTTTGTTCTGGTTTTCATCGTATTTTGCTCGTCCTCTCTGCAAATCGCAAGAAGATTTATCTTCTTGGTTTACAAAGATGAAAAGTGAAATTAAATGTTTGCAAGCATATGAATCAATTAAACAAAATGCACAAAGCTGCATAAATTCAAACTGAAATGCCAAACCAAATTGCATTGTCAAACTGAACAAACAAGTTGCACAATGTAAACTGGGCAAACCAAACTGTCAAAGAGGCAAACCAAACTGTCAAAGAGGCAAACCAAACTGTCAAAAAGATATCAAAACAAAAAGGCTGTCAACAGGCTATCAACACTACCAATGCAGAAAATCTGGAAGAAAGGACAAGATGCAGAGCAAAACCAAAATGCAAGCAATATTTCAAAACACTTTCATCATTTTCCAGCCAACACCTTTTCAGAATAAAAAGTACCTTTAAGCAATATAATATGCTTTCTGGAGAGAGAGAAAGAGAAAAAGAAAAGCAGGTTTGCAGTTTGGCAGGAAAAAAGATATAGATAAATATAACAAGAACATAACTGTTCAAGAGGGGGTAGAACACATAAAGAAATATATACCAAAAAACTGTAAACACCCTTCAACAAGCCTTGAGGCCTGTTACCAACAAACCCTCAATAAACCTGTTCAAGCACCAGTTACTAAACCAGAAGCAAATACCTATTAAGTTGCAAACTGCACAAGCCTGCCTAAAGAAAACTGCACCAGTTACATACCAGATGCAATAACTTCAAACCTGCCAAACTTACAGAAGCATAACAAGCCTGCCTCAAGCCTGCATCAAAAACCTTACCAAGCAAGCAAACTTTCAAGCCAACCTTTAAACCTGTTAAAACCTGTCAAATTGCAAATTTCAAATAAACCTGCTTGCCTCAAAACTGCCTTCAAGCAAGCAAGTTTTCAGGCCTGTACCATACAAACCTGTTAAAGCCTTCAACCTGCCTTCAATACCAAACAACCAAACTCAAGCAAGTCCACAAATATCACATAAACAAACACCTCAGAACCAAGTTCATCATAGGCAAAAACAACATCATCAAATACCAAACAAGCAAATAAGCAACTCAGAAGCAAAAGCATTTGAAGCAAGCATCTCAGATATCATCATCATTGGAAACCAGCCAAGCCCAAGAGAGAGGAAGAAAGTCAGAAGTAAACAAACAATCTCAGAAATCATCATCATTGAGAATCAAAATCCGAAGAAAGGAAGAAGTCAAAAGTAAAAACAACAACAAAGGCAAGCATTCAAATACTCAGAGGCAAGCATGTCCAGAAGAAAGGTTTTCAGGATATAATATCATCACAAAACCTAGACAAAGCAAAATATACAAATACCAGGAAGCCCTTGTCATCATACTCCCTCCGCCTCGGCCACCCTAGAGCGCCTCCATCCCAAACTCCCTCTCCATCGCCTCTCCAAGAACGAGATCAGCAAGGTAGCATTTTTCCCCTTCCTTTTTCTGCTTCACACCTCACACAAACACGAACATCCATGGTTAAAACATTGTGAAATAAAACATGCAAGATTGAAATCCAAAAAACCCTAAAAAATGTTCAGAAGGAAAAATTATTACCTTTTTTTTCACCGCCTGAACAACCGTGGAAAGAGGAGAGTGGAGGTGGCGCCTGGTAGCCTGAGGCAAGGAGAGGAGACATCAGAAGCCATGGTTGAGAATGATGAAGAGACGAATAAGAAAGGAGAGGAGCGACGCCGTTCTAAGCCAAACAAACTAGGTTCTGAAACAAAACAATGTGAACCCTAACAAAATCCTTGTTACAAACCATTTGGGTTTTCGCCCCATCCAACTTCTAAGCCCAAACAAACTGGCTCCTGCACCCCCTTTTTTGTGTTAAGCTGTTTTTATTTTGTTATTTGGGCCAAACAATCTCTAAGCCCATTTAACTTCCTTTTTTTTATGTTTACAAACCAATACCTTTTTTTTATTATCACTTCATTTTCTTTTTCTTTGTTAAAAATAATATATTACCTTGTTGTATAAATTTTACTAATACTTTTTATTACACCTAAAATATGTAAATATTAGATTTTATTAAGTTAATTAATTTTAAAACTTTTGTTTAATTAATCTTATACAAGTTTCTAAAAAACATTAACAAAAACACAAAAATAATAATAATACTTAATTTGCATTAGGTTAACATTTTGATCATTTGTAAATAACCATATGCATTGCACAATACTTTTATTTCTCTTCGATTCTTATACCTTGTTATATTTTACATTGAGAATGCGACGATTCGATTTGGTTGTAAATAATATTTGGACACTACTATTCTGATAAGACTCATCCCCATTTGTAAACATTTGTACCCCCATCCCCGGATACTTATTTGTAATAGCTTAGACTTTAAATTCCCACAATTTATCGCTTTTCATATACTGTATAGTAATTAGGGTTTGTATGCGAAGATTCAAAATCAACCGCTAGATAACCTAACACAAAGATAAATGCATGAAAATCAATACACAATTCACACTTGCACCTCTAGGCTAACCTCGCTTGTTGCTTCGGAAAAATGCAATCATGTCCCTCGAGTATGAGACACTCTAGAAAATGTCCCTTCAATAAACAAAGATCGTTAGTCCCTCGATGACCCTCGATGTTGCCTTCGATAAAACGATCTCGTCCCTTATAAAATTGCTAGAGCGTCTCACAAGTTGCCTTCCATGATTGTATACGATGACCCGCGCCTGTCCCGTTAACATCCTAACACAAGGTTGTTCACCAAATACAATGGTGAAACAACACTGTTAAAAGGGTTAAAAACATAAGAAAGATCTTTGAGTAAATTAGGGTAGATAGCTCTTAGTTACTTGATCAAAAATCTTGCAAAACATCCTTGCCATTTTTCAAACACACATCACAACACAACTTCAAAAACAATTTCAAAACAACTTTCAAAACATTGAATTATCGTTTCAAAAAGACATACACCTTTGTATATACTCAAACAAGAGTCATTACAATGGTTGCCTAGATAAGGCATCTTTTTCAAAACATTTTCAAAAACCACACACACAAAGCACCATTTCAAACAATTGAAAAGCAAAGGCAAGTGATCTAAGACAAGTAACTAAGAGCCCATGGATAACCATGGATGAAAAGGGTGCTAGCACATTCCCTTTTCATAATCTACCCCCCGAACCCACGAAAACATCTCAAAGGTCTTTCCTGTGCTTTTTGACCTTTCCTTAGGATAAATAAAAAGTTGGTGGCAACTCTTGCTAAACCGAACATTTGCGAACACAAACGCAAAACCTCAAGTCAGTTCTCCGTATCACAGAACTGGTGACTCTGCTGGGGATATTTTTAAAAAGTGGGGTTACCTTAGGGTTTTAGATCACATTTACATGCTTACTTTGATTGCTTTGATTGCTTTACTTTTTGGGTCCTTGTTTGGGTTTGTTGTAAATCCTACACTCGGATTTGGGGGCACCTTTTTAGGTAAATAGCAATAAACTGCGAGGGAACTGTGTGGGGTATACCGACATGGTTGAAGTAGTAGCTATGTTAGTGTGACATATTTGTGGGTACCGGTAGCCCTTGAGTAGTCAAGGAGAATACGGGGCCGTTGAGTGATGTCATGAAGCACTAACGAACTCTAGAACCTTACTTGACCATCTTGGCCTTTTTAGGGGTAGTGAGATGACCGACTTTGGTGCAGTCCGAAGTTGGTAGATACTCGATACTACACTCATTGAGGATTATTTTATTGGAATATTTTGGTCGCCAGTCAAGTGGCTAAACCGAAACAATGAACACAGAAAATAATCCAGTGATATTGAGCTCCTTAGAACCCGGTTTCTATTTTAGGACAGGATGGGCCAACTAACTTCAAGAGGGTACTTACCTACGAACCCCATGCAAGCCTAAACCTAAGGACTTGTTTGCTTTGTGTGAATATGATTACCTGTATATACATTTACTTGCTTTTGCATACATGTACATAACATCATAACATCATACCATAGAATTTTCAATAACCATTTCAAGGATCTCGAGGGTCTTTTGATACAGGGGCACGTTGAGCTAGACGTCTACCAAAGGGTAAGAGGTTTCATTTTCCTCTAAACAAACGCCGTCAAAGATCAAGTGCAACAACTTGAATCAGGGGCTATGACCCACTTGACATGGTGAGCTTGATTCTCGTGGAAAGACATCCACCACTACAAGGTTCTCCAATCAAAGATGTTGATCGAAGTTAAACCTCTAACATATTCTTGTGTTTATCCCGAGAGATTCTTGAAAACATTGCATACATATGTCATACATATCATTGCATAACAGGTCTCCCAATGCAGGTCTCTCATGTTCTCGCTGTTTATTTCAGCAATGGCTTTCCAACGAGACAACCAAGATCTTCGGGCTCAAAACGCCCAACTTCAAGAAATGTTCTTGAACCTATCCCAGGGGCAAGAAGAGATAAAAGCTCTCCTCACAAGGGGCTTGGTCCTAGGGAATCCAGGAGGCATCAGGAATGATCAGTTGGAAGGGCTACAAATTGAGTTGGCAACAATGAAGATCCATATGATGGGACAGCTGGTGGGCCAGATGGCTCTCATTCAAGACTTAGCTCAAAGACAAGAAGAGCTCAGGGTCCTCGTCAACAAACTGCTTCGGGATAACCAAGTGGGGCAAACAACTAAGGTTGAAGAGCAAGTCATCATTCAACCCCCTTTGAGACAAGAAGACAAGGGAAAAGCTCCTCAACTTGCTTCAGGGTCACGATCCCAGCAACAACCTCGTCAGCAGCAAGAGGGTAATCAGTGTAAAAAAATACGTCTGGAAGACATTTCTCTGAGACTGACATACCATCATCTCTGATACTGAAACGCTTGTTGGAGGTCAACCTACTTGCTTTAAGGGATCCTATTCGGAATCCCAACACCTCTGCTCCTACCTATCACTCCAATGAAAGGTGTGCATACCACTCCCATAGTCCTGGACATGACACCGACGACTGTTGGACTATGAAGAACAAGATCCAAGATTTGATCGACGAAGGAGTGTTGGAATTCATGCCAGATGGTGAGATGAAAATCTTCCGCTAAGGGTTCTCCATTTGAAATGACAAAGCTCAAACTGAGAGACTTTTGTTCCATTTGAATTTTCAAAGTTGTAATTTATTTTGTTATTTAAACAATTATCTGTTGATGTCAAACTCTGTTTCATTAATGCATTGCATATGTTTGTCTTGAATTCATCCATTCGTTTTCACTATTCTTGTGCTTTATTTATGACATTTAACTCTTGCAAAAGCTACAAGACTTTAGAGGGAGGATGACAAAATAATACCATAATCTCATATAATATGCTTTTGGACAGACCTTGCTGACGATGTACAGACATTTCTTTCAAATCCTAAACACTGGAGTTATAAGGAAGATAATCCCTAGTCAACCCCTTTGAGCCAAAGAAGTAGGAGTTTTCTGTTTTAAAACAAATTGAAACCTTTGATTAAACCTGGGGCAGGGTAGTCTCTCAGTTAATTCAAAAAAGATGTGCATTGAAGTCGCAAACTCTCAGTTCGTAATACAACGAATGACATCAAAAGCATTCCTCTAGAATCAAAAGACAACTATGGTTCCTTACCTCATAGGCAGTCAATCTCTCAAAAGAGAAAAGCCCATTGAGCCAAAACCAAAAAAGGAGGCTTAAGAAAGTTGGGGCATCCCGCTGACTATAATCTCGAAAATAGGAACATTTAGGCAAAAGTTAGGGATAACAAATCAAAAGAACGAGGTCATTACAAATCCTCAACGACATGAAAAATGTTGCAAAAAAAAAAGAGATGATGACTGCCTTCCAAAATCCAACTTGTGTGAACCATCACCAAAACGTCGTTCCAGACTCATTTGGAGTTCAAACGCACAATTAACTGAGTTTAGGATTGAAGAACATCGCGAAGAGAGGGTGGGTACAAATATACTTTGAGCCTTTATCCTTTGTTTCTTAAACCGTGAACCAAGCCACGTTACAACCCTTCAAAAGTCCTAACTGAAGCATGGGTTAGTTCGAAAGCATACTGTTACAAAAGGTATCCTGACTCCTGTAAGGCTTTGCCCTAAATCTTGTGTTGAATTTGTCTTATAAAAAGTTTTCTGCTAAAAAACGCATTTTCTCAAAACTTCAAGACAGACATAAACTTTGCATTACTTGAATATCACTGTTTGCATTTGGCTATTTGTTTGACAGCGGAGAAATTCACACAACGAATATCCGATGAACGAAAGCTCTCTCTGTGAACAAAATCAATTCAAAAAGGATGACACTTCCCTTGACAAATCTCATATCAACAAGGAGGCATGACATGTCACTATCCAGCACACCTAGGGCAGTCCAGTCAAGATTCCAGGAAATCTCTCAAAGAATTGCAGAGTAACCAGGGGCAGGCCTCCCTCACCATCACTTGGGGCGTTGAACATCAATCTCAGTGAAGGGTTACATACAATGCCCCAAACGTTCGCTACTAGGGGCAATGACAAGTCTCCCCAAAGTCCTTCTCATGGTATGACTCCTCAGCAAGGGTTTAATCTCTAAAAACCTTTTCCCAGCTGAATCAACCTCAAGAATCCTCGAGGATTTCCCCCAACGAAGATGTCACCTCTCTAGCGGACTGACGACATGGTTTATTTCCCCAACAACACCAGGATTTCCCAGCTTGAGTTTGCCTCTCTGACTACTATAAATCAAAGGACCACAACTCCTCTTCTCCAGTAGGCTACTCTACAATCCCCATCAAGTTACTGCAAAACCTGGACCCGACCAGATATCAGTTCAACTTCGATTCCCCAGTAGAGCAACGGACGACTAAGACTCCTGAACTCTTTTTCCCAAGCAGGAATAAACATTTTCCCCACAGAGTGATACCCCTCAGAGTAATCTCTTCATCAAGTTTATTCCCCAACAGAGTTATTTTCTCCTACAGGTTTATTCTCACAATCGTCTTCGTTCATCATCCCCAGCGGAAACGAAGAACTCAACCATACTCTTCAGCAGCAGTCCAGGGTTTAACGACTCCCCAACACTTGCCAAGGATTTATTTTCCCAGAAAAAAGAGAAGGTCAATCAAAAGATGGCTACCATCAACCTTTTCAAGTTCCGGATTAATACCTGTAGCAAGCCATGAAAATATCTGTGGACGACTGATTGTAGACTGATACCTGAAATAAGCCAGGAAAAGTATCTACATGAAGAGATTAAAGATTAATACCTGTAACAAGCCAGGAAGACCTTTCTTTCTCAGGTCAGAGATCAATACCTGAAACCAGCCAGGACAGTATCTCCTTGACCAACCTTTTCAGATCCCAGTTTAAAACCTGTAGCAAGCCAGGAAAATATCTGTGGACGACTGATTGTAGACTGATACCTGAAACAAGCAAGGAAAAGTATCTACATGAAGAGATTGAAGATTAATACCTATAACAAGCCAGGAAGACCTTTCTTTCTCAGGTCAAAGATTAATACCTGAAACCAGCCAGGACAGTATCTCCTTGACCAACCTTTTCAGGTCCCAGTTTAATACCTGTAGCAAGCCAGGAAAATATCTGTGGATGACTGATTGTGGATTGATACCTGTAACAAGCCAGGAAAATTATCTACATGAAGATATTGAAGATTAATACCTGTAGCAAGCCAGGAAGACTTTCTTTCTCAGGTCAGACATCAATACCTGAAACCAGCCAGGACAATATCTCCTTGACCAACCTTTTCAAGTCCCATATTAATACCTGTAGCAAGCCAGGAAAACCATCTGTGGACGAGGGATTGAAGATCAATACTTGTAACAAGCCAGGAAAACTATCTTTCTTTCTTAGGTCAGAGATTAATACCTGAAACCAGCCAGGACAACTATCTCATCGACCAACCTTTTCAAGTTCCAGATTAATACCTGTAGCAAGCTAGGAAAACCATCTGTGGACGAGGGATTGAAGATCAATACCTGTAACAAGCCAGGAAAATTATCTTTCTTTCTTAGGTCAGAGATTAAATACCTGAAACCAGCCAGGACAACTATCTACTCGACCAGCTCAAACAATTCAACAATCATTTCTGGATGGCATCTTTAAGCCCATCTCCAACAACTATCCATCATATCTCCAAATGGCATCTGTAAGCCCATTCCCGACATCATAATACCTGTAACAAGCCAGGAAAACTATCTACATGAAGAGATTGAAGATTAACACCTGTAACAAGCCAGGAAACTGTCTTTCTTTCTCATGTCAGAGATTAATACCTGAAACCAGCCAGGACAAATATCTACTCGACCAACTCATGCTTATTCAACTTCAAGACTTTTGAAAACAGTTTACGGGTGCTTCCAAATACAGATGTCTATCTATTGCTTATTCAGAACCCCAACTCAGAGACATTCCAAAACATGGACACCTTTCTGATACTCATTTCTCTCACCAACAACATAACAGTTCAACATACATTCCAGATGGCATCTTTAAGCCCATCCCCCGACAAGATTCTGTCACATTCCAGATGGCATCTTTAAGACCATCTCCAAATGGCATCTTTAAGCCCATTCCCTCAACTACGCTTTGACGAGTGAAAATTTTTTGGGCACTCTAGTGTCCAATCTCCTTTTACCCTCGAGTCGCGAAAGGAAAACTTGCCAATCTAACTCTTCAGGTTCAAGAAGATTGAACAGGGGCAACTGTTGTACCCCAAAATTTGCCCTCCTCTTTTTCACAAGAAATTACAGCTTCGGGCTTTACCTGATTTTTCAGATTGGCTCAAGAATCGGTCCAACAGGCTTTTCTTATCAGTCTACCCAAAATTAGGGTTTTCATTGATTTTGAATCAGTCAAGCAGATTATTAGGGTTTCTATTGATTTGGTTGAGTTTGGCTCAGGGTTTGATCAAGCAGACATTTCTTTGGCAGTGAATCCAAAATTAGGGTTTGCACACACATTCTCAGAAGGAATTGAATCCACAATATTTCAATTGACTGTCACATGGTTTTGACGTTTGTTCAAGATTTCTGTTTGTTTCCCAAAACCTAAACATCTGGGATAGAAGCTGAGGCATTTGAATTGAAAGTTTGAAGTGTTGGTTTAATCAGTAAAGCGGAGACGTATGGACGTTTGTTTGTTTAATTGTGCAATGCTTTTGGTTATTTGGAATGTCGGGCTTACTTTTGGTTAATGCAAGGCTGTGAGACTGCGACATTTGTTGATTATTTATAATTTCTAAGTTAAAGTAGTTGGGATTCATTTCCAATTATTATAATTCAAGAAATTTAAATGATTAAATAAACAAGTGCAGAAGAAATAAAGAATTATCTGACAAAATATTTTTTATTCATTTTTAATTATTTTTTCAAGTGTTATTTGAATACAGTAAATTTATTTACAGTGTTTATAATGATGTTTATTACAATGGTTAAAAATAAAATAAATCTATGTTCTAAATCTCTTGAAGTCTTCATCTTCTACTGCTGCTTCCCTTGCCCCAACTGGTGTTTACCTGCAAAGACAGAAAAAGAGAAGTCAATAACAGTTAAATTGGAAAACCATTTTCAGACAGTTAATCAAAAAACTCATCATTAAAGGTTGCTGGCCAGAATCAGTTTGTTCTGGTTTTCATCGTATTTTTCTCGTCCTCTCTGCAAATCGCAAGAAGATTTATCTTCTTGGTTCACAAAGAGGAAAAGTGAAATTAAATGTTTGCAAGCATATGAATCAATTAAACAAAATGCACAAAGCTGCATAAATTCAAACTGAAATGCCAAACCAAATTGCATTGTCAAACTGAACAAACAAGTTGCACAATGTAAACTGGGCAAACCAAACTGTCAAAGAGGCAAACCAAGTTGTCAAAGAGGCAAACCAAACTGTCAAAAAGATATCAAAACAAAAAGGCTGTCAACAGGCTATCAACACTACCAATGCAGAAAATCTGGAAGAAAGGACAAGATGCAGAGCAAAACCAAAATGAAAGCAATATTTCAAAACACTTTCATCATTTTCCAGCCAACACCTTTTCAGAATAAAAAGTACCTTTAAGCAATATAATATGCTTTCTGGAGAGAGAGAAAGAGAAAAAGAAAAGCAGGTTTGCAGTTTGGCAGGCAAAAAGATATAGATAAATATAACAAGAACAGAACAGTTCAAGAGGGGGTAGAACACATAAAGAAAAATATACCACAAAATTGTAAACACCCTTCAACAAGCCTTGAGGCCTGTTACAAACAAACCCTCAATAAACCTGTTCAAGCACCAGTTACTAAACCAGAAGAAAATACCTGTTAAGTTGCAAACTGCACAAGCCTGCCTAAAGCAAACTGCACCAGTTACATACTAGATGCAATAACTTCAAACCTGCCAAACTTACAGAAGCATAACAAGCCTGCCTCAAGCCTGCATCAAAAACCTTACCAAGCAAGCAAACTTTCAAGCCTGCCTTTAAACCTGTTAAAACCTGTCAAACTGCAAATTTCAAACAAACCTGCTTGCCTCAAAACTTCCTTCAAGCAAGCATGTTTTTAGGCCTATACCATACAAACATGTTAAAGCCTTCAACCTGCCTTCAATACCAAACAACCAAACTCAAGTAAGTCCACAAATATCACATAAACAAACGCCTCAGAACCAAGTTCATCATAGGCAAAAACAACATCATCAATTACCAAACAAGCAAATAAGCAACTCAGAAGCAAAAGAAACTGAAGCAAGCATCTCAGATATCATCATCATTGGAAACCAGCCAAGCCCAAGAGAGAGGAAGAAAGTCAGAAGTAAACAAACAATCTCAGAAATCATCATCATTGAGAATCAAAATCCGAAGAAAGGAAGAAGTCAGAAGTAAAAACAACAAAAAAGGCAAGCATTTAAATACTCAGAGGCAAGCATGTCCAGAAGAAAGGTTTTCAGGATATAATATCATCACAAAACCTAGACAAAGCAAAAGATACAAATACCAGGAAGCCCTTGTCATCATACTCCCTCCGCCTCAGCCACCCTAGAGCGCCTCCATCCCAAACTCCCTCTCCATCGCCTCTCCAAGAACGAGATCAGCAAGGTAGCATTTTTCCCCTTCCTTTTTCTGCTTCACACCTCACATAAACACGAACATCCATGGTTAAAACATTGTGAAATAAAACATGCAAGATTGAAATCCAAAAAACCCTAAAAAATGTTCAGAAGGAAAAATTATTACCTTTTTTTCACCGCCTGAACAACCGTGGAAAGAGGAGAGTAGAGGTGGCGCCTGGTAGCCTGAAGCAAGGAGAGGAGACATCAGAAGCCATGGTTGAGAATGATGAAGAGACGAAGAAGAAAGGAGAGGAGCGGCGCCGTTCTAAGCCAAACAAACTAGGTTCTGAAACAAAACAATGTGAACCCTAACAAAATCCTTGTTTCAAACCATTTGGGCTTTCGCCCCATCCAACTGCTAAGCCCAAACAAACTGGCTCCTGCACCCCCTTTTTTGTGTTAATCTGTTTTTGTTTTGTTATTTGGGCCAAACAATCTCCAAGCCCATTTAACTTCCTTTTTTTTATGTTTACAAACCAATACCTTTTTTTATTATCACTTCATTTTCTTTTTCTTTGTTAAAAATAATATATTACCTTGTTGTATAAATTTTACTAATACTTTTTATTACACCTAAAATATGTAAATATTAGATTTTATTAAGTTAATTAATTTTAAAACTTTTGTTTAATTAATCTTATACAAGTTTCTAAAAAACATTAACAAAAACACAAAAATAATAATAATACTTAATTTGCATTAGGTTAACATTTTGATCATTTGTAAATAACCATATGCATTGCACAATACTTTCATTTCTCTTTGATTCTTATACCTTGTTATATTTTACATTGAGAATGCGACGATTCGATTTGGTTGTAAATAATATTTGGACACTACTATTCTGATAAGACTCATCCCCATTTGTAAACATTTGTACCCCCATCCCTGGATACTTATTTGTAATAGCTTAGACTTTAAATTCCCGCAATTTATCGCTTTTCATATACTGTATAGTAATTAGGGTTTGTATGCGAAGATTCAAAATCAACCGCTAGATAACCTAACACAAAGATAAATGCATGAAAATAAATACACAATTCACACTTGCACCTCTAGGGTAACCTCGCTTGTTGCTTCGGAATAATGCAATCATGTCCCTCGAGTATGAGACAACCTAGCAAATGTCCCTTCGATAAACAAAGATCGTTAGTCCCTCGATGACCCTCGATGTTTCCTTCGATAAAACGATCTCGTCCCTTACAAAATTGCTAGAGCGTCTCACAAGTTGCCTTCCATGATTGTATACGATGACCCGCGCCTGTCCCGTTAACATCCTAACACAAGGTTGTTCACCAAATACAATGGTGAAACAACACTGTTAAAAGGGTTAAAAACATAAGAAAGATCTTTGAGTAAATTAGGGTAGATAGCTCTTAGTTACTTGATCAAAAATCTTGCAAAACATCCTTGCCATTTTTCAAACACACATCACAACACAACTTCAAAAACAATTTCAAAACAACTTTCAAAACATTGAATTATCTTTTCAAAAAGACATACACCTTTGTATATACTCAAACAAGAGTCATTACAATGGTTGCCTAGATAAGGCATCTTTTTCAAAACATTTTCAAAAACCACACACACAAAGCACCATTTCAAACAATTGAAAAGCAAAGGCAAGTGATCTAAGACAAGTAACTAAGAGCCCATGGATAACCATGGATGAAAAGGGTGCTAGCACATTCCCTTTTCATAATCTACCCCCCGAACCCACGAAAACATCTCAAAGGTCTTTCCTGTGCTTTTTGACCTTTCCTTAGGATAAATAAAAAGTCGGTGGCGACTCTTGCTAAACCAAACATTTGCGAACACAAACGCAAAACCTCAAGTCAGTTCTCCCACCGTATCACACCATGTAATAGCGTAGAATTTATTTTTGCACTTTACATTCTTCTGTACATATTAACTGCTAGTAATTAGGATTGCATGACAAGACTGAAAAGTAAAGTGTTAGCAAACCTAATGATGCAAGATAAATAAATGAATTGAACACAGTTGAACATGCGCACCTCTAGGGTATCCCACTTCGGTTGCCTTCGGAAAACGGTCACAATTCACGAAATGTGAAGAGTTTTAGTGACTGCCCTCTAGTTTGAAAGATCACAAGTCCCTCAATGACCCTCTCAACATGGCCTCGGTTAAAAGTGATCTTAGAACTTTAGGACAGTTACTAAATTTCCTTGCCAAGTTGCCTTCGTGACCGTAACGTCCCTCCGAATGTCCCTCATACATCAAACGATAGGGCTACCTACGCACTAATAGTAGGATAGCATTGTCTAAAGGATAAGAGGAAAAGAATGACCTTTTCGAATACAAGTAGATAGCTATTAGATGCTTGCTCAAAATAAAACAAACTTTTTATACTTACACATTTCAAAAATAACCTTCAAAAACATTTTCTTTGTCAATACTCTTGAGGACTGATACAAGAGTTAACATAAAGTGAATCGCCGCACTAAGGCATTTTCAAATTCTTTTCAAAAGCACAAAGCACAAGAAATTTTCGAAACATGAGCTAGCAGCATCTAAGAGCCCGTAGAAATCTACGGATGGAAAGGGTGATAACACCTTACCTTTCCATAATCTACCCCCCTTACTCAGAAAACTTTTGAAAAGGTCTTTTTCTGTTCTTTTCACCCTTTCCTTAATTTAGATAAAAGAAAAGTCGGTGGCGACTCTTGTTTACCGCAACATTTGTGAATACAAACGTAAAACCAGTATTAACAGTCGGTTCTGCCACCGTATCAAACCTCTTAAAAACAAGTTGCATTTGCTTTTTGTCAAGTATATCATCCATTTTAAGAATCCTCAAGGTAACATTTAATGATCAATGATGTTTAAGTGATCCGCGTTGACCAAAATTGATGAAGATCCATTGGAAGATTGGTAGAACCAAAGCATTCTAACAATGAATCTCAAGGTTATTGGATCAAAGGGTTCAAATTAACATACTTGGGCTTGCAAACATAAGTTTGGGCCACAAATGATCATTTTCTCAAATCAGGACAAAATTTAGCGCTATGTTAAGCAATCGTAAGTGGACTTATATAGAAGCCGCACCTACTTTGAGGTCGATTAATACCAATCTATGTACTTCATGTTTGGATAAATGATATAGAGATCATCATCCATTAACATGTAGTACAAATAAAAAAAGAAAGGGATAAGATGAAGAGGGAGGGGAATGATAAGCTAATTTGGATCACTACCTTAAATTTCTTTCATCTTTAAATTCAATTACTCGTCTTGATGGATTAAAGTACTAAACATATCATTAATCCAAAGCACCAAAAATGAATTAAATAATTCACTCTTCGGTAGATTTGAATTAAAGAACATTTATCCAACTTCATCTACGCCCAAATTTCATTGAATTCAAAGAGAAATTGGACATTTAAAATTGCAATCCAAATAAACAATCAAAAGGAGTGAGTAGAAAATGAGAGATGGATCAAAACAGTCACAAAACAAGGCAAAAATACATTTTTGTCTATGCGTAATCGATTGCACTCTGGGAGCAATTGATTGCAGCAGTGTTTTTTTTCAAAAAAAAACGTAAAATTCATTATGTGACAATCAATTGCACTCTGGGAGCAATTGATTGCACTCTGAAAAAAACAGCAAATCAGCATTTCAAAAGGCCAAATTCTTGTTCAAACTTTTCATCAAACACGTTATTATAATGGATTTAATTGAGCACTAAAATTCCATCAAATTATAAGAAAATAGCACCAATGGAATCACAAAACAATGCTCAATGAATCAAATCCAAATATCAACAAGAGATCACATTGTGAAAGATGAAGATCCAACTTACCAAAGGTAGATCTAGAGAATTATCAAAACAACTTCAAGAATTTGCTTCAATTCAACCCCAAGAATCAATTTCCCAAGCTTGGATGTAGAGAATTGATAAAGAAAAAGTGTTTGGATGAAGGTTTAGCTCAAATATTAGTAAGCTTCAATGCAAAGCTTACTAACTTTTTTTTTTGAAAATGGAGCTTTGAGTGAATTTGGTAGATGGGGGAAATTGAGAGATTTTTTAACAAGGTGAATTTGGCTATCAAAAGCTTGAGATTTGAATGAAATGAAGGCTTTATTTATAGAGTTTAGGCTTGGGATTAGTGGTGGTTTGAAGTTTGATTTGGGAAATGAAATTAGGCTTGGTAATTGATTCTTGGAGCCAAAATTTGAATTAATGATATATCTTTCAAAAAAATGAAGAAAAATTGGAACCAAAAGAATGACAAGCTTGAAATTGCTGATTTTTCAAAATTTCACTTTGTGCTATCGATTGCACTCTGGGAGCAATCGATTGTATAGTGAGTTTTTTTCAAATATTGCGTAAAATGCACACTGTGCAATCGATTGCACTATAGGAGCAATTGATTGTACAATGAAAAAAAGGAAATATTTTAATTTTTTTTCTTTGCAAATAGAGATTTTAGGGAAATAATACTGGAAAACCTTATTTGTCAGATGCTTTGACTCAGTACCTACAAAACATAAATATACAAAGACAAAGACAAATATCTTTTGTATTTTGATTAGAAGTTAGTCAACAACACATATACAAAATACACAACTAAGGTGCTTGGAGATCCCTCAAGAGAAAACTTAAAGATAGGAGATAGAAAAAGAGGAAGAACCAATCCTAATGTGATCTTGTTATGATCGAGTTGATATGATATGATAGGGGAATCTTATGGGCAAAAATTGGGCTACAACAGCTGCCCTTATGTAAGTGTCTTCTATCCGGAGATGCGAAGATTAAAAATCTTCGTGTTGACGCGATTGAAGATACTTAAATATAAAACAAGCCCTACTTTTGGCCCTAAGATACCATGCAATGCTTATGATTGTGAATGCATATGAACAAATTCAAAAGGACGCAAGACACCACTGGGGATGTAGCAAAGGAAACAAGAATCAAAAGAGAAACCCAACCAGGAAAATAAATCACTGGTGAGCAAAAGACTCGAATCTATTGAGGTAAAGCCCAATGAGGAGATAAAGCGTCGTCAACTCAAACATTGAGAAGAGACAGTAAAGGATAAAAGTGATTGACAGATAATTGTGACCAACCAACTCAATAGTCGAAGGTAGAAGATCAAAAAGATACCGACTCACAGATGACGGTAAAAGATCAAAGGATACACCAACTTTCACTGAAGGTAGAGATAAAAGAATGACACCAACGTTCACTGAAGGTGATCTAAAAACTTTCACTGAAGGTAGAGAGAAAATAACAACACCAACGTTCACTGAAGGTGAAACTACCAACTTTCACTAAAGGTAGAAAGAAACGATGACACCCACATTCACTGAACGTGAACTACGAATGTTCGCTGAAGGTAGAAAGAGAAAAATAACACCAACGTTCACTGAAGGTGAACTATCAACGTTCACTGAAGGTAGAGAGAAAAGATGACACCAATGTTCACTGAAGGTGAAACTACCAACGTTCACTGAAGGTAGAGAGAAAAGATGACACCAACATTCGCTGAAGGTGAAACTACCAATGTTCACTGAAGGTAGAGAGAAAGGAATAACACCAACGTTCACTAAAGGTGAACTACCAACGTTCACTGAAGGTAGAAAGAAAAGAGGACACCAACGTTCACTAAAGGTGAACTACCATCGTTCACTGAAGGTAGAGAGAAAAGAATAACACCAACATTCACTGAAGGTGAGACTACCAACTTTTACTGAAGGTAGAGAGAAAATAATAACACCAACGTTCACTGAAGGTGAACTACCAACGTTTATTGAAGGTAGAGAGAAAATAATAACACCAACATTCACTGAAGGTGAACTACCAACGTTTACTGGATGTAGAGAGAAAAGAATAACACCAACATCCACTGAAGGTGAGACTACCAATGTTCACTGAAGGTAGAAAGAAAAGAATAACACCAACGTCCACTGAAGGTGAACTACCAACATTCAATGAAGGTAGAAAAAAATGTATTGACAATAACAAGTTTCCCAAAATCATGGCATTTCACCTAGAACGGGTCTCAACTTCTTCTTTAACCAAGGTATTCCACCTGGAAAGGGTAATATAAATTGTCTCAAATAAAGAGATTGCCACTTGCCAAGATTTCACAACGATCTGTCTCTGTCATATTGAAAAGACTTGCCATCCATTGGAGTAATTTGACAACAAACTGCAAACTATCCACTCATAGAGAAGACAACAAAAAAGTAACGTCGACTTTTACTGAATAGGAATGGTAAGATAATATCGATAAACACCAATATTAGGTATGGTAATAAATGAATGGCACAAGTATTTATCACTGGAAACAAATGTACTTCTTCAGAGCAAAATGAATCTCAACGACGAACTATCTCCCACAATGACGAGACTACCATCCATCAGAAAAATATCTCAACGACAAACTATCTCCCATAATGACGAGACTACCATTCATCAGAGTATAAGCGAATATTCTCATGGAAATAACAGACTTATCGGGGAAGTACAAGTTGCTCAAATAAATAGACCTGCTACTTGCTGTTATGGGAAGGATTGTAAAAAAAAGACTCTTTGGGGAAAGAAATATGGCTTCCTGTGGAAAGAAATATGGCCTCCTGGGGAAATGTCAATATATTCCTGCTGAGGAGATAAAGTCTTCTCGTGCAAAATAAATGCACATTTACAAACCAGGGCTCGAAGCTTGCAGAAATCCAAAATAATAATATTGTTGGGGATCAAAGATTCAAGCCACAAATAAACTGGAATGAAACAGTCAGCCAAAATAACACCTCATGAGAAATAAACTCAAAGGGGAATTACATTCTATCCAGACAGAGAGATGTACAGGAAGGCTAAAGCAAAAATCTTCCACGAGGGATAACTCAGTGGGGAAATTGAAAGAATATACACTTTTTGCTTAAAGTTGACACTCTATTAGAGAGAGAACAACACAACTCTGCAAAACAGGGTAGTATGCTAATAAAAATTAATGAATGCAAATGAGCAATGATTTGCTAGATTCAACTATGCATGATATATGTATGGATGTATGAGTATTATTATGTATATGCTGACAAAACAGACATATAACACTGGGGATAACCAGACAAAATCGACATGAGTACAATCAATACTCGGCTAAATCACATCCAAGATGAAAATTCCATAAGAAAATAAGCACCAACTGAGGAGATAGATTCATATTTCACGGCTTAACTTCACTAGGAAGGAACATAATCCAAAAATAATCAAATCATAGCAAGATATCCGTACAGATACAGGGATATAACATCCTCCTCCAAGCTTCACTGAGGAATATCTCACAGACTTCAATGGGGAAAACAAATGTTCTGCGGTCTGTACTTCTACTGGGGATTGCAATACCGATTTCAATAAGGCAGGTGAAAACCATATCGTCAAAACATCAACTTAGGACCTTGTGCTGACTTAATTGGGGAGGACAACACCACATCGTAGAGGGGAAACCAAGATACATTCTTCAATATTGAGAGTGAGTATTGCACCAACCTCTCTGGGGAGAAAGTATGAAACCCCATGGGGATAACAACTTAGGGAGTTAAGAAGTCAAATAAAACATCAAGAAATAAAAACTATAGGGATTTTAAATCAAACCCAGCACTTGGCGGGTGAAAACCCAAAAAGTTGACAAATGTCTCAATGCTCCTTAGAAAAGATATTTCCCTGGTCTAGTGTTCTGGGAAATAAACAACAACAATAATGCCAACACTACAAAAGGGAGACATTTTGCAAATAGTTCCATCTCATCACACAAAGGGAGAAGGAACTTTCGTCATATGAGTGAAGACCTTACTGGGGGATTTGGGATAGAGGCTTCAGACCATGCAAACCCAAAATCAAAAATGAACCAAGACTTGACTGGGGACAAAGGGTTCACAAGCTCAATACCGCACCATACACCAATTGGTATCATCTTCAATTACCTGAGAAACACAAGAAGTTCATGCGCATATCAGCAAAAACGACTTGAGAGAACCTTCTTGGGGAAAACAAAACATCCCAAAATCACTGGAGTTCATCCATTCCCGGGATCACCACTTTTGTTTTCCTCTTGAGTCATAAAGTCTAAAGTAAAATTAATTTGTAAATTCTTTTCGAAAACAATTTTGTTATTTAATATTTTCGTTTTGAAAATTACTATCAATAATAAATGAAGTCTTTGTAGGCAGAATAAAATAAGAATTACAAAGAATTGGATAAAATCTCAAACTTTATTAATAGAATGGTAGTTTGCGAATGGCAAGACTCCACGGATGATTACAAAGTTTGGAAAATGGTAATATATAATGGAAATGATACATTGAAATAAAATGACCACTATTCTCTCTAACAACTTTGAAATCCTGAGCAGCAGCTTCTGTTGAAGTATGCTGAGGATCCAAGAAGATTGTTGCTTCAATGATCAAGTCTTGTCCGATGTAGTTACTTGCCAAGAAAATCCCTAAATTTTGCCTAAGTTGCCCTTGCAGGTTTTCAACTTAGCGGGAAAATTTTTCTGTTTATGTCTCTAATTTTTGCGTAGACCGCCCTTTCGGGTTTTTGGCCTACTAAGACGCTCCTTTTTTCCTAAGCCATCCTTTCCGGTTTTCGACTTAGCGAGCTGTTCTTTTATTTATTTAGGCGAAGTATTTCTTGACTTCATCAACATTCACGGGACGTGGGAACTCCTCTCCCTCCATAGTTTCAAGAATTAATGCACCGCCAGAGAAGGCTTTCTTGACAACATACGGGCCTTAAAAATTGGGAGTCCACTTGCCCCTAGAATCAGTGTTAAAAGACATGATCTTCCTGAGCACGAGGTCACCTTCTCTGAATTCACAAGGTTTGAACTTCTATCAAATGATTTCTTCTTTCTTTTCTGATATAATTGCATATGACACAAATTCTTCATTCTCTTCTCTTCAATTAAATTCAATTGGTCAAACCTGTTCTGGACCCATTCAGCCTCTGACAACTTGGTTTCCATTATCACATGTGTTGTACCCCAAAATTTTCCCTCCCATTTCATCAATATTTTCTCACCACAAGACCCTTGGAGCTCAAGATCAAGTTAGGGTTTGCTCTGCTCAAGACTTCTCCTTGCACTGTTGAACCAAATTAGGGTTTGAGTTTGCACAAAGATGTTTTGACCTAAAATGCCCAAGATAACTTTCATGCTTCATGTTGGACTCACAAGTTTATCCATACCAAGTTTCAAGCCTTGATTCCAATCTTTGCCCAGCCAATTGGACAGTTGACCTAGAAATTAACTGTATTGGAGAAAAAGTCAACTCTGGTCAATTGATAGTCAAACCTCATGATTTTTGACCCACATCAACATTATGAACTCATATGGACCATTTGATCAAGTTTGGATCACAATTCCACAAGAAATTTGATCAGATCACCAAAAGGGCAAAATGGTCATTTTTAGGGTTTTGACTGCACAAAGGCAATTTTTGACTGTTTGACCTGGCCAATGGCAAATCAATCACATATTTACTCAAGGACTCAATGGCATGGTCTTGACATATTCAACAAGTTCAAAAGATCCCAAATGCACAAGATTGACAGATGAATTTTCCAATCAACTGATCAAATTTGACTGTATACTGAAAAGTCAAACTTTGACTTTTTGGTCAAACTTTGACTTTTTGGTCAAAATCAAGTGCCAAGATTCATTTTTCATCAAGACATGTCAAATTATGAAACTTGTTCATCAAGAAACCAAAAATTACAAATTAGGGTTTGAAATGAAGAAATTTCATAACTTAGAAATTTTTTAAGTTATGAAATTTCCTAATTTTTTCCTAACTTTGTCCCATCTTTTCATCAAGATATATTTGGATTCAAACAAAACTCAAAACATGAAAGTTGTAGTCCATTGCAAAATATACAACTTTGATTCATAAAGTTTCCTCAAAAGAATCTTGTATCTCAAGTTATGATTTTGGGAATAGGGGTGCAAAACATTCTTAACTTAGAAATTTTTTGACCTATTTTAGGCAGGATTTTTGTCCAACTTCATGGCCACTTTTCACATGCTTCCACTTGGAATTTCAACTTGCATTACAAAGATGGATTGTAGTACACATTCCAAGCTTTCCAAATTGTCCAAGAACTCATCAAACACCCTTGTGGTTAGGGAGATTTGAATTTGTCAAGATGGGCAAAAGTCACTTTGTTCATGGCCAATTCCATGTTCATAACACTTTGCATTTTTCAAGTCAGCTTGCACAAGCTAGATTACAGGCCTCTAATCCCATTTACACTCAATAATTCAATGCTAAACCTTTGTGCCAAGATATTATTTTGCTCATTTGGTCATTACATGGAAGATTAACCTTTAAATGGAAAAAGCATTTTAGTCATTCTTGTAAAAAAGCACTTTATGTCAAGTTCACAATCTAAGAAGTACAAAGCAGATCTTTGGGCACAAGATTCATGAACAAATTCCACTGATCAAGAGTGATTTATGCAGCATAGATTGAGGGTAGTAGGGGCCTGCATGGTGGATACACATTTTCTTACTTATCAAAGAAGTAACTTTGCAAAACTGGTCCAACATTCACTTCCTGCAAGCAAGAGCTCAAACCAACTTTGGGAACACACTTCATACTCCCTAACTAACCTGAAACACGACCAAACCATCCCTAAGACTCCCTCATTCACAAAAACACTATTTTTCTGCAAGAAACAGGGCATTCTGCATTTTAACTTGGCCAGCTCAATCCATTCGTGCGCCTTGGCCAAAACCACTTCATACACACTTCCTAACATCCATACAAACTATCTCAAACCTTGGATACAGACTGTAACACCTCTAACCAAGTGTGCCATTTTCACTTTTCTCTCTTACAGGTTGACTTCCATGGATTGATTCACAAGGATTCAAGGCACACCAAGCATAGAGGAAGTATCCTTGGACCTCAGGCAAGCTGTACAAATCCACAAATTCCATTGAAAGTGCCTCCATTGTTGCACACGATTCAAGCTGAATAGGTAAGAGCTTGAACTTCTATCTCTCTATCCAAGCATATCTAGGCTTAGGTTTGTGAAGAAGTTATGTCCTACTCATGGCCCTGAAGCTACCCATATCATTACTTTTCTTTTATGTTGTGTGTACTGAGAGAATTTTGAACCTGAACATAGGAAGAAAGTTAGGTCAGGAATTGGGGGAGGAGAAATTCTCTCTCATTTCTGAGAGTTAGAACGACTTCTTTATATGTTTAGAATCGTGACAAGATGCTCTACACTTTTGATGTTGTGAGTTTTTGTTGAAAATCAAGGAATCAGAAGTTAGCAGGTTGAGCAAGGACGCGCATTTTTCTTTGTTTCAAACAATGGCTGGAGGTTGAAGAAGCCCCTTTGGGCTGGGCCTGACTCTTTTTTCTATTTGCACCACATTTTTTCACTTACACCCCCTTGGCCCATTGTGTGTTATTTTTATCATTTTTGATTTTTTTCTTTTTGTTTCTGACTTATTATTTTTTTGTCAAAATATAAAAAATATTAAAAAACATTTTTCCATCCATTTTTGCATTTTATTTGGATTTTATTTTCTTTATTTAAACTTGTACATATAAAATAATATATATCCTTTTATGTAAAATACTAAAGAATAATACAAAATACATTTTATTTTCTGATTTTATTTTATTTTATCTTTTGAAAACATTTCCTAAAAAATATACTTTTTTTTGTAAATAGTAAATATTTTATTTTTGTATATACTTAATATGTTTAGTATATAATATAAATACTTATAGGTTTATTAGAATATTATGATAAAAATACAAAAATAATACATTTTTTTCTTTTATTAATATTTGACCTCAAAAATTATTTTTTTTAGAAATATACTTCCCTTTTATTTATTTTTTGTACATAATTAATAAATATTGTATATAATAAATAATAAATACTATTTATTTACAAAATTAGGGTTTTGCCCTAAACCATGAAAATATCCAAAAATTAACCTTTTTTAATTATTTTTATCACTTGTAAATAAATCACATACACAAATACATTGATACATTTACATTTGTTAATTCTTGGACATTTGATACATTTTTCATTTGCGATTGATTCGATTTGGTTGTAAATATTTGGACTACTCTCCTATTAAGTCTCATCCCCATTTGAACATTTGTACCCCCATCCCCATGATTATTTTGTAATAATTTAGGACTTTAAATTCCGCATTTTAAAGCTTTCTAAATATGCCATGATAGACTTAGGGTTTGTATGCAAATCAAAAATAACAAATAGCTTGACCTAATTCAAAGACAACAAAGCATGAAAATGGACAACACCAATCACACTTGCACCCCTAGGGTTACTCCACTTGTTGCCTTCAATAATGGGCCATGCCTGCACGTTGAGTTTCTTTGGCAAAACAAACAATTCAAATGATCATAGTCCCTCGATGACGCTTTCGAAAGTTGCCTAAAAATGATCAAGTCCCTTAAAGGAAAATTGCCAAAGACATTTGGCACCATTGCAATCATGGTCTAAACGATGACCCACGCCTGTCCCATTAACATCCTAACACAAGATTGTCCACCAAATACAATGGTGGAACAAAATTGTTAAAAGGGTTAAAACATAGGAAAAAAAACTTTGAATAAATTTAGGGGTAGACGACTCTTAGTTACTTGACCAATCTTGCAAAACACGCTTGCCTATTTTTCAAAACACACATCACAACACACTTTCAAAACAACTTTCAAAAAAATTGAAAACTTTTCAAAAGATAAATACACCTTTGTATACATTCAAACATGGATCATTACAAAGGTTGCCACCACAATGGCCTCTTTTCAAAACATTTTCAAACCCACACACAAAGCACCATTTCAAACAATTGAAAATGCAAGGCAAGTGATCTAAGCAAGTAACTAAGAGCCCATGGATAACCATGGATAGAAAGGGTGCTAATACCTTCCCTTTCTATAATCTACCCCCCGAACCCAAGAAAACATCTCAAAGGTTTTTGCTATGCTTTTTAACCTTTCCTTAGGATAAAATAAAAAGTCGGTGGCGACTCTTGCTCAACCGAAACATTTGCGAAAACAAACGCAAAACCTCAAGTCAGTTCTCCCACCGTATCACAGAACTGGCGACTCTGCTGGCGACTAACTTAAAAGTGGGGTTACCTTAGGATTAGACCACTCTTGTTTTCAATTGCTTGCTTTGTTTGTTTTTATATTTGTGGGCTTTGCATCGGAGTTTCATAGATCCTAACCCGGATCTGGGGAATACCCTTTAGGTAGCATAAGCTGTGAGGGACCTGTCTGGCGTAGACCGACATGGGTGAAGAAGTGGCTACGTTGGTGTGACACCTTGGTCTGTACCGATATCCCTTGTGTTGCAACGAGGAGAATATGGGTCTTCTAAGGAGTCATTAAGCACCAACCGACCTTAGAACCCTAAATTGACCCAACTTGGCCATAGAACGGTAGCAGTATGCTACACTCATTGAGGCTAAACTCTCGCGATGGTTCTGGCCGCAAGAAAAGATTGCGATGCTGGAGTTATGACCGATTGAGGGTAGTCAGTGATATTGAGATCCTCTAGAACCCGGTTACTTTTGGTAGGACAGGTCTTAACCAACGAAACTGAAAAAGGGTAATACCTAAACTTCATGCTGGCCTAAACTCTAAGGGTTGTCTTGTGTG
Source organism: Vicia faba (assembly GCA_948472305.1). Lineage (NCBI taxonomy): Eukaryota > Viridiplantae > Streptophyta > Magnoliopsida > Fabales > Fabaceae > Vicia > Vicia faba. The sequence continues at coordinate 1,203,626,872 of OX451738.1, read as the reverse complement.
ACTTGTGTGCCTTATCATGCTTGCCTTTGTGAATACTTGTGGTGTGCTTTATCATAACATCATACCATCATACCATTGCATGCATCCTGCATAAGGACTGACCCATTTCAAAGACAAGAGGGTTTCATCTTTGCTCTGTTTTGTAGGACATCATGATGCCCATGCGAAGGAATACTATCCGACTCAGCTTTGTTCAACCACCTACTTTGCTCAAGGATTTGGTTGATAGGATTCCAAACACTACTTCCTTCATCAAGAGGCATGGTTCTCTTCTCGGTTTAGTCACTTCAAAGTGGGACCAACAACTGATGAGTGTCCTGGTCCAATTTTATGATCCCCTATACCATTGCTTCACTTTTCAAGACTTCCAGCTGGTCCCTACCCTGGAAGAATTCTCTGAGTTACTTGGTATCCCTGTTTTGGAGCAGACTCCATTCACTAGTTGGGAGAAGACTCTTAGGCCTGAAGAGATTGCTGCAGCCCTTCCCTTGACCAAAGAAGAGGTAATGGCTAACTGGGAGACTAGAAGTGGAGTTAAGGGCTTTTTGGCTAAGTTTCTGGTTGGCAAAGCTAATAGTTTCTGGAATGACTTAGACTTCAAGGCGTACGAAGACATTCTGGCTCTCTTAATCTATGGTCTAGTATTGTTTCCAAATCCTGATAACTTTGTCAATATCAATGCCATAAGGATCTTCATGTCTCGGAACCCTGTACCCACTCTCTTGGGTGATATCCTGCAGCAACTCTATGCTCGTACTGCCCGAAGACGGGGAACTCCGTGGTGTTGTGCTCCTTTGTTAGCGAGGTGGTTTATTTCGCACCTCCCTAAGTTCGTGCTGAAGAACAAAGAAGGAAAGGGCTGGGCTCATAGGTTAATGTCTCTCACTGATAATGACATCATTTGGACTCTCAGAGGTTTGGATGAGGTAGCCATTATTGATCGTTGTGGAGAATATCCTAATGTTCCATTGATCGGTACCCAGGGAGGAATCTCTTATAATCCATGTTTAGCTCTCCGTCAGTTTGGAAGAGCCAGAAGAGCAGGGCCTCATGTGATGTTGGTACCTCACATCAGTTTTGAGTTTCAGGTAGGCAGTGACGAGTTGCGCCGTAGATTCATCAAGGCTTGGGACAGAATTCACAAAGCTGACCCACATGAGTTGGGATCGAAGACTTCTCTACCAATGGAATCCTATTGCAGATGGGTCCGCATCCGTGCTCAGAAGTTAGGTATGCCATACGAAGCTGTCAGGCCTATCATTCTTGAATTTCTTGATGAAGACGGGGTTCCTCCAACTGTCCTCCCTCCTTAAATACCCGCTGATGTTGATACACTAAAGAGATCTTGGGCGCGACTACAGGAAGAACGGGATTCTTATCGGGAAAGGTTCAACGAACAGGAACAAAAGATCCAGAAGCTGACTAAGCAGTTGGAGAATGAGCAGATCCTGAACGACTATATCCGTACTGAGAAGAGGAGGCCATGGGAGCACTGATGAGCGTTGGATGTTTCTTTTACAGCTTTTATTTCCTTTTCAGTATTTTCATTCTTGTAATGCCTAAGGGCAAATTGTTGAACAATTTAAAGTTTGAATCTAATGAAGTGTGTTTCCTTTTTGTCTACAAAGTTGAATCCCGATTGTCTTTGAAAACATAAATCATAAGCATCTCATTGCATCATATGCATAACAGGTACCCTTCTTCTACAGGTTGCTTAATCTTCTTCAATGTTTATTTCAGCACTCAATCATCATGTCTTCCGAGCCTACTACCGAACAAGCTATCAAGGCCCTCCAGGCCCAGAACACCCAGTTTCAAGAGCTGGTCATGAGCTTAGCCCAGGGACAACAGGAGTTGAAGACTCTGCTCTTGAAGAAGAAGAAGAAGAAGAGGATTGCGCTGTTTAACACTGGACGGAGGTTTGGGAATACACTGCAGAATGAGGCTGATCAGGCTACTTCCTCTGTAGGGAAGGATAGTCCCCAAGGGGGAAGGGTTCCTAGTCCTGCGGTCTTCGACAACGAGACAGATTACAATGAAGAACAGTACCCTCCTGCTGAAGACAGGTACAAGCAGCTAGAGGACCGTTTAAGTGCCATGGAGGTTCAACATGTGCCGGGGTTGGATTTTGGAGATCTAGGTTTATCTTCTGGGGTGGTGATCCCACACAAGTTCAAGGCACCTACCTTTGCGAAGTACGACAGGGCTTCCTGCCCTAAGCTGCATCTCAGATCATATGTAAGGAAGATCCAACCTTACACTGCAGACAAGAACCTATGGATCCATTTCTTCCAAGATAGCCTTTCAGGGGCTCAACTCGAATGGTTTTATCAGCTGGATGGAGCCAGTATCCGAAACTGGAAGGACTTGGCTACTGCATTTTATAAGAAGTATCAGTATAATTCCGACCTTGCTCCCACGCGTACCCAACTCCAGGGTATGTCACTGGGGACGGGCGAAGGTTTTAAGGAGTATGCGCAAAAGTGGAGGGACCTGGCTGGAAGGGTGCAGCCACCTTTGACTGACCGTGAACTTGTTGACATCTTCCTGGGGACCCTGTCTGGTCCGTTCTTCAACCATCTGATTGGGAATTCTTCTACTGGGTTTACAGATTTGATCTTGACTGGTGAGAGAATAGAAGTTGGTATCAAGTCGGGGAAGATACAGAAAGGTGCCTCCTCGAGTACTGAAAAGAAGCCCTTCAAGAAGGAAGCCAGTGCTGTTTATGGTCCCAGAAGACAAAATAAGCCAGAACACCGCCAAGCTGGCAATGCATTGGTAATTTCAAAGCCTGTTGCTGATCCTCAGCAGTATAACCAACAAAGGGGTGAGAGACCCAAAAGGCAGTACACTCGGCTCAGTATGACCCTGTCTCAGATATTGCCGCAACTATTGTCAACCAATCTGGTAACTGTCAAAGAAGCTCCGAAGGTAGTGAACACAACATCTCTGAAGTACAATCCCAACACCCGCTGCGCCTATCACTCTGACGGTGCGGGGCATACTACGGACGATTGTTGGGCTATGAGGAATAAGGTTCAGGACCTTATTGATGCTAAAGAAATACAGTTCGAGGCGCCCGAAAGGCCCAATGTTGTGACTTCTCCCATGCCCCAACATGGAGTGAATGCTGTGGAAGAAGACCCGTATGTGGCCTCTGTGGATGATATTGTTACTCCGTTGTTGACTGTAAAGAGGAACCTGTTGCTAGCCGGTTTATTTCCGGGATGTAGTAAAGGTTTCCATTTATGTGCTGTTTCACCTGCTGGTTGTCCTTTGCTGAAGTCAGGCGTCCAAAACCCGATGGATAGCAAAGAGATCTTGTTCGAGAAGATTATTGTTCCTGCTGTCCCTGCTGAAGAAGTGTCCATTGTTACTATTTTCAACAATCCTCCTAAGGCTCCCTCAAAGAAGCTCGTCAAAATCATGTATACTCAGAAGATTGCTCCTATCATCATTACTGTTTCGGGGCCCCTCCCCTATACATCTGACAAAGCTGTCCCGTGGCACTATGGGGTAGATGTTTATGTGCTCGGAGTAAAACAAGAGTTTGATACCAGTACTGGCGTCACCAATATTACCGGGCCTGCTAAAGTCACTCGTAGTGGTAGGCTCTTCTCGCCTGATATTGTGCCACCAGCTATTCAGAGACCTCTTATCATTACACCTACAAGTGTGCCTGCTTCCCTCCCTAATCAAGTTCCTATTTATACCCCTGCTGCCGAGTCATCTGACGCTCGGGGCAAAGGGATTGCTACTGATATGCCTGCCCAGACGGAGGCACCAAAGACCACCACTGTTGAAGCTCCCCAGCAAGAGATGGAAGAGATTCTCAAGATCATTAAGAAGAGTGATTTCAATGTAGTTGAGCAGCTGGGGCACAACCCATCAAAAATTTCTATGCTATCACTGTTGTTGTGTTCAGAGGCCCATGCCAAGGACCTGATTTCCTTCTTGAAGACGGCCCATGTGCCACAAGAAACGTCTGCTGATCAATTTACCGATTGTGTGGCCAACTTGACTGCCGATAATGGGTTGGGCTTCTCTGATGTCGATCTGACTGCCAAAGGAAAGAACCATAACGATGCCCTGCATGTCTCCATTGAGTGCAGGGGCACTACTCTTGCCCATGTGTTGGTAGACACCGGTTCTTCATTAAACGTATTACCCAAGAAGGCCCTAGACAAGCTGGATTGTGAGGGTTTGGAGCTCAAGCCTAGTAACATTGTTGTCTGGGCCTTTGACGGTTCGAAAAGGATGGTACATGGGGAAGTTGACATTCCAATCAGGGTTGGTTCTCAAGTTTTTGATTCTACTTTCTATGTGATGGACATCCGACCATCCTATTCTTGTTTGCTGGGTCGTCCATGGATCCACAAGGTTGGAGCTGTAACCTCCACACTACATCAGAAGCTTAAGTACCCGGTCAGAGGGAAGATTGTTACAGTTCAGGGGGAAGAAGAATATATGGTCAGCCACCTCAACTCGTTCCGGTATATAGAGATGGATGGGGAGTTCATTGAGACCCCCTTTCAACACTTTGAAGAGGTGCCTCAGACACTGGCGTCAGCAGAGACTGTAACTGAAGAAGATTCTCCTTTGAAGATGGCTTCCTTAAAGGATGCCCGGGCTGTGATTGAGAAGGGTGAGTGCGCAAACTGGGGCCGACTTCTTGATTTCACTCCAAAGACCGACAGGTTTAGTTTGGGTTTCACTGCAGAGGCTCATAGGGCTGTCCGTAAGGCAAGGATTGGAAGACCTCCTATGTTCATCACCAACCCGGGAGTAAATGCTATTGAAGACGACATGGAGGAATCTGAATTCGACAGCTGGATCTACCCAACAACCGACGGTGGACCAAGCAACTGGACTGCCAAAGACTTCACACCTATTACTTTTGTCACTCAGTAATGAACTCTTTTGTTTCGAATTTATAACAGACAATATTTTGAAACTTTTAAGGCTCGGTGTCTTACCCGGGGCACCGTGGCTTCATTTGTGAGGGCTTTTGTGTGTCATTTTCATATATCATTAATAAAAACATTGGACGTCTGTTGCATTTCAAAATCTTACGCTCTTTGTCTTTCTTTATTATATATTGCAAAATAGCTTATTTACACACACTCACCTATACAGGTTCCAATCCACTCTGGATCTCACTGGTAACGACTCTGCTACTGCCAGTTATGACTTCGAAAATCCGATCAACTTAGCCGAAGACGAAGGTGAAGATGATTGCGAAGTGCCTGGTGAGCTCACAAGACTACTACTCTAGGAAGAGAGGGCCATTCAGCCACATGAAGAGCCAGTGGAAACGGTAAATCTAGGGACTGAGACAGACAGACAGGAAGTCAAGATTGGTGCCAATCTAGAGCTCAGTGTGAAACAACGGTTGATTCAGGTGCTGCATGACTATGTGGAAATCTTTTCCTGGTCTTACGAAGACATGCCTGGGTTGGATATCGACATTGTGGTTCATCACCTGCCTACCAAGGAAGAATGCCCTCCGGTAAAACAGAAAGTCCGCCGTATGCTTCCAGAAATGTCCGCGAAAATCAAAGCTGAGGTTATGAAACAATTTGATGCCGGGTTTCTAGCAGTGACTTCTTACCCTCAGTGGGTTGCTAACGTGGTTCCAGTGCCGAAGAAGGATGGTAAGGTCCGAATGTGTGTTGATTACAGGGATTTGAACAGGGCGAGCCCTAAGGACGATTTCCCTCTGCCTCATATCGATGTTCTGGTTGACAACACTGCTCAGCATAAAGTATTCTCCTTCATGGACGGCTTCTCCGGTTATAATCAGATCAAGATGGCTCCTGAAGACATGGAGAAGACCACTTTTGTTACTCAGTGGGGCACCTTTTGCTACAAGGTCATGCCTTTTGGGTTGAAAAATGCTGGGGTAACCTACCAACGTGCCATGGTTGCTTTATTTCATGACATGATCCATCACGAGATAGAAGTATACGTCGATGATATGATTGCAAGGTCCCAAACTGAGGAGGAACACCTTGACCATCTACAGAAGATGTTTGACCGTCTGAAGTTGTACAAGCTGAGGTTGAACCCAAACAAGTGCACCTTTGGGGTGAGGTCTGGAAAATTGCTAGGTTTTGTCGTAAGCGACAAAGTCATTCAAGTGGACCCTGCCAAAGTGAAAGCCATACAAGAGATGCCAACTCCCAAGACAGAGAAAGAAGTCAGAGGCTTTCTAGGACGGTTGAACTACATTGCCCGATTCATCTCGCATCTAACTGCTACCTGTGAACCAATCTTCAAACTGCTGAAGAAAGATCAAGTAGTACGTTGGAACGATGAATGTCAGGCCGCTTTCGAAAGAATCAAAGAGTATCTCCAAGAACCACCCATTCTAATGCCGCCGGTTGAAGGGAGACCTCTAATCTTATACTTGACAGTATTGGACAACTCAATGGGGTGTGTGCTGGGGCAGCATGACGAGTCTGGCCGAAAAGAACACGCCATTTATTACCTTAGCAAAAAGTTTACTGACTGTGAGACCCAATACTCACTGCTCGAGAAAACTTGTTGCGCTTTGGTATGGGATGCTCGTCGGCTGAGACAGTATATGTTGACTCACACTACTCTGTTGATTTCAAAAATGGATCCAATCAAGTACATATTCGAAAAGCCTGCCTTGTCCGGAAGAATAGCAAGATGGCAGATGATCTTGACAGAATATAACATCCAGTACACGACTCAAAAAGCAATCAAGGGAAGTGTATTGGCAGACCATTTGGCGCACCAGGCAGTGGACGATTACCAGTCGATGAATTTTGAATTTCCAGACGAGGATATCATGGTAGTGACTAATTGTGAAGTACCTGGACCGGATGAAGGACCTGAGGAAGGATCCCGATGGTCTATGCACTTTGACGGAGCCTCGAACGCTTTGGGTAATGGTATCGGCGCTGTGATCATATCCCCTAAAGGCACTCATACTCCACTCACCGCCCGGCTATGTTTCAACTGCACCAACAACATGGAAGAGTATGAGGCATGTATCATGGGTCTTCAAGCTGCAATCGACCTAAGGATCAAGTTTCTGAGTGTCTTCGGAGATTTCGCTCTCGTGATCAATCAGATCAAAGGCGAGTGGGATACGAAACACCCAAATCTTATTCCTTATAAAGAGTATGTGTTGACGTTGATCCCCCATTTCGAAGAGATAACTTTTGAACACTTCCCAAGAGAGGAGAATCAGTTGGCGGACGCGTTAGCTACGATGCCTTCTATGTTCAAAGTCAAATGGGACAACGAGGCGCCCCAGATCATTATTTGGAAGTTAGATGAACCTGCACATTGCTGCGATCTCGAGACCGAAGATGTAACTGAAAAACCGTGGTATCATGAAGTGAAGAGGTACTTGGAAGCTCAATAATACCCCGAAGGCGCGTCTGTTAATGACAAGAAGTTCCTGAGAAGGTTTGCGGCAAAATTATTCCTTAGCAATGGCATTCTCTACAAGCGAAACCATGATTCAACCTTACTACGTTGTGTGGATAAGGCTGAAGCAGAAAGGATCATGGTAGAGCTACATGAAGGTACCTTCGGAACACATTACAGTGGACATACCATGGCAAAGAAAATCCTTAGGGCAGGATATTTCTGGTCCACAATGGAAGCCGACTGTTATCAGCATTCTCGAACTTGTCATAAATGCCAGATCTATGCTGATAAGGTGCACATTCCTCCGGTTCCTCTGAACGTTTTGACAGCACCTTAGCCTGGTAGCGATTGATTACTTCACAAAGTGGGTCGAAGCAGCTTCCTTCGCTACCGTAACCAAGAACGTCGTGGCACGGTTCATTCGGCATAACCTGATCTGTCGATACGGTGTACCTGAGAGGATCATTACGGATAATGGTACCAATCTTAACAACAAGATAATCACTGAGCTCTGCGAGCAATTCAAGATACAGCACCACAACTCTTATCCCTATCGACCGAAGATGAATGGGGCTGTAGAAGCAGCGAATAAGAACATCAAGAAGATTGTGCAGAAGATGACAGTGACCTACAAAGATTGGCACGAAATGTTACCGTTTGCTCTTCATGGGTACCGTACCTCAGCACGGACGTCAACAGGGGCAACTCCCTTTTCCTTGGTCTATGGCATGGAGGCAGTCTTGCCTATTGAAGTCCAGATACCCTCTCTCCGGATAATGAAGGATGCAGGTTTGAGCGAAGATGACTGGATCCAGACTCGGCTTGATCAATTAAACCTAATTGACGAAAAGAGACTCACTGCTATTTGTCATGGTCAGACATACCAAAAACGGATGATCAGGGAATTTAACAAGAAGGTCAGACGACAAGATTATCAAGTCGGAGACCTGGTAATCAAGCGCATCATTCTTCCTCAAAGTGATCCCAGGGGCAAATGGACCCCTACGTACGAAGGGCCATTTGTGGTTAAACATATCTTCTCAGGAGGAGCTATGATTCTAACCACCATGGATGGTGACGACCTTCCTCACCCCGCCAATGCAGACATAGTAAAAAGATACTACGCATGAACTAAAGACCCGCTAGGTTGACACACCTAGGTAAAAATAAGGGCTTCCCGGTGAACCAAAAGGGTTCGGGCAAAAATAAGGGATGAAATGAAGAAAATCTGTACACCCGGCAAGTCAAAAACCTGAAAAGGCGGCTTGGGCAAAAATGGGTATCCCGGTGGACTGAAAACCCGAAAGGGCGGTCCAGGAAAAAGTTAGGGATAAAGCGTAATACTATGTCTCATTGGATCACCTTGCATCCAGAATTCGGCATCAACTATCGGGTTCAGACGTCACCAATCAATCAGCTTCATCTTCAACTAAGCAGCAGAGTGATGAGACGCTTGAAGACATTAAGGCGATAGCAGAGTTGGAACCCAGTGGGATTATTTTTCACATGGTTGTTTTGTTTCCTTTTCACAAAATTGTATAAACTCTATTTTGCTCGGCGGCGTTCTCTTACTAGGACGTCAGCCTCCTGTACATAAGATGCCTATTTACAGGCAAATTTCAAAATCAATACAAGTTCAATTTTTCAGACAAATTACCCATCGTTTTTCCTTTTTTTGTTTTGTTTTGCAAAGAACGTCCAATGTTCATTTTTGATATATGCATTTGACATTAATTGCTAATCATGAATATTTGCATGCGAAACAAAGGACTAATTACAGATGACATCAGAAACAGGGGCAATAAAGAATTGTCTAAGCGATCTAGTTGCTCTGTCCACCAAGGTACTAAGGTAGGTTCGGCTGAAGAACATAACCAGGATACCTTCACTCCCCGTTGAGTAAGACAAGATTCAACAATACTCTCCCCAGGCAGAGTTGGTCCCCCATCATCCCTAAAAAGGCACAGTATCTCCAGCAAGTCAGCGATACTCTCCCCAAGCAGAGTTAGTCTACTGTCGGCCTTAAGGAAATTGGGTATCCCCAGAAGATCTCAATATTCCCCAGCGGAGTATAGACATTCCTCAGCAAGCATCCCCGACAGTCTTAATATAAGATTTGTTCCCCGGCAGAATACAGGCATCCAGTGGAACCATTCCCCAGTACAGTCTGAAAAGTTTCCCCAGGAAACTTGAATCATCCTCCACAGTAGATTCTGAAGCTTATCCCCAGTAGATTCTGGAAGCTTATCCCCAGTAGATTCTGGAAGCCTATCACCTGCAGCATACATACGTCTTTCCCCGACTTTATTCAAAGTTTATTTCCCCACCAGGGTATAACTTGGTTATCCTCAGCTAATTACCACGGAAAGTTCGTCCTCGGCGAAGTTCTTCCTATCCCCAGCGGAGTTCATCAAATTCCCCAACATAACTTATCAATGGAATCCCCAGCGGAGCTCTCATCAAAACCTCAGCGAAGTATCTCTTCCCACAGAGTATTTCCCCACAGAGTAATCTCTCCAACAATTTTATTCCCCAACGGAGTCATCTTCTCCTACCGGTTTATTCTTGCAACCATCATCCCCAGCGGAAGCGAAGAACTCTACTCTTCAACATCATCCCAGGATTTGATTTCCCGGCAGTCGTCAAGGATTTATTTTCCTAGACAAAAATACATTCCTCACATTATCATACACCATGACACGTGCATATACGCATCATATCACACAATCTCATTTATTTTTGAGAACATCATGACATCATGCATCTCATACATCATGATATTGCATACAACTGATGTCTTGCCTTTTCAGGGAAAAGGACAATCCAAAGATGATTACTATCAACTGTCACAATTCCAGATTCGATACATGTATCTAGCCAGGGCATATCTGTGAATGATTGATTGTAGATTCGATACATGTATCCAGCCAGGGCATATCTGCATGAAGAGTTTAGAGATTCGATACCTGTATCCAGCCAGGGCATATCTGTAGACGACTAATTCCAGATTCGATACCTGCATCCAGCCAGGGCATATATGTAGACGAAAAATTCCAGATTTGATTCCTGTATCCAGCCAGGGCATATCTGTAGACGACTAATTCCAGATTCGATACCTGCATCCAGCCAGGGCATATCTGTAGACGATAAATTCCAGATTCGATACCTGTATCCAGCCAGGGCATGTCTGCGTGAAGAGTTTCCAGATTCGATACCTATATCCAGCCAGGGCATATCTGTAGACGACAATTTCCAGATTCGATACCTGTATCCAGCCAGGGCATATCTGTAGACGACCAATTTCCAGATTCGATACCTGTACCCAGCCAGGGCATATCTGTAGACGACAAATTCCAGATTCGATTCCTGTATCCAGCCGGGGCATATCTGTAGACGACCAATTCCAGATTCGATTCCTGTATCCAGCCAGGGCATATCTGTAGACGACCAATTCCAGATTCAATTCCTGTATCTAGCCAGGGCATATCTGTGAGCAATTGATTGTAGATTCGATACCTGTATCCAGCCAGGGCATATTTGCATGAAGAGTTTAGAGATTCGATACCTGTATCCAGCCAGGGCATATCTGTAGACGACCAATTCCAGATTCGATTCCTGTATCCAGCCAAGGAATATATGTGAGTATTTGATTGTGGATTCGACACCTGTATCTAGCCAGGGCATATCCGCATGAAGAGACTGAAGATCAACACCTGTAGCAAGCCAGGAAACCATCTTTCTTTCTCAGGTACACAAGTTCTCGCTAAGGAATCTCTTACGCGATCGACACCCCCGATGGCATCTTTAAGCCCATCTCCACCACTATCCATTACACTTCCAAATGGCATCTATAAGCCCATTCCCGACATCACATTGCTGATACTCCACTATGCGAGTGCAAATTTCTGGGCACTCTGGTGTTCAATCATCTTCCACCTTCGGATCACGAAAGGCACGCAAGCCAATCTACATCCTCAGGTCTAAGAAGATTGAACAGGGGCAATTGTTGTACCCCAAAATTTTCCCTCCCATTTCATCAATATTTTCTCACCACAAGACCCTTGGAGCTCAAGATCAAGTTAGGGTTTGCTCTGCTCAAGACTTCTCCTTGCACTGTTGACCCAAATTAGGGTTTGAGTTTGCAAAAAGATGTTTTGACCTAAAATTCCTAAGATAACTTTCATGCTTCATGTTGTACTCACAAGTTTATCCATACCAAGTTTCAAGCCTTGATTCCAATCTTTGCCCAGCCAATTGGACAGTTGACCTAGAAATCAGCTGTATTGGAGAAAAAGTCAACTGTGGTCAATTGACAGTCAAACCTCATGATTTTTGACCCACATCAACATTATGAACTCATATGGACCATTTGATCAAGTTTGGATCACAATTCCACAAGAAATTTGATCAGATCACCAAAAGGGCAAAATGGTCATTTTTAGGGTTTTGACTGCACAAAGGCAATTTTTGACTGTTTGACCTGGCCAATGGCAAATCAAGCTCACATATGTACTCAAGGACTCAATGGCATGGTATTCACATATTTAACAAGTTCAAAAGATCCCAAATGCACAAGATTGACAGATGAATTTTCCAATCAACTGATCAAATTTGACTGTATACTGAAAAGTCAAACTTTGACTTTTTGGTCAAAATCAAGTGTCAAGATTCATTTTCCATCAAGACATGTCAAATTATGAAACTTGTTCATCAAGAAACCAAAAATTACAAATTAGGGCTTGAAATGAAGAAATTTCATAACTTACAAATTTTCTAAGTTATGAAATTTCCTAATTTTTTCCTAACTTTGTCCCATCTTTTCATCAAGATATATTTGGATTCAAACAAAACTCAAAACATGAAATTTGTAGTCCATTGCAAAATCTACAACTTTGATTCATAAAGTTTCCTCAAAAGAAGCTTGTAGCACAAGTTATGATTTTGGGAATAGGGGTGCAAAACATTCTTAACTTAGAAATTTTTTGACCTATTTTAGGCAGGATTTATGTCCAACTTCATGGCCACTTTTCACATGCTTCCACTTGGAATTTCAACTTTCATTACAAAGATGGATTGTAGTACACATTCCAAGCTTTCCAAATTGTCCAAGAACTCATCAAACACTCTTGTGGTTAGGGAGACCCGAATTTGTCAAGATGGGCAAAAGTCACTTTGTTCATGGCCAATTTCATGTTCATAACACTTTGCATTTTTCAAGTCAGCTTGCACAAGCTAGATTACAGGCCTCTAATCCCATTTACAGTCAATAATTCAATGCTAAACCTTTTTTCCAAGATGTTATTTTGCTCATTTGGTCATTACATGGAAGATTAACCTTTAAATGGAAAAAGCATTTTAGCCATTCTTGTAAAAAAGCACTTTATGTCAAGTTCACAATCTAAGAAGTACAAAGCAGATCTTTGGGCACAAGATTCATGAACAAATTCCACTGATCAAAAGTGATTTATGCAGCATAGATTGAGGGTAGTAGGGGCCTGCATGGTGGATACACATTTTCTTACTTATCAATGAAGTAACTTTGCAAAACTGGTCCAACATTCACTTCCTGCAAGCAAGAGCTCAAACCAACTTTGGGAACACACTTCATACTCCCTAACTAACCTGAAACACGACCAAACCATCCCTAAGACTCCCTCATTCACAGAAACACTATTTTTCTGCAAGAAACAGGGCATTCTGCATTTTAACTTGGCCAGCTCAATCCATTTGTGCGCCTTGGCCAAAACCACTTCATACACACCTTCTAACATCCATACAAACTATCTCAAACCTTGGATACAGACTGTAACACCTCTAACCAAGTGCGCCATTTTCACTTTTCTCTCTTGCAGGTTGACTTCCATGGATTGATTCAGAAGGATTCAAGGCACACCAAGCATAGAGGAAGTATCCTTGGGCCTCAGGCAAGCTGTACAAATCCACAAATTCCATTGAAAGTGCCTCCATTGTTGCACATGATTCAAGCTGAACAGGTAAGAGCTTGAACTTCTATATCTCTATCCAAGCATATCTAGGCTTAGGTTTGTGAAGAATTTATGTCCTACTCATGGCCCTGAAGCTACCCATATCATTACTTTTCATTTATGTTGTGTGTACTGAGAGAATTTTGAACCTGAACATGGGAAGAAAGTTAGGTCAGGAATTGGGGGAGGAGAAATTCTCTCTCATTTCTGAGAGTTAGAACGACTTCTTTATATGTTTAGAATCGTGACAAGATGCTCTACACTTTTGATGTTGTGAGTTTTTGTTGAAAATCAAGGAATCAGAAGTTAGCAGGTTGAGCAAGGACGCGCGTTTTTCTTTGTTTCAAACAATGGCTGGAGGTTGAAGAAGCCCCTTTGGGCTGGGCCTGACTCTTTTTTCTATTTGCACCACATTTTTTCACTTACACCCCCTTGGCCCATTGTGTGTTATTTTTATCATTTTTGATTTTTTCTTTTTGTTTCTGACTTATTATTTTTTTGTCAAAATATAAAAAATATTAAAAAACATTTTTCCATCCATTTTTGCATTTTATTTGGATTTTATTTGCTTTATTTAAACTTTTACATATAAAATAATATATATCCTTTTATGTAAAATACTAAAGAATAATACAAAATACATTTTATTTTCTGATTTTATTTTATTTTATCTTTTGAAAACATTTCCTAAAAAAATACTTTTTTTTGTAAATAGTAAATATTTTATTTTTGTATATATTTAATATGTTTAGTATATAATATAAATACTTATAGGTTTATTAGAATATTAGGATAAAAATACAAAAATAATACATTTTTTCTTTTATTAATATTTGACCTCAAAAATTATTTTTTTACAAATATACTTCCCTTTTATTTATTTTTTGTATATAATTAATAAATATTGTATATAATAAATAATAAATACTATTTATTTACAAAATTAGGGTTTTGCCCTAAACCATGAAAATATCCAAAAATTAACCTTTTTTTATTATTTTTATCACTTGTAAATAAATCACATACACAAATACATTTACATTTGTTTATTCTTGTACATTTGATACATTTTTCATTTGCGATTGATTCGATTTAGTTATAAATATTTGGACATTACTCTCCTATTAAGTCTCATCCCCATTTGAACATTTGTACCCCCATCCCCATGATTATTTTGTAATAATTTAGGACTTTAAATTCTGCATTTTAAAGCTTTCTAAATATGCCATGATAGACTTAGGGTTTGTATGCAAATCAAAAATAACAAATAGCTTGACCTAATTCAAAGACAACAAAGCATGAAAATGGACAACACCAATCACACTTGCACCCCTAGGATTACTCCACTTGTTGCCCTCAATAATGGGCCATGCTTGCACGTTGAGTTTCTTTGACAAAACAAACAATTCAAATGATCATAGTCCCTCGATGACGCTTTCGAAAGTTGCCTAAAAATGATCAAGTCCCTTAAAGGAAAATTGCCAAAGACACTTGGCACCATTGCAATCATGGTCTAAACGATGACCCGCGCCTGTCCCGTTAACATCCTAACACAAGATTGTCCACCAAATACAATGGTGGAACAAAATTGTTAAAAGGGTTAAAACATAGAAAAAAAACCTTTGAGTAAATTTAGGGGTAGACGACTCTTAGTTACTTGACCAATCTTGCAAAACACGCTTGCCTATTTTTCAAAACACACATCACAACACACTTTCAAAACAACTTTCAAAAACATTGAAAACTTTTCAAAAGATAAATACACCTTTGTATACACTCAAACATGGATATTTACAAAGGTTGCCACCACAATGGCCTCTTTTCAAAACATTTTCAAACCCACACACAAAGCACCATTTCAAACAATTGAAAATGCAAGGCAAGTGATCTAAGCAAGTAGCTAAGAGCCCATGGATAACCATGGATAGAAAGGGTGCTAATACCTTCCCTTTCTATAATCTACCCCCCGAACCCAAGAAAACATCTCAAAGGTTTTTGCTGTGCTTTTTAACCTTTCCTTAGGATAAAATAAAAAGTCGGTGGCGACTCTTGCTCAACCGAAACATTTGCGAAAACAAACGCAAAACCTCAAGTCAGTTCTCTCACCGTATCACAACATGTAAAGAGGGAATATCAACCTCGATCAGGAGCACTGCTTCCATACCATACACAAGGGAGAACGGGGTTGCTCCTGTTGAAGTGCAGACAGATGTCTGATATCCATGTAAAAAAAGGGAGCATTTCATGCCAATCTTTATAAGTAACAACCATCTTCTGGATATTCTTATTGACAGCTTCAACAGCCCCATTCATCTTTGGCATGTACGGAGATGAATTGTGATGGACAATCTTGAATTCTTCACAAAGTTCTGTGATCATCTTGTTATTCAGATTCGAGCCATTGTCGGTGATAATTCTGCTAGGCACAACATACCGACATATGAGATTGTTCGTAATGAAGCACACTACCACCTGCTTAGTAACATTAGCATATGAAGCAGCCTCCACCCACTAGGTGAAGTAATCAATTGCTACCAAGATAAAACAGTGTCCATCTGAAGATTTGGGTTCAATCATCCCAATCATGTCAATACCCCACATAGAGAAAGGCCACGGGGAAGAAATAACATTGAGGAGTGTCGGAGGCACATGAATTTTATTTGCATAAATCTGGAATTTATGGAACTTCTTTGCAAGTTTATAATAGTTAGATTCCATTGTCAGCCAATAGTAACTTGCTCTCAGCATCCTCTTAGCCATCGAATGTCCATTGGCATGAGTGCCAAAGGAACCTTCACGAATCTCATGCATCAACATGAATGTTTCGTGTCTATCCACGCATCTGAGCAAGACCATGTCATAATTTCTCTTGTACAACACATTTTCACTGAGGAAGAAGCTACCAGCTAATCTTCTCAATGTCTTTCTATCTTTATTCCAGTCACCAATCGGATATTCCTGTGTCTAGAGAAAATGCTTGATATCATAATACGAAGGTTTCTCATCTGCTATTTCCTCTATTGTAAACACATGAGCAGGCTTGTCCAGTCGCCGAACTGTAATTCGAGGTATATCATTCCAAGTATTCACTTGATACATAGAAGCCAGAGTTTCCAGAGCATCCGCCATTTGATTTTCATCTCTGGGGATGTGATGTAATTCAACCTTATTAAAGAAGGGTAACAATCTTCTAGCATAATCTTTGTAAGGGATCAAGCCAGGGTGACGAGTATCCAACTCTCCTTTAATCTGATTTACTACCAAAGTTGAATCGCCATACATATCTAGAATTTTAATTCTGAGATCAATAGCTTCCTCGAGACCCATGATGCAAGCCCCATACTCTGCCATATTATTGGGGCAATCGAATGTCAACCTTGCAGTAAAAGGTATATGCGAGCCATGAGGAGTGACAATCACAACACCGATTCATTTACCATAAGCATTCACAGCTCCATCAAATATCATGCTCCAACGAGACTCGGGATTAGGACCTTCCTTGGGTAATGGTTAATCACAATCTTTCACTTTCAGAAACATCACATCCTCATCAGGGAAATCATACTTCACAGACTGATAATCATCAACTGGTTGGTGGGCAAGATAATTTGCCAACACGTTGCTTTTAATAACTTTTTTAGTGTGGTATTCAATGTCATATTCAGATAACAACATCTGCCAACGGGAAATTTTCCCAGTGAGAGCAGGCTTTTCAAAAATGTACTTGATTGGATCCATTTTGGAGATCAACCAAGTGGTGTGATTCAACATATACTGCCGCAAACATTTTGCCGCCCAGGCCAGAGTACAACATGTCTTTTCCAGCATAGGATACCGCGACTCGCAGTCAGTAAACTTTTTACTGAGATGATAAATGGCATACTCTTTCTTCCCTGTTTCATCTTGTTGTCCCAGAATACAGCCCATGGATTTATCTAACACTGTCAGATACATAATCAATGGTCTCCTTCAACGGGAGGGAGCAAGATAGGAGGTTCAAGAAGATATTCTTTGATACTTTCAAATGCCCTTTGGCAGTCATCTGTCCATACACAACCTTGATCTTTCTTTAACAACTTAAAGATCGGTTCACACGTTGTAGTCATGTGGGAAATAAATCTGGAGATGTAATTCAAACACCCGAGGAAACCTCTAACTTGCTTTTCAGTTCTTGGCGCTGGTATTTCTTGAATTACTTTGACTTTATCAGGGTCAACTTCAATCCCTTTTGGCTGACAATGAAACCCAAAAATTTTCCTAATCGAACACCGAAGGTACATTTATTTGGATTCAGGCGGAGACGATACTTCCTCAAACGCTAAAACAATTTCAACAAATCTTCTACATGCCCTTCTTCAGTCTGGGATTTAGAAATCATATCATCAACATATACCTCAATTTCCTTGTGCATCAAATCATGGAATAGGGTTGTCATAGCCCTCTGGTACATTGCACCGGCGTTCTTCAACCCGAAAGGCATCACTCTGTAACAAAATGTTCCCCAGGGTGTGATAGATGTTGTTTTTTCCATGTTCTCATGAGCCATCCTTATTTGATTATATCCGGAAAATCTGTCCATGAACGAGAAAACTTTGAATTTTGTTGTGCTATCCACTAACATATCAATGTGTGGCAATGGGAAATCATCTTTCAGAATAGCTTTATTTAGATCTCTGTAATCTACGCACATGCGAACTTTTCTATCTTTCTTCGGTACTGGGACAATATTGGAAATCCACTGAGGGTACACTGATGTCACAAGAAAACCGGCATTAATCTACTTTAGAACTTCTTCTTTGATTTTTACTGCCATATCTGGGTGAGTTCTTCGCAACTTCTGTTCGATGGGTGGGCACTCTGGCTTCAGCGGCAAATGATGATCTACAATATTTGTATCTAAACCAGGCATGTCTTGGTATGACCATGAAAATATGTCCACATATTCTTTTAACATCTCAAGCAACCTGATCTTCACATCGGGATGCAGCAATGCCCCAATCTTGACTTCCTTTGGATCTTCTTCTGAAACCAAATTAATTATTTCCAATGGCTCTTTATATGGCTGAATGATACTCTCCTCGTGCTCAAGCAACCGTGAGACCTCTTTCGGGGTCTCGTCATAGTCTTCTTCTTCAGCCCCATACACAGGACATTCAAAGTTGGGAGAGGGTGCAGGGTCATTGTATTCAATGAATTTTTTTAATTAATTTGCACATATGATTTATGATTGCTTTTAGAAACTAACACATATAACAAATGGTTATGCAGATTCAATTTCAGTTTTTTTTTGAATGGTTTTTTCTGATTACCATTTTCCAAGAAAAAGCAGAAAAAAAGTAAAAAAAACACAACTTGGGAAACAAAGACAACTTTTATTATTGATTTTAAAGATTAAAGCAAATAGATAAGCCCATACGTTTTTAATACTTTCACCTTGGGCAGAGTGACAACTTTTCGAAAAGATTAATAAAAACAAATTACTTTGAGACATGTATGCAAGAGGGAACATCGATGGTGATCCAATTCTGAATCCTAACTCTGTACGTCACATAATTTGGCATTTTTGGCTCTGCTTCATCTTCCACAATGGCATTAATCCCGGAAACAGTTGAATGAAGATAACCCCTACTACAAAAGATATCCTGATACTTGCCTGTAGCAGACCTCAGCTTCATGTTCTTACCTTTATCATTCTTCACAGAGAATCCCAAGCCAACTCTATTCTTATTTACCGGTGGATCAACAATTTGTCCTTATACTTCACTATGGCCATTACACACAACCTGCTGAGCGTCCTTAAACGAAGATATAGAATTCCCATTTCCTCGTATATTATCAATGGATAAAGCTTGGAACTGGGTTCCAACAAAAGCGTCATACGCTTCCACAATACTGAAAGAGGACAAATGAGATATCAATAGTGCATGTTCTCCATTTATTATTACCACTTTTCCTTCACGCACAAACTTTAACTTCTAGTGTAAATTCGAAGTGACAACCCCTGCCTCATGTATCCACGGCCGTCCCAATAAACAGTTGTAAGGGGGTATAATATCCATGACCTAGAAAGTAATCTGAAACAAATGTGGGCCTATATGAATAGGCAAGTCCACTTCACCAATAAAATATTTTCTTGATCCATCAAATGCCTTCACAATAATGCCACTCAGGCCCATGGGCATTCCTTGATATTTTAACTTTATAAGCGTGCTCCTCGGTATGACATTCAATGCGGATCCATTATCAATCAGTACATTAGATAATGAATCATTCTTGTAGTTCATGGAGATATGGAGGGACAGATTGTGATTCCTTCCTTCATCGAGCAGTTCATCATCGCATAAACTCAGGTTATTACATGATGTAATATTCCCAACCACACTGCTGAATTGGTCTACTGGCATATCACTTTCCATGAAAGCTTGGTCCAATTCCCTCATCAAAGATTCTCTGTGAGTAGAGGAGTTCATAAGCAAGGCCAGAATAGATATTTTTGATGGAGTCTGCAACAATTGATCTACGATCCTGTAGTCGCTTATCTTTGTAATTTTCATTATATCATCCACCTCTTTTTCTAGCGTAGCTCCACTAGATTCCCCTACTGCCTTCTTTTCTTCAACACTTTCTACAACTTTCTTTCCAGCATTATCCTTTCCACGAATAATTGGTGCAAATACCCGAACACTGCGGGTCACTCTTCTAGTCTCAGCAATATTTCCAACATTAGACATAGGCTGGATAGGAACTTCCACACCATCCTCTAAAATTGTAGCATTATACTTGTAGGGTACAACCTTGTTTGACTTGTAAGGGACGGGACTCGACAGGCTAATCACCAATGGAGCAATAGCTAGCTTGCCATGATATTCAACTTCAAATGGGGTGAGTGCACCAAAATAAGGCACAATAACATTTACTCCCTCTTCAACACATTCATTCATCATAGAGTTATCTTCAGAAAATATATCTTCATCTGAGGAGAAGAACTCATATGCAGAGGCATACTCATCATCTGACGCAGTCTCATCTGAACAATCTTTAATCATATTAACATAATCGTCCATATTTCCTGAAACTTTGATGGTACCGTTGTCCAACAATAACTGAATACCTTTTCTTACAATGGAACAACCACATGAATATCTTCATCTGAGGAGAAGAACTCATATGCAGAGGCATACTCATCATCTGACGCAGTCTCATCTGAACAATCTTTAATCATATTAACATAATCGTCCCTATTTCCTGAAACTTTGATGGTACCATTGTCCAATATTAACTGAATACCTTTTCTCACAATGGAACAACCACGTGAATCTCTGTAGCATATCCGGAAAGATCCATAATGGTGCCTTTCTTGACCTTCCATATGGCAGAAGGTAGCACGCAACTGCACAAAATCATCATTCATATGATCTACATCAAAGATCTGGAATTCTCCTAGACATCCAAAGACCATGTTCACATCTTCCTCGTACTCTACCATAGGCCTGATTATATGAATGAGACCTTCGTCCATCATTTCCTGAAGATCTGCCTTTATCTTGTCACAACCCTGTATATCTGTACTGCAAATACCACAACCAGCATGGTCATGCGTAAGTAACTAAATTTGCAGAGGTCATCATGCATTTTTACCAAATCTCCTCTAACCAATTTAATATCGAAAATCCAGAAATCGCCTGGACAACCAACCACCATGTTCACAGCATTTGCTCCTCCATGCTTTGGCAAAGCATTATCTTTCACATTCGGGCCAACATCTTTAAAGGATAAGAAACCACACCTCACCAACTTTTGTACTTCAGATTTCAAAGGATAGCAGTTCTCAACATTGTTCCCTGGTGATCCCTGATGAAAAGCACATGTTTGGTCTGCCTTATAATACCAAGGCAACAACGATGGTATAGTAGGAGGTGGTCTGGTTTGAACCAACCTCTTTTGAATTAATTCCAGAAGTAATTCTGCATAGCTCATAGGGATAGGGTCATAATTCTCCCTCCTTTGATTCTACCCTTGATTCCCCTGATGGGATGGTCTCTGATATGCAATTATGGTTGGAGCCACACCAACAACTGGAGTTTTTGAGGCGGCCTATTGATGACGCTGATAATTTATTCTAGGGGGATTAACCCTTCTCTCTTGAATAACAGCATTTGTATCTCCTTCCTTCTTTTTGACGAACCCATATGATGGTTTCTTCGTACTTCTGGAACTTTTGCTTTTTGTTAGACGACCCTATCTTACAACCTCTTCCAAACGGATACCCATGCCCACCATTTCAGTAAAGTCACTTGGTGTGCTCGCTACCATCCTCTCATAGTAGAAAGCACCCAGAGTCTTCAAGAAAATATTTGTCATCTCCTTTTCTTCCATTGGAGGAATCACTTGGCTGGCTACCTCACGCCATCTTTGTGCATATTCTTCTAATGATTCCCTGTCCTTCTGGACCATGGCCCTGAGTTGACCACGGTCAGGCGCCATGTCCATATTGTATTTGTATTGTCTAATAAATGCTTCACCCAAGTTGTTGAAAGTATGAATATCGGCACTGTCCAAACTCATGTACCACTTCAACGCAACACCAGTCAAACTATCCTGAAAAAAGTGAATCAGCAGACGCTGATCATCAGTGTGGGTAGACATTCTTCTTACATACATCACAAGATGAGCACGAGGACAAGTATTTCCCTTGTACTTCTCGAATTCCGGAACTTTAAACTTTGCAGGTATCTTGACATTCGAGACCAAGCATAAATTATTCACATTCTGCCCGAACAATTCCTTTCCTATGAGGGCCTCCATCTCCCTTTGCATCTTGTGAAAATTATCCTGAAAATCATCCATTCGATCATTCAAACCCAAGCCTTCACTTGGTGGAGGAAAATGAAGATACACATCATCATTAGCAAATGGGACCATATTCACCGTTCACCAAGGGAGATGCAGCAAGAGTAAATCTCGTTTCTAGCAGCAGGGGTAACATGCACCACAAGAAGTACGGGAGTAACAGTATTCTGAACAACTGGAGTAACTTGAGGACCAAGATTAAAACCCTATGGTACAAAGTTCTCTGGCATTCCCCATGGATAACCTTGAGGCATGTGATTCTGAACAACAGCTGGAGTAGCAGACAAAGGAACATTCGGAGCTTCAATAGTAACTATTGTTTGTTAAGGCTGAGCAATCAGTGGCTGATTCTGAGCAACCACCAAAGATTCCATCAGAGCAGTGAGATTGGCCATATCGGTCTTTAGAGTAGAAACTTCCTCAAGCAGCTCACGATTCTCTTGTTCTAAATTGTCCATCTTCCTTCTGAAATTAGCTCGGGTATTGTACTGGTGAGACAGCTTGCTGAACTAAGTAAAGAAGCTCAGTAAGACACATGGGTACGCATAAAAAATGCAATAAGTATGTACAATATGATGCATGATGTGCAATTCACCTGATTTATTTTATTAATTTATTTCAAGGGATTTAAAGATTTATAGACAATATTGCAAATATCAAAGTAATAACACATTTGAAATACTGAAAAAAATTTATTATAACTTCAAAATAGATTACAAGTTTCAATAATCCCAAGTACAAGATAAAAGTAAAGTCTAAAACCCTAAAAGGCAAAGCTGATGGAGATCACTCTATACAGTGATGCTTCCCTGTAAGTCTGGAAATCTGAGCCTTCAACCTCTGGTTTTATTTCGCATATCTGGTGGCAACCTCCTTCCAATCACTTGAATCAGGAGGTGAGTAACTAGCATCTGACTGAGGCTTAGGGGAAAATAAATCCCCTTCATCTCCATCGTCTCTACAGCCCAACTCTCAAGAATCTCAATCAAGTTGTCTTTCTCCTTCAAGTCTACTTTATAGGAAATCTCTAGAGTTTGGCACTTATTCTTCCAAGCTTCCTTTTCCTGCTGCATCCTAACTAAAGCAATATATAGCTCTTCCACATCATCCAATAGGGGAGGAGTGGTCTTCACAAACAAATTAGGCATAGGTGCTTCCTGAGAATACAACATCTTCAACTGAATAGCTCTCGCTTGTACCCACTGAAGATAAGGCTCCAAAGAAACAACCCCTCTAGGTCCCAATTCTTTCCTACTCTTCCTATGAATGTGATTCCAGGCCTTCGCAATCTGCTCCCCAGCTTCCTTATGGTCTTCTCCCTCTTTTATGAAGAAACTACTCAAATGAATACTATTTGGTTTATCCCTCGTCGGATAACCAAGTTGTCGTCGTGCAAGAACAAGGTTGTAGTTAGTTCCTCCCTTTGTACCAAGAAGATGTACATTGGGAAACTACCACAACTGTCGACAATCTCTACATCACGATAATCCTGATGATACCAAACAATATCTGAGTGAGTAAGTTCTGTGATCTTAGGAGCCCAACGGGGTTCCTTCCTGAAATCCCAGAAAGCATTAGCCTGAGGTAAATGAGAAGTAAACCACTGGTATAACAGAGGCATGCAGCAGATAATCATCCCCCCATGATAAGAATATCGAAGATGAACAGAGTAATAAGTATTACCCAACAATGTAGGAACTGGGTTTCCAATCATGAAGATCCTGATGGCATTAATGCCAACAAATTTGTCCACATTAGGAAATAAGAATAACCCGTAAGTAAGTAGAGCAAAAATGGCTTCAAAAGCGAATGTACTCTTCATCCTGGCAAAGTAACGAGCTTTCTCCAATAAGAACTAAGTTGGTAATCCTCTAATCCCTCCTTTAGTAGTCATGTGGGCTTCAACCTCAGACTTCCCCAGATGGATCAAAGCAGCAATCTCATGTGGTTTTGGCTCACCCTCCAAACCAGTAAAAGGAACACGATCGGTAATAGGTAAACCCAACAGATAAGAATACTCCTCTAGAATAGGCATCAACTGATAGTCAGGGAAAGTAAAGTATCGATACATCAGATCATAGAATTGGACCAAGGTCGAGAGAATTCCCTCCTTCATACTGAGCTTCATAAGAGAAATAATGGATCCATACTTCCTCCGAAAATCTGCAGAACACTCAATCTCGGGAATCAGACTCATCAACTCATCTATCTTGGGATCTTCAAAACTGTATTTTCCGGCCTTTCTTTTTCCAGAATCCATAGTAAAAAAGTACCTGAGATATTCACAAATCCTCAACTTTTAAGTCCCTTGAAATAGAACATCTTCAAAATATGCTTATGAGTGCATGAATGCATGATGCAACAATCACACACAAGGTCACAAACAAAGGGTTCATAGGTTCAACGTCACGAGCATGAGGTCGAAGGTACTACTCATAAGGTATGGTCTAAGAGTTATCACCTGTCGAACAAGGTTCTAGGGGTTCCCAGAGTCTACATCCTTCCTTCAGATATTACCAACTTCCCGATTAACTCGGTAATTAGTAATATTCTCAAGAAAAACTCGTCCGAGCGTAGTATCGCGTGACAACTATTTCTGGATTACTTCGTCATAGCTTCCGCACTACAACTAAAAGGCCAAGATGGGTTAGGTAATTTATGTTCCTCAGCTTCAGCAGGCTCCCAGGTAAAAAGCATCACATCTTCCCGATTACTCGGTAAATGACACTACAGACAAAGAGGCCTCCACTGAGTGGGGTATCTCATGCCTCCTTTTTTGGGATTACTCCATCAAAGTTAACATGACTATACCGCTCGTCCTATCTTAAGTTTTCCCAAGTCTGGGTATAGGACTCATGAGTAACCACCAAGCACCCTGAAAACCATAAAAATCCAGACAAGCATATATACAACATATAATATATAACACATAATAGCACATATACAGATATAAACAAAGATAGGCTCAACCCACTTTGGGATGGACCAGGAAGAGGTCAATCTTTCCCCAGTGAAGTCACCATTTTTCATGTAGCCGTAGAAATGTTTAATACTAAGTGTTGTACCCCAAAATTTGCCCTCTCATTTCATCAATATTTTCTCACCACAAGACCCTTGGAGCTCAAGATTAAGTTAGGGTTTGCTCTGCTCAAGACTCCTCCTTGCACTGTTGACCCAAATTAGGGTTTGAGTTTGCACAAAGATGTTTTGACCTAAAGAGCTCAAAGTGACTTTCATGCTTCATATTGGACTCACAAGTTTTTCCATACCAAGTTTCAACCCTTGATTCCAATCTTTGCCCAGTCAATTGGACAGTTGACCTAGAAATCAACTGTATTGGGGAAAAAGTCAATTGTGGCCAATTGACAGTCAAACTTCATGAAATTTGACCCACATCAACATAATGAACTCATATGGACCATTTGATCAAGTTTGGATCACAATTCCACAAGAAATTTGATCAGATCACCAAAAGGGCAAAATGGTCATTTTTAGGGTTTTGACTGCACAAAGGCAATTTTTGACTGTTTGACCTAACCAATGGCAAACCAAGTTCACATATGGATTCAAAGACTCAATGGCATTGTCTTGAAACATTCAACAAGTTCAAAAGATCTCAAATGCACAGGATTGACAGATGAATTTTCTAGTCAACTGATCAAAATTTGACTGTACACTGAAAAGTCAAACTTTGACTTTTTGGTCAAAATCAAGTGCCAAGATTCATTTTTCATCAAGACATGTCAAATTATGAAACTTTCTCATCAATAAATCCAAATTTGCAAATTAGGGTTTAAAATGAGAAAATTTCATAACTTAGAATTTTTCTAAGTTATGAAACTTCCTTATTTTTCCTAACTTTGTCACATTTTTTCATCAAGATACCATTGGATTCAAACAAAACTCAAAACATGAAAGTTATAGTCCATTGCAAAATCTACAACTTTGATTCATAAAGTTTTCTCAAAGGAAGCTTGTAGCTCAAGTTACGATTTTTGGAACAAGGGTGCAAAACATTTTTAACTTAGAAAAATTTTGACCTACTCTAGGCAGCATTTTTGTCCAACTTCTTGGCCATTTTTCACATGCTTCCACTTGGAATTTCAATTTTCATTACAAAGATGGATTGTAGTACACATTCCAAGCTTTCCAAATTGTCCAAGTACTCATCAAACACCCTTGTGGTTAGGGAGATTCGAATTTTCAAAGATGGGCAAAAGTCACTTTGTTCATAGCTAAATACATGTTCATAACATTGGCATTTTCAAGTCAGCAGGGTTTGTGATGGTTTGCAGACCTCTAAACCTCTTCACACCTAATAATTAAATGCTTAACCTTTGTGTTCAAGTCTTATTTTGTTCATTTGATCATTACATGCAAGATTAATCCATAATTAGAAAAAGCAATTTTGCCATTTTTGTAAAGTAATGCTTTATGTCAAATACCAAATCCAAGAAGTACAAGCAAAATATTTGAGGCACAAGTTTGTAAACAAATCCCACTGATCAAGAGAGAGTGCTGCAGCATGCTTGAGGGACCTGTGCTGGCCTATAACCCAACTTGACTATCTTTGCTTACTTTAGAAGAAACTTGGCAAAAGATATCAAAACTCTCACTTCCTGCAAACAGAAGCTCAAGCAAACTTTGTAGACACTTTCCATACACAAAACTAAGCCTAAAGCACGACCAAACTACTCTTGATCCCTCCTCATTCACAAAATCATAGTTTTGTTGCAAAACAGGGTACCTGCTGCAGTTTGACTTGGCCAGCTCAATCCACTCGTGCACTTTGGCTAAAACCACTTCAAACACATTCTATGTCATCCACACAAACTATCCCAAGCCCTAAACACAGACTGTAACACCCCTAACCAAGTTTGCCATTTTCACTTTTCAGCTGTGCAGGTTGACTTCCATAGCTCGATACAGGCAGATATAAAGCAAGCTAGGTGTTGGAGAAGGTTCCTTGGACTTCAGGCAAGTTGTACCAAAGTTCAAACTCCATTGAAGATACCTCCATTGCTGCACACGACTCAAGATGAACAGGTAAAATTATGAACTTCTATCTCTCTATCCAGGCATGATTAGGCTTAGGTTTGTGAAGAAAACATGTTCTACTCATAGCCCTGAAACTATCCATGTATTTACTTTTCATTTATATTATGCGTGCTGTGAGAATTTTGGCCATGAACATTGAAAAAAACTTAGGTCAGAACTTGGGGATGAAGAAATTCTCCCTCATTTCTGAGAGTTAGGTCAAGATTTATATATATATGAATTTGTCTCTTCATGCTCTACATTGTTTATGTTATGAGTTTTTGTTAAAAGTCAAAGAATCAGGAATTTGAATGAAGCATAGAGGGCGCGCATTTTTGAGACAGAATGGCTGGAGGTTGAAGAAGGTGGACTTGGGCTGGGCCTGAGTTGTTTTTGCTTTTTGCACATTTTTTCCATTTTTGCACCCCCTTGGCCCATTGTGTGATATTTTGATCATTTTTGATTTTTTTCTTTTTGAGTCTGACTTATTATTCTTTGCTCAAATATAAAAAATATTAAAAATATTTTTTCACCCATTTTTGCATTTATTTGTTTTATTTAGCATATATATGTAAATAAATATATAAATACCTTTTTATTTAAAACATTAAAAATAATACAAAAATATATTTTCAGCCATTATTTTTATTTACCATTTTCTAAAAAAATATACTTTTTTTGTAAATAATTAATATTTTTTATTTTTGTACATATTTAGCTTATTAAATATATATAAATATACTTATACATATTTTATTAAATATTTAGGATAAAAAATATAAAAATATTACATTTTTATTTTTATTAATATTCGACATCAAAAATACTTTTTTACAATATACTTCTCTTTTATTTATTTTTTATATAAATAAATATATAAATATTGTATATAATTAGTAAATAATTGCTATTTATTAAAATTAGGGTTTTGCCCTAAAACCACAAAAATACTCCAAAATTGACCTTTTTTATTTTTGTTTATATTTCACATTGAAAAATACTTTCTCATACATAAAAAATTATTTTTATGCATAATACATTTTGCATTTATATTTGTTTAAATATTGTACAATTTATTATTTGACTATTCAATAGGGATGTAATAGTTTAGATTTAAATTTCTTGCTAAATATCCCCCATTCAAACATTTGTACCCCCGTCCCCATAATCATGATGTAATAATTTAGGACTTTAAATTTCCGCATTTAAAAGCTTTCTAATTATGCCATGATAGACCTAGGGTTTGTATGCAAATCAACCAACCAATAGCTTGACTAATGCAAAGATAAACAAGCATGAAAATGGACAACACCAATCACACTTGCACCCTTAGGGTTACTCCACTTGTTGCCTTCAAAAATGGGCCATGTTGCATGTTGAGTGTCTTTGGCAAAACAAAAACAAAAACAAATCAAATGATCATAGTCCCTCGATGACGCTTTCGAAGTTGCCTAAAAAATGATCAAGTCCCTTAAAGGAAAAAATTGCCAAAGACACTTGGCACTATTGCATTCATGGTCTAAACGATGACCCGCGCCCGTCCCGTTAACATCCTAACACAAGATTGTCCACCAAATACAATGTTGGAACGATACTGTTAAAAGGGTTAAAACATAAGAAAGATCTTTGAGAAATTTAGGGTAGATAGCTCTTGGTTACTTGACCAACTTGCAAAACAAATCCTTGCCATTTTTCAAAACACACTCCACAACACAACTTTCAAAAACAACTTTCAAAAACAACTTTCAAAAACCTTGAAACATCTTTTCAAAAAGACAAACACCTTTTGTAAAACATTCGAGTAAAGAATTGTTACAAGGGTTGCCTAGACAAGGCATCTTTTTCAAAACATTTTCAAAAAACCACACACACAAAGCACCATTTCAAACAATTGAAAATGCAAGGCAAGTGATCTAAGCAAGTAACTAAGAGCCCATGGATAACCATGGATAGAAAGGGTGCTAATACCTTCCCTTTCTATAATCTACTCCCCGAACCCAAGAAAACATCTCAAAGGTGTTTCCTGTGCTTTTTAACCTTTCCTTAGGATAAAATAAAAATTCAGTGGCGACTCTTGCTAAACCGAAACATTTGCGAAAACAAACGCAAAACCTCAAGTCAGTTCTCCCACCGTATCATAGAACTGGCGACTCTGCTGGGGACATCTTTAAAAGTGGAGTAACCTTAGGGCCTAGATCACCCTCTTGCATGACTAATTGTTTGCTTTGATTGATTTACATCTTGGTTCTCTTGTTTGGGCTTGAAATCCTACACCCGGATTTGGGGAAACATTCATAGATAGCAATACGTTGTGGAAACTGTGCGGGGTATACCGACACGGTTGAAGCAATATCTATATTAGTGCGACATATTTGTGAGTACCGGTAACCCTTGAGTTCAATCAAGGAGAGTACGGGGCCGCTAAGTGATGTCACTAAGCACTAATGACCTAGAACCTTACTTGACCATCTTGGCCTTTTATTAGGGGTAGTGAGATGACCGGCTTTGGTGCAATCCGAAGTTGGTAGATACTCGATACTACACTCATTGAGGGTTGTTTTCTTGGAATATTTTGGTCGCTAGTTAAGTGGCTAAACCAAAACAATGAACATGGAAAACAATCCAATGATATTGAGCTCCTTAGAACCCGGTTACTATTTATAGGACAGGTTTTTAAGCCAACTACACTCAAGAGGGTACTTACCTATGAAACCCCATGCAAGCCTGAAACTAGGGTTTTGTATGACTTGCTTGTACATATATTTGTGCATACATCATGAAGCATCATATGCATCCACTAACCATTTCAAGGGTTTGGATCTTCATCTTTGTTTTGTAGGTCATGGAAATTCTTCGCAGGAAAACTATCCAAGTCAACCTTGTGAGAATCCCTCCTCAACTCAAGGAGCTCACATCCAGAATTCCAGCAAGCTCTCTCTTCAGTGAAAGACATGGTAGACTGCTCAGCCTAGTCAACACCAGCATTGAAGAAGACTTGGTGAAAGTGTTGTTCCAGTTCTTTGACCCCCTTCACCACTGTTTCACATTCCCCGACTATCAGTTGGTGCCTACTTTGGAGGAATTTTCTCAACTCTTGAGAATTTCTATTCTTAATCAACTACCC
Source organism: Vicia faba (assembly GCA_948472305.1). Classification (NCBI taxonomy): domain Eukaryota; kingdom Viridiplantae; phylum Streptophyta; class Magnoliopsida; order Fabales; family Fabaceae; genus Vicia; species Vicia faba. Next base: position 1,203,596,470 of record OX451738.1, on the reverse strand, counting down.
TACAACGGTACGGAAAAAGAACCAAAGCCTGAAGAGGTTGCTCAAGCACTACACTTGCAACCATCTGACATCAAGGGGCATTGGGAGACTAGAAGTGGTGTCAAAGGCTTCTTGGCAAAATTCTTGTTTGAGAAGGCACAAGAGTGTTGGAATTCTTTGGATCTGCAAGCCTTTGAAGAAATTGTGGCACTCCTCATTTATGGGTTGGTCTTGTTCCCAAATCCTGACCAACTTATAGATGTCAATGCTGCCAAGATTTTCCTATCCAGGAATCCCATACCTACATTGCTCGGGGACATTCTCCACTCATTTTACACACGAACAATGAGGAAGAGAGGTGTTCTCATGTGCTGTACTCCTCTCCTTGCAAGGTGGTTTATTTCGCACCTTCCACAATCTGTTTTGAAGAATGAACAAGGCTTAAGGTGGTCACAACGGTTGATGACCCTCACACATTCTGATGTACATTGGTGTTCTCGGTCTAGAGAAAATGTCATCATCGTCGATCATTGTGGTGAGTTCCCTAATGTTCCATTACTTGGCATTAGGGGAGGCATTACCTACAACCCCTGTCTAGCTTTGAGACAATTTGGATATGCACGGAGGGATGGCCCTCATGACATGCTGATTCCTGACCTAGTTTTTGACTTCGACAACAATGCGCAAGGACTTCGCCAAAGATTCATCAGAGCTTGGAGGATGCCTAACAAGGTAGATAGCAAGACACTGGGGCACAAGAACTCCATCCCTCTTGAGCCTTACCTCAAGTGGGTAAGGACCCGAGCCCAGAGTCTTTTGATGCCTTACCCTCATATTCTCCCTTTGATTAAAGAGCCCGTTAAGGAAGGAGAGGTTCCCTACACCATCCTATATCCTGACATGCCAACATCATGGGAGGAGATGCAGAAGAGTTGGATCCAACTCAAGGAGGAACGGAATACTTTTGAAGCCAGCTTCTACGCCAGTGAGAAGAAGGTTTTGGAGCTTACCCGCCGACTTCACGAGGAGGAGACCCTTAACACTTACATCGCACCAAAAAGGATGCGCAACATCTTTTTACCTTAAGAAGTTTTTGTAATATTTGGCCCATGGGGCATTTATGTACTGACAAAATTTATTATTAATATGACGTGTGTTCTTTTAGTTTGCAACAATTTTGAATTTCTAAATCCTTGAATGCATTGCATGAATAAACATATCATTCATCATATGCATAAACAGGTCTCCACACCAGGTTTCCTTATCTTTCTGTTGTTTATTTCAGTAAGATGGATCTCGAACAGACGGTCAAAGATCTGCAATCACAAAACTCGCAGTTTCAATAGCTCCTAATGACCTTGGCAAAGGGTCAGGAGGATCTAAAAGCAATGTTGGGGAATAAAGAGCCAGAAAAAGGAAAAAAGAAGAAGAAAAGAGTTAGGGTAGCCACACTGGGAAGAAGGTTTGAGAATGAAGCTAGAAGAGTTCTTGAATTTCCCTCTGCATCTGATGAGGGAACCAGTAAGGGAAAAGGAGTTGCATTACCCTCTGAGTCCGAGGATGAAGAGGAAGAGGTTGAGGAAGATGAAGATTACTCAGAGCAGCAATACCCGCCAGCGAACGACAAATACAAAAACCTAGAGGATAGACTGGCAGCTATGGAGCTGCAAAGGGTTCCCGGGTTAGATTTTGAAGAATTGGGTTTGATTGCTGGAATTGTGATCCCTCCAAAGTTTAAGGTGCCAGTTTTTGCAAAATATGATGGGCTGTCTTGCCCGAAGATGCACTTGAGGTCATATGTCAGAAGAATTCAACCTCATACATCCGACAGAAATCTTTGGGAACACTTCTTTCAGGATAGCTTGTCCAGTACACAACTAGACTGGTTTTACCAGCTTGAGAGGTCAGAAGTGCATAACTGGGAAGACTTGGCAGCTGCCTTTTATCGCCAGTATCAATATAACGCTGACTTGGCGCCAACCTGTACTCAGTTACAAAGTATGGGGATGGCCTCAAATGAGGGATTCAAAGAATACGCCCAGAAATGGCACGACTTGGTCGGAAGAGTGCAGCCACCTCTTTCAGATAGGGAACTAGTTGATATGTTCTTGGGGACCCTATCTGGCCCGTTCTTCAACCACTTGATCGGGAGCTCTTCCGTAGGGTTTACTGAATTGATTCTGACTGGCGAACGGGTGGAAGCTGGTATTAAGAATGGAAAGATTCAAAGGGATGCCTCTGCCTCTACAACTGCTAAGAAATCATTTCCGGCCAAGAAGGAAGCAGTTGTTATATACTCTCATAAAAGATCGGGAAGGACTGAGCGCCGGCCGACTGTGGGGGCCGTGATGATCCAAAATTCATCAAATGATCAGCCTCATAACAATCAATCTAGACCAAATCAGCAACGGGTAGAACAGCCACAACGGCAGTTCACCCGCATCAATATGACGCCTGCACAAGTTCTTCCCCATTTGTTGAAGCTAAATCTCACCACTATCAAAGAGGCACCAAAAAATGTGAACACATCTTCCCCATATTATCATCCCAATGCTAAATATGCCTATCATTCTGACAGCATCGGGCATGACACCAACGATTGTTGGGCGCTTAAGCATAAAATTCAAGACTTGATAGATGCAAAAGAGGTTGAGTTCGATGCTCCAGAGAAGCCAAATGTAATATCCACTCCAATGCCGAAGCATAGTCGCAATGTCCATGCTATTGAAGAAGATCTGTATGTTTCTGCTGTTGATGATCTGATGACCCCACTGTTGACAATCAAGTTGAATCTGTTGAAGGCTGGGATTTTCCCAGGGTGTAAAAAAGACTGCTACTATTGTTCCTCCCTACCAATAGACTGTCCATTGCTGAAGATAGGCATCCAAGGCCTGATGGACAGCCAACAAATTCTTTTCGAAAAGATTCCTGCTATTCCAACCCCTATCGAAGATGTTTCAATAATCACCATTTCCACCAATCTTTCCAAGTTCCCTAAAAAGCCTGTTAAGATTACATCAGTTCCAAAGTTTGTTCCTCTGAAAATAACCATGCCTGGGCCTGTCCCCTACAAATCTGACAAATCAATACCATGGAATTATGGTGGAGAAATCTACTACCATGGTGTGAAACAAGTGGAGATAACTGAAGAGAGCTCTGACGAAGAAGATACCGACATTGGAAACATTGCCGGTACGAGTAAGATTACCCGAAGTGGGAGAATATTTTCTCCAGAGATCGCCCCTCCAAAGGCAATCTTTGGACCCTCAACTGCTGCCAAAGTTACTCCCGCACCGATAAAACTTTCTGCAAGGACTCCATTAATTGAAGAAGCTGTTACTCCTGTGGTTGTCCCTCCTACTTCTGCTGATAAGGGGAAAGGGATCCAAGATGAGCTCGTCAGGACGAGGGCTCAGCCACTAGTTATCCCCGAAACCTCTAAGAAAGAAATGGAGATTCTGAAAATAATTAAGAAGAGTGATTATGACGTTGTAGAGCAACTGGGGAAAACCCCCTCGAAAATATCCATGCTAGCTTTGCTACTTTGTTCGGAGGCTCATGCCAAAGCTTTGATAAGGTTTTTGAAGATAGCCCATGTGCCCCAGGAAACCTCGGCCGATCAATTCCAGGATTGTGTAGCTAGCCTTACCGCAGACAACGGCCTGGGTTTCTCTGATGCTGACCTGACTCCGAAAGGAAGAAAGAACAATGACGCATTGCATGTGTCAGTCGAATGCCGAGGAACTACTCTTGCCCATGTTTTGGTCGACACTGGTTCTTCTCTGACGTGCTACCTAAGAAAGCTCTGGATCGATTGGATTGTGAAGGCTTAGAGTTGAAACCAAGTAATATCATTGTCAGGGCCTTTGACGGGTCTAAAAGGATGGTACATGGGGAGGTCGACATTCCCATCATGGTGGGCACTGAAGTATTCCACTCAACTTTCTATGTGATGGACATCCGTCCGTCATACTCTTGCTTGCTAGGGAGACCATGGATACATAATACTGGCGCAGTCACTTCCTCCCTACATCAGATGCTGAAATACCCTGTCAAAGGAAAAATCATAACTGTACACGGTGAAGAGGAATATATGATCAGTCACCTGAACTCCTTTCGGTATGTGGAAGTGGAGGGCGAATTCATTGAAACACCGTTCCAACACTTCGAGGAAATTACTCCCGAGGTGGCAGTAGCAAAGGCAGTAGCTGGGGAGCCCAAGCAGATGGCCAGGATGGCATTTCTGAAAGACGCAAAGGCTGCAATGAAGGAGGGGAAGAGCTCAACATGGGGTCAGTTACCTGACTTTCCTCACAAAACAGACAAGTTTGGGTTGGGATTTACCGTTGCGGGGCAAAAAGCTATGCGTCGCTCAAAAATCGAAAGAACACCCATCAAGATTTCTCCTCATGGGATCAATGATGTGGAAGACGAAGACGAAGAGGGTAACATTGAAGACTGGATCTTCCCAACCATCGAAGGGGGACTGCACAACTGGGAGGCGAAAGACTTCATCCCCATTACTTTCATTAATCAGTAACTTATCTTTCGAACATTTCCTGTTGGTCTGTAATAATTACTTTTAAACAATCTGCACACTACTTTTTCACCTCATGCCTTGCCCGGGGCATGTGGGTCCATTTGTAAGGGTTTTGATTCTCTTCATATTCATATGCCATGTTTAATGAATCATTGGACGTTTTTCATTTATAAACTGTTGTGTTCATTTTCTTTCCTTTTGCATTTTTTGATTGTTTAAGGATGGCTATCCCTTACACACACCCACGCTCACAAATGCAGGTACCCGTCCACTCTGGATTCTATGGGTGACTATTCTGTTATGTCCTTCAATAACTCTGAAGATTTGGTCAATCAAGCTGAGTATGAAGATGACGAAGATTGTGAAGTACCAGGAGAGCTAGCCAGACTTCTACAACAAGAAGAGAGGGCCATCTTGCCTCATGAAGAGTTGTTGGAAACAGTCAACTTAGGAACAGAGGAAGACAAGAAAGAAGTACAAGTGGGTGCCAATCTGGAACCAAGTGTCAAAGGGCGTTTGATACAGCTGTTAAATGAATACGTTGAAATCTTCGCCTGGTCTTATGAAGACATGTCGGGTTTAGACACAGACATCGTGGTCCACCGTCTCCCTACAAGAGAGGATTGTCCACCGATCAAGCAAAAAGTCCGCCGAATGAGGCCCGACATGTCTGAGAAGATTAAAGCTGAAGTGATGAAGCAATTCAACGCTGGCTTTCTGGCTGTCACATCCTATCCGTAATGGGTTGCTAACATTGTGCTAGTACCTAAAAAAGACGGCAAGGTCAGAATGTGTGTGGACTACCGGGATTTGAATACGGCTGTCCCTAAAGATGATTTTCCACTACGACATATCGACATTTTGATTGACAACACAGCTCAGCACAAGGTGTTTTCCTTCATGGATGGATTATCGGGCTACAACCAGATTAAAATGGCCCCCGAGGACATGGAGAAAACAACCTTTGTTACACAATGGGGTACCTTCTGCTACAAGGTGATGCCGTTCGGACTGAAGAACGCATGGGCAAATTATCAACGCGCCATGGTAGCTTTATTTCATGATATGATACATCATGAGATCGAAGTTTACATTGACGACATGATAGCTCGATCACAAACAGAGGAGGAACACCTTGAGCATTTGCAGAAGCTGTTTGCCAGGTTGAAATAGTACAAACTCAGGCTAAATCCAAGTAAGTGCACTTTTGGAGTTAGGTCTGGTAAACTCCTAGGGTTTATTGTCAGCAACAAGGGCATTGAGGTCGATCCAGCGAAAGTGAAAGCAATATAAGAAATGCCTGCTCCCCGTACTGAAAAGGAGGTTAGAGGATTCTTGGGGCGCTTCAACTATATTGCCAGATTCATCTCTCATCGGACGTCTACCTGTGAGCCAATTTTCAAACTATTGAAGAAAGATCAGGTAGTCGAATGGAACGACAATTGCCAAGATGCTTTTGATAAGATCAAGGAGTATTTGCTAGAACCTCCTATTCTGATGCCGCCCGTCGAAGGAAGACCGTTGATCATGTATCTGACCGTGTTGGATAACTCAATGGGGTGCGTACTGGGCCAGCATGACGAGTCTAGTCGAAAAAAGCATGCCATTTATTACCTTAGCAAAAAGTTTACCGACTGTGAGACTCGCTACTCACTGCTCGAGAAAATTTGTTGTGCTTTGGTATGGGCTGCTCGCCGACTAAGGCAATATATGTTGACTCATACCACTCTGTTGATTTACAAAACGGATCCTATCAAGTATATCTTCCAGAAGCCTGCTCTATCTGGAAGAATCGCTAGGTGGCAGATGATCTTGACCGAGTATGACATCCAGTATACTACCCAAAAAGCTATAAAAGGGAGTGTACTAGCTGACCATCTAGCTCATCAAGCTATCGAAGATTATCAGTCCATGAGATTCGACTTCTCGGACGAGGACATCATGAATGTGGACAACATTAAAAGTAACGGACCGTATGACGGACCTGAAAATGGATCCCGATGGCCCTGTACTTTGATGGTGCTTCAAATGCACTTGGAAACGGTATCGGTGCGGTACTCATTTCCCCGGAAGGTTGCCACACACCTTTCACGGCCCGACTTTGCTTCAGCTGTACCAACAACATGGCTGAATATGAGGCTTGCATCTTTGGTCTCAAGGCTGCTATAGACTTGGGGATCAAATCTTTGATCGTATTTGGGGACTCGGCTTTGGTTATCAGTCAAATCAAAGGAGAGTGGGATACCAAGCATCCTAATCTTATCCCATACAAAGAACATGTCCTGACATTGTTGCCTCATTTCAAGCAAATCACCTTCGAGCATTTCCCGCGAGAAGAGAATCAACTTGCAGATGCTCTGGCAACAATGTCTTCCATGTTTAAACTCAACTGGGATAATGAGGCTCCCCAAATCACCATCGAGCGAATGGATGAACCTGCGCATTGTCATGAGATTAATACCGAAGAAGAAGTGGAACAACCATGGTTTCACGAAATCAAAAGGTATCTCCAGAACAGAGAATATCCCGAAGGAGCTTCCGTAAATGACAAGAAGTTCCTAAGGAAATTTGCTGCCAAGTTCTTCCTGAGCAACGACATCCTCTATAAATGCAGCCATGATTGTGTTTTACTCCGATGTGTAGCAAAGCTGGAGCAGGGTTAATCATGACTGAGATACACAGTGGTACGTTTGGCACCCACTTGAGCGGGCATACGATGGCTAAGAAGATTCTAAGGGCAGGCTATTACTGGTCTACCATGGAAGCAGATTGCCATCAGCATTCCCGCACTTGACACAAATGTCATGTCTACGCTGACAAGATCCATATTCCTCTTGTTCCTCTCAACATTCTGACGGCTCCTTGGCCATTTGCAATGTGGGGCATTGACATGATTGGAGAGATCAAGCCCACAGCGTCTAATGGACATCGCTTCATCCTGGTCGCCATTGACTATTTTACCAAATGGGTCAAAGCAGCTTCCTTCGCCTCTGTTACTAAAAATGTGGTTGCCCGCTTCATCAAGCAGAATCTCATATGCCGGTATGGTGTCCCCGACAGGATCATCACATACAATGGTACAAATCTGAATAATACTATGATCACTGCTCTATGCAAACAGTTCAAGATTTATCATCACAATTCATCTCCCTATCGGCCGAATATGAACGGTGTTGTTGAAGCTGCGGACAAAAACATTAAGAAGATCATTCAGAAAATGACAGTCACCTACAAAGACTGGCATGAGATGTTACCGTTTGCTCTGCATGGATACCGTACCACGGCACGTACTTCAACAGGGGCAACCCCATTTTCTTTAGTATATGGCATGGAAGCTGTCCTACCCATGGAAGTTCAGATTCCTTCTTTAAGGATTATGAAGGATGCTGGTTTGAACGAAGACGATTGGATTCAGACCCGACTTGATCAACATAATTTGATCGACGAGAAACGACTCGCTGCTATTTGCCATGGTCAAACGCAAAAACGGATGATCAAGGCTTTCAACAAGAAAGTCCGACGTCAAGTATATCAAGTCGGAGATCTCGTAATCAAGCGGATTATCTTGCCGCAAAGCGATCCCAGGGGCAAATGGACTCCTACTTACGAAGGACCATTTGTGATCAAGAGCATATTTTCTGGTGGTGCAATGATTTTGACCACCATGGACGGCGATGATTTGCCGCACCCTGCAAACACTGACATAGTCAAAAGATACTACGTATAAAACAACCCGACAAGTCGAAAACCCGAAAGGGCGGCTTGGGCAAAAATGGGCATCCCGGTGAACCGAAAACCCGAAAGGGCGGTTCTGGCAAAAATTAGGGATAAAACAAAAAATCTGTACACCCGGAAAGTTGAAAACCCGAAAGGGCGGCTTGGGCAAAAAAGGGTTTCCCGGTGGATTGAAAACCCGAAAGGGCGATCCAGGCAAAAGTTAGGGAATTAAAGCGTATGACTATGTCTCGTCGGATCACTTTAAAGAACATTCTCTTTGTCAACCAGCTCCAAGCTTCTGATCAATCCAGTCATCGGCGGACAAAGCATTGAATGGACAGATATTCAGAGTTGTGAAGGCTATAGCAGAATGGAATCCCATGGAATTGTTGCACATAGCCATCTTTCTTTTGTATAAAATTTCAATTTTTACGACGACATCCTCTTACTAGGATGCCTGTCTCCTTTGTACAAAGATACTTATAGAAAGTTAATACAAATACTTTTCCAAATACAGAAATTTGCTTTGACTTCCTTTTTCTCTTTTGCACTTATGTTTATTTGAGAAACGTCCAATGTTTTGTTAAGTAGGCATATGCATTTGAACATAATTGTTTCCCTTACAAATCAAGAGAGATGATTGCTGATAGATTGAAGGTACAGATAGGTATCTTGATGCCCTTTCAAAAGGAATCCCCAGCGGAACTAAACTCCAAATTCCTCAACAAAGTCAAAATCCAGAACCTAACTCCCCAAACAGAATTAAACTTCAGGATCTCCAGCAGAACATAAGCTTTTTCCAAAACTGATTTCCCCAGCCAGAGAGCCTTCTAGAACTCAATTCCCCTCAGAGTTAAGTTTCAGAATCCCCAGTGGAGCCTTAAAATCTGAAAATCCTATCCCCAGCGGAGCTAAAACTTCCAGCTATCAATCCCCAGCGGAACCAGACTGGTGAACCTTCTCCCCACAGAGATACTTCCCACTAGACTGAAGACTCTCAGTCTTACTTCTCCAGCATAAGTCTACCAGGTTCTGGACTCACCAGTAGAGATCATCAGAATTCTCTTGCCCTACAAGTCACTAAGGAGATCCAATCCCCAGCAGTGGTCCCAAGATCCCTCATCAACTGAAGATTCTTGCAATCCCCTGCAATAGCCAAGGATTCACTTTCCCTGGCAGCAGTCAAATTTCTATTATCCAAGATTCATCTATCCCCAGCAAGACAGCTCATCAACTCGCATGCGCATTCATTACATTCATATCATAAACATTGATATGACATATATTGCATCATACATTTCATGCAACATAACTTTGTGTTTAGCTAACATTTTGTCCTTTTCAGGATAAGAATAAAAGGCTATCATTAACAATTATTCAAATACAGTTCTACACGGACTCATCATCAGGCAACCCTACACCGGTTCCTTCTCAACTTCAACTTTTGAAAACAGTTTACGGACGCTTCCCAACATGGATGTTGCTCTATTGCTTATTAAACTTCAAGACTTCTGAAAACAGTTCACGGGTTCTCGAGATACGGATGATAACCTATCGCTTGTTCAGATTCTTCAACTTCTGAAAACAGTTTACGGATTCTCCAAACACCGATGTTAATTTATCGCTTGTTCAGACTCAACCTTTGAAAACAGTTTACGGACGCTTCCCAACATGGATGTTGCTCTATTGCTTATTCAACTTCAAGACTTCTGAAAACAGTTCACGGGTTCTCCAGATACGGATGTTAACCTATCGCTTGTTCAGATTCTTCAACTTCTGAAAACAGTTTACGGATTCTCCAAACACGGATGTCAATCTATCGCTTGTTCAGACTCAACTTTTGAAAACAGTTTACAGACGCTTCCCAACATGGATGTTGCTCTATTGCTTATTCAACTTCAAGACTTCTGAAAATAGTTCACGGGTTCTCCAGATATGGATGATAACCTATCTCTTGTTCAGATTCTTCAACTACTGAAAACAGTTTACGGATTCTCCAAACACGGATGTTAATCTATCGCTTGTTCAGACTCAACTCTTGAAAACAGTTTACGGATGCTTACCAACATGGATGTTGCTCTATTGCTTATTCAACTTCAAGACTTCTGAAAATAGTTCACGGGTTCTCCAGATACGGATGTTAACCTATCGCTTGTTCAGATTCTTCAACGTCTGAAAATAGTTCACGGGTTCTCCAGATACGGATGTTAACCTATCGCTTGTTCAGACTCTGCAACTACTTAAACAGTTTACATATTCTCCAAACACGAATGTCAATCCATTTCTTATTCAGGCCCCCCCAGTTCAGAGATATTCCAAAGCATGGACACCTTTCTGATACTCATTCCAGATGGCATCTTTAATCCCATCCCCGACAAGATTCTGTCACCCCTCCAGATGGCATCTTTAAGCCCATCTCCAAATGGCATCCCTGAGCCCATTCCCGCATCCATGTTTTGACGAGTGCAAATTTAAGGGCACTCTAGTGTCCAATCTCCTTTTACCTTCGAGACGCGAAAGGCAAACTTTCCAATCTAAATCTTCAGGTGCAAGAAGATTGAACAGGGGCAACTGTTGTACCCCAAAGTTTTCCCTCTCATTTCATCAATATTTTCTCACCACAAGACCCTTGGAGCTCAAGATCAAGTTAGGGTTTGCTCTGCTCAAGACTCCTCCTTGCACTGTTGACCCAAATTAGGATTTGAGTTTGCACAAAGGTGTTTTGACCTAAAGAGCTCAAAGTGACTTTCATGCTTCATATTGGACTCACAATTTTTTCCATACCAAGTTTCAAGCCTTGATTCCAATCTTTGCCCAGTCAATTGGACAGTTGACCTAAAAATCAACTGTATTGGGGAAAAAGTCAATTGTGGCCAATTGACAGTCAAACTTCATGAAATTTGACCCACGTCAACATAATGAACTCATATGGACCATTTGATCAAGTTTGGATCACAATTCCACAAGAAATTTGATCAGATCACCAAAAGGGCAAAATGGTCATTTTTAGGGTTTTGACTGCACAAAGGCAATTTTTTTACTGTTTGACCTAACCAATGGCAAACCAAGATCACATATGGATTCAAGGACTCAATGGCATTGTCTTGACACATTCAACAAGTTCAAAAGATCTCAAATGCACAGGATTGACAGATGAATTTTCCACTCAACTGATCAAAATTTGACTGTACACTGAAAAATCAAACTTTGACTTTTTGGTCAAAATCAAGTGCCAAGATTCATTTTTCATCAAGACATGTCAAATTATGAAACTTGCTCATCAAGAAATCCAAATTTGCAAATTAGGGTTTAAAATGAGAAAATTTCATAACTTAGAATTTTTCTAAGTTATGAAACTTCCTTATTTTTCCTAACTTTGTCCCATTTTTTCATCAAGATACCATTGGATTCAAACAAAACTCAAAACATGAAAGTTGTAGTCCATTGCAAAATCTACAACTTTGATTCACAAAGTTTTCTCAAAGGAAGCTTGTAGCTCAAGTTATGATTTTTGGAACAAGGGTGCAAAACATTTTTAACTTAGAAAAACTTTGACCTATTCTAGGCAGGATTTTTGTCCAACTTCTTGGCCATTTTTCACATGCTTCCACTTGGAATTTCAATTTTCATTACAAAGATGGATTATAGTACACATTCCAAGCTTTCCAAATTGTCCAAGAACTCATCAAACACAATTTTGGTTAGGGAGATTCAAATTTGCAAAGATGGGCAAAAGTCACTTTGTTCATAGCTAAATACATGTTCATAACATTGGCATTTTCAAGTCAGCAGGGTTTGTGATGGTTTACAGACCTCTAAACCTCTTCACACTCAATAATTAAATGCTTAACCTTTGTGTTCAAGTCTTATTTTGTTCATTTGGTCATTACATGCAAGATTAATCCATAATTAGAAAAAGCAATTTTGCCATTTTTGTAAAGTAATGCTTTATGTCAAATACCAAATCCAAGAAGTACAAGCAAAATCTTTGAGGCACAAGTTTGTAAACAAATCCCACTGATCAAGAGAGAGTGCTGCAGCATGCTTGATGGACATGTGCTGGCCTATAACCCAACTTGACTATCTTTGCTTACTTTAGAAGAAACTTGGCAAAAGATATCAAAACTCTCACTTCCTGCAAACAGAAGCTCAAGCAAACTTTGTAGACACTTTCCATACACAAAACTAAGCCTAAAGCACGACCAAACTACTCTTGATCCCTCCTCATTCACAAAATCACAGTTTTGTTGCAAAACAGGGTACCTGCTGCAGTTTGACTTGGCCAGCTCAATCCACTCATGCACTTTGGCTAAAACCACTTCAAACACATTCTATATCATCCACACAAACTATCCCAAGCCCTAAACACAGACTGTAACACCCCGAACCAAGTTTTCCATTTTCACTTTTCAGCTGTGCAGGTTGACTTCCATAGCTCGATACAGGCAGATTCAAAGCAAGCTAGGTGTTGGAGAAGGTTCCTTGGACTTCAGGCAAGTTGTACCAAAGTTCAAACTCCATTGAAGATACCTCCATTGCTGCACACGACTCAAGATGAACAGGTAAAATTATGAACTTCTATCTCTCTATCCAGGCATGATTAGGCTTAGGTTTGTGAAGAAAACATGTTCTACTCATAGCCCTGAAACTATCCATGTATTTACTTTTCATTTATATTATGCGTGCTGTGAGAATTTTGGCCATGAACATTGAAAAAAACTTAGGTCAGAAATTGGGGATGAAGAAATTCTCCCTCATTTCTGAGAGTTAGGTCAAGATTTTTATATGTATGAATTCGTCTCTTCATGCTCTAAATTGTTTATGTTATGAGTTTTTGTTAAAAGTCAAAGAATCAGGAATTTGAATAAAGAATAGAGGGCGCGCGTTTTTGAAACAGAATGGCTGGAGGTTGAAGAAGGTGGACTTGGGCTGGGCCTGAGTTGCTTTTGCTTTTTGCATATTTTTTCCATTTTTGCACCCCCTTGGCCCATTGTGTGATATTTTGATCATTTTTTATTTTTTCTTTTTGATTCTGACTTATTATTCTTTGCTCAAAAAAATATTAAAAATATTTTTTCACCCATTTTTGCATTTATTTGACATTTATTTGTTTTATTTAGCATATATATGTAAATAAATATATAAATACCTTTTTATTTAAAACATTAAAAATAATACAAAAATATATTTTCAGCCATTATTTTTATTTACCTTTTGAAAACATTTTCTAAAAAAATATACTTTTTTTGTAAATAATTAATATTTTTTATTTTTGTACATATTTAGCTTATTAAATATATATAAATATACTTATACATATTTTATTAAATATTTAGGATAAAAAATATAAAAATAATACATTTTTATTTTTATTAATATTCAACATCAAAAATACTTTTTTACAATATACTTCTCTTTTATTTATTTTTTGTATAAATAAATATATAAATATTCTATATAATTAGTAAATAATTGCTATTTATTAAAAATTAGGGTTTTGCCCTAAAACCACAAAAATACTCCAAAATTGACCTTTTTTATTTTTGTTTATATTTCACATTGAAAAATACTTTCTCATACATAAAAAATCATTTTTGTGCATAATACATTTTGCATTTATATTTGTTTAAATATTGTACAGTTTATTATTTGACTATTCAATAGGGATGTAATAGTTTAGATTTAAATTTCTTGCTAAATATCCCCCATTCAAACATTTGTACCCCCGTCCCCATAATCATGATATAATAATTTAGGACTTTAAATTTCCGCATTTAAAAGCTTTCTAATTATGCCATGATAGACCTAGGGTTTGTATGCAAATCAACCAACCAATAGCTTGACTAATGCAAAGATAAACAAGCATGAAAATGGACAACACCAATCACACTTGCACCCTTAGGGTTACTCCACTTGTTGCCTTCAAAAATGGGCCATGTTGCATGTTAAGTGTCTTTGGCAAAACAAAAACAAAAACAAATCAAATGATCAAAGTCCCTCGATGACGCTTTCGAAGTTGCCTAAAAAATGATCAAGTCCCTTAAAGGAAAGAATTGCCAAAGACACTTGGCACTATTGCATTCATGGTCTAAACGATGACCCGCGCCCGTCCCATTAACATCCTAACACAAGATTGTCCACCAAATACAATGGTGGAACAATACTGCTAAAAGGGTTAAAACATAAGAAAGATCTTTGAGAAATTTAGGGTAGATAGCTCTTGGTTACTTGACCAACTTGCAAAATAAATCCTTGCCATTTTTCAAAACACACTCCACAACACAACTTTCAAAAACAACTTTCAAAAACCTTGAAACATCTTTTCAAAAAGACAAACACCTTTTGTAAAACATTCGAGTAAAGAATTGTTACAAGGGTTGCCTAGACAAGGCATCTTTTTCAAAACATTTTCAAAAAACCACACACACAAAGCACCATTTCAAACAATTGAAAGCACCATTTCAAACAATTGAAAATGCAAGGCAAGTGATCTAAGCAAGTAACTAAGAGCCCATGGATAACCATGGATAGAAAGGGTGCTAATACCTTCCCTTTCTATAATCTACTCCCCGAACCCAAGAAAACATCTTAAAGGTTTTTCCTGTGCTTTTTAACCTTTCCTTAGGATAAAATAAAAAGTCGGTGGCGACTCTTGCCAAACCGAAACATTTGCGAAAACAAACGCAAAACCTCAAGTCAGTTCTCCCACTGTATCACACTAAGCCATTGGATTGACTTGACTTATGCAGATCAAAATAAAAATCTCCATCACGCTTTATTGTTTCCAAAGGAATGGGAAAATAGTGAATAACCCAAAAGAGGGGGGAAAGATTCTAGGTAAGGGGGTTGGTTATGCAAAGGGAAGCTATTAGTATCCTAAACATCTACGGTACTCCGCATGAACCTCTTTGAAAAAATCTGTATATTTTGGCTATAAAATGTTGTATAAAAATAGATGGTGGAGGTGAGAAGAGAAATATATTTTACAATTTTTGCACCCTTTGCGGTAGCAAGCCTTTAGTGCCTACGTACCACCTTACGTGCAATAGGGGATCAAGGTACACGTAGTTCCTCTTTAAAAATTTTAAAACGCAAGTGTGTTGGTTAATTTTATGAGATAAGACATCATCGTCATTGCCCGTATGGAAAACATACTTACTACCCACAATCATGAGAAAGGAGTATTTGCATCATCTCAAAGTGAATGATATGGCTTAGATTTTAAAATCAATAATTCCTCACTCAACATCCAAGTGGAAAATATCTCACTTCACTACATATTGTTGAAGTATAGTTGTTTGCGTCACTACAAGGATTGACAAGAGTCTAATCTTTTTGAGAAAAGTTTTTAAAGCAAAAGTCAAAGTGGCAAAATTATTTGAATGAGATTGATTGACTTTTAGTCTTCTCACAAAAATGTCAAGGTATGATTAAGTTTATTGAGGTATATTTATGAAAATGTTTTGAAAATGCATGGACCTAAGTCCAAGTTTATTATGAAAGTGGTTCAATTTTAGAAACAAGAAGAGTTTTCAAAAGGAGGGAGAATATTTTTGAAATTAAAGAAGATGGGAGGAGATGAAGGGACTATCCTAAATCATAAGGTAAAAGCTAAGGAAGAGAACCGTCTAACCAACAAGAAGCCAACACTTGATATTATGAGTCAAGATAGAATTCCCATTCTTTGGATTGAAACCAAGCAAGGATGCTAAACCTCTTGATAAGACCACACTTCAAATGTACTAAGTCTTTCACAAAAATTGGGCAGAGTAACGGTTGTATACAGATGAATTCCATATTACAGAAAAAGTATGTAATCACAATAACCTGCACACAAAACAAACAACCCAATGTCTTGAGGCAAGCCCCAAGAACTCCAGAAAAAATATCAATTAAGGTCAAAAAGTCTCCAACATAGGTCAAGGTCTCTAATCCTAAGTCCAAGAAGTTCAATACCCCATAATGCCGAGGATAGTAACCAAATAGTCCAAGTATCATTAATGTTTTGATGATTCATGTTGATTATTAAGTTTCTTCAAAAATAAAAAGAAAAGCTCAAGTGAGCAAAATAAAAGATGGCATAAAAATAAATGCTCAAGTGAGCAAAGATGAAAATAGCATGAAATGTAAATGCTAAAGTAAATGGTACATAAAGTAAAGAGCATAAAATAAAAGCATAAGATAAAGTCAATTGTTAGGAATTAGTGGTTAGTTAGATGACCATCTTGAAACTTGCATTTGGAAATCATTATAAGATTGGTAGAACCAAAGCCTCTCAAAAACAAGTTGCATTTGCTTTTTGTCAAGTATATCATCCATTTTAAGAATCCTCATGGTAACATTTAATGATCAATGATGTTTAAGTGATTCCCGTTGACCAAAATTGATGATGAACCATTGGAGGATTGGTAGAAACAAAGCCTCCTAAAAATGAATCTCAAGGTTATTGGATCAAAGGGTTCAAATTAACATACTTTGTCTTGCAAACATAGGTTTAGGCCACGAATGATCATTTTCTCAAAACAGGACAAAATTTAGCATTATGTTAAGCAATGCAAGTGGAATTACGTAGAAGTCGTGCCTATTTGAGGTCGGTCAATATCAATCTATGTACTTCATGTTTGGATAAATGATATAGAGATCATCATCCCTTAATATGTAGTACAAATAAAAAAAGAAAGGGATAAGATGAAGAGGGAGGGGAATGATAAGCTAATTTGGATCACTACTTTAAATTTCTTTCACCTTTAAATTAAATCACTCGTCTTGATGGATTAAAGTACTAAACATATCATTAATCCAAACACCAAAAATGAATTAAATAATTCACTCTTCGGTAGATTTGAATTAATGAACATTTATCCAACTTCATCTACACCCAAAGTTCATTGAAGTCAAAGAGAAATTGGATATTTAAAATTGCAATCCAATCAACAATCAAAAGGAGTGAGTAGAAAAAGAGAGATGGATCAAAACAGTCCCAAAACATGGCAGAAAATACATTTTTGTCTCTGTAATCGATTGCACTTTGGGAGCAATCGATTGCATCAGTGTTTTTTTTTCAAAAAAACATAAAATTCATTATGTGACAATTGATTGCACTCTGGGAGCAATCGATTGCACTCTAGGAGCAATCGATTGCACCCTGTGAAAAAACAGCAAATCAGTATTTCAAAAGGCCAAATTCTTGTTCAAACTTTTCATCAAACACCTTATGATCATGGATTTAATTGAGCATGAAAATTCCATCAAATTATGAGAAAATATCACCAATGGAATCATAAAACAATTCTCAATGAATCAAATCCAAAGATCAACAAGAGATCACATTGTGAAAGATGAAGAGAATTGATAAAGAAAAAGTGTTCGGATGAAGGTTTAGCTCAAAGATTAGTAAGCTTCAATGAAAAGCTTACTAACTTCATTTTTTTTTGAAAATGGAGCTTTGAGTGAATTTGGTAGATGGAGGGAATTGAGAGATTTTTTAACAAGGTGAATTTGGCTATCAAAAGCTTGAGATTTGAATGAAATGAGGGCTCTATTTATAGAGTTTAGGCTTGGGATTAGTGGTGGTTTGGAGTTGGTTTTGGAAATGAAATTAGGTTTGGTAATTGATTCTTGGAGCCATAATTTGAATTAATGATATATCTTTCAAAATAATGAAGAAAAATTGGAGCCAAAAGAATGACAAGCTTGAAATTGCTGATTTTTCAAAATTTCACTCTCTGCAATCGATTACACTCTGGGAGCAACCGATTGTACAGTGAGTTTTTTTTTAAAATATTGCATAAAATGCACTATGTGCAATCGATTGCACTCTAGGAGCAATCGATTGTACAGTGAAAAAATGAAAATGTTTAATTATTTTTTCTTTGCAAATAGAGATTTTAGGGAAATAATACCGAAAAACCTTATTTGTCAGATGCTTTGACTCAGTACCTATAAAACACAAATATTCAAAGACAAAAACAAATATTTTCTGTATTTTGAATAGAAGTTAGTCAACAACACATATACAAAATACACAACTGAGGTGCTTGGAGATCCCTCTAGAGAAAACTTAAAGATAGGAGATAGAAAAAAAGGAAGAACCAACCCTAATGTGATCTTGTTATGATCGAGTTGATATGATATGATAGGGGAATCTTAGGGGCAAAAATTGGGGTACAACAGATCACATTAGACCTTTGTTTTTCCACAAAATAATCGCTAGCCTCTTATTAAAGGTTAATTGTAGGATCGGCTACAATAATCTTAGACTTGGTGTTTTGGGTTGAAACTCGTTGATATTGGATAAAAGGGCAAAAGTAAAAGACAATTATAGAGTAAAGGAAATAAATGACAAGACTTGTAATTTAAATGTGAAAACTGGAAATTACTATGAATTTAAATGTGGAAGCATTCATACATTGTTAAGCATGAACTCGTTTCTCTCTTAGATGTGTCAACTTCCTTGTGGGATGTTAACACCCACCCTCTTTGACATAGCAGCCATTATTGGCTTGTCTCCCTATGGCGAAGTTTTCGATCCTACTTTGTCGACGGAGATCAAGTTTCGCTTTGACTGACCCAGCCTCTCACACTATATTGAAGACCACCATGACACTGAAAGCGCAGATGTTTCTGATGAAGAACACATTTCTTTCCTCACTCTTTGGCTCTCCTACTACTTATTTTTCCCTGGGTCTCTGCAGGTGGCAAAAGGTTTTATCCCTCTTTCCATTCAACTCCATGAGGGTCGACATATTTCTTTGGGTAAACTCCTGCTGGCACACCTTTATCATACTCTTGGTGTTGCTTCTTCCAGGCTCAAAAATATTTCTAAGAATCCCAAGGGACCATCTCTCTCAGGTCCATTTTGGCTTATGCAACACTGGTTGTATGCTACCTTTGAGCGCCGACTGGCTTCTCCTTTGTCGGAAGCCACTGAACGCTCTTTGGCCGCCAGATCTATTGAGGGATAGAGGCTTTTGTTGCTTACTCCTCTAGAAGCTTCAACCAGGTATGTCTTTATGAAGTATGTTAACTTATTCATAGAAACCTCTTATTTTGTCAATGATATGGATCCATTCGCGAGAAGAACTGTTAGCCCTACATGGTTTAAGGATCCCTTTCCTAGGGTTATCCCTAGAGCGGCTGCTAAATCAAACGATGTGTGGAGGGAATTTTGTAACCCTATGTTTTTGTCTTCTCGAATTAATATTGGGTCCAGAGGATATGGCTTTATGACATACCAGCCCAATATGGTTGCTCGACAATTTGGTCTTAGCCAAATGATGTCGAAATATCTTATCTCCCATCATCATGATATCCTTTGGTTTGGACGACAATTGGATGAGGAAGAATATCTGGAATGTCTCCATTATGTCAGAAACTCTTCGTACCTTGAACTTCTTGTGCTCAAGTTTAAATCTTTCTTTTTCCATGCCAAAGAGTTCGACTATTGGTGGTCTCAGTATCAGACACAATATTTTTCTGCTACTTCCTTCTTGCAAAAGTTAATGGATGATTTTGAGACCTGGGAAGTCAGTCGACCCCTTGTCGACTTTACTCAAGAGGTCCTACCTGCTGACCAGCGGCAAGACCCTGACATCATCGTCAGCAAGGCGTAAACTACCAAGGTATGCCTGCTTTCTTTAAATCTTTTGAATTTTCTGACCATATAAATAGGTTCTTTGTGATTTCATTCTATCATTTTTTAGGGGCGAAAACGGTCTTCAACTGCCAAAAATATTGTCGCCGCACCCTGAAAGAAAGCTAAATTTTCGACTACCCATGTACATATATGCACTCTTATCCCACATGTTCTTTCTTACCATTGTAGGTTAGCACCTGAAACCTTTCATACTCCACTAGGTTTCTGAAAAGAGGCCACATCCTTCCATTGATCCAGAAAGTTCCGACCGTAGTGATGGTTCCCATATTTTTTTCCTCATTCATAGCTTCGACTCCTACAAAACCAAAAGGGCCTAAGAGACTCAAAAGAATCATCCTAAAAACCACCACCTCCAAACCTACAACTGCTGGCACTGATTCATCGCCTCATCCCACTCATGATCAAGAGGAAACTTCACCTCCTCGCCAACCAACTCCATCAATTCCATTTCAGGAAGAACAAGATGTTGTCGCACCGTGAAAAAAAGATGAAATGCAACATAAGAGATGTATTAGTATAGATTTGATATTAATCCATCAATTGACTTATCTCACTCAATGAAGTCGCCACCGCACTTTATTGTTTCCAAAGGGAAATAGGAAAAAAGTGAATAAAACCCACAATGAAGTAAAAGATCAGAGATTGAAGTATGGGGGTCGGTTATGTAAAGGGAAGGTATTAGCACCCTAAGCATCTACGGTACTCCACAGGATCCACTTTGTTTGTTTTCTTTCAAAAGGTGTGTTATCTAAAGGCTTACTTGCTAAAGGAAAAGAATGAATGAGTATTTGCAAACAAAAGAAAATGTTTTTTTATTATTTTTGCTCGCCTTGGGTCGTAAGACTTAGTGCCTACGTACTCCCTTGTGCAATTGGAAAGTCAGAGCATCGTAGTTTGGCTAGAAAATACTTGTCTGTTGATTGATTTTAAACAAAGAGGCAAGTCGTTATTTTTAGGAGAGAAATCTCGACTAACGCCCACAGGGTGTGGGAAAGATAGACCCTGCGTCAGCAAGAGTGAGGGTTTGAGAACACCTCTAGTACTCAAGTAGAAAATTCGACACCTTTATAACCATGGGATAGGAGAATGTTACTCGACTATAAATGAATCATGTCTAATCTTGAAAAAGTTTTAAAGGGTAAATGGTGCTCGAGCGTACAAAAGGGTTTGAATGAGTTGAAGTGTTTTTGTTAATTTTGAAAAATGTCTAAGTATGTGTGATACGGTGGGAAAACTGACTTGAGGGTTTTGCGTTTGATCGCAAATGCTGCGGTTAGCAAGAGTCGCCACCGACATTTCTTTTATCCAAAAGGAAAGGTGAAAAAGCACAGGAAAGACCTTTGATATTGTTTCATGAGTTTGGGGGGTAGATTATGAAAAGGGAAGGTATTAGCACCCTTTTCATCCATGGTTTTCCATGGGCTCTTAGTTACTTGCTAGATCACTTGCTTTTTTGTTTGAAATTGTGCTTGATGTGATTTTTGAAAGTATTTTGTAAAGAGGCCATTGTTTAGGCAATCTTTGTAATGATTCTTGTTTGTAAGAATGTATACAAAGATGTTTGATCTTTTGAAAATGTTTTCAATTTTGTAAGATGTTTGAAAGTGTATGTGTTTGTTTTGAAAATAGCAAGGATGTTTGTTTTAAAATGGAGCAAGTACTTAGGAGAAATCTACCTACGCAAATGTCTTTCTTGTTCATTTTCTTTTCCTTTGACATTGTTGTCGTACCATTGATTTGGTAAGCAACCCTATCTTTGGATGTAAACGGGACGGGCGTGGGTCATCGTATAACCATGATTAGCAATGTTGCAAGGTATCTTAGCATTCTTTTTGAGGGACTAAGATCATTTGTAAGGCAACTTAGATAGTGTCATCGAGGGACCATGATCTTGTATTTTTGCTTGTTTTTGCTAAGATACCTCACATGCGTAATATGGCTATTTTGTATAAGGCAACCAAGTGGAATAACCCTAGAGGTGCATGTGTGAAAGTGTATCATTTTCATGCTTGTTTTTGTCTTGAATTAAGGTTTTCTAATAATTGGTTTTAGTCTTTCCATACAAACCCTAATTACTAGCATGTTATATAAAAGCGATAAATTGTGAAATTTAAAGTTACTACGCTATTACAACATTTGTGGGGAGGGGTGTACAAGTTGAATGGGGATTGCAAGAATTTAAACCCTAATTAATCTATTACAACCATATTGAATTGGTATGAATATACAAGGAAATAAATAAATGCAAAGTATAAAAATGAATAAATGTACAAGGATGCAAAATGTAAAAAAAGGAATTTTGTTTGGTTTTCATGAAAAAAAATATTTTTTCCTTAAACTAATTAAATAAAGAAAATAATTAATTAAGTATGAATTTATTAAGAAAATATTTTAAAGGAAAACCTAGTTCTATTAATTAATCAAAAGAAAATAAATTCAAGAAAAGTATTTTGGTATTTTTTATCTTGAAAATATTTGTAGTATTATAAAATATTTTTAGTCTTTTTTATATTAAAATAATCTATTTTAAATGGTGTGAAGAAAAATAAATAAATAAAGTAATACTAATTAAGTTTATAAGATTTACTTAATAAAATAAATAAAGTAAAATAAATAAAAATATTTTTATTTATGGAAAAATAAAATAAAATAAGTCAAAATATAAACATATGTCATTTTCTTGTATTTTTATGATTTTTAGTATTTAGGAAATATTTTTAAGAAAAGAAAAATAAAAAAAATGAAATAAATGAATAAATAAAATAATTTGGACCAGAGGGTGCCAAAAGTCAGTATGGGAGTCAGCTAGCAAAAACAAAAATGAACCAGGCCCAAAGGGCCCAGCGCCTGCCAAACAAAAAAAGGTCAGAATTGCAAAAAAAACATGAAAAATGCAAAAGGGTACCACTGAGGCTCGAACCCAGGTCCCATAGATTACAGGTGCGCGCTTCTACCACTGGGGTGGCTATACATCCGTTAATACAAATGAAACAATAAATATGTAAGGCAAAACGCCCCCTGAAGACTTCATCTTCAACCTCCAACCAGACCTATTGTAACTTGCTCATTTCTCATTAAAAATGAAAACTGTAAACATGAAACTTGTAGCAAAGTTTCTCACGATTCCAGAAATGTAAAGTATTAAAACTATGGATCAAAGATAAGCAAGAATTTTAATGGCCCTAATCTAAACCCTACAAATTTCATAAATTTCAGTTTCAAAATTCTCTAAGCTCAAGCAAAATTAATGGAAACTAAGGACATGGTTAGCTTCAGGGCAATGATATCTACATGTTTTATTCCCAAATAAACTATTGATGATGCCTGTATAAAGAGTTCCAAATTGAGAAAACTTACCTTATAACTGGGAATCGTGTTTTGAGTTTGAGCTTGTTTCAAGTGATGCTGATGATCAGTTTAGCTTCCTTGAGGTCCTAGGAAGCTAATGCAATGGTTAGCTTGAATAATGGATGGTTGAAATGGCCTAGAGAAGTCAAGTTGCAGACTCTGTTTTTTGGTTATGGAAGTTATGAAAAATGGTGTTATAGTTCTGGAATAAGGATGGGGATGAGTTGTATTTGATGTAAGGAAGCTTTAGAAACTAAAAGGCCAAGAAACGCACGAGGGAAATGGGAGTTTGATGTTTAAGGTCAAAAACTATGCAACAATAGATTTTTGTGCAATTTCTGATTTGAGAGAGTTTTGGTGTATTTCAGGGTGTTCAAACTCGTGTTCTAGCTCACAAATAGTGACTCTATTTATAAGCAATAAGTTTTGAGTGCTCTAGTTGATCAGAATTCAAATTTACATGTTTAAGTTAAACATGTGATTTTTTGACAAAACAAGTTCCCATGCCTTGTGTACTTGCTAAGATAGAGTGGTTATGCTTTAAACAAGCTTGATTCAGATTTTGTGGATGGAGTGTGATCAGAGGGAACAAGTCATAGGCTCAATGTGAACTTTATGCAAAAAGCTTGCTTTACAAGAATGGCATTGTTAACTTTGTGCCATAAATGGAAATGCAACTTGGACAATAGTTCAATTGCTTGGATAAAAGCTCTAACAGTTGTGTAAACATTTAATTATGGAGTGACAAACGATTTTGAGGCCTGCAAAGCAAGGATTATGCAGCCTAGCATGGATTTGGTTCAAGTGTTCATCAAAAATGACTTGTAATTCAAGTGACAAAACCCTAATTTCATCTCTTTGATTCTCCCCCCTCAAGAATGATCTCAAGGAGTTATTGAACATTTTGAAACGCTTGAAATGTGATCTACAACCCATATTTTAATTGCTTTTGAAGATTCCCATTGGAACTATGTGAAAAAGAGTCATGAAGTTAGGTCAAAATCCTGGCTAAATTAGGGCAAAATTTCACTAAGTGTTTAGTTTCATGACCCTATGTTCATAAAATCATAACTTGAGATCCAAGAATTTTTAGAAGGAGTTATGTAAAGAAAAGTTGTAGATTTCATGGAGATCTACAACTTTCATGTTGGAAGTTTTTCTTTAATTATCTTGCATCATGGTGAAAATTTGGCTCAAAGTTATGAAAAAACATGAAATTTCCAACACTTAGAAAAATTTCTAAGTTTAGAAATTTTGACTTTTCAAAATGAAATCTTGACTTTTTGATTTCTTGATGAACAAGTTTCATATTTTGATGAATTGTGATCTTTGGTACTTGAATTTGACCAAAAAGTGAAAGTTTGACTTTTTAGTATACAGTTGACTTTTGATCAGTTGACTGAAAAATTCATCTGTCAATCCAATGGACTTGCAATGTTTTGAACCATGTCATTAAGTCAAAATGATGCAATTGGAATCTTGAGATCATTCCTTAAACCAATTCACCATTTTCTAGGTCAAAAATCAGAAATTGCCCTTTCCCAGTCAAAACCCTAATTTTGACCATTTTGCTATTTTGGAGATTTGATCAGATTTCTTGAGGAGTTATGGTCCAAACTTGATCAAATGATACACATGAGTTTAAAATGTTGATGTGGACCAAAAATTATGAAGTTTGACTGTGAATTGGCCATAAGTAATCTTGGGGTCCATAATGATCCATGAAAGTCATATGGGGAATTGGAAGTTCAAAAATCCTTGTGCAAACTCAAACCCTAATTTTGGTCATCAGTGCTTAAGGAGATGTCTTGAGCTGATCAACCCTAATGCAGTCTTGAGTTAAAGGAGATCTTGTGAGTACATTCTTGATAATTGAGAGGGAAAATTTTTGGGTACAACAGCTGCCCCTGTTCAATCTTCTTAAGCCTGAAGAGTTAGATTGGCATGTTTTTCCATTCGTGACTCGAAGGTGGAAGATGATTGGACATTAGGGTGCCCAGAAATTTGCACTCGGCAATGTGATGGTAGAGGGAATGGGATTAAAGCTGCCATTTGGAGAGGTGATAGAAATTTGTTGGAGATGGGCTTGTAGATGCCATGAAAAAGTGATTGCTGAATCTGAAAGAGAATCTGAATGAGTATCCAAATGGCCTATGTATCTGAACTGTATCTGGAAGCTGATTTTGAATAAGTATCAAAATGGCATCCGTGTCTGGAGCGTATCTGAACTGTATCTGAAAGTTGAATGAGTTTCAGGATGGCATCCGTGTCTGGAGCGTATCTGAACTGTATCTGAGAGCTGAATCTGAATGAGTTTCAGGATGGCATTCGTGTCTGGAGCGTGTCTGAACTGTATCTGAAGATCGAATCTGAATGAGTATTAGGATGGCATCCGTGTCTGGAGCGTATCTGGACTGTACCTGAAGATCGAATCTGAATGAGTATTAGGATGGCATCCGTGTCTGGAGCGTATTTGAACTGTATCTGAAGATCGAATCTGAATGAGTATCAGGATGGCATCCGTGTATGGAGCGTATCTGAACTGTATCTGAGAGCTGAAACTGAACGCGTATCAGAATGGCCTCTGTGTCTGTAGCGTATCTATACTGTATCTGAACATTTTGAACAATGTCAATGGTAGCTGTTAACCTTATCCTGAAAAGGGTAAAATGTTAGCAAAAATGCAAAGTCATGTTGTATGAAATGCATGGTATAATGCATTTGTGTTATCAATGTTTATGATATATGGATGCAATGTAGGCGTATGCAAGCTAATCTGCCACACTGTTGTTGGATTGGGGAAAATAAATCCCTGACTGTTGTTGAGGATATGGAGTATAAGTCTTCATGTTGTGAAGTCTAAGTGTTGATGAATTTCTGCTTGGAGGAAAAGACTCTGTTGTAAGGGAGATGTCGTGTACTGCTTGTAAAATCCTATTGGGGAATCCTGAGAAATTTGACGACTTCTACTGGGGACTGATAACTGGAAGCTCTGTTTAGTTGGGGACTGAACTGCATAGTGTGGGGGATTATGGAAATGGCATAGAGAGATTTCCCCACCTCTTAAAGCCATTAGTGATTGTCTTTCTATTTTGTTTATTTGTAAACAGTAATTATATTCAAATGCATATGTTCAAAAATGAATCGTTGGACGTTTTTGTAAACAAAACACAAGCGTAAAGAAAAAACAGATAGTTTTTGCACTTTCAAAGGGATATCTTTGTATTGACTTTGAGTAAGTATTTTTGTACAATGAGACAAACATTCTAGTAAGATAATTTCGTCGTAAAAAATGAAAATTTTGATACAAAGAAAAGATAGATATGTGCAATAATCCCACGGGGTTCCCATTCTACTATAGCCTTCGTATCTTTGAGCATCTTGTCTATTTGTTGCCTCATCTGAAGATGATTGAATTGATCAGAAACTCTGAGTTTTCCAGTTGAAGCCAAAGGTTGTCCCTAAGGTGATCTGACGAGACATAGTCATACGCTTTAATTCCCTAACTTTTGCCTGGACCGCCCTTTCAGGTTTTCAATCCACCGGAAAACCCTTTTTTGCCCAAGTCGCCCTTTCTGGTTTTCAACTTGTTGGGTGTACAGATTTTTTTTTATCCCTAATTTTTTCCTAAACCTTTTGGTTCACCGGGATGCCCTTGTTTTGCCCAGGTGTGTCAACCTAGCGGGTCTCTTATGTGTAGTATCTTTTGACTATGTCTGCGTTCGCAGGGTGCGGAAGGTCGTCACCGTCCATGATGGTCAAGATCATTGCTCCACCAGAGAAAATGTTTTTGATTATAAATGGTCCTTCGTATGTAGGAGTCCATTTGCCCTTGGGGTTACCTTGCGGCAGTATGATACGTTTGATCACCAGATCCCCAACTTGATACACTTGGCGTCTGACCTTTTTGTTGAAAGCCTTGATCATCCGCTTTTGATACATTTGACCATGGCAGACAGCAGCAAGCCTTTTCTTATCAATCAAGTTTAGTTGATCAAGTCGAGTCTGGATCCAATCGTCTTCATTCAGCCCTGCATCCTTCATAATTCTCAGAGAGGGGATCTGGACCATAAAAGGCAAGACAACCTCCATACCGTATACCAGAAAATAGGGTGTTACCCCGATTGACGTGCGAGTTGTGGTACGATACCCGTGGAGAGCGAATGGTAGCATCTCATGCCAGTCTTTATATGTGACCGTCATCTTTTGTATGATCTTTTTAATGTTCTTATTAGCGGCTTCGACAACAACATTCATCTTTGGCCGGTAAGGGGAAGAATTGTGATGCTGGATCTTGAATTGCTCGCACAGGGAGGTGATCATAGTATTATTCAAGTTTGTACCATTGTATGTAATGATCTTCTCCAGGATACCGTAACGACGGATGAGATTCTGCTTGATGAACCGGGCAACAACGTTCTTGGTAACGGAAGTGAAGGAAGCTGTCTCCACCCACTTTGTAAAATAATAAATGGCCACTAAGATGAAGCGGTGTCCATTAGAGGTTGTTGGCTTGATTTCCCCAATCATATCAATCCCCCACATAGTAAAGGGCCAAGGAGCCGTCAAGATATTCAGAGGAACCGGAGGTACGTGCACCTCGTCAGCATAGATTTGACACTTATGGCAAGTTCGAGAGTGTGTATAGAAATCTGCTTTCATGGTAGACCAGTAATAGCTTGCCCGTAGGATTTTCTTTGCCATCGTACGCCCACTGGAATGGGTGCCAAAAGTTCCTTCATGTAATTCAGTCATGATCCTTTCAGCTTCAACCTTGTCTACGCACCGAAGTAATACGGAGTCATGGTTGCGTTTGTAAAGAATGCCATTACTAAGGAAGAATTTAGAAGATAATCTCCTTAAGAACTTCTTATCATTGACTGAAGCTCCTTCTGGGTATTCTTGAGCCTCGAGATACCTCTTGACTTCGTGAAACCAAGGTTGGTCCACTACTTCTTCAATATTAATCTCGTGACAGTGTGTTGGTTCATCCCTTCGTTCAATGGTGATCTGGGGAGCCCCATTATCCCATTTAATTTTTAACATAGATGACATTGTGGCTAGTGCGTCGGCTAGCTGATTTTCTTCTCGCGAGAAGTGCTCGAAAGTAATCTTCTCAAAGTGTGGGAGTAACGTCAAAACATATTCTTTGTAAGGGATAAGGTTAGGGTGTTTGGTGTCCCATTCCTCTTTGATCTGGATGATAACCAAAGTTGAATCTCTGAATACATTCAAAGATTTGATCCCCAAGTCTATGGAAGCTTTGAGACCAGAGATGCACGCTTTGTATTCCGCCATGTTATTTGTACAATTGAAGCAGAGTCTTGCAGTAAATGGAGTATGGCACCCTTTAGGAGATATGAGTACTGCACCAATACCATTGCCGAGTGTGTTAGATACCCTATCAAAAACCAGGGTCCATCGGGATCCTTGTTCAAGTTCGTCATATGGTCGGAATTCTTCATAGTCGTTTACCATCATGATGTCCTCATCTGGGAATTCGAACTTCATGGACTGGTAGTCCTCTACAACTTGGTGAGCAAGGTGATCAGCTAGTACACTGCCCTTTATTGCTTTTTGGGTAGTATACTGTATGTCATATTCTGTTAGGATCATCTTCCATCTCGCTATTATCCCAGAGAGTGCAGGTTTCTCGAAGATGTATTTTATTGGATCCATTTTAGATATCAACAGGATAGTATGAGTCAGCATATACTGTGTTAGCCGACGAGCAGCCCATGCCAGAGCGCAGCAAGTTTTCTCAAGCAGTGAATATCTTATTTCATAGTCGTTAAACTTTTTGCTCATGTAATAAATAGCGTGCTCTTTTCGGCCAGACTCGTCATGCTGCCCCAACATACACCCCATTGAATTGTCCAACACGGTCAGATACATAATCAATGGTATTCCCTCGATTGGTGGCATCAAAACAGGAGGCTCTTGCAGGTACTCTTTGATCTTGTCGAAATCAGTTTGGCATTCATCATTCCATTTGACTACTTGATCTTTCTTTAATAGTTTGAAGATTGGTTCACAGGTAGTTGTTAGGTGAGAAATGAATCTGGCAATGTAGTTCAAACATCCGAAGAATCCTAAGACTTCCTTTTCAGTACGAGGAGCAGGCATCTCTTGTATCGCTTTTACTTTGGCAGGATCTACTTTAATACCCTTATTGCTTATGACAAATCCTACGAGCTTACCAGACCTTACTCCAAACGTGCATTTTTTTGGGTTCAACCTCAGCTTGTACTTTTTTAATCTCTCGAACAGTTTTTGTAAATGATCAAGATGATCTTCTTCTGTTTCAGATCTAGCTATCATGTTGTCCACATAGACCTCTATTTTGTGATGTATCATGTCGTGAAATAGAGCTACCATGGCACACTGATAGGTTGCCCCAGCATTCTTCAGTCCGAACGGCATCACCTTGTAGCAAAATGTGCCCCATTGTGTGATAAAGGTTGTCTTCTCCATGTCCTCAGGCGCCATTTTGATTTGGTTGTAACCGGAGAAACCATCCATGAAGGAAAACACTTTGTGTTGTGCAGTACTGTCAATTAGGATGTCAATGTGGGGAAGTGGGAAATCATCCTTAGGGCTTGCCCTATTCAAATCTCTGTAGTCCACGAACATTCGTACCTTGCCGTCCTTTTTGGGCAGGGGGACAACATTGGCAACCCATTGAGGATAGGAGGTGACGGCCAAGAATCCAGCATTGAATTGCTTCATGACTTCAGCTTTAATCTTCTTTGACATATTTGGTCGCATGCGACAAACCTTTTTTTTTACTAGTGGGCAATCCTCTTTTGTAGGTAGACGATGCACCACAATATCTGCATCAAGTCCTAGCATGTCTTCATATGACCAGGCAAAGACCTCATCATACTCGTGTAGCAACTGAATCAGACGCTCCTTGACACTGGGTTCCAGATTGGCACCCATCTTGACTTCTCTTTTGTCTTCCTTGGTACCTAGGTTAATTGTATCCACGGGTTCCTCATGAGGCTGAATGGTTTTCTCTTCTTGTAGTAGTAATCTGGCAAGTTCCCATGGTACTTCACAATCTTCCTCACCTTCGTCTTCGGCTTGGTAGATTAGATTTTCAGAGTCACAGAAGGCCATAGCATAACCGTTACCCATGGGATCCCGAGTGGATGTACACCTGCAGTGTGAGTGTTTGTAAGGGTATAGCTATCTTTGAAAGAAATGAAAATGTAAAAAAGAAAAACAATGAGCACAAAGTTTGTATGCAAAACGTCCATGATTCATTGATGTCATATGGAAATGAGATAATAACCCTTACAAATGGACCATTGCGCCTCGGGAAAGACACAAGGTTTTAAGAGTTTGAATTGTTTTAATATTACAGATCCAACAAAATGTAAAGACAAATTACTGTGGGATAAAAGTGATCGGGACAGAATCTCTAGCCTCCCAATTGCTGAGCCCTCCACTGACAGTTGGGAAGATCCAATCCTCCAGGTTACAACCATCTTTATCATCCTCTACCGCATTGACTTCACAGTTGCTAATCTTCAGGGGTGGTCCTCTAGCACGAGCGTGGCATACAGCCTTCTGAGCACTTGAAGTGAAACCCAGGCCAAATTTGTCAGACTTGTATGGGATATCTGGGAGTTTCCCCCAGATAGTGCACCCACCTTCTTCTATCACTTTCTTTGCATCCTTCAAAGATGACATTCTGAGTGGAGGCCTTGTGATTTTAGGAACAACCCTGGTTACTGCCACATCTTGCGGGACTTCCTCAAAGTGTTGGAATGGAGTTTCAATAAATTCACAATCTAACTCCATATATCTGAAGGAATTGAGATGGTTGATCATATACTCTTCTTCTCCATGAACGGTGATAATCTTCCCTTGGATCGGATACTTCAGCATTTGGTGCAACGTAGAAGTGACTGCGCCAGCATTGTGAATCCACGGTCTTCCTAGCAAGCAGGAATATGAGGGGCGGATATCCATTACATAAAAAGTTGAATCAAATGTTTAGGTTACAACTTTTATGGGTATATCCACTTCCCCATGCACCATCCTTTTTGAGCCTTCAAAGGCCCTCACTACTATGTTGCTTGGTTTCAATGTCAATCCCTCACGGTCAAGACTATCAAGAGCCTTCTTAGGAAATACATTCAGAGATGAGCCAGTGTCCACCAAAACATGAGCCAAGGTTGTTCCCCTACATTCAACTGAGACGTGCAATGCCTCAACATGCTTCCTTCCTTTTGGCGTTAAATCATCATCCAAAAAACCTAGACCATTATCTGCAGTCATGCTGGCTATGCAGTCTTGGAACTGATCAGCAGATGTTTCTTGGGGTACATGGGCAGTTTTCAGGAATTTTACCAGGCCTTTTGCATGCGCCTCGGAACATAGTAGTAAAGCTAACATAGAGATTTTAGATGTTTTCCCCAGTTGCTCAACTACATCATAGTCTCTTCTTTTTATGATCTTTAGAATTTCCTCCATCTCTTTTTGGGAGGTCTCAGGGATAGCCAATGATTGTGCCTTTGTCCGGACAGGCTCAATCAGAATACTTTTACCTCGAGTCTCAGTTAACTCAGCAATAGGAATGTCAGTAGGAGTGATAGCATGGATTGTAACAGCTTTGTCAGTTAGAGTATTGGTGGAGATGATTGTAGGACTAGGAATAGCCTTCGGAGGAGCAACAACAACATGAATGATTACGGGTCCAGAAACTGCTTTTGGGGGAGCAATTTCTGGAGAGAATATCCTTCCGCTTCGGGTAATCTTGCTAGTCCCTGCAATATTACTGATATTGGAGCCAATTTCCTCAGAACTTCAATCTTCGGCAGCTGGCCAATCTTGCTTGATACAGTGGTAGTAGACATCCCCTCCATAATTTCATGGTATGGTTTTGTCTGACGAATACGGGACTGGTCCAGGCATTGTAATTGTCAAAGGAGCTGCTTTTGGAACTGATGTAATTCTAACGGGTCTTTTGGTGGAGACCCTTGAAGAATCGGCGGAAATGGTAATGATAGAAACATCATTATAAGGAACAGGTGAAACAGAAGTCTTTTCAAACAAAATTTCCTTGTTATCTATTAGGCATTGAACGCCTGCTTTCAACAAAGGACAGCTAGTTGGTGAGGACAAACTGAAATGGCAGCTTTCATCATAGCCTGGGAATACATTGGCATTTAATAAGTTCTCTTTGATAGTCAGAAGTGGAGTCATAAGGTCATCAACTGAAGTAACAAACATATTTTCCTCAATGGCGTTGGTATTATGGCCATGTTTAGGCATAGGGGCAGAAATGACATTTGGCTTTTCGGGCGCATCGAATTCAATCTCCTTGGCTTCAATGAGGTCTTGTACTTTGTTCTTCAGCGCCCAACAGTTGTTAGTGTCATGGTCGGGACTCTCAGAGTGGTATGCACAGCGGGCATTAGGATGATAGTGAGG
Source organism: Vicia faba (assembly GCA_948472305.1). NCBI lineage: Eukaryota > Viridiplantae > Streptophyta > Magnoliopsida > Fabales > Fabaceae > Vicia > Vicia faba. The sequence goes on along the minus strand of OX451738.1, from coordinate 1,203,563,786 downwards.
AGATGTTGTGTTAGGATTCTTAGGAGCTTCTTTCAAGGTCACTAGGTTGGATCTCAACAGATGTGGCAATACCTGAGATAAGGTCATATTAATTCTGGTGAATTGTCTAACTGGTCTTTCCATCCTTGGTTGGTTGTTTCTTTGCTGATCAGGCACAGGTTTAGAAATCATAACAGTCCCCACCATTGGACGGCGTTCGGCCCTATCTTGATTTCTCTGAGGATAAACAGCAACCACTTCTTTCTTTCCGACAAATGGCTTCCTTATAGCAGCAGAGGATGTATTTTTTTAAATCTTTCCACTTTTTATCCCGGCTTCTACCCTCTCTCCGGTCAATATCAGTTTAGTAAAACCTGCCAATGAACTCCCAATTAGGTGATTGAAGAAGGGACCAGACAAGGTGCTACTAATTCTCTTTCAGATAGGGGAGATTGAACTCTTCTAGCCAAGTCTCTTCATTTTTGCGCATAGTCTTTGAAGCCGTCACTTGAAACCATGGCCATACTCTGGAGTTGAGTACGGGTTAGCGCAAGATCAGCGTTATATTGGTATTGTTTGTAAAAGGTTGCAGCAAGATCTTCCCAGTTATGAACATTGGCTCTTTCTAACTAATAAAACTAATCAAGTTGAGTTCCAGACAAACTGTCTTGGAAGAAGTGTACCCATAAATCTTTGTCAGCGGTATGGGGCTGGATTTTCCTTACATAAGACCGGAGATGCATTTTAGGACATAAAACTCCGTCATATTTGGAGAACATAGGTGCTTTGAATTTTGGAGGAACGAAAATTCCCGATACTAACCCCAACTCCTCAAAGTCCAAGCCAGACACTTTTTGGATTTCCATTGCACTCAAACGCTCTTCGAGATGTTTATACTTGTCATCAGCTGGAGGGTATTATTCTTCAGAATAGTCTTCTTCTTCCTCTTCCTCTTTTGATTTCGACTGGACAATTGTTTCCTTGCTGTTGTACCCCAAAATTTTCCCTCCCATTTCATCAATATTTTCTCACCACAGGACCCTTGGAGCTCAAGATCAAGTTAGGGTTTGCTCTGCTCAAGACTCCTCCTTGCACAGTTGACCCAAATTAGGGTTTGTGTTTGCACAAAGATGTTTTGACCCAAAAGGCCCAAACTGACTTTCATGCTTCATCTTGGACTCACAAGTTTATCCATACCAAGTTTCAAGCCTTGATTCCAATCTTTGCCCAGTCAATTGGACAGTTGACCTAAAAATCAGTTGTATTGGGGAAAAAGTCAACTGTGGTCAATTGACAGTCAAACCTCATGATTTTGACCCACATCAACATTATGAACTCATATGGACCATTTGATCAAGTTTGGATCACAATTCCACAAGAAATTTGATCAGATCACCAAAAGGGCAAAATGGTCATTTTTAGGGTTTTGACTGCACAAAGGCAATTTTTGACTGTTTGACCTAGCCAATGGCAAACCAAGCTCACATATATACCCAAGGACTCAATGGCATTGTCTTTACATGTTCAACAAGTTCAAAAGATCCCAAATGCACAAGATTGACAGATGAATTTTCCAGTCAATTGAGCCAAATTTGACTGTATACTGAAAAGTCAAACTTTGACTTTTTGGTCAAAATCAAGTGTCAAGATTCATTTTTCATTAAAACATGTCAAGTTATGAAACTTTTTCATCAAGAAATCAAGAATTACAAATTAGGGTTTGAAATGAAGAATTTTCATAACTTAGAATTTTTCTAAGTTATGAAAATTCCTAATTTTTTCCTAACTTTATCCCATTTTTTCATCAAGATGCATTTGGATTCAAACAAAACTCAAAACATGAAAGTTGTAGTCCATTGCAAAATCTACAACTTTGATTCACAAAGTTTCCTCAAAAGAAGCTTGTAGCTCAAGTTATGATTTTTGGAATAGGGGTGCAAAACATTCTTAACTTAGAAAAATTTTGACCTATACTAGGCAGGATTTTTGCCTAACTTCATGGCCACTTTTCACATGCTTCCACTTGGAATTTCAATTTTCATTACAAATATTGATTGTAGTACACATTCCAAGCTTTCCAAAATGTCAAAAAACTTCTCAAACACCCATGTGGTTAGGGAGAATCGAATTTGTGAAGATGGGCAAAAGTCACTTTGTTCATAAGCCATGTACATGTTCATAACTTGTGCATTTTTGAAATCAGCATGTGCAAGCTACATTACAGGCCTCTAATCTCATTTACACTCAAAAATTAAATGCTAAACCATTGTGCCAAGATATTTCTATGCATTTGGTCATTACATGAAGGATTAGTCCATAATTAGAAAAACCACATCATCCATTCTTGTAAAGTGGCACTTTATGTCAAGTTTACAATCTATGAGGTACAATGCAGATCTTTGAGGCACAAGTTCAGGAACCAATCCTACTGATCAAGACTAAAAGGTGCAGCATACTTGAGGGGCCTGTGGTAGCCTAGAAACCAAGTTGACAAACTTTGCTTAAGATAGAAGAAACTTGTATTTTGAAAGACAACATTGAGTTCCTGTCAACACAAGCCTAAGCAAACATTGTGAACACATTCCATACTCCTCAACTGACCTGAAACACGAGCCAACTACCTTCAATACCTCCCTAAACATCAAAACACCATTTTGCTGCACAAAACAAGGCATCCCTGCAGATTGAGTTGCACAACTCAGTTTGCTCGTGCGTTTTGGCCAAAGCTGGTTCATACACACTCCCTACCATCCATTGAAGCTATCCCAAGCCCTAGCTGCAGACTGTAACACCCCTAACCAAGCTTGCCATTTTCACTTTTTCTGTTTTGCAGGTTGACTTCTATAGCTCGATTCATTTGGTTTCAAAGCAAACTAAAGGTTGGAGAAGCATCCCTAAACTTCAAGCAAGCTGTACAAGTCCTCAAGTTCCATTGAAAGTACCTCCATTGTCATACACGTATCAAGCTCAAACAGGTAAAACTTTGGACTTCTATCTCTCAATCTAGGAAGAGTTATCCTTAGGTTTATGAATGAAAAATGCTCTACTCATGGCCCTGAAACTACACATATAATTACTTTCCATTTATATTGTATGTGTTGAGAAAATTTGGAACCTGAACATTAGAAAAAACTTAGGTCAGGAATTAGGGATGAAGAAATTCTCTTTCATTTATTAGAGTTAAGTCAAGTTCTTTATATGTCTGGATTCGTCTCTTGATGCTCTACATTTTTGGTGTTATGAGTTTTGCTTGAAAGTCCAAGAATCAGGATGTTTGAATCAGCATGAGAAACGCGCGTTTTTTGACAAATTGGCTGGAGGTTGAAGAAGATAGACTTGGGTTGGGCCTGAGTTTTGTTTTCCTTTTTGCACCACTTTATTTCACATACACCCCCTTGGCCCATTGTGTTTATTTTTATCATTTTTTGACTTTTCTTTTTTATTCTGACTTGTTATTTTTTGACAAAACATAAAAAATATAAAAAAAAAATTTCCATACATTTTTGCATTTATTTTGAATTTATTTGCTTTTGTTTACATTTGTATATGTAAATAAATATATAAATACTTTTATTTAAAATACTAGAAATAATACAAATACATTTTGTTTTTCTAATTTTATTTTATTTTATCTTATGAAAACATTTTCTAAAAATATACTTTTTTTTGTAAATAATAAATATTTTATTTTTGTATATATTTAATATATTTAATAAATAATATAAATACTTATATATTTATTAGAATATTTAGGGAAAAAACATAAAAATAATACATTTTTATTTTTATTAATATTTGACCTCAAAAATACCTTTTTTACAATATACTTCCTTTTTATTTATTTTTTGTATATAATTAATAAATATTGTATATATTAAATAATTAATACCTTTTATTTAGCAAAATTAGGGTTTTGCCCTAAACATAAAAATACCCAAAAATTAACCTTTTTATTTTTGTTTATTTGACACATAAAAAATACTTTTTACCTACATATAAAAATCATTTTTTGCATCTTGCATATTTATTTTATTTTATTTTATTATTGTACAATTAAATACCTTGTAAAATTTCAATTTGGATGTAATAGTTAGATTTAAATTTCTTGCTAAATATCCCCATTTGAACATTTGTACCCCCCATCCCATAATTATGTTGTAATAGTTTAGGACTTTAAATTTCGCATTTAAAAGCTTTCTAAATATGCCATGATAGACTTAGGGTTTGTATGCAAAAATCAACCAAACAAATAGCTTGACCTAATTCAAAGATAACAAAGCATGAAAATGGACAACACCAATCACACTTGCACCCCTAGGGTTACTCCACTTGTTGCCTTCAATAATGGGCCATGTTGTATGTTGGGTGTCTTTGGCAAAACAAAACAATATCAAATGATCATAGTCCCTCGATGACGCTTTCAAAAGTTGCCTAAAAATGATCATAGTCCCTTAAAGGAAAAAGTTGCCAAAGACACTTGGCACCATTGCAATCATGGTCTAAATGATGACCCGCGCCCGTCCCGTTCACATCCTAACACAAGATTGTCCACCAAATACAATGGTGGAACAAAATTGTTAAAAGGGTTAAAAACATAGGAAAGATCTTTGAGAAATTTAGGGGTAAACAAAACTCTTAGTTACTTGCCAACTTGTAAAACAAAAGAACTTGCCTATTTTTCAAAACCACACATCACAACACACTTTCAAAACAACTTTCAAAAACATTGAAAACTTTTCAAAAGATATACACCTTTGTATACATCCCAACATGGATCATTACAAAGGTTGCCACCACATTGGCCTCTTTTCAAAACATTTTTCAAACCCACACACAAAGCACCATTTCAAACAATTGAAAATCAAGGCAAGTTGATCTAAGCAAGTAACTAAGAGCCCATGGATAACCATGGATAGAAAGGGTGCTAATACCTTCCCTTTCTATAATCTACTCCCCGAACCCAAGAAAACATCTCAAAGGTTTTTTGCTGTGCTTTTTAACCTTTCCTTAGGATAAAATAAAAAGTCGGTGGCGACTCTTGCTCAACCGAAACATTTGCGAAAACAAACGCAAAACCCAAGTCAGTTCTCCCACCGTATCACACTTGCCCTTCCTATCTTGGTTGTCTTTCTCACCGGTTGTTGTTGCAAAGTCTAGGGCTCTTCTTGTCTGCCCTTGGAACCTTCTTCCCATGTTTAGAACTCCGTCTATCTTCTTTGTCTTCTTTTTCTTCTCCTCGGCCAGCAAAGTCTTCAACTCTTCTTGTCCTTTGGCTAGGGTCAAGAACAACTATTGAAACTGTGCATTCTAAGCTTGGAGGTCCTTCACCATTTGCTCGAGATCCATCTTACTGAAATAAACAGTATAGAGATGAAGAGACTTGTTATAAGAAACCTGCTTATGTTATGATGAATGATAAATGCATATGTAATGTTTTCAAGGATTTTAAGATTAAAATTTGTTTTAGACAAAAAGGAAACACGCGTCATATTAATAGATTAAAGCTAGAGTACATCAATGCCTTCTTGGGCAAAATAATACAAAAACTCTATGATAAAAAGGTAGTATGCATCCTCTTTGGTGCAATGTAGGCATTCAGAGTCTGTTCCTCATGAAGTAGCCTAGTGAGTTCTAAAACCTTCTTCTCGCTTGCGTAAAATTGGGCTTCGAAGGTATTTCGCTCCCTCTTGAGTTATATCCAATCCCTTTGTAGGTATTCAAGAGAGGTAGGCATGTTAGGATGTAGGATAGTATATGGAACATCTCCCTCCATGACAATCTCAATGATTACCGGGAGAATAGAGGGGTAAGGCATCATAAGACTCTGAGCACGAGTTCGTACCCATTTGAGGTAAGGATCAAGAGGGATGGAATTGTTGTGCCCCAAAGTCTTGCTATCTACCTTGTTCAACATCCTCCAAGCTCGGATAAATCTCTGGCGAAGACCTTGATCGTTGTTGTCGTAGTCAAATACCAAACCTTGAATCAGCATCTCGTGTGGACCATCCCTTCGGGCGTAACCAAACTGTCTTAAAGCTAAGCATGGGTTGTAGGTGATTCCTCCCCTAATTCCAAGTAAAGGGACATTAGGAAATTCCCCATAACGGTCGACAATAGTAACATTCTCTATGGATCGGGAGCACCAATGAATGTTTGAGTGTCATCAACCTTTGTGACCACCTTGAACCTTGCTCATTCTTTAATACAGATTAAGGAAGATGTGAAATAAACCATCTTTCTAAGAGAGGAGTGCAACACATAAGGACACCTCTTTTCCTCATTGTGCGAGTCTGAAAAGAGTGTAGGGTATCCCCTAGTAATGTAGGCACCAGGTTGCGAGATATGAAGATTTTGACGGTGTTCACATCTATGAGTTGGTCAGGATTTGGAAACAAAACCATCCCATAGATGAGGAGAGCCACAATTTCCTCAAAGGCTTGCAAATTCAAGGAATTCCAACAGTTTTGGGCTTTCTCGAACAAGAACTTTGCTAAGAAGCCTTTGACACCACTCTTTGTTTCCAAATGAATTGTGACATCAGAGGAGTGCAAGTGTAGAGCTTGAGCAATCTCTTCTAGCTTTGGGTCTCTTTCTGTACCGTTGAAAGGTAGTTGATTGAGAATTGGAATTCTCAAGAGTCGGGAGAATTCTTCCAAAGTAGGCACAAGTTGATAGTCGGGAAATGTGAAGCAATGGTGTAAGGGGTCAAAGAACTGAAAGAGCACCTTCATCATGTCCTCATCTGTGTTGGAGGTGACCAAGTTGAGTAGGCGACCATGTCTCTCGGTGAATGGAGATTTTTCAGGAATTCTTGAAGCTAGCTCCTTAAGTTGTGGAGGGATCCTCACAAGGTTGACTTGAATAGTTTTCCTGCAAAGTGAATCCATATCCTACAAAACAAGACAAAGATGAATCCAAAAAAATCCTTGAAATGGTTAGTGAATGTGTATGATGTTATGATGTTCATGGTGTTATGTACAAGTATGTATATACAAACAAAGCAAACAATTTCTTAGGTTTAGGCTTGCATGGAGTTTTATAGGTAAGTACCCTCTTAAAGTTTAGTTGGCTTAAACCTGTCCTAGTAATAGTAACCAGGTTCTAAGGAGCTTAATATCACTGGTTTGTTTCCTTGGTTATTGTTTCAGCACAAGCCTCTTTAATGGCGACCGAAATATCCCAAGAAACCAAACCTCAATGAGTGTAGTATCGAGTATCTATCAACTTCGGACTGCACCAAAGCCGATCATCTCACTACATCCTAAAGGCTAAGTTGGTCAAGTAAAGGTTCTAGAAGTTCATTAGTGCTTTATGACATCACTCAGTGGCCCCGTATTCTCTTTGATTAACTCAAAGGCTACCGGTACCCACAAATATGTCGCACTAACGTAGGTATTTCTTAGACCATGTTAGTATACCCCGCACAGTTTCCACAATGTATTGCTACTTACCTATAATGTATCCCAAATCTGGGTAGAGGATTCAAACCCAAACAAAGAACCATAATGTAAAGCAAACAAATCAAACAATGTAAGCAAGTAAATGTGATCTAGCCCCTAGGCAACCCCGCTTTTAGAATTTTCCCCAGCAGAGTCGCCAGTTCTTTGATACGGTGGGAGAACTGACTTGAGGGTTTTGCGTTTGATCGCAAATGTTGCGGTTAGCAAGAGTCGCCACCAACTTTTCTTTTATCCAAAAGGAAAGGTGAAAAAGCACAGGAAAGACCTTTGAGATTGTTTCTTGAGTTCAGGGAGTAGATTATGAAAAGGGAAGGTATTAGCACATGGTTTTCCATGGGATCTTAGTTACTTGCTAGATCACTTTCTTTTTTGTTTGAAATTATGCTTGATGTGGTTTTTGAAAGTATTTTGTAAAAAGACCATTGTTTAGTCAATCTTTGTAATGATTCTTGTTTGTAAGAATGTATACAAAGATGTTTGATCTTTTGAAAATGTTTTCAATTTTGTAAGATGTTTGAAAGTGTATGTGTTTGTTTTGAAAATAGAAAGGATGTTTGTTTTGAAATGGAGCAAGTAATTAGGAGCAATCTACCTACTCAAATGTCTTTCTTGTTCATTTTATTTTCCTTTCACATTGTTGTCGTACCATTGATTTGGTAAGCAACCCTATCTTTGGATGTAAACGGGACGGGCGTGGGTCATCGTATAACCATGATTAGCAATGTTGCAAGGTATCTTAGAATTCTTTTTGATGGACTAAGATCATTTGTAAGGCAACTTATATAGCGTCATCGAGGGACCATGATCTTGTATTTTTGCTTGTTTTTGCTAAGATACCTCACATGCGTAATATGGCCATTTTGTATAAGGCAACCAAGTGGAATAACCCTAGAGGTGCTTGTGTGCAAGTGTATCATTGTCATGCTTGTTTTTTTCTTGAATTAGGGTTTTCTAATCATTGGTTTTAGTCTTTCCATACAAACCCTAATTACTAGCATGTTATATAAAAGCGATAAATTGCGAAATTTAAAGTGACTACGCTATTACAACATTTGTGGGGAGGGGTGTACAAATTGAATGGGGATTGAAAGAATTTAAACCCTAATTAATCTATTAAAACCATATTTAATTGGTATGAATATAAAAGGAAATAAATAAATACAAAGTATAAAAATGAATAAATGTACAAGGATGCAAAATGTAAAGAAAAGGAATTTTGTTTGGTTTTCATGGGAAAAAAAAGATTTTTTCCTTAACCTAATTAAATAAAGAAAATAATTAATTAATTTTGAATTTATTAAGAAAAGATTTTAAAGGAAAACCTAATTCTATTAATTAATCAAAAGAAAATAAATTCAAGAAAAGTATTTTGGTATTTTTTATCTTGAAAATATTTGTAGTATTATAAAATATTTTTAGTCTTCTTTATATTAAAATAATGTCATTTAAATGGTGTGAAGAAAAATAAATAAATAAAGTAATACTAATTAAGTTTATAAGATTTACTTAATAAAATAAATAAAGTAAAATATATAAAAATACTTTTATTCATGGAAAAATAAAATAAAATAAGTCAAAATATAAACATATGTCATTTTCTTGTATTTTTATGATTTTTAGTATTTAGGAAATATTTTTAAGAAAAGAAAAATAAAAAAATGAAAAAAATGAATAAATAAAATAATTTGGACCAGAGGGTGCCAAAAGTCAGTATGGGAGTCAGCTAGCAAAAACAAAAATGAACCAGGCCCAAAGGGCCCAGCGCCTGCCAAACAAAAAAAGGTCAGAATTGAAAAAAAAACTTGAAAAGTGTAAAAGGGTACCATTGGGGCTCGAACCCAGGTCTCATAGGTTACAGGCGCGCGCTTCTACCACTGGGGTGGCTATAAATTCGTTAATACAAATGAAACAATAAATATGTAAGGAAAAACGCCCCCTGAAGACTTCATCTTCAACCTCCAGCCAGACCTACTGTAACTTGCTCATTTCTCATTAAAAATGAAAACTGTAAACATGAAACTTGTAGCAAATTTTCTCACGATTCCATAATGTAAAGTATTAAAACTATGTATCAAACATAAGCAAGAATTTTAATGGCCCTAATCTAAACCCTAAAAACTTCAAAAATTTCAGTTTCAAAATTCTCTAAGATCAAGCAAAATTAATGGAAACTAAGGACATGGTTAGCTTCAAGGCAATGATATATACATGTTTTATTCACAAATAAACTATTGATGAAGCTTGTATGAAGAGTTCCAAGTTGAGAAAACTTACCTCAAAACTGGGAATCGTGTTTTGAGTTTGAGCTTGATTCAATTGATGGTGATGATCAGGTTAGCTTCCTTGAGGTCCTAGGAAGCTAATGCAATGGTTAGCTTGAACAATGGATGGTTGAAATGGCCTGGAGAAGTCAAGTTGCAGACCCTATTTTTTGGTTATTGAATTTATGGTAAATGGTGTTACAATTATGGAATAAGGATGGGGATGAGTTGTATTTGATGTAAGGAAGTTTAGAAACTAAAAGGCCAAGAAACGCACGAGGGAAATGGGAGTTTGATGTTCAAGGTCAGAAACTGTGCAACAATGGAGTTTTTGTGCAATTTCTAATTTGAGAGAGTTTTGGTGTATTTCAGGGTTTTCAAGCTCGTGTTCTAGCTCACAAATAGTGACTCTATTTATAAGCAATAAGTTTTGAGTGCTCTAGTTGATCAGAATTCAAATTTACATGTTTAAGTTAAACATGTGATTTTTTAACAAAACAAGTTTCCATGCCTTGTGTACTTGCTAAGATAGAATGGTTATGCTTTAAACAAGCTTGCTTCTGACTTTGTGGATGGAGTGTGATCAGAGGGAACAAGTTAGAGGCTCAATGTGAACTTTATGCAAAAAGCTTGCTTTACAAGAATGGCATTGTTAACTTTGTGCCATAAATGGAAATGCAACTTGGACAATAGCTCAATTGCTTGGATCAAAGCTCTAACAGTTGTGTAAACATTTAATTATGGAGTGAAAAACAAGTTTGAGGCCTGAAAAGCAAGGATTATGCATCCTAGCATGGATTTGGTTCAAGTGTTCATCAAAAATGACTTGTAATTCAAGTGACAAAACCCTAATTTCATCTCTTTGATTCTCCCTCCTCAAGAATGATCTCAAGGAGTTTCCTTGACATTTTGAAAAGCTTGAAATGTGCTCTACAACCCATCTTTGAATTGATTTTGAAGATTCCCTTTGGAACTATGTGAAAAAGTGTCATGAAGTTAGGTCAAAATCCTGGCTAAATTAGGGCAAAATTTCACTAAGTGTTTAGTTTCATGACCCTATGTTCATAAAATCATAACTTGAGATCCAAGAATTTTTAGAAGGAATTGTATAAATCAAAGTTGTAGATTTCATGGAGATCTACAACTTTTGTGTTGGAAGTTTTTCTTGAATCATCTTGCATCATGGTGAAAATTTGGCTCAAAGTTATGAAAAAACATGAAATTTCCAACACTTAGAAAAATTTCTAAGTTTAGAAATTTTGACTTTTCAAAATGAAATCTTGACTTTTTGATTTCTCGATGAACAAGTTTCATATTTTGACATGTTTTGATGAATTGTGATCTTTGGTACTTGAATTTGACCAAAAAGTTAAAGTTTGACTTTTAGTATACAGTTGACTTTTGATCACTTGATTGAAAAATTCATTTGTCAATCCAATGGACTTGCAGTGTTTTGAACCATGTCATTAGGTCAAAATGATGCAATTTTACTCTTGATACATTCCTTAAACCAATTTACCATTTGCTAGGTCAAAAATCAGAAATTGCCCTTTCCCAGTCAAAACCCTAATTTTGACCATTTTGCCCTTTTGGAGATTTGATCAGATTTCTTGAGGAGTTATGGTCCAAACTTGATCAAATGATACACATGAGTTTAAAATGTTAATGTGGACCAAAAATTATGATGTTTGACTGTGAATTGCCATAGTTGACTTTTTCCCCAATATAGTTGATTTTTAGGTCAATTACTCAATTGACTGATCAAAAGTGTGATCCAAGGCTTGAAACTTGACATAAGTAATCTTGGGGGTCCATAATGATCCATGAAAGTCATATGGGGAATTGGAAGTTCAAAAATACTTGTGCAAACTCAAAGCCTAATTTTGGACATCAGTGCTTAAGGAGATGTCTTGAGCTGATCAACCCTAGTGCAGTCTTGAGTCAAAGGAGATCTTGTGAGTAAATTCTTGATAAGTAAGAGAGAAAATTTTGGGGTACAACAGTATGATTAAATGAATTGAAGTGTTTTTAAAGAAAAGATGTTTTAAAAGAAAAGGCACTCGACAAAGTCGAGGTTTATTATGAAAGCGGCTCGAGTTTATAAACAAAGAAGATTTTGAAAAAAAGATGAGAAGGTTTTGAAAATTAAAAAATGGGAGAAGATGAAGGGATTATCCTATGTACAGGAGGTAAAAGATAAGATAAAGAGGATCTGACTGAACAAGAAACTGGTACTTGACATGATAAAATCAATACCATGTTCCCATCCATTTGGGTTTAAAGCCACAGACAGATAAATAAGCTAAGAGTATACCAAACCTCAGGTGAAAATAAATCACAAGTCGACGACATCAAAGAAAACCAAATGTAAGATAATACTCCAAGCATCGGATAAAGCACGTGAAAATAAATCACGAACGAACAAAGGGTGCATCATGAGAGGAATCAGATAAAGCGCAAAGGCGACGGGTAAAGCTCGTAGTACCGTAAGGCTTAAGATATCAAATAAGGCTCATGGTATCGGATAAGAATCCCTGCATCACAAGAGATATACAGAAAATCCAACAGCACGGGGAATCTTATATGCGTTCGTACGATTTTCAAAAGTTAACTTGAATAAAAATTTAAAATTGCAACACAATGAAAAGAATATTTGCATAACCTAAATTTATTTAAAAGTGAATTGAATAAAAAAAGTATTATGTACAATTATATATTTACATTACTAAATATTAAATCGAAATAGTAAAATAAAATACAATAAAAAGGGAATGAGAAAGATTATGGATGCGCTATGCAAGAATGAATGCTTGAAGTAATTCTTGGAAACCTTCACAATAACAAACTCGTTAGTGAAGTTGTCGGCAAAAAACACAGAGCCGCCACCGAACTTTATTTATCCCGAAGGAAGGGGAAATATCGAGAAAACCACAAGAAGATGGATAAGATGGTCTTGCAACCAAGAGAAAGGGTAAGGAAGTCGGTTATGCAAGGGGAAGGTATTAGCACCCCTCACATTTGTTGTACTCAACGGGATCTATTTTGTTTGTTTGCTTCTAAGGGTGTGTTTATCTATAACTATACTTGCTAAGGGGAAAGAAATAGTTTTTTATTATTGCGTTCGTGAGGGTCTCGCAACCCTTTGCCTACGTATCCAGCTAAGGAATCAGAACATCATAGTTCCTCTAGAAAATGTTGTTTTGTTGGTGTTTGTTAGTGGGTGACGTTAACGCACGCATTCTAGTAATAGGCATGGCCCGTATCGTGGTAGAACGGAAATAACATGCACTTTTGGGGTGTTTTGATTAGTTGAGTGTTTTTTTGTGAGTTTTAGAATGAATTCTAATAAGGATTAAATGTTTTTGGATTTTTTATTTGTGAATGGTAAGTTTTAATTACAAAAGAAGAAAAAGGTTTAAGAGGGAGACTAGAAAAACCCTAATGTTATCATGCATGGATTCTAACCTAAGGTCCAATTAGTCTGTGTCTTAAAGAAGAGGAAACTATCATCCTAAGGGAGCATGTTATAAGCATCAAACAAAATGAGACATTATTTGTGAAGAGTGATCATGCATGGTGATCATGGAAAAGGTGATGACTAAATGAGTAGCATCGTGAAAGGCATAAATGGAATGTTTGGTGTACGGGAATTAGATCAGGTTATGATTAACCAAGGGGTGCACTTCATTAATCTCGTGAGAATAAGTGCTCCTACCCTCAACCATGATACCCTTTGTGCATGGAAACACTTAGTGTATGGACCAAAGTGGTTTATTCGGGTTATAGTTAACCAAGGGCAAGACTTGATTAACCTCGTGAGAATGGCCATGCCAAAACTCAACTATGAGACCCTTTAAGAAGATGTTTGGTATTTGAACAAAGGGGAGAGAAGTTACTTCAATGTATAAGATGAAAATCAAAAGCCCATACAAGGTGGCCATATGTATACTCCTAGAAAGAGGGACTAACGTGGCACTAGCGTTCTAAACGACCAATTGAAACAATCGATCGAATAGTTATCATTGTAGGAAAGCGCAGGACCAAGCAATAAAATGTATGCAAGTGATCATTTGTAAGTGTATACCTTTTCATTGCTGATGAGCCTAAGAGGAGGCCATGTGTTCTAATTGAATCACATATGCATAATTAAGCAACAATTAAAACATGCAAAGAAGTAAACCCTAAGCTATTACAATCATATGAGGATGGGGGTACAAGTTTATGAATGAGGATGAAAGCGATTAAAACCTAATTACTATTACAATCAAATTGAATAGAAAGTCTCAAAATTAAGTTTTTTGGAGTTTAGGATGACACAGGTCGTGTCCTGTGACACGGGCACCCGTGTCAGGCCCCTATAATAAATCCATGTGTGTTTTTTTCTGTCCCAGCTGAGCTGACATGGACCGTGTCCTGTGACACGGGCACCTGTGTCAGCAACTTGTCCTGCCATTTCGTTAGACTTTTAATCCCAGTAATACTGACAAGGGTTGTTTCCTGTGACACGGGCACCCGTGTCAGCACCCTGTCCTCCTTTTTTTGCACATTTTCGTTCCAGTAAGTGTGACATGGGCCGTGTCCTGTGACACGGGCACCCGTGTCAGCACCATGTCCTGCATTTTTCGTTAGGTTTTCAAACAGCTGAGCTAACATGGTCTGTGTCGTGTGACACGGGTACTCGTGTTAGCCCCCTGTCTTGGCTTTTTTTTTATTTTTCTTCTTTTGATCTATCCTTTCATATATCTTTTGAACACAAAAAGCAAATGATATATGGATAAAGATATCACGGTTTGGAAAACAAATTTACCTCGCGAAGCGAAGGCTTTGGAACACGTACGGATGTCTCCGGGCACAAAGTGGTGATCGGTCAAGCTCCCTTTAACCTTCTTGAAGTTTCTCCAAACCTTGCTCTGCAAAGCTCCCGAATCGCTCCAACCCAGTCAAGTTGCAAAATATTGTTTTTTGTGTTTTGGAAGGTGGTGATAATGGTATCACAGAAATTGTTTTTTGAACAACTTGTATGTGAAGTGTTTGGATAGTTTGTTAGGGGAAGACTTGCAAGGTTTTACAATGGGTTGAGGGTTTTTTTGTTTCTTTTTTCTTTGGGTTGCTGCTGATTTTTTTGTTGTTGTTATTTTTATGGTTCAAAACAGTTTTATGATTCAAAACAGTTTCATGGTTGCTGTTGTTTTCTCTTCTCTGGTTTTACAGTGTTTTTTCTCTCTTTCCTCAATATTGCTATTATCTCTCCTTTTCTCCTTGTTGTTTTTCTCTCTCTCTCTCTCTCTCTCTCTCTCTCTTTTTTTACCAACTTCTTCTCTTCTTTGCTGTTTTTCTACTAGTTTTTCATTAGATGAGAAGTGGAAATTGTGGGGAAAGGTTGGTGAGGTTTTAAACAATTTTGACATGTTATTTCACTACTTTTTCATTATAGATTTGGTGATCTCTATTTTGTGTAATGTTTGGCATTTGTTGGCAGTAGTTTTGACAGTTTTAGCAGGCTGTCTTTGCAGGTTTTTGGATTGTTTATACAGCAGCAAATTGGACAGCATTGTTATGCAGGTTTTGATAGTTTTGACAGGTTTTTTGGCATGTTATATTTGGACAGTTTGGACTGGTTTTCGGCCTGTTATATTTGGAAAGTTTAGACTTGTAATGAGAAATTCCTTTGTGTGATTTCAAGTGGTCATGGCATGAATCCAACAATAATTGCAAGATAATTAATAGTGACTTGAATCTTAAATATAATAACTTGTGATGTAAGGAGTTGGTGACTTGTGAACCAAAGGAAATTGTATGAAATACCAATTTCCCTTATTTCTAATTTGCAATCCAAATCCAAGTTTTCTTTCTCTTTCAATTTGAATCTTCATGACAAATTCAAACCACTTTGAAAATGATAGATTCCATCTTAGTTCAAAATTTAGTCCCTCAAGAAACTCCTCAAATAAAATTTTAATCCATATGAGAAGAGATCCTTAATTTCACCCCTTAAACCTCTTGATAAGCAATTGACTTGTAGAAGGAGATAAAGCTCAACGTGACCTTGAAGCAAAAATCCTAGTTTCCTCAAAACACTGTGAAACTCTAAAATTGCACAACCATTAAACTCTTGAACCTCAGGCACCTTTATTCAATGAAATGCATGATATGCAAATGAACTAGTGAAGATGATGTAGATGAAATGCGAAGTCTAAGCCAGACAAAAGTAAAAGGTAGGACAAATTTGGGTATGACAGTTTCCCCTATTTAATTATCTTAAACCAGAATGGGAGATTAGCATCAACCTTTCGATCATTCGAGGTAGAAGATGATTAAATATTAAGACCTGAAATTTGTCCTGGAGAGATGGTGTGAGTGTTACTAATTGTGATGTCTGTTGGGGATGAAAAATGAACTTTCAGGTGAACTGGTCATGATGGGTAAATGCGGTTTGAATAAAGATAGCTTGTACTGGGGTAACGGTGCCAATACAAGGTTCTCGTGGAAGTGTGTGTTAAAGTGAATGAAAATATATGGTTGATGATGTCGTGGTGACTAAAAGTAGGATTAAAGACAACATGATAACTTTAAGACAATGGGTAAACTTGACGACAAAGGAGAATCTATCGTGTGGGATTTACGACTCAAAAAGAAAGGTAAAGATAACGGGTAAAGATCGGCGTATGATCTATGACCCAAGAGAAAGGTAAAGACATCGGGCAATGATCGTCATATGATTTATGACCCAAGAAAAGATAACATGAGGGTAAGACCTTCGAGCGACCCACGACCCTATAAAAGATAACGTGAGGGTAAGACCTACGAGCGACCTATGACCCTAGAAAAGATAACATGAGGGTAAGACCTACGAGCGACCTACGACCCTAGAAAAGATAACATGAGGGTAAGACCTACAAGCAACCTATGACCCTATGAAAGATAACGTGACGGTAAGACCTACGAGCGACCTACGACCCTAGAAAGATAACATGAGGGTAAGACCTACGAGTGGCCTACGACCTTAGAAAAGATAACGTGAGGGTAAGACCTACGAGCGACCTACGACCCTAGAAAAGATAACATGAGGGTAAGATCTACGGACGAACTACAACCCTAGAAGAGATAACATGAGGGTAAGATCTACGGACGATCTACGATCCTAAAAAGATAACTTGAGGGTAAGATCTACGGATGACCTATAACCCTAGAAAAGATACAGTGAGTGTAAGATCTATGGACGACCTGCGACCCTAGAAAAGGTAAAGTGAGGGTAAAGTTTACGGATAACCTACGACCCTAGAAAAGATAAAGTGAAGGTAAGATCTACGGACGTCATGCGACCCTAGAAAAGGTAAAGCGAGGGTAAGATCTATGGACGACCTACGACCCTAGAAAAGGTAAAGTGAGGGTAAGATCTACGGATGACCTACGACCCTAGAAAAGGTAAAGTGAGGGTAATACCTACGAGCAACCTACGGCCCTATAAAAGATAACGTGAGGGTAAGACCTACGAGAGACCTACGACCCTAGAAAAGATAACGTGAGGGTAAGACCTACGAGCGACCTACGACCCTCGAAAAGATAATGTGGGGGTAAGACCTACGAGTGACCTACAACCCTATAAAAGATAACGTGAGGGTAAGACCTACAAGCGACCTACGAACCTAGAAAAGATAACATGAGGGTAAGACCTACGAGAAACCTATGATCCTAGAAAAGATAACGTGGGTATTGAGAGTCAGGGAGTGCAATGTATTAGCACCACGACTTATTTTGGTTGGTAGTGTAATGACAGATTTTAATTGGGAATTATTAGGATGATATTTTTTATGGGGATGTTTTATTGATTTGGGGATTTCGTGCAAGGTAACAAATTCTGCTCATGCTTTATATGGATTTTGAACTGTGGCATGATGATTAATGGATATGTTATGCATTTGAGGATGTAATGTAATATGAAGTGATGATTATTATATGCAAAGTGAAAAATATCAGGCTCATTGGGGTCCGTTGCTTGTTGTCTTGAGATACCAATACGGGTTGGTGCTTGAAAACTTCGAGAATTGAGTTATAGCCTTGTCGAGTTCACAGGGGATTAAATCTTGCTGAGGCGGAGTAACTTGATCTGACTTTCTTCACGTGATGGACTTCTTATGGACGACTGAGTAGAAACATGGATCTCATCAATTGCCCCAAGTTTCTCGGTGTTGGAGAATCGGATACTCAACCGTCTGTAAGGAGGTGATGAGGATGAAAGCTTGGTCGAGGTGACCGTTATGACTTGCTACCTGCACAGAAAAACAAACACTTGAACGCCATGGCATTCCCTTGGGATGCCTTATATCCATGTAATGTCATCTTTCACATCTTAGCTTGTGATTATTATTGCCTTATTGTTTTCAATGAAATGCTTAATAAAGAATTTAAATCACAATTTGCATACGAAAAATAAAGTAAAGAGACTTTTTGGTAGAAGGGAAAATTTTATTAATGAGCTTGGCCTGTGAATAGGCATTCGTACATGGAAACAACTCCTAAATGAGCAAGTTGTGAAGAAAAGATAAGATACAACAGGTAAAATGGAAATAAGAAAATCTCGAACTTCCATTAAAATTGATATTGATATAGTTCACATATCCTGGACCGTCCTAGTGCTGAGTTTCCGAAGGATAATAGTTGAATTGATCCATCCCGTGTTATAAGGGCGTACTTGTTATTCTTGAAGAGTTTTTCAGACTGCAGTCTCTCGCTTTTTGTCCCTAATTTTTTCCTGGACCGCCCTTTTGGGTTTTCAATCCACCGGGACACCCATTTTTGCCTAAGCCTCCCTTTCGAGTTTTTGACTTAGCAGGTTTTTCTTTTTTCTTTTTTTCCTCTTTTTTTTAGCCCTAACTTTTTCATAAGCCTCCTTTTCGAGTTTTCTACTTAGCGGGTCTTTTTATGCATAGTATTTTTTGACTGAGTCTGAATTGACTAGAAGTGGAACGTCTTCCCATCCATGTTTGTCAGGATAAGAGCACCTCCTGAGAAATATTTCTTCACGATGTGCGGCCCTTCATAGTAGGGAGTCCACTTGCCTCTTGGATCATAGTTAATTGGGAGAATCTTCCTTAAAACCAGGTCACCTGTATGGAACTCTCGAGGTCGAACCTTCTTGTCAAATGCTCTCTAGAGGTGATGTTGATATAACTGACCATGACGAATGGCTGCTAGGCGCTTCTCTTAGATGATATTGAGTTGGTCGAGCCTTGTTTGAATCCATTCAGCTTCATCAAGTTTAGTATCCATCAGAACCCTTAATGAAGGAATCTCCACTTCAACTGGGAGTACCGCATCCATACCATAGACTAGTGAAAAAGGAGTTGCCCCAGTAGAAGTATGCACCGAAGTTCGATAGTCGTGTAGAGAAAAAGGCAACATATCATGCAAATCTTTGTATGTTATCACCATTTTATGGACAATCTTCTTTATGTTCTTGTTAGCTGCTTAGACTGCCCCATTCATCTTTGGTCGATAGGATGATGAATTATGATGCTCAATCTTGAATTCTTCACACATTTCCTTCATCATTTTGTTGTTGAGATTCGACCCGTTATCAGTGATGATCTTGTTAGGAGTCTCATAACTAAATATGATTTCTTTCTTGATGAAGCGAGTAACGACTTGCTTGGTCACATTTTTGTACGAAGCCGCTTCCACCCATTTGGTGAAGTAATAAATAGCAACGAGAATGAACATGTGTCCATTTGAAGCGCTCGGCTCGATGCGTCCAATCATATCAATCCTCCATATTGCAAACGGTCATGGTGAAGTCATCACTTTCAAAGGAGTGGGAGGAACATGTATCTTGTCCACGTAAACTTGACATTTGCAGCACATCTTCATATACACACAACAGTCACTTTCCATCGTCATCCAGAAGTAACCTTCTCGTAGGATTTTCTTGACCATGGAATATCCACTGGCGTGAGTCCCAAAAGATCCCTCGTGAATTTCTCATATGATGGATTCTGCTTCGTGTTTATCCATGCATCTGAGCAAAACCGAATCATAGCTTATTTTGTATAGAACGTCTGCTGACAGTAAAAACTTGGATGCTAACCTTCTAAGAATCTGCTTATCACAAATTGTAGCACCCTCAGGGTATTTTTGCTTCTCAATATATCTTTTGATGTTGAAATACCATGGATTTTTGCCCGACACATCTTCAGTTGTGAGACAATGAGCAGGGAAAGTGTGTGTTGGCTCCTTGTAATGAAGGAATATTATATTGGGTGCATGATTCGGATAGCTGACTTTGAACATTGCTGCTAAAGGGGCAAGAGCATCTTCTAGTTGATTTACTTCTCTAGGAATGTGCTTAAAGGTTATCTAATCAAAAACGGGTAACAACTCTAATATTTAATCCCGGTATGGAACTAAATTAGGGTGTCGTGTATCCCAATCACCTCGTACTTAATGTATCACTAAGGATGAGTTCCCATAGACTTTAAGAATCTTGATCTTCAAATTAATGGCTGCTTCAAGTCCCATTACACAAGCTTTGTATTCTGCAACATTATTCGTACAATCAAAACATAGCCAAGATGTGAAAGGTATGTGTGTATTGCATGGAGAAGTCAGAACTGCCCCAATACCATGTCCTATGGCATTTGATGCTCCATAGAATGTGAGAGTCCATTGCTCCCTGGTTCGGGTCCTTCTTTATCATCAAGTTTCATAACATCCTCGTCTAGAAAATTGAACTTCATTGACCGATACTCTTCCAATGGCTGGTGGGTAAGATGGTCAGCAAAATGCTTCCTTTGATAGCCTTTTGTGTGACGTACTAGATGTCATACTTAGACAAAAGCATTTTCCACTGAGCCAATCTTCCTGTAAGTGTTGGTTTCTCAAAGATGTACTTTATCAGATCCATCTTAGATATCAGAAGTGTAGAATGTGTCAACATGTACTGCCTCAAACATCGAGTTGCCCACCTAAGAGTTCAATAAGTCTTCTCAAGTAATGAATACCTTAATTCATAATCAGTAAACTTCTTGCTCAGGTAATAGATTGCGTGTTCTTTTCGTCCAATATCATCATGTTGTCCGAACACACAACCCATAGATCCTTCAAGCACAGTCAGGTACATAATGAGAGGTCTTCCTGGAACTAGAGGTATGAGTATTGGTGGTTCCTGAAGGTACTTCTTAATCTTTTCGAAGGCCTCTTGACAACTTTCATCCCAATGGACATCTTGATTCTTGCAAAACAATTTAAAGATGGGTTCACAGGTAGCAGTAATATGAGAAATGAACCTGGCTATGTAATTCAACCTTCCAAGAAACCCCCGTACTTCTTTTTCATTTTTCGGTGCCGGGCATATCCTGTATTGCTCTTACCTTGTCTCGTTCTACTTCAATCCCTTGTTGACTTACGATAAAACCAAGTAACTTGCCAGATCGAACCCCAAAGGTGCACTTGTTAGGATTAAGCCTTAATCTAAACTTTCATAGACGATCGAACAACTTCTGTAAATGGACCAAATGTTCTTCCTCAGTTTATGAGTTTGTGATCATATCGTCCCCATACACCTCGATCTCTTTATGAATCATGTCGTGAAAGAGAGTCACCATAGAACGCTGATATGTTGCACCAGCATTTTTGAGACCAAAAGGCATGACCCTATAGCAAAAGGTACCCTAAGGAGTTGTGAAAGCTGTTTTATAAATGTCTTCAGGAGCCATCTTTATCTGATTGTAACCTGAGAATCCATCCGTTAAGGAGAACACTGAGGACTGAGCAGTATTATCAACCAATACATCAATATGAGGCAATAGGAAATCATCCTTTGGGATTTCTCTATTCAAGTCTCGGTAGTCAACACACATATGTACCTTACCATATTTCTTAGGTATAGGCACAATGTTAGCAATCCAAGGCGGATAATTTATCCCAGATAGGAAGCCTACATCAAGCTGTTTCTGAACTTCTTCTTTGATTTTCAAAGCCATGTCTGGTCTGGTCCTTCGCGGCTTCTGCTTTACAAGAGGATATTCTGGCTTGAGTGGAAATCTGTGCATCACTATATCAGTATCTAAACTGGGCATGTCTTCGTACAACCAAGCGAAGATGTCAGCATACTCTCGAAGGAACTCAATCAACCCCTTATTTACTTCACTTTGCAAGGCAGCCCCTATCTTGACTTCTCTCTTTACCTCTTCAGTATCGAGATTGATAACTTATGTTTCTTCTTGATATGGTTGGATGACCTTCTCTTCCTATCTCGAGAGTCTTGCTAGTTCTTCAGGGACTTCACAATCTTCCCCACTATCATTGTTAGCATGGTCAATTGGTTCTCAAGGATATTAGGAACCATAGCATTATCATTTTCGATGGAATTCGAGACAGATCTGCATGATTGATGATTTTATGTTTTATTTTAGAAAGCTCAAGAAAATATTTAGAATATGAAAAGAAAAGCATTGCCATTTTATTTTGAAAAGTAAAAGAAAAAGAAAAGATAAGGAACAAACTTATATGTGAAAGTGCGATTTTAATTCAATTTTAAACGGAGATTGAAACATAAGGGGCCCCTTCTACAAGCTATCCCTATGCCTTGGGCTGGGCATATGACTTAATGGAAACAGAAAATTACACATCAAGGAAAACAACTTCAGGGATGTCCACGATAATCCAATTGCTGAGCTCCGGGTCCGATTCAACCTGATAGATTAATTTGGAAACATCTTCATCGTCCCCTTCGCCATCTATTGAGAGAACTTGTCCTTCTTTTCTTGTACCAGCACTGATGAACACTTTAGAAATTGGAGGAACCTGCTTTCCTTTGAGGGGAACCAAACTAGCTTGCACAGAGGATAATAGCTGATACCCAAGACCACAACGATCTTTCTTCTCAGGTACTTCAATCTATTTTCCCCAACCATCATGGGGAGATCTAGCTTCTATGAGGGCTTTGGCATTATTCAAAGAGGCCATGGGAGCTTCAGACTTCTTACCTTCCACGACGGGGAACTTGTCAACAGAAACAATCTCCAGAGCTTGAAAGGGCAACTCCTGCACCTCACCTTCTACTTCCACATAGCGGTAGGTTGTCAGATTGTTAATAACTACATCTTATTCTCCACAAACGACGATAACTTTGTCATTTACAATGAACTTCAGGCATTGGTGAAGAGTAGATGTCATAGCTCCTGCTACATGGATCCATGGGCGACCCAAAAGGCAAGTGTAGGATGGACGAATGTCCATAACATAGAATGACAGATAGAAAGTTTAGGGACCAATCTTGACAGGCAAGTCCACTTCTCCCTCCATAGATATCCTTGAACCATCAAATGCTCGAACACTTAGGGTGTAAGGCCTCATCATTACCCCATCCATATTCAGCTTAAACAGAGTAGCCTTGGGAATCACATTGAGTGAAGAACTCGTATCTACCAAAAATCGAGATAAAATTGTATCTAAACACTTCAACTTGGGAATCACATAGAAACATGCAGCGCTTTGCTGTGAGCTCTACCTTCAACTGGGAGCTCATCATCACAGAAACCCAAACAATTTCCTACAGTAATATTGGTTACGATCCTTTCAAACTGGGCCACAGAAATGTCTTGAGTAACATGGGTGGAACACAAAATCTTCAGTAAAGCATTGTGGTGGGTCTCTGAACACAAGAGGAGAGACAAGATGGAGATCTTGGACGGCGTCTGGTTAAGTTGATCCACCACTTTGTAATCACTTTGCTTAAGAATCCTCAAAAGGTGCTTCGCTTCTTGTCCTACAAAAGTTTCAGGTTGGTTATCATCACTTGCTTGCCCCTAACCTTAGCCAGAGCATCACTGCTAGTTTCTTTGGGAGGCGGTGATAGGGCAGAAAAGATCCTACCACTACGAGTCATGTTACTGGTTCCTGCAATGTTGGTAATACCCTTGTCAGCCACTGGAGGACACTCGTATTTCTTCCCAAGAATATAGACCACATTATACTCCCACGAAACTTCCTTTGAGTTCTTACATAGAGGAGGAATAGGAGTTTGAGTTGTTGCGGGGTTAGCGGGAGCTTGAATCATTAATAGGGTAGTAAGAGCCTGAATTGTCAACGGGGTACCTGGTGTTGCTGAGATGTTTCTCGGATAGTAAGGAATTTCTAAGACATCAATCTCTTCTTCTCAAAATATCTTCTCTACTTGTAGGACATCTTTATCCATTAGTTATTGGATAATCGTCTTCAAACTAGTGCACTCTTCAGGTTTAGAGAAACATGTCAAGCAAAAATCATGGAGTTCTTGCAGCACCTCGTGCTCCAACAAATGTTCTCTAACAATTCCTAATGACATCTTGATCTCGTAAACCTTTATTACCAGAGTCTGCTCACTACTTTCTTCAATAGCATTGACCGCTGCCCCTAGGTGAGGAGGCATGGGATTATTCTGAGTATTGGGACCAACAGGGTTGAAATTTATGGCCTTTGCATCGAGGAGGTCTTGAACTTTACATTTAAATGCTCTACAATTCTCAGTCGTGTGGCCTGGGGCTCCATAATGAAATTCACAATGAGCATTAATGTCATACCCCATGGAGAGAGGATTTGGTGGTGGACCAAGTTCACATAGTTGAATTAACTGATTGGCAAGTAGCTGAGGGAGAATTTGAGCATAGGACATAGGAATAGGATCAAATCTTCTTTCGGGCGCCCTTTGTCTTTGTGGAGCTCTTAGACTTTGAGGTTGTTGATTCTGTTGATAATTTGGAGGTGGTGCAAACTGTTGTTGTGGAAGATATTGTGGTTGAGGAGTGAAAGGCCTTTGTTGGGACATCCAGGGTGCTGGAGTTGTAGCAGCATACACTTGAGGGACATATTGATTAGGAACAACAGTGGGTGTTGGGAAATAAGGAAATCGAACTTGAGGATATGCAGGAGCTTTTCCTTGGTTGATGGTGACAGCACTAGTCTCACCCTCTTTCTTCTTGACGAAACCAGAAAACAGCTTCCTACCAATGCCAGTATTGTTGTTGGTATTGTTAGAGATACCTTGGATCGTTCTAGCCTTAATACAAGTTTCAACATGTTCTCCAATAATGACCATATCAGAGAAAGAAGTAGAGGTACTTTTGAGAATGTGTTGGAGATAAGGACCTCGTAGAATACCCATAAAAAAAATCAATCAATTCACGATCCAAGAGAGGAGGTTGGACCCTTGCAGTCAGTTCACGAAACCTTTAGGCGTACTCTTTGAATGACTCTTCAGATTTCTATATCATCTCTTGAAGCTGAGTGTAACTAGGAGCCATGGTATTAATATAATGATAATGTTTCAAAAATGCATCAACAAGTTCTCCCCAAGTACTGACATGAGTTCTTTCTAGTTGCATATATCAGTCCAATGGTGCCCCGGTCAAGCTATCTTGGAAGAAATGCATGAGTAGCAGTTCATTTTTAGCATAGGCCGCCATCTTGCGACAGTAGGAACGAAGATGAGTCTCTGGATAAGAGGTGCCTTTGTATTTGTTAAAATCAGGAACCTTGAACTTGGGAGGGATAACTATCCCAAGAACAAGACACGTTGCAGTAGTATTGAAACCCGAAGTCTTGATACCCTTCATGGCCTTGAAATGCTCTTCAAGAGCATGCTACATTTTGTAGTTTCAGCAACTCTAGCGGCAAGATTCACGTGGGGTTCATCAAGATCAATGACGTCGTGATGATCAACAACAAGATTCACATTTGCATTATTATTTCCTCCATTTGCAGAAGTGGGGGGGGCAACAGTGGCAAGCTTCGCAACACTTTGATGTAACTCTTCTTGACCCTTGATGACAGCATGAAGGGTTTCCATAATCTGATCCATGCGAGTGCCCATGGTGTCCATATCTCGGTGGAGAGCATTCTGATTCTCTTCAAAAAGATCCTTAAATCTCCGTTGGTTCTTGTAAGGTAAGGATGTAGAGAAGTCGTCTTTGTTGTTCACTGAAGTCTGATGGAAAAGGACCCCTATAAGTTTTTTGTTGTGAATAATGAATGCATGATAGTATGAATGAATGTTTTATATTTATTTCCGAGGAAATCCAAAGACTCGTCTATCTTTTAAAAACTTTGTTTTCGTTTTTGAAGATCTCGACCAACGAGACTTGTCTTTGGAATTCCTTATATATGAGATATATATACATGATGGAATGATGTCATGGTATGCTATGGCATGAAATTTCAGCTTCACATATTCTGGATAACCACTGTGTAGCCCTTTGCATAAACTAAAAGTAACAGGATCAAAAGTCTGACGTCATAGGCATGGAGTCAAAGTTATCACCCATAAGGTATGTATTAGGGGTTCATCACCTGTCGGACAAGGTTCTAGGGAAACCTCAGATTCTACGCTCTTCCTTTGGATATTATCGACGTCCCAATTACTCGATAATCAGTAATATTCGCAGGAAAAACTTGTCTGAGTGCAGCATCGCGTGACAACTATTTCTGGATTACTCTGTTATAGTCTCTTCACTACACCTAAAAAGGCCAGGATAGGTTGATGGTACTACGGCTCTCAGCTTCTCTGGTTCCCAGGTCGGAAGCAACAATGACTTCCCAATTACTCGGTAAACAACACTACTTTCAAGGGGACCTCCACTGAGTGGGGGATTTTCATGCCTCCTTCTTCGGGATTACTCCATAAGAGTTAGCATGACTATACTACCCGTCCTAATCCTAGGTGTAACCCAAGTCCGGGTATAGGACTTATCAAATGTAATCACCCAACCCAACATCACAAAATAAACAGCATATCCAGAATATGTGAGTAGCAACAATAGGATAGACTCGCAAAAGAAAATCCCCAGCAGAGTCGCCAGCTGAAGCTGCCGGCAAAAAACAAAGAGCCGCCACCGAACTTTATTTATCCCGAAGGAAGGGGAAATATCGAGAAAACCACAAGAGGATGGATAAGATGTTCTTGCAACCAAGATAAAGGGTAAGGAAGTCGGTTATACGAGGGGAAGGTATTAGCACCCCTCACATCCATTATACTCAATGGGATCCAATTTGTTTGTTTTCTTCTAAGGGTGTGTTTATGTATAACTATACTTGCTAAGGGGAAAGAAATGGTTTTTTATTATTGCGTTCATGAGGGTCTCACAACCATTTGCCTACGTATCCAGTGAAGGAATCAAAACACTGTAGTTCCTCTAGAAAATGTTGGTTTGTTGGTGTTTTTTAATGGGTGACGTTAACACACGCATTCTATCAATAGGAACGGCCGGTATCGCGGTAGAACGGGGATAACATGCCCTTTTGGGGTGTTTTGATTGGTTGAGTGTTTTTATGAGTTTTAGAATGAATTCGAATAAGGATTAAATGTGTTGGATTTTTTATTTGTGAATGGTAAGTTTTAATTACAAAAGAAGAAAAAAGTTTAAGAGGGAAACTAGAAAAACCCTAATGTTATCATGCATGGATTCTAAACTAAGGTCCAATTAGTCTGCATGTTATAAGGGGGCATGTTATAAGCATCACACAAAATGAGACAGTGTTTGTTAAGAGTGATCATGCATGGTGATCATGGCAAAGGTGACGACAAAATGAGTAGCATCGTGAAAGGCGTAAATGGAATTTTTAGTGTATGGGAATTGAATTGAGTTATGATTAACCAAGGGGTGCACTTGATTAATCTCGTGAGAATAGGTGCTCCTACCCTCAACCATGAGATCCTTTGTTCATGGAAACACTTGGTGTATGGACCAAAGTGGTTGATTCGGGTTATGGTTAACCAAGGGCAAGACTTGATTAACCTCGTGAGAATGGCCATGCCCAAACTCAACTATAAGACCCTTTAAGAATATGCTTGGTATGTGAACCAAGGGGAGAGAAGTTACTTCATTGTATAAGATGAAAATCAAAAGCCCATACAAGGTGGCCTTATGTATGCTCCTAGAAAGTGGGACTAGTGTGACACTAGCATTCTAAATGACCAATTTAAACAATCGATCAAATAGTTGCCACCGTAGAAAAGCCCAGGACCAAGCTATGAAATGTGTGAAAGTGTGCATTTGTAAGTGTATACCTTTTCATTGATGATGAGCCCAAGAAGAGGCCATGTGTTCTAATTGAATGACATATGCATAATTAAGCAACAATTAAAACATGCAAAGAAATAAACCCTAAGCTATTACAATCATATGGGGATGGGGGTACAAGTTTATGAATGGGGATGAAAGTGATTAAAACATAATTACTATTACAACCAAATTGAATAGAAAGTCTCAAAATCAAGTTTTTTGGAGTTTAGGCTGACACGGGTCGTGTCCTGTGACACGGGCACCCGTGTCAGGCCCTTGAAATAAATCCATGCGTGTTTTTTCTATCCCAGCTGAGCTGACACGGGCCGTGTCCTGTGACACAGGCACCCGTGTCAGCACCCTATCCTGCCATTTTATGAGACTTTTAATCCCAGTAAGACTAGCACAGGCTGTATCCTGTGACACGGGCACCCATGTCAGCACCCTGTCCTCCTTTGTTTGCATGTTTTCATTCCAGTAAGTCTAACACGGGGCATGTCTTGTGACACGAGCACCCGTGACAGCACCATGTCCTATATTTTTTTGTTAGGTTTTCAAACAGTTGAGCTAACACGGGCCATGTCGTGTGACACGGGTACCTGTGTTAGCCCCATGTCTTGGCTTTTTTTGCTGAGTTTTCTTCTTTTGATCTATCCTTTCATATATCTTTTGAACACAAAAAGCAAATGATATATGGATAAAGATATCACAGTTTGGAAAAAAAGTTTACCTCTCAAAGTGAAAGCTTTGGAACACGTACGGATGTCTCCAGGCGCAAAGTGGTGATCGGTCAAGCCCCCTTGAACCTTCTTGAAGTTTCTCCAAACCTTGCTTTGCAAAGCTCCTAAATCGCTCCAACCCAGTCAAATTGCAAAATACTATTTTTTGTGTTCTGGGAGGTGGTGATAATGGTATCACAGAAATTGTTTTTTGAATAACTTGTATGTGAAGTGTTTGGATAGTTTATTAGGGGAAGACTTTCAAGGTTGTATAATGGGTTAAGGGTTTTTCTGTTTGTTTTCTTTGGGTTGTTGCTGATTTTTTTTGTTGCTGCTGTTTTTATGGTTCAAAACAGTTTCATGGTTGCTGTTGTTTTCTCTTCTCTGGTTTTACAATGTCTTTTCTCTCTTGCCTCAATATTTCTATTGTCTCTCCTTTTCTCCTTGTTGTTTTTCTCTTTCTCTCTCTCTCTTTTTACCAACTTATTCTCTTCTTTGTCGTTTTTCTACTATTTTTTCATCAGATGAGAGGTGTAAATTGGGGGTGGGGGGGAGGTTGGTGAGGTTTTAAATAATTTTGACATGCTATTTCACTACTTTTTTATTACAGATTTGATGATCTCTATTTTGTGTGATGTTTGGCATTTGTTGCCAACAATTTTGACAGTTTTAGCAGGCTTTCTTTGTAGGTTTTTGGACTGTTTATACAACTGCAAATTGATCAACATTGTTATGCAGGTTTTTATAGTTTGGACAGGTTTTTTGGCATGTTATATTTGGACTGGTTTTGGGCCTGTTATATTTGGACAGTTTGGACTTGTAATGAGAAATTCCTTTGTGTGATTTCAAGTGGCCATGGCATGAATCCAACAATAATTGCAAGATAGTCAATAGTGACTTGAATCTTAAATATAGTAACTTGTGATGTAAGGAATTGGTGACTTCTGAACCAAAGGAAATTGTATGAAATACCAATTTCCCTTATTTCCAATTTGCAATCCAAATCCAAGTTTTCTTTCTCTTTCAATTTTGAATCTTCATGACAAATTCAAACCACTTTGAAAATGATAGATACCATCTTAGTTCAAAATTTAGTCCCTCAAGAAACTCCTCAAATAAAATTTTAATCCATATGAGAAGAATTCATTAGTTTCACCCCTTAAACCTCTTGATAAGCAATTGACTTGTAGAAGGAGATATAGTTTAATGTGACCTTGAAGAAAAAACCCTAGTTTCTTCAAAACACTGTGAAACTCTAAAATTGCACAACCACTAAACTCTTGAACCTCAGGTACCTTTATTCAATGAAATGCATGATATGCAAATGAACTAGAGAAGATGATGTAGATGAAATGCAAAGTTTAAGCCAGACAAAAGTAAAAGGTATGACAAATTTGGGGTATGACAGTTAGTAGCATAAGAGGGATAAATGAAATCAAATGAAATTGCAACCATTATAACATGTGTTAATAGTTACGAAGTATAAAAATCAAAATGGACTTCTATCATGCACATGAACAAATTAAAAATTTTCAACTAAGAACCAAGAACTCGTGTTATTATTCAATGTGAATTCAAAACAATAATTAGAAACAAAAACTGATTAAAACCCAAAAAACAAACAATATTACAATTCTAAATTAACTTATGTTACTAACTAAAATAAAATAAAAATAACCAAAATATGCTGCAAATAATGAAATAGGAATGGAAGAGTGGGCTACGATATTGGTACTGCGTGCGTAATGGGCTTTGAGGCAGGTTTGAATTGCGAAGGAGTAAAGTTGGTTGTGACAGTTGAATGGAGAGGAAATTGAAAGAGAGAAACAGAGGAAATTGGAAAAACATTTGTTATTGTTAGTTTGCCTTTACCAATCTTTTTCACTACCACAACAACAAGTTATTCATCCAATTTAAAAACAAATCACCAAAGTTTCAATTTCACAATCAAAGTTCCAATTACAATCAATAATCATCATCATCTCAACACTAATTTAACAACTTCAACAACAATTATTATTAATCAACCATGAACTAACAACAATGATAAACAATGATATCCAATAATTCCCTTTAAAAAGATATGTTCAACACAAGGGGAATAAATTCAACGACATGATCAAATTGTCTCAATCAAAACTTAGCTCAGAATTGACATAGTTAACCTCAAAATCATTCAAATTAAATCAAAACAAAAAGATATTTTTGTCTAGATTATCATTCAAGTTCATCACCACAATGAAATAATAATTATCATTCATAATCACTAAAAGAAAACAGTCCCCAAGGTTAAGCTAAATAATAAAGGGAGAGAAGAAGGGAGTATGTTGGGATTGCTTGTTGAGTTGTTTTTTAGTTGTGTGTTGTGTTAAACAAAGAAGAAAAGGAGCCGTTATATAGATAGATGAAGAGGAAATTTCCTTCTGCTTTTGTAATTTTTTCACTCTCTTTTACTATTAATCCTGCACTTTCTCTTACAACCAATCAAAACAAAGTTTAGTTTAACATAAATTTTTTAATGACCAAAAAACCCTCTAAAAATAAAAAAGATTTAAAAATCTGAAAGAGCAAAAATTAATGCAATTTTAAATTATTTTTTTCTGAATAAAAAATAGAGACAAAAAAATGAGTAAAAACGATAAAAAAATGGACATTAATCTATCCAAAAAAATGAAATGAACACGTTAAAATAAACTACATGTCACAAATATTAAAGAAAAAATATTCAAATGGTCAAAATCAAAATAAAATGAGAATAAAAATATCAGGCTGAACAAACGCTTACGGTTAAAAACGAGACCTCAAACTGTACCGAAGAAATGAAGCGAGCATACCGTCATGATCTACGCGAAACGCATATTCATAAAATGATCAGTAAAAGGTGAAAACTTGAAATGTTTTTCTCGCTAATTTTTCGTACAGTATCGAATCTCTTTTAACAATTTGTTTGTAAAACAGAAATATTAATATTATCGACATATAAACAACTTGGAGAAATGCAAGAAATGAGTAAAGAGATAAAAATGTATGAAGTCAAATATCAGGTATTTTTTAACTACAAAATGATCCAAACTTTGATTTAAACTGACTCTTAGTCATCCTAAACACGACTAATGATGCGAAATCTGATGAATGAAGATATTTATTAATGATTGTAACCAAATAACAAAATATGATAAGATAATGCGACTAAAAAAATTAGGGGCAAAATTTAGGGTGCAACAAACGTCCAACCCACTGAAAAGATATTTGTTTCTTACATCACTCCTTTTTTACGAAAATGTAATCTTCTTTAACTCTTGTACCATTTTCAGGCACAAGTTCATGAGAAAGGGGTTGGGACTACTCCATCCATTGAATCATCCTCAGTCAAAGATGGTGATGCCTTGGACACTGGGAAAGATCCCTCGATTAACATCACCTCCCACTCGATTCTTCCTGATAGTCTTACTCATAACTCGACTACACACACCAGTGAGTAAAACGCTGAAGCCAATCGAGAGCCTACTACTGTTATTCTCCTTCTCAGGAAAACCTTAACCAGTAAGCTCATATTGGTGATACTTTAGTACACTCTTCTTTTGTTAATCCCCAGTTCCAGATCCTGCAAGACACTAGCTCCAATAGTTCCTTAAGTCAAGTAGAAATTCTGGTGATGAAACAAAAACATCCGGATGAGACCTTACGGAGACTTAAAAATCTTCAACAAGAACCTGCCTTCTCTATTTCGACAACTTCCTCTGTTGCTAGTGTTGACGCTGATGTGACTTTCAAATTGCAGCAGTTAAAAGCGTACTTGCTAAATGGTGATTTCCTCTTTGTCGATGTCAACGAGAATGATTTGGTGACTGATGTCTTTAAATTATTTTATGAGATTTCCTAGCATACCATCCTCGAGGCTTGGGTTCAATACTTTATTGACCTTGAGGCATTCTTTTGTCATGCTATCAATAACCGCTCTCTAAGCAAACAAATCACAACCAACTCCAAGCTAACAATGCCAATATGGAAGTTGAGTGGAATCTTAGTAAAGCTTGCGAAGAGAAATTGACTGCCTTTAAGTCTGAAAACCAGGCACGTGTCGACAAACGCTTTGCCTTTGATCAGCATATTTCTTCTTACAGAACCCAAATATCTGATCTCCAAAAGAAAATAGCTGACATTGAACGCAAAAAGGCACTGTTGGGTTCGGCTGAAGCGCTACCAAGCCAAAGCGAGATTGAGGATGAGATTCAGAAAGGCATTGCTCATAGCGAAAAGGCTTTAAAGATTAAAGGCGGGATTAGTAAGTTGATGACGAAGAAAACATGTCTCGACAATAAGATTGTCTTTTAAAAGCTTGCTTTGAATATTTTAAGTCTCGATTTCCTGCCTAAAATATGTATTGTTGCCATTTACATTTTGTTGAGATTAACTCTCCCCTTTTGGATTTGTACCCCCTTTGGGAAACTTAATGGTTACCATTTTGGTGTTCTCTATTTTGGCTATCACTACTTTAGCGTGGCACTTATGATTATTCCTTGTTTGTATGATCGACTGGATCTTTTACGATTATCTTTCGCCAATTTGCGTCTAACAAAATAGTCAGTGGCCAAAATTTTCAAAAGTTTTCAGAAAATTTAAATTAATTCAAATTTATGTCATTTTATTAGAAAACTTGAAAATTCTCAAAAAATTTAATTTTGCTGCCTTTGCATGTATCTGCCCCCCAGTTTTGGGATTTGACAATTTTGTCAAAACCACAAACATTAATATAAACCACAAGCATTAACTGGTTTAACATACAAATTTTTAAGGCTTAATATAATGAGACATACAAATCAATACATACTATATCATGCTACATCTATTTTTTCCACTTATTAGCAAGTGGCTTTTAATCCCCAAACGCTTGTATCTTGTCTCCAGCTTTCTGAAGTTGTTGTTTTAGGCCATGTAGGCCTTTTTGTCGATTTGGCTTCGAATACCTATCTTTCATCTCCCAAAGCCGAATATTTACGATATGGTCAACCATAGGCTAAATTTCGAGCTAAACTTCTCATTCAATGGTCATCTTTGTCGACCACATGCCACCCTGTAGATGGGATCGACTCCCTAAGCACTGCTACCTTTTCAGAATCCCACAAAAAACCACGATCAGGATCCAAGCTCAGAAAACTATTGGAGTTTTCATTAGGAGTGTAATTTTCATCATCACAAGGCACCACATTTTCCAAGTGTTGGTCGAAAGGTTTCTTTCCACCTTAACCTCATCGACCCTATAGCAGCTTTGATCAGCTTCTATATTCTCCACTACACCATCTTTCTTACAAATGAAAATCCTCTGATGTAAAGTCTACGGGACTGCGCCTATTCCATGGATTCATTCACGTTCAATTAATAAATTGAAGTTGGCTTTGGAATTTATGACTATAATAAAAGTCGGCCTGGTTGTTGTTCCGACAGCCAATTTGACCTGAATGACCCCTAGTATACCACTGGTTTTTCCTTGGTAGTTTGATAAAACCATGTTGTGAGGTCAAAGATCTTACCCACACTTCCCCATCTTCTTAAACAAAGTATGTGCCATTAAGTTTACAGCTGCCCCACCATTGACAAACACATTGCTCACTGGCATGCCATCTACCTTTGCACTTCTAAATAAAGGTTTAAGATGATACAGCATCCCTGAGCTTGGTTTCTCAAACACATCCTTCTGTTCTTCGACCATGCCACTATTCATCACATAGTAGCATAGAGGCTTTTCGTCATCCGCCTTATCGGAAGTGAAGTCTTCTTCATTTTTGGATACCTCTGACACTCTGTCATATTCTGCAGGCAGAATCAACACAATGATGAAGTTTACACCATAATCATCATCCACCATATTGTCTTCTAGCGAAGGTTCGTAATCAGGCTCTTCCTCTTCTTCGCCTTTATATGTAGGAGTATACTCAGGTGTTGGAGTATATCCAATGCTTTGTGTTTCTACCAGCTCTTTGTTACCTAAAAGAGCTACCCTCATATCTAACCTTTGATTAGAAGTGATCTTTTCCTTTTTAGTCAATCATGACCTTGGATAGGATCCTTTCTGAACTGGAGCTTCAGCAAGTTTGCGACCTCCATTAGTTACGTGCTTTCGACACGCCTAGTATTTTCTGAAGGTTTCGAATGGGAAGTCGAGGCCTCCTTTGCAGTTTTTTGTTCCTCTGATAACGCCTTCACTACATCCTTTTCATTGTATTTTTCCCCTTATAATAAGGTGAAACTTGATAACCCTTTGACTCAGCCTTCTTTTCTTGGGCCTCAGCTTCATGTACAATCACTTTCCACTTTGGCCTTTTGCCCCCCTTTTGGCTTACTGGTTCCACCCATTTTTCTTGTGGGATGTCCAATGGAGGGGGAAAGGTTTTCGAACGAGGTTGGTAGAACAATCTTATATACTCTTCGTTGCATCGATGGATTATTTCTTTTTCGAAAACAAACCTTGAAACTGGAGGCTTCTCTTGCTTAAGAGCCTCTTTTTTTACAACTTCATACTTCTCAGATGCTTCTTCATCATACACAACATTCCATCTTGGACATAATTTGGCCTTCGACCATTTCACTCTGCATTTTTCATGAAAGTCAGCCAAACTCTCTTCAGGTTGAGGATACACTGCCTACAATTTCTCTTCCATCTTCATGTCGAAGTTATCATTAGTTTCAACCATCATAACTTCTATGTCACCAATCATTATAACTTATTTGTTGAGGCTCTCAATGGCTTAGACCATCATGAAATCCAGAGGCTCTGAGTATAAAGCCTCCTCCACCTTCAAAGGATCAGTATCGACTTGTATCTTTGGCTTTTCACCAAATTGAAGCTTGCCTTCTCCCAAAGCTTTATGCACCAAATCCCTGAAAAGAACACATTGTGAAGTTTTATGACCAAGAAAATTATGAAATTTGCATAATCCCTTTTCTTCTTTTGTTCAAGTGGGGGATTCTTCAAGCCCTGAGGGACCACAATTTTACCATCAGCTACTAACAAATCAAATATTTCATCACATTTGGTTATGTCAAAAGTATAGGTCTTGGTGATGGCTTGTCCATTCTATTTAGTTTCGACAGGGTTTTTCCTGTTCGAAGGTTTCAACAACTTACATGCATAAGGAGGTCCAGGCTGGAGTTCAACCATATTGACCTTCGTCTCTTCTCCTAAATTGTCTTCGTCAGAAGAGTACTCAACAGTTGCTACGTAAGCAACTCTTCCTTTTTTGTGGTACTTATTTGGCTTGGTTTTCACAGCTTTCAAATGTTCGATCAGTCGAACTTTGATATCTAACTGAGCCATATCTTTCAAAAACTGGGTATCTAGTAATTTCTTCCTAATAGAATACTCTACACCATTTGTAGTCATTTTGACCAACTCGTGTTCAGGGACTTGTGTAAAGCACTACACTTTTAGAAGTCTAAACATGTTAATATATTGGTCTATTAACTCATTGCTCTTTCATTTGACATTGGACAATTGTGTTAGGCTTATTTTGGACTGCCTCATGTGAAATTGTTCATGGAACCATTTCTCTAACTTAATCCATGTTTGGACCGACTGTGGGGGAAGCGTTGTAAACCAAGTAAATGCAGTCTTTGTAAGGGAATTGGGAAAACACTTCATCCTCAAATCCTCATTTACTACTAAATCTCCAAGCTCTATTTGGTATCTAGCGACATGTTCGACAGTGGATTCTTCTACATCCCCTGCAAACTTAGTGAATTTTGGGAGTTTCCAACCTCTTGGTAACTCTGTTTGTAAAACAAAATCTGGAAATGGCGGGACATATGTAGTTATTCAACAACCAGTATTCATTCCATTCTTAACCATTATTTGTTTGACAATGGCTTCTAGGTTTTGATCCCCAGCCACTACTTCTCGTCGAACCTGCCTGACCATTTGGTCGGCATTCTGGTTTCGGTTTGCTATTACTGTTGGGGGTTATTGTACTACCCTAAGTATAGGATCGACACGCTGGGGAGTCAATGGTTCTTGTTTGACATCTTCTTCGACCACCTCCTCGTACTGCACCAGTTCCTCACATAGGGGAGGCGCAGTTTGTCAAACTAGTACTCTTGGGGCACCAAGGAAATCCCCTATGTGATTCATTTGAGTTGCTAAAGTCTGATAACTCTGCACCAAATTCTCAATCAAAGTCTTAATATGATACTCATTTGTTGAGTAAGTATATTGACCATTTCATGGTTACTTACATCCATATGTTGCCTCATGATAACAATAGTATTTGGGGTGAAAGTAGGCATGATTTAGTTGGAAAATCCTAATCCAGCCGAACGACCAAAGTGACTTCCCAATGGCGCTGAAGCATGATATGGAGAAATCGCTAATGCAGAATTTTCACCAAACGGCTGACTACTATTATGTAGTCATGCCATCATCATTGTTGGCATTTTATATTCATGTGTATTTCTTGCAAAACTAGGCACATACTGCTGATAAGTGCAATTTGTAATTATTTGTATATACTTTTATTGCACTTATCGACTCTTTGTTATTAATATCATTGAATAAATGTGACTTTTTGTGTAAATACGTTTAGTTTATATATATTTGAGTTATTGATTCATTTGTGTAAACGTGCAATAGAAAGTAAACACACAAAGCTTTAGGAGTATCTACTTACTCAAGTAGCACACACCTAACTGAGTTATCATGTCACGAGGAAGGAAAGGGGGAGGGATCATGCCTAACCACGATATTGTATCATCGAGGTAGGACAAGGGAGAAGGGACACCTAACCAAGATATCGGATAATCAAGGTAGGATAAAGGGAGGCTTAACCAAGATATTGAATCATCGAGGCAAGCAATAATGGTGGAATAAGTGGTTCTTAACCATGGTATCATGCTGCCAAATCAAGAAGAATAAGGGGTGTCGACCCTTAACAAAGATATCATGCTTTCTAGGCAAGAGAAGAACGAAAGTGAATTGTCATAGGCAACTAAACACCTGACCAAGATATCATGCTATCGAGGTAGGAAATAGAATGCAATAATGAGATCACATTGTAGCATCAATGAGCACGGCACGCGAGCTAATGACAAAGCATGGGGGTTGGTTGTGAACCCTTATCATGGCATCAGAAAAGTGGTAAATAATGCAAGAGATAAAAGGGAACAGAAGAAAATACAAATTAAACATAAGTTCGTCAACTATCACACAGAAGCAAAGAAACCCGAAAACTTCGTGCAAGCTTTACCAAGCAATAGAGAAACAGTCATAATCGGATGCAATAATAGTAAGCAATATCACAAATGCAAAAATAAATCTCATGCGGAAAGCCTGTCACATCAAATCAAAGTCCCTACACAAGATAATGCTATACAAGCAGAGCAATAATCCGAGTGTCGCGTATCGCACAACCAAAGATTTCATAAAATTGCACAAGTCACAATCATGATAACTCTAGGCTTACTTTTCTAGTCTCCCTTAGACCTTTTTCTTTCTCTTTTGCATAGCATTAAAACTAAAACTTCTTTTTCTCTTTCAACTTCAAAACACTCTAATAATACAAAAACCCTTTTTCAAGGTAAAAAGACCAACCAATTCAAACTTCATTTTGTTGCTTGGGTTTTCTTTCAAAACCCTTTTTCATGGTAAAAACATACAACAAATTGAAACATGTGAGTCGAACTACGGAGCTCTGACTTTCCCATTGCACGAGGGAGTATGTAGGCACTAGGTATTGGAGCCTAGGCGAGAAAAACTTTGTAAATATTCCTTTTTTCCCCGTATTTTCTTTTGCATGCATTCCTTCTTAGCATTAAGCTTTAGACATAGACTTTTACACACCCTTAGATTAGAGCAAACAAAAGTGGATCCTGTGGAGTACCACAGATGCGTTGGGTGCTAATACCTTCCCCTCGCGTAACCAACTTCCTTACCCTTTCTCTTGGTCGCAAGACCATCTAATCATTTCTTTGGGGTTCTCTCAATATCTTCCCTTCCTTTGATATGAATAGAGTTCGATGACGACTCTGTTTTTTCACAGCGCGACAGCTGGCGACTCTGCTGGGGACAGGTTGACCAATTGCTGGTCCATCCTATGCAAGTCAGTCTGAGCTTTCATTTTTTTCCTTGTCTTTGGGTGTTTTGTGTGTTATTGCTTTATTGTTGCTTTATTTATATGCTTTAGTGTATATGTTTGCATCATGACGATCACCTTGACCCAGCCAACATTGCAAAAATCATCCTCATCCCCTGCAGATATTCAAAGTATACTCCTCGGTAGTAGAGTAAACTGGGGCACCCGAGGTTTTTATGCGGTTCATCGCACATATTCAACATGATTCCCCAACAGCAGTGTAAACTTGGGGGCACTCAGAGTCTTCATGTGATTCAGCATGTCATGTAAATTTCCCCAGCAATATAAACTTAGGACAGTTAGAGTCTTTGTGTGATCCAGCGTATGCATGTGCAATTCCCCATTAGAGTGTTTGGGGCACTTAAGGATTTCTATATGGTTCAACATGTAATCCCCACATATGATCATCACCTAATCTCCAGCAGAAAAGTAAATAGGGGCACTCGAAGACGTCCATGTCCATCTCCTGATCCCCAAGTGGTCAAAGATGTGATTCCCCAGCACAATGCAGGCTCAGGGTATTCGAGGAGATCCAAATGATCTTCAGCATTCAATTCCACAACATGTTCATATATATTCTACCATCCCCAAGAAATCCAGGATGTAGGGAAGTCAGGCTGGATCACTTCCTCTCCGGCAAAGCTATAACTTATCCTTCAGTGGCGTACCTGAACACTCGTGTCGTCAACTATTCAATCCCCAGTAAGGTGGCATTGATCTTTGGTACCATAAGCTTTCCAATGTCAATCCATATTGGCGTCTCTAGGCAATGGGCAATAGGTCCCAATAAGCATATTTGTATCCCCACAGAGTTTATTTCTCTACAATTTGCATATAGTAATCATCATTGCATCCTCAAAGCACATAGCATATCCATTGAAATGGATCATTACGCCATGGAAAACTCAAACATGCATATAAAGCAAAAGCCAGATTTGATACCTTGCACGAAAGCCCGAATCACTCCTCCACCCAAATGATGGTAAATCCCCAACCAGTGTCTTTTACTACAACACAATCCTCAGCTAATGGTGCCAATACCTTGTACTCCTGAATCCCCAGCAAAATCAATACACTTTGTCATACGTCTCAGTTCTCATCTGGTAGTAATTTCTCGTCTGACCGTTGATCTAAGTCCAGTTCTCGTCTGGTAGTCAATTCTCGTCTGACAATCAATCCAAAGCCCAGTTCTCCCCTGATAGTCAGTTTTTGTCTGACAACCAATTCTAAGTCCAGTTCTCGCCTGGTAGTCAGTTCTCGTCTAACAATTAATTCAAATTCCAGTTCTCGTCTGGTAGTCAGTTCCTGTCTGAACGTCAATTCTAAGTTCAATTCTCGTATGGTAGTCAGTTCACTTATGACAATTAATCTTGTCCCAGTTCTCATTTGGTAGCTAGTTCTCGCCTGGTAGTTAGTTCCTGTCTGGCGGTTAATTCAAAGTCTAGTTCTCGTCTGGTAGTCAGCTCCCGTCTAATTTTAAACCCAGTTCTCGTCTGGTAATCAGTTCCCGTCTAACAATTGATTCTAAACCCAGTTCTTGTCTGGTAGTCAGTTACTGTCTTATAGTTAATCAAATCCAGTTCTCGTCTAGTGGTCAATTCCCGTCTGACAAGTTATCGAAAGCCCAATTCTCGTCTGGTAGTCATTCTCAACTAATAATAAATCCTAAACCAATTTCTC
Organism: Vicia faba; assembly: GCA_948472305.1. Classification (NCBI taxonomy): domain Eukaryota; kingdom Viridiplantae; phylum Streptophyta; class Magnoliopsida; order Fabales; family Fabaceae; genus Vicia; species Vicia faba. The sequence goes on along the minus strand of OX451738.1, from coordinate 1,203,523,531 downwards.
GTCTGGTAGTCAATTCCCGTCTGACAATCAATTCTAAAATCAATTCTCGTTTGGTAGTCAGTTCTCATCTAGCAATCAATTCAAAACCCAGTTCTCGTCTGGTGTTAGTTTTTGATCAAACTCAATTCTCGTCTGCTAGTCAATTCTCATTTGTCATTCCTTTCCTCATCCTTTGGTTAGGTCGCATTGTAATCAATCTTTTCGTGATCATAGATCGCATTGTAATCGATCTTAACATGTCTTCTTTCTTTTGGTTAGATCGCGTTGTAATTGATCTTTCCATGGTCGTCAATCTTATTCTTCCAACCATCTTCCTTGAGAAAATTGTATTGGTGCCGTTACCACGATACAAGCTATCATAATTCAACCATCCTTACTCATCATAAACCTTTTCACCAGAAAAAATTCTTTCCCCAGCAGATATTACAAAATAATAAATAACCCACTCATACCATCCTTTTAGAATAAATTTTCGGCTTTGATATTTAATCCTCTTCTACCTTGAACGTTCGAAAGGCTCGTGCCAATCACACTTTCAGGTTTAAGACGGTTAAATAGGGACATCTGTCATACCTCAGATTTTTTCTACCCCTTTATAAGGACCATTTGGCTTGTGCATCTCGCATCCTTCAGTAAATGGTCATGGGATCAAGGCATTTCTCAATAAGGAAAAACTCTATTTTTCAAGGTTTAAATGTGTTTCGTGTGTTTTACAAGCTATCAAAGCAATAATTAAACGAGTCATCGTCATATCAAATTCTCATGTATGTCAACACACTCTAAATTATGGACGAATTGGGTGTTTCGGTGAATTTAAGACGGCGTGAACCAGAAAGAGAATTTTTGCTGATTTAAGTTTAGAAATTCGCAACTTTCAATTGGGATACTGTTTTAAAATGGATCCTCAGGCATTGGAACCGTCTAGGTATTTTCTTCATTTCATCTGTTCAGACCATAAGCCAATTTTATGAAGAAAGTCTCTAAAGAATTTGATTTCCCTGAAACGGTATTCAAATTTAATGATTGGTTATCTGTTTCTCGGGTGTTCGAAAATTCATAACTTTCATATGATTTAGTGTTTTTGGTTGATTCTTCGAGCATTAAGACTGTCTTGATTTTATTATCATTTCTCGTGTTCGGATCGAAGGCTGATTTTATGAAGAAGACCTCCGAGAATTTTAATTCTTTGAAGACAGTGTACTAAATTTAATCGTTGATCCACCGTCTCGCGGGTAATCAAAAATTCATAACTTCTGATTAGAATATTGTTTTGTAGAAGTTCTTGAGGCATTAAAATCATCTTAATATCGTCTTTAGTTCGTATGTTTGGCTCAAAAGCTGATTCGGTAAGGAAGATCTCTGAATGTGTGGATACTTTGAGAAGAAACAGTAAAAATACGGTGAAAACGGTGTGCTGAGCTGTTATTTTCAGATGTTCAAAAAATCATAACTTCCATCTGGTTCAACGTTTTTTAGTGGTTATTTGGAAGAAAATTTATTCTTGATATCATCTTCACTTTGTATATACGGGTTGAAGGCTGATTGTCTGAGGAAGATCCCAAGAAATACGAAATACCAGAGAAATATTTATGCTGAATCAGATTTTAATTTCACTATTTCTCAATATTGTAAAAATCATAACTCCTTCGAATTTTATCGTATCGAGACGATTCTTTCAGCATAATTTAACAAATAATGTTGGCTACAAGTTTTCTTCAGAGCTCGAGTTCGAACGGTACTCCGAAGGCTTCGGTTATTTTTTGTTTCTCCGATCGACCGGTAATATAAGTTGTGCTGCAGATTTTTCTTGTTCGGGTTCTCTATACTAAAAATTCATAACTCGCTCGATTTTTATCATATTGTGTCCGCTCTTTCGGCATGACATTACAAATTTTGTCATCTACAATTTTGTTGTTGGTCTCACGTCAAGATTTCACACCAATTATTACTGAGTTCATGAACTGTTCATGCAAATACGTTTGTTGACACTGAAAATCCAACTATTGAGAAATTAATTGGGCTTTCACTTTACCCAAACCAAGGCCCAATTGTCAAGACTATATATTGATTTTGCCTCACTATTTTCACAATATTTCATTCATTTTCTAAATTTCACACTCAAATCACTCTCAATTTTCTCTTTATTCTCTCTCAACTTCCTCAAGAATATTATCAAAACTCAAGAACACATTCAACAAAAATTCAAAGAAAACTCAAGTCCTCTTCTCTTCTCCCTCCGATTCACGCTTTTTCTTTTCCGATCCGGATCCTTCACCTTCTCGTCTTCGATTTTGATTCAGTAATTTCTCTTCTTCTTGATTTAAGTGCTTTTTACATAAGTGGTTTTCTGAATAAGCATTTTTGTGATTTCTTGAAATTGAATTTTGTTTGAGATAATTAAATTAGGAATTAATTGAGTTTTTACATAAGTTGATGTTAATTGTTAAGCCTTGAATTAACTTGTTCATGCATGGGAAGTGTTTGTAAAATTGCTTGAGTGAATTATCTCATGAGTTGAGCATGTAATTGTATCAAATTGATTCTTGAATTCAATTGTGAATTGATAGTATTGTTGAGATCCGGAATTGATTAATTGATTGAGAACTTTTGATGTCAAATTCGGTTTATGTTGAATAAAGAATTGTGATGAGAATTGAATTCGAATTCATGAGTTAATGCAAGTTTATATCGTTTGGTTGATAAATTCAATTTTCGGTATTAAAAAATATTTTTATTTGATAAATTTGCATTACCTTTTGAATGTTGATTTATGTGTGGACTTGAGGCATTTGATGTAATTTGATAGTTTGTAACTCATTTACAATTTTTAGACGGTAATACTTGAACCGAAAAGTACATTTTCGAGTCCGTTTATAACGTTTAAAACCAATTTCGAGTAATTTCGGTTCAAGTAAAGGTTGTCGTCTGGAATTGTAAATAAGGTGCAAATTGAGTTTTAAATGCCGTTTGAGGTTCGCTTGGGTTACTTGTGCGTTGTACAGATGGATTGTGTTGAGTTTTAGCAATTTAAATTCAATTTTTCAGATAATTTTGAGGAGTAAAATTTTATGTCTGGTATTGGAAAACCATGCGAAATGCGCAATTTAATTCTTGCTAAGCATTCATGGAAGCTTGCCTTGTTAATTGATGAGTACCGGTACCGTTTCAGTTGATTTCGGAACTAATTTTTGTGCGTTTTGTAAATAGAAAAGTTGTTGTCCGGAATTTCTTTTATCACGTACATATTGTTTTAATTGTCATTTAAAACTTGCTTGAACATAATTGATCATTTCATGAGCGTTTACAATGAATGTTCTTGTTTCCGATACAAGTTTCCGCTTAAATTCATATATGTATATAGTGTTGCCCCATTTTTAATTTCACATGTACATGCCATTTTAATTGACATTTGATGTTCAACTTTACATATCTAAACATGCAATGACCATTAATGATGAGTTTTCTCGCTTTCGATGCATTTTACCAGTTAATTCCAAGCTTGCGTATGTTGCTGCCCAGTTTTTCTATGTTGCACTTGAGATGCATTTAATTGTTGGTTCATGTATCATTGCACTTGTATTGGTATATCTTGGACATATGCATTGGGTTTTGATGTTTTTAAATCGACATTTCGTGTGATTCATGTTATAGTGCACATGTTGCCCCGTATTTGATTTTGTGCTTCCATTACTTGTTTGATTTCACGTTATGCATGATAATATGTAATTTCGAGTTATGATGTTGATTGTTGAGTTACATTTTATATTCCTTGTTATTTGCCCGTGTGTCGTGCATGTTGACGCTCCAATATGATCTTATTATTGTCTTCTATCGCTTATCTCGATAGCACGATATCTTGGTTAGGTGTTTAGTCGCCTATGACGATTCACTTTCGTTCTTATCTTGCCTAGATAGCGTGATATCTTGGATAAGGATCGACACCCCTTATTCTTCTTGCCTTGGTAGAATGATTCCATGTTTAAGAACCACTTATTCCCCCATTCTTGCTTGCCTCTATGATTCAATATCTTGGTTAAGCCTCCCTTTATCCTACCTTGATTACCCGATATCTTGGTTAGGTGTCCCTTCTCCCTTGTCCTACCTCAATGATACGATATCAAGGATAGTCACGATCTCTCTCCCTTTCCTTCCTTGGTGACATGATACCTCGGTTAGGTGTGTGCTACTTGAGTGAGTGGATACTCCTCAAGCTTTGTGTGTTTACTTCCCATTGCATGATTACATGCTCCCGTAGGATTTCTCTATTTAATCATAGGAAGCGAATTGAGATAGACCTTAGGTTGCAAACCATGCATGCCAACATAGGTAGATTTCCCCTTTTATCCTCAACTATAGGATCAACTTTGCATGACAACTCTAGGCTTACTTGCTAGTCTCCCTTAGACCTTTTTCTTTCTCTTTTGCATATGCATTAAAACTAAAACTTCTTTTTTTGTTTCAACTTCAAAATACTCTAATACTACAAAAACCCTTTTTCAAGGTAAAAAACACCAACCAATTCAAACTTAATTTTGTCGCTTGGATTTTCTTTCAAAACCCTTTTTCAAGGTAAAAAACATACAACAAATTGAAATATGTAAGTTGAACTACGACGCTCTGACTTTCCCATTGCATGAGGGAGTATGTAGGCACTAGGTAACGGGGCCTAGGCGAGCAAAACTTTGTAAATATTCCTTCTTTTCCCCGTATTTTATTTTGCATGCATTCCCTCTTAGCATAAAGCTTTATACATAGACTTTTACACACCCTTAGATTAGAGAAAACAAAAGTGGATCCTTTGGAGTACCACAAATATGTGGGGTGATAATACCTTCCCCTCGCGTAACCGACTTCCGTACCCTTTATCTTGGTTGAAAGACCATCTTATCCATTTCTTTGGGATTCTCTCGATATCTTCCTGTGATCGGTGGGAATGAGAACTGACTATTTTTTAATGCTGGTTTGCGTTTGTTTGCGCAAAGTGTCGCGGTAAGCAAGAGTCGCCACCGTCTTTTATTTTATCCAACAAGGAAAGGACAAAAGCACAGAAAAATTCCTTTTCGAGATTGTTTCTCGGGTTCGGGAGATATATTATAGAAAGGGGAGGTGTTAGCACCATTTCTATCTGTGGTTATCCACGGGCTCTTAGGTACTTGCTCACTATGTTTTCAAAAGTTTGCTTTTCTTTGTGTTTGTGGGTTTTGAAAAGAGTTTTGTTTTTGAAGAAAGTGTAAGTGCGAAAAGTTTTGTTTTGTTTTTTAAAGGAGAAAGTACTTAAGAACCTCTACCTACTCAAAAAGGAATTTAATTGTGCAAATGTCCTTTAGACAGTGCTATCCCACTATTGAGGAGTAGGTAGCACCGCCGTTGGAGTTTTTCGGGTCAATTCGATTTTAGGGACGTGTGGTCACTAGAGCAACGTTAGGACACTTTAATGGTAATCCTAACGTCTTAGATCATTTTTATCGAGGAAACCATTTTGAGGCAAGTTATGATCTTGGGACAAAAGGACGACCTCTAAAACATCCTATACTTAATGACCACGTTCGAGGCAACCAAGTGAGGTGTACCCTAGGAGTGGCATGTGCAAGTGTGTCAATTTTCAGTTATATTATCTTTGCATGTCATGGTGAGCTACTGTTGATTTTAAGTTAGGAGTTTAATCTTGTCATGCATAGCCTAATTAGCATACATCTAAACAGTTAATATATGTACAGGAATATAAAGTGCGGAAATTGTAAATCCTACGCTATTACAAGGCTTCGGGGAGAGAGGTTATTTACACGTCCAAAATTTGGGGGAATAAAGGCAATAAATTAAAAGTTTAATCTAAACTATTACAAACCAGTAAGTAGTTACAATAAACACGCGTAAAACAAGGAAAAGAGACGTCTAAGAAATTTCTAAATAAATAAGAAAATCTTTTTTTTATGTTTTGTTTTTGGTTAAGAAAATATTTGAATTAAATAATCCTAGGTCTAGTTTATTTTAAATTGATAAAATGAAGTTAAAATAATTAATTAATTTGTTTACAAAATTAATTTGAATAATAAAAAGAACTAACCTACTGTTTTATTGTGATTTTTTGATTTAAAGTTAATTTAAATGATAAGGTCAATAAAGAAATAACGAAAATAAAAATAAAAATACAAAGGGGCATCCTTCGATCCAAGGATAAAAATGGGAAGCTTCGATCTAGAGAAGGTGACTTTCGATCCAGGAAAATGGGAGCTTCGATCCAGAGAAGGAAATGTCTCCTTCGATCCAGAGAAGAGGTTGTCTTCTTCGATCCAGGAGGGCAAACTGCTTTTCGATCCATATCAAAGACTAGTGAGCTTGATGCGTGACTTTTGGATAATGCTTGGGAACACTTCCTGCAGACTCCAGGGAGTGAAAAGAGTGTTGCTGAAGACTCCTTCAATTGGGACCAATTATGAGGATTTTGATAGCTTTGGGGTGATTTACTGAGGAAGTGTATACGTGTGGCTCTTTGAGGCAATTCTTCTGTGTATTCTTGTGTAATTTTCGTGTGTCCTGGATATGTATGCTAGCCTCTGTATTTATAGGGGTGTGAGGGTGCAGTAATGGCAAGAGACATCCATTAAACAGGCCATTAAAGCCATGAGACAAGAATAAGACACATTAAATAATTTCCTTTTTTGAAACATTCGTGTCCCTTGAATGAACCTGGACGCTTTTGGATTTCGAATGCTTTCAAGCCATGCTCTTCGATTGGTCCTGATTTGCTTCCTTCGAATGGACTTCCTATGTACCCTTCGAATGGGCCTTCTGAATGCTTCTTCGAATGGTCTTGAGTTGCACAGAATCACTCTGGTCAAATCATCTCTTTAGGAACAGAAAAGGCAAGAATCTGGCCTTTAACTCATGAATTAAATCCACAATCAGCATTTAATTATTTCTATATTTGCAAGGGGAACATGCCATTTTCTCATGTTCAGTGTACCTGGACATGTTTGAGTGTCCTCTTGATGGCCTCTTTCGAATGTCCTAGAAGGAGTTCTTCAAATGGCCCTGTCGAAGTTGCCTGAACACAATACTGAATCGAAGGTTCCCTTGGCATGCCAGTCAAAGGCCTTGACATAACGCCAATCAAAATTCTTGTCCATGCCAATCGAAATGCTCCTTCAGAACACCAATCGAAGTGTCTTTCAGAATGCCAATCGAAATGCTTGTCCAGAATGTCGATCGAAAGGCTCCTTCAGAACACCAATCGAAGGGTCTTTCAGAATGTAAATCGAAAGGTACTTAAAGTACCACTCAAAAATTTTCTTTTTCCTTAGGCAAGAGTTTTGTGATCAACCATGCATGGGGAAGACTTTGGAAAACATGAGAGGGTAAATTTTAGGGTGCAACAGTTGCCCCTGTTCAATTTTCTTAAACCTGAGGATATAGATTGGCTTTCAAGCCTTTCGTGATCCGAAGGTGGAAGATGATTGAGCACTAGAGTGCCCAGAAATTTGCACTCGCATGGTGTAGTATCAGCATTGTGATGTCAGGAATGGGCTTACAGATGCCATTTGGAGATTGCTGGTAGGTAGTTTTGTCTTCATTGACGAGTTGTCTCTTTTGACGGGGTGTCTCCTTTGACGAGTTGTCTCCATTGACAGGTTGTCTTTATTGACAGGTTTTGCCTCAAAAAAATATTTAGGAATCGATTTAACTGATTTTGTCTCCATTGACTGGCTTCACCTCAGAAAAATATTTAGGAATCGATTTAACTGATTTTGTCTCCATTGAATGGCTTCACCTCAGAAAAATCTTTAGGAATCGATTTAACTGATTTTGTCTCCATTGACCGGCTTTGCCTCAGAAAAATCTTTAGGAATCGATTTAACTGATTCTGTCTCCATTGACTGGCTTCACCTCAGAAAAATCTTTAGGAATCGATTTAACTGATTTAGAGGAGGTCTTAGAAATATCTTCAACTGGATCGGCGTCAGAAAAATCTTTAGGAATCGATTTAACTGGACCAGAGAAAGTCTTGGAATATCTTCAACTGGATCGGCATCAGAAAAATATTTAGGAATCAATTTAACTGGACCAGAGAAAGTCTTGGAATATCTTCAACTACATCGGCATCAGAAAAATCTTTAGGAATCAATTTAACTGGACCAGAGAAGGTCTTTGACTGGATCGGCGTCAGAAAAATCTTTGGGAATCGATTTAACTGGACCAGAGAAAGTATTGGAATATCTTCAACTGGATCGGCATCAGAAAAATCTTTGGGAATCGATTTAACTGGACCAGAGAAGGTCTTTGACTGGATCGTCATCAGAAAAATCTTTGGGAATTGATTTAACTGGACCAGAGAAAGTCTTGGAATATCTTCAACTGGATCGGCATCAGAAAAATCTTTGGGAATCGATTTAACTGGACCAGAGAAGGTCTTTGACTGGATCGGTGTCAGAAAAATCTTTGGGAATCGATTTAACTGGACTAGAGAAAGTCTTGGAATATCTTCAACTGGATTGGCATCAGAAAAATCTTTAGGAATCGATTTAACTGGACCAGAGAAGGTCTTGGAAATAGCTGAGAACTTAACTGGATCTTTCCTGAAAGGTAAAGGTCAGTCATATGCAATGCATGATATGGATCAAGCAATGATGTTCTCAACATAAATGAGATTGTATGATATGATGTGTATATGCATGTATCATGATGTATGGAAATGTGATGTTTTAGCTGGGGAAAATTAATCCCGGAGCTGCTGGAGAATAGAGTTGAGTTCTTAGTTTCCACTGGGGATGACGAACGAAGATGATTGCCAGGATAAACCTGTTAGGAGAAAAGAACTCTGTTGGGGGATAAACATGATAAAGAGATTTCTCCGAGGGGAAATACTCTGTGGGGAAGAGATACTTTGCTGAGATTTTAACGATGAGCTCCGCTGGGGATTCCGTTGATAAGCTTTGTTGGGGATTTCAATGATGAACTCTACTGGGGATGGATTACCGTTGCCGGCGATATTGAATCTGTTGAGGGTAGAGGTCCTGCTTGGGGAAAGAAAGCACTTCGCTAGGGATGATCTTTCAGTTGCAACTCGCTGAGGATAACCCAGTTAGACTCTTGTGAGGATAACCTTCTGAATTTAGCTGGGGAGTTTTATTTTGTACTCTGTAGGGGATGAGTTTTGCTGATTTGTTCATGGTTGCAAGTCCCAGTGGGGAGAGCTACCATTACTGTTTTTATTCTGCGGGGAATGAAGGTATCTTAGCCATATTCTTCAGCTGAATATACCTTGGTACCTTGGTGGACAGAGCAACTAGACAGCTCGGACAAATCTTATTGCCCCTGTTTCTGATATCACCCGTAATTAGTCCTTTGTTTCGCATGTAAATATTTATGAGCAACAATTAATGTCAAATGCATATATCAAAAATGAACATTGGACGTTCTCTGCAAAACAAAACAGATAAAGGGAAAACAGTTTGAAATTTGTCCGAAAATGAATTTGTATTGATTTTTGAAGTTTGGCCTGTAAATAGGCGTTTTGTACAAGAGGCTGACGTCCTAGTAAGAGAACGCCGCCGAACAAATAGGATTTATACAATTTGTGAAAAGAAAACAAAACAGCTATGTGAATAGTCCCATTGGGTTCCAACTCTGCTATTGCCTTTATATCTTCAAGCATCTCATCACTTTGCTGCTTAGTTGAAGATGAATCTGATTAACTGGCGTCGTCTGAGCCTGATAGTTGATACCGAAGTCCGGATGCCAGGTGATCCAATGAGACATAGTGTTACGCTTTAATCCCTAACTTTTGCCTGGACCGCCCTTTCGGGTTTTCAGTCCACCGGGATACCCATTTTTTCCCAAGCCGCCTTTTCAGGTTTTCGACTTGCCGGGTGTACAATTTTTTTTTATTTTCATCCCTTATTTTTCCCCGAACCCTTTTGGTTGGCCGGGAAGCCCTTATTTTTGCCTAGGCCAGTCGACCTAGCAGGTCTTTGATTATGCGTAGTATCTTTTTACTATGTTTGCATTGACGGGGTGAGGAAGGTCGTCACCATCCATGGTGGTTAGAATCATCGCTCCTCCCGAGAAGATGTTCTTGACCACAAATGGCCCTTCGTAAGTAGGGGTCCATTTGCCCTTGGGATCACCTTGAGGTAGAACGATGTGCTTGATTACCAGGTTCCCAACTTGATACTCTTGTCGTCTGACTTTCTTGTTAAATGCCTTGATCATTCGTTTTTGGTACGTCTGACCATGACAAATAGCAGTAAGTCTCTTTTCGTCGATTAGATTCAATTGATCAAGTTGGGTCTGGATCCAGTCGTCTTCGCTCAAACCTGCATCCTTCATGATCCGAAGAGAGGGTATCTGAACTTCAATGGGCAAGACTGACTCCATGCCATAAACCAAGGAATAGGGTGTTGCCCCTGTTGACGTCCGTAGTGAGGTACAGTACCCATGAAGAGCAAATGGTAACATCTCGTGCCAGTCTTTGTATGTCACTGTCATCTTCTGCACAATCTTCTTAATGTTCTTATTTTCCGCTTCGACATCCCCATTCATCTTCGGCCGGTAGAGAGAAGAGTTATGATGTTGTATCTTGAATTGCTCGCAGAGCTCAGTGATCATCTTGTTGTTAAGATTGGTACCATTGTCCGTAATGATTCTCTCAGGTACACCGTATCGACAGATCAGGTTGTGCGGAATGAACCGGGCCACGACGTTCTTGGTTATGGTAGCAAAGGAAGCTGCTTCAACCCACTTCGTAAAGTAATCAATCGCTACCAGGATGAAACGATGCTCGTTGGATGCCGTAGGTCTGATCTCGCCGATCATATCAATGCCCCACATTGCAAAAGGCCAAGGTGTTGTCAAAACATTCAGAGGAACTGGAGGAATATGCACCTTATCAGCATAGACCTGGCACTTGTGACATGTCCGAGAATGCTGATAACAGTCGGCTTCCATTGTGGACCAGTAATATCCTGCCCGAAGGATTTTCTTTGCCATGGTATGTCCACTGGAATGAGTTCCGAAAGTACCTTCATGCAGCTCTGCCATGATCCTTTCTGCTTCAATTTTATCCACGCAACGCAGTAAGGTTGAATCATGGTTACGTTTATAAAGAATGCCATTGCTGATGAAGAACTTTGCCGCGAACCTTCTCTGAAACTTCCTGTCATTAACAAATGCACCCTCGGGGTATTCTTGAGTTTCAAGGTACCTCTTCACTTCATGATACCATGGCTTTTCTGTTATCTCTTTCGTCTCAAGATCACAATAATGTGCAGGTTCATCCAATTTCCAAATAATGATTTGGGGGGCCTCGTTGTCCCATTTGACTTTGAACATAGAAGACATCATAGCCAGCGCGTCCGCCAACTGATTCTCCTCTCTTGGGAAATGTTCAAAGGTTATCTCCTCGAAATGGGGAAGCAACGTCAACACATACTCCTTGTAAGGAATATGATTTGGGTGTTTCGTATCCCACTCGCCTTTGATCTGACTGATCACGAGAGCGGAATCTCCGAAGACACTCAGAAACTTAATCCTTAGGTCAATTGCTGCTCGAAGACCCATGATGCATGCTTCATACTCCGCCATATTGTTGGTGCAGTTAAAACATAGTCGGGCGGTAAACGGAGTATGAGAGCCTTTAGGAGATATGATCACAGCGCCAATGTCGTTACCCAAAGCGTTTGAAGCTCCATCAAAGTGCATAGACCATCGGGATCCTTCCTCAGGTCCTTCATCCGGTCCAGGTGTTTCACAATCAGTTATAAACATGATATTCTCGTCTGGAAATTCAAAGTTCATAGACTGGTAATCATCCACTGCCTGGTGTGCCAAATGGTCTGCCAATACACTTCCCTTGATTGCTTTTTGAGTCGTGTACTGGATGTCATATTCATTCAAGATCATCTGCCATCTTGCTATTCTTCCGGACAATGCAGGCTTTTCGAAGATATATTTGATTGGATCCATCTTTGAAATAAATAGAGTAGTGTGAGTCAGCATATACTGTCTCAGCCGGTGATCAGCCCATGCCAAAGCGCAACAAGTTTTCTCGAGCAGTGAGTAACGGGTCTCACAATCGGTAAAATTTTTGCTAAGGTAATAAATAGCATGCTCTTTTCGGCCAGACTCGTCATGCTGCCCCAACACACACCCCATTGAGTTATCGAGCACTGTCAAGTATAAAATCAAAGGTCTCCCTTCAACTGGTGGCATAAGAATAGGTGGCTCCTGGAGGTACTCTTTGATTCTTTCGAAATCAGCCTGGCATTCATCGTTCCAACGTAACACTTGATCTTTCTTCAGCAGTTTGAAGATTGGCTCACAAGTAGCAGTTAGGTGCGAGATGAATCGGGCAATGTATTTCAGTCATCCTAGAAAGCCTCTGACCTCTTTCTCTGTATTGGGAGCTGGCATCTCTTGTATGGCTTTCACCTTGGCAGGGTCCACTTGAATACCTTTGTCGCTCACGACGAAACCTAGCAGTTTGCCAGACCTCACCCCGAAGGTGCATTTGTTTGGGTTCAATCTCAGCTTGTATAGCTTCAACCTGTCAAACAGCTTCTGTAGATGGTCAAGGTGTTCCTCCTCAGTTTGGGATCTCGCAATCATATCGTCGACGTATACTTCGATCTCATTATGGATCATGTCATGAAATAAAGCAACCATGGCACACTGATATGTTGCCCCAGCATTCTTCAACCCAAAAGGCATGACCTCGTAACAAAAGTTACCCCACTGAGTAACAAAGGTGGTCTTCTCCATGTCTTCGGGAGCCATCTTGATCTGATTATAACCGGAGAAACCTTCCATAAAGGAGAATACCTTGTGCTGAGCAATATTGTCAACCAGAACGTCGATGTGAGGCAGAGGGAAGTCATCCTTAGGGCTTGCCCTGTTCAAATCTTTGTAATCAACACACATTCTGACCTTACCATCCTTCTTCAGTACTAGAACCACATTGGCAACCCACTGAGGGTAAGAAGTTACTGCTAGAAAACCGGCGTCAAATTGTTTCATAACATCGGCCTTGATTTTCTCAGACATCTCTGGATGCATACGGCGAACCTTCTGTTTTACCGAAGGGCAGTCTTCTTTGGTAGGCAGGCGATGAACCACAATGTCAGTATCCAACCCAGGCATATCTTCGTAAGACCAGGCAAAGATTTCCACGTAGTCATACAGCATCTGAATCAACCGTTGTTTCACATTAAGCTCCAGATTTGCACCGATCTTGACTTCCTTCTTGTCTGTCTCGGTACCCAGATTCACTGTTTCCACTTCACAATCATCTTCACCTTCGTCTTCGGCTAAGTTGATCAGATTTTCGAAGTTATAACTGGCAGTAGCAGAGTCGTTACCAGTGAGATCCAGAGTGGATTGAGACTTGTAAAAGGGAGACTTGTTATGCATATGATGAATGGTATGCTATTTATGTAATGCATTCAAGGGTTCAAAAATTCAAATTTGTTGCAAACAAACAAAGAACACACGTCATATTAAGAAGAAATTTGTTTAGTTCACAAGTGCCTCACGGGCGAAATATTACAACATTCTTAATGTAAAAAGACATTCCACATCCTTTTTGGAGCGATGTAAGTGTTGAGGGTCTCTTCCTCGTGAAGTCGGAGGGTGAGCTCCAAAACCTTCTTCTCACTGGCATATAAGCTGGCTTCAAAAGCATTTCGTTCTTCCTTGAGTTGGATCCAACTCTTTTGCATTTCTTCCCATGATGTTGGCATGTCAGGATGTAGGATGGTGTATGGAACCTCTCCTTCCATAACAGGCTCTTTGATCAAGGGGAGAATGTGAGAATATGGCATCATAAGATTTTGGGAGCGGGTTCGTACCCACTTGAGGTAAGGCTAAAGGGGGATGGAATTCTTGTGCCCCAGTGTCTTACTATCGACCTTGTTAGGCGCCCTCCAAGCTTTGATGAACCTTTGTCGGAGTCCTTGCGCATCGTTGTCGAAGTCAAAAACTAGGTTAGGAATCAGCATGTCATGAGGGCCATCCCTCCGAGCATATCCAAATTGTCTCAAAGCTATATAGGGGTTGTAGGTAATGCCTCCCCTAATTCCAAGTAACGGAACATTAGGAAATTCTCCACAACGATCAATGATAGTGACATTTTCTCTGGACCGAGAACACCAATGTACATCAGAATGTGTGAGGGTCATCAATCGTTGTGACCACCTTAAACCCTGTTCATTCTTCAAAACTGATTGTGGAAGGTGAGAAATAAACCACCTTGCTAGGAGAGGAGTATAGCATATGAGAACACCTCTTTTCCTCATTGTTCGTGTGTAAAATGAGTGGAGGATGTCCCCAAGCAATGTAGGTATAGGATTCCTGGATATGAAAATCTTGACAGCATTCACATCTATAAGTTGATCAGGATTTGGGAACAACACCAACCCATAGATAAGGAGTGCCACAATCTCTTCAAAGGCTTGCAGATCAAGAGAATTCCAACATTCTTGTGCCTTCTCAAACAGAAACTTTGCCAAGAATCCTTTGATACCACTTCTGGTTTCCCAATGCCCCTTGATGTCAGATGGTCGCAAACGTAATGCTCGAGCAACATCTTCAGGTTTTGGTTCCTTTTCCGTACCGTTGTAGGGTAGTTGACTAAGAATAGGAATTCTCAGGAGTTGAGAAAATTCTTCCAAAGTAGGCACCAATTGATAATCAGGGAATGTGAAACAGTGGTGTAGGGGGTCAAAGAACTGGAAGAGAACTTTCATCATGTCTTCTTCAATGTTGGTGTTGACCAAGCTGAGGAGTCTACCATGTTTTTCACTGAAGAGAGAATTCTCGGGAATCCTGGATGTAAGCTCCTTGAGTTGAGGAGGGATCCTTACAAGATTGACTTGAATTGTTTTCCTGCAGAGAGACTCCATGTCCTGCAAAACAGGAACAAAGATGAAGATCTAAACCCTTGAAATGGTTAGTAGATGTATATGATGCTTTATGATGTCATGTACATGTATGCAAAAGTGAGCAAGTGTATATATAGACAATCATATTCACACAAAGCAAACAAGTCCTTAGGTTTAGGCTTGCATGGGGTTCGTAGGTAAGTACCCTCTTGAGTTTAGTTGGCTCAACCTATCCTAAAATAGTAATCGGGTTCTAAGGAGCTCAGTATCATTGGATTGTTTTCTATGTTCATTGTTTTGGTTTAGCCACTTAACTGGCGACCAAAATATTCCAAGAAAATAACCCTCAATGAGTGTAGTATCGAGTATCTACCAACTTCGGGCTGCACCAAAGTCGGTCATCTCACTACCCCTAAAAAAGGCCAAGATGGTCAAGTAAGGTTCTAAGGTCAATTGATGCTTCACGACACCACGCGGCGGCCCCGTACTCTCCTTGACTTAACTCAAGGGTTACCGGTACTCACCAAAGTGTCACATCAACTTAGCTACTGTTTTAACCATGTCGGTATACCCCGCACAGTTCCCTCACAGTTTGTTGCTACTTACCTAAAGGGTATCCCCAGATCCGGGTTAGGATCATAGAACTCCGATACAAACCCACAAAATTTAAAGCATACAAAGCATACAATTGAAAACACAAGTGATTTAATCCTAAGGTACACCTCACTTATAATATTCCCCAGCAGAGTCGCCAGTTCTGTGATCCGTGGGAATGAGAACTGACTATTTTTTAATGCTGGTTTGCGTTTGCGTTTGTTTGTGCAAAGTGTCGCGGTAAGCAAGAGTCGCCACCGTCTTTTATTTTATCCAACAAGGAAAGGACAAAAGCACAGAAAAATTCCTTTTCGAGATTGTTTCTCGGGTTCGGGAGGTAGATTATAGAAATGGAAGGTGTTAGCACCCTTTCTATCCATGGTTATCCACGGGCTCTTAGGTACTTGCTCACTATGTTTTCAAAAGTTTGCTTTTCTTTGTGTTTGTGGATTTTGAAAAGAGTTTTGTTTTTGAAGAAAGTGTAAGTGCGAAAAGTTTTGTTTTGTTTTTTAAAGGAGCAAGTACTTAAGAACCTCTACCTACTCAAAAAGGAATTTAATTGTGCAAATGTCCTTTAGACAGTGCTATCCCACTATTGAGGAGTAGGTAGCACCGTCGTTGGAGTTTTTCGGGTCAATTCGATTTTAGGGACGTGTGGTCACTAAAGCAACGTTAGGACACTTTAGTGGTAATCCTAATGTCTTAGATCATTTTTATCGAGGCAACCATTTCGAGAAAACTTATGATCTTGGGACAAAAGGATGACCTCTAAAACATCATATACTTAATGACCACGTTCGAGGCAACCAAGTGAGGTGTACCCTAGGAGTGGCATGTGCAAGTGTGTCAATTTTCAGTTATATTATCTTTGCATGTCATGGTGAGCTACTGTTGATTTTAAGTTAGGAGTTTAATCTTGTCATGCATAGCCTAATTAGCATACATCTAAACAATTAATATATGTACAGAAATATAAAGTGCGGAAATTGTAAATCCTACGCTATTACAAGGCTTCGGGAGGGGGATTATTTACACGTCCAAAAATTGGGGGAATAAAGGCAATAAAGTAAAAGTTTAATCTAAACTATTACAAACCAGTAAGTAGTTACAATAAACACGCGTAAAACAAGGAAAAGAGACATCTAAGAAATTTCTAAATAAATAAGAAAATCTTTTTTTTATGTTTTGTTTTTGGTTAAGAAAATATTTGAATTAAATAATCCTAGGTCTAGTTTATTTTAAATTGATAAAATGAAGTTAAAATAATTAATTAACTTGTTTACAAAATTAATTTGAATAATAAAAAGAACTAACCTACTGTTTTTTTGTGATTTTTTGATTTAAAGTTAATTTAAATGATAAGGTCAATAAAGAAATAACGAAAACAAAAATAAAAATACAAAGGGGCATCCTTCGATCCAGGGATAAAAATGGGAAGCTTCGATCCAGAGAAGGTGACTTTTGATCCAGGAAAACGGGAGCTTCGATCCAGAGAAGGAAATGTCTCCTTCGATCCAGAGAAGAGGTTGTCTTCTTCGATCTAGGAGGGCAAACTGCTTTTCGATCCATATCAAAGACTAGTGGGCTTGATGCGTGACTTTTGGATAATGCTTGGGAACACTTCCTGCAGACTCTAGGGAGTGAAAAGAGTGTTGATGAAGACTCCTTCAATTGGGACCAATTATGAGGATTTTGATAGCTTTGGGGTGATTTACTGAGGAAATGTATGCGTGTGGCTCTTTGAGGCAATTCTTCTGTGTATTCTTGTGTAATTTTCATGTGTCCTGGATATGTATGCTGGCCTCTATATTTATAGGGGTGTGAGGATGCAGTAATGGCAAGAGACAGCCATTAAACAGGCCATTAAATCCATGAGACAAGAATAAGACACATTAAATAATTTCCTTTTTTTGAAACATTCGTATCCCTTGAATGAACCTGGACGCTTTTGGATTTCGAATGCTTTCAAGCCATGCTCTTCGATTGGTCCTGATTTGCTTCCTTCGAATGGACTTCCTATGTACCCTTCGAATGGGCCTTCTGAATGCTTCTTCGAATGGTCTTGAGTTGCACAGAATCACTCTGGTCGAATCAGCTCTTTAGGAACAGAAAAGGCAAGAATCTGGCCTTTAACTCATGAATTAAATCCACAATCAGCATTTAATTATTTCTATCTTTGCAAGGGGAACATGCCATTTTCTCATGTTCAGTGTACCTGGACATGTTTGAGTGCCCTCTTGATGGCCTCTTTCGAATGGCCTGGAAGGAGTTCTTCAAATGGCCCTGTCGAAGTTGCCTGAACACAATACTGAATCGAAGGTTCCCTTGGCATGCCAGTCAAAGTTCTTGACATAATGCCAATCGAAATGCTTGTCCATGCCAATCGAAATGCTCCTTCAGAACACCAATCAAAGTGTCTTTCAGAATGCCAATCGAAATGCTTGTCCAGAATGCCGATCGAAAGGCTCCTTCAGAACACCAATCGAAGGGTCTTTCAGAATGTAAATCGTAAGGTACTTAAAGTACCACTCAAAAATTTTCTTTTTCCTTAGGCAAGAGTTTTATGATCAACCATGCAGGGGGAAGACTTTGGAAAACATGAGAGGGAAAATTTTGGGGTGCAACACTTCCTTTCCTTCGGGATAGATAAATTTTGGTTGCAACTCTGTGTTTTTTTTGCAGCGCAACAATTCTGAGACCAAGCATTCAAAGTTCTTAATACTCTGAAGGTATGTAGATCCAAAATCACATTAATGTCAATCAATATAGGATCAAGAAAGTAACGGCTGAAATATTATGACTAGGAACAACATTTGTATTTTTGGAAAGGATATTAAACCTCAAATCTTAAACCTTCAAAATAAGAATATATGTCTCCAACGGATCTTTGAACCTTTTCTATATAAAGGGGACTATGAAGATGAATCGATACACAACTCTCACGCATAAGAACAAAGAGCGCTCTAAAAATTCTCATGTCTTCTTATCTCTTAAAGTTATTCTTTGTGCTCTGATTTGTGTAAACATCACAATTGTGATATAGCTTGTTAGAAGCATTTGTAAACACACTGTATAATTGTTTAGAATTGTATTTCCTTGAGAAAATAAGTTGCGGTTTGATCTCAAGAATACGTTGATGGTTGTCTTTATGATTTGTAATCATCATTTATTAATGGATTAAGACTTCTATTAAGAGAGGTGAAATCACCTTGACGGGAGGACTGGAGTAGCTTTGAGTTTAAAGTGAACAGGGATAACCAATGTGTCATATCGTGTTAATTTTTGAAAACCCCAATTCAAACCCCATTTCTTGTGTTTTCTATCCTTCAATTGGTATCAGAGCGCCTGGTTTTGGGTGCTAACACTTAACTGTGTCAGAAAAATATCCTAGCAAGAAAAACACTATGGTGGAACCAGTTCAAAACAACAACAATGATAACTATGATGAGAAAGACAGAATCAGCGACAAACCTCCAATCTTTGATGGTGAAATCTTTGATTACTGGAAAGCCAGAATCGAAAGTTTCTTTCTAGCTCATGATGCTGATCTCTGGGACATGGTAACTAATGGCTACATTCATCCAATCGATGCAAGCGGTCAGAAGATCGATATAAAAAGATGACAGATCAACAAAATAAAGAGTTCAGAAATCATCACAAGGACAAAATGATCCTTTTGAGTGCCATCTCATTCACTGAGTATGAGAAGATCACAAAAAGAGATTCAGCTTAGAATAACTTTGAACCTCTAAGAATGACGCATGAAGAAACACACAAGTCAAAGAGACCAAAGATCTTGCACTCATTTAGAAGTATGAGGCTTTCAAGATGGAAGAAGATTGAACAATTGAGACAGTGTTCTCAAGGTATCAAATTATGATTGGTGGATTGAAAGTTCTAGACAAAGGGTACTCAACAGCAGATCATGTAAAGAAAATCATCAGAAGCTTACCCAAGAAGTGGAGACCTATGGTCACAGCCTTAAAGCTAGCCAAAGGTCTGAACAAAACATCACTTGAGGAACTGATTAGATCCTTAAGAAGTTACGAGATAGAACTAGAAGAAGATGAGCGGCAGAAGAAATATAAGTCTCTTGCTCTTAAATATAATAACAAATATGAAAATAAAGCTTTTCAGGCAGAAAAAGAAAGCTCTGGTGAATCCTCATCAGAAGAAGACGAAATATCTCTTCTCTCCAAAAGAGATCATCGGCTATGGAAGCATAGACAAAGGAAATTCAAAAACCCTAAGAGATCAGGTAATCACTCTGAATCATCCTCTGGATACTGAAAGTCAAGCAAAAAGGATGTTTTTTGTTACGAATGGAAAGATCCAGGCCACTACAAAAGCGACTGCCCCAAACTTCAGAAAGAAAAGCCAAAGAATAAATTTGTCAAAGAAAAGAAGAAAAGTCTTATGGCAACATGGGATGACTCGGAATCTTCAGAAGCAGAATTTGAATCAGAAGATGGATGAGCCAATATAGCATTAATGGCCAACGTATCAGATGGCACAGATTCATCAGACTCAGACGCGGAAGAGGTATTTTCTAAATTCTCTATATCTCAATTAGAAGATAGCATGTCTGAAATTCTTGAAAAATATCAGCAACTTCAAATCAAATACAAGAACTTGAAACATGGTCTTGTATCTGAAACTGAAGAAACTAGGAAACTAAAAGCAGAAAACTTTGAGCTAAAAGAAATCAATTCTAAACTTGAAAATGAAAAATCCTTTATTAAAAATGAATTACAAAAATCTCAGAAAGAATTTGTCTCAGAAGTTTCAACTAGTTCGGATAATATCATAAAAGAATATGATTATA
The DNA here is from genome assembly GCA_948472305.1 of Vicia faba. Lineage (NCBI taxonomy): Eukaryota > Viridiplantae > Streptophyta > Magnoliopsida > Fabales > Fabaceae > Vicia > Vicia faba. The sequence goes on along the minus strand of OX451738.1, from coordinate 1,203,503,239 downwards.
GCTTTCAAAAATTTCTAGCTAGAAACATAGATAGAAGCAAGATGATTTCAATGATCTACAGAGTTGGAAAAAATGGCATAAAAGGTATAGGATATGTGAAACCAAGAGGGGAAGAACTATATCAACCAAAACAAGTAGATGACATGGTCATAAAACACACACATCTGAACTCACATTTCATGTATGGACACACACATGATATAAAATATACTACTGAATAATATTTTGTGAACTCTTATGTAAAATCAAAATTCAGTCATAATTTTGGAAACTCTAACCAAAAAGGACCCAAAAAGATATGGGTACCTAAGGATAAAATTATCTATGTTGTAGATGTCCTTAGCAGCAGAGTTAAAACACCAGTCTTGGTACCTAGACTCTGGATGCTCTCCACACATGACGGGAACAAAATATATGTTTTAAAGCCTAGAACATAAATCTGGAGGATATGTAGGTTTTGGAGGCGATCAGAAAGGAAAAATCATTGGCTCTAGAACTGTTGGTAACGGTATACTTCCCTCTATAACTAATGTTCTTTTAGTAGATGGATTAATGCATAATTTGTTTTCCATAAGTCAATTAAGTGACAACGGTTATGCTATAATCTTCAATCAAAAGTCCTGCAAAGCTGATAGTCAGAAAGATGGATCAATCTTATTTAATGGTAAGATAAAGAACAACATCTATAAGATTAAACTTTCTGAACTAAAAAGTCAGAATGTAAAATGCCTTATGTCTGTTAAAAATGAGCAATGGGTCTGGCACGAAAGATTGGGTCATGTTAGTATGAGAAGAATATATCATATTAAAAAACTCAATCTGGTCAGAGGACTTCCACACCTGAAGCTCAGCTCAGATGTTATGTGTGAAGCATGTCAAAAAGGCAAGTTTGAAAAACCATCTTTTAAATCTAAAAATGTAGTTTCTACCTCTAGACCATTAGAACTTCTGCATATAGATTTGTTTGGACCAGTGAAAACTGCATCCATTAGCGGAAAGAAGTATGGATTGGTGATCATAGCTGACTATAGAAGATGGACATGGGTAAAGTTCTTAAGACACAAGGACGAGTCACACTCTGTGTTCTCTACCTTCTATAACCAAGTTCAGAATGAAAAAGAGTTTAGAATTGTAAAAGTCAGAAGTGATTATGGTGGAGAATTCGAGAAAAAATGTTTTGAAATTTTTTTTAATGAAAATGGCATTTCCCATGATTTCTCTTGTCCTAGAACTCCCCAACAAAACGGGGTTGTAGAACGAAAGAATAGAAATTTACAAGAAATGGCCAGAACCATGATCAATGATACTAACATTGCTAAACACTTCTGGGCAGAGGCAGTTAACACAATGTGCTACATTAAGAATAGAATCTCTATAAGACCTATTCTGGAAAAGACTCCATATGAATTGTGGAAGAACAGAAAGTCCAACATTTCTTACTTCCATCCATTTGGATGTACTTGTTATATTTTGAACACCAAATAACATTTGAACAAGTTTGATCCTAAGGCATAAAAGTGCTTCGTGTTAGCGTCTCTGAACGCTCAAAAGGCTAGAGAGTATATAAGACAGAAACATGGACTGTGGAAGAATCCATTAATGTCATATTTAATGATAAGCTTGGATGTTAAAAGTCAAAGCAAGTTGAAAATTTTGTAGATATAGAAGTTCAAATTATAGGTACTGGAGATAGATCTTCTGAAGACAAAAGCTCATAAACCAAGACCAATGCAGAAAAAGACATAAGTACAATCAACACTGATGCTACAAAAACATATGAAGAACCCATTCAGAAAAGACAACCAAGAAGCAGATCAGCATATTTTGAAGATTTGATTCTGGGAAATAAGAATGATCCAATCAGAAAAATATCTACATTTAAAATTATTGAAGAGACTCTTATGGGATTTGTATCTCTGATAGAACCAACCTCCATAGATGAAGAACTTCAAGACAATGATTGGATACTTACAATGCAGAAAGAACTTAATCAATTTACCATAAACAATGTATGGGATCTAGTTCTGAAACCAAAAGGATTCAATATCATTGGAACTAAGTGAGTCTTCAGAAACAATCTAATTGAACAAGGAGAAGTCGTCAGGAATAAACCATGATTGGTTACACAAGTTTATAGTCAACAATAATGGATTGACTATACTGAGACCTTTGTTCCAGTCGCCAATTTAGAGTCTATCAAACTTATAATTTCATTTGATGTAAATAATGACATCACTCTTTATCAGATGGATGTCAAAAGTGTGTTTTTAAATGGTTATATTGATGAATAAATTTTATGTGCACCAACCCCCTGGTTTTGAAAATAGAAAACATCCAGAATATATTTATAAACTTAAGAAATCGTTATATGGTCTGAAAGAAGCTCCCAGAGCATGGTATGAAAGACTAGGTAACTTTCTTTTAGAAAAACATTTTACCAGAAGGAAAGTGGACGCAACCTTATTTTGTAAAACATTTAAAAATGATATTCTGGTTTGTCAAATTTACGTAGATGATATTATATTTTGGTCTACTAAAGCCTCCATAAGGATACTTTATACATCAAATTAAATATATTAAAGAACTTCTAAAGAAATTTGACATGTCAGAAAGTAAGCCAGCCAAAACTCCAATGCATCCTACATACATTCTGGAAAAGGAAGAGGTATGTAAGAAAGTAGAACAGAAGCTCTACAGAGGTATGATTGGTTCTCTCATTTACTTAACCTCTTTGAGACCTGATATTATATATAGTGTTTGTTTATGTGCTAGATTCCAATCAGATCCTAGAGAATCTCACTTAACAACAGTTAAGCGAATTTTCAAGTATCTGAAAGGTACTACTAATCTTAGTCTCTGTTATAGAAAATCTAAAGAATACAAATTAGTAGGGTATTACGATGCTGATTTTGCTAGAGATAGAATAGAAAGAAAAAACACTTCTAGAAGCTGCCAATTTCTAGGAGACAACTTGATATCTTGGTCCACCAAAAGACAATCCACCATAACACTATCAACTACTGAAGTTGAATATACAGTTGCAGCTGGATGCAGTACTCAAATGCTCTAGATGAAGAGTCAACTTGAAGATTATCATATATACGAGAGTAAAATTCCTATCCCCTGTGATAATACTTCTGCTATTTGTCTTTCTATGCGGACTATACTCAGAAGGGGATTCTTTTCTTAAAACTTATAGATACATACCATCAATGGGATGAGATATTTACAAAAACCCTTGCTGAAGATAGATTTAATTTCATTCTGAAACATCTCAGTATGGAATCCTGTCCATAATGAAAATATGTTAACTTTCTACATATTTAACCTTCATAATGTTCTGGTAATTATTTTATTTTGTGAACAATCTGAGCAATAGTTCTTCATACGTGAGAAGGAAGATTGACTCAGAAACTATCTAGAAGATATGAACATAAGGCAAAAAAATGTTTCATTTCAAGATAGTATCAGCAGTTCACCATATCAACATCTGTCAACCCAAAATGTAACGCCACTCTCTAAGATTGAACACGTGTTCACACTCTAGTTGACCAAAACATTTAGTTGATGCATTGAGGCGCGAGTCACATTGATAATTGTTTTGAATATCTTCACGCATCTCCCTTTTCATAAATCATTTAACGCTTTTAATCATTATGTTTAATTTTTTAATTGTAATTAATCTCATTTTTTCTTTGTTGCCTATTTATACTCCTCTCTCACATACACTTTTCACCATTACCTTCACACACTCTTTTTCTCTTGAAAGATAGGATATCGGACCTTAATAGCTTCTGAAATTCAGCTTTCAAAGGATAACAACTTTCGATACTATTCTTCGTATCTCCCTGATAAAAGGCACAAGTCAAATCGGCTTTGTAGTACCAAGGCAGTTTTTCAGGTATGGCAGGAGGGGATTTATTCTGAACTAGATTCTTCTGGATTAATGCATGAAACAACTCAATATATCTCATTGGGAAATGATTAAAAGCTTCTCTTTTTACATGTTTCCCTTGGTTACCTTGTTGAGGTGTTTTCTGATAAGCATTAGTGATTGGAGTTGTGTTAACAACTGGGGTCACTAAGGCAACATGTTGCTGATGTTGGTGATGCCTTCTCAAGGGATTAATTCTTATCTCTTGAGTAATATCATTTGTATCCATGTCCTTCTTTCTGGAGAAACCATATGGCCGCTTCTTAGTACTACTAGAACCTTCATCCCTTGATAAACGTCATTTTCTAACAGCTTCTTCCAACCGGACGCCCATACCAACCATCTCAGAAAAGTCACTACGGGAAATGTCCACCATTATTTGATAGTAGAATGAACCAAGAGTTCTCAAAAATACCTTGGTCATCTCCTTTTCTTCCATTAGGGGCATAACCTAGGCAGCAATATCGCGCAAACATTATGCATATTCCTTGAACGGTTCCTTATCTTTCTAGGTCATAGCTCTCAATTGATCATGATCGGGGGCCATGTCCATATTATACTTGTATTGCCTCATGAAGGCCTCGCCTAAATCATTGAAAGTATGGATATTGGCACAATTTAAGCTCATGTACCACTTTAACACAACACCAATCATACTATCTTGGAAAAAGTGGATTAGCAGGCGTTGGTCATCAGTGTGGGTGGACATCTTTCTAACATACATCATAAGATGAGCACAAGGACAAGTATTTCCCTTGTACTTCTCAAACTCTGGCACAATGAACTTAACGGGTACCTTCACACTGTGAACCAAGCAAAGATCACTAATATTCTGCCCAAACAATTATTTTCCTCTAAGGGCCTTCATCTCTTTTTGCATTTCATTAAATTGATCTTGGAAATCATTCATTATGTCATAAAAACCCAAGCTTTCACTAGGTGCAGCAACATGGTAGACTTCATCATTAACGATGAGAATGGTATGCATAACAGGTCATGTGGTAACAGTAACAGGTTGAGTAGGATGGGAAACTTTAATAGCGGGAGTATAACCTTCAGGAATAAAACCGCGAGGAATTCCCCAAAGATAACCATGGGGCATCTAGAATTGATGAGCAGTGTAACACGGTGGGAGAATTGGCTTGGGTGTTTTGCGTTTGATCGCAATTATTACGGATAGTAAGAGTCGTCACCGACTTTTCTTTTATTCGATAAGGAAAGGGTGAAAAGAACAAGAATGACCTTTGAGATTATTTCTTGAGTTCGCGGGGTAGGTTATGAAAAGGGAAGGTGTTAGGACCATTTTCATCTGTAGTTATCTACAGGCTCTTAGTTGCTTGCTAGATCACTTACTTTTGTTTAAAAATGTGCTTGTGGTGTGGGTTTTGAAAGTATTTTGAAAATATCTTTGTAATGGTTCTCGTTTCTATAAGAACGCGTACAAAGTGTTGTTTTGAAAATAGTTCAAAGAGGTGTTTGTGGAATGTGTTTTTGAAAGTGATTTTGAAAAGTGTCTTTGTAATGGCTCTCGTATCTATAAGAACGCGTACAAAAAGCTTTGTCTTTTGAAAATGTTTCAAAATGAAAGTGTTGGTGTATAAAATGTTTGTTGTGAGAAAGTGAGCAACTAGGAGCTTCCTACCTACTCAAAAGGTCTTAAATTCTTTTCCTCCTTCTTTAGATGTTGCTATCTTACCATTTATTTGGTAAGAAGCCCCATCATTGGATGTGAAGGGACGGGCGTGGGACGTTTGTATAGTCATAGAAGGTAACCTATGAGACGTTTTAGCAATATCGTTTTAGGGACTAGATCGTTTACCGAAGGCAACATTGAGGATCATCGAGGGACTACGATCTTTTATCGAGGGTCTTTGCTAAAATGCCCATATTTGAGGGACATGACTATTTTTCCGAGGCAACAAGTGATATTACCCTAAGGTTTCATGTGTGAATAGTGTGTTTGATTTGCATGCATTTTATCTTTGAATTTTAGGTTGTCTACTTGTTGGTTTTATCTTACAATACATCCTAATTACTAACATTTGTACAAAAGCAATAAAAATGCAGAAAAATAAATCCTACACTATTACAACCATATTGAATAGCAAGAAAAAATAAAATAAAGAAAGGAAAATGGGCTTTTCGATTTGGGCAGCAGAACCCTTCGATTCTGCTTCTCTGGCTCCCTTCGATTTGGCAAGGAAGTAGGGAAGACGTGCCTTTCGATTAGGCTTAGCCTGAGGCATGAGATGCAACCTTCGATTCTGCCTTTCTGCCTTCTTCGAGTGGGGCTGGAATCAGCATGGCCATCCTTTTGGATGCCTCTTTCGTTCAACATGTAGTGCCATTTTCACCTTAAGTCCTTTGATGTATCCTTCGATTGGGCCTGGAGTCAGTGAGGAAGCCTAAGGCTTCATTTCATACTTCCTTCCTCCTGTTTCTTTCATTTGAGATTTTAAATAGCAACATGGCCAGAGGCTATGCTAGCATTATCTTATGGCCAGGTTAATTATTAAAGCATATTTAATAACTCAAGAAACAAAACCAAAAAAATTAGCCATGAAAACAAAATAAAAGGGTGGAAACAAAAAGAAGAACAATGGTATGTACATGTTTGAAACAAAAAGAAAGTTTATTCACATGTTATGCCAAAAATGAAAGGTTCAAGGTTAAGAGTGACTTACCTTGCTTGAAGATGGGGTGTGTGAGTTGGACCTTTAGTTGCTGCCCTGGATACTCCTGGATTCGAAGGGAAGAAACAAAGGTGACATTTCTAATGCTGGATTCGAAGGAGAAGAAGATGTTCTTTCTACTGGATTCGAAGGAAAACAAAGTGTGGGGATTTTTCAGATTCGAAAGAGGAAAGTGTTTAGATTCTGGGTTTGTGTTTGGTGAGTGTTTGAGTTTTTTGAGAGTGTTGAAGATTTGTTCCCCACAGTCCTTGTATGTGTTGTCCAGCCCCTTATACATGTTAAGGAGCCTCTTATTTATAGGCAAGGCTGGCTGAAGTTTTGGAGGGAAAACAAAACAATTTGAATAATTTGAGTAAACTGCTTTTTATAGCTTTCGAGGGGCAGTGTTCGTATGCCATTTTGGTGCAAGAATGGGGCAGTATTTCAGGACTGCTGTGCAGTAGTTTTGGAGTGTTATGGCCAGTGTACCAGGCCTGAACTTGGCAGCAAGCATCTTTTGAATATTTCATCCTTTTGTTTTGACCCCCCTTCGACCAGATTCTTCAACAACCTTTCTTTTCAAATCAAAGTGTCCTTCGAATGGCTCACATGGGTATCCTTTGAAAGGGCCCAAATGGGTGTCTTTATACCAGGCCTATTATGGGTTCCTTCGAATGGTCCAAATACATGCTCCTGGGGTGGATCAACAAAACATATCATTCGATTGAGACATCCAGACATGTCTGGCAAGTCCTTCGAATGTGCCACCATGGTACTTCCTTCGCACGGCACAGTGTATAATTTGTGTGTTGAAGCAAACTATTTCCAAGGGAGATACTGCCCACTCAAACTTGCCTGCAAGGGGTCATATGGCCAAACGAAAGGGTGTATGCAAAAACTTGTACTGAAGGATTCACACGCCCCAAACGAAGAATGCATGCAGGGCACAATCGAAGCTTGCAACAAAGGAGGGCCACGTGCCCTAAATGAAAGAGGCGTGCAGGAGGCAAAATGTGCAATTGAAGGAGACCAGAAAAGAGGCATTTGCCTCCTGAATCGAATGACATCAATCAGGAGGCTCTTTGCCTTGTGGATTAAAGCTAGTTGAAGATAAGTGTTGCCCTGTCGAAGCTTACAACAAGTTATTTCAAAGGGTGACTTTGGCCTTTTACATGCTAGCATGGTGGGGAATTATGTCTTTTAAATTTTTGATAACATGCAGGAAAGAGGCTTGTATGGCCAAATGAAAGATGTACACCAATTTTTCACAAAGAGACAAAAAAGCTGGAATCAAACTTGTCAAAAAGAAGTTTGGTGCCTGTAGCGAAAAAAAATGTAGCGGGGTAAATCGGAGATCGAACTATTACTTAATTCATCTCGCAAAAGCAAGAGTCGCCACCGTGCTTTATTATTTCCAAGGGAAAAGGGGAAAGAGCGAAATAAAACCCTAAAATATGCAATGTAAAATAATACTTTCTAAAAGTAATAAAAATACAAGGCGTTTTTGAAAAGAGATCTATGGTTCGGGGGTTGGTTATACAATGGGAAGGTATTAGCACCCAATATATATATAGTATTCTATAGGAACCTTTTGAAATATCTGTTTATTAAAATGTCCGTTTGATTAAAAATAAATTGTTTTGGCCGAAAAGGGGTACGGATGGGTTTTTGAAGGTACGACGACCTAATGTCGAAGTTTTGGCTTAAAAGGTATAAGTTTTGAAAATATTGAATATTTGGGGAAAATTGTCTTAAGTTTTAATGAGATGAAGATATTCGCGTGATTGGACTTGAGGACATGAAGTCAACAAATTTAATCATTTTTCCCTTGGATCAAGAAGTAAACAGAATAACCATGTAAATACTGAATAATCAAACAGACAATTTAAGTAGCTAAGTGATATACAACCATAACAATGACTAAATAACAGACTAAATGGCGAACATACATTTTTGTATTTTTGTTTAATATTAATTAAAGCGAGGGAATTAATTAAAGAAAATAAAATGTTTTTTTAGTTTTTATTTTTTTATACGTATTTTTTGTATTAAGAAAAAGTATTATTTTAAGAATTATTAAATAATTTTAAACTAAATTAAAACTTTAAAAGGTTATTAACTTAAATCTAATTAAAAAAGGAATACTAAAATTATTAAATTAATCCTAAAGTTAACTAATAAAATTGGTCAAATCATTAAAATTTGTTTTAATTAAATTACACCTCCATTTAATTAAACTTACTAATTAACTAAATTAATAATATTCTAAAAAAAACTAATAGAAAGTAAATAGAAGGAGAGGTATCAAGAATCAAAAGGGGGGTAAATACTAAACAATTCGCATGGGCCAAAAGGGGTTTCGAGGGGCCCAAAACAGAAATGGGATGGGGGTGTGCTTAAGGAAATTCGCTGGGGCTTTTAGGCAGGGAGACGGGTCAGGCCCAAATATTCCATAACTTGTTTTTCTTAGGGCTAAACGTTGTCTTAGTTTTGGGGAAACAAAGGATTAGGGTTAAGCCAAGGGGACGGAGCGGCGCTCCTCTTCGTTCACGTGTTCTTCTTTGTTGTGGATTCGTCTTCTTCGTTCGTCAGATGTCTCTGCCTCTGAGTTCCTTGCCCATGGCCACCGGCATCCTCAACCTTCCTCTTCCCTTCAACGAGACGCTAGGGCGACAGATTCATGGTACCAATTTTCATTTTTATTTCGTTAGGGTTTTTGTTACTGCATGTTATGATCTTTCATACATTTTGATTCTGACTTCAAACTATTAATGGTTATTTGAGGTATTTGAAAAAAAAAGAGGGCGAAATCGTTACCTTTGGAGACGGAGGAAGAAAGGTTGGGGGTGCTGTGGTGGCCAAGACGGTGGGGAAGACGGCGGAGGCGCGCTAGCTTGTTTTGACCCTGGTATTTTGTTTCCTATTTCTTTGATTTGTGGTTTGATGATGATGTTGAAAACCCTATGTGATATTTTTCTTCTTCTGCCTTTGCCCTACTTTGCTTATACACGCTTCTTTTCCTTCTTCTTTCTGTAGGTTTGATGCTTTGCTTAACTGTTGCCTTCGAATACTTTTCCTCTCTTCTTCTTTGCTTTGCTTCAGTTGCCTTTTTTATTGGCCTATGATGGGATAACTCTGAGGCTTGATGGGTTTGGACATTGGTTTGATAAATTGTGTTATTCGGTATTCTGGTTTTTGGCTTTGGGCGTGTATAGCTGGTACAAGTTTTGGCCCTGGATGTTTAGGAAGGTATGAGGGTTTCGATAGCTTAGGCTTGTTGGCCTTTTGATATGGCTTGGACAGGTTCACAGCTTGGACTTGTTTGACAGTTCTTGTGAGGGGTTTGCTTCATGTTTTCCATTGAACCAAAACAGGTTATGGTTTGGAGTTTGACAGGTTAACTTGGCTTTTTGGTCATGGTTTCAAGTTCTGTGGCCTTGGGCTGATGTTACAGGTTATCGTTTTTTGAAAGGGGTAAGGCTTTGGTTGGATTGACAGTGGTTTATGGTTTCACAGTTTATGCTGGTTTTGCTTCAGGTTTGGCCTGTTTTTTGTTTCAGCAGGTTTGGCCTTTTATGAGTTTACTGGTTAGGCTTTGAAATGGTTATGGTTTTGGTCATGGCTTTGACATGGTTTTGGCTGTCTTGAACGCAGGTTGTGTGTACGTTTTGGTTTATGTTGCAGTTTGAGCTATTTGGACTCAGTTTTGGTTTTTAGGCTTCCACCCGGTTATGAACTCTCTACTTTTTTGAAGGGTTTGTTGTTGTTATAATAGGTTGGCCTTGAGGCTTATGTTACAGGTTCTGAATATTTTACTATTTTTTTGCCTTTGACCTCTGCACTCTACTGCTTCATTCAGTTTGTTTTGTATCCTTTTTCATTCTTTCCTTTTCTTGACTGTGCTACTGCAGTTTGGTTTTCTATCTCTTTTCTGCCTAAGGCCAAAACCTGTAAACCCACACTCTTTCTCTCTTCTCTCTCCTTAGTACAGTTTGACATTAAAATATGATGTTATGTACTTGTTCTGAAAAAGTAAAGCTGGAAAATGATGAGAATTAGAAAATACTTTGCTTGCATATTTAGTTTTAAAATTGCACATGTTTCTCTTTGTCATCTGCATTGTACAGCATGGAGCCTTTGTATTTTGACTTCTTCCCACATGCTGGATAGTTTACGTTGGACTTTGGCTTTGAAAATGTAACTTGACTTGCATATGATGTTTTGCTTTTGAAATATGCAGTGGATTTTGAATTATGCAGTTTACAATTAAAATGTGCAATTTTGACAAAAGTGAATTTGTGCATATTTTTAACTGTGCATTCATATTTATCAATAAAATTCATCCCTTTTTGTGAACCGGGAGAAATCCCGTGATTTGCAAAGAGGGTAAAAACTGATTCTAGCCGTTTGCTTTTAATGATGAACGCTAAATTAATCGTCTGCTTTTAATTATATATTCATTTCTGACTTTTCTTTTAATTCTTTGCAGGTAAAATCAAATGAGTATTAAAGAAGTATTGGATAGAAGATGAAGATTTAGAATCTTAGAAAAATTAAAATAGTTTTTATTTTACTTTAAACATTTTATATAATTGTCATTGTAAATACTTTGTACATAATACAGTATTTAAACAACAATTGTAATAATTAGAATAAAGATGAATAAAATTCTATTATTTTACCAGTTAATTCTTTTCTTCTTTCCAATTATTTATTTTATCATTTATAATTCTTTAAATTATATAATAACTGAAAATCAATTCCAATTATTTAAATTTAGAATGATAAATAATTAAATAAACATCATTGATCAATTAACTTCTCTTCAATTATTTACTTCATTATTTATAATTCTTCTAAATTATAATAACTGAAAATAAAATTTCAACTATTTAAACTTAGAATAATAAATAATTAAATAAACATTGTTGATCAATTAATAAACTTCTTCTCAAATATTTACTTTATTATTTATAATTCTTTAAATTATATAATAACTGAAAATAAATTCCAATTATTTAAATTCAGAATAATAAATAATTAAATAAACATCATTGATCAATTAACAAACTTCTTTTCAAATATTTACTTTATTATTTATAACTCTTTAATTTATATAATAACTGAAAATAAATTCCAATTATTTAAATTCAGAATAATAAATAATTAAATAAACATTGTTTTAGCATTGATCAATTAATAAATTTAGCATTTCAAAAATAAACAGCTCTTGACTTGAAAAAGTTGTGAATTTAAAATCTGCTTTGAAAATTGATAAAAATAGGTCAAAACCCTTGCAATGTAATGATGCAGATGGGAGATGGTATCTTAGGTCAAAATTTGGGGTACAACAGCTGCCCCTATTTAAATTTCTTCTATCCGGAGATATGAAGATTAAAATCTTCGTCTCGACGAGATTGAAGGTACTTAAATACATAACACGCAAATTTTTGCCCTAAGATACCGCCATTATGTTTGATATGAATGCAGTGATTGAATTCACAGAGAAAGATATTGTATGAAACAAGACAATGTTGGAGAAATAAACCACCGACTTCAAGTAATAGACTCTTGACGGCGAATAAAAATTTGAATGAATACGGACTCTGACCCTAACAAAGAAGGTATCTTGCATAGGCCATAAAACAGATTATTGACCCAAAAATATCAGTGAGCTCACAACTCAAGGTCAAAGATAGACAGAGAGTATCAAATTTGCTGGCGACGGATTACCGACTTCTCCAGGAATAAACCAGAGAGAAAACAGTCAAACAAGACTCCACCCAATGAGAAAGTAACTTGATTGGGGGATTCATCCTATCCAGAAATGGACAAGGTAGGCTAAATCAAAAATCATCCACGAGGATTAGCTCAGTTGGGAAATTTAGAAAGGAAACACATTTTCTGCCTAAGCTAACCTTCTACTTGGAAAGAAACATGTACACTGTTTGGATAAACAAAGTATACAACCCAAAATCAACGGCAAATGTGAATATGCATACTGATGTAAGTGTAAATGAGTAAATGAATGTCATGCTGACAAAACGAACAGATGGAGTAACTTGAAGACAATAAGATGTCACGACATAATAGATACTCGGCCAATCTTAAAAAGACGGAAAATAACTGGAACTGGAACCCCAAAGCAACGTCGGAGCGTAACATGCCACAAGGCTCAAGTCTTCTGAGTAGAAAAGTATTCAAATCCAATCTTCTAATACCAATAGACCACTGGCATGAGACAAAGCGTACCACACTTCAGAAATTGCCCAAATAAAGGTAGCCAAAACAACGCTTAACTGGAACAACTGGGGAGTCAGCAAACTTAGTACCACCAGAGACACAAGTTTACACAACCAACACCTCATGACGATTTTGAAATAAAACATGTTCATCATGCAAGGATAAAATTACTGTATTGTTTTGCATTTCATGGCTTGACCATCCTCGGAACAACTGTTAATATTCCTTTCATTATTCACGACACATTTTTAAAATAAGAATACTTTAAATAACTTTGTTTCAAATATTTCCGTAAAAATTAAAATTTTGCCCACAAAAGGTAAATGCTCAAATTTCATTAATAAGATGGTAGTTCGCTAACAACGCGACTCCAACGGTTTACAAAAGTTTGGGAAATAGTACATGAAAGAAAAAGGGTTACACAAAAACAATGATCACTATTCTCCCTAACAACTTCGAATTCCGAAATGTGTTCAAATGCCAAGACTGGTCTGACCAAAAGCTTTCCTAAGGCGCCCTTTTGGGTTTTCAACTTAGCAAACTGTCAACTCAAACCTAAGCGAAATACTTCTTGACTACATCGGCGTTCATGGAGCGCGGGAGCTCTTCACCGTCCATATTGGTGAGAATCAAGGCACCTCCAGAGAAAACTTTCTTAACGACATACGGTCCTTCATAATTCGGAGCCCACTTGCCCCTAGAATCAGGTTGGAAAGATAATATCTTCTTGAGCACAAGGTCACCTTCTCTGAACTCGCGTGGTCGAACCTTCTTATCAAAATCCTTCTTCATCCTCTGCTGATACAATTGACCGTGACACAAAGCTGTCAATCTCTTTTCTTCAATTAAATTCAACTGATCATATCTACTTTGACACCATTCAGCCTCAGAAAGTTTAGCTTCCATCAACACTCTCATAGATGGGATCTCAACCTCCACGGGGAGTACTGCTTCCATACTGTAAACTAGGGAAAAAAGGGTTGCACCTGTTGAAGTTCGAACTGAAGTACGGTATCCATGCAGAGCAAACGGAAGCATTTCATGCCAATCTTTATAAGTTACCACCATCTTCTGGACAATCTTTTTGATGTTCTTGTTAGCAGCTTCAACAGCCCCATTCATCTTTGGTCTATAAGGAGAAGAATTATGATGTTCGATCTTGAACTCTTCACAAAGCTCTCTCATCATCTTGTTATTCAAATTCGAACCATTATCAGTGATGATCTTGCTCGGGATGTCGTATCGATAAATGATCTGATTCTTGATAAATCTAACTACCACCTGTCTAGTTACGTTAGCATAAGATGCTGCTTCCACCCATTTAGTAAAATAATCGATCGCTACCAAGATGAAACGATGACCATTTGAGGCTTTGGGTTCAATCATTCCAATCATATCAATGCCCCACATATAGAAAGGCCAAGGTGAAGAGATAACGTTGAGGAGGGTCGGTGGCACATGTATCTTGTCCGCATAAATCTGGCATTTATGACATTTCTTCACGTATTTCCAGCAATCAGATTCCATTGTCATCCAATAGTAACAAGCTCTCAACATCTTTTTAGCCATCGCATGTCCGTTGGCATGAGTGCCAAAGGATCCTTCATGTACTTCTTGCATCAGCATGTCTGCTTCATGTTTGTCTACACATCTGAGCAAGACCATGTCGTAATTCCTCTTATACAATACCTCTATTGAGGAAGAAACTGCTTGCTAATCTTCTCAATGTCTTCCTATCTTTATTGGATGCCCCAGGCGGGTACTCTTGAGTTTGAAGAACACGTTTAATGTCATAGAACCACGGTTTGTCGTCGGTAACCTCTTCTACTGAGAACACATGAGCAGGTCTGTCGAGGCGCATAATTCGGATTGTAGGCACATCGTTCCAACCATTCACTTGAAACATTGAAGACAAAGTAGCTAAAGCATCGGCCATTTGGTTTTCATCTCTAGGGATATGATGTAATTCCACTTTGTTTAAGAAAGTTAACAATATTCTAGCATAGTCTCTGTAAGGGATCAAACCAGGATGACGAGTCTCCCATTCTCCTTTGATTTGATTAATTACCAATGTCGAATCTCCGTAAATATCAAGAATCTTAATCCTTAGATCCACTGCTTCTTCGAGACCCATAATACATGCCTCATATTCAGCCATGTTGTTCGTGCAGTCAAACTTCAATCTCGCTGTGAACGGGATATGAGTACCTCGGGGGGTGACGATGATTGCCCCAATTCCATTTCCATAAGAATTCATAGCTCCGTCAAATATCAAACCACAATGGGATTCGGGATCAGGTCCTTCTTCAGGTAACGGCTCTTCACAATCTTTAGCTTTCAAGTACATAACGTCTTCATCTGGGAAATCAAACCTGATGGATTGATAATCGTCAATTGGTTGGTGAGCCAAATGGTCGGCTAAAATACTCCCTTTGATTGCTTTCTGAGTGTGATACTCAATGTCATATTCGGATAACAACATCTGCCAACGGGCTATTCTTCCAGATAAGGCGGGCTTCTCAAAGATATACTTGATCGGATCATTTTGGAGATCAACCAAGTGGTGTGGTTAATCATATACTGGCGCAGACGACGAGCAGCCCAAGCTAAAGCACAACAGGTTTTCTCAAGCCTTGAGTATCGAGACTCACAGTCTGTGAATTTCTTACTCAGATAATATACGGCATGTTCCTTTCTTCCAGTCTCATCTTGTTGACCAAGCACACATCCCATGGAATCTTCCAATATAGTCAGGTACATAATCAAAGGTCTTCCTTCCACCGGAGGAATCAAAATGGGAGGTTCAAGCAAATATTCTTTGATGCTATCAAAAGCTCTCTGACAATTTTCTGTCCACACACATCCTTGGTTCTTTCGGAGAAGCTTGAAAATCGGCCCACAGGTAGCAGTCATATGAGATATAAATCTAGAAATATAGTTCAGTCTCCCAAGGAATCCTCTTACTTGTTTTTCCGTCTTGGGTGCGGGCATTTCCCGAATAGCTTTGACTTTATCAGGATTTACCTCAATACCTTTCTGACTGACAATGAAACCCAGAAGTCTTCCAGAACGAACACCAAAAGTGCACTTGTTGGGATTCAGACGGAGTTTATACTTTCTCAAACGCTGGAATAACTTCAATAAATGTTCCAAGTGATCTTCTTCAGTTTGTGATTTGGCAATCATGTCATCTACATACACTTCTATCTCTTTATGCATCATGTCATGGAACAAAGCAGTCATGGCCCTTTGGTATGTTGCACCTGCATTCCTCAAACCAAACGGCATAACCCGATAACAAAATGTTCCCTAAGGTGTAATGAAAGTTGTCTTCTCCATATCTTCTGGTGCCATCTTGATTTGATTGTAACCAGAGAAACCATCCATGAAAGAAAAGACTTTGAACTTTGCGGTACTGTCGACCAATACGTCAATGTGCGGTAATGGGAAGTCATCCTTTGGGCTAGCTCTATTCAGATCTCTATAGTCTACACACATTCGAACTTTGCCATCTTTCTTAGCAACAAGCACTATATTGGCTAACCACTGAGGATAGACTGATGTAACAAGGAAACCTGCATTAATTTGTTTTTGAACTTCTTCTTTGATCTTGTCAGCCATATCGGGACGAGTCCTTCTCAACTTCTGCTTAATCGGCGGACATTCAGGTTTCAACGGTAAACGATGCTCCACAATATTGTTGTCCAAACCTGGCATATCTTGGTAGGACCAAGCAAACACATCAACATACTCTTTGAGAAGCTCCAACATTTTCTCTTTGACCTCTGGGATAAGCAATGCTCCGACCTTGACTTCCTTCTTATCTTCTCCATCACCCAAATTGATCAACTCTAAAGGTTCTTCAAACGGTTGAATAATCTTTTCATCGTGCTCAAGTAAACGGGAAATTTCATCAGGAATCTCTTCACTATCCTCTTCTTCGGCTCTGAACACAGGGAATTCAAAGTTGGGAGAGGGCATAGGATCATTGTTTTCAATGGTTAAGTCATGGATTAATCTGCACATATGATTATGCTTTATTTTAGGAATCGATTTGTACAAATAAAACAAAAAGCTATTATATTTTCCTATTGCTACCAATTAATTTTCATTACTATTTCCCAGAAAAGGTGAAAAATAAAAACAGTAGTGGACAAAACAACATTTTTATTCATGAAGGGAAATACTTGAAACAAAGAGCCCAGACATTTTCTCTTTTGCCTTGGGCAGAGCAAAAGGATTTATTTTCAACATAGCCCGACACAAATATTTTTCGCCTTGGGCAGAGCGAAAATTTTTTTTTTAAAATAAAACAAAACATTACTCAGAAATGTGCATCACAACAGGAACATCAACAGCAATCCAGTTCTGGCAAACCACTCCGTGCGTTACAAAATCGGGCAAATCCTCTTCAGAATCGTCTCCTATTATAGCATCAACTTCAGGAGAAGTTGGATGGATAAATCCTGCGCTTCGGAAAACCTCTTGTATCGGACGAGTAACTACTTCCTGCTTGACTCTTGTAGACACGGGATGAAAACCAAGACCTTCTCCAGACTTGTTCTCGGGCAGAGTCAACACCTGGCCCCAACCTTCAGCCGAACCACTTTCAACCACTCGTCGCGCATCCTCAAAGAAGAAATAGATGTCCCTTGCTTCTTCACTTCATTATTAGCAACAGATAGAGCTTGGAATTGGGTTCCAACATCCTCATCAGCATCAATAAAAGAGAAAGATGACAAATGGCTTACCACCATAGCCTGCTCTCCACCAATCATTACCAGCTTTCCATGCCTTACAAACTTCAATCTTTGATGGAGCGTGGAAGTGACTGCCCCTGCATCATGGATCCATGGACGACCCAATAGGCAACTGTATGCGGCACGAATATCCATTACTTGAAAAGTGATCTGAAAAGTATGAGGACCAATTACTATAGGAAGATCTACTTCACCAATGACAGTCTTCCTAGAACCATCAAACGCTTTGACAATTACTCCACTAGGTCTCATGGGAGCACCTTGATATGAGAGTCGAGATAATGTAGTTTTGGGCATTACATTTAACGATGAACCTGTATCTACCAACACACTTGATAAAGTATCATTTCCACAACTTATTGAGATATGCAAAGCCATATTATGGTTCCTTCCCTCCTCCGGGAGTTCTTCATCACTGAAACCAAGATTGTTACACGAAGTAATATTTCCCACAATTGCATCAAATTGGTCAACCGTCACATCATGATCCACGAATGCCTGGTCCAAGACCTTCATCAAAGCTTCTCTATGGGCACCAGAATCTCTCAGTAAAGCAAGCAAAGAAATCTTGGAAGGAGTTTGCAATAGTTGGTCCACAATCTTATATTCACTTCTCTTGATGAGCTTCAGAATCTCATCATCCTCAGGATGTGGGATAGGTTCATTGGATCGGCCTATCTCAACCCTTGGTTCAACATTTCTCGCTGGAATTTCTGCCGGTATGGGCCTCCTGACTTGAACTTCTGGTCTCTTCAAAGGTACTGCTGCAAAGACACGTCCGCTTCTCGTAACTCTACTCACATCAGCGATGTTAACGAAAGACGGCCTTGTTGGTATAGGGACTTCTACCCCATTCTCAATCATGGTGGCATTATACTTATACGGTATAGCTTGGTCTGAGTTGTAAGGCACAGGACCAGGCGGGTAAATGATCAAAGGAGCAACAGGTGCAGTCTGACTATCGTAAACAATCTCTACTGATTCAGGCAAATTGAATTGTGGTATTATAACATTCACTTCATCCTCCGGATCTCTATCATATGTAATAGTGATAACCCTCTGGTCTAACAATTTTTGAATATCCTCCTTCACAATAGGGAAATCAACCTCTCTTGAACAAAATTCACAAACATCATAATCATGCTGATGCCTAACAAAGGCAAGTCTTCTTAAGCTCTAATGTAACCTGATCAACGATTCTCTTATGTGTTCAACTTGAAAAACTCGAAACTTTCCCGGACAACCTTCCACCATATTCACTGATGCTGCCCCATGTCGAGGCAAAGGATTATCTCTAACATTTGGGTTAACATCCTTGAAATACAAGATACCATTCTTAATCAACCTCTGCACGTCCGCCTATAGAGCAAAACAATTTTCAAGGTTGTACCCCGGTGACCCTTGATGATATTCACAAAACTGATCCGCCTTGTACCACGGAGAAGTACTATTTGGTGCGACAGGAGGAGGTTTCGTCGTTATGAGGTTATTTCTGATAAGAGCAGGGAACAATTCAGTATAAGTCATAGGAATGGCATCGAATTGCGGTTTTCTTGGTGAACGGTTCTGGTTGTTGAATGGATAAGCCTGTTGTCGAGGCTGCTGCTGAAATGGTCGTTGTTGAGTTGGTGGGGTTTGATGAGCTGGGGTCATCAATGCTGGGCGGACAGCTGGAGTGACTGCCGCAACGTGTGAGTAACCTATCCTCGGTCTCCCTGGGAAGATTGCGCTGACATCCTGTTCTTTTCTTTTTGGGAAAACACTTCCAAACTTCTTGATACTGCTAGACGGACTTCCTTCTTTAACCAAACGCCCTTCATGAATCCCTTCCTCCAACCGCATGCTCATGCTTACCATTTCGGTGAAGTCACTGGGTGCGCTGGCAATCATTCTTTCATAGTAAAAGGAACCTAAAGTCTTCAAGAATATCTTTGTCATCTCTTTCTCCTCAAGAGGAGGATAGATTTGAGCAGCAATTTCACGCCACCTTTGGGCGTATTCCTTAAAAGACTCTCTGTCTCTTTGGGACATCGCCCGGAGTTGATCCCTGTCCGGCGCCATGTCGACGTTATACTTATACTGGTGAACAAAAGCTTCGCTAAGATCGTTGAAGTTGCGGATCCGAATGCTGTCTAAACCCATATACCACTTTAGAGTGGCACCCGTCAAACTGTCTTGAAAATAGTGAATCAACAAGTCATGATCATCAGAATATGTAGACATCCTTCTCACGTACATAGTCAAGTGACTCCGAGGACACGAATCACCCTTATATCTTTCAAAGTCTGGCACTTTGAACTTTGCTGGAATCTTGACATTCGGAACTAAACAAAGGTCATGTGTGTTCTTTCCAAACAAATCCTTCCCCTTTAACGCTCTGAGCTCTCTCTGCATTTCTTGGAATTGGTCTTGAAATTCTTCCATTCTATCAAAAAGACCCAAACTTTCAGCAGGCTCGGCAGGATAAGTAGGTTCATTCAAGTATGGCACGGAGTGAACCACAGGAGCGACAGTTGTCATCACCGGTTGCGGGAAAGGTGTTACAGACGGGATTACCGGCGGCATGGCAGTTGTCTCTGGTTGAGGAAGAGACAAAGTAGGTTGAAACAAAGGTTGTACGACAGGCTGATACCCCTCTGGCACAAAGTTGTAAGGCATTCCCCACAGAAAACCTTTTGGCATCTGATGCTGAAGCGGAGAGTTGATTTGAGTCACAGATGTTGGAACGGTGACAATCTCGGAAACCACAGTAGTTGAAGTCTGAATCTCAGCAGCTGTAGTCGATGGCCGATTCTGAGCAGCCATCAAACTTTCCACCAGCGCAGTTAACTTTTCCATACCGACACGAAGGGTAGCGACCTCCTCACGAAGCTCGTGGTTTTCCTGTTCCAGATCTTCCATCTTCCTCTGACGATTGGCTCGAGTATCGTATCGATGAGATAGCTTGACAATCTATCGGAGTGGAAAAAGAAACAAGGATAAGACTCTAGAAAACATGTGAAGTGGAATGTTGGATGATGCATGATATGTGATGCAAATGATGATTCATTTTAACAGTTTTTTCAAGGAACTTCGATAATTTTGCACACATCAATGGTAAAGGAATTTGGAGCAACAAAACTCAATTCATTAATCAAAAGCGGTAAATTACAACTTACAACTTTGGAACAACAAAACAATAAATTACACTTTGGGATAACAACCCAATAATAAAAGCAGTAAACTACAACTTTGGAACATGAAGCCCATAATAAAGCAGTAAATTACAACTTTGGAACATGAAGCCCATAATAAAAGCAGTAAATTACAACTTCGGAACATGAAGCCCTTAATAAAAGCAGTAAATTACAACTTCGGAACATGAAGCCCTTTTACAGAGTTTTACAAAATGACATCAGTAAAATAAAACTAAGAACTAAAGATCACTCAGAATCATCAGATGGAGGACCAAATGCCAACTGTAACTGGAGCTTCCTGATCTTCTCTTCATAAAAGTCTTCCATCTCTTTCTTCTCAGCTACCAGTTGATCAACGATTTCCTTTTGTGGATTAGGAACGAGAGCAACGCTTACCGAACCTTCCTTCTTTCTCTTCCTTTCACTAGCATACTTCTTCAGTAAAGCATCCTTTTGACGAAGTTTCTCATCATGATCAATGAACCAGCCGTCTTGAATAAATAGCAAATCCTCCTTTTCTTTTAGTTGTCGAGCCAGGACCCGATTCTCATATTCAGACATATTATACTTTTCTTTCCAAGCATCTCTCTCGGACTTCATCTTAGCCAGATTTCCTTGGTATTCTCCCATATTCTCGATAGGGATATCAACAGATGACGATGCAACGGTAGGGAATAAAGGTTTCTCAGGTTTATAGGGCATCTTGAGAGCACAAGCCCTAGCGCGGACCCATTGTAGGTAAGGCTCCAAAGAAACGGCACCCCTATGTCCTAACATGTCTCTCCCTTTCCTATGGATGTGGCGCCAAGCTCCTTCGATCTCCCTCTTAGCTGCCTGGTGATCTTGTCCTTCTTGCAGAAAGAAACCACTCACATGGATGTTGTTCGGCTTGTCCCTCATCGGGTAACCAAACTGACGGCGCGCGAGAACAGGGTTATAGTTAATTCCACCTTTCGTACCAAGAAGAGGCACGTTAGGAAAAGCTCCACAGCTATCGATGATCTTCACGTTATAGTAAACTCGATTATACCAATCAATGTCAAAATGAGTGAGAGCCATAATTTTTGGCGCCCATCGCGGCTCCTTCTCGAGATCCCAGAAAACATCAGACCTAGGTAGATGAGAAACATACCACTGATACAGCAACGGTGCACAACAAATTATCATTCCTCCTTGATAAGAGTTTCGAAGATGGATGGAGTAGTAGGTATCTCCTAGCAGCGTAGGGATCGGATTTCCAATCAAGAAAATTCTGATGGCGTTGATGTCCACAAACTTATCAACGTTAGGGAACAAGAGTAGACCATAAGCGAGGAAAGCAAAGACGTCTTCAAAGGCAATAGCATCTTTTATCTCAGCGAAATGACGAGCTTTCCTCAACAAAAAATGCGCAGACAAGCCTCGGATTCCCCCTTTTGTAGTCATGTTCTCCTCTATCTCTGATTTCTTCAAGTGAGTGATGGTTGCTATCTCGTGAGATTTGGGTTCCTCTTCTAAGCCAGAAAAAGGAGCATAGTCGGTGATCGGCAAACCAAGTATGTAGGAGTACTCTTCTAAGGTGGGCATCAACTGGTAATCCGGAAAGGTGAAACATCGGTACAAAGGATCGTAGAATTGGACCAACGTATTAAGGATGCCTTCCTTCATCTTGCGCTTCATGAGAGGTATAATGGACCCATACTTTTTCTGAAAATTCGTCGGGTTCTCGATCTTAGGAATTAAACTCTTCAATTCTTCAATCTCGGGCTCCTTAAAACTAAAACTTCGAGTGTTTCTCCTTCCAAATTCCATAATAATAGTACCTGAGATGTCTGCAAAAATCATTCCTAAGTTCCTTAAAAAACAAGTTTTTTACAAAAAAATGTTGATGAATGCATGAATGAATGATAATGCAACAGTTACACACAAGTTCACAAACATGGGGTTCAAAGGTTCAACGTTTCGAGCATGGAGTCAAGGGTAAAGCCCACCCCAAGGTATGTACTAACGGTTCAATCACATCTGTAAGACAAGGTTCTAAGAGTTCCCAGAGTCTACATTCCTCCTTCGGATATTGCCAACGTCTTGATTACTCAATAATTAGCAATATTCTCAAGAGAAACTCATCCGAGCGTAGCATCGCATAACAACTACTTCCGAATTACTCGGTTATAGTCTCCGCGCTACACCTAAAGGCCAAGATGGGTTAGGGTTCTACGGTCCTCAATTTCTCTGGCTCCCAGGTCGAAAATAATAATGTCTTCCCGATTACTCGGTAAATAAATATTAAGTTCAAAAGGGCCTTCCATTGAGTGGGGGATCTCATGCCTCCTTCTTCGGGATTACTCCCTCAAAGTTAACATGACTGTACCGCCCGTCCTATTCTTAAGCGTAACTTAATCTGGGTATAGGATTCGTCCTTTGCAAAAAAACCCAAACAACCCCAATTTAAACACATAATCAAACAAAACAAATATAATAAAACAGATAAAACAAACTAGGCTTAACCCACTTAGGGATGGACCGGCAAGAGGTCAATCTTTCCCCAGCAGAGTCGCCAATTCTATAGCGATAAAAAATGTAGCGGGGTAAATCGGAGATCGAACTATTACTTAATTCGTCTCGCAAAATCAAGAGTCGCCACCGTGCTTTATTATTTCCAAGGGAAAAGGGGAAAGAGCGAAATAAAACCCTAAAATATGCAATGTAAAATAATACTTTCTAAAAGTAATAAAAAAACAAGGCGTTTTTTAAAAGAGATCTATGGTTCGGGGGTTGGTTATACAATGGGAAGGTATTAGCACCCAATATATCTATAGTATTCTATAGGAACCTTTTGAAATATCTATTTATTAAAATGTTCGTTTGATTAAAAATAAATTGTTTTGGCCGAAAAGGGGTACGGATGGGTTTTTGAAGGTACGACGACCTAATGTCGAAGTTTTGGCTTAAAAGGTATAAGTTTTGAAAAGATTGAATATTTGGGAAAAATTTGTCTTAAGTTTTAATGAGATGAAGATATTCGCGTGATTGGACTTGAGGACATGAAGTCAACAAATTTAATCATTTTTCCCTTGGATCAAGAAGTAAACAGAATAACCATGTAAATATTGAATAATCAAACAGACAATTTAAGTAGCTAAGTGATATACAACCATAACAATGACTAAATAACAGACTAAATGGCGAACATACATTTTTGTATTTTTGTTTAATATTAATTAAAGCGAGGGAATTAATTAAAGAAAATAAAATGTTTTTTTAGTTTTTATTTTTTATACGTATTTTTTGTATTAATAAAAAGTATTATTTTAAGAATTATTAAATAATTTTAAACTAAATTAAAACTTTAAAAGGTTATTAACTTAAATCTAATTAAAAAAGGAATACTAAAATTATTAAATTAATCCTAAAGTTAACTAATAAAATTGGTCAAATCATTAAAATTTGTTTTAATTAAATTACACCTCCATTTAATTAAACTTACTAATTAACTAAATTAATAATATTCTAAAAAAAACTAATAGAAAGTAAATAGAAGGAGAGGTATCAAGAATCAAAAGGGGGGTAAATACTAAACAATTCGCATGGGCCAAAAGGGGTTTCAAGGGGCCCAAAACAGAAATGGGATGGGGGTGTGCTTAAGGAAATTCGCTGGGGCTTTTAGGCAGGGAGAGGGGTCAGGCCCAAATATTCCATAACTTGGTATTCTTAGGGCTAAACGTTGTCTTAGTTTTGGGGAAACAAAGGATTAGGGTTAAGCCAAGGGGACGGAGCGGAGCTCCTCTTCGTTCACGCGTTCTTCTTTGTTGTGGATTCGTCTTCTTCATTCGTCAGATGTCTCTGCCTCTGAGTTCCTTGCCCATGGCCACCAGCATCCTCAACCTTCCTCTTCCCTCCAATGAGACGCTAGGGCGACAGATTCATGGTACCAATTTTCATTTTTATTTCGTTAGGGTTTTTGTTACTGCATGTTATGATCTTTCATCCATTTTGATTCTGACTTCAAACTATTAATGGTTATTTGAGTTATTTGAAAAAAAAAAGAGGGAGAAATCGTTACCTTTGGAGACGGAGGAAGAAAGGTTGGGGGTGCTGTGGCGGCCAAGACGGTGGGGAAGACGGCGGAGGCGCGCTAGCTTGCTTTGACCCTGGTATTTTGTTTCCTATTTCTTTGATTTGTGGTTTGATGATGATGTTGAAAACCCTATGTGATATTTTTCTTCTTCTGCCTTTTCCCTGCTTTGCTTATACACGCTTCTTTTCCTTCTTCTTTCTGTAGGCTTGATGCTTTGCTTAACTGTTGCCTTCGAATACTTTTCCTCTCTTCTTCTTTGCTGTGCTTCAGTTGCCTTTTTTATTGGCCTATGATGGGATAACTCTGAGGCTTGATGGGTTTGGACATTGGTTTGATAAATTGTGTTATTTGGTATTCTGGTTTTTGGCTTTGGGCGTGTATAGCTGGTACAAGTTTTGGCCCTGGATGTTTAGGCAGGTATGAGGGTTTTGATAGCTTAGGCTTGTTGGCCTTTTGATATGGCTTGGACAGGTTCACAGCTTGGACTTGTTTGACAGTTCTTGTGATGGGTTTGCTTCATGTTTGCCATTGAACCAAAACAGGTTATGGTTTGGAGTTTGACAGGTTAACTTGGCTTTTTGGTCATGGTTTCAAGTTCTGTGGCCTTGGGCTGATGTTACAGGTTATCATTTTTTGAAAGGGGTAAGGCTTTGGTTGGATTGACAGTGGTTTATGGTTTCACAGTTTATGCTGGTTTTGCTTCAGGTTTGGCCTGTTTTTTGTTTCAGCAGGTTTGGCCTTTTATGAGTTTACTGGTTAGGCTTTGAAATGGTTATGGTTTTGGTCATGGCTTTGACATGGTTTTGGCTGTCTTGAACGCAGGTTGTGTGTACGTTTTGGTTTATGTTGCAGTTTGAGCTATTTGGACTCAGTTTTGGTTTTTAGGCTTCCAACCGGTTATGAACTCTCTACTTTTTTGAAGGGTTTGTTGTTGTTATAATAGGTTGGCCTTGAGGCTTATGTTACAGGTTCTGAATATTTTACTATTGTTTTTCCTTTGACCTCTGCACTCTACTGCTTCATTCAGTTTGTTTTATATCCTTTTTCATGCTTTCCTTTTCTTGACTGTGCTACTGCAGTTTGGTTTTCTATCCCTTTTCTGCCTAAGGCCAAAACCTATAAACCCACACTCTTTCTCTCTTCTCTCTCCTTAGTACAGTTTGACATTAAAATATGATGTTATGTACTTGTTCTGAAAAAGTAAAGCTGGAAAATGATGAGAATTAGAAAATACTTTGCTTGCATATTTGGTTTTAAAACTGCACATGTTTCTCTTTGTCATCTGCATTGTACAGCATGGAGCCTTTGTATTTTGACTTCTTCCCACATGCTGGATAGTTTACGTTGGACTTTGGCTTTGAAAATGTAACTTGACTTGCATATGCTGTTTTGCTTTTGAAATATGGAGTGGATTTTGAATTATGCAGTTTACAATTAAAATGTGCAATTTTGACAAAAGTGAATTTGTGCATATTTTTAACTGTGCATTCATATTTATCAATAAAATTCATCCCTTTTTGTGAACCGGGAGAAATCCCGTGATTTGCAAAGAGGGTAAAAACTGATTCCAGCCGTTTGCTTTTAATGATGAACGCTAAATTAATCGTCTGCTTTTAATTATATATTCATTTCTGACTTTTCTTTTAATTCTTTGCAGGTAAAATCAAATGAGCATTAAAGAAGTATTGGATAGAAGATGAAGATTTAGAATCTTAGAAAAATTAAAATAGTTTTTATTTTACTTTAAACATTTTATATAATTGTCATTGTAAATACTTTGTACATAATACAGTATTTAAACAACAATTGTAATAATTAGAATAAAGATGAATAAAATTCTATTATTTTACCAGTTAATTCTTTTCTTCTTTCCAATTATTTATTTTATCATTTATAATTCTTTAAATTATATAATAACTGAAAATCAATTCCAATTATTTAAATTTAGAATGATAAATAATTAAATAAACATCATTGATCAATTAACTTCTCTTCAATTATTTACTTCATTATTTATAATTCTTCTAAATTATAATAACTGAAAATAAAATTTCAACTATTTAAACTTAGAATAATAAATAATTAAATAAACATTGTTGATCAATTAATAAACTTCTTCTCAAATATTTACTTTATTATTTATAATTCTTTAAGTTATATAATAATTGAAAATAAATTCCAATTATTTAAATTCAGAATAATAAATAATTAAATAAACATCATTGATCAATTAACAAACTTCTTTTCAAATATTTACTTTATTATTTATAACTCTTTAATTTATATAATAACTGAAAATAAATTCCAATTATTTAAATTCAGAATAATAAATAATTAAATAAACATTGTTTTAGCATTGATCAATTAATAAATTTAGCGTTTCAAAAATAAACAGCTCTTGACTTAAAAAAGTTGTGAATTTAAAATCTGCTTTGAAAGTTGATAAAAATAGGTCAAACCCCTTGCAATGTAATGATGTAGATGGGAGATGGTATCTTAGGTCAAAATTTGGGGTACAACAGTGCCCAAACTAAGCAGGAGATGAACTTGCCCAAAAGAATTCCAATGCTCAAACGAAAGGTGTAACCAAATCTTGCATCGAAGGAGCCAAAGTGCCCAATCAAAAGATGTGAAATCGAAGGAAACTTGTTTTTCCTTCAATTTTGTCAAAAAGGATATTTTTATCTGTTTCCCCCTTTTTAACAGCCTCCTCTTTAAATTGATGCTGGAAAATCCAAATGTACTTGTGCAAGCTTGAATTTTGAGAATCCTTGTGAGAAATTCCTTGAGAAATGAGAGGGAAAATTTTGGGGTACAACAACTGCCCCTGTTCAATCTTCTTAAACCTAAAGAGTTAGATTGGCGAGTCTTCCATTCGTGACTTGAAGGTGAAAGATGATTGAACACTAGAGTGCCAATAAATTTGCACTTGATGATATGGTGGTTGATTATGTAGGGAATGGGCTTAAAGATTCCATTTGGAGAGATGACGGAGAGTTGTTAGAGATGGGCTTATAGATTCCATCTAAAGGTGATTGTTGACAGAAATTAGACTAAGTCTAAACTTAACTTCAACTGGAAAAGAATCAGAATAAATCTTGAGAGCGATTTATCCGAGCCAGAGAAGATGTCTACTAGAAAAGAATCAGGATAAACCATTGATAGATTTAAACTGAACCAGCAGAGGTCTTGAATATTCTTTAACTAGAAAGCATCAGAATAAACCTTGGAGCGATTTATCTGAACCAGAGAAAATGACTACCGGAAAGGAATCAGGATAAACCATTGATGGATTTAAACTGAACCAACAGAGGTCTTGAATATTCTTTAACTGGAAAGCATCAGAATAAATCTTGGAGCGATTTATCTGAACCAGCAAAAATGTCTACCGGAAAGGAATCAGGATAAACCATTGATAAATTTAAACTGAACCAGCAGAGGTCTTGAATATCCTTTAACTAGAAAGAATCAAAATAAATCTTGGAGCGATTTATCTGAACTAGAGAAAATGTCTACCGGAAAGGAATCAGGATAAACCATTGATCGATTTAAATTGAACCAGCAGTGGTCTTGAATATTCTTTAACTAGAAAGAATCAGAATAAATCTTGGAGCGATTTATATGAACCAGAGAAATGTCTACCAGAAAGGAATCAGGATAAACCATTGATTAATTTAAACTAAACCAGCAGAGGTCTTGAATATTCTTTAACTGGAAAGAATCAGAATAAATCTTGGAGCGATTCATCTGAACCAGAGAAAATGTCTACCAGAAAGGAATCAGGATAAACCATTGATCAATTTAAACTGAACCAGCAGAGGTCTTGAATATTCTTTAACTGGAAAGAATTAGAATAAATCTTGGAGCGATTTATCTGAACCAGAGAAAATGTCTACCGGAAAGGAATCAGGATAAACCATTGATAGATTTAAACTGAACCAACAGAGGTCTTGAATATTATTTAACTGAAAAGCATCAGAATAAATCTTGGAGCGATTTATCTGAACTAGAGAAAATGTCTACCAAAAAGGAATCAGGATAAACCATTGATAGATTTAAATTGAACCAACAGAGGTCTTGAATATTCTTTACCTAGAAAGCATCAGAATAAATCTTGGAGCGATTTATCTGAACCAGAGAAAATGTCTACTGGAAAGGAATCAGGATAAACCATTGATAGATTTAAATTGAACCAATAGAGGTCTTGAATATTCTTTAACTGGAAAGCATCAGAATAAATATTGGAGCGATTTATCTGAACCAGAGAAAATGTCTACCGAAAGGAATCAGGATAAACCATTGATAGATTTAAACTGAACCAGCACAGGTCTTGAATATTCTTTAACTGGAAAGTATCAGAATAAATCTTGGAGCGGTTTATCTGAACCAGAGAAAATGTCTACCGAAAAGGAATCAGGATAAACCATTGATAGATTTAAATTGAACCAACAGAGGTCTTGAATATTTTTTAACTGAAAATCATCAGAATAAATCTTGGAGCAATTTATCTGAACCAGAGAAAATGTCTACCGGAAAGGAATCAGGATAAACCATTGATAGATTTAAACCGAACCAGCAGAGGTCTTGAATATTCTTTAACTGGAAAGCATCAGAATAAATCTTAGAGCGATTTATCTGAACCAGCGAAAATGTCTACCGGAAAGGAATCAGGATAAACCATTGATAAATTTAAGTTGAACCAGCAGAGGTCTTGAATATTCTTTAACTGGAAAGAATCAGAATAAATCTTGGAGCGATTTATCTGAACTAGAGAAAATGTCTACCGGAAAGGAATCAGGATAAACCATTGATCGATTTAAACTGAACCCGCAGAGGTCTGAAGGAAGTATTTGTCATGTAGATAGTCACCCAATCCTATTTCAATAATTGATCTACAATTGATTTGTTCACAGATAATTGTCATGTCTTGTCGAAAATTTATTGATGATAATTTTTTGTCGATTGATCTTTCCTGAAAAGGTAAAGAGCTAGTTGTATGTAATGCCATGATGTATGAAATGCATGGCGCAATGATGTTTCTCAAAATAAATGAGATTGCGATATATGCATTTATGTTGTCGGTGTTATGATGTATGAATGCAATGTATGAACATAGTAGTTGTTCTGTTGCAGTGTTGTTGGACTGGGGAAAATAAATCCCTGACTGCTGTTGGGAATGCGGAGTGTAAGTATTCATATTTTGTTGAAGTTGAAGTGTTGATGGATGGGTTTCCATTATTAGATAAATAAACTCTGTTGGGGAAGGGAAACGTCGTGCATTGCTTATAGACTTTGTGAAATCCTGCTGGGGATTCCTGTTTTGTTGTTTGAGGAGAATTCCGCTGGGGAATATTGACTTTGTTTGAGGGAAAACTCGGTGAGAGTGTTGATTCCTGCTTGGGTAAAAGAGTTCAGGAGTTTTAGTTGTTCGTCTCTATACTGGGGAGTTATCTCTTGATCAAAGAGAAAAGGATTTAACAACTTGTTGGGGATAAAGAAGTTAATTATTATCTAGTTTGGCTTCAGGGTTTTGCAGCAACTCACTGGTGATTTTAGAGCGTTCTACTGGGGAAGAGGAGTTGTGGTCCCTTGATTTGTGATAGTCTGGGAGGAAAATTCAAGCTGGGGAATCTTGTCGTTTGTTGGGGAAATAAACCTTGTTGCCAATCTGTTGGAGAGGTGTTTTCTTTTGGCAGAACTCCTCAAAGATTCTTTAGATCAACTCAGTTGGGGAGAAGTTTTTAGAGATTGAAACTCTGGTTGGGGATCACCCTAATGAAAAGGACTTCGTGGGGGATTTGTAACTTCGCCTAGTAGCAAGTATTGTAGCACTGCCAGAAAAACATTTGCTTGACCCTTTGCTGGAATTTAAGCTCAATGCCCCAAGTGATTGAGATGCAGACTTGCCCCTGGTTATTCAGCACCTCTCGAGAGATTTCTTGGAATCTTGACTTGACTGCCCCATGTGAGTTTGAACAATGACATGCCATGCCCCCTTGATTATAGGATATTTTCCATTGGAAGTGTCTTCCCATTTGAAGTGATTTTGCTTCTTGAGAGAGGTTTTGTTCACTGGATATTTGTCATGTGAATTTCTCTGTTGTCAAACAATTAGCTATATGAAAACAACGATATTCAAATAATGCAAATTTTATGCTTGTCTTAAAGTTTTGAAAATGTGTTTTAGCAGATAAAAGAAATTTGTAAGACTGTGAATTCAACTCAAGATTTAGAGTAAGCCTTACAAGATTCAGGATACCTTTTGTAACAGTATGCTTTCGGACTAACCCATGCTTCAATTAGGACTTTTAAAGGTTGTATCATGGTCTGGTTCACGGTTTAAAAAACAAAGTATAAGGCTCAAAGTGTATTTGTACCCGCCCGTTCTTCATGATGTTCTTCAATCCTAAACTCAATTAATTGTGCGTTTGAATTTGACGTTTTGGTGATGGTTCAGAAATTTGGAAGTTTATTTGGAAGGAAGTCATTTTTGCAATGTTTTTCATGTTGTCGAGGATTTGTAGTGTCCTTTTTTTGATTCATTATCCCTGATTTTTGCCTGACTGTTCTTTTTTGAGATTACGGTCAGCGGAATGCCCCAATTTTCTTAAGTCTCCTTCGTGGGTTTTGACTTAGTGGGCTTTTCTTTTGAGAGATAATGACTGCCTATTTGGTAGGGAACCATCACCGTATTTTGATTCCAGAGGAATGTTTTTGATGTCATTCATTGTATACGAAGTGAAAGTTTGCACTTGAACGCACGTTTGAATTAACTGAGAAACTACCCTGCCCCAAGTTTTGATTAAAGGTTTCAATTTGTGCGAAGAAGAAAAACTCCTACTTCTTAGGCTCAAAGGGGTTGACTAGGGATTATCTTCCTTATAATTCCAATGTTTAGGAATTGAAAGAAAGCTTGTATATCATCGGCAAGGTCAGTCCAAAAGCATACTGTATGAGATTATGGCATTGTTTTCGTCATCCTCCCTCTAAAGGCTTGCAACTTTTGAAACAAGAGTTGAATATCATAAAGGGAGTAAATAGCATAGTTTAAATAGAGTGAAAACGAATGGATTAATTCAAGACAAACATATGCAATGCATTAATGAAAGTAACCAAAGTCTGACATATAAATAAGTGTTTGAACAAACAAAGAAATTACAACTGAAAATTCAAATAAACAGAAAATTCCTCCGCCTAACTTGGTCACTTCAGATGGTATGTTTTTGAGGATGACAGAAGAACTCCAGCTGACCATCTTGTGAGAATTCCAATTCTCCTTTGTCGATTAAGTCTTGAATCTTGTTTTTCAACGTCCAACAACTATCAGTATCATGCTCCAGACTATTGGAGTGATATGCACACCTTTCATTGGGATGGTAACTAGGAGCAGCAGTGTTAGGATTCCGAGGAGGGTCCTTCAGTGTGACCAAATTCAGATTCAACATGTGTAGCAAGACTTGTGACATTGGAATGTTGAGTTTGGTATATTTCTTATTGGATACATTCCGTTTATGCCGATTACCCTATCCTTGTTGACAAGGTGGTTGTTGGGCTCGTGACATGGCAGCAATTCGGAAAGGTCCACTCTCCATCAAACCGGCTCCTTTTCTCATCGAAGGCTGATTAATAACGCAATCCCCAATTCTAGTTGTTTGCCCCATATGGTTGCATCCGTCTTGATGAAGTTTGTTGCCGAGGGTCCTTAGCTCCTCTTGCCCCCAAGCTAAGTTTTGGATAAAAGCCATCTGGCCCACCAGTTGTCCCATCATCTGGACTTTCATTATTGCCATTTTAGTTTGTAGCCGTTCCAGTGGTCATCCTTGTTGTCCTCAGGATTCTCCATGGTCGTGCTTCTAGTGAGGAGTGCTTTCACTTCTTCTTTCCCCTTGGATAGGTTCAAGAACATTTCCTGAAGTTGAGCATTTTGAGTCTGAATGTTCTTGATAGTCTGTTCTAGAGCCATCTCTACTAAAATAAACAGTAAGCAAATGAGAGATTTGTGTGGGAAAAGCCTGTCATGATATGATGCATGGTATGTGGATACATGTTTTCAAGGATCTCGCGGGGTAAACACAAGAAGATGTTAGAAGTTGAATTTTGATCAAAAGCTTTGATTGGAGAACTTCATATCGGTGGATGTCCTTCCACTAGAATCAAGCTCACCATGTCAAGTGGGTCGTAGCCCTTGACTCAAGTTATCATGCTTTGGTCTTTGATGGCATTTGATTTAGAGAATGAATCCTCTTGCCCCTTGATATGCGTCTGGTTCAACATGACTCTGCATCATAGGCCCTTGAGATCCTTGAAATGGTTATTGAAAATTCTATGGTATGATGTCATGATATTATGTACAAGTATGCAAAGCAAGCAAGTTGTTATGTACAAATAGTCATATACACACAAAGCAGACAAGTCCTTAGGTTTAGGCTTGCATGGAGTTTGTAGGCAAGTACCCTCTTGAAATTTAGTTGGCTAAACCTATCCTAGAAAGTAATCGGGTTCTAAGGAGTCTCATATCACTGACCTTTCTTTTAGGCATTGTTCTAGCTCAAGCATCTGAGTATTGCGGCTAGAATATCCCAAAAGTCCAATCTCAATGAGTGTAGCATCAAGTATCAACCAATCTTCGGTCGGAACCAAAGCCGACCATCTCACTATTTTCTAGTGGCTTAGGATTAGTCAATTAAAGGTTCTAAAGGTCAGTTGGTGCTTAATGATACTATAAGGAAGGCTAATGTTATCCTTAAATGACTCAAGGAACATTAGTACAAACCAGATTATCACACTAACATAGCTATCACTTCGTACATATCGGTCTATATTGTACAACCTCCATGATTTATTGCTACTTACCTAAAAAGGTGCCCCAGATCCGGGTGTATGATCTTTAACAATAACCCAACAAAGACCCAAAAATTTAAAGCAAGCAAGTCAAACAATAAAAGCAAGTAAAGGTGATCTAGCCCTAAGGTAACCCCACTTTTATAGATTCCCCAGCAGAGTCGCCAGTTCTATAACACGGTGGGAGAACTGACTTGGGTGTTTTGCATTTGATCATAATTGTTGAGGATAGCAAGAGTCACCACCGACTTTTCTTTTATCCAATAAGGAAAGGGTGAAAAGAACAGGAAAGACCTTTGAGATTATTTCTTGAGTTCGGGGGGTAGGTTATGAAAAGGGAAGGTATTAGCACCCTTTTCACCCTTAGTTATCTACGGACTCTTAGTTGCTTTCTAGATCACTTGTTTTTGTTTGAAAATGTGCCTATGGTGTGGGTTTTGAAAGTATTTTGAAAATATCTTTGTAATGGTTCTCGTTTCTATAAGAACGCGTACAAAGTGTTCTTTTGAAAATAGTTCAAAGAGGTGTTTGTGGAATATGTTTTTGAAAGTGATTTTTAAAAGTGTCTTTGTAATGGCTCTCGTTTCTATAAGAACGCGTACAAAAAGCTTTGTCTTTTGAAAATGTTTCAAAATGAAAGTGTTGGTGTATAAAATGTTTTTGTTGTGAGCAAGCGAGCAACTAGGAGCTTCCTACCTACTCAAAAGGTCTTAAAGTTCTTTTCCTCCTTCTTTAGATATTGCTATCTTACCATTGATTTGGTAAGAAGCCCCATTATTGGATGTGAAGGGACGGGCGTGGAATGTTTGTATAGTCATAGAAGGCAACCTATGAGACGTTTTAGCAATGTCGTTTTAGGGACTAGATCATTTACCGAAGGCAACATTAAGGGTCATCGAGGGACTACGATATTTTATCGGGGGTCTTTGCTAAAACACCCATATTCGAGAGACATGACTATTTTTCCGAGGCGACAAGTGAGATTACCCTAAGGGTGCATGTGTGAATAGTGTGTTTTATTTGCATGCATTTTGTCTTTGAATTTTAGGTTGTCTACTTGTTGGTTTTTTCTTACCATACACCCTAATTACTAACATTTGTACAAAAGCAATAAAAATGCAGAAAAATAAATCCTACACTATTACAACCATATTGAATAGCAAGAAAAAATAAAGACAAAATAAAATAAAGAAAGGAAAATGGGCTTTTCGATTTGGGCAGCAGAACCCTTCGATTATGCTTCAATGGCTCCCTTCGATTTGGCCTGGAAGTAGTGAAGATGTGCCTTTCGATTGGGCTTAGCCTGAGGCATGAGATGCAACCTTCGATTCTGCCTTTCTGCCTTCTTCGACTGGGGATGGAATCAGCATGGCCATCCTTCTGGATGCCTCTTTCGTTCAGCATGGAATGCCCTCTTCACCTTAATTCCTTTGTTGCATCCTTCGATTGGGCCTGGAGTCAGTGAGGAAGCATAAGGCTTCGTTTCATACTTCCTTCCTCTTGTTTCTTTCGTTTGAGATTTTAAATAGAAACATGGCCTGAGGCCATGCTAGCATTGTCTTATGGCCAGGTTAATTCTTAAAGCATATTTAATAACTCAAGAAACAAAACCAAAAGGATTAGCCATGAAAACAAAATAAAAGGGTGGAAACAAAAATAAGAACAATGGTACATACATGTTTGAAACGAAAAGAAAGTGTATTCACATGTTATGCTAGAAATGAAAGGTTTAAGGTTAAGAGTGAATTACCTTGCTTGAAGATGGGGTGTGTGAGCTGGACCTTTAGCTGCTGCCCTGGATACTCCAGGATTCGAAGGGAAGAAACGAAGGTGACGTTTCTAATGCTGGATTCGAAGGAGAAGAACAAGTGTGATGTTCTTTCTACTGGATTCGAAGGAAAACAAAGTGTGGGGATTTTTCAGATTCGAAAGAGGAAATTGTTTATATTCTAGGTTTGTGTTTGGTGAGTATTTAAATTTTTTGAGAGTGTTGAAGATTTGTTCCCCACAGTCCTTGGATGTGTTGTCCAGCCCCTTATACATGTTATGGAGCCTCTTATTTATAGGCAATGTTGGCTAAAGTTTTGGAGGGAAAACAAAACAATTTTAACAATTTGAGTAAACTGCTTTTTTTAGCTCTTGAGGGCCAGTGTTCGTATGCCATTTTGGTGCAAGAATGGGGCAGTGTTTCAGGACTGTTGTGCAGCAATTTTGGAGTGTTATGGCCAGTGTACCAGGCCTGAACTTGGAAGCAATCATTATTCGAATATTTCATCCTTTTGTTTTGACCCCCCTTCGACCAGATTCTTCAATAACCTTTCTTTTCAAATCAAAGTGTCCTTCGAACGGCTCACATGGGTATCCTTTGAAAGGGCCCAAATGGGTGTCTTTCGACCAGGCCTTTTGTGGGTTCCTTTGAATGGTCCAAATACATGCTCCTGGGGTGGATCAACAAAACATGTCTTTTGTACCCCAAAATTTTCCCTCTTATTTATCAAGACTGTTCTCACAAGATCTCTTTGACTCAAGACTAGATTAGGGTTTGGTCAGCTCAAGACATCTCATCTCACACTAATGACCCAAAATTAGGTTTTGAGTTTGCCCAAGGATTTTTGGGCTATCAATGCTTCATATGACTTTCAAACATCATTATGTACCCTTAAGATTACTCATGACAAGTGTCAAGCTTTGAACCACATTTTTGATCAGTCAATTGGACAGATGACCTAAAAATCAGTTGTATTGGAAAAAAAGTCAACCATGGCCAACTTACAGTCAAACTTCATATTTTTTGATCCACATCAACATTTTAGACTCATATGTATCATTTGATAATGTTTGGACCATAATCCCTCAAGAAATTTGATCAAATCATCAAAAGGGCAAAATGGTCAAAATTAGGGTTTTTACTGAGAAAGGGCAACTTCTGATTTTTGACCAAGAAAATGACTAATTGGTTTGAAGCATGATTCCAAGGATTCAATTTAATTATCTTGACCTAATTAGATGGTTCAAAATATTGCAAATCCATTGGATAGACAGCTAAAATTTGCAGTCAACTGATCAAAAGTCAACTGTATACTAAAAAGTCAAACTTTGACTTTTTGGTCAAATTCAAGTACCAAGGATCACAATTCATCAAAACATGTCAAAATGTGAAACTTTTTCATCAAGAAATCAAGGATTGAAGATCTTGTTTTGAAATTTCAAAATTTCTTAACTTATAAATTTTTCTAAGTATAGAAAATTTCTTATTTTTTCTCAACTTTAAGCCATTTTTTCACCATGATACAAGATGATTCAAAGGAAATTCCCATCATGAAAGTTGTAGATATCCAGGAAATCTACAACTTTGCTTCACACATTTTCCCCTAAAGATTCTTGAATCTCAAGATATAATTTTATGAATACATGCCCATGAACTAAAATAACTTAGTGAAATTTTGCCCTAATTTAGGCAGGTTTTTGACCCAACTTCATGGCAATTTTTCACCTAGTTCCAAGGGGAATCATTAAATTAATTTCAAAGATGAGTTATATAGAACATTGCAAGCTTTCCAAAATGTCCCAGAAATCATTGAGATCATTTTTGAGTAGGGAGAATCGAAGAGATGAAATTGGCAATTTCTCACTTTAATTTCAAGCCATTTCATGAAGAACAAAACTCCAATCTGAACCTATGTTGTACAATCTTCACTTTTCAGGCCTCAAACTCGTTTGTCACTCCACCATTAATGGATTGCACAAGATTTCATGCCCTAAAGCCAAGCATTCAATGAATTGTAGAAGAAAATAACCATTTATGGAAGAAAGGCAACATTGCCATTTTGGAAAAGCATGCTTTATGCATTTTTTCATTTCTTGAGCCTTGGACTTGTTCTTTATGCACAAACCAAGCCTCTAAGCCTGAACAAAACATGTTTAAAGCTTCACACTACCCTACAAGATCAGAACCATGCATCAAGAAGTCATTTCTCACACTTGCTTCAAAAACAAGAAATGTAGCAAGACATGTGATCTTGTACTTCTGAGCAAGGACAAGTCCTCCAATCTTTTGCTCTATATAAAGCTATCACTTTGTAACCAAAAGACGAATGCCCAAACCTTGAAACACCCTAGAATCATAAATTGCATACCAAGCTCCCAAACTTGCCATTTCTTACTTGTGATTTGAATCTTCTATTCCACTCGTGCGTTTTCAGGTCTTTTGCTTCCCTAAGCTTCCTTACCTTACAAGAAAGCCATCCCACACCCTAAAACATCACTGTAATTCCATCTTCTCCATTGTTGAACTTCAAAAACATGGTAACACAGGTGGACTTCTAGAGATCATTCCAGCCTCCCTCATGACCAGCTAGGCATTGCATTAGCTTCCTAGAGGCTCAAGGAAGCTAGCCTGATCATCACAGCATCCTAAAGCAAGCTCATCTCTAAAACACGATTTCCATTTTCAAGGTGAGTTTTCTGTTTTTCCAACTCTTGATACAGGCATAGTTAGCTTTCCATTTGTGAATATACAATGTAGACATCATTGCTATGAAGTTGTACATATCCATAACTTACATTTATTTGGCCTGAGTTGAGAGAATTTTGAGCTTGAAGTTCCTGAAAAAATTAGGTTAAGAATTAGGGCCATTAAAATTCTCTTTAATCTTGGACTTATAGTTTTAGTTATGCACATGGTTAGGATCGTGAAACAAAATGCTATAACATTCATGTTATCAATTTCCATTTTTGTTGAGAGATGAAAGAGTTACAGGGGATCCGGCTGGCTTGAGGAAGAAGATGAAGTACGGGGCTAGGAGTTGTTTTGTGTTATGTTTTTCTTATTTCACTTAAACTAACGGATGTACAGCCACCCCAGTGGTAAGGCAGCGCGCTGAGAATGCCAAGGTCATGGGTTCGAGCCTTGGTGCCTGCCTTCTGCATATTTTCTCATTTTTTTGCTATTCTCTCACTTTTTTTGCAGCGCTGGGCTTGGTCCTTTTGGGCTTACTTTTTTTTCTAATGCTTACATGCCATTTACTCAGGGCTTGGTCCTTTTGGGCTTACTTTTTTTTCTAATGCTTACATGCCATTTACTCAGGATACCCTCTGGCCCATACATTTTATTTATTTGTTTTATTTTATTTTTTATTTTATTAAATATTTTCTTAAATACATAAGATCATGAAAAATATAAAACATGATAAATTTTGCATTTTGTTTATTTTATTTTATTTTCACTTGAAAAAATATTTTTATTAAACTATATATTAATTATTTCTTTCTTAAATAAACTTGTAAATATAATAAAATTAGGTTAACTATTTTATTCCTTTTTTTATTCATACTTGTAAAATATTTATTTTTGATATATAATAACTAAATATTTTCATAAGATATTATTTATCATTTTTAATACAAAAATACACAAAAAAATAATACCTAAAGAACTTTATTTTCCCTTTAATTAGAAATTAGGGTTAACCATTTTTCTCAAGAAATAATTTCCTTTTTTAATATTTCTAGGATTAGGTTAAAACTCCTTTTCACATAAAAATAAAACAAAATCTTTTTCTTGCATATACATGACATTACATTTAATTTATAGTGTATCTTATTTATTCAAATATTCATGCAAATTCGATTTGGTTGTAATAGCTTAATTAGATTTATATTATTGCAAACCCCCATTGTGATACGGTGGGAGAACAGACTTGGGATTTTGCGTTTGTGTTTTCAAATGTTTCGGTTTAGCAAGAGTCGCCACCGACTTTTTATTTTATACTAAGGAAAGGTCAAAAAGCACAGGAAAGACCTTTGAGATGTTTTCTTGGGTTCGGGGAGTATATTATAGAAAGGGAAGGTATTAGCACCCTTTCTATCCATGGTTATACATGGGCTCTTAGTTACTTGTTTAGATCACTTGCTTTGCTTTTCAATTGTTTGAAATGGTGCTCTTCAATTGTTTAAAATGGTGCTTTGTGTATGGTTATGAAAGATGTTTTGAAAAGAGACCATCGTTGTGGTAACCTTTGTAATGATTCTTGTTTGAATGTATACAAAGGTGTTTTTGAATTTTTGACAGGTTTTCAATGTTTGAAAGTAGGGTTTTTGAAATTGTGTTTGTGAAGTGTGTTTGAAGATAGCAAGGATGTTTTTGCAAGCTTTTGATCAAGTAACTAAGAGCTATCTACCCTATTTTACTCAAAGATCTTTCTTATGTTTTTACCCCTTTTAACAGTGTTGTTTCACCATTGCATTTGGTGAACAACCTTGTGTTAGGATGTTAAACAGGACAGGCACGGGTCATCGTATAGACCATGATAGCAATTGTGTCAAGTATCTTTGGCAATTTTTCTCAAGGGACTTGATCATTTTGTTTAGGCAACTCAGATAGCGTCATCGAGGGACTATGATCTTTTGTTTGTTTTTGTTTTGCCAAAGTACTTAACATGCATACCATGGCCCATTTTTGAAGGCAACAAGTGGATAATAACCCTATGGGTGCAAGTGTGCATTGTGTTTGTTTTTTATGCATTTTTGTCTTTGATTAGGTCAAGCTATTTGTTGGTTTTGATTTTGCATACAAACCATAATTCTCTAAGCATGGCATAATTGAAAGCATTTAAGTGCGTAAAAATAAATCTAAGCCATTACAACTTTGATATAGGGAGGGGGTACAAGTTTTGAATAGGGGATAATAGACAAGAAATATAAACCCTAAGTTATTACAACCAAATTGAATTTACAATGCATAATATTAAAATATATAATATTTAAATAAACACAATAAATATATATAGAATAAAAATGTATTATGCAAAAAAAAGGCTTTTTATGTATGTAAAAATATTCTCAATGTAAAGAAACATAAGGAAATAAATAAACAAAAAAAAGGTTAATTTTATTTATTTTAGGATAAACCCTAATTTTCTTTAAGAAAATAATATTATATATTAATTATATACAAAAATATATTAGTATATACAAAAATGAAATATATTAAAAAAAATGTATTTTTTAGCATAACAAATAAAATGTACAATTTTTTTGTATTTTTATTCCATATTTTATTATAAGATAAAGTATATATGTATATATGTATATATGTATATATGTATATTGTTAAATACATAAAAATAAAATAAAATATTTACAAAAATACAATATATTCAAGAAAATATTTTTGGTGTGAATAAAAAATATAGAAATGAAAATAAGAGTATTATTTGCATTATTTTCAATTTTAAACAAAATAATATACAAGTATAGAAAATGTTTTAATACTAGTAATAATTAAAATAAATATCCAAATAAATATAAAAATTATGAAAAATATTTTTAAGCATTTTTATGGTTGGGAATAAATAATCAAAGTTAGAAATGAAATTAAAATATAAAAATGACAAAATATAAAGGAAATGGGCCAGGGGGTGCATTTAGCAAAAGGAGGGTGTTAGAAGCAAGAAACCAAGCCCAGCCCATCAACTTCATCTTCTTCCTTGGGAAAACAGAAAATGTGCGCCTGTCACACAAACTCGTATCTCCTGTATTTGTGATCTTTTGACAAAACTCAAAACATGAAACTTGTAGAGCATCAAACCACGAATCTAACCATATAAAAAACTTAATCTAACTCTCAAAGACCAGAGAGAATTTCTCTGGCCCTAATTTCTAACCTAGTTTTTTCATAAAGTTCATGGATGAAATTCTCTTAGCATGTTTAATATAAATGAAAATTGAGCATATGTATGGTTTCAGGGAAATGAGTACAACATCTTTTATTCACAAACCTAAAGTTAAATGTTCCTAAATAGAGAGATAGAAGTTCATGAAAAACCTGTTTCAGTTGGACACGAGTTGGACAACGCAGCAACTTTCAGTGAGGCTTGAGGTTCTTTTGAGCTTGCTTGATGTTCCCTGAACCTTTCCCAATGCTTAGTTTGTTTTAAAATGGCCTGAATCTCTCTACAGAAGTCAACCTGCACAAGCTTGAAATGAAAATGGTGAACATTGTAAATGGAGTTACATTTGGCAATGGAGGTTTAGGATAGCTTGAGTGAGTTGAATGGAAGGTATTGGAACTGATTGCAAGCAAAACGCACGAGTGGAATGTGTTTTGGCTTGTGATTTACAGGTCCTGCCCTGTTTTGCAAGAAAATGTGGTTTTTGTGTATAAGGGTGCTTTAGAGGTGAAAGGCTCGTATTTATGGCTTACAAGGATGTGGAAAACTTGTTTGGAATGTTAGCTTGGCTTGGTTATATCAGATTCGCAAGATATGGACTTTTGGCAAGTTGACTTGTTTTGAAAGAAAAGTGTGAAGTGAAGTGAGATAGGCATGTACAGGCTACCTCCAAGCATGCACAAGTTCCTTGTACCTTTTCCTGAGTTTTTGGAACTTGTTTGCTGCAAAGAAAGAAGTCCAAGGCTCAAGAAAAGCAATTTGACATAAAGTTGCCTTTATGAAAATGGAAGTGCCATCTTTATGCCCAAAATGGAATTATTCATTGTGCCAAGCTCTAATTATCATAATAACACCAATGTCCAATGTATTTGCATTCAATTTTTGAGTGTTGAAGGGTTTAGAGACCTGTAATTATGTACTAAGCTAGTTTGGTCAGATTTTGCAAGTTGTATGAACATGTTTTGGCCATGGTTACAAAGTGAGTTTTTGCCAACTTCAAGCATTCGATTCTCCCTAACCACAAATGTGTTTGAGGAGTTCTTGGACAATTTGGAAAGCTTGCAACATGTACTATAATCCATCTTTGAAATGCAACTTGATACTCCAATTGGAACTATGTGAAAAATGGCCAAGAAGATGGGTCAAAATTCTGCCTAAACTAGGGCAAAATTTCTCTAAGTTAAAAGTTTTAGGGACCCTTGTTCCAAAAATCATAACTTGAGATCCAAGCTTATTTTGAGAAAACTTTGTGAATCAAAGTTGTAGAATTGGTGGTGGACTACAACTTTCATGTTGTAAGTTTTGTTTGAATCCATTTGCATCTTGGTGAAATGTGGGACAAAGTTAGGAAAAATTAAGAAAATTTCATAACTTAGAAAAATTCTAAGTTATGAAATTTTTCAATTTCAAACCCTAATTTGTAATTTTGGGTTTCTTGATGACCAAGTTTCATAATTTGACACATATTGATGAAAAATGACCCTTGGCACTTGATTTTGACCAAAAAGTCAAAGTTTGACTTTTCAGTGTACAGTCAAATTTGATCAGTTGACTGAAAAAATTCATCTGTCAATCCAATGCAATTGAGATCTTTTGAGCTTGTTGAATAGGTCAAGATGATTCCCTTGAGTCCTTGAGTCCATGGTTGAACTTGATTTGCCATTGGCTAGGTCAAACA
Source organism: Vicia faba (assembly GCA_948472305.1). NCBI lineage: Eukaryota > Viridiplantae > Streptophyta > Magnoliopsida > Fabales > Fabaceae > Vicia > Vicia faba. Next base: position 1,203,460,208 of record OX451738.1, on the reverse strand, counting down.
GTCAAAATTGGCCTTTGCACAGTCAAAACCATAAAAATGACCATTTTGCCCTTTTGGTGATCTGATCAAATTTCTTGTGGAGTTGTGGTCCAAACTTGATCAAATGGTTCATATGAGTTCATAATGTTGATGTGGGTCAAAATTCATGAGGTTTGACTGTAGATTGGCCACAGTTGACTTTTTCCCCAATACAGCTGATTTCTAGGTCAACTGTCCAATTGATTGGGCAAAAATTTGCTTCAAGGCTTGAAACTTGGTATGAGCAAACTTAAGAGTCCAACATGAAGTATGAAAGTCAGTTTGGGCATTGAAGGCTCAAAAATCCTTGTGCAAACTCAAACCCTAATTTAGGTCAACAATGCAAGGAGGTGTCTTGAGCAGAGCAAACCCTAGCTTGGTCTTGAGTTCCAAGAGTCTTGTGATGAGAAATGTTTGATAAAAAGGAGAGGGAAAATTTTGGGGTACAACAGTTGCCCCTGTTCAATCTTCTTGAACCTGAAGAGTTAGATTAGCAAGTTTGCCTTTCGTGACTTGAAGGTAAAAGAGGATTGGACACTAGAGTGCCCGTAAATTTGCACTCGTCAAGATATTGTTGAGGGAATGGGCTTAAAGATGCCATTTGGAGATGGTAGAATCTTGCTGGAGATGGTCTTGAAGATGCCATCCAAGACTGTTTGTTGAACTGCAATGTTGTAGGTCAGAAGAATGAGCATCAAAACGGTGTCTGTGTCTGGAATGCATTTGAACTGTATCTGGAGACTGAGTATGTATGAGCAAAGGAATGCCGTCTGTGTCTGGAGCGTATCCGAGCTGTAACTGAAGTTGAGATCTGTATGAGTAGCAGAATGACTTCCGTTTCTGGAGTGTATCTGAAACTGTAACTGGGATCTGAATAAGTGACAGAATGACTTCCGTGGCGACTGCACTGGGGAGAATCAAACTTTTGGTGTAAGGGCCAGAAAGGCATCCGTGTTTGGAGTGTATCTGAACTTTGAAGTTGATAATTGAATCGGAATGAGAGATAGAATGGCCACCGTGTCTGGAGCGTATCTAGTCTGTATCGAATTGCTGAAGTCTGAATGAGTAGTAGAATGACCGCCGTGTCTGGGGTGTATCCATACTGTATTTTGACTTGAAATTCTAAATGAGTAATAGAATGACTGCCGTGTCTGGGGTGTATCCATACTGTATCTGAATAACTGTTAATGATAGCCTTTTAATCTTATCCTGAAAAGGGTAAAATGTTAGCTAAAACACAAAGTTATGTTGCATGATATGTATGATGCAATGAACTGTGTTCCATCAATGTTTATGATATATGAATGTAATGGATGCACATGTAAGCCGAGTAGATGTCTTGCTGAGGAAAATAAATCCTTGATAACTGGAGATAATGAAATCCTTGACTGCTGCGGAAGAAAGTAAATTCCTGGCCAATGCTGAGGGTTCAGAAATCTTTGATTGTTGAAGATGAGAAATCCTCGATGACTGCTTGGGGATTAAAGATCTTTGATCGTTGAGAATGAGAAATCCTAGGACCACTGCTGGGGATTGAAAATCCTTGGTGACCGGTGGGGATTAACAAGAGCTTTGACAACTTCTGCGGGGAATGAGAATCCTTCATGACTTTCTTGGGAAATAAAGGAAAACTCTGAAAATCTCTACTGGGGAGTTAAAACCTGGGAGGCTTCTGCTGGAGAAATGAGACCGAGAATATTCGATCTGCTGGGAAATAACTCTGTGGGGAGAATGTTTACTCGGCCGATGAAATCAGGAGCTTGGTTTGTATGCCAATCTACTGGGGAAGTCGGGGAACGCTGAATGGTTCTCACTGGGGATTGATAGTTGGAAATTTGAATTCGTTGGGGGAGAAGGTTTAGAATATTCTGGCTCCGCTGGGGATACGTATTTCGGGGTTTTCGGGCTCCACTGGGGATCAGGAGTTTGAACTCTGATGGGAACTCTGAAACTCAGCTGGGGGATAAAGTTTAGAACACAGTGGCTCAGCTGGGGATCCTGAATTTTAACTCCAAGGTTTCAGCTTTGTTGAGGATCTAAATGATGTACTATAGGGGATTTCTTCTGGAATAGCACAAAGATATCTTCCTACACCTTCAACCTACCAGTAATTATCCTCTCTCAATTTCGTTTTTTATTTGTAAGCAGTGATTATATTCAAATGCATATGCCTATTTAACAAAACTTTGGACGTTTTCAAATAAACATAAGTGTAAAAAGAAAGAAAGGCAAGCAAATTTCTGCACTTTGAAGTATCTTTGTATTAACTTTTGTAAGTATCTTTGTACAAAGGAGACAGACATCCTAGTAAGAGAATGTTGTCGTAAAAACTGAAAAAATTTATACAAAAAGAAAGATGGTTATGTGTAACAATTTCATGGGGTTCCCATTCTGCTATAGCCTTCACAACTCTGAGTATCTTGTCCACTTGCTGCTTCGTCCGCCGATAATTGGATTAATCAGAAGCCTGGAGCTTGTTGGTGAAGAGATTGTCCTTAAAGTGATCCGACGAGACATAGTCATACGCTTTAATTCCCTAACTTTTGCCTGGACCGCCCTTTCGGGTTTTCAATCCACCGGGAAACCCTTTTTTTCCCAAGTCTCCCTTTCGGGTTTTCAACTTGCCAGGTGTACAGATTTTTTTTTTATCCCTAATTTTTGCCTGAACCACCCTTTCGGGTTTTCGATTCACCGGGATGCCCATTTTTTCCCAAGTCGCCCTTTCGGGTTTTCAACTTATCGGGTCACTTATGCGTAGTATCTTTTGACTATGTCTGCGTTCGCAGGGTGCGGGAAGTCGTCACCGTCCATGGTGGTCAGAATCATTTCCCCACCAGAAAAGATGTTCTTGATTACAAATGGTCCTTCGTAAGTAGGAGTCCACTTGCCCCTGGGATCACTTTGCGGCAAGATGATCCGCTTGATTACAAGATCTCCGACTTGATATACCTGACGCCTGACTTTCTTGTTGAAAGCCTTGATCATACGTTTCTGATACGTCTGACCATGAAAAATAGCAGTAAGTCGTTTCTCGTCGATCAAGTTAAGTTGATCAAGCCGGGTATGAATCCAATCGTCTTCACTTAAACCGACATCCTTCATAATCCTCAAGGAAGGAATCTGAACTTCCATAGGTAAAATGGCTTCCATGCCATATACCAAAGAAAAGGGGGTTTCCCCTGTCGAAGTACGCGTCGTGGTATGATATCCATGCAGAGCAAACGGTAACATCTCATGCCAGTCTTTATAGGTGACTGTCATTTTTTGAATGATCTTCTTAATATTTTTGTTCGCGGCTTCAACAGCACCGTTCATCTTTGGCCGATAGGGAGATGAATTGTAATGATAAATCTTGAATTGTTCGCACAGAGCGGTGATCATAGTGTTGTTCAAATTTGTACCATTGTCTGTGATGATCCTGTCGAGGATACCATGCCGGCATATGAGGTTCTGCTTGATGAAGCGGGCAACCACATTCTTTGTAACGGAGGCGTAGGAAGCTGCTTCGACCCACTTGGTGAAGTAATCAATAGCCACCAGGATGAAGCGATGTCCATTGGATTCCGTGGGCTTGATCTCTCCAATCATGTCAATTCCCCACATTGCGAATGTCCAAGGAGATGTTAGAACATTGAGAGGAACAGGGGGAATATGTACCTTGTCAGCATAGACTTGGCATTTGTGGCAAGTACGGGAATGTTGATGACAATCAGCTTCCATGGTAGACCAGTAGTAGCCTGCCCTTAGAATCTTTTTAGCCATCGTATGTCCGCTCAAGTGGGTGCCAAATGTGCCACTATATATCTCGGTCATGATCAACTCTGCTTCAACCTTGTCCACACAACGAAGTAGAACACAATCATGGTTGCGCTTATCAAGGATACCATTGCTCAGGAAGAACTTGGCAGCAAATCTCCTTAAGAACTTTTTGTCATTGACGGAAGCTCCTTCAGGGTATTCTCGAGTCTGGAGATACCTTTTGATTTCATGAAACCAGGGTTGTTCCACTACTTCTTCGGTATTAATCTCATGACAGTGCGCAGGTTCCTCCATTCGCTCGATGGTGATTTGGGGAGCCTCATTATCCCAGTTGAGTTTAAACATGTAAGGCATTGTAGCCAGAGCATCTACTAGCTGATTTTATTCTCGCGGGAAGTGCTCAAAGGTAATCTGATCGAAATGAGGCAACAATGTCAGGACATGTTCTTTATATGGGATAAGATTAGGATGTCTAGTGTCCCACTCTCCTTTGACTTGACTGATAACCAAAGCCGAGTCCCCAAATACAACCAAAGATTTGATTCCCAAGTCTATAGCAGCCTTGAGACCAAAGATGCAAGCTTCATACTCAGCCATGTTGTTGGTACAGCTGAAGCAAAGTCGGGCAGTGAGGGGTGTATGGAAACCTTCCGGAGAAATGAGTACCGCACTGATAACATTGCCAAGTGCATTTGAAGCACCATCAAAGTATAGGGTCCATCGGGATCCTTGTTCAGGTCCGTCATACGGTATGTTACCTTCAATGTTGTCCAATGTCATCATGTCCTCGTCAGGGAAGTCGAATCTCATAGATTGGTAATCTTCGACGGCTTGATGAGCTAGATGGTCAGCTAGTACACTCCCTTTTATAGCTTTTTGGGTAGTATACTGGATATCATACTCAGTCAGGATCATTTGCCATCTAGCGATTCTTCCAGATAAAGCCGGCTTCTCGAAGATATACTTAATCGGATCCATCTTGGAAATCAACAAAGTGGTATGAGTCAACATATACTGCCTTAGCCGGCGAGCAGCCCATACCAAAGCGCAGCAAGTTTTCTCGAGCAGTGAGTAGGGAGTCTCACAGTCGGTAAACTTTTTTCTAAGGTAATAAATGGCATGCTCTTTTCGGCCAGACTCGTCATGTTGGCCCAGTACGCACCCCATTGAGTTATCCAAAACAGTCAGATACATGATTAACGGCCTTCCTTCGACGGGTGGCATCAAGATAGGAGGTTCCAGTAAATACTCCTTGATCTTATCAAAATCAACTTGACAATAATTGCTCCATTCAACTACCTGATCTTTCTTCAACAGCTTGAAGATTGGCTCACAGGTAGATGTCAGGTGAGAGATGAACCTTGCAATATAGTTTAAGCGTCCCAAGAAACCTCTAACATCCTTTTCAGTGCGGGGGGCAGGCATTTCCTGTATAGCCTTGACTTTAGCTGGATCAACCTCAATACCTTTGTTTCTGACGATAAATCCCAAAAGTTTACCAGACCTAACTCCAAAAGTGCACTTGCTTGGGTTCAGTCTGAGCTTAAACTTCTTCAACCTGACAAACAGCTTTTGCAGATGATCAAAGTGTTCTTCTTTTGTCTGTGAACGGGCTATCATTTCGTCTACGTAGACTTCAATCTCATGATGTATCATGTCATGAAACAAAGCTACCATGGCACGCTGATAGGTTGCCCCAGCATTCTTCAGTCCAAATGGCATCACTTTGTAGCAGAAGGTACCCTATTGCGTGACAAAAGTAGTTTTCTCCATGTCTTCGGGGGCCATTTTGATCTGGTTGTATCCCGAGAATCCATCCATGAAGGAAAATACCTTGTGTTGAGCTGTGTTTTCAACCAAGATGTCGATGTGTGGCAGTGGAAAATCGTCTTTAGGGCTAGCCCTGTTTAAGTACCGATAGTCCACACACATTCTGACTTTGCCGTCCTTCTTAGGCACGGGCACAATGTTAGAAACCCACAGTGGATAGGAAGTAACAGCCAGAAAGCCAGCGTTGAATTGATTCATTACCTCAGCTTTGATCTTCTCAGACATGTCGGGCCTCATTCGGTGGACCTTTTTCTTGATCGGTGGACAGTCTTCTCTTGTAGGGAGACGGTGAACCACGATATCTGTGTCTAATCCCGGCATGTCTTCGTAAGACCAGGCAAAGATCTCAACATATTCGTTCAACAACTGCACTAAACGCTCTTTGACACCTGGTTCCAGGTTGGCACCCACCTTAACCTCTTTCTTGTCTTCCTCTGTCCCAAGTTGATGGTTTCTAGCAACTCTTCATGAGGCAGAATAGCCCTTTCCTCTTGTTGCAGAAGTCTGGCTAACTCTCCCGGCACTTCACAGTCTTCGTTAACTTCGTACTCGGTATGATTGACTAAATCTTCAGAGTCACCGAAGGCTAAAACAGAATAGTCACCCATGGAATTCGGAGTGGATGGGTACCTTCATTTTGTGAGTGTGGGTGTGTGTAAGGGATAGCCATCCTTAAACAAAACAAAATGCAAAAGGAAAGAAAATGAACACAACAGTTTATAGATGAAAACGTCCAATGATTCATTAAAACATGGCATATGATAATGAAGAAAATCAAGCCCTTACAAACGGACCTATATGCCCCGGGTAAGGCATAAGGTGAAAATAGTGTACGAATTGTTTAGTTATTACATACCAAAATAGGAAATTGTTCAAAGATAAATTACTGGTTGATGAAGGTGATGGGAATGAAGTCCTTTGCTTCCTAGTTGCTTAATCCTCCTTCGACGGTTGGAAAGATCCAATCTTCAAAGTTGTCTTCTTCATCAGCATCTTCTAAGGCATTAATTCCATGGTGAGTGATTTTTACGGGTGGTCCTCCAGCCTTGGAGCGACGCATAGCCTTCTAGCCAGCAGCAGTAAAACCTAGTCCGAACTTGTCCGTCTTGTGAGGAAAATCAGGCAGTTGCCCCCATACTGTACTCCTTCCTTCTTTGATTACAGCCTCTGCATCCTTAGGAAATGCCATCCTAGACACAGGCTTGGAAATAATAGGCACATCAGTCATTGTTTTCGCAACTGTGACCTTAGGAGAAACTTCCTCAAAATGTTGGAAAGGCGTTTCTATGAATTCGCCATCCAACTCCACATAACGGAAGGAGTTGAGGTGACTTATCATGTACTCTTCCTCGTCGTGCACCGTTATAATCTTACCCTGAACAGGATACTTTAGCATTTGGTGTAAAGAGGAGGTAATTGCCCCAGCATAGTGGATCCACAGCCTTCCCAATAAGCATGAATATGAAGGACGGATGTCCATCACATAAAAGGTGGAGTTGAAAATTTTTGTGCCCACTTTGATAGGAATGTCCACTTCACCATGAACCATCCTCTTAGAACCGTCGAAGGCTCTAACAACGATGTTACTAGGCTTCAGGGTCAAACCTTCACAGTCCAATTTATCCAACGTCTTTTTCGGTAGCACATTCAAGGATGAACCGGTATCAACTAGGACATGGGCAAGTGTGGTTCCCATGCATTCTACTGAGACGTGCAGCGCGTCGTTGTGCTTCCTTCCCTTGGGGGTCAAATCAGCATCGGAAAAACCAAGACCATTATCAGTAGTAAGGCTGGCCATGCACTCTTGAAACTGGTCAGCCGAAGTTTCTTGAGGCACGTGTGCCGTCTTTAAAAATTTGATCAAGGCCTTAGCATGGGCCTCAGAGCAGAGTAGAAGAGCCAACATAGAGATTTTGGAAGGGGTCTGCCCTAGCTGTTCCACGACGTCGTAGTCACTCTTTTTTATTATCTTTAAGATTTCTTCCATTTCTTTCTGGGTGGTCTCGGGGATTACCACGGTCTGAGCCTTCATCCTGACAGGCGCTTCTAGTATCCTCTTACCCTTGTCGTTAGTAGCATCAGAGGGTCTGACTTTAGGTACATCAATTTCTTTAATCATCGGGCCTTGCACAGATGGCTTAACACGCACAGAAGCTTCCGAGGGTCCGAAAACTGCTCGGGGGAGAGCAATCTCCGGAGAGAAAATCCGTCCACTGCGAGTTATCTTTCTTGTTCCCGCAATGTTCCCTATATCGGGGGCTTCATCATCAGAATTCTCTTGGACTGGTTCAATCTGTTTGATACCATGATAGAAGATTTCTCCTCCGTAGTTCCATGGTATCGTCTTGTTAGATTGATACGGGACAGGCCCCAACATGGTGATTTTCAATGGCACAAACTTAGGATCAGGCGTAATCTTGACAGGCCTTTTGCAAGCCTTGGAAAGATTGTTGGAGATGATTATTATTGCAATGTCATTGGTTGAAGTAACAAAGGTAGCAGGAGTAGCAGGAGTAACAGGAGTGAAGGTATCAATAGGAGTCTTTTGGAAGAGTATCCCTTGGGTATCCATCAGGCGTTGGATGCCTGATTTCAACATTAGGCAGTCAGCTCGTATGTTTAAACAAAAGTAACAGTCTTTTCCATAGCCTGGGAATATCCCGGCTCTCATCAAATTCACTTTAATCACTGGTAACGGAGTCAAAAGGTCAGGAACATTGGTAACATGAAGGTCTTCCATAACGGCATGAACATTATGACCGTGCATATGCATTGGGGCAGAAATCACATTTGGCTTTTCGGGCGCATCGAATTCTACTTCCTTAGCGTCGATCAGGTCTTGGATTTTGTTCTTAAGAGCCCAACAGTTGTTGGTATCATGTCCTACACTGTCAGAGTGGTAAGCACATTTTGCATTGGAGTGGTAATATGGAGAGGAGGTATTAGGGTTCTTTGGCGCTTCTTTCAAAGTGGTGAAATTCAGCTTTAGCAAATGAGGGAGTACTTGAGCTGGTGTCATGTTGATTCGGGTGAACTGCCGTTGTGGCCTTTCTACCCGTTGCTGATTAGGTCTTGGTTGATTGCTGCGAGGTTGATCATTTGAAGAGTTTTGGATCATTACAGCCCCTACCGTTGGTCGGCGCCCCATTCCTTCTTGGCTTTTCTGAGAATAAACAGCAGAGGCTTCCTTCTTAGCTAGGAAGGTCTTCTTAACAGCGGTGGACGCGGAGGCATCTATCTGAATCTTACCACTTTTAATGTCGGCCTCGACCCTTTCACTGGTCAAAATTAACTCGATGAATCCTGCAGAGGAACTCCCGATTAAATGATTGAAGAAAGGGCCAGATAGGGTCCCTAAAAACATGTCGACCAGCTCTCTATCCGACAATGGTGGTTACACCCTTCCAGCCAGATCACGCCACTTCTGCGTATACTCTTTAAATCCCTCATTAGAAGCCATACCCATAATCTGTAGTTGAGTACGAGTGGGCGCTAAATCAGCATTGTATTGGTATTGCCGATAGAAAGCAGCAGCTAAATATTCCCAGTTATGAACCCCAGACCTCTCAAGTTGATAGAACCAGTCCAATTGTGTGCCTGACAAACTGTCTTGGAAAAAATGGACCCAAAGATCCTTATCAGATGAGTGGGGTTGGATCTTTCGGACGTAGAATCTTAGGTGTATCTTTCGACATGACAGGCCATCATACTTTGCAAATGTAAGAACTTTGAACTTGGGAGGAATGACGATCCCAGCGACCAACCCTAGTTCTTCGAAATCTAAACCGGGTACCCTCTGCAACTCCATGGCTGCCAACCGATCCTCAAGATTTTTAAATTTAACATCCGCCGGGGGATATTGTTGTTCGGAGTAATCTTCGTCTTCTTCCTCTTCCTCTTCTTCTCCTTCAACTTCAGATTCAGAAGGCATTGCAGCTCCTTTCCCTTTACCAGCCCCTTCATCAGAAGTCGTCGAGGGGATTTCGAGAACTTTTCTAGCATTTCTTTCAAACCTTGTTCCCATGATGACTACACCAGGCCTTTTCTTCTTTTTCTCTTTATCTTTCTCCAACAGTGCTTTAAGGTCATCTTGACCCTTTGCTAAGGTCATGAGGAGTTGCTGGAATTGAGAGTTCTGTGCTTGCAGATCCTTAACTGTCTGCTCCAAATCCATCTTGCTGAAATAAACAGCAGAGAGATAAGGAAACCTGGTGTGAAGACCTGTTTATGCATATGATGAATTATATGTTATTCATGTAATGCATTCAAGGATTCAGAAATTCAAATTTGTTGCAAACAAAAAGAACACACGTCATATTAAGAAGAAATTTGTTAGTACATAAGTTCCCCATGGGAAAAATATTACAAAATTCTTAATGTCAAAAGACATTGCACATCCTCTTTGGTGCGATGTAAGTGTTGAGAGTTTCCTCCTCGTGAAGTCGGCGGGTAAGCTCCAAAACCTTCTTCTCACTGGCATAGAAGCTGGCTTCAAAAGTATTATGTTCTTCTTTGAGTTGGATCCAACTCTTTTGCAATTCTTCCAATGATGTTGGCATGTCTGGATGTAGGAGGGTGTATGGAACCTCTCCTTCCATAACAGGCTCTTTGATCACGGGGAGAATGTGAGGATATGGCATCATAAGATTTTGGGCGCGGGTTCGTACCCACTTGAGGTAAGGCTCGAGGGGGATGGAATTCTTGTGCCCTAGTGTCTTACTATCCACTTTGTTGGGCATCCTCCAAGCTCTGATGAACCTTTGTCGAATCCTTGCGCATCGTTGTCGAATTCAAAAACCAAGTCAGGGATCAACATATCATGAGGACCATACCTTCTAGCATATCCAAACTGCCTTAGAGCTAAACAGGGGTAGTAGGTAATGCCTCCCCTAATGCCAAGTAGTGGGACATTAGGGAATTCCCCACAACGATCAATGATGATGACATTTTCTCTAGACCGAGAACACCAATGAACATCAGAATGTGTGAGGGTCATCAACCGTTGTGACCACCTTAAGCCCTGCTCATTCTTCAAAATTGATTGTGGAAGGTGAGAAATAAACCACCTTGCTAGGAGAGGAGTACAGCACATGAGAACACCTCTTTTCCTCATTGTTCGTGTGTAAAATGAGTGTAGGATGTCCCCAAGCAATGTAGGCACAGGGTTCTGAGATATGAAATTCTTGACAGTATTCACATCTATAAGCTGATCAGGGTTTGGGAACAATACCAACCCATAGATGAGAAGTGCTACAATCTCCTCAAAAGCTTGTAGATCTAGAGAATTCTAACATTCTTGTGCCTTCTCCAACAGGAATTTTGCCAAGAAACCCCTGACACCACTTCTGGTTTCCCAATGACCCTTGATATCAGATGGTTGCAAGTGTAATGCTTGAGCAACATCTTCAGGCTTTGGTTCTTTTTCCGTACCGTTGTAGGGTAGTTGATGAAGGATAGGAATCCTCAGAAGTTGAGAAAATTCCTCCAAAGTAGGTACTAGTTGGTAATCATGGAATGTGAAACAGTGGTGTAGGGGGTCAAAGAACTGGAAGAGAACTTTCACCATGTCTTCTTCAATGTTGGAGTTGACCAAGTTGAGAAGCCTACCATGTCTTTCACTGAAAAGAGAATTCTCGGGAATTCTAGAAGTAAGCTCCTTGAGTTGAGGAGGGGTTCTCACAAGGTTGACTTGAATTGTTTTCCTGCGAAGAGATTCCATGACCTATAAAACAAGAACAAAGATGAAGATCCAAACCCTTGAAATGGTTAAGGGATTCATATGATGCTTTATGATGTTATGATGTATGCACAAACATATGTACAAACAAGTCACACAAGATCCTAGTTTCAGGCTTGCATGAGGTTTCATAGGTAAGTACCCTCTTGAAGTTAGTTGGCTCAACATGTCCTATAAATAGTAACCGGGTTCTAAGGAGCTCAATATCACTAGATTATTTTCTGTGTTCATTGTTTCGGTTTAGCCACTTAACTGGCGACCAAAATATTCCAAGAAAACAACCCTCAATGAGTATAGTATCGAGTATCTACCAACTTCGGACTGTACCAAAGCCGGTCATCTCACTACCCCTAAAAAAGGCCAAGATGGTCAAGTAAGGTTCTAAGAGTTCATTAGTGCTTCATGACATCACTCAGTGGCCCCGTATTCTCTTTGATTGACTCAAAGGCTACCGGTACTCACAAATATTTCGCACTAATATAGCTATTGCTTCAACCATGTCGATATACCCCGCACAGTTTCCACAACGTATTGCTATTTACTTATGAATGTTTCCCAAATCCGGGTAGAGGATTTCAAGCTCAAACAAGAGAACCAAATGTAAAGCAAACAAAGCAATCAAGATAAGCATGCAAAGGTGATCTAAGCCCTAAGGTTACTCCACTTTTAAGTTTTCCCCAGCAGAGTCGCCAGTTCTGTGATACGGTAGGAGAACTGACTTGGGATTTTGCGTTTGTGTTTGCAAATGTTTCGGTTTAGCAAGAGTTGCCACCGACTTTTTATTTTATCCTAAGGAAAGGTCAAAAAGCACAGGAAAGACCTTTGAGATGTTTTCTTGGGTTCGGGGAGTAGATTATAGAAAGGGAAGGTATTAGCGCCCTTTCTATCCATGGTTATCCATGGGCTCTTAGTTACTTATTTAGATCACTTGCTTTGCTTTTCAATTGTTTGAAATGGTGCTCTTCAATTGTTTGAAATGGTGCTTTGTGTGTGGTTTTGAAAGATGTTTTGAAAAGAGACCATCGTTGTGGTAACCTTTGTAATGATTCTTGTTTGAATGTATACAAAGGTGTTTTTGTCTTTTTGACAGGTTTTCAATGTTTAAAAGTAGGGTTTTTGAAATTGTGTTTGTGAAATGTGTTTGAAGATAGCAAGGATGTTTTTGCAAGCTTTTGATCAAGTAACTAAGAGCTATCTACCCTATTTTACTCAAAGATCTTTCTTATGTTTTTACCCCTTTTAACAGTGTTGTTTCACCATTGTATTTGGTGAACAACCTTGTGTTAGGATGTTAAACGGGACAGGCACGGGTCATCGTATAGACCATGATAGCAATTGTGTCAAGTATCTTCGGCAATTTTTCTCAAGGGACTTGATCATTTTGTTTAGGCAACTCAGATAGCGTCATCGAGGGACTATGATCTTTTGTTTGTTTTTGTTTTTCCAAAGTACTTAACATGCATACCATGGCCCATTTTTGAAGGCAACAAGTGGATTGTAACCCTAGGGGTGCAAGTGTGCATTGTGTTTGTTTTTTATGCATTTTTGTCTTTGATTAGGTTAAGCTATTTGTTGGTTTTGATTTTGCATACAAACCCTAATTCTCTAAGCATGGCATAATTGAAAGCATTTAAGTGCGTAAAAATAAATCTAAGCTATTACAACTTTGATATTGGGAGGGGGTACAAGTTTTGAATAGGGGATAATAGACAAGAAATATAAATCCTAAGTTATTACAACCAAATTGAATTTACAATGCATAGTATTAAAATATATAATATTTAAATAAACACAATAAATATATATAGAATAAAAATGTATTATGCAAAAAAAAGGTTTTTTATGTATGTAAAAATATTCTCAATGTAAATAAACATAAGGAAATAAATAAACAAAAAAAAAGGTTAATTTTATTTATTTTAGGGTAAACCCTAATTTTCTTTAAGAAAATAATATTATATATTAATTATATAGAAAAATATATTAATATATACAAAAATGAAATATATTTAAAAAAATGTATTTTTTAGCATAACAAATAAAATGTACTATTTTTTTGTATTTTTATTCCATATTTTATTATAAGATAAAGTATATATGTATATATGTATATATGTATATATGTTAAATACATAAAAATAAAATAAAATATTTACAAAAATACAATATATTCAAGAAAATATTTTTTGTGTGAATAAAAAATATAGAAATGGAAATAAGAGTATTATTTGCATTATTTTCAAGTTTAAACAAAATAATATACAAGTATAGAAAATGTTTTAATACTAGTAATAATTAAAATAAATATCCAAATAAACGTAAAAATTATGAAAAATATTTTTAAGCATTTTTTATGGTTGGGAATAAATAATCAAAGTCGGAAATGAAATTAAAATATAAAGGAAATGGGCCAGGGGGTGCATTTAGCAAAAGGAGGGTGTTAGAAGCAAGAAACCAAGCCCAGCCCATCAGCTTCATCTTCTTCCTTGGGACAACAGAAAACGCGCGCCTGTCTCACAAACTCGTATCTCCTATATTTGTGATCTTTTGATAAAACTCAAAACATGAAACTTGTAGAGCATCAAACCACGAATCTAACCATATAAAAAACTTAATCTAACTCTCAAAGACCAGAGAGAATTTATCTGGCCCTAATTTCTAACCTAGTTTTTTCAGAAAGTTCATGGATGAAATTCTCTTAGCATGTTTAATATAAATGAAAACTGAGCATATGTATGGTTTCAGGGCAATGAGTACAACATCTTTTATTCATAAACCTAAAGTTAAATGTTCTTAAATAGAGAGATAGAAGTTCATGAAAACATGTTTCAGTTGGACACACGTTGGACAATGCAGCAAATTTTAGTGAGGCTTGAGGTTCTTTTGAGCTTGCTTGATGTTCCCTGAACCTTTCCCAATGCTTAGTTTATTTTGAAATGGCCTGAATCTCTCTATAGAAGTCAACCTGCACAAGCTTGAAATGAAAATGGTGAACACTATAAATGGAGTTACAGTTGGAAATGGAGGTTTGGGATAGCTTGAGTGAGTTGAATGGAAGGTATTGGAACTAATTTCAAGCAAAACGCACGAGTGGAATGTGTTTTGGCTTGTGATTTGCAGGTCCTGCCCTGTTTTGCAAGAAAATGTGTTTTTCGTGTATAAGGGTGCTTTAGAGGTGAAAGGCTCGTGTTTCTGGCTTACAAGGATGTGGAAAACTTGTTTGGAATGTTAGCTTGACTTGGTTATATCAGATTCACAAGATATGGACTTTTGGCAAGTTGACTTGTTTCGAAAGAAAAGTGTGAAGTGAAGTGACATAGGCCTATACAGGCTACCTCCAAGCATGCACAAGTTCCTTGTACCTTTGCCTGAGTTTGTGGAACTTGTTTGCTGCAAAGAAAGAAGTCCAAGGCTCAAGAAAAGCAATTTGACATAAAGTTACCTTTATGAAAATGGAAGTGCCATCTTTATGCCCAAAATGGAATTATTCATTGTGCCAAGCTCTAATGATCAGAATAAAACTAATGTCCAAAGTATTTGCATTCAATTTTTGAGTGTTGAAGGGTTTAGAGACCTGTAATTATGTACTAAGCTAGTTTGGTCAGATTTTGCAATTTGTATGAACATGTTTTGGCCATGGTTACAAAGTGAGTTTTTGCCAACTTCAAGCATTCGATTCTCCCTAACCACAAATGTGTTTGAGGATTTCTTGGACAATTTGGAAATCTTGAAACATTTACTATAATCCATCTTTGAAATGCAACTTGAGACTCCAATTGGAACTATGTGAAAAATGGCCAAGAAGATGGGTCAAAATCCTGCCTAAACTAGGGCAAAATTTCTCTAAGTTAAAAGTTTTAGGGACCCTTGTTTCAAAAATCATAACTTGAGATCCAAGCTTCTTTTGAGAAAACTTTGTGAATAAAAGTTGTAGAATTTGTGGTGGACTACAACTTTCATGTTGTAAGTTTTGTTTGAATCCATTGGCATCTTGGTGAAAATGTGGGACAAAGTTAGGAAAAATTAAGAAAATTTCATAACTTAGAAAAATTATAAGTTATGAAATTTTTCAATTTCAAACCCTAATTTGTAATTTTGGGTTTCTTGATGACCAAGTTTCATAATTTGACACATCTTGATGAAAAATGACCCTTGGCACCTGATTTTGACCAAAAAGTCAAAGTTTGACTTTTCAGTGTACAGTCAAATTTGATCAGTTGACTGAAAAAATTCATTTGTCAATCCAATACAATTGAGATCTTTTGAGCTTGTTGAATAGGTCAAGATGATGCCCTTGAGTCCTTGAGTCCATGGTTGAACTTGATTTGCCATTGGCTAGGTCAAACAGTCAAAATTGGCCTTTGCACAGTCAAAACCATAAAAATGACCATTTTGCCCTTTTGGTGATCTGATCAAATTTCTTGTGGAGTTGTGGTCCAAACTTGATCAAATGGTTCATATGAGTTCATAATCTTTATGTGGTTCAAAATTCATGAGGTTTGACTGTAAATTGGCCACAGTTGACTTTTTCCCCAATACAGTTGATTTATGGGTCAACTGTCCAATTGACTGGGCAAAAATTTGCTTCAAGGCTTGAAACTTGGTATGGGCAAACTTAAGAGTCCAACATGAAGTATGAAAGTCAGTTTGGGCAATGAAGGCTCAAAAATCCCTGTGCAAACTCAAACCCTAATTTAGGTCAACAGTGCAAGGAGGTGTCTTGAGCAGAGCAAACTCTAGCTTGGTCTTGAGTTACAAGAGTCTTGTAATGGGAAATGTTTGATAAAAAGGAGAGGGAAAATTTTGGGGTACAACACCCATTCATAATTTGTATTCCCCCTGTTGTACCCCAAAATTTGCCCTCGCATTTTTCCACAAGAAATCACAGTTTCGGACTCTTCCTGATTTTTCAGACTGGTTCAAGAATCGGTCAAACAGACTTTTCTTATCAGTCAGACAGAATTAGGGTTCTCTTTGATTTTAAGCAGTTCAGGCAGATTGTTAGGGTTTGGTTGATTTTGGCTCAACTTTGATCAGGCGAACGCTTCTTTGGCATTTGATCAAGAACTAGGGTTTTTGTGCGCGCATTCTCAGAAAGAATTAATCCCACGTTGCTTTTCAAGTTATTCCCAGATATGGACTGAGGCATTTGGATTGAGTTTGCAGTGTTTGACTAAATCAGTGAAAAGAGGCATTTGGTTTGAGTTTGCAGTGTTTGATTTAAAATCAGTAAAAGGAAAAGACAGTTGGGCATGTGTGGTTTGACGGTGCATTGCTTTGATTATTCAAGATGCCAGACGTTTATGGATTATTTATTATTCTGAGTTAAAATGGGTGGAATTTATTTTCAATTATTATAATTTGAGAATTATAAATAATAAAATGAACAATTGAAAAGAAGAAAAGGAATTAATTGGAAAAAAAATGGATTTTATTCATCTTTAATTTATTTGTTACAATTATTATTTAAATACAGTATTTATTTACAAAGTATTTACAATGATAATTTTACAAACAATTAAAATTGAAATAAAACTATCCTAAATTCCTAAAGTCTTCATCTTCTATCCAATGCCTCCTCTTTCGCTCCATTTGATTGTTTATCTGCAAAACAAAGAAAAGAAAGAAAAGTCAAAGCAGATAAATTAAAAAAGACAGACAATTTAAAGATTCATCATTAAAAACAAATGGCCGGAATCAGTTTTGCCCTCTCTGCAAATCACGAGATTTCTCCCGGTTCACAGAGAGGGATGAAAATGCTTGCAAAAGAAAAAGGTATGAATGCACAAAGTTATGATTTTGCACAAGTTCAAATTGTCACACATGTTGCCTAGTTCCAAGTTTTCAACCAAAGAAGACAAACCAAACTGAATGGCATAAACCAAGTCAAAGGTTGTCAAAGAAACTAGCTGTCAAAAAAAAACTGTCCAAGCTGCCCAAAAGATATCTCAAGATATCAAAGTACAAAATACTGTCAACAAGATACAGGAAAGCTGGAGAAAGAGATAAAGTATGCAGAGGAAAATATACAAGTGCAAGCAACATCAATATCATCACTTTCCAGCCATTTGCTTTTTCAGAATAAGACAAACATAAGCAATATAAAATTCTTTTAATCTGTCATGAGAGAGAGAAAAGAGAAAAGAGGTACAGGCTTATAGGCTTTAGGCAGGAAAATATATAAAACAACAGATATACCAGCATAGAAAGGGGAGGCAGAGAAAGATCAAAAAAGAAAAACCACAAAGCTGTAAGAGAAGCAAATATACAGAGCTACCTCAAAAGCCAAAAAGCCAAGGCCTGAAGCTAAAACTTCATCCAACCCTGTACCATCCTGCATAAAACCTGTAGCCTAAAAACCAGAAGCCTTAGCCTTCATCAAGCCAAAGCCTTACCATTCAAAGCACCAACCCTGTCAAGCTTAAAGCCTATTGTAACATAACACAAAGCCTTGGTCCCAACCTGTCCAGCCTTAGCCTTCATCAAGCCAAAGCCTTAAAACTCTAAGCCTAAACTATCCAACGATAGCCATAACCTGTTTGAGCCTTAAACAAAGGACCAGAAGTTCAAGTATTGAGCCTAACCTGCCTTCACTATCAACAAACATTTCAAACCCAATATGCAGAGGCCAAAACTGAAACTGAAGCCAAATTCATATCAAACCTGCACAAACCTTTATCCTCAACCTGCTGAAACCCTTCAATAACCATTCAATATCAAAACCCGCCTAAAGCCTTCAACAATACAAACGGTCAAGCCCCAAACTGGAGCAACCAGAGCCCTCAGAACTGTAATTCATCATTGGGCTACCAAACATACCAACAAGCACAACATATCAAATAATCTCAGAGCATACAAGGCAACTTGGACTCAAACAATCCAAACCCTCAGAACACTGTCATCACTAGGTTAATCATCAAGGCAACTTAAACATAACATCAAGCTAACACACGAGGCAACAAAGAGAAGAAGATAAAGAAGTTCGTTTTCAGCATGCATCATTAAACAACAAAAAAGGCAAAAATATTGAGTACCAGGGAAGCCTCCCCAAAGCTCACAGCTTCATCACATTTCTCCGTCCTTGGCCGCCTAGTGCGCCACCGTCCATTTCTTTTCCTCCCCAAAGGTCCATTTCTTTCCTTTCTTTTTTTCTTCCTTCAAAACCTCATATAAACAGAATTTAATCATGATGTAAGAATCGAAATCATAACGTTAAAAAACATGCAAGAATTTAAAACCCTAAAGATTGAAATCGTTACCTCTTGGCCAACGTCTACGTAACCATGAAAGGAAAGAGAAGGAGGCGGCGCCTCTGACAACGGGGACGGAGAAACTCAGAGGCTACGACGTGAGAAGACGAAGGAAGACGAAGGAGGACGAACGGCGCTGTAACCCTAAGCTGATTCCAAGTGAACACGATAACTCAAACCCCTTTGCAAATTAATTTGTGAAGAAAGTGGACCTCAACCCTCTTCAGTTTCCTAAAGCCCATTGCAATTCAGTCGTACACCCCCTCATGCTTCTTCTGTTCATTTTCTGTTTGGGCTCAAGTAAATCCACCAAGCCCATTCAATTTCTAAACTATTCTTTTTTTTATATATAAAACATATCTTATCTTTTTGTTAATAAATTAACATACTTTTTTTATTTTTTTTATTTTTTTATTCAAAATTTCATTAACTCTTTCATTTCTTTTTTTTTTATAAATTTTGTAAATCCACTAACTCTTTTTTTATTATTTATCTTTTTAGTATAATTAAAAATACCTTATTTCTTTTTATAAAAACTTTCTTTGTTTACATGAACTTTAGGTTTAAATAAATTAATAGATTTTTATTTCTTTCCTATATATATAAATCTTTTGTACATAAAAAAATACTAACATAAAATGCATAAAAATTAGAATTATTTAAAACACTTTTTCTTTTATCTTATTAAAACTTGTTTTGATTTGTATATAAAACAATAATACATAATTTTCTTAAACTTGAAATATTATTCTTTTTAATTAAAACTTTGTACATAATTAATTAAAGTACATTATTTTTTTAATACCTAAAAGAATAGAACTTAAAACCTTTTCATTTTTTCTTTTATTAAATTTTCTTTTTTTTGTACATATTAACAAAAGATAATAATACTTGACAAATAAAATACTTGATATTTCATTAAGTTCACATTTTCTCGCACTTGTAAATAAATCACATTCATACACTTACACATTTACAATACCCGATACATTTACTTTACGTTGACACATTCACATTTGCTTTATTCTTATACATTGATGTACATTTGATTACATATTAAATTTGATCGCAATTCGATTTGGTTGTAAATTATTTGGACACTATGCTCCTAAGGTCTCATCCCCATTTGTAAATATTTGTACCCCCACTCCCGGAGAATTATTTGTAATAGCGTAGACTTTAAATTCCCGCAATTTACTGCTTTCAAATATACCATGGTTAGACCTAGGGTTTGTATGTACATAAAATCGAACGCTAGATAACCTAATACAAGACAAATACATGAAATCAATACACAATCACACTTGCACCCCTAGGGTAATCCCGCTTGTTGCCTTCTGTTGTACCCCAAAATTTGCCCTCCCATTTCTCATTGATTTCTCACCACAAAGCCCTTGAAGCTCAAGATCCAGTTAGGATTTCATCTGCTCAAAACCTCTCATCGCACTGTTGACTCAAATTAGGGTTTGTGTTTGCACAAAGATGTTTTGACCTAAAATGCCTAAGATGACTTTCATGCTTCATATTGGACTCCCAAGTTTACCCAAATCAAGTTTCAAGTCTTTATTCCAAGTTTTGCCCAGTCAGTTGGACAGTTGACCTAAAAATCAACTGTATTGGGGAAAAAGTCAACTGTGGCCAATTGACAGTCAAACCTCATGAAATTTGACCCACATCAACATTATGAACTCATATGAATCATTTGGTCAAGTTTGGATCACAATTCCCCAAGAAATTTGATCAGATCACCAAAGGGGCAAAATGGTCATTTTTAGGGTTTTGACTGCACAAAGGCAATTTTTGACTGTTTGACCTAGCCAGTGGCAAACCAAGCTCACACATGGACTCAAGGACCCCATGGAATTATCTTGACATGATCAACAAACTCAAAAGATCCCAAGTACACAGGATTGACAGTTGAATTTCCCAATCAATTGATCAATTTTGACTGTATACTGAAAAGTCAAACTTTGACTTTTTGGTCAAAATCAAGAGTCAAGATTCATTTTTCATCAAAACTTGCCAAATCATGAAACTTGTTCACCAAGAAACCAAGAAATGCAAATTAGGGTTTAAAATGGAATTTTTCATAACTTAGAATTTTTCTAAGTTATGGAAAACCCTAATTTTTTTCCCAACTTTGCCCCACTTTTTCACCATGATTCATTTGGATTCAAACAAAAGTCAAAACATGAAAGTTGTATCTTGTTGCATAATATACAACTTTGATTCACAAAGTTTTCTCATTTGAAGCTTGTATCTCAAGTTACAAATTTTTGAATAAGGGCACTAAACCATTCTTAACTTAGTGAAATTTGACCTATTTTGACAAGGTTTTCTACCCCACTTCAAGGCCATTTTCCATACACTTCCACTTGGAATTTCAAATTGCACTTCAAAGATGGATTGTAGTACACATTCCAAGCTTTCCAAAATGTCAAATAACTTCTCAAACAACCTCATGGTTAGAGAGAATCGAATTTCACAATATAGCAAAAAACCACTTTGTTCATGACCAAGTTACATGTTCATAACCTTGCAATTTGAACTCAGCATGCTTTAGATTAGATTACAGGTCCTTAAACCAAGTTACACTCATAAATTTAATGCATATTCTTTGTGCCAAGACCAAGTTCTTTGAGTTCAAGCTTTGTCTAGAGGATTAATCCCAATTTGGAAAAAGTAAACTATCCATTTTTGCAAAAGTTCACTTTATGTCAAATTGAAAATCAAGCAAGTACAAACTAAATCTCTTTGGCACAAGATTATGGACAAGTTACTTTGATCAAGAGAAGCTTTGCAGCAGGATTAGAGGTCCCCTACTGACCTAAAATATCAAGTTGCATTTTGTTGCTTAAGAGTGAAGAAAAGTGCCATAACACAACACAACTTCCATCTCAGCATAGACACACAAGAACTAAGTTATCAAACACACTACACACATCATAACCAAGCCTTTGCACGAACCATTTACCTCCAAAACATCATCAAACTTAAAAACACCATCAAACTGCAAAAATAGAGTTGCCTCTGCAGTTTAAGTGCCAACTTCTATTCCTCTCAAGCATTCTTGCCAAAACCAGTTCATATACCTTCCTTATCACCTATGCAAGCTATCCAAAAGCTAAGGCACGACCTGTAATTGCTCTAACCACTTCCACCATTTTCACATTTCTGACTTGCAGGTGAGGTTCTCTAGCTTGATTCAGAAGCTTTCAAGACAAAGTAAACATTGGAATAGCATCCCTGGACCTCAAGGAAGCTTCTCCAATCATCACCTTGCACTGAAAGTTCCTACATCTCCAGATAGAAGTTCAACTGAATAGGTAAAATTTTGAATTCGTATCTCTCTTATTAGGCATCATTAGCTTTAAGTTTGTGAAGAAACAAGGTTCTACTCATGCCACTGAATATGTACATGTTTTTACTTTCCATTTCTTTTGCTTGAGTTGTGAGAATTTGGAGTTTGAAAATGGCAGAAAAACTAGGTTAAGATTTGGGGGAGGAGAAATTCTCCCTCATCTTAGAGAGTTAGATCAAGTTATGCATATGGTTAGAATCGTGGTTTCATGTTTAACATTTTTTGTGTTGGAAGTTTGTTCAAAAAATCAAAGAATCAGGACATTCAAATGGAGCTCTTGGCGCGTGTTTTCTGAACATTTTTGTTCAAAGGTTGAAGAAAGGTGATTTTAGGCTGGGCTTGCTTCTGAGTTGCTTTTCACACCACCCTTTTTGGTTTTGCACCCCTGAGCCCATTTGTTTCATTTTTAATATTTTTGACTTTTGCCTTTTTGTGATTGGTTCATTTATTTTTTCTCAACATATTAAAAACATAAAAATATTTTTCCCATCATTTTTTGAATTTATTGCATATTTATTTGATTATTTCCTTTGTTTGTACATAAATAAATAAAATATACATATATATACCTTTTTTTGTTTAAAATATTAAGATAATACCAAATATATTTTTATATACATATTTTTATCTTATTTTTACTTCCTGAAAATATTTCATAAAAAAAAAATAATAAATACTTTTTATATTGAATATTATTGATTAATGTGTATAAAACATAATCTTTATAAATAATATAAATAAATAGGTATATTAATATACTTAGGATAAAAATACCAAAAAAATGTATATATTTTATTTCTTAATATTTAATACTAAAAAATTCCTTTTTACAAATATACCATATTTTATTTTATCTTTGTATATAAATAATAAGTATTACATGAATTAATTGATTAAATACTCCTTTAATTAAAATTAGGGTTTTTTGCCCTAAATTCAAAAATACCTCAAAAATAATACTTTTTTTTCTTTTCTTGTTTTACATAAATAATACCTTTTTCATACACATAAAAATTACTTTTGCATTCTTGCATATTTGTTTTATTTACCATTTAAATTATACATTTATTTATCTTGTAAATATTCATAGAAAATGATGTAATAGTTTAGGTTTAATTTTTTGTCTAAATATACCCCATTTGAAACATTGTACCCCCCTCCCCATATTATTGTGTTGTAATAGCGTAGGAATTTAAATTTCGCACTTTATTGCTTTCTAAACATACTATGCTAGAATTAGGGTTTTGTATGCGAATAAAAATGAACAAAATAATTGGACCTAATGCAAGATAAATGAGCATGAAAAATGGACAACACATTTCACACTTGCACCCCTAGGGTATTCCACTTTGTTGCCTTCAAATAAATGGGCCATGTTGCATGTTGAACTTCTTTGGGTAAAACAAACAATCAAATGATCATAGTCCCTCAAAATGTTGCTTAAATGAATGATCAAGTCCCTCTTAAAAGAAAATTGCCCAAAGACATTTAACACTATTGCAACTATGGTCTAAACGATGACCCGCGCCCGTCCCTTTAAACTCCTAAAACAAGATTGTCCAC
Source organism: Vicia faba (assembly GCA_948472305.1). Lineage (NCBI taxonomy): Eukaryota > Viridiplantae > Streptophyta > Magnoliopsida > Fabales > Fabaceae > Vicia > Vicia faba. Next base: position 1,203,436,690 of record OX451738.1, on the reverse strand, counting down.
CAAATGCAATGGTGGAGCAAAATTGTCAAAAGGTTTGAAACATAAAACAAAAACCTTTGAGAAAATTTTAGGATAGATGAGCTCTTAAGTACTTGTCAACTTTCCAAGAAAACACTTGCCTCATTTCAAAACCCACTTCACAAACACTTTCAAAACAAACTTTCAAAAACCTTGAAACATCTTTTTAAAAGACCAAACACCTTTTGTAAAACATTCGAGTAAAGAATTGTTACAAGGGTAGCCTATATAAGGCATCTTTTCAAAAACATTTTCAAAACCATACACAAAGCACCATTTCAAACAATTGAAAACCAAGGCAAGTCGATCTAAGCAAGTATCTAAGAGCCCATGGATAACCATGGATAGAAGGGGTGCTAATACCTTCCCCTTCTATAATCTACTCCCCGAACCCAAGAAAAATCTCAAAGGTTTTTGCTGTGCTTTTTAAACCTTTCCTTAGGATAAAATAAAAAGTCGATGGCGACTCTTGCTCAACCGAAACATTTGCAAAAAGAAACGCAAAACCCTAGTCAGTTCTCCCACCGTATCACAGAACTGGCGACTCTGCTGGGGAGAATTTTTAAAGTGGAGTAACCTTAGGGCTTAGATCACCCTCTTGCATGACTAATTGTTTGATTTGCTTGCTTTATACTTTGGCTCTATTGTTTGGGTTTACAATCCTCCACCCGGATTTTGGGAAACATTCATAGATAGCAATATGTTGTGGAAACTGTGCGGGGTATACCGACACGGTCTAAGCAATAGCTATATTGGTGCGACATATTTGTGAGTACCGGTAACCCTTGAGTTCAATCAAGGAGAGTACGGGGCCGCTGAGTGATGTCACTAAGCACTAATGACCTAGAACCTTACTTGACCATCTTGGCCTTTTATTAGGGGTAGTGAGATGACCGGCTTTGGTGCAGTCTGAAGTTGGTAGATACTCGATACTACACTCATTGAGGGTTGTTTTCTTGGAATATTTTGGTCGCTAGTTAAGTGGCTAAACCAAAACAATGAACATTGAAAACAATCCAGTGATATTGAGCTCCTTAGAACCCGGTTACTATTTATAGGACAGGTTTTTAAGCCAACTACACTCAAGAGGGTACTTACCTATGAAACCCCATGCAAGCCTGAAATTAGGGTTTGGTGTGATTTGCTTGTACATATGTTTTGTGCATACATCATAAACATCATAAAACATCATATGCATTCACTAACCATTTCAAGGGTTTTGGATCTTCATCTTTGTTCTTGTTTTGTAGGACATGGAAATCCCTCGCAGAAATACCATTCAAGTCAACCTTGTGAGAATCTCTCCTCAACTCAAGGAGATCACCTCAAGAATTCCAGAAAATTCATCCTTCAGTGAAAGACATGGTAGACTGCTCAGCCTAGTCAACACCAACATTGAAGAAGACATGATGAAAGTGCTATTCCAGTTCTTTGACCCTCTTCACCACTGCTTCACTTTCCCTGATTATCAGTTGGTACCCACTTTGGAGGAGTTTTCTCAACTCCTAAGAATCCCTATCCTTAATCAACTACCCTTCAACGGTACGGAAAAGGAACCAAAGCCGGAAGATGTTGCTCGAGCATTACATCTACGACCATTCGACATCAAGGGGCATTGGGAAACCAGGAGTGGCGTCAAAGGATTCTTAGCAAAATTCTTGATTGAGAAGGCACAAGAATGTTGGAATTCATTGGACCTACAAGCCTTTGAAGAGATTGTGGCACTCCTTATCTACGGGTTGGTCTTGTTCCCAAATCCTGACCAATTGGTAGATGTCAACGCCGTCAAAATCTTCTTGTCCAGAAATCCAATACCAACATTGCTTGGGGACATCCTTCACTCATTTTACACACGAACAATGAGAAAGAGGGGTGTTCTCATGTGATGTACTCCTATCCTCTCAAGGTGGTTTATTTCGCACCATCCACAATCTGTCTTGAAGAATGACCAAGGTACAAGGTGGTCCCAACGATTGATGACTCTTACTCATTCTGATGTGCATTGGTGTTCTCGGTCCAGAGAAAATGTCATCATCGTCGATCGTTGCGGAGAGTTCCCTAATGTTCCTTTACTTGGAATTAGGGGAGGTATCACCTACAACCCTTGCCTAGCTTTGAGGCAATTTGGATATGCACGGAGGGATGGCCCTCATGACATGTTGATTCCTAGCCTAGTTTTTGACTTCGACAGCGATGCGCAAGGACTTCGCCAAAGATTCGTCAGAGCTTGGGGAAAGCTCAACAAGGTTGATAGCAAGACTCTGGGACACAAGAACTTCATCCCTCTTGAGCCCTATCTCAAGTGGGTACGAGCCCGAGCCCAAAGTCTAATGATGCCTTATCCTCATGTTCTCCCTATGATTAAAGAGCCCGTCAATGAAGGAGAGGTTCCCTACACTATCCTACATCCAGACATGCCTACATCATGGGAGGAAATGCAGAAAAGTTGGATTCAGCTCAAGGAGGAACGGAACACTTTTGAAGCTAGCTACTACGCCAGTGAAAAGAAGGTTTTAGAGCTTACCCGCCGACTCCACGAGCAAGAGGCCCTCAACACCTACATCGCACCGAAGAGGATGTGCAATGTCTTTCTGCCTTAAGAAGTTTATTTTGTAACATTTGGCCCATGAGGCATTTATGTGCTAACAAATTTCTTCTTATTAATATGACGTGCGTTCTTCTTTGTCTGAAACAATTTTGAATGTCCTAAATCCTTGAATGCATTGCATACATCAGCATACCATTCATCGTGTGCATAAGCTGGTCTCACTCCAGGTTTCCTTATCTATCTGCTGTTTATTTCAGTAGGATGGATCTTGAGCAAACAGTCAAAGACCTACAAGCCCAGAATGCACAGTTCCAGCAACTCTTGATGACTTTGGTTAAAAGTCAAGAGGATATCAAGGCTCATTTGGAGAACAAGGACCCAGTGAAGAAGAAGAAGAAGAGGGTCGGAGTGGCTACTTTGGGGAGAAGATTTGACAGAGAAGCTCGGAGGGTGCTTGAATTTCCTCCTACTTCTGATGAAGGGACTAGTAAAAGAGATCGAGTTGCGGTGCCTTCCGAGTCTGATGCGGAGGAGGAAGAAGTTGAAGAGGATGAAGATTATTCTGACCAGCAATACCCTCCAGCTGATGATAAGTGCAAGGGTTTAGAAGACAGATTGGCTGCCATGGAATTGCAAAGGGTACCGGGTTTGGATTTTGAAGACATGGGCTTGGTTGCCGGAATTGTGATTCCCCCAAAATTCAAAGTGCCAGTGTTTGTGAGGTATGATGGGCTGTCCTGTCCCAAAATGCATCTCAGGTCCTACGTGAGAAAAATTCAACCCTATACGGCAGATAAAAATCTCTGGATTCATTTCTTCCAAGACAGCCTATCGGGAGCCCAGTTGGAGTGGTTTTATCAGCTAGAAGGAACCAGTGTCAGAAATTGGGAAGATTTGGCCACCGCTTTCTATAAACAATACCAGTATAATTCTGATCTTGCTCCTACTCGTACCCAACTTCAGGGTATGTCACTAGGAACAAGTGAGGGATTCAAAGAATATGCACAAAAATGGAGGGATTTGGCTGGCAGGGTGCAGCCTCCTTTAACCGATCGTGAGCTCGTTGATATGTTTCTTGGGACCCTATCTGGGCCATTTGTCAATCATCTAATTGGTAACTCTTCCGCAGGGTTTACCGATTTAATCTTAACCGGCGAAAGAATAGAAGTTGGCATCAAGTCAGGAAAGATTCAGAAGGGTGTTGCTGCAAATGTTGAGAAGAAGCCTTTTAAGAAGGAGACAGCTATGGTATATTCTCAGAGAAGAGCAGGAAAGATGGAGCGTCGGCCAACTGTGGGGGCCGTAATGATTCAAAACACTCCAAGTGAGCAGCCTCGCTATAACCAGTCCAGACCAAATCAGCAACGGGTGGAGAGGCCACAACGGCAGTTCACCCGTATTAATATGACTCCAGCACAGGTGCTTCCCCATCTATTGAAGTTGAATCTTGCCACCATCAAGGAGGCGCCAAAGAATGTAAATACGTCCTCCCCGCATTATCATGCCAATGCTAAATGCGTTTATCATTCAGACAGTGTTGGACACGACACCAATGATTGTTGGGCACTCAAGCATAAGATCCAAGACTTGATAGAGGCTAAGGAGGTAGAGTTTGATGCTCCAGAGAAGCCTAATGTGATATCTGCACCTATGCCGAAGCACGGCCGAAATATCAATGCCATTGAGGAGGATTTGTATGTTGCTGACGTCAGTGATCTGACTACTCCACTGCTAACCATTAAGTTAAATTTATTAAGGGCCGGGATCTTCCCGGGATGTAAAGAAGACTGCTACTGTTGCCACTCTCTGCCGTTTGATTGTCCGCTATTAAAGAAAGGCATCCAAGGCCTTATGGATAGCCGACAAATTCTGTTCGAAAAAGTTTCTGCTGTTCCAGTTCATGTTGAAAATGTCTCAATCATAACCATTCACGCCAATCTTTCCGAGGCCGTCAAAAAGCCAGTTAAGATTACACCAGCCGCAAAATCTATACCTTTGAAGATAACGATGTCGGGGCCTGTTCCCTATGTTTCGGAGAAATCGATACCTTGGAACTATGGTGGTGACATCTACTACCATGGTATCAAGCAAGTCGAAGTAATTGAAGAAAATTCGGAGGATGAAGAAGCCAGCATTAGTAACATTGCGGGCACCAGCAAAATCACCAGGAGCGGGAGAATATTTTCTCCAGAGGTTGCCCCTCCAAGAGCAGTCTTTGGACCCTCATCAGCTAAAGAAGTCATCCCTGCACCAGTAAAGCTCTCTGCCAGAACTCCTTTGATCGAAGAGGTTGTTGTTCCTAGTACTGTCTTTCCTACCATTGCTGATAAAGGAAAGGGAATACAAGATGAGCCCGTCAAGACGAGGGCTCAACCCTTGGTGATTCCGGAAGCCTCCAAGAAAGAAATGGACGAGATTTTGAGGATAATCAAGAGAAGTGATTACGATGTGGTGGAACAGTTGGGGCAAACCCCCTCCAAGATCTCCATGCTGGCATTATTGCTTTTCTCAGAAGCGCACGCTCAAGCTTTGATTAAGTTTCTGAAGGCAGCTCATGTGCCCTAGGAAACCTCTGCGGACCAATTTCAACATTGCGTGGCTAGCCTGAGTGCGGACAATGGATTAGGTTTTTCTGATGCCGATCTAACCCCTAAAGGCCGAAACCACAATGATGCTTTGCATATTTCAATCGAGTGTCACGGAACCACCCTTGCACATGTTTTGGTTGATACCGGATCATCGCTGAATGTTTTGCCTAAGAAGGCCTTGGACCGGCTAGATTGTGAAGGGTTGGATTTGAAGCCGAGTGATATTGTCGTCAGAGCTTTCAATGGGTCGAAAAGAATGGTCCATGGAGAGGTTGAAATTCCCATCAAGATAGGTACTGAGGTGTTTAAATCCACTTTCTATGTAATGGACATCCATCCATCATACTCCTGCCTGCTGGGTAGACCTTGGATACATCATGCTGGGGCAGTCACCTCCTCCTTGCATCAGATGCTGAAGTATCCTGTCAAGGGAAAGATCATCACTGTCCATGGCGAAGAAGAGTACATGATTAGTCACTTAAATTCTTTCCGGTATGTGGAGGTTGAAGGAGAGTTCATTGAGACGTCGTTTCAACATTTCGAAGAAGTTCTTCCTGAGGTAGCAGTGGCAAAGTTGGCAGCTGAGGCACCAAGACAGATGGCCAGGATGGCATCTCTGGAGGATGCAAGAGCCGCAATCAAAGAAGGGAAGAATTCAGCGTGGGGGCAGTTACCCGATTTTCTGCATAAGACTGATAAGTTTGGATTAGGTTTCACAGCCGCTGGCCAGAAAGCTATGCGCCAGTCAAAGATTGAAAGAGCGCCAATCAAAATTTCTCCTTACCGAATCAACGCCCTGGAAGATGAAGACAAGGAAAGCAACTTTGAAGAGTGGATTCATCCAACTGTCAGAGGAGGATTGAGCAATTGGGAGGCTAAAGACTTTGTCCCCATCACTTTTATTCATCAGTACCCATCCACTCCGGATTCCATGGGTGACTATTCTGCTGTATCTTTCAATAACTCTGAAGATCTGGTCAATCTAGCCGAGTATGAAGATGACGAAGGTTGTGAAGTACCCGGGGAACTAGCCAGACTTCTGCAACAAGAGGAAAGGGCCATCTTACCGCATGAAGAGCCATTGGAAGCTGTTAACTTGGGAACCGAGGAGAATCGGAAGGAGGTGCAAGTAGGTGCCAACCTGGAACCAAAAGTCAAGGAGCGCTTGGTACAGTTACTGAATGAGTATGTTGAAATCTTCGCTTGGTCCTATGAAGACATGCCGGGTCTAGACACCGACATCGTGGTTCACCGTCTCCCCACAAGAGAAGACTGTCCACCAATCAAGCAAAAAGTTCGCCGAATGAGGCCTGACATGTCCGAAAAGATCAAAGCGGAAGTCATGAAGCAATTCGATGTTGGCTTCCTGGCTGTTACGTCCTATCCTCAATGGGTCGCTAACATTGTACCGGTACCAAAGAAAGATGGCAAAGTCAGAATGTGTGTGGACTACCGGGATTTGAATAGGGCCAGCCCTAAAGATGATTTCCCGCTGCCTCATATTGACATCTTAATCGACAATACAGCTCAGCATAAAGTGTTTTCCTTCATGGACGGATTCTCGGGCTACAACCAAATCAAAATGGCTCCCGAGGATATGGAGAAAACAACTTTTGTTACACAATGGGGCACTTTCTGTTACAAAGTAATGCCGTTCGGGCTGAAGAACGCAGGGGCAACTTATCAACGCGCCATGGTAGCTTTATTTCATGACATGATACATCATGAGATTGAAGTTTACATTGACGATATGATAGCTCGATCACAAACAGAGGAAGAGCACCTTGAACATCTGGAAAAGCTGTTTGCCAGGTTGAAAGAGTACAAGCTCAGGCTGAATCCAAGTAAATGCACTTTTGGAGTTAGGTCTGGTAAACTCCTGGGATTTATTGTAAGCAACAAAGGCATTGAAGTCGATCCGGCAAAAGTAAAAGCAATACAAGAGATGCATGCTCCCCGTACTGAAAAGGAGGTTAGAGGATTCTTGGGGCGCATAAACTATATTTCCAGATTCATCTCACATCTGACTTCTACTTGTGAGCCAATTTTCAAACTCTTGAAAAAAGATCAGGTAGTGGAATGGAACGACGATTGTCAAGCTGCTTTTGATAGAATCAAGGAGTATCTGCTGGAACCTCCTATTCTGATGCCACCCGTTGAAGGAAGACCGTTGATCATGTATTTGACCGTCTTGGATAACTCAATGGGGTGTGTTTTGGGCCAGCATGACGAGTCTGGTCGAAAAGAGCATGTTATTTATTACCTTAGTAAAAAGTTTACCGACTGTGAGACTCGCTACTCACTGCTCGAGAAAACTTGCTGCGCTTTGGTATGGGCTGCTCGCCGACTAAGACAGTATATGTTGACCCATACTACCTTGTTAATATCCAAAATGGACCCTATCAAGTATATCTTCGAGAAGCCCGCTTTATCTGGAAGGATAGCTAGATGGCAAATGATCTTAACCGAGTATGACATCCAGTACACCACCCAAAAAGCTATAAAAGGGAGTGTACTAGCTGACCATCTGGCTCATCAGGCTATTGAAGACTATCAACCCATGAGATTTGACTTCCCAGACGAGCACATCATGAATTTGGACAACATTGAAAGTGACGGACCGTATGACGGACCCGAAAAGGGATCCCGATGGACCCTGTACTTTGATGGTGCTTCAAATGCACTTGGAAACGGTATTGGCGCAGTACTCATTTCTCCGGAAGGTTGTCACACTCCTTTCACGGCCCGACTTTGTTTCAGCTGCACAAACAATATGGCTGAGTATGAAGCTTGCATCTTTGGTCTCGAGGCTGCTATAGACTTGGGGATCAAATCTTTGGTCGTATTTGGGGACTCGGCTTTGGTCATCAGCCAAATCAAAGGAGACTGGGATACCAAGCATCCTAATCTTATTCCATACAAAGAACATGTCCTGACATTGTTGCCTCATTTCGAGCAAATTACCTTCGAGCATTTCCCGCGAGAAGAGAATCAGCTAGCCGATGCTCTAGCCACAATGTCCTCCATGTTTAAACTCAACTGGGATAACGAGGCTCCCCAAATCACCATCAAGCGAATGGATGAACCGGCACATTGCCACGAGATTAATACCGAAGAAGTAGTGGAATAACCTTGGTTCCATGAAATCAAAAGGTATCTCGAGACTAGGGATTATCCTAAAGGAGCTTCCGTGAATGACAAGAAGTTCTTAAGGAAATTTCCTGCTAAGTTCTTCCTGAGCAACGGCATCCTTTACAAACGAAGCCATGATTGTGTATTACTCCGATGTGTAGATAAAGCTGAAGCAGAGTTGATCATGACTGATATACACAGCGGCACATTCGGCACTCACTTGAGCGGGCATACAATGGCTAAGAAGATCCTAAGGGCAGGCTATTACTGGTCTACCATGGAAGCTGACTGCCATCAACATTCCCGTACTTGTCACAAGTGTCAAGTCTATGCTGACAAAGTTCATATTCCTCCGGTTCCCCTCAATGTCCTGACTGCTCCGTGGCCCTTTGCAATGTGGGGCATTGATATGATTGGAGAGATCAAGCCCACGGCTTCCAACGGACATCGCTTCATCCTGGTTGCCATTGACTACTTCACTAAATGGGTCGAAGCAGCTTCCTTCACCTTTGTGACCAAAAATGTGGTTGCTCGCTTTATCAAGCAAAATCTCATATGTCGGTATGGTGTTCCAGACAGGATCATTACGGACAACGGTACAAATCTGAATAACACAATGATCACTGCATTATGCGAACAGTTCAAGATTTATCATCACAATTCATCTCCCTATCGGCCGAAGATGAACGGTGCTGTTGAAGCTGCGAACAAAAACATTAAGAAGATCATTCAGAAAATGACAGTCACTTACAAAGACTGGCATGAGATGTTACCGTTTGCTCTGCATGGATACCGTACGACGACACGTACTTCAACTGGGGCAACCCCATTTTCTTTGGTTTATGGCATGGAAGCTGTTTTGCCTATGGAGGTCCAGATCCCCTCTCTAAGAATTATGAAGGATGCAGGTTTGAATGAAGATGATTGGATGCAGACCCGACTTGATCAACTCAATCTGATCAACGAGAAGCGACTTGCTGCTATATGCCATGGTCAGACGTATCAAAAGCGGATGATCAAGGCCTTCAATAAGAAAGTCAGACGTCAAGTGTATCGAGTCGGGGATCTCGTAATCAAGCGGATTATCTTGCCGCAAAGTGATCCCAGGGGCAAATGGACTCCTACATATGAAGGACCATTTGTGATCAAAAGCATATTTTCTGGTGGTGCAATGATTCTGACCACCATGGACGGCGACGATTTGCCGCACCCTGCGAATGCAGACATAGTCAAAAGATACTACGCATAAAATAACCCGACAAGTCGAAAACCCGAAAGGGCGGCTTGGGCAAAAATGGGCATCCTGGTGAACCGAAAACCCGAAAGGGCGGTTCAGGCAAAAATTAGGGATAAAAACGAAAAAATATGTACACCCGGCAAGTCGAAAACCCGAAAGGGCGGCTTGGGCAAAAAGGGGTTTCCCGGTGAATCGAAAACTCGAAAGGGCGATTCAGGCAAAAGTTAGGGAATTAAAGCGTATGATTATGTCTCGTCGGATCACTTCAAAGACAATCTCTTCATCAACCGGTTCCAGGCTTCTGATCAATCCCGTCATCGTCAAGTAAAGCATTGAATGGACAGATATTCAGAGTTGTGAAAGCTATAGCAGAGCGGAGTCCCATGGAATTATTTCACATGGCCATCCTTTATTTTGTATAAATCTTTCAATATTTACGACAGAATTCTCTTACTAGGATGATTGTCTCCTTTGTACAAACATACTCAAAGAAAATCAATACAAATACTTTCCCCAGAAATTTGTGTCATTTCCCTCTTCTTTTTCTCTTGCACTATTTGTTTTATTTTTGAGAAACGTCCAATGTTTTGTTAAATAGGCATATGCATTTGAAACATAATCACTTCCTAAATGAACCTAAGAAAAAGGATTACTGATAGGATGAAGGTACAGATGGATATCTTGACACCCTTTCGAAGGAAACCCCCCAAGAGATTTGGAATCCACATCCCTAGCAAACCCTGAGGCTTATCTCCAGCAGACTCCCGAAGCTTATCCCCAGTAAGGTTCTGGAAGGTATTTCCCCGCAGAGCACGAACGTCTCTCCCGAGTTTATTCAAAGTTATTCCCCACAAAGGCTTATAACTGGGTTATCCTCAGCTAACAGCCACAGAAGATCGCACTCGCCAGAATTCTTCCTATCCCCAGCGGAGTTCATCAAGAGTTTCCCAACATAATTTATCAATATGATCCCCAGAGGAGCTTATCCTTGTTATCCCCAGCCAGAGGATCCTCCAGAACTCATTTCCCCTCAGATTTTAAGTTTCAGTATCCCCAGCCGAGCTAAAACTTCAAATTGTCAACCCCCAGCGGAGCCAGACTAATGAGCCTTCTCCTCACAGAGTCTTAGAAAGAGAAATCTTGAGTTCCCCAGTGAGATCGCCAGAGTTACTTCCCATCAAATTGAAGATTCTCAGTCTTACCTCCCCAGCATGAGTCTACTAGATTGATACTCCCCAATAGAGGTCATCAGGAATTCTCTTTTCCAGCAGCAGCCAAAGATTTATTTTTCCCAGCAGCAGTCAAGATGCTTTTATCTTCAGCCACTTCGGATTCATTTATCCTCAGCAAGATAGATCGTCAGCTTACATGTGCATTCATCACATTCACGTCATAAACATTGATGTCACGTATATTGCATCATGCATCATAATGTTGCATACAACTAACTCTTTATCTTTTCAGGAAAGATCAGTCGACAGACTAAAATTATTCAACTTCAAGATTTCTGAAAACAGTTCACGGGTTCTCCAAGTAAACGGATGTTAACCTGTCACTTGCTCAGATTCTTCTGCAAGACTTCTGAAAACAGTTTATGGATTCGTACCAACAACGGATGTTAATCTATCGACTTGTTCAGATGCAACTTTTGAAAACAGTTTACGGACGCTTCCCAACAACGGATGCTGCTCCATTGCTTATTCAACTTCAAGATTTCTGAAAACAGTTCACGGGTTCTCCAAGTAAACGGATGTTAACCTGTCACTTGCTCAGATTCTTCTGCAAGACTTCTGAAAACAGTTTATGGATTCTTCCCAACAACGGATGTTAATCTATCGACTTGTTCAGATGCAACTTTTGAAAACAGTTTATGGACGCTTCCCAACAACGGATGCTGCTCCATTGCTTATTCAACTTTAAGATTTCTGAAAACAGTTCACGGGTTCTCCAAGTAAACGGATGTTAACCTGTCACTTGTTCAGATTCTTCTGCAAGACTTCTGAAAACAGTTTATGGATTCTTCCCAACAACGGATGTTAATCTATCGACTTGTTCAGATGCAACTTCTGAAAACAGTTTACAGATTCCTCCCAACAACGGATGTCAATCTATTACTTGTTCAGACCCCCCAGTTCAGAGATGGTCCCAAGCCTGGACACCTTCCTGATATTCCCTTCCAGATGGCATCTCTAAGCCCATCCCCGACAAGATTTCTGTCACTCTCCCAGATGGCATCATTAAGCCCATCTCCAAATGGCATCTCTAAGCCCATTCCCACATCCATTGCTTTGACGAGTGCAAATTTCCGGGCACTCTAGTGTCCAATCTCCTTTTACCCTCGAGTCACGAAAGGCAAACTTGCCAATCTAACTCTTCGGATTCAAGAAGATTGAACAGGGGCAACTGTTGTACCCCAAAATTTGCCCTCCCATTTCTCATTGATATCTCACCACAAAGCCCTTGAAGCTCAAGATCCAGTTAGGATTTCATCTGCTCAAAACCTCTCCTCGCACTGTTGACTCAAATTAGGGTTTGTGTTTGCACAAAGATGTTTTGACCTAAAATGCCTAAGATGACTTTCATGCTTCATATTGGACTCCCAAGTTTACCCAAATCAAGTTTCAAGTCTTGATTCCAAGTTTTGCCCAGTCAGTTGGACAGTTGACCTAAAAATCAACTGTATTGGGGAAAAAGTCAATTGTGGCCAATTGACAGTCAAACCTCATGAAATTTGACCCACATCAACATTATGAACTCATATGAATCATTTGGTCAAGTTTGGATCACAATTCCCCAAGAAATTTGATCAGATCACCAAAGGGGCAAAATGGTCATTTTTAGGGTTTTGACTGCACAAAGGCAATTTTTGACTGTTTGACCTAGCCAGTGGCAAACCAAGCTCACACATGGACTCAAGGACCCCATGGAATTATCTTGACATGATCAACAAACTCAAAAGATCCCAAGTACACAGGATTGACAGTCGAATTTCCCAGTCAATTGATCAATTTTGACTGTATACTGAAAAGTCAAACTTTGACTTTTTGGTCAAAATCAAGAGTCAAGATTCATTTTTCATCAAAAATTGCCAAATCATGAAACTTGTTCACCAAGAAACCAAGAAATGCAAATTAGGGTTTAAAATGGAATTTTTCATAACTTAGAATTTTTCTAAGTTATGGAAAACCCTAATTTTTTTCCCAACTTTGCCCCACTTTTTCACTATGATTCATTTGGATTCAAACAAAAGTCAAAACATGAAAGTTGTAGCTTGTTGCATAATCTACAACTTTGATTCACAAAGTTTTCTCATTTGAAGCTTGTATCTCAAGTTACAAATTTTTGAATAAGGGCACTAAACCATTCTTAACTTAGTGAAATTTGACCTATTTTGACAAGGTTTTCTACCCCACTTCAAGGCCATTTTCCATACACTTCCACTTGGAATTTCAAATTTCACTTCAAATATGGATTGTAGTACACATTCCAAGCTTTCCAAAATGTCCAAAAACTTCTCAAACAACCTCATGGTTAGAGAGAATCGAATTTCACAATATAGCAAAAAACCACTTTGTTCATGACCAAGTTACATGTTCATAACCTTGCAATTTGAACTCAGCATGCTTTAGATTAGATTACAGGTCCTTAAACCAAGTTACACTCATAAATTTAATGCATATTCTTTGTGCCAAGACCAAGTTCTTTGAGTTCAAGCTTTGTCTAGAGGATTAATCCCAATTTGGAAAAAGTAAACTATCCATTTTTGCAAAAGTTCACTTTATGTCAAATTGAAAATCAAGCAAGTACAAACTAAATCTCTTTGGCACAAGATTATGGACAAGTTACTCTGATCAAGAGAAGCTTTGCAGCAGGATTAGAGGTCCCCTACTGACCTAAAACATCAAGTTGCATTTTGTTGCTTAAGAGTGAAGAAAAGTGCCATAACACAACACAACTTCCATCTCAGCATAGACACACAAGAACTAAGTTATCAAACACACTACACACATCATAACTAAGCCTTTGCACGAACCATTTACCTCCAAAACATCATCAAACCAAAAAACACCATCAAACTGCAAAAATAGAGTTGCCTCTGCAGTTTGAGTGCCAACTTCTATTCCTCTCAAGCATTCTTGCCAAAACCAGTTCATATACCTTCCTTATCACCTATGCAAGCTATCCAAAAGCTAAGGCACGACCTGTAATTGCTCTAACCACTTCCACCATTTTCACATTTCTGACTTGCAGGTGAGGTTCTCTAGCTTGATTCAGAAGCTTTCAAGACAAAGTAAACATTGGAATAGCATCCCTGGACCTCAAGGAAGCTTCTCCAATCATCACCTTGCACTGAAAGTTCCTACATCTCCAGATAGAAGTTCAACTGAATAGGTAAAATTTTGAATTCGTATCTCTCTTATTAGGCATCATTAGCTTTAAGTTTGTGAAGAAACAAGGTTCTACTCATGCCACTGAATATGTACATGTTTTTACTTTCCATTTCTTTTGCTTGAGTTGTGAGAATTTGGAGTTTGAAAATGGCAGAAAAACTAGGTTAAGATTTGGGGGAGGAGAAATTCTCCCTCATCTTAGAGAGTTAGATCAAGTTATGCATATGGTTAGAATCGTGGTTTCATGTTTAACATTTTTTGTGTTGGAAGTTTGTTCAAAAAATCAAAGAATCAAGACATTCAAATGGAGCTCTTGGCGCGTGTTTTCTGAACATTTTTGTTCAAAGGTTGAAGAAAGGTGATTTTGGGCTGGGCTTGCTTCTGAGTTGCTTTTCACACCACCCTTTTTGGTTTTGCACCCCTGAGCCCATTTGTTTCATTTTTAATATTTTTGACTTTTGCCTTTTTGTGATTGGTTCATTTATTTTTTCTCAACATATTAAAAACATAAAAATATTTTTCCCATCATTTTTTGAATTTATTGCATATTTATTTGATTATTTCCTTTGTTTGTACATAAATAAATAAAATATACATATATATACCTTTTTTTGTTTAAAATATTAAGATAATACCAAATATATTTTTATATACATATTTTTATCTTATTTTTACTTCCTGAAAATATTTCATAAAAAAAAATAATAAATACTTTTTATATTGAATATTATTGATTAATGTGTATAAAACATAATCTTTATAAATAATATAAATAAATAGGTATATTAATATACTTAGGATAAAAATACCAAAAAAATGTATATATTTTATTTCTTAATATTTAATACTAAAAAATTCCTTTTTACAAATATACCATATTTTATTTTATCTTTGTATATAAATAATAAGTATTACATGAATTAATTGATTAAATACTCCTTTAATTAAAATTAGGGTTTTTTGCCCTAAATTCAAAAATACCTCAAAAATAATATTTTTTTTCTTTTCTTGTTTTACATAAATAATACCTTTTTCATACACATAAAAATTCCTTTTGCATTCTTGCATATTTGTTTTATTTACCATTTAAATTATACATTTATTTATCTTGTAAATATTCATAGAAAATGATGTAATAGTTTAGGTTTAATTTTTTGTCTAAATATACCTCATTTGAAACATTGTACCCCCCTCCCCATATTATTGTGTTGTAATAGCGTAGGAATTTAAATTTCGCACTTTATCGCTTTCTAAACATACTATGCTAGAATTAGGGTTTTGTATGCGAATAAAAATGAACAAAATAATTGGACCTAATGCAAGATAAATGAGCATGAAAAATGGACAACACATTTCACACTTGCACCCCTAGGGTATTCCACTTTGTTGCCTTCAAATAAATGGGCCATGTTGCATGTTGAACTTCTTTGGGTAAAACAAACAATCAAATGATCATAGTCCCTCAAAATGTTGCTTAAATGAATGATCAAGTCCCTCTTAAAAGAAAATTGCCCAAAGACATTTAACACTATTGCAACTATGGTCTAAACGATGACCCGCGCCCGTCCCTTTAAACTCCTAAAACAAGATTGTCCACCAAATGCAATGGTGGAGCAAAATTGTCAAAAGGTTTGAAACATAAAACAAAAATCTTTGAGAAAATTTTAGGGTAGATGAGCTCTTAAGTACTTGTCAACTTTTCAAGAAAACACTTGCCTCATTTCAAAACCCACTTCACAAACACTTTCAAAACAAACTTTCAAAAACCTTGAAACATCTTTTTAAAAGACCAAACACCTTTTGTAAAACATTCGAGTAAAGAATTGTTACAAGGGTAGCCTATATAAGGCATCTTTTCAAAAACATTTTCAAAACCATACACAAAGCACCATTTCAAACAATTGAAAACCAAGGCAAGTCGATCTAAGCAAGTATCTAAGAGCCCATGGATAACCATGGATAGAAGGGGTGCTAATACCTTCCCCTTCTATAATCTACTCCCCGAACCCAAGAAAAATCTCAAAGGTTTTTGCTGTGCTTTTTAAACCTTTCCTTAGGATAAAATAAAAAGTCGGTGGCGACTCTTGCTCAACCGAAACATTTGCGAAAACAAACGCAAAACCCTAGTCAGTTCTCCCACCGTATCACACCTTCCAAAATAGGCCATGCTTGCACGTCGAGTTTCTTTGGCAAAACAATCCAAATGATCATAAGTCCCTCGATGACGCTTTCGAAAGTTGCCTATCAAAATGATCATAGTCCCTTCAAGCAAAATTGCCAAAGACACTTGGCACCATTGCATTCATGGTCCATACGATTACCCGCGCCTGTCCCGTTAAACATCCTAAACGCAAGATTGTCCACCAAATACAATGGTGGAACAAAATTGTTAAAAAGGGGTTAAAACATGAGAAAAACCTTTGAGTAAACTTAGGGGTAGACAAAACTCTTAGTTACTTGATCAACTTGCAAAAACACTTGCCTACTTTTCAAACCACACTCCACAAACACTTTCAAAAACAAACACTTTTCAAAACAAACTTCCAAAAACATTTGAAACATCTTTTCGAAAAGATACACACCTTTGTAAACACTCAAACACGAGTCACTATAACGGTTGCCTAAGACAAGGCATCTTCTTCAAAAACATTTTCAAAAACACACACGCACACACCACAATTTCAAGCAATCAAAGGCAAGTGATCTAAAACCAAGTAACTAAGAGCCCATGGATAACCATGGATGAAAAGGATGCTAATAACTTCCCTTTTCATAATCTACCCCCTGAACCGACGAAACATCTCAAAAGGTTTTTCCTGTACTTTTTAACCTTTCCTTTAGGATAAAATAAAAAGTCGGTGGCGACTCTTGCTAAACCGAACAAGTGCGAATACAAACGCAAAACCTCAAGTCAGTTCTACCACCGCACCACACCCCCCTCCCATAAAAATGTTGTAATAGCGTAGTAATCTTTAAATTACGCAATTTACCGCTTTTTATATACCATGCTTGTAATTAGGGTTTGTATGGCAAGATAAAAACAAATCAAATAGAAAACCCTAAATCCAAGACAAAATCAAACCATGAAAATAACACACTTGCACACAATCATCCTTAGGGTTTCTCCACTTGGTTGCCTTATACAAAAATGGCCATATTACGCATGTGAAGTATCTTGGCAAAACAAACAAGTATAAGATCATAGTCCCTCGATGACGCTATTCAAAGTTGCCTTAAAAAATAATATTGGTCCCTCAAAAATGCCAAGATACTTTGCAATATTGCTAATCATGGTTATACGATGACCCACACCCGTCCCGTTCACATCCAAAAGATAGGGTTGCTTACCAAATCAATGGTAAGACAACAATGTCAAAGGAATAGAAAATGAACAACAAAGACATTTGAGTAGGTAGATTACTTCTAGTTACTTTCTCTATTTCCAAACAACTATCCTTTCTATTTTCAAAACAAACACACATTTCCAAACATCTTACAAACATTGAAAACATTTTCAAAAAAAGACAAACATCTTTGTATACATTCTTACGAACGAGAATCATTACAAAGATCGCCTAAACAAATGGCCTCTTTTACAAAATACTTTCAAAACCACACCAAACACAATTTCAAACAAAAAAAGCAAGTGATCTAGCAAGTAACTAAGAGCCCATGGGAAACCATGGATGAAAAGGGTGTTAATACCTTCCTTTTTCATAATCTACCCCCCGAACTCAAGAAACAATCTCAAAGGTCTTTCCTGTGCTTTTTTACCTTTCCTTTTGGATAAAAGAAAAGTCGGTGGCAACTCTTGCTAACCACAACATTTGCGATAAAACGCAAAACCCTCAAGTCAGTTCTCCCACCATGTCATAGAACTGGCGACTCTGCTGGGGAATTTATAAAAAGTGGGGTTACCTTAGGGCTAGATCACATTTATGTGCTTACATTGTTTGACTTGTTTGCTTTACATTATGGTTCTTTGTTTGGGTTTGAATCCTCCACCCGGATTTGGGAGACATTATACGTAAATAGTAATACGTTGTGGAAAATGTGTGGGGTATACCAATATGGTCTAAGCAATATCTATGTTAGTGTGACATATTTGTGGGTACCAGTAGCCTTTGAGTCAATCAAAGAGAATACGAGGCCGCTGAGTGATGTCATGAAGCACTAATGAACTTCTAGAACCCTTTACTTGACCAACTTGGCCTTTAGGATGTAGTGAGATGACCGGCTTTGGTGCAGTCCAAAGTTGGTAGATACTCGATACTACACTCATTGAGGTTTGGTTTCTTGGGATATTTTGGTCGCCATTAAAGAGGCTTGAGCTGAAACAATGACCAAGGAAACAATCCGGTGATATTGAGCTCCTTAGAACCCGGTTACTATTATTAGGACAGGTTTAAGCCAACTAAACTTCAAGAGGGTACTTACCTATAAAACCCCATGCAAGCCTAAACTAAGAACTTATTTGTTTTGCTTGTATATGCATACTTGTACATAACATCATGGACATCATGAGCATCATATGCATCCACTAACCATTTCAAGGATTTTGGAGATTCATCTTTGTTCTTGTTTTATAGGATATGGATTCACTTCGCAGGAAAACTATCCAAGTCAACCTTGTAAGAATTCCTCCACAACTTAAGGAGCTAGCTTCAAGGATCCCTGAGAACTCTCCATTCACCGAGAGGCATGGTCGTCTACTCAACTTGGTCACCTCCAACATAGATGAGGATATGATGAAGATGCTCTTCCAGTTCTTTGATCCATTGCACCATTGCTTCACATTTCCCGAATATCAGCTTGTGCCCACTTTAGAAGAATTCTCTCAACTCTTGAGGGTTCCTATTCTCAATCAACTACCTTTCAAAGGTATGGAAAGAGACCTAAAGCCATAAGAGATTGCTCAAGCTATGCACTTGCACTCATCTGATGTCACAACTCATTGGGAAACTAGAAGTGGTGTTAAAGGCTTCTTAGCAAAGTTTCTGTTTAAGAAAGCCCAAAGTTGTTGGAATTCCTTAGACTTGCAAGCTTTTGAGGAAATTGTGGCTCTCCTCATCTATGGGATGGTTTTGTTTCCCAATCCTTACCAACTCATAGATGTGAGTGTCGTCAAAGTCTTCATGTCACACAATCCGGTGCCTACATTGCTAGGGGATATCCTACACTCTTTTCACACTCGCACAATGAGGAAAAGAGGTGTCCTTATGTGTTGCACTCCTCTCCTGGCAAGATGGTTTATTTCTCATCTTCCCCAATTAGTCTTAAATAATGAGCAAGGATTAAGGTGGTCACAAAGGTTAATGACGCTCAAACATTCAGATATTCATTGGTGCTCCCGATCCAAAGAGAATGTTATCATTGTTGATCGTTGTGGGGAATTCCCTAATGTCCCTCTACTTGGCATTAGGGGAGGAATCACCTACAACCCATGCTTAGCTCTAAGACAGTTTGGTTACGCTCGAAGGGATGGTCCGCACGAGATGTTGATTCAAGGCTTGGTATTCGACTAAGACAACGATGATCAAGGTCTTCGCCAGAGATTCATCTGAGCATGGAGGATGCTAAAAAAGGTGGATAGCAAGACTTTAGGACACAAGAATTCCATCCCTCTTGAGCCTTACCTCAAGTGGGTACGAACCCGCGCTCAAAGTCTTATGATGCCTTATCCTTCCATTCTCCCGGTGATCATTGAGCCTGTTAAGGAAGGAGAAGTTCCATACACTATCCTACATCCTGACATGCCTACATCTCTTGAAGACCTACAAAGAGATTGGATACAGCTCAAAGGAGAGCGAGATACTTTCGAAGTCCGATTCTACGCAAGCGAGAAGAAGGTTTTGGAACTCACTAGGTTACTTCATGAGGAGCAGACTCTAAATGCCTACATTGCACCAAAGAGGATGCGTACTACTTTTTTATCTTAGAGTGTTGTATTATTTTGCCCAAGGGGCATTGATGTACTCAAACTCTATCTTATTAATATAACGTATGTTTCTTTTTGTCTAAAACGAACTTGAATCTTTAAAAATACTTGAAAACATTACATATGCACATATCATTCATCATAACATAAACAGGTCTTTTGCAATGAATTTCCTCGTCTCTCTACTGTTTATTTCAGTAAGATGGATCTCGAACAGACAGTAAAAGATCTTCAAGTTCAAAACACGCAATTTCAACAGTTACTCATGACCCTAGCCAAGGGGCAAGAGGAGTTGAAGACTCTATTAGCTGAAGAAAGAAAGAAGAAAACAAAGAAGGTCACTGGGGTTTTAAACATGGGGAGAAGGTTTCAGGGACAGACTAGAAGAACCTTGAATTTTGCAACCACTTTCGGGGAAGGAGAAGGGAAAGGAAAAGAAACAGCGGTTCTGTCAGAATCTGAGGAGGAGGAAGAAGAGGAAGACTACTATGAGGAACAGTATCCTCCAGCTGATGATAAGTACAGACATCTTGAAGAGCGTTTGAGCGCTATGGAAATACAAAAGGTGCCAGGATTAGACTTTGAGGAATTGGGACTAGTGTCAGGAATTGTGATCCCACCGAAATTCAAAGTGCCTTTGTTCACAAAATATGATGGGGTGTCATGTCCTAAGATGCATCTCTGATCGTATGTGAGAAAGATCCAGCCGCACTCCGTCGATAAAGACCTGTGGGTGCATTTTTTCCAAGATAGCCTATCTGGAACATAACTCGATTGGTTTTACCAATTGGAAAGGGCCAACATCCACAACTG
Source organism: Vicia faba (assembly GCA_948472305.1). Lineage (NCBI taxonomy): Eukaryota > Viridiplantae > Streptophyta > Magnoliopsida > Fabales > Fabaceae > Vicia > Vicia faba. The sequence continues at coordinate 1,203,416,025 of OX451738.1, read as the reverse complement.
GGAAGATCTTGCCGCAAGTTTCTATAAGCAATACCAATATAATGCAGATTTTGCGCCTACCCGTACTCAACTTCAGAGTATGGCCATGGCTTCCAATAAGGGTTTCAAGGATTACGCGCAGAAGTGGAGAGATCTAGCAGGGAGAGTTCAACCCCCTCTGTCTGAAAGGGAGTTGGTGGATATGTTCTTAGGCACTCTATTGGGCCCTTTCTTCAACCATCTGATTGGGAGCTCATCTGCGGGATTTACTGAGTTAATACTAACCAGAAAGAGGGTGGAAGCTGGCATAAAAAGTGGAAAGATTCAGAAGGATTTATCTACCTCTACAGCTGTGAGAAAGCCTTTCATTGGGAAGAAGGAGGTATCTGCCGTTTATCCATAAAGGAACCAAGGGAGAGCTGAACGCCGACCAATGGTAGAAGCTGTTATGATCCCAAAACCTACATCTGATCAACCAAGAAGTAATCAACCGAGGGTGGAAAGGCCAGTATGGAAATTCACCAGAATCAATATGACTATATCCCATGTTTGACCGCACCTTCTGAAATCCAATTTGGCAACTTTAAAAGAAGCTCCAAAGAACCCCAACACAACATCCCCTCATTATCACCCAAATGCCAGATGTGCATATCATTCTGAAAGTCCGGGTCATGACACTAACAACTGTTGGGCCTTGAAAAACAAAATTCAAGACCTTATAGATGCAAAAGAGATTGAGTTTGATGCACCCGAGAAGCCAAATGTCATTTCTGCTCCTATGCCTAGACATGATCACCACACTAATGTTGTTGAAGAAGATTTGTTTGTTACCACAACCGATGAACTCTTAACTCCACTACCAATCATTAAGATAAATTTGTTAAAATCCGGTGTGTTCCCGGGTTGTAATGAAGACTGCCATCTCTGCTTATCCTCACCAATTGTTTTCCCTTTGTTGAAAACAGACATTCAACGCTTGATAGACAACAAAGAGATTATGTTTGAAAGTACTCCTGTTTCACCTGTTCACATTGAAGACGTTTCAATCATCACCATCTCCGCCAATTCTTCTAGGGTCCCCAAAAGACCCGTTAGGATTACATCGGTTCCAAAAACTACTCCTCTTATAATCATAATGCCAGGGCCAGTCCCGTATGAATCAGAAAAAACTGTGTTGTGGAATTACGGTGGGGACATTTATTACCATGGCATCAAACAAGATGGGCTGGCCGCCGAAGAAATAAACTCCGAAGAAGAAGACTCTGACATTAGCAATATATTCCGGAACCAACAAGATTACCCAAAGCGGTAGAATCTTCTCTCCAGAAATTGCCCCCCCAAAGGCAGTTTTTGGACTCTTGGCTGCTCCAAAGGTGACTTACGTACCAATAATTATACCTGCAAGTGCTCCTATTGGCGAAGACGATACAACTCCTGCTGTCATTCCTAACAACACTTCTGCTGCTGAAACTCGACGAAAAAGTATTCAAGAAGAGCCTGTCCGGACGAAGGCTCAACCACTGACTATCCCCGAAACCTCCAAGAAGGAAATGGAGGAGATCCTAAGAATAATAAAGAAGAGTGACTACGACGTAGTTGAACAGTTAGGGCAAACTCCCTCCAAAATCTCCATGCTGGCATTGTTACTGTGCTCCGAGGCACATGCGAAGGCCCTGGTGAAGTTCCTAAAGACAGCCCATGTGCCTCAAGAGACGTCTGCTGACCAATTTCAAGATTGTGTGGCTAGTTTGACGGCGGATAACGGCCTAGGCTTCTCGGATGTTGATCTGACACCAAGGGGAAGAAAGCACAACGAGGCACTGCATGTCTTTGCAGAATATAGAGGAACAACTCTAGACCATGTCTTGGTGGACGCTGGTTCATCTTTGAATGTTTTACCAAAGAAGGCTCTCGACAAACTAGATTGCGAAGGACTGATGTTGAAACCCAGTAACATAGTCGTAAGAGCATTTGATGGCTCAAAGAGGATGGTCCACGGGGAGGTGGACATCTCCATAAAGGTTGGGGCTCAAACTTTCAACTCAACCTTCTATGTAATGGACATTCGCCCCTCTTACTCCTGTCTGCTAGGACGGCTGTGGATCCATAATGTCGATGTTGTCACCTCTACACTGCACCAGATGTTGAAATATCCGGTCCAGGGAAAGATTATCAGTATCCACGGAGAGGAAGAATATATGATTAGCCACCTCAATTCCTTCAGGTATGTGGAATTGGACGGCGAGTTCATTGAAACTCCTTTTCAACATTTCGAAGAAGTCCCACAAGAGGTAGCAGTAACCAAGACTGTGTCCAAGATTCCCAAGATTACAAGGCCTCCACTCCGGATGTCATCCCTGAAGGACGCCAAGGCAGTAATAGAAGAGGGTGGATGCACGATCTGGGGGCAACTTCCGGATATTCCATATAAATCTGACAAGTTTGGTTTATGGTTCACTTCAAGTGCTCAGAAGGTTGTACGTTGTGCCCGTGCTGGAGGGCCACCCTTAAAGATTAGAAACCGAGAGGTCAATGCGGTGGAAGATGGTGAAGAGGATTGGATCTTTCCTACTGTCAACGGAGGACTTTGCAATTGGGAAGCCAGAGACTTTGTCCCAATAACTTTCATCCCTCAGTAATTTATCTTTACATTTCTGTTGGACTTGTAATATTCACAAACAATTCGCACATTTAAAACCTTGTGTCTTGCCCGAGGCACAATGGTCCATTTGTAAGGGTTTTTATTTCATCTTCATATGACATTCAATGAATCATGGACGTTTTTCACATACAAACTTTTGTGCTCATTGTTTTTCTTTTACATTTTATTTTTAAGGATGGCTATACCCTTACACACACCCACACTCACAAATGCAGGTACCCCTCCATTCCGGATCCCATGGGTAACGATACTGCTATGGCCTTTTGTGACTCTGAAGATCTAATCTACCAAGCCGAAGACGAAGGTGAGGAAGATTATGAAGTACCAGGGGAACTGGCCAGACTACTACAACAAGAGGAAAGAGCCATTCAGCCTCACGAGGAACTTGTGGATACAATCAATCTGGGTACCGAGGAGGATAGAAAAGAGGTCAAGGTGGGTGCCAATCTAGAGCCAAGTGTAAAGAAGCGTCTGATTCAGCCGTTCCATGATTATGTTGAGATCTTTGCCTGGTCATATGAAGACATGTCAAGACTTGATACAGACATCGTGGTACATCGTCTGCCAACAAGAGAAGATTGTCCACCGTTAAAACAAAAAGTCTGCCACATGAGACCTGATATGTCAGAGAAGATCAAAGCGGAAGTCATGAAAAAATTCAATGCTGGATTCTTGGCTGTCACTTCCTATCCTTAATGGGTTGCCAACATTGTTCCCGTTCCTAAAAAGGACGGCAAAGTACGAATGTGCGTGGACTATAGAGATTTGAATAGGGCCAGCCCTAAAGATGATTTTCCACTCCCCCACATCGATATCCTGGTTGAAAATATGGCCCAACACAAAGTGTTTTCCTTCATGGACGGATTCTCAGGTTATAATCAAATAAAAATGGCACCTGAGGACATGGAGAAAACTACATTTGTCACACAGTGGGGCACATTCTGCTACAAAGTGATGCCATTTTGACTGAAGAATGTTGGGGCCACCTATCAGCGCGCCATGGTAGCTTTATTTCATGATATGATACATCATGAAATAAAGGTCTATGTAGACGATATGATAGCCCGATCACAAACTGAAGAAGAGCACCTTGATCACTTGAAAAAGTTGTTTGAGAGATTGAAGGAGTACAAGTTAAGGTTGAATCCAAACAAGTGCACATTCGGAGTACGGTCCGATAAACTTTTAGGTTTTGTCGTCAGTAACAAAGGCATTGAGGTTGATCCTTCCAAGGTTAAAGCAATATAAGAAATGCCTGCTCCTCGTACTGAGAAGGAAGTCATAGGGTTCTTGGGGCGCCTGAACTATATTGCCAGATTCATTTCTCACCTAACGGCTACTTGTGAGCCAATCTTCAAACTGTTAAAGAAAGATTAAGTAGTCAGATGGAACGATGAATGCCAGGTTGCTTTTGACAAGATCAAAGAGTACTTACAAGAGCCTCCTGTTTTGATGTCACCAGTCGAGGGAAGACCGTTGATCATGTATCTGACCATTTTAGAAAACTCAATGGGGTGTGTATTGGGGCAGCATGACGAGTCTGGCCGAAAAGAGCATGTTATTTACTACCTGAGCAAAAAGTTTACCGACTGTGAAACCAGATATTCACTGCTCGAGAAAACTTGTTGCGCTCTGGCATGGGCTGCTCGCCGGCTAAGACAGTATATGCTGACTCATACTACCTTATTGATATCTATGATGGATCCGATAAAATACATCTTCGAAAAGCCTTCTCTTTCTGGGAGGATAGCTAGATGGCAGATGATCCTTTCAGAATACGACATACAGTACACTACCCAGAAAGCTATAAAGGGCAGTGTGCTAGCTGACCATCTCGCTCACCAAGCTGTAGAAGATTATCAATCCATGAAGTTTGAATTCCCAGATGAATACATTATGACATTAGACAAATGTGAAGAAATCAGACCATATGACGGACCTAAACAAGGATCCCGATGGACCGTGTTCTTTGATGGGGCATCCAATGCACTTGGTAATGGTATCGGCGTTGTACTCATATCTCCAGAAGGATGTCATACTCCATTTACTTCTAGACTTTGCTTTAATTGTACAAACAACATGGCGGAATACGAAGCATGCATCTTTGGTCTCAGAGTTGCCTTAGATTTGGGAATCAAATCTTTAGATGTATTTGGAGATTCAGCTTTGGTCATCAGTCAGATCAAAGGGGAATGGGGCACTAAGCACCCAAACCTTATCCCTTACAAAGAACATGTTTTGACATTGCTACCACATTTTGAGAAGATTACCTTCGAGCATTTCCCGCGAGAATAAAATCAGCTAGCAGACGCTCTAGCTACAATGTCATCTATGTTTAAACTTAATTGGGATAATAAGGCTCCCCAGATCACCATTGAACGAATGGATGAACCAGCACACTGTCACGAGATTAATACTGAAGAGGTAGTGGACCAGCCTTGGTTTCATGAAGTCAAGAGGTATCTCGAGGCTCAAGAATATCCAGAAGGAGCTTCAATCAATGATAAGAAATTCTTAAGGAGATTCTCTTCTAAGTTCTTTCTGAGTAATGGCATCCTGTACAAACATAATCATGACTCCATTCTGCTTCGGTGTATGGAAAAGGTTGAAGCGGAAAAGATCATGGCTGAATTACATGAAGGTACTTTTGGCACTCACTCCAGTGGGCAGACGATGGTGAAGAAAATCTTACGGGCAGGCTATTGTTGGTCTACCATGGAAGCAGATTGCTATCAACACTCTCGGACTTGTCATAAGTGTCAAATTTATGCTGACAAGGTGCACGTACCTCCGGTTCCTCTGAATGTATTGACGGCTCCTTGGCCCTTTGCTATGTGGGGAATTGATATGATTGGGGAGATCAAGCCAACATCCTCCAATGGACACCGTTTCATCCTAGTGGCCATTGACTATTTTACCAAGTGGGTTGAAGCAGCCTCTTTCGCATCCGTTACCAAGAACGTTGTTTCCCGCTTCATCAAGCAAAATCTTATTTGCCAGTACAGTATCCCGGAAAGGATCATCACTGACAATGGTACAAATCTTAACAATACTATGATCACCGCCTTGTGCGAGCAATTCAAAATTCAGCATCATAATTCTTCTCCCTACCGGCCAAAGATGAATGGTGTTGTTGAAGCTGCGAATAAGAACATTAAAAAGATCATATAAAAGATGGCACTCACGTACAAAGACTGGCATGAGATGTTACCATTCGCTCTCCACGGATACCGTACCACGGCTCGCACATCAACTGAGGCAACACCTTATTCTTTGGTATATGGCATGGAAGCTGTTTTGCCGATTGAGGTCCAAATCCCCTCTCTGAGGATTATGAAGGATACAGGTTTGAATGAAGACGATTGGATCCAGACTCGACTTGATCAACTAAACTTAATTGATGAAAAGAGACTTACTACTGTCAGCCATGGTCAAATGTATCAAAAACGGATGATCAAGGCTTTCACCAAAAAAGTTAGGCGCCAAGTATATCAAGTTAGGGATCTAGTGATCAAACGTATCATCTTACCACAAAGTGATCCCAGGGGCAAATGGACTCCTACCTATGAAGGACCATTTGTAATCAAGAACATATTCTCCAGTGGGGCAATGATCTTGACCACCATGGATGGCGACGACCTGCCACACCCTGTGAACGCGGACATAGTAAAAAGATACTATGCATAAGGGACCCGCTAGGTTGACACACCTAGGCAAAACAAGGGCATCTCGGCGAACCAAAAAGGTTCGGGAAAAAATTAGGGATAAAATAAAAAATCTATACACCCGGCAAGTTGAAAACCCGAAAGGGCGACTTGGGCAAAAAAGGGTTTCCTGGTGGTCTGAAAACCCGAAAGGGCGGTCCAGGAAAAAGTTAGGGAATTAAAGCGTATGATTATGTCCCGTCGGATCACTTGACGAACAACCTTTGGCTTCCACTGACAAACTCAGTTTCTGATCAATTCAATCATCTTCGGACAAGGCAAATAGACAAGATACTCGGAGAATGCAAAGGCTATAGCAGAATAGGAACCCCATGGGATTATCACACGTAGCTATCCTTCTCTGTATAAATTTTTCTTGTTTTTCGACAGAATTCTCTTACTAGAATGTTTGTCCCCTTTGTACAAAAATACTTACTCAAAGTCAATACAAAGATATCCCTTTGAAAGTGCAAAAACTATTTGTCTTTTTCTTTACTCTTGTTGTTTTGTTTGCAAAAACGTCCAATGATTCATTGATGAACATATGCATTTGAATATAATTACTGTTAACAAATGAACAAAATGAGAAAGGCAATTACTGATAGGTTGAAAAGACAGGAAAACATCTCTAGGCTATTCCGTAAGTAATCCCCACAGTACGTCATTTGAATCCCCAGCGGAACTAAAACTTCAAATTATTAATCCCTAGTAGAAATCGTCAAATTTCTCAAGATTCCCCAAGTAAATCTTACAAGCAGTACATGGCGTTGCCTTTACAACAGAATCTACTTCTTTTAACAAGAGTTCGTTAGTACTTCAACTTCAAGACATGGAAATTTAACATATCCTCAGCAGCATTCAAGGATTTATTTTCCTCGATCAAACAGCAAATCAACTTACATGCGCAAACATTGCATCCACATATCGTAAACATTGATAAAGCAAATACATTGCATCATACATTTCATGCAACATAACTTTGTATTTTAGCTAACATTTCACCCTTTTCAGGATAAGATTAGCAATTACCATTGACAATATGCAATCAGATACAGTTCAGATACGCTCCAGACACGGATGCCATTCTGATACTCATTCAGATTCAACTTTCAGATACAGTGCAGATACGCTCCAGACATAGATTCCATTCTGATACTCATTCAGATTTCAAGTTCGGATACAGTTCAGATACGCTCCAGACACAGATGCCATTCTGGTACTCATTCAGATTCGACTTTCAAATACAGTTCAGATACGCTCTAGACACAGATGCCATTCTGATACTCATTCAGATTTCAATTTCAGTTACAGATCAGATACGCTCCATACACAGATTCCATCCTGATACTCATTCAGATTCAACTTTCAGATACAGTTCAGACACACTCCAGACACTGACGCAATTCTGATACTTATTCTTTCAGCTTACAACTTACAATTCAACAAACATTCTTGGATGGCATCTAACAAGCCCATCTCCAACAAGATTTTATCACTTCTCCAAATGGCATCTGTAAGCCCATTCCCTCAACTACACATCGTCGAGTGCAAATTTCTGGGCACTCTAGTGTCCAATCATTCTCTCACCTTCGAGTCACGAATGGCAAAACTCGCCAATCTAACTCTTCAGGTTTAAGAAGATTGAACAAGGGCAGCTGTTGTACCCCAAAATTTTCCCTCTCATTTATCAAGACTTTTCTCACAAGATCTCTTTGACTCAAGACTAGATTAGGGTTTGGTCAGCTCAAGACATCTCATCTCATACTGATGACCCAAAATTAGGGTTTGAGTTTGCCCAAGGATTTTTGGGATATCAATGCTTCATATGACTTTTAAACATCATTGTAGACCCTTAAGATTACTCATGGCAAGTTTCAAGCTTTGAACCATATTTTTTATCAATCAATTGGACAATTGACCTAAAAATCAGTTGTATTGGAAAAAAAGTCAACCATGGCCAATTTACAGTCAAAATTCATATTTTTTTATCCACGTAAAAATTTTAGACTCATATGTATCATTTCATCAAGTTTGGACCATAATCCCTCAAGAAATTTGATCAAATCATGAAAAGGGCAAAATGATCAAAATTAGGGTTTTGACTGAGAAAGGGCAACTTCTGATTTTTGACCTAGAAAATGACTAATTGGTTTGAAGCATGATTCCAAGGATTCAATTACATTATCTTGACCTAATTACATGGTTCAAAATATTGCAAATCCATTGGATAGACAGATGAAATTTGCAGTCAACTGATCAAAAGTCAACTGTATACTGAAAAGTCAAACTTTGACTTTTTGGTCAAACTCAAGTACCAAGGATCACAATTCATCAAAACATGTCAAAATGTGAAACTTGTTCGTCAAGAAATCAAGGATTGAAGATCTTGTTTTGAAATTTGAAAATTTCTTAACTTAGAAATTTTTCTAAGTATAGAAAACTTCTTATTTTTTCTCAACTTTAAGCCATTTTTTCACCATGATACAAGATGATTCAAAGGAAATTACCAACATCAAAGTTGTAGATCTCCATGAAATCTACTCATTTTCTTCACACATTTTTCCCTAAAGATGCTTGGATCTCAAGATATAATTTTGTGAATACATGCCCATGAACTAAAATAACTTAGTGAAATTTTGCCCTAATTTAGGCAGGTTTTTGACCCAACTTCATGGCAATTTTTCACCTAGTTCCAAGGGGAATCTTTAAATTCATTTCAAAGATGAGTTATATAGCACATTTCAAGCTTTGCAAAATGTCAAAGAACTCCTTGAGATCATTTTTGAGTAGGGAGAATCGAAGAGATGAAATTGGCAATTTCTCACTTTGATTTCAAGCCATTTCATGAAGAACAAAACTCCAATATGAACCTATGTTGTACAATCTTCACTTTTTAGGCCTCAAACTCGTTTATCACTCCACCATTAATGGATTGCACAAGATTTCATGCCCTAAAGCCAAGAATTCAATGCATTGTACAAGAAAATAACCATTTATGGAAGAAAGGCAACATTGCCATTTTGGAAAAGCATGCTTTATGCATTTTTTCATTTCTTGAGCCTTGGACTTGTTCTTTCTGCACAAACCAAGCCTCTAAGCCTGAAAAAAATATGTTTAAAGCTTCACACTACCCTACAAGATCAGAACCATGCATCAAGAAGTCATTTCTCACACTTGCTTCAAAAACAAGAAATGTAGCAAGATATGTGATCTTGTACTTCTGAGCAAGCACAAGTCCTCCAATCTTTTGCTCTATATAAAGCTATCACTTTGCAACCAAAAGACGAATTCCCAAACCTTGAAACACCCTAGAATCAGAAATTGCATACCAAGCTCCCAAACTTGCCATTTCTGACTTTTGATTTGAATCTTCTATTCCACTCGTGCGTTTTCAGGACTTTTGCTTCCCTAAGCTTCCTTACCTTACAAGAAAGCCATCCCACACCATGAAACATCACTGTAATTCCATCTTCTCCATTGTTGAACTTTAAAAACATAGTAACACATGTGGACTTCTAGAGATAATTCCAACCTCTCTCAGGACCAGATAGGCATTGCATTAGCTTCCTAGAGTCTCAAGGAAGTTAGCCTGATCATCACAGCATCCAAAAGCAAGCTCATTTCCAAAACACGATTTCCATTTTCAAGGTGAGTTTTCTGTTTTTCCAACTCTTGATACAGGCATAGTTAGCTTTCCATTTGTGAATATACAATGTATACATCATTGCTACGAAGTTTTACATATCCATAACTTGCATTTATTTTGCCTGAGTTGAGAGAATTTTGAGCTTGAAGTTCCTGAAAAAATTAGGTTAAGAATTAGGGCCATTAAAATTCTCTTTAATCTTGGACTTAGATTTTTAGTTATGCACATGGTTAGAATCTTGAAACAAAATGCTATATGTGATCGGTGGGAATGAGAACTGACTGTTTTTTTTAATGCTGGTTCGCGTTTGCGTTTGTTTTCGCAAAGTGTTGCGGTAAGCAAGAGTCGCCACCGTCTTTTATTTTATCCAACAAGGAAAGGACAAAAGCACAGAAAAATTCCTTTTCGAGATTTTTCTCGGGTTCGGGAGGTAGATTATAGAAAGGGAAGGTGTTAGAACCCTTTCTATCTGTGGTTATCCACGGGCTCTTAGGTACTTGCTCACTATGTTTTCAAAAGGTTTGCTTTTCTTTGTGAATGTGGGTTTTGAAAAGAGTTTTGTTTTTGAAGAAAGTGTAAGTGCGAAAAGTTTTTGTTTTGTTTTAAAAGGAGCAAGTACTTAAGAACCTCTATCTACTCAAAAAGGAATTAAACTGTGAAAATGTCCTTTAGACAGTACTATCCCACTATTGAGGAGTAGGTAGCACCGTCGTTGGAGTTTTCGGGTCAATTCGATTTTAGGGACGTGTGGTCACTAAAGCAACGTTAGGACGCTTTAGTGGTAATCCTAATGTCTTAGATCATTTTTTTCGAGGCGGCCATTTCCAGGCAACTTATGATCTTGGGACAAAAGGACGACCTCTAAAACATCCTATACTTGATGACCACGTTCGAGGCAACCAAGTGAGGTGTACCCTAGGAGTGACATGTGCAAGTGTGTCAATTTTGAGTTATATTATCTTTGCATGTCATGGTGAGCTACTATTGATTTTAAGTTAGGAGTTTAATCTTGTCATGCATAGCCTAGTTAGCATACATCTAAACAGTTAATATATGTACAGGAATATAAAGTGCGGAAATTGTAAATCCTACGCTATTACAAGGCTTCGGGGAGGGGGATTATTTACACGTCCAAAAATTGGGGGAATAAAGGCAATAAAGTAAAAGTTTAAGCTAAACTATTACAAACCAGTAAGCAGTTACAATAAAATAAACACGCGTAAAACAAGGAAAAGAGACGTCTAAGAAATTTCTAAGTAAATAAGAAAATCTTTTTTTTGTTATTTTTGGTTAAGAAAATATTTGAATTAAATAATCCTAGGTCTAGTTTATTTTAAATTGATAAAATGAAGTTAAAATAATTAATTAATTAATTTAAAAAATTAATTTGAATAAAAAACTAACCTAACGTTTTTTTGTGATTTTTTTTATTTAAAGTTAATTTAAATGATAAGGTCAATAAGGAAATAACGAAAACAAAAATAAAAATACAAAGGGCATCCTTCGATCCAGGGATAAAGATGGGAAGCTTCGATCCAGAGAAGGTGACCTTCGATCCAGGAAAAAATGGGAGCTTCGATCCAGCGAGGGAAATGTCTCCTTCGATCCAGAGAAGGGGTTGTCTTCTTCGATCCAGGAGGGTAAACTACTTTTCGATCCATATCTGCAAGACAAGCATTAGAACAATAAAGATGCAGGGCCTGGGTGTCGAACCCAGGTCCTTCTCTATTGTGTGCATTGGTCTTCTCAGGCTTGATCTGCAGTACAAGCATTAGAAAAAAGAAACAAATACAAACCTGGGTGTTGAACCCAGGTTCCTCTCCTGCACATACACCTGCAAGTTTGATCAAATGCTGGATCGAAACAGATCCCAAGACCCTACCATATGCATGATCACTTCCTAAACTCAAATATGGGGTTAAAACTAGCACAAGATCTTTACACCACCTAGTTTGAAGCATGGCTGCTTTGAAACCTTAACATGGCACCCTGCACTTCCACACTTATATTTGTATGAATGATCAGTAAGAATACAAAGATGCATATAAAAAACAATTCAGATAGTAATCGAAAGGTTGTGACCCAGAATTTTAACAAAGACTAGTGGGCTGGATGCGTGACTTTCGGATAGTGCTTGGGAACACTTCCTGCAGACTTCAGGGAGTGAAAAGAGTGTTGCTGAAGACTCCTTCGATTGGGACCACTTATGAGGATTTTGATAGCTTTAGGGTGGTTTATTGAGGAAGTGTATGCGTGTGGCTCTTTGAGGCAATTTTGCTGTGTCTTTTCTTGTGTAATTTTCGTGTGCCCTGGATATGTATGTTGGCCTCTGTATTTATAGGGGTGTGAGGGTGCAGTAATGGCAAGAGACAGCCATTAAACAGACCATTAAAGCCATGAGACAAGAATAAGACACATTAAATAATTTCCTTTTTTGAAACATCCGTGTCCCTTGAATGAACTAGACGCTTTTGGATTTCGAATGCTTTCAGGCCATGCTCTTCGATTGGTCCTGATTTGCTTCCTTCGAATGGACTTCCTATGTACCCTTCGAATGGGCCTTCTGAATGCTTCTTCGAATGGTCTTGAGTTGCACAGAATCACTCTGGTCGAATCAGCTCTTTAGGAACAGAAAAGGCAAGAATCTGGCCTTTAACTCAGGAATTAAATCCACAATCAGCATTTAATTATTTCTATATTTGCAAGGGGAACATGCCATTTCTCATGTTCAGTGTACCTGGACATGTTTGAGTGCCCTCTTGATGGCCTCTTTCGAATGGCCTGGAAGGAGTTCTTCAAATGGCCCTGTCGAAGCTGCCTGGACACAATACTGAATCGAAGGTTCCCTTGGCATGCCAGTCGAAGGCCTTGACGTAACGCCAATCGAAATGCTTGTCCAGAATGCCAATCGAAAGGCTCCTTTAGAACACCAATCGAAGGGTCTTTCAAAATGTAAATCGAAGTGCTTGTCCAGAATGCCAATCGAAAGGCTCCTTCAGAACACCAATCAAAGGGTCTTTCAGAATGCAAATCGAAAGGTACTTAAAGTACCACTCAAAAATTTTCTTTTTCCTTTGGCAAGAGTTTTGTGATCAACCATGCAGGGGGAAGACTTTGGAAAACATGAGAGGGCAAATTTTGGGGTGCAACACTATAACATTCATGTTATCAATTTCCATTTTTGTTGAGAGATGATAGAGTTACAGGAGATCCGGCTGGCTTGAGGAAGAAGATGAAGTACAGGGCTAGGAGTTGTTTTGTGTTATGTTTTTCTTATTTCACTTAAACTAACGGATGTACAGCCACCCCAGTGGCAAGGCAGCGCGTTGAGAATGCCAAGGTCATGGGTTCGAGCCTTGGTGCCTGCCTTCTGCATATTTTCTCATTTTTTTGCTATTCTCTCACTTTTTTTGCAGCGCTGGGCTTGGTCCTTTTGGGCTTACTTTTTTTTCTAATGCTTACATGCCATTTACTCAGGATACCCCCTGGCCCATACATTTTATTTATTTGTTTTATTTTCTTTTTTATTTTATTAAATATTTTCTTAAATACATAAGATCATGAAAAATATAAAACATGATAATTTTTGCATTTTGTTTATTTTATCTTATTTTCACATGAAAAAAATATTTTTATTAAACTATATATTAATTATTTCTTTCTTAAATAAACTTGTAAATATAATAGACTTAGGTTAACTATTTTATTCATACTTGTAAAATATTTATTTTTGATATATAATAACTAAATATTTTCATAAGATATTATTTATCATTTTTAATACAAAAATACACAAAAAAATAATACCTAAAGAACTTTATTTTCCCTTTAATTAGAAACTAGGGTTAACCATTTTTCTCAAGAAATAATTTCCTTTTTTAATATTTTTAGGATTAGGTTAAAACTCCTTTTCACATAAAAATAAAACAAAATCTTTTTCTTGCATATACATAACATTAGATTTAATTTATAGTGTATCTTATTTATTCAAATATTCGTGCAAATTCGATTTGGTTGAAATAGCTTAATTAGATTTATATTATTGCAAACCCCCATTCATAATTTGTATTCCCCCCTCCCATAAAAATGTTGTAATAGTGTAGTAATCTTTAAATTATGCAATTTACCACTTTTTATATATCATTCTAGTAATTAGGGTTTGTATGGCAAGATAAAAACAAATCAAATAGAAAACCCTAAATCTAAGACAAAATCAAAGCATGAAAATAACACACTTGCACACATGCATCCTTAGGGTTTCTCCACTTGGTTGCCTTATACAAAAATGCCCATATTACGCATGCGAAGTATCTTGGCAAAACAAACAAGTATAAGATCATAGTCCCTCGATGACGCTATTCAAAGTTGCCTTACAAAATGATCTTGGTCCCTCAAAAATGCCAAGATACTTTGTAATATTGCTAATCATGGTTATATGATGACCCACGCCCATCCTGTTCACATCCAAAGATAGGGTTGCTTACCAAATCAATGGAAAGACAACAATGTCAAAGGAATAGAAAATGAACAAGAAAGACATTTGAGTAGGTACATTACTTCTAGTTACGTGCTCTATTTCCAAACAACTATCCTTGCTATTTTCAAAACAAACACACACATTTCCAAACATCTTACAAACATTGAAAACATTTTCAAAAAAAGATAAACATATTTGTATACATTCTTACGAACGAGAATCATTACAAAGATCGCCTAAACAAATGGCCTCTTTTACAAAATACTTTCAAAACCACACCAAACACAATTTCAAACAACAAAACCAAGTGATCTAGCAAGTAACTAAGAGCCCATGGGAAACCATGGATGAAAATGGTGCTAATACCTTCCCTTTTCATAATCTACCCCCCGAACTCAAGAAACAAACTCAAAGGTCTTTCCTGTGCTTTTTCACCTTTCCTTTTGGATAAAAGAAAAGTCGGTGGCGACTCTTGCTAACCACAATAATTGCGATAAAACGCAAGACCCTCAAGTTAGTTCTCCTACTGTATCACAATGTCGTTCGATTGGGACATCCAGACATGTCTAGAAAGTCCTTCGAATGTGCCACCATGGTACTTCCTTCGCACGGCACAGTGTAGAATTTGTGTGTTGAAGCAAAAACGTGTACTGAAGGATTCACACGCCCCAAATGAAGAATGCATGCAGAGGATAAAGGGAACAATCGAAGCTTGCAACAAAGGAGGGCCACGTGCCCCAAACGAAAGAGGCGTGCAGGAGGAAAAATATGCAATCGAAGGAGACCAGAAAAGAGTTCTTTGCCTCCTGAATTGAAGGACATCAATCAGGAGGCTTTTTGCCTTGTGGATTGAAGCTAGATGAAGATAAGTGTTGCCCTGTCAAAGCTTGCAACAAGCTGTTTCAAAGGGTGACTTTGGCCTAGTGCATGCTAGCATGGTGGGGAATTCTGCCTTGTAAATTTTGTCTAACATGCAGGAAAGAGGCTTGTATGGCCAAATGAAAGATGTACACCAATTTTGCACAAAGAGACAAAAAAGCCGGAATCGAACTTGTCAAAAAGAAGTTTGGTGCCCAAACGAAGCAGGAGATGAACTTGCCCAAAAGAAGTCCAATGCTCAAACGAAAGGTGTAACCAAAGCTTGCATCTAAGGAGCCAAAGTGCCCAATTGAAAGATGTGAAATCGTAGGGAACTTATTTTTCCTTCAATTTTGTCAAAAAAAATATTTTTATTTGTTTTCCCCTTTCTTAACAGCTTCCTCTTTAACTTGATGCTGGAAAATCCAAATGTACTTGTGCAAGATTGAATTTTGAGAATCCTTATAAGAAATGCCTTGAGAAACGAGAGGGTAAACTTTGGGGTACAACAAGCAGAAACAACTGAAGCAGTAGAAATAGACACCGACAGTATCTCAAAAATGACTGTTATATGTTGCGGTTGAGTAACATGAAGTGATAGAGATGGAAGAGGGGTGATTAATTCTGAGCAGCCACCAATGACTCCACCAAACTGTAATAAGCGGCAAAAAATATAGAGTCTCCACCATGAACTTTTATCCTAAGACGGGAGTATAACGGAATAACCCTAATTGATGATACAAAGATTCTAAGTTCTTAACTCACTTTAGACGAAGGAGAGGTGTTAGGAACCCTTCATCTACCTTGTTCACAAGGAAACTAGGGTTTAGGTTTAAGGTTTAGGAATAGGGTTTTAGTTTTTAAATTAGGGGACTCGCCATGGTTTTTAAGTCGTATACCTATGTATCCTCTTATGAGGAGTCAGAGTCTCAATTCGTAGTTCGAAGTGTTTGTTGGTGTTTTTTATAGGATTGCATAGAATTGATTTCGAATTATCCTTGAACCTTGCCTGGGTTATAAGTTGAGTGATCGTAGGTGCAGTTCGTAGTTAATTTTGAAAGTAGTTCTCCTTAATCCTTTTTATGAAATGTTCTTAAGGTTTTTATTATGTTAGTGGAAAAATGGTTTGATCGTTGGTTAGCTGTTTTGAATTTCGATTTGATTAAAGAGTATGGTAGGACACGGAGCGGGGGGAGTCTGATAAAGTCTCCTCATCACGTGGCCATATATTGGCCACGTGTTTCTCATTGGTGAATTGTGTGGTTTTTAATATCTTTGTAAAATATTGAATTAATCAATTTGATTATAAAAAGTGTTTGTACAAGATTAGCAGTATTATTTACAAGTGATGTGAGAGATTAATTGTAAAAACTAAATTATGTATAAAGTATTGTTTTTATTAAATAACTTGATTAAAATTTATTTTTTCACTTATGTATTATTTAAACATTTAGAAACACATAACCTAATTAACTAAGAAATAGTTTTTTTGTATTTTTATTTTTATATAGCCTAAATAACCTAACTTACCTAGTTAAAATCCTAATGAAATTAGCCTATCATAAAAAAATTAAATTATTTAAGAGAACAGTCTAAAAGAAAGAAAAAAAATATTTATATTTTTAATTACTAAAAATAAAATTAACAAGATAACCTATTAACAAAACAAATTAAAATAAAAGGGATGGAAAGATTATATACATGCACTAAATAGAAATAGGTCTTAAGGCCCCCAAGAAAAAATATATTTTTCTTAAAATACTTTAAT
Source organism: Vicia faba (assembly GCA_948472305.1). NCBI lineage: Eukaryota > Viridiplantae > Streptophyta > Magnoliopsida > Fabales > Fabaceae > Vicia > Vicia faba. Next base: position 1,203,398,931 of record OX451738.1, on the reverse strand, counting down.
AATGATAATAATAATAATAATATATATAAAAAATAAAATAAAAACTTGTACAAAGAGGGGGGCGTGAACGGCGACGAGGCGACGGTTGAGGGTGTTGGATCGGACGGGCCGAAGGATTGTTGGAAATTTTTGTATTTGTTTCTCAGAGTTTCCATTCAGAAACCCTGGAGTAAATCTAATATAAGAGAAAGATTGAGATTGTGAAATTGTGGATGAAAATTATGATGGACAATAGTCCTATTTATAGAGTTAAAATTAGGTTAAAAAAACTTAGCAAGTAAGTTACCCAAAAACCAAGAGAAGCCCAAAGCCTGATCTCTAAATAAGGAAAGAAAATTAGTAACAAAAAATAGAAAAATAAAATATTAAAAGTGAAACACAAGAAATTTAAACCCACGACCTCATACTTGCAAGCTTCATTCCTTATCAATTGTGCTATGTTACTCATTTGAAATAAAACCCCAATTAAAAGTATATGAAAGTAAAAAAAGTATTTGCTATTTAAAATACAAATAATTTGAAATAAACTATTATACATTTTTAAATGAGCTAAATAAAATATTGTTAAAATGTTAGTAAAATTGAACCAAAGAAAATTATAAAAACCAATGTTGAAAATATTTTTGATCGTAGAAATAAAGGGCGGGAAAATTTAGGGTATGACATAAAGCAGTCAGATTAGCCATTCCAGTTCTTAAAGCATAAACTTCTTCCTTGAGTTTTCTATTCTCTTGTTCTAAATGTTCCATCTTCTTTTTGTAGTTAGCTCGAGTGTTGTAAGAGTGTGACAACTTGTTGACTGAATGAAGTGGAAGAAACATATGAAAAACCTGAGGAAAAACAGGAATGCATAAATATGTGCGTAATAATGCATGATATGCAAAGCAAATATTTTTATTTTGTCTATTAATTTTCAAGGAACTTTAAATAATTATAACAATTACAAACATTAAAGGAATAACATGTTTTGAAGCTCTGAATAATTTATTTAATAATTCTTGGAAGGATTACAACTTTTAGCATAAGTTTCATAAATCTTGAGATACAAGATAAAAAAGCTAAAATTTATGGATCCTAAGGAGCCAAGGTAGAAGAAGATCTTGCTTCATGTTGATGCTTCCTTTTGAGCACCCTAATCTGATAATTCAACTGCTTGTTTTCTTCCACAAACTTCTCGACGACTCCTTTTCATCCACCGGAAAAAGGAAATAAAAGAGAATAGTCTTTCTCCCTAGGACTTGGATGAATGCTAGAGAAAAATAAATCCTCTTGCTTCTCCATCATCTCTACAGCATTTCGCTCAAGAATCTCAATCAAATCATCTTTCTCCTTTAGTTTCTCCTGAAATGCTAAATATCCCATATCTAATGTCTGATATTTGTTCTTCCTAGAATCCTTTTCCTTCTGCATCTTGGACAATGCAAGCTTGAGCTCTTCCACGTCATTTAACAAAATAGAAACAGGTTCAGGAAAGACCAATGTCTCTTGGAGAGGATAAGCCATCTTCAGCATAATGGCCCTTGCTTGTACCCATTAAAGATAAGGTTCAAACGCAGCATTTCCTCTCTTTCCTAATTCTCTTCTTTCTTTTCTGCTAATAGTAAGCCACGCTTTGTTAATCGTATCTATGAATTCCCTATTATCTTCTCCTCCCTTGAGAAAGAAAGCTTCAAAAAGCAAGTTGTTTGGCTTATCAAGCATATGATAACCAAATTGACGACAAGCTAGAATCAGATTATAACTGATACCTCATTTTGTACCAAGAAGAGGTACATTAGGAAACTCTCCACATACATCAATAATGGTTTCCCAATCATAGATAAAATTGATTCAACAAACATCAAAATGACTAAGAGACATAATCTTCTACCACCACCTCAACCCATATTTAGTATCCTGAAAGGGAGCAGACTGCGGCAAGTTCAATATAAACCACTTGTACAGTAAAGCTGCACAACATACGGTTATCCCTCCACTCTTGGAATTCCTATAATAGATAGAGTAGTATGTCTCTACATGCACGGTTGGGACTGGATTCCCAATCAAGAAGATCTTCCTGGAATTCATATCAATAAATTGGGGACATTGGGGAATAAGACAAATCCATAGATAAGCATAGCTAGAGTAGTCTCGAAAGCATACCTATCTTTGTCTTTAGCAAATGCATAAGCCCTTTCCATGAGAAAATTAGCAAGGAACCCTAGAATACCACTCTTAGAAGTAAGATGAGCTTTAATATGATCATACTTAAAATGAAACATTTTAGCAATAACAGGAGGTTCAAGATCTTATTCTAAACCATAAAAAGGAACCTTATCAGTCACAGGTAATTCAATCAAGCAAGAATACTCCTCCAAGGTAGGCATAAGCTGATAATCTGGAAAAGTGAAGAAATGGTACAAAGGATCATAGAACTAGACCAGTGTGTTGAGAATCCCTTCTTCCATTTTAGCATCCAAGATACCCAAAAGCCTTCCATAATGGTCCTTGAACTTCTCAGGACTAGCCACTGATGATGCTAGCTTCTTTAACTCTCCTACTTCAGGTTTTCTGAAACTATACTTTTGGGTGCTTCTCCTTCCAACATCCATGGTGAAATATCTATGATGTTTGCAACGAGATTATTTTAAGTTCCTTAAAAATTTGGTCAAATAATGCTCACGGGTGCATGAATGCATGATGCAACAATCACACACAAGATCACAAACATGAGGGTTCATAGGTTTGACGTCACGAGCATGAAGCAAAGGTACTACCTACAAGGTATGGACTAATGGTTCAAACACCTGCAAAATAAGGTTCTAAGGAAATCTCAGAGTCCTCGATCTTCCTTTGGATATTACTAACGTCCCAATTTACTCGGTAATTAGTAATATTCATAGGAAAAACTCATTTGAGTGTAGTATCGTGTAATAACTATACCAGAATTGACTCCTGGATAGTCTTTGTACTACACCTAAAAAGGCCAAGATGAGTTAAAGGTTCTACATATATCAGCTTCTCGGGCTCCTAAGATGAAAGAAGCAATGTTTCCACAATTAACTTGTTCATCAAATACTACCCCCAAAGAGGCCTCCACTGAGCGGGGGTGTTTTCAAATAAACTTACTAAGGACTTTCTCCATATAAGTTGAAGTGATTATACCATGCATCATATCTTAAGTTTGCCCAAGTCCGGGTATAGGACTTATAAAGGACCATCAAGCACCCTGAAAACTAGAAAAATCCAGACATACAGGCATATATACAACAACAAATAATTGCACATACACAGATAAACAAAGATAGGCTCAACCCACTTATTTTTTTCTCCACTGAAGTCGCCAATTTTCTGTAGCGGTAGAAATGTTGAGATTATGCCATTAGATTGACTTAACTCATAAATAAGTGAAAGTCGCCACTGCACTTTTATTTTATCCAAAGGAATGGGAAAAGATTGAATAAACCCAAAGTAAAATAAAGATCGATGTAAGGGGGTGGGTTATGCAAAGGAAAGCAATTAACACCCTAAACATCTACAGTACTCTACAGGAACCTCTTTGAAAATATGTGTATTTTGGCTATAAAAGAAATATTTATAAAAATAGATGGTGGAGATGAGAAAAGAAGTGGTTTTTACAATTTTGCACCCGCCGCGGTTGTGAACCTTTTGTGCCTTCGTACCACCTTTTGTGCAATAGGAGATCAAGGAACTCGTAGTTCTTCTCAAAAAATTTTAAAAGTTTTGTGTGTTGGTTAATTTTAAGAATACATTTTTAGAGAGAAAATCCAAAGCGGCAAAAAATTTGAATGAGGTTAATGACTTTTAGTCTTTCAAATGATGTCAAAGTATGATTAAATTGATTAAATTTTGCTTAAGAAAAAGAATTTTGAAAATGCATGGACCTAAGTCCAAGTTTTTTACGAAAGTGGTTCAAGTTAGAAAACAAAAATCCTTTGAAAAAGGAAGAATATTTTGAAAATTAAAGAAGAATAGGAGGAGATGAAGAGACTATCCTATGAACACAAATTAAAAGCTAAGATAAGGAAAGGTCTAACAACAAGAAGCCAACACTTGACATAAAGAAGTCAATATAGAATTCATATCATTTGGATTAAAAGCCACAAGTACCATATAGACCAAGAGCATACCAATCATACATGTGAAAATAAACCACAAGCAAAGAAGTACCAAAGAGACCCCAAGGTTTTAAAACCCAAAGCAAGGTCTTCAATATTGAGCCATATGGCATATAGATCACTTAAGGCCAACAGAATAACACCTGCACATAGAATATTTCCAAATACAAGCAAAATAACAATGAAATAACACAAGGTCCAATGGTCTCAAGGTCTCAAAGTATCAAGGTAAAGATTCTAATCCTAAGTCCAAGAGGTCCACAACTCCAATATGCCAAGGATAGTAATCAATAGTCCATAAAGAGCCTTAATTCTTTTAATGTTCAAGTTGGATTATTAATGAGTTAAACACAAAATAAGAGTCCAAGTGGATAAAGTAAAAAGGGCATAAACATAAACATATATCCAAGTGGACAAAAGGAAAAATGTGGAATCATAAACGAGTTACATGAAATGTAAATGCTAAAAGATAAAAGTGTATAAAAGTAAAAGCATAAATGTAAAGGCAAAAAAATAAAGGCATAAGGTAACTTTAATTGTTAATGGTTAGTAAGTTAATTATTAACTTAAGGCATAAAGCAAGGTCTTCAATATTGAGCCATATGGCATATAGATCACTTAAGGCCAACAGAATAACACTTGCACATAGAATATTTCCAAATACAAGCAAAATAATAATTAAATAACACAAGGTCCAAAGGTCTCAAGGTCTCAAAGTTTCAAGACAAAGATTCTAATCCTAAGTCCAAGAGATTCACAACTCCAATATGCCAAGGATAGTAACCAATAGTCCATAAAGAGCCTTAAGTCTTTTAATGTTCAAGTTGGATTATTAATGAGTTAAACACAAAATAAGAGTCCAAGTGGACAAAATAAAAAGGGCATAAACATAAACATATGTCCAAGTGGACAAAAGGAAAAATGTGGAATCATAAACAAGTTGCATGAAATGTAAATGCTAAAAGATAAAAGTGCATAAAAGTAAAAGCGTAAATGTAAAGGCAAAAAGATAAAGGCATAAAGTAACTTTAATTGTTAATGGTTAGTAAGTTAATTATTAATAGTCACAAGGAATGATCAACGATGATTGAATGATAATCTTAGACCAAGGATAATGAAAACTCACTAGAGGGTTGATAAAATCAAAGCCTCCTAACAACAAGTTTCATAGGTATTGGACTAAATATGACCAATCAACCATACTTGGGCTTACAAACATAAAGTTTGGGCTACGAATGATCATTTTCTGAATCGGGACAAATTTAGCGTTATGTTAAGCAATCGTAAGTGGACTTATGTAGCAGTTGCACTTATTTTAGGACCGGTCAATAGCAATGTATGTATCATACATGTTAGAGACATGGTAGAAACCAAACTCCTAAAACATGTAGCACAAGTAAAAACAAAAATAAAGAAAAAAGGAGAGAAAGAAGATGGAATCCAAGATAAATGATCAATGATGATTGAAGATTTAACTTAGGCCAAAGTTAATGAAGACTTGTTAGAGGATTGATAAAATCAAAGCCTCCTAACAACAAGCTTCAAAGGTTTTGAACCATGGTTCAATAATCAATCATACTTGAAGAATTTAAAGCATAAAGCTTGGGCCACTAATGATCACTTAAAAAGAAATAAGAAGGGATGAGATGAAAGGGCAAGGGGGATATCACAAATACACCAAAATAAGGTCTAACTTCATCAAAATCAATCAACCATCTTGGTGGATTTGGTCTTTTAACCTACCAACACCCAAGTTCCATTGATGTTGATGAAGTTTTTGACCCAAAATATGTCCACGCATTACTAAGTCAGAATTAAAACAAAAGAAAAATAAAAAAAATCAAGTAAAATAATATATAAAACATTTTTTTAAAATGGTTAATTAATTGAAATTTATTGATGAAATACACAAAGTGTATCAAAAGACCAAATAAAAATTCCAAAAAATTACCAAAGGTCAAACATAAGTCAACAAGTGTTGACAAATTTTTTATAATTTATGAAAGTCAGAAAATAATTTTAAAAAATACAAAAAAAATATACCTTAAAAGAATCAAAAATAGATGAAAAATAGCAAACTAAAATATAAAATCCCAATAAAATAATCATAGGTGTGAAACCATCATTGGATCTTTTTTTTTTAATTTTAAAAGATTTAAAAATATTTTTAAACAATTAAAATAAAGTTAAAATTATATTAAATATCAAATCATAAAACTAATTTATGTAAAAATAAATATCAGAAAGAGAAAATTCAAACAAAATTTTAGAAATTAGTTTGGTATTTTTTGAATAAAAAATGAAAGAGATATTAATTTTTGAAATTAAAATGAATTTAATAATCCAATTTGTAAAATAAAAACAAATCAAAAAACCTGAGGCATTAGATCTGAGTTCATTAATTGAGTTGGCAGATTTGAAGGCCATAACATGCGCTTCCACCATGAGCTTCAGACAACTAGCACGCGTTTAATTCAAAAAAGTCCAGCCAACGAAATTAAAACAAATGGTGTGCCTTCATTGGTTGAAGATGATACGTTGGTCATCTTCAACCTTCACACACCTGCAACTAGGGTAGAATAAGGATTCTTCAATTCGTAAACTTACGCTTTCATAGTGGTACCATTAAATGTGTCCATTCAAGACGATCTCAACCATATGCTCGCGAAAAATTTATTTAAATCACAGCTCAGTCATTTTGGAAATTACCAAAGAGAAAATGAAAAACGAAATTTGAAAATTCAAGCTCAAATTACCATGAAAATTCAAACTAGAAGAAGCATAAGCTTCAGAGAAGAATGGACTACATCCTAACAATTTATTTGAGATGATTTGGTTGAGAAATCTACCTGAATGAAGTTCAATTTGTAAGCTCTGAAACTGAACTTCTGTAGCTTGATTTTATGCTTGAATGGCTTGGTTTTTGTTGTTAAAAGTTTGTATGATGATCAAGAATGAAGAATCATAAGAGAGTTTTGAGAAAGACGGCTTGAAATGTTGAAATGGATTTTCAAATTTCAAGCTTTGAGTGTGACTTTGGTAGGGTGGATTTGGCTATCCAAGCTTGAGAAAATGAAAGGAATATGTCACTCTATTTATAGGAGAGTGAATGGTGATAAGAGTTGGAAGAATTTGTGAGAAAATCGTGCAACCCAAGCTAACCCGATGATTGCAAAAAGGGTGACTCCATGTGCATCAAAACTCACTCTAATGTTGTGTTTCAATGCTTAAACCGGTCCAGGCAAGTTTGTTAATCATGTTTAAGTGTAAAACATGCATCAATTTGATCATCAGAAGCCCCGTTAATCAAATTCGAATCTGACTTGGTGAGAAGTTTCAGTTTCAAGGTGCTCAGTTTGAATCCATGGGGCAACTTACTCCGGAGGCTTTATGGCATCATTCTTGTTGCATTTGAAAGACCTCGTCACATTTTTACAATGTGACAAGAAAGTATTCATTTGGACATTTGATATGAAAGTTGTGTCATTTTGAAATCAGGAAAAACCAACTGCATTTTGATACTTAGAAAAATTCTAAGTATGGAGCTTCAATGACCTATAATGTTTTGCCAACTTACATGGTCTTCCACTTAAAATTAGTTCTTGATCATTGAAGATGAAATGAGGTAGACTCCCTAAATAGAATTGTGGAATTGAGATCACTCAAAATAATAATAAAAATGAGGGAGTTATGGTCCTTGGAAGGTGATGATCAAAACTTGAAAATCCCATGAATGACCTATAATGTTTCATTGAATTCCATTACTTTCCACACTCGTTTAGATCTTGATCTTTGATTCAAAGTTGTAGTAGACATCCTTAAATTTTTTGTGAAAAAAGAATGAGCTCAAGGAGATAAAAATTGACCAAGTTATGATCTTTTGAAGTCAAGTCAAAGATTTCCATGGTTTCCTCAAAGGACTTGTAATCTTTTCAAACTTTTAATGATTTTCCTTGCACAATTGGATCTTATCATGTAAAGAGAAATTGATGTAAATGAAGAGTCCATAGAAAAAATAACCACTTTAAAAAATTTAAAATTGAGAGAATTATGCACTTGTGACCATAGGAACAAGGACTTGCAAAATTAGGTAAAATCACTTGGTCAACTTTTAATCTTTTGAACTTTTCTTGCATATTAAAGCATGATGGATCACATTAGACCTTAAAATTATGTAATATTGAAGCACACTTGGTGGATAGGCTCAATGCTTGATGAAACTTGCTTAAAAAGGTGTGGAAATAAACATATGAACCTATGAAGTTTCTTGATGAAATCAACCACCATCTTTGAGTGGACCGAGAAATGCGAGTGTGCCCTCCTCCATCTCAAACGAGAATCATCTCAATCATAGGTCCTTTCAAGGCCAGATAAGGAAGAAACTCTACCTCTATCTGGTCGTAGCTTTCAAGGTTGTTAGCGTCCGCTCTAATTAGGAAGATCGCCACAAATCCTTTAAAGGCTTTGAAGTAAGATACCAACAGATCGAGAAAGTAGCCTTGGCGCTCATCAATGCAACAAGGAGGATGAGGCACTACTTTCTATCCCACACAATTGTCATCCGGACAGAGAAACCAATAAAATAGTTACTCGATCGACCTGACATGGCGGATATGATGCTCAAATGGTCATTAGATATCTCTGAGTTAGACATCAAATATAAGAGCATAAAATCCCTTAAATCACAAGTGTTGGCCGACTTCGTAGCAAAAATGACTTCCCTAACCTTCACAAGTGGCGCACACAAGTGGACCATATTTGTGGACGGAGCTTCCAATTCCACCGAAAGCGGAGCAGGTATCGTGCTGGAGAATGAGGAAGTGATACTATAATACGGTGGGAGAGCTGACTTGTTTAGCATTTTATCGCAAATATTACATATAGCAAGAGTCGCCACCGACTTTTCTTTTATCCAGTGAGGAAAGGTGAAAAGAACAGAAAAGACCTTTGATAGATTTTGAGTTCTGGGGGTAAGTTATGAAAAGGGAAGGTGTTAGTACCCTTTCATTTGTAGTTATCTACGGGCTCTTAATTGCTTAGCTCACTTTAAACTTGCTTAGTGTGTATGATTTGAAAATATTTTGAATGCCAATTATGAGGAAGACTTTGTAATAATTCTTGTATAAGTCCTTAAGAATGTATACAAAGTGTTTTTTTTAATATTTGTTTTGAAATGTTAGGTGTAAAAATGAATTTATTTGTTTGAAACTGTTATGAGAAAGCAATTTGTTGATTCTTACCCACTAAAAGTCGTTCTTGTTATTTTCCTTCTCCTTTAGAGATAGTACTATCCACACCATTAGTTGGTAGGTAGCCCTATCTATTGGATGTGAAGGGACACGCGTAGGGTCATCGTATGGTGATAGAAGGCAACGTGTAAGGATACTTTTAGCAATTCGAACAGACTATCATCATTTTTATCGTAGGGCCATTGAAGGTACTAGATCATTTTGTAGGAAACTCGAAGGGTCATCGAGGGATTATGATCTTTATTCGAGAGGTACCATGATGATATTGTTTAACTGAGGGTCTTTGTTAAAGTATTCCTATTTTTGAGGGATATGACCAATGTTTTCCGAAGGCAACAGAGGGAATTACCCTAGAGGTGTATGTGTGCAAAGTGATTCAATTACAATTATGTTATCTTGGAATTGTTTAAGGTTATCTACCTATTAATTTTATATTGCCATACAAGCCTATTACTACACAGTTATGTATATACAAGGCATAAAGTATAAGTGCAAAAAAGTAAAGTCCTACGCTAGTACAGGGCCATGGGGGCAGTTACATGATAAAGAAATTATGCGGGAATTTAAAGTAGGTTATTACAAAAAAGTTATGCAACCTATACAATTGTTTCTAGGAATTTAAATGCAAAATAAAAATAAACAAAAATGAAAGAAAGATTATCCTAAAGTCTTAAAATCTAAAATATTAGAAATCAATTTTTTATGTATTTTTTGTTTGATTTTATATGTTAATAATAAAAAACCTAATGCCTAATTTTAATTACAAATTAATTAATTTTATTTCAAAAACCTGATTCTAAATTAATTAAATTAATTGATAAAAAAGACTAAACCTAATTTTTGATTTTATCAGTTTTTTCTGATTTTTCATTGAATTAAAAAAATAGTTTAAAAAATGAACTAATGGAAAATTAATTAAGAAAGAAAAATATAAAAAGGGTTAAAAATAAATAAGAAAAAGGGTTGTGGGTGCTGGGGCTTGAACCTTTATATGCAATCACATTAACCTGTTCTAAACATCATCCTAAACACACATGAAAACACAAGATTAGTTAACAATGCGAAAAATAGAAGTTTAAAGTTTTGGAAAAGTTACCCAACCGGTGTTCTTGAGAGAGCACGTTCTGGGATGCCTCGAGCTTGTTGAAAGACTGAAAATGACTCCTGGGATCTTCAGGAGTATGTTTCGATGCTTGTTTTTGATGGAAAATGCCTGGAAATAGGATTTTGACTTTGCCCTAAATCTTGATATTTTTGTGATTTCTTGAGACATGCTTTAGAGGCAAAAATTTGTGTGCTCTCTTCAATGATGATGTCCTCTATTTATAAGCATCATATTAAGTCAACAAAAATTAATGGAAATCATGAGGAGTTAAGTGTGAATCAAACATGATAAAAATATGTTTTCAAGCTTCCAAATTTGAAGATTCTTGCCAAAATCGATTAAAAACCTTCCAAAACAAGTGAAACTCTTCCCATATTGAGGCAAAACAGTTTTGGCAAGTCAGATATATGTTCTTGGGCCTCAAATATGATCCAAAACCAATCCCACATGCCTTGGTCCATCATTTGTTATTTTATTTAACTTATTTTGTATTTAATTGAATAAAAATCAAAATAAATATAAATTAAAAAAATCATGGTAAGGTATGAATTAGTTTAGGAGTCCTATATAAGGTAATGAACATGTTTAGACCTTAGAATATAGGTCCACTAGTCCAAAATTTCAAAATTGCTCAATTGAGGTTTCATGCATTTCTCAAAAATTTCTCAACTTGCCCCAATCATAACTTTCTCGGATTTTATCATATAAAAGTGATCTTGGACTTTTTGGAAATCTCGTGATGTCCCCTACAACTCTTATGCTGGTCATGGTTTCATTTGAAGTCTTTAACCATGTGTAAATTGCTTTGACAAAAAATGTATTTTTGTTGACTTTCAAAATGACCTGTAATGTTTTGGCTCATATCTCTCAAATGAAGCATTTTTGGATTTGATATTAGAGAGACAAAGTTGTAGAGAATTGAATTTCCATAAAAATGGGCATTGGTTGAGAATTTTTTGATGAAGCATGTGAAATTTATGCTTGGTCAAAGTTCAGTTGACTTCTCTTTAAGAAAACCCTAATTTGGTAACTTTTGACTTTGATGAATTGAGAGTCTTCTTGATGAGTCATGATCAACCCTTGATCAAATGATGAATATGACTTCAAAATGTTGATGTTGGCCAAAAAACTTGAAGTTTGACTGTATGTTGACCACAGTTGACTTTTTGTCCAATAAAGTTAATATTCAATCATCTGAGCAATTGACTAAGTAACCTTGTGATGCAAGGCTTGAAAATTGACATGAGGAATCTTTGAATCATATGAGGACCCATGAAACTCACTTGAGGTATTAGAAGCTCAATTTTCTTTGAATAAATCCAAACCCTAGTTGTAGGCCAACTATTTAGGATGAGGGTTTGTCTGAACAATTCCTTGAGTAGTCTTATGTGATTGAGAACCCTAGGAGCATGAGGAGGTTAAATAAATTGTATTCAAAAATAGGAGGGAAAAGTTTGGGGTACAACAGCTTCCCTTGTTCAATCTTCTTAAACCTGAAGAGTTAGATTGGCATGTCCGCCATTCGTGATCTGAAGGTGGAAGAGGATTGAATACTTAAGTGCCCGGTAATTTGCACTTGCCGGCACACAGAGTAATGATGTTGGTTGATAGTATTGCTTGAATGGGCTTAAATATTCCATTCGTAGAGGTGATAGAGTTTTGTTGGATATGGTCTTACAGATGCCATCCAAAGTAATTGTTGATAGGAGTATCAGAATGAGTCTACGCCTGACCGTATCTGAAGAATTCTTTTCAAAAGGAGAACGCTCGCCAGAGTTCAGACACTGGGGGGATGCTTTTTCAAAACGGAGGCTCTGAAGGAGATGGTCTTCAAAATTCGGTCTCTAAAGGGGAATGCTTGTCATAATTCAGTCTCTGAAGGAAACCATTTGGTCATGCAGATAGTCGCCCTGCCCTGTTTCGGGAATCGATCTACAATATGTTTTTTGTTGGTAAACCCATCCTGTTTCGGGAATTCATACCGCTTGGTCATATATATAGTTTTGTCGTCTTGTTTCGAGAATTAATCTTTGACCTACTTTCTTGTTGGTAAACTCGTCCTGCTTCGGGAATTCCTATCGCCCGGTCATATAGATAGTCGTCCCTTCCTGTTTATGAAATTAATCTGCGACCTATTTTTTTTGTTGGTAAACCCATCCTGTTTCGGGAATTCATACCACCTAGTCATATAGATAGTTGCCACGTCCTGTTTCAGAAATTAATTTGTGACCTGTTTTTTTGTTTGTAAACTTGTCATGTTTCGGAAATTCATATCGCCTGGTCATATAGATAGTTACCCTGTCCTGTTTCGGGAATTAATCTCTAACATGTTTGAAAATTACTGATGATATTCGTTTGTTTGCGAACTTTTCCTGAAAAGACAAAATTAGCTTTATGTAATGTCATGATATATGTAATGCATTGCATAATGATGCTCTCAAAATAAGTGGGAATGGCATATGTGTTTCGGTATTCATATTTTATGATGTATTTTGAAATGATGTATGGACGTAATATGTTGTTGAGGCGTATCGGTAGCTCCTTGTAACAATGTCTAGATGGGAAAATAAATCTCGGACTGTTGTTGGGGATGAAGAAAGTGATTGTTCAAATTTTACTGGGAACAATTTTGTTGGGGATTCCTGCTTTCTGATTGAGGATATTTCGATGAGGATCTTTGACTTCTTTGAGGATAGAAGCATTCAAGGAGAGTCAATCGTTCTCCATTCTTTTTGTTGAAGGATTTGATTCTTACGTATCCTGATTGGGGATAAAAGAGGTGGATATTCCTCCAGTGTTCTATTTGTCCAAGTTTCAGATACCGTAGAAACTCTTCTAAGGATAGAAACTTTGATTAAACCCTGTAGGAGAAGAGAATTTTGTTAGGGATTTACGGTGTTGGAGTAATAAACTCTGCTGGGGAATTAAATTCTTGTAAACTGTGTCGAGGAAAATAACTCAGATGGGGATTGGAATCTCATAGGTTGTGCTGAGGAAGTTTCTGCAAGATGCTGGGGAAATGATCAAACCTCCTTATATGCTAGGGGACCTATTGGGGAAAATTATCATGTCAAGCTATCCATCAGGGATATGGAGGTGAACTTTTGGAATATGCCCCAATTTCTGATTGAGGGCATATTACACTTGTTGGGAAATATATCTCTGTTGGGATGAGCTTATGAAGGTATATCTATAAAGATAGTTCCATGGAGATTTCTCTGTGGGGATTTATGGATAACTTTGAACATTATTCCAACTCCTAGAGTGATAAATCTTTTACTGATAAACAAGTTATGAGATAATGGGACATAGTCGTATGCTTTAATCCCTAAATGTGTGTAAAGTGATTCAATTACAGTTAAGTTATCTTGGAATTGTTTAAGGTTATCTACCGATTAATTTTATCTTGCCATACAAGCCTATTACTACACAGTTATATATATATATATATATATATATATATATATATATATATATATATATATATATATATATATATATATATATATATATATATATATATATATATATATATATATATATATATATATATATATATATATATATATATATATATATACACAAGGCGTAAAGTATAAGTACGGAAAAGTAAAGTCCTACGCTATTACAGGGCCTTGGGCAGTTACATGATAAAGAAATTGTGCGGGAATTTAAACTAGGTTATTACAACAAAAAAAAACGTGTGACCTATACAATTCTTTATAGGAATTTAAATGCAAAATAAAAATAAACAAAAATGAAAGAAATATTATTGTAAAGTCCTAAAATCTAAAATATTTGAAATCAATTTTTTGTGTATTTTTGGTTTGATTTTATATGTTAATAATAAAAAACCTAATGTCTAATTTTAATTACAAATTAATTAATTTAATTGCAAAAACCTAATTCTAAATTAATTAAATTAATTGATAAAAAAAACTAAAGCAGGTTTTTGATTTTATAAATTTTTCTGATTTTTCATTGGATTAAAAAAATAGTTTAAAAAATGAACTAATGGAAAATTAATTAAGAAAGAAAAAAATAAAAAGGGTTAAAAATAAATAAGAAAAAGGGTTGCGGGCGTTGGGGCTTGAACCTTTACATGCGATCACATTAACCTATTCTAAACATCATCTTAAACATGGATGAACACGCAATATTACTTAACAATGCGAAAAATATAAGTTTAAAGTTTTGGAAAAGTTACCCAACCAGTGTTCTTGAGAGAGCGTATTCTGGGATGCCTCGAGCTTGTTGAAATACTGGAAATGACTCCTGGGATCTTCGGGAGTATGTTTGGATGCTTGGTTTTGATGGAAAAAGCCTGGAAATAGGATTTCGAATTTGCCCTAAATCTTGATATTTTTGTGATTTCTTGAGACTTGCTTTGGAGGCAGTAATTCGTGTGCTCTCTTCATTGATGATGTCATCTATTTATAAGCATCATATTAAGTCAACAAAAATGAATGGCAATTATGAGGAGTTAAGTGTGAATCAAAGATGATAAAAACATGTTTTCAAGCTTCCAAATTTGAAGATTCTTGCCAAAACCAATTAAAAACCTTCCAAAACAAGTGAAACTCTTCCCATATTGAGGCAACACGATTTTGCAAGTTGGATATGTGTTCTTGGGCCTCAAATCTGATCCAAAACCATGCCCACATGCCTTGGTCGTCATTTGTTATTTTATTTAATTTATTTTGTATTTAATTGAATAAAAATCAAAATAAATATAAATAAATAAAAAACATGGTAAGGTATGAATGAGTTTAGAAGTCCTATATAAGGTCATGAACATTTCTAGACCTTAGAAGATAGGTCCACTAGTCCAAAATTTCAAAATTTCTCAATTGAGGTTTCATGCATTTCTCAAATATTTCTCAACTTTCCCCAATCATAACCTTCTCATATTTTATCATATGAAGCTGATCTTAGACTTTTTGAAAAGCTCGAGATGCCCCATATAACTCTTATGTTGGTCATTTTTTCATTTTAAGTCTTTAACTTGATGTAAATTGCTTTGACAAAAATGTCTTTTTGTTGACTTTCAAAATGACCTGTAATGTTTTAGCTCATATCTCTTAAATGAAGCATTTTTTAGACTTGAGCTTAGAGAGACAAAGTTGTATAGAATTGAATTTCCATCAAAATGGGCTTTGGTTGAGAATTTTCTGATGAAGCGTCTGAAAGTTATGCTTGGTCAAAGTTCAGTTGACTTTTCCTTAAGAAAACCCTAATTTGGTAACTTTTGACATTTGATGAATTGAGAGTCTTCTTAATGAATCACGATCAACCCTTGATTAAATGATGAATATGACTTCAAAATATTGATGTTGACCAAAAATCTTGAAGTTTGACTGTATGTTGACCACAGTTGACTTTTTGTCCAACAGTTGATTTTCAATCATCTGAGAAAACTTGTTATGTAGGGCTTGAAACTTGACATGATGGTTATTTGAAGCATATGAGGACCCATGAAACTCACTTGAGGTATTATAAGCTCAATTTTCTTTGAAGAAAGCCAAACCCTAGTTATAGGCCAACTGCTTAGAAGGAGGGTGTGTCTGACGAATTCCTTGAGTAGTCTTGAGTAATTGAGAATCCTAGGAGCATGAGGAGGTGTCTTGAATAAATTGTCTTCAAAAATGGGAGGGGAAATTTTTGGGTACAACAGATACTGGTCGAGGTCTCCCTTGCGTTATCCTTCCCGACCTCAAACAACCAAGCAGAATATGAAGCTCTCCTCACAGACTCTACCTGGCCGAAGATTTGGGGGTCGAGGAAGTGAAGATCTTCACAAACTCCTAGCTCGTTGCCTCCTAATTACGAGTAGAATACTAGGTCAAGAACGACCAGATTTCAAAATACTGGACCCTGGTCCAAGAAAAAATGAAAAGATTCAACTCTGCAGACGTATAGCATGTTCCTCGCGAACATAATTCTCGAGAAGATATCTTGTTAAAGTTGGCCAGCACAAAGAAGAAAGGGGGAACAAATTGGTAATACATGATATACTTCCCTGACCAAGCATCGAAAAACCCTCCTCGACTCTAGAAGTGTTCGCCATCGGCGACAACGACTGTTGGATGACCCCGGTATACTATTACCTTACAAAGGGGGAACTACTGATCGATCAGAAGGAAACCAGCATAGTCAAATAGACATCCTGCTCCTATGTTTTGGTTGAGGGAAAACTATATAGGAAGGATTCTCCATCCCCCTCCTCAAATGTGTTGAAGAAAACAAAGTAACCCATATCTTGCGTGAAATCCATGAAGGAATCAACGGCCAGCATATGGGCGAAAGATCTCTGGCCAGAAAAGCATTACGGGCAGGGTACTACTGGCATTCCATGCAGCACGATACCAAAGATCATGTTTAAAAGTGTGACAAATGTCAACGCCACGGGGACATGCACTTGGTGCCTCCAAGTGAGCTCAAGTCTCTACCGTCCCCCTAGCCGTTTGTGTGATGGGGCCTAGATATCCTCTGACCATTCGTAGTAAGATCGAACCAAAACAAATACCTTATAGTAGTTGTTGATTACTTCACCAAGAGGATAGAAGAAGAAGTGTTGGCCAGAATAACATCCTAAAACATTCTTTGTATTTACAAAAGGAACGTTCTTGCTCGATTTGGCATTCCACAAGTGATTGTCACTGACAACGGGACACAATTCTCGGATAAAAACTTCCAAGAATTTATCGCCAAGTCGGGCAGTGTCCAAAACTTCATCTTCGTCGAATACCCCCAGACAAACGTGCAAGCTGAGTCTGCGAACAAGGTGATTCTATGCGGCCTCGGGCGAAGGTTGGACAAAACCAAGAAGATATGTGTCGAGGAGCTACACAGCATACTCTGGGCCGATCAGACAACAACCCACTCGTCAACTAGGGAGGCTCCCCTCTAACTAGCATACGGAATCGGGGAAATTATCCCCTTAGAAATCATGGAACCCTCCAGACAAACTGAAGCTCCCCTCAACAAGGAGATGAACAACGTCGCACTGAGGAAAGAGCTTGATCTTGTCGAGGAAATCTGAACTGGGGAAGATTTGCGAGAAGCCTCCCTCAAACAAAAAATCTCCATAAGATACGATGCTAAAGTCATACGGCGAGACTTCGAAGTCGGCAGCCTAGTCCATGAGAGAAATCACAAGGAGTCTCACGAGGGAAAACTCTCCTTAAACTGGGAAGGCCCATATCGCGTCCATGCGAAAACGGGGATCAGACCTATTACTTAGAAAACATAAACGGGGAACAAATTGCTCGACTTTGGAACACCGAAAAACTAAGGCAATATTACAATTAAGACACAGATACAGTCGGTGTGTCTCATCTTGATAACGAACACATATTTTCCTAACCATATGTGCATGCCTAGGTACAAGCATGGAACTCAAAACTAAACAAAGAGGCAAGTCACCACTCTTTTGACAAGCAGTTTCCTAGCCCGACGTGGAAAACTCAAACGAGCTCCACCATCATTGTACCACGATAGCAGAACACCTAGCTCGCGATAAGAAGTTCATGTCGTCGATCTCTGGCCCTCAAAACGAGCCTTGAGTTCTGGCCCATGCCCAAAAACAACCATGGCCGTTTGACCAGTCCCCCCACACTGGCAAACTCAAAAATCCAACGAGCACACCCATGAACTCCTAACCAGAATAAAACTTCTCAAGCAGAAGAACATACCAAACAGACAAACATTCCATATTACAAATAATCAATAAATTCTTCACAAAACAAAGTTATAAACACTTAAATAATGCAGATTAAAAATCGAACGACCACCACGGTCGAAAAATTTGAAAAGACGACCGCAAGGGCCACAATTGTATGGAACATTACATAAAGGGGGCCCGAGGCCCCCAACCAAATAAAACAATCATGTGTCCACGAAGACCACGATTGTTTGGAACTTACATCAAAACGGGTAAAGCCCACAGAAAAAATTACAGCAATACGACGCACAGGCCGAAACAAAAGCAGCAATAAATTGATTAAATACCAGGCTAAAATCCCTCCTTGTTTGCATTATCCTCGGGGGAAAGCTCCTCCGCTGGTCCACCCTCTTCAGCCTTGAGGGAGTCGGGAACAATAATCTTCCCATCTGCCACATAGTGGAGGAACCTCATCCCATCCGTGTTAAATTCCACACTTGGGTTCAGTGCCCTAAGTTGCTCCATAGCACTCTGGAAGGCCCCTGCAGTGTTATCCACGCCATCATCTACGGCCAACTGGAGGCGGGAAACCAACTTTGCACGGGTTTTCATACCCTTCCTCTATTCCGCTCATCCTCGACAAGAGCTGCCTCCACCCTCAAAGTGGTGTTCGACCCCTCCAGGGACTTCTTCTCTAGCAAAAGAGTGTCGTGCTTCTCGGTGACTTTGGCCAGTTTTTCCTATGACGCCTTGCTTGCAACATTCGCTACGACGAGCTTCTCCTCGAGATTCCCCACTTTAGCCTAAGACTTCCTCAACTCACCCTCCAGGGAGGTGCCTTCCTCAATATACGCCATAGTCATTCCCAACACCCTCATTACTGCACCAGCATCTCGGGCTAGGATCCCTCTCTTACTCGGGCAGTCCATATCCTCTAGCATCAGCAATTCAGCCCGAAGAAGTTGCAAGGAGGAGCCCTCAAAGAATTTCTTGTTATGAAATCATGGAGGTAGCTCAAACTTGCCCTTGTTTTGATCATCCGTCAAATTGACGGTACCCTTAATGCACGCTCTCTTAAACCTCGAAGACCCCGGTTAAGGAGAAGGATGCCCAACCAAAGAAACATACAATGATGTCCCTGAACCCGCTTGAGGGACTGTCTCTGCATAACTGTGAGAACCTTTTCCTGACTTCTTCCCCTTCTTTTATTTTTGAGTAGCAACAACCGACTTAACCATACGCTCCTGAGCAGCATTCATCCTTCCTGCAACAAAAAATGAATGTCAGTGAATCAGGACAAAGAAATGTGTGCGCAAGACAAATCTAAAAGACAAGATAAACTACCCAAGTATGCCACGGGATCCCCAGATTCGAGGAGCTCTTTCACATTTATAAGCCTCGGTTCAAACATGGGCTCCCCATCCTTATCTGTCAAGGGCCTCCCCCCCCCCCCCCCCCCCCCCTCTTGCCCACATGTTGGGCAGGGGTATCCCTGCAACAAAGGTCGACAAACGATCATGGCTGGCCAGATCCTCGGGACCCAGTTGCTCCTTCTTCCAGATGTAATGATCGGTTCCCCGATCAAAATGTTTCTTCGACCAATGGAAATGAAAATTTGGCACCAACTTCACCATTGGGTTCCCTTCCTCGTTCTTCACAGGGTTCCCCTCCTCAACAACCAGCGGGACACTCTTGAAAACATTTAATAATGCCCTCTTCGACACGGGTTGGACAAGCATATACCTCTCCTTAAAGTGGCGGACGGATTCAAGGTAAGCCTTGAACAACTTCTCGTTGGCTTGTTTTAAGGAAACACATCCCTATTGCTTGCCAAATTATCCCTGTTGGAGGCCGAAGAAATATTAGAACAAAGGGACAGTGGCCCCTATCTGCAAATAACCACATACTATTTCAAAATCCCGTAAAAAGGCGATTGAATTGGGATGAAACTGAGAAGGAGCAAGACGGAGATTTCGAAAAATGGTCACATGAAGATCAGAGAAAGTAAGCCAAAGACCTAACTCACGAAAGAAAATTTTGTACAAAGGGATATGGTTCGCTTCAAAGTTTGAGCATATCCGGTGATCCTTCCCAAGGGTGTAAACTGCTCACTCCTCATTTGTTTCCTTTGACTCCATCCCTGAAGCCACCATTGTAAACACCTCGTTTGGGTGCTCAACAAAATGAGAAACGATCTCTATGGGGTTCGGTGCAACCCAGGCTAAAGGGTCCTCAACCTCTATCTTAACCTGCGTGTTTGCGCCCTGCTCGGGCACACCTGGGACTGGATCACGCGCCCCTAAGGTACTTTCTACGGTCAAGGTGCTCTCAGAAAAACTCATAGCAGAATCAGTATGCTCGCCCAAAATATCATCTTTTGTACTGTTGGCTATCATACTTGAAAAACAGAGGGCAAAAGTGAATTCGACATCGAATCAAATTCACCCTTCCACCGTTAATCAAGTGAAAGGGTGTGAATGAGGATCGTGTCCCCAACCAAAGCCCTCACTCAAAACAGCATAATGGGAAATGAGGTTCTCCCCTCTAACGCATTAGGTGCCTGACCACCGGGATAAACCCTAACTTTGACGAGGAGAGTCCCTTCCTAGACGAATGGTTTTCAACCTCGCCCAATGACGCGTCAAAAAAACCCCAGAAAATGGTCCAGTATCACCGAAAATTTCACCACATAACACCATTATCGGCTCTACAGCCAAGGAACGTCAAACAAACCCACGACGGGGCCTACATTCACAGGCAACAGAACCCCTGAAAGTCATCCTATCTAATGCTTACATCCTTAACCACATGCATCTCTATGATCGCAAGCAAAATCTAACCTAAAAACATGAAACGTTTCTGCAAAAACAAAAGAAAAGTAATAAAACTTACCAAGTTAGAGAAAACTAGCAGCGGTGAACGACGAAAAGGGCAGAAACTGCGGAAGAGGAAGAGTGCATCGAGCAAAGACCATAAATGAGCATAGGAAGAGAAAATGAAAAATGATAATGAATATTCCTCTATCCCTTTTATAGACTTACTTCGCTAGCGCGTGGGCGGACACACGCCTAGGGAACTCTAAAAGGCATCATTATTACGCCCTAGTCTGTAGGCTTACCATCATTACACCTTTATGACAGCATGTGGCTCGACGCAAGCACAACACGATAACTCTTCTGATCCAATCAATTGTTCTTCTCCTAGTATAATAGGCTCGTCGAGCATCACTCAAAATCTTCGCGCATAGCTGCTCGCAAAATGTCCCCCTCTTTTAGGCACGCCTTAAGTCATTACTCCTCTGACCAGAAGCAACGACTTGGGGGGGCTCCTGTTCTAGACTGGCCCAGTGACTAGAATTTTCCATATTTGCTTCCACCTTTGGAACGGCCCAATAATGTTGGCCCAGCATCCCTGGTCAACCACGCCCTTGAACAACGCGACCAACAATGTCGAGATTACACACCTGCCTGTGCGGGCAGCTACCTCCCAGTCTGCTCAACAGACAAAGAGCATACACCTAGGAAATGCACATAAATTCTTAAGCCCTTCATCTCATCCTTGCTCGATGCAACGGCTAGTTACGAACACGACTTCTTGTTTTGACCAGGTGTTGGCAGTTACCTATTTTTGTGGACTTGTATATCTAGTCCCAAAAATAGGGACCAGTGGCTATGCGTTGGGGGAACTATATAAATCCTCACACTTGTGAGGGACGGGTATCCAATATTCACTCAAAAACCCTAATCTTTTTCTTGTATCTCTTTGCACTCTTTCTCACTAGATCGTCGTAGTGCCTTGCAGGTACACCCCCCCCCCCCCTCTTTTCCATAAATTTTCAGCCTAGTAGACGTCATCAACTCGGCCCACTTTCAGGTTTTGATCAACCGGTGAGATCAGATAGTAACCAGGAAATATTCAATTTTGTGGAAGAAGATATGCTCCCCTAAAAACAATGGTGGTTTAATTCTCATCTCCTTAGGTGAATGGAACAAGGCCAATATTATGAAACTCCTTTGGAATCTTAAAGGTAAAGTTGATTCTCTATGAATCAAATGGATCCACAACTATTATGTGAAAGGTAAAAACATTATATGACTGTCCCTGTGAAATCGTCTTGCTCTTGGATTCTGAAATCAATTCTGAAACAAAGGGATTACACCATGAATAGTTCTGTTTGGGACAGCATGAGGCAGCAAAAGGTGTTTAAAATCAGAAGTATGTATATGGATCTGAAAGGAAATCAACCCACTATTACTTGAATGAAAATGATGTTTGGTAACAATGTGAGACCAAGATCTATCTCCGCCCTTTGGATGGATTGCCAGGACAGACTTGCTATCAAAGAAAGGATGAATAAATTTAGTTTTATTCATAATGTTGAGTGTGTTTTTTATAGGAAAACCAAAACAATTCATCACCTTTTGTTCACCTACAATACCATCAAGCAAATATGGGTTTCGGTTTTAAAGTGGCTTAACATCAACCATGATCCGAAGATGTGGGAAGAAGAGATGATCTGGGCGATAAACAGCTGCAAAGGAAGTTGTTATCTTGAAGTGTGCTTTTGCAGATATGGAGATTATGTAATGACATATGCTTTGAAAATGTCATTAACAATCAGGATGTTGGGAAAAGAATTATTGATATTACTATAAATAGATGTTGGATGAAGCCTAATTCTAGGAAGGAGATTTCTTATTCCACCTCATGCTTTTCTTACGGACCACGCGAAATTCCTTAAATGCCCCTCAAAACCGGAAGTATATTTCTGATGCGCACCAAAATTTGATAAACTATACATTGGAACCGGAATTTAATTTATGGTTTTGACCCGAAGAAGTAATTCTGGTTTTGTGCTACACACAAACCAGAAATACATCATTGAATAACACCAATATCACAAACTCAAAATATAATTTATAACATAAACATATAAAATACATTAAGGATTTTAACATAAATCAAAAATTACAAATCAACGTCCACGTGGACGTTGCAACATCATGATAATATCATCGACCAATCTTGAAATAGACTCATCTAGCTTGATTGGAAGTTTCTCTTTAAAATTGGTAAAAGTATTCCACATAGCCAGTATATCAGTGCTGTTCTTCAGCTCACGGTTGATGAACACAAGCTTCTCATATTTGTCA
This sequence comes from Vicia faba, assembly GCA_948472305.1. Taxonomy (NCBI): domain Eukaryota; kingdom Viridiplantae; phylum Streptophyta; class Magnoliopsida; order Fabales; family Fabaceae; genus Vicia; species Vicia faba. Next base: position 1,203,375,643 of record OX451738.1, on the reverse strand, counting down.
ATAGATGGTGAGCAGTACTCGGTCTTTACAACTTTGTGATTTTCGCCAAAAGGTACAAGTTCATGCAATATTTCATGCACATCTTCAATTGGGGTGTACTTGGTGAACTTAAATTTGCGTGATGGTTTAGCGCCGGTAAAGTGGACAACTCCAACATGCTATTTGATGTTCATTTCTGGTTTTGGGTGTTGTGGTATGAAACAATATGACAAGTGAGGTTATTTATAGTAGTTGGAGGCAAACATGAAACCTTAGTTACGATAGGAGATACGAGAGGTGAAACAACTTGAGTTACATTAGGTTTGGGAATGTTATCGAGATGCACCATACCTAATGTTATAAAAAAACATAAAACTTATGAACACTTACATAGAACATGACAGAAGTTGATGTTAAATAAACACAGACAGAAATCGAAATTGCATTTTCGGTTATGTTCAACTGCCAATCGAAAGTATACATACAGTTTTTGCGTAACCTTTTTCCACAAAAATAAATAGATTAATGTAAGGAATGAGGAATGAAATGAATAAACTTTACCTTAAATTCCACTTCCTTGAGCTCCTTTTGATATGATGAACCACAAAAATAAAGATTTAGAGTGGAAAATAGATTGAGAGTGGAAGGGTTTATGAGAGGTTTTATAGAAAGAAGAAGAAATGGTTTGATCAAAAGTTTACTATGATGGTTATTGTTTTAAGCATTATGAATTTCCCATAATACCAAAAGTATACTTCCGATTATGTATGAAATGACAAGGTGGCAGAAAAAATCAATCTTCCAGCTCTATAAATCGGAAACGTAATACCAGTCAAAACCATAATTATATCTCGGTTTTGTTTTTACAATTTACAGGGTGAAAGCACATTTGACCTGATTTTGTTAAATATATGGTGTGAATTGATAACGCAAAACTATATCGTATATTTGACTTGACTCGCATGAACTTTTAGTTTATTCATCCTTTATTTATGCCTTGTTATTGCCGATATTTTTATCTTATTTTAGGTATATTTAACAAGTTGGAGATTTGAGTGAAAAGAAGAAAAGTAATAAAAAAATGTAAGAAAGGTGGTAAAAGAGCAAATAGGGGGTGTCGTATTAGCAAAAAAAGGAAAATTATGAAGCTCAAGCCCAACTTACAAGCAAGTGGCACCCACCACTTCACATATGGCCCCTCCCACACATGAAAGTGGCGCCCACCGCCTACTTTTGTGGCACCTGCCACGTTCATACAAACAAAGAGTGGCGTCTGCCACACTCCCTTGTGGCTCCCGCCAGCTCACTCTCACGCTCGCCACTTCATCTTCCGTTTCACACGCATGGGTTCTCGCCATCCTCGTTTCTTGGATTTTTTCATGACCCTGTCTTTCTCGTTCAACCAACTTCTCTTGATTCCACGCCAACTATGAATTTTTCAAGGGATGAATTTCAGTATAAATAGGAAGCTCGTCTTCAGTTAAGGGGAGAGAATTTTGAGAAGAATTTTGGGAGAGCAGTTTTCGACGAGCAATGGTTTTCTATTACACGCAGATTTTTATTCTTCCAGTGGTTTATTTTTTTAGGCTGAAATTCTTATTTTTAGTTTTGTTTTTTTTCATTGTTCTTTGTAATTGGATGCAAAGCGTGCCGGCATAATCAAGGTTGAATTTTTATTGTATGCGAAGAAACGAATAGCACAGTTATTCAGTTTTCACTATTTCCAGGTTCAATTTAATTGCTTATTCTACGCTTATGAATTTTTCCTTTATCGTTTTAGTGTTGTTTTCTGGAATTGTTTCAACTTAATTTTAACTGTTTTAGAATTATGTTTAGTTTAGAGTTTAATAATCGTACTAGTATGTTAGTGTTTAGAAGCATGTCTAACTAAGTAATTAGATACCAGTATATAACAGTAGTCGTTCGAACGAGATTCGACGATAATTGGCTTTAGTAGTTATAAGTAACTTTTCAGATTTTGATTTCCAATTTAAAAATAAAAATATTTTTTCTTATTACATGATGCAAATAATTCTGTTAAGTTTGTTACTTAACAGTTAGTTAAGTTTGTTACAGTTAGTTAGTTTAGTTTGTTACTTAACAGTATATATAATAATGTCTTGTACATTCCAAAAGCAATAGAATACAATGAGCTTATTCCAAATTTAACATGGTATCAGTTTGAAATTTCATTTATGCGCCTTTCCTTTTCCTTTCATCTTCTTCGCGCCTTCTTCTTCCTTTGCTGCATCAGCTTGATTATGGCGCTTCCTTACTCTGATTTTGCTACCAATTCTTCCAATCCTTACTACATGCATCCTAATGAGAATCCCTCTCTTGTTCTTGTTCAACCTGTTCTTGATACCAAGAACTACCAGATCGGGTCTAGATCGATGAAAGTGGCTCTTATCTCCAAGAACAAGATCAAGTTCGTTGATGGCACTCTTTCTCCTCCGCCTATCTCCGACTCTCTATACGAACCTTGGCTGCGATGCAACAATCTCGTCCTCTCATGGCTTCAACGCTCGATTTCTGAGGAAATTGCAAAATCTCTTCTCTGGTATGATCGTGCTTCTCTTGTATGGAAAAGTTTGGAAAATCGTTTTTCTCAGGGAGATATTTTTCGCATTGCTGACATTCAAGAAACGGTTGCTCGTCTTCAACAAGGAACTCTCGATATCTCTTCGTTCTTCACGAAATTGATGACACTTTGGGAAGAAATCGAGAAATTTCGGCCAATTCGTGATTGTACTTGCGCTATACCGTGCTCCTGTGGTGCTGCTTCAGACTTACGCAAATTCAAAGAACAAGATAAAGTTATCAAGTTCTTGAAGGGCCTTGGTGACCAATACGCTCATGTTCGCTCGCAGATTATGTTGATGACCCCACTACCAACTCTTGATAATGTGTTTAATCTGGTTCTTCAACAAGAACGACAATTCAACCTTCTTTCACCTTCTGCTTCTTCGATTGAGTCTCAATCGTCTGTGAATCACCTCTCTCAAGCACCTTCTCGTTCTTCTCACAACCCTGGTTGTGGTCGTGGCCGTGGTGGCCGTGGAAACCGACTCTGTACTCATTGCAACCGCACCAATCACACCATTGAGACTTGTTTCATGAAACATGGCTATCCCCCTGGATTTCAACAACGCAAGCCTACTACATCTGTGGGGAATTCTGTTGATTCTACAGTAAACTCGATTCAAGATGCTGCTTCTCCTCAACTTGAGGCATTATCTTCCTCTGCTTCCACATCAAACACCAGTCCAAGTGCTTTGTCTATGATTCAAGAGCAATACACTCAGATTCTGCAGCTCCTCCAACAATCTAATTTGTAATCTCCTTCACATCCCTCGATTAATTCAGTTTATACTGCTAATTCTGTTTCCCATACCTCTCCTCATACTTCCTTTGGTAAGAATTCCTCGAATCTTCCTTGTCATAACTGGTGGATCATTGACACAGGTGCCACTGATCACATCACCCATATCTTTGCCAGTTTCCTTTCCACATACCACATTGCACCTAAATCTATGACAATGCCTAATGGTGACTTTGTCACTACAACTATTGATGGTTCAGTTTTACTATGTGATTCACTTGTCCTTCACAATGTTTATTACTTTCCTTCATTTCATGTCAATATTATTTCTGTCACCACTCTTTTTGACTCCAGTTTATATGATGTGAAATTTTCCCCTAATTGCTGTCAAATTATGCAGTTGTCCCAATCCAAGATGACTGGATTTACAGCTAGGAGGATTGGCAAATTGTATGTTCTTGATGCCACCCCACCTAAGGCCATCTCTCCCACATCTGCCTCTGTCAACACCTCCTCTTCTCCCCAATTAGAACCTGCTAAACACGATCCTGCTACTATTTGGCATCTTAGGCTTGGACACTTAAGTCCTTACATACACAAATGTATTTCCTCTCAATTTCCTTTTGTCACCTACAATGACAATCATAAGCCCTGTAATACTTGCCATTTGGCTAAACAAAAACATTTGCCATTTACTCACAGTAATACTAAGTCTGCTGCCATCTTCGATTTACTTCATATCTATATTTGGGGCCCTCTTTCCACACCTTCCATATGTGGCCACAAGTATTTTTTAACCCTCGTAGACGATTACAGCAGGTTTACTTGGACAATTTTTATGGCCAACAAAAGTGAAACCAGAAACCATTTAATTCACTTCATATCCTTTATCGAAACTCAATTTAAAAAGAAACTCAAGTGCATTCGCAGTGATAATGGTCCTGAGTTTCTCATGACCACTTTCTACCTTTCTAAAGGAATCATTCATCAAAGGTACTGTGTGGAAACGCCTCAACAGAACGGTATCGTGGAAAGAAAACATCAACACATTTTGAATGTTGTCTGTGCCCTCTCTTTCCACTCTCACCTCCCTCACAACCTTTGGCACCTTTCCATACAACATGCCATTCATATTATAAACCGTCTTCTCACTCCTCTTTTAAACAACTACTCTCCCTACCAAAAACTCCATTCTACTCCTCCCAGCCTTAACCATATGAGAGTCTTTGGTTGTCTTGCCTATTCTTCGACCTTGCTTAACCATCGCACTAAATTCGAACCAAGAGCAAGGAAATCCATTTTTCTTGGCTACAGGGAAGGCACAAAAGGCTACCTTCTCTATGATCCTATCACACATGAATTTTACATTTCAAGGAATGTATTCTTTTATGAAACTGTGTTCCCTTTTGCATCCATCCCACCTGCACCTAATCCTATAATTCCTACTCTTGACCCTCCTTTCCTTGATTCACCTGATATTTTCACCAACATTCCACCCATCTCACCTCCACCATCAAATGAACCTTCCTCTCCTACCTCTCTCCCCCAGCCAGATTCTCCCACTAACCTCTCTTCTTCCTCAAATGACACTAACAACTCCCCTTTCCCCTCCCCTCTTGTGCCAACCAGAAAATCCAATCAAAATATTAAACCTCCAGCTTATCTATCTGATTATCACTGCAATTTGCCATCCCCCATGCTGCCAGCATCTGACTCAAGTTCCTCTAACTACCCTCTCTCTTCTGTATTATCTTATAGCCAATGTAGTCCTGATCACAAATTATTTTGTCTATCCATAAGCTCTTTCACAGAACCCAAAACCTATAAAAAAAGCCTGCAAGTTTGATTGTTGGAACAATGCTATGAAATCTGAGTTAGATGCTCTTGAATCTACAAATACTTGGTCTGTTGTTGATTTTCCTGCAGGCAAACAATCGATTGGTTGCAAATGGGTCTACAAAATCAAGCATCATGCTGATGGATCCATCGAACGATACAAGGCCCGTTTGGTAGCAAAAGGATATACTCAGCTAGAGGGTGTGGATTATTTCGACACTTTCTCACCTGTTGCGAAGCTTACTTCTATTCGAACCCTTCTCTCAGTGGCTGCCATTAAGAATTGGCACTTGGAACAACTCGACGTCAATAATGCCTTCCTTCATGGTGATCTACATGAGGAAGTGTATATGGATCTGCCTCCTGGATTCCTGCCCCTTGCTTCTTCGACCAACGAAGTTTGCACTTCTTCGACCAACGAAGTTTGCACTTCTTCGACCAATGAAGTTTGCACCTCTTCGACCAACAAAGTTTGCACTTCTTCTGCTTCTTCGACCAACGAAGTTTACACTTCTTCGACCAACGAAGTTTGCACTCCTTCGACCAACGAAGTTTGCACTCCTTCGACCAACAAAGTTTGCAAATTGCATAAGTTATTATATGGCCTGAAGCAGGCTAGCAGACAGTGGTTTTCGAAATTGTCCACTGCCCTTATCTCTCTTGGCTACTCATATTCTTCTGCTGATCATTCTTTTTTCACAAAATCACATGACTCTTCTTTTACTGCCTTATTAGTCTATGTTGATGATATTGTCTTAGCCTGTAATGATTTGCAGGAAATCAAATATGTCAAATGCTTCCTTGATTCCACTTTCAAAATCAAGGACCTTGGTAGGCTAAAATATTTTCTTGGTCTAGAAGATCAACTCACGGCATTTTTCTCAATCAGAGAAAGTACGCTTTGGAATTGCTCGAAGACAGTGGCTTATTGGCTACTAAACCTTGCTCTACTCCCTTCGATTCCTCCTTGAAGCTTCATGATGATAACTCACCACCTTTCGAAGACGTCACAGCTTATCGAAGGCTTGTTGGAAAACTTCTATATCTGACTACCACCAGACCTGACCTTGCATTCATCGTTCAACAGCTCATCCAATTCATCTCACATCCTATGCAAGTTCATCATTCTGCAACAATTCGAGTACTCAAGTATCTCAAAGGTGCTTCTGCCAAGGGTTTGTTCTATTCATCTTCCTCTCCACTCAAACTCTCTGACTTCGCAGACTCAGATTGGGCAAGTTGCCCTGCTACCCGCAGATCCGTAACTGGATATTGTGTGTTCCTTGGCAATTCCCTCATATCCTGGAAATCTAAAAAGCAGTTTACAGTATCCAAATCAAGTTCAGAAGCGGAATACAGGGCCTTGGCAAGCTTGACTTGTGAATTACAATGGCTGCAGTATTTGTTCAAGGATCTCCACATCTCCTTTGATCAACCTAGCTCAGTCTATTGTGACAACAAAAGTGCTATCTACCTTGCTCACAACCCCACCTTCCATGAACGGACAAAACATATCGAAATTGACTGCCACGTCATTCGTGAGAAAATCCAAATTTGTCTCATCCACCTTTTACCAGTTTCTTCTGTTGCTCAATTGGCGGATGTTCTCACCAAGCCTTTGGCAGCTCCCTCTTTCGATTCTCTTGTTTCCAAGCTTGATCTATTAGACATCCATAATCCAGCTTGTGGGGGGCTATTACATGATGCAAATAATTCTGTTAAGTTTGTTACTTAACAGTTAGTTAAGTTTGTTACAGTTAGTTAGTTTAGTTTGTTACTTAACAGTATATATAATACTGTCTTGTACATTTCAAAAGCAATAGAATACAATGAGCTTATTCCAAATTTAACATTTCTACGAAAGTAAAAATCCAGTAAAAGTTAGGATCAATAGAGCGACAGTTTGAGATTTTAACCGGATAATAGAAATTAAACATTAATCTTAAACACAGTGACAGCGCTTTAGGATTAATTAGAAATTATTGATTTTTAAAAATTACTTTTAATTCAAATGAGTGAGCGGCAGTAAAGCATTTTAGCTTAAGAGTATAGTCGGAGTCAATAGCACGACAGTGTGAGATTAAGTTTTTTAAATCAATATTTTCCACAGAAAAAAATTTCGACACGTCAACATTTTATCGAATCCCCAAAGAACGATGAGTTACATATCGATGTCCCATCATTAAATATTTTTTATTAAGTTTGAATTTATTTCCCGTTTTCCTCAAACCCAAGATTAATCATTAGCTTTAGATTTACATAAAAATATTAGATAGCATTAGTTTGATTATCAGTCCTTCTGTATTCGATATCTTTTAAAACTACGCGATTAGACAGTGCACTTGCAGTCAAATACATTTTCAATTTTCGAAGGATATTTTCAAAATTGCAAAGGTCTTTCTTTTAGACATGGACTGAAATAAGAAATTCCCTTATAGAAAATATCTTAGTGGACTTATGATGCCTTAGTTTGTTGGATTATTTGTAAGCTGGATCTTTATATGTTTTTGATTGACTATACCAGTTATTTCTTTCAAAAAAATGGTTTTTTTAACTACAACTTTGATTTTTACGGGATAGTAGATTCTAAAAGAAAAAAGGTATTTATCCAATTAACATAACTCGTATTTGAGCTTATAGATCCCTTCCAAAATAACCAAATCCTGAATTAACATGGTAAACAGTCAAAAAAAAAAAAAAAAACTAAATATGAACAATGTCATCAACTCCTAACTTATGCAGCAAACAACTTGCAGCTAAAGTATTCAGTTGGAACTGAATTTAAGTTATGTCTTGCTTGCTTCCAAGAATAGCTGTCAAGCTAGAGATTAAGAACATTGAATTCTTAAAAAGGAAATATAAAATCTAGTAGAAATTCATCAGTGCATCAAAATTTGAATGAAAAATACTACCTCCCCTAAGCGTGAAAATTAACCATGATTACAATTGTACATACAAGACACTGAATCCTCCACCTCACTTTCTATTGCTACAATTGTCGATTCAGTATTGATTTATCTGGACATAGGAATCCTCGGAGCCTTAAGGTACCTCTAACACCTGTCCCTTGTTTGAAGGGGTTCTATGGTGTTGGACTCCCATTTGCAACACCGGCACTATTGTCAACTACAGTAACATCTTCCATAGGTGGCATATCTCCAGAAACATGGTTATCAACAGCTGTAGGTTCACCACTTTCATGCTGCAAATCATTTTGTTCAGGCATATCAGTGTCCGAAATCTGCTGCCTGTTTTGCACCTTATTTGTATCTACTGACAGTTCAAGATGACCAACGCCGTCAACTTTAGTAGCATCTTCCATACTCCTCTCAGGAGACAGGTCTCCAGGAACACGGTTGTTATCAGAAATTGTAGCATCACCGCTTTCATCTGCCATTTCATCTTTTTGTTCGAGCATATTAGTATCCTCAGTCTGCTGCCTGTTTTGCACCTCGTCTGTAATTACTGATGGTTCTGAGTGACTAAAGTAAGACCCATTTTGCTCATATTGGTATCTCATCTTTTCCTGGAAACAATATAAGAAAATCATTGATTTTTTTTAATAGAACCCCAGAAATTATATAGTTTTTTTTAATAGTTTTATTAGAAGTAGGGGAGATTGCAACCAGAGGAAAGAAATCTGGATAGGACAAAGCAAAGAACAATAGATAAAGATCAAACCAATAAAAACATATGAATACAGCTTTTCTATAATATTGTATCTTGAATATGATGTCTAGTATCACGAGATTTGAGACATACCTGATACAGCCTGTCTATGATACTAGCCATCTCCTCAATCCCACTGACAAGATGTACATGATGACTAGGTCCAGGATCTTCAGCATTCCGTTCAGTATATGATGTTATCTCATTCATATTAAGGGCAAGACGGTCAGGTCTCTTGAGAAGAAGTTGAAATGTAGGCTGCAGCTCATAGCACTGCTCAAAAATTGAACGGCGGCAAAAGACATATAAACCAAGCCTAGCACGTGACATGGCAACCACCAACCTCCTTACATCACGTAGGTGACCAACAAATCGAGTGCGCACAAGAGACAGCAATATAAAATCATTTTGCTGACCTTGAAACTTATCTACTGTAGAAACCTGAGAACAAGAATATTATTACAGGGAAGATAGTAGTAAAAAGTATTCATAAGTAAACAACTCAAAGTTGACACCATCTTCATAAAAGAAATTGAAACTAAAACATGATTTATAAGTAATGAATGTATAGCATACCTTGCTTGGGGGACCAATGAAGTTATATGGAACACATCTCCTGTTTATAACATCACGGATGAGAAGTTTCTGGCCATTGTAAGTGGTCAAAATTGATATCTTATTGGCAGGATACCCTAATAGGCGCATGTATATATAAACGCTGACAATATATTCCGCTTCTCCTTCATTTTGGTAAAACCATGGAGATGGAGTTGTCTCCCCCTTACCAAGGTGTTCTGGAACATCCACTAACTGATAATCATAAGCAAAACCAGCATTTGCCCTATTGAATATAGCTGCCTCCTTTAGATAAGGAAGGTCTCCTAAGTTTCTGTATCTCCAATTGTAAAGTTTGGCTATACTTGGCCTGGCTCTTCCCTGAGCATTTAGCTCAATGTAAGGAATGCCCAGACGGACAAACCTGGTAAATAAACTCTGATCCATGTGACTGTACTTTTGGAAAGCCATATTCTTCACAACAGGAGGCAATTGGTGATGATCACCAATTAGAATGCAGCGCTTAAGCCGTGCATGACCATCCTCCTGCCTCTGGAGTAACATTGGAATGAAAGTCTCAATTTCTAAAATCTGGGCACTTTCTTCCATCAACAAGTTGTCATACTTAAAACCTAGCTGAAGGAAATCTTTCCTCTTTAAAGCTGCATGAGTACAAGTCATTGCCACGATTTTAGCCTGCTTAGTCATTAAGTAGTTAGCTCTATCTGCTGTAGACTTTAGTAATTCAAAAGCTCGACACTCTTCAAGTTCTTGAAACATAGTCTCCAGATGACGATAGCACCCCCGAGCCGCCCGCATGTCTTGCTCAAAAGACATGCCTGTAAATACAGGATGTGGTGTGTCAGAGAAGAACTCTTTGAAGGGAAAACGATCTCTAACAAATGTTGCCTTTTTTTTATTCTCATCACAACCACAAGCATCAGTAAATTGCTCCCAGCGAGAATAAACATGAAGCAACCGGAAGTATCCTGCAGTTTCACAAGTGTAACCCACATCCTCTGGCAATTGAAGAGATCTAGCCAGCCTCTCAACTTCACTCAGCAGCTCTAACCGTCTGACGAGCATTGCGTTAACACGACCTTGCCGACTAAAATCAAGATCGGTAGCAAGCTCCTGTTCTCCTTGACCAAGTCGGAGAAGATAACGGGCAGGTACATCTCTCTAAAACAAAAAAGGAATAAAATGAAAACCATAAACTTCTGTATAAAAGGAAAGAGAACTTTAGTTTCTAAGCAAGTCATCAGACCGTTCAAAGATTCATACAAGTAAATCCCAAGGAGAAAAACAATAGTAACAAAGTACTGAGATAACCTTCAAAATAATTATTAGTTGAAACCAACAATTCTGGTGGTGCTTCATGTGACTTTTCAATTCAGAAAAATCAAGATCGGTTGCATGCATTACTTCTTAGTTTTATTCAATTGCAAACTCTAGTACAAGATTAAGCTCTGCGTTAAGATTATTAGAGTACAAGACTAAGCCCAACTGTTAAGGTTATTACATATTAGAGAAATCTATAATAATATATTCCAGGAATTTGTTAAAATATATGGAACGGGTATTGTACAAGTAACATTTAAAAAAATCAAATATTGTTCTAATATATGAAGTTATTGATTAGTATGATATATATAGTTATAACAAGTAAAACGATAGTCCTTTGACTGCAGAAACTGATGGATTTAAGATACTACATGCATAATGGCCTTTGCTAGTACAAGAATCAGCTTAGCATTAAGACTATTAGTCATCTAATATTATATCCCAGGAATGAATTTGTTAAACTACATGGACTAAAAAAATATAGGTTAGACGGAGATATGTGGGATAAGTTTGGCATGGCATGATAAAAATCTGATACAATAAGAATTTTTTTATAAACCGACAAGAGACTACAGAAGATATGTTTGGGTTATACTTCAATCTTCAGCAGCAAATAATCTCTTTCAATGTAAGAGTCTACTGTTAAGATGTGATATTGTTTTATTATTAGTATTTATTGTTTTTATTCTTATAAATATCTTCCCCTGATTAGCGGGATTTGTTAGTATATCTTTTTTTAATTAATATATTTTTCATAATAATAATAATAATAATAATAATAATAATAAATTCATATTCAAATTGGATCATAATATAAAACTTGAAGAATTATATGAGTTATTAGCTGATACATTTTGATTAGAAACTGAAACCCTATCACTAGTGCTGGAATCAGATCTTGAAACATGAGCATTAGAGTCTAAGGTGAGACATGAGACTTGACTTGTTGAAGGAGACTTAAGAAGCTGAAGATGGGAAAATTGGTACAGGCCATCACTTCCTACACGACCTTGGAGCAGAATTTCATTGGTAGCCTGAGATTTGACATAGCACATATCAGCATGAAACTCAAAGAAAACTCTATTATCAAGACAGAATTTGCTGACACTTATCAGGTTCTTTGTAATAGAAGGAACAAGCAGTAAATTATGAAGAGCTAATGGAGTGTTGGGTTTAGAATGAGAAGGAAAATAAGAAGAGCCTGAAGAGTGAATGTGCAAACCTTGACCGTTACCAATGAAGATCTGATCAGGACCTTCAAAAGGTGTGGTTTGCTGTATGTTTTGAGAGGCATTGGTAACATGATAAGAAGCTCCTGAGTCTGGGAACCAGGCACTGCTTGGAACTGAAGTTGTGTTAGCAATCATAGCATTGGGAGTGATATGTGACTGAGGAACAGGGAGAGGGGCAAGTCTTGGTTGATAGCTTGGGCGTGACTGAGTGTTAACCATGGGCTGAGCAAACTGAGGTCCACCAATTGGTTGATACGGATAGAAATTTTGTAGGTTCATTGTTTGAAAATCAGCAGGTATGTTAGGTTGAAATTGTTGATTGAACCTATGATAGCAGTTAGCAGCAAGATGACCATATTTGAAGCAAACTTGACACTGAATGTTGCTGAACCTACCTCTCCCACGGCCGCGTCCACCACCACGGCCAGCTGCACGGCCTCCTCTTGAATAGGTTGGATTAAAGGTTGAATTCACAGCTTGTTCATTGTTCTTGTTATTCGAGTTATCAGTTTCAGGTTGAGAATTGGCTTGAGTGAGATTCACTGAGGCAGCCACCTCCATTTGTGAGTGTTTCTTATACTTGTTGTATCTCATCTCATGAGCAAGAAGAAGAGCTTCAACTTCTTCAAGTTCTACTGAATCAAACTTGCTTTCAATAACTGAAATAACAGAGGCAAAGTCTTGAGGAAGACCTTCAAGAATCACATCAATGTGTTGCTGATCTGGAACTGGATCTCCTACTGAAGCAAGCGCGTCAACAAGAGCTTTGATGCGAACCAGATAATCACCAACAGATTTGTCTTCAAGTGTTGTAGATCTGAGTTCCGCTCGTAGTTGTCTTGCTTTCGCACGTGTAAGCTTTTGAAAATGCGCAAGAATACGTTCCCAGAGCTCGTAGGAATGAACGCATCCAAGAACACGTGAAAGAATTGAAGGTGAAAGCGTGGATTGAAGTCACGTCATAAGCCACTGATCTTGCGTAATCCAGGTGCGATACGCAGGGTTCTCACGAGCAGCGGCACGATCTTCATCAGTCAGGTATTGATTCGGTATGTCACGAAGGTAAAGGTAGTTTTGAAGATTGTTCGCGTTAACGAAAGGATCTACTTGTTGGCGCCAAAGTAGGAAATTCTTCTCATCAAGTTTTTCTGTGATTTTGAGTTGGAAGGACATAGATGTTGGGGTGGCCGGAGCTGTAGTTACTGGAATCGCTGCCATGGATAGAACCGAAGCTCTATGATACCATATTAGAGTGAGATATGAGAGAGAAGAGAGAAAAAGTTAAAAGAGAAAAGAGAGAAACAGATTCTGTTATTGCTTGATTGGAAAGGAGCATTATGCTCTATTTATACAAGAGGAGATGAACATTCAAGAGTTGAATCATTCAAGCTCTACAATTAAGGAAGACTTTTCTTATTCTATTAAATTAAGGCTGGACTTAATTATTCTATAGTGCTGATTATTCATATTCTAAGATATAACTCTAATAGTCACCAATCTACCTGATCGGTCACCATTTTCACTACATTTCTGTCACTTGTCGGACGACACTCCAGGTATTCTGCATTGTTTTGTTTCGTATTGTGTTATCATTTAAGTCGTTTTGTTGTTTCTTAATTTTTCCCCGCACTTTATAGTTTTTGAATGATTTCAAGTTATTTTTCTATTTTATGCGTTGGTATGTTGTTTTTAATTATGTTCAGGTCCGAGTTGAAAATCCACGGGATGCGGTGTGGGAAAGTGTCACGAACCCGAGTTTCGGAGAAAAGTAAATTGGAAGGTCAGCCTAGCAACACGGGCGCCCGTGTCACACAACACGGCCCGTGTAGCAATACCTGCAGCATTGGAAGTTTAAGAGGAAATAAGGGGTGCAACACGGGTGGCCGTGTCGCCTGACACGGGGCCGTGTTGCTACCCCTGGGACTTGAGAAAAAAATAAAAAAACCAGGGGGCCAACAACATGGTGCCCGTGTTGGCCAGCGACGCTGATTCTGATGTTTTTTCCATTTTTGCCCAAAAAGTGATGTGAAAGGGTGTTTTGCTACTTTCCAACTGGAGTAAAGAGATTTTCACTACATGGATGAGTTTTCACGATAGAAACGAGACCTTTTTTGCACACGGAGAATTCAGAGAACGAGAGATTGAAGCTTATGCAGTTCTTGGAGGACGGGAGATTTTTCATTAGCGGAAGCCATTGAAAATTAAAGTTCACCATCAATTGTAATGTCGAATTTTATCTTATCTCTTTTGAACAATATTATGAGTAGCTAAACCCTCCAATGCTAGAGGGGTGTTCCTGTTTTGCAGCGTAATGACTTTGAATTATTGATTTTTAATCCAGTAGTTTCTCTTCAATTTAATCGGTCGATATTTGTAATGCTTTCCTGATCGGACCAATTAGGATTGATCTACGATTAACAATTAAAGTTAGACCGCCATTGTTAAGATTTTTGATACGATTAAACTATATTAAATATAACCTAGGACTAGGGATACCATATAGTTACCGGTGCAATCTTGACAATACTGAAGGAGGCTTGGTAGCATCGTAATTTTCTAAGGACTTAGGGATTAGGATGATTGACCAAAGGTTTTCCCACTAAGGACTTGGTGGGAAAACAATCTAAAGATCCGATAGTTGAAGGTATCAAACATTCAGGGTCATTACAGGACAAATCACACACTTACCGTAGCATAGTACTCATACTAGTAAGAAGTCATAATTTACATTGTTTCTTTTCATAATTGTTAAGGTTAAATTCAAAACCAAACCAAACATTAAATTTTGTTTAATTGAACCACGCATAAACTCGGTACTATACGCAGTCCTCAAAATCGATATCTGGGGAAAATTCACTATTATTACTGCAAGGCAAAATAGAACACTTGCTATTTTTCCGATCACTACCACATGTCAAAATCGCGCCGCCAACTGATTATCCACGTGCCGCCATCAATATCTCCCACGGGCCGCAACTCTCGCCATGCGCCGGTGCGTGAAGGCCACGTGCCACCTTCTAGCTGTTTGTTTCCTACGGCGATTGTTGCTACAGGGTCAATTTCTCATTCATATTCCATTGGGACCACTTTCAATGTGTGGGTCTCACGTTGGAGGCGTGTTTTGGCCGGTTCTTTGCCTCCGACATATTTGTTCATTGTTATTAGGTGTTGTTGAGAATTTGTTACCCTGCTAAAGCATCATGACTGAAAATTCCCAGTCAACGGAGGTTGCTGTGAAGGAGAATCCTCTTAAAAAGAGTCTAATCTCGTTTGTGTTTCAAGGAACACCCATTATTACCACCGAAAAAATTGAATGGTAATAAGAATTACTCCCTCTGTCCCAAATTAAGTGTCGCATTTGAGTATTTCACACAATTAAGAAAGTGTGATAGACGAAAGAAAGAATATCAATTTTACCGTATTATCCTTGTTAACTATTGGTATGTTTCAATTGAATAGTGGTTTTTGGGTCAACCCTTGTCAGACCATCTTGCTAGACCATCTTGCTAAGAAGGTTTTAGAAATTGATGCAACAATGAAAGATGATTGGGAATCCGTTGATTATCAACTTGTATTATTGTTATGGAATTCTATTGGGCCAAAGCTCGTGGCACACTTTCGCCCATATAGGACATGTAATGAGGTTTGACAGAAGGCTAAAAACTTTTATGCTAATGATATTCAAAGATTGTATGAATTGGTCCTCAACTTGGCCAATCTTCAGATGAATGATCAAGACTTATCAGAAAATTTGACTTGTGCTTAATCCACTATTGATAACCTCATACTTATGTTGGTTAGTGATGATATTACGAAGGTATTGGGCAAGCTTGACAACATGTTCATGGTGTTTGTTTTTCATGGTCTCCCTAAAGAATATAGTTTGGTTAAAGACCAAGCGTTAACAAATACTATCATCCCTATGGTAGAAGAGAAAATAGATCGCCTTGTCTGGGTATCCTTACCAAGTGATGACACTCATACTCCTTATGAGTCCTCTACTTTTGTTTCTAGCTTTAGTAGTGGAGGACATAGTGGATGTGGTCGTGGTCGAGGACGTGGAAGAGGAGATAGAGGTAACTTCTATTGTACTCATTGTAAGAAAGATGGACACACTCAAGATCAATGTTTCAACTCACATGGCTTCGCCAACAAAACTGCTAGTGTTGCTCGAACCTCTACCAACCTTGAGTCAAAGGGTGAACTCGAAACTACTTTTTCTACCGATGAGCATAAGGAGTATTTAATTGAAGGCAGCACAACATGTCACCTCCTCAGCTATCATTGCTCATACTGGTAATTCTACGGATTGTCTCTCACCATCAACTAGATGGGTTATGGATTTTGGTGCTTCAGACCATGTGATCGGTAATGCCTCACTTTTCTCTAAATTGTCACCACCAAAACATCCACATTATGTTACTGTTGCGGATGGATCTAAAGTTGAGGCAACTGGTATTAGACAAGTGTCACCAATTCCCTCTCTCTATTTGAACTTTGTTTTATTGATTCCTAATTGCCCTTTCAATTTAATTTCTATAAGCAAATTAACTAGCTTTTTAGACGGTGTCGTAACCTTTATTTATAATTCCTTTTTGATACAGTTAGGTGGAAGTGGGAGCTTTTTAAACGATTAGAGTCGAAACTGAATATAGTGGTCTTTACTATCTTCAACCTCTCACTTCCACTATATGTGCTACTACTAAATCTCGTGATCTTTTGCATCGTCTCTTAGGTCATCCGAGTTTATCAAAATTGAAGAAAATGGTATCCCGCCTTCCTCATTTAGAGCCCTTAAAGTGCGAGTCTTGTTAGTTAGGAAAACATGTTCGAATTTCTTTTTCCAGTCATATTAATAACAGTCATGTCTCTATTTGATGTTCATTCTGATGTTTTGGGTCCTAGTCAGATTTCTTCTATCTTAGAGTATAGATATTATTACTATTATCAATGATTTCTCAAGATGTACTTGGTGTATTTAATGAAAGACTATTCTGAGTTGTTTAATATTTTTAAGAACTTTTTTTCTAAAATAACGACACAGTTTGGCAAAACTATTCGCATTTTACGCAGTGAATGCGACAATGCAAAAGAATATTTCTCTGATCATTTTAACTCTTTCATGCACCCCAAAGGCATTGTACATCAATCCAGTTGTCCTCATACACCTCAATAAAATGGTGTTGCTGAAAGAAAACATAGACACGTTGACACTGCTCGTACCAATGTACCTCGGAAATTTTGGGGTGATGTTGTTCTTAATGCCGGGTAATTAATTAATGGATGTCATCCTCTGTGTTGAATGATCAGGTTTTTCATTCCTTTTTGCACCTTACATATCCCTTTATGTTGTTTTCCCTCGTGTCTTTGGATGCACTTGTTTTGTTCATGATTTGTCCCCAGGTCATGATAAGATGTTTGTTCGTGCAGTCAAATGTGTTTTCTTGGGTTACTCTCGCGTTCAAAAGCGATATTGGTTTTACTCTCCTTCTACACATCAGAAGATGTTACATTCTGTGAGGACATACCATATTTTCCCAACTCAAATGTTCCTGAAACTGATTTAGATCAAGTCTTGCCTATTCCATATTTTGAGTCGGTTGAATCTACTGTTGAACCGGTATGACATTACCTATGAGAGAAGGTTTGGACCACGTGATTCAGCTCTTATATCAAGAATGCATTCTTGCATGGTGACTTGAAAGAAGAGATTTACATGGAGCAGTCTCCTGGGTTTGTTGCTCAGGAGGAGTCTAATTGCGTAAGTAAATTGCACGAGTCTTTGTATGGGTCGGAAAAAATCACCTCAAAGTTTTATTAAGTATTGAGGTAGAACTTGAATATGAATTTCTTATTTTTGTTTGGGTTGGAAACAAGTTTGTGTATTCTCTCTTCATAATAATAAGAAATTCATATTCAAGCTCTACCTCAAATTTTATATTTTAAAGTTTCATTGAAGCACAAAAACGTCCCCTAAAAAACCTGCTTGGGAACCTAAACTTATATAGCACATGAGTATTTAAATATAAGGAAGGAAAGCAATATAATGGAAATAGGTTCAATTGGTATCTGGGACAACGTCTGTATGATAAGAATTACAAACAGAATCCATGTTCTTGACACTGCTGGTAAAGTTTGCCTAGGTTACAGTGGATTAGTTAATTACTCGAGTAACTTTCAGTGGATTAACAGGATATCACCATAGGCTAAGCTGTGAGACTAATCGCTTGGGCAGCGAGTGAGGGTTCTGGTTAGGGAAAACACCCTTCATAAAAAGGCAACTACAGGTTTCGGTGGATTTACAGTTTGGCACTGCAGGTAAAGTTTACCTAGATTACAATCCACTAGTACCAACCATTATTAGGCTTTTAACTGACTATTGCACAACTTATAATTGCTTAGACATTGAACGACTGAAGTGCAAAATTGATTTACTTAATTACAAACAAAAAAATTAAGACATGATTTTGAATATTGTTTCCTCTTAATTAAAAAAAAAATTAATTAAGACATGATTTTGAATATTGTTTCTTCTGCAGAAGTACTACTCCATAAATAACACACCATGAAATACCACATTAAAAGCTAAACAAAATTTGAATTTAAAAATCGGAAAGAAAAGAAAAAGCTGTACATAGAATGGAGAAGTAATAAAATATCATACCTGCATTATCTTCTCAAAAAGGTCGTTCAAAGCTTGATTTGAATGAGTGATTATTAAGGTTCTCTGAGAAGGACAGTTATGATAAAGAACATTTAGAATTTGCACAGCTGTATCAGTCTTTCCGGTACCTGGTGGCCCCACAACCATAGTTAGGCCGGGCTGAATACCTGATATAATTGCTTGAACCTGAATATTCCGTGTTGTTTAGTGTCAGTTTATTATTTACAATGCATATATAATATGAGGAAAATGGATAATGTGCATGTTGTACAAGATCACCATCAGGTGAACTACAGCTGCAGTTAGAGAGACAAAGAAATAACAGGTACAATTGGTAAGAATGTTGGATCCCATGCTCTCTACCTTTCTCTCTCTAACTGCACCTGCAGTTGAACAGCAGGTTACCCAAAATTCCAAATCAAAGGATAAGGAATCAGCCAATGGAAGGCATAAAGAAACAGCAAGCCAACATGACCTAAATATTTATGGAAGAAAATAAAATTTTCCAAATCCATTGGATATCAGTAGTGGAATTTGCTTTGAAACAGACATAAGCAGAACATCAACAAGTGATAAACACAATCTCGTCTTATAAAAAATGCAAGTCAAATAGGCACTCTAAAAAATATGGGCATTCTTCCATAATCAAATACATGAGAAAACCACACAGTGCACACTGCCAGCCATAAAAATACGGTTGCCTTCTTGACAAAACCTTTAAAAGGCAATCATGAGACGTAAAACTGACATTAACTCACACTACTGAAATACTCAAAGGAAATACCAAACTACAATGTGAGCTGTGATTCTAAGTAAGATGTATACTTTAATATAAAATATGTAATAGATTAGAAAAACTAGCATTGTGTTCATACTTTGCAGAAGCATCAATTTAGCCATCTTATTCTCAATCACTTGGATTCAATCATTATTCTGAGAGAAGGGAGGCAGAACGATTACCAGAAAATGTTATTATGCATAAAAAAGTGACATTAGATGATCAAGTTTAAGAGCTTAATGCACCTGTGTGGATGTAAATCTAACTGAATTTTGTTTTGGCTGATCTTGAGGATATGGACCAGGGTCAGGAGGAGTATATGTCTCAACTGTCAGTGTTTCTTTCTGATGATTAGCATCAACCATATTGACATCTTTTGATGCACCAGAAGTAGACAATGCACTCCCAGGAAGGACACCATTGCTTCCTTTGAGTGTCCGGGGAAGCTTGATTTTAAAAGGAGGGGTTGGATTCAAGTTCTCTGGGCCATTAGAATTTACGAAAGTAACCTAAACGATACAGAAAAGAAGTAACAAAGTCCTGTCAATATCTTAATTTTATACCATAATTCCCAGTAGAAGATAACAATCATATTCATGCTAATATGAAAATAAGATCTGAAAATAAAATACCAACCTCATAATCCACAAAACTTTCTTTCAAGTGATCAGCGTCTAAAAATGTATCTTTGAAATCTACTGTTTCCAATAGATCGGGCATATTAGTCCACTGAGCTGCAGAAGGTTCCCCGTAACCCAGAAAAACTTTCTCCAACCATTTCGGAACAATACAGTATTCATTCATTAAGTCCCTTATTGATTCTAAGATTGCTTTAAAATTGTTTTCTTTTGGCTTCCTCCTCATTAACACGTTAAATGTACCATAGACATCCTCTCCACCTTTCTCAGCAATGTTATTGACATCCATGTGGTATTGCGCTGTATCCAAAGCTACAGTTACTGTTCTCAGTTCCCCCTTTGGTGGCTTCCAGTCCTCCCGTTTAATCTTACCAGAAAAATCATTCATAAGAGTTCCTTCTTCATCACGAATCTCAATAACTTCACACCCCCGTACATATTGTAGGCCAAGCTTCTGTGGCACACTAGCTTTGTTTTCTTCTTCTGCACTCAGAGGCTCAAACGATGGGCGAATAGTTAATAAAAACAATACATCATGTTCTTTTAGTGCATCCCATTCAGATCTAATATGTGATCTATAGCTGGATATGCTATAGGTAACTTCTGCTGTTACGGATGATGGCTTGACTTCTCCTATGTTGGGTTGTTTCACTTCAGCAATCCTGAACTGTTTGATTGGTACACCCATTCTTGACCAACCACGAAAAGCAGTTTCTCCATCAATATTAATATATGCAAGAAGATGTGGAACAGCTTCCTGAATGTCCTCGCGTATCTCATATGTTGATTCAAGTCGAAAGAGATTAAAATTTCGGAGAAGATAGTCATGTAATGTTAAAAACTGTAAGTTTAGCTTTGGCAATGCTAAACAACCTTCTCCAGAGTAATTTATGCTTGGTACAACACTTTCATCCCACATAATCTGCTCATTTGGATAAAGAGGAAGAGCATTGATGGCTTCCTTTTGAGACTGCTGCTTCTCAAAAAAAGACACCATTATTTCAATAAGAAAATCCACCCTCTCCGTCCAGGGATCTTCGTTAGAGACCAGTTTGAGCTGCATAAAGCCACAATGTCAAAAACAGAAGTTTGTGGCATTGAAATTCATTGCATTGCAAGCATTATAATACTAGTTCAAAAACTACTCAACAGAACCAGTATAAAGTAATATTTGAGTCCAGTT
Organism: Vicia faba; assembly: GCA_948472305.1. Taxonomy (NCBI): domain Eukaryota; kingdom Viridiplantae; phylum Streptophyta; class Magnoliopsida; order Fabales; family Fabaceae; genus Vicia; species Vicia faba. Next base: position 1,203,354,443 of record OX451738.1, on the reverse strand, counting down.
GGTAAGACTCACAAATTACAATAGCTAACCCACAAACAGAATAAAACGAGAGATTATAGTGTCAAAAGTCTGCAATCAAAAGTACGTATGCATTTAGAAGGGAGGGTTCAAACAAACTCTTAAGTTGAGATTGAACTAAATTATTGGGATAAATTTCGTAATGACCACTGAATTGAAAACATAAAATGATATATCATTTGCCTTCAGAACATGATATTTTTCTCATTTCACACAATTCCCACCAAAGATATAGACAAAATGAGAAAACATCAACCAGGAATGAAGATGAAGAGCTGGACAGGAAGAATAATAAGAGACTTTCAAACGAAGCCATTGTAAATACAATGGCAATAAAAACATTGTAACAATCAATCAATTATCAACTATCATTCTAAATTTCAACATTCACGTGGGGCACGGGTAACAACTAAAGATCCACATTCAAGATTATAAAAACAGTTAAGAGTTGCATCTATTAATCACACACCTTACAGCAAACCAAATCCCTTAACTCCTCAGGAGAAAGAACAGACAATTTCTTGGACAGATTTGCACGTGTGTGAAGAGAACCAATGTTAGTCAAAGCAAGTTCCCGTAGCTACAACCAGAACAGAAAAAGAAAGAAAAAAAACTATTAAAATCTGATCATACTGACATGAAATCAAGGGGACGTACGATGAAGAATTGTGTGATATACAAATAATACACACTATAGCGTTACTAATGTTTTATTCATACATTGTTGACTTTCTTTTTAAATGCGTGTAGCTGGAATGACTGCAGTCGGCTGTAATGGGATTCAAGAACCTCGTGATCTGTTAGCTGTACACCAGTATTGTCATTAATCTCAAACCCTTCATAGAATTGTAATAAATCAACCAACTGAGCAAAAAGTTTCCCCTTTCCATGCCTATATAGCGCACTCAGATGGCATTTGGCAACTACAGCTGCATCAGCCACTAGGGGCCTCAAATACCTAAAACACGAAAAACAGAGGAGAAGACATATTAAGGAAACTGAAAAATGCACACTCTTGAAGATTACACAGAAAAATATGTGGGCTGCCAAAAAGCGTTTTCTTCCTCAATGTTTTATAAGAATCAAACCCATTTTCACTTCAACAATAGTTCTTAGAATGTGTGGGATAGATCTAACTCATCCCTACAAAACCGACTTATAGAATATAAGCACATGTTCAGGTTATATATTGTCCGACGTGGGACTCTTAGTACACCCCATCACGCCTAAGACTAGACATCTAGAGTGAAAATAAATGGTTGGTAGCCCGATAGCAAAAACCTAATAGCATGTGGCCCACCGAATAGGATTGCCCTCACTTATAAGCACATGTTCAGGCTATATAGAACCTGTTTGTTTTGGCTTATTTTAAAAATGATTTTTACAGTGTAACAGAATTGTGTAAAAAAAATTTACAAAGAAATTTTTCATAAAAGCTTCAAATGAAAATTTGGTTATAATATGTCAAAATTAGTATTTCAATTTAGAAAAAACGAATAAAAAAAACTTACAATATTTTGAAAAACAGTTTTGTAAAATAAAATCTATTTTCGAAAATACAAAGAAAAAATCCATTTTTTTAAAGCTGAAACAAACGGGCTCACATTGTCCAGTGTGGAACTCTTAATAGTTCCCATGAAAAAAAAAGATCAGTCACTTAATCAACAACTTATATTACATGCAAAATGCAAAAATATGCATAAATTTGAAAATAAAAACTAAAAATATATTGAAGTATAAAACTAAATACAACAACTCAACCCTAAAATGAGAGAGTGCATACAACCATTTCAACACACCTTCTTGTAGGCAGTTGACTCAAAAGGTCAATCAGAAATTCCATAAACCTCTCACAATAGAGGACACAAGCATCGTTAATTAGCCACAAACCAGTTTCATCAATTACTTCATCATCCTCACCAGATAATTGTCTCTGGGAAAATACCTGTGAATCCAGTATCTAGTAGAAGAAAAAAAAAATCAAGAAATTCAGACTCCTACTTCCAAGAAAAAGTGTGTTAATCTAAAAAAATGATACAATTGTTTGTAGATTCAAGGTTCTTAACAAATTGAGACCTCCAGAAATTCCTCTATGAGATTCTTCAAAAACGTCACTTCAACTGCAGTTGAAGGATCTGAATGCTGCCCTCCTTTCACAGGTTCTTTCTTTAACATCCTTTTCCATTTCTTGACCAACTCTGGATTAAGACAAAGCTCCATCTGCATGGATGAAGACCAATGACCCAGAATGCATTTAGCATTCAACATTCATTACAAAAATTTCAAAAATAATAAGTGACACAGTGGCAATAACTCATCTTCATAAAAAGTGATCATACCTGAAAACGACCGTAAGACAAACTGGACAAGGACTTCAAACTTGCTAGTCTCAACACTGTTTTTCTAACAACCTCATCTTCTAAACTCTGCAATGCAAGGTTATTAGCTCAGATACAGTAAACAATGACCAAGGACCTATTTCATTCACTGAAAATTATTATGATGAGAATGGGAAGGATGGAATAAAATGACCATTTCAAAGGCTTTCTTATAATTGAATGACGATTCCATTTCATTCCTGTATTAGATTTGCCAGGTCAATTTTTCAAGCAGGACAAACTGACAATCATTAACTACAAGTTAAATTCTAATTACCAAATGAAATTGCTTGGGGTGGGACAATGGGTTGGACGCCAGTATCGTACATATTCAGATATACGAATGTAACTGAAGAATTCAAAAATTCTTTTTTGACCTTTAGGAAATGTTTGGGAGTTTGGAGGGGAGGGGAAGGGAGGGCTTCCAAAAATAATTTTTTTTTAAAATATAAAGAAATTTCTAACATTTTTTGAGAAAAAGATTTTGTTTAAAATGATAAAATAATGTTTATCATTAATGTATTTTTAGTTTTTGAAATACTATAACAACAAAAATTATATTTGAACAAATTGAATAAGCCCCCCAAAACCCTCCAAAACCCTCATTCAATACAAATTTAGAGTTCCCCCAAATTAGGGGGGTTTTGGTGTTATGAAGAAAACAAACCCTCCTAAGCAAAATCTTTCTACTCTTTTCATCCAATCCTTTCTATTTTTCAAAGCCCTCCCCTCCAAACTCCCAAACATAGTCTTACATCTTTTTCCATTGAACAAAAAATACTAACACTGTGACTATTTGAAAGCATAATGATTATGCAAAATTGTAGCATTTCAACAATAGTGTAAGCCAGTTTTTCAACAAAAATTGTTAAATAAACCTGCACGCCAACTACTTAAACATGTGTGGCTAAAGCCAACAACAACATGACTTAAGCCATAAAGTAAGAAGTACAGTGCCAACATACCTGAAACGCATTTATCATGAAAACAAGGTAATTTGTCTTCTCTGCAATATTCAGTTCTCTTCCCTACAGTAAGATTTGAACATGAGATTAAGCAAAATGTCAAAATACATTTATGATTCCACCATCAAATGCAAGCCTCTTACTTCACTAGCTAAAGGAAAAGAGACGGAAATAACTCTTATAATCAAATGGCAAATGTACACTTAACAAAATAATGAAAAACTGAAAGCTAGCAAATAATAATAAAGGAAATCATGACATCCGCTAAGGTGCTTCATAATCACAATAACCATTCTTGTCAAAATGAGTGAAACACCTCTGTCAAACTCAAACACAAGCAAATCATAGAAACGAAATGAACATGATATAGGAAGCATTGACATAGACATGGACAACAAATACCGGTAATAATTGTATGAATTTACAAGTTTCAGAGTTGTGTTGATCACTTGGACATACCTGGACTAAAGTACTAGTTAGGAAATAACAAATGCATAAAGATAGAGATAGATAAATACCTCCTTTAATCTAATAACTCTCTCAAGAAATTCTTTGAAAACATCTTTCCTATCATGGAAGCAAACCCAAGCAGCAACATTCTCTCGGAACTGCAATCAACACAAACTCATTTTGTCATTGACAAAATATATAAACAAATGAAGAAATGTAACTCAAATAAACAAAGACAGAGATAAACCTTTTCATTAACCATGATGATGATTGACATAACATGCTCAAAAGTAGCACTAACAGGATCAAAATGCGGCCAGAGGTAATTCTCCAAATACTGACTAACTTCCAAAATCATAACTCTCTGAAGAGGAACAGGCTTATTACCTTGACCTTCTTTCACCAACAACTCCGTTTCATAAATCTTCACAACAAGTTCCGGATCGAAATCCTTCTTCGTCTCACCAGTTTTCAACCAGTTCGATTCGGCAATCTTCGTGAGACGGTCGCGTTGAATCTCGGAAACAGTGATTGTGCTCTGTAAACTGCCACCGCCACCTCCTTTTTGACTCCGCTCAGCTGCTTTTGGTTCTGCCAATGGGTACTCCGCTACTCTGTGGCGGCGGAAATCGTATGTTCCGGTACCGTACACCTTCGTCATGATGTCTGAGTAGGGTTTATGCGGGGGAATCAAGGATTGAGAATTTAGGGTTTTGGTTTTGAATCGGGTAAAGATAAACCCTAGACTACACTAACTGGAATATGGTGGTGATAACCAAAAAGTGTCTGTTGATGGCATTGGCTTGGCTTCGCAAATGTTTGTATTGAGATCAGATGAGCAATAACCGCCTATTCTCTATTGTTTTTCAGTGGATGAATTACATATTATTCAAAATGGCTTTTAGTATTTCACCTGTGCATCCTCAGGTACAAGCATAGCACCTTAAATCAAACGAAGAGGCAAGTTTTTACTCTTTTGACGAGCAGATTTTTAGCCTGACAGAAAAAACTCAAATGAGTTTCACCGTCATCGTACCACGATGGCAGAACATTCAGTTTGCGATGGGAAGTATACGTCGTCGAGCTCAGACTTCAAACGAGACATAAATTTTGGCCCATGTCTGGTAATATTTTCTGGTCGTTCGACCAGTCTCCCCTCACTGGCAAATCTCAATACTAACGAGCAAACCCCCCTAAACTCCTAAGAAAAATAGACGTCCCAAATGGCCGAGCATATAAACATGCATAAATGTAATAAATAACAATATATCACGTACGAGCATGTCCTTGTAAAAATAACGAAACGACCTTGTCGCGAACAACAAACGTCAACGATGCACTTTCCTCCTCAACGCACGAGCTGGCTCTAAGTCGGTACTCTTATGCCTAGAAGCAACGACTTGAGGGACTCATGTTCTGATCTGGCCTAATACATAGTCGTTGCCCAATTCACTCCTACATCTAAGATGGCCCAATAGCTTTTGCCCAATCAATTGGAACAAATAAAAGGCACATTTTCCCTTATGTCCCTCAGTCAGGGACACGTGGTCGGTTGTCCCCTAAAACCAATAAGACCATTGTTGCCCTTAACTGCACCCTGACTGCGTCAGCAGCTACTCCTCATTTTGCTTGCCACGCGCGAAGCAGACATCCAGAAACTACCATGACACGCTTTCTCGTGACCATGCCTCTGCCCCTCAATCAAGGAGTCATGGTCAGTTGAGCTACAGGATCAACGAGACTACTTATGCCCGCTCAAACAGGCTGGTCCTCGACCTGTCAGTCACACGAGGACAACCACCCAAGAATAGTCAGAATCATCTTTGCCCGTGAACACCTATTTGTTTGTCATAACGGCTAGTTTCGAACATCTCTGTCCGACATGATCAATTCATGGCAGTTACCTAATTTTGAGGAACCTAATATTTAGGTCCAAAAATAGGAATCAATGGCCTAGTGCCGGAGACACTATATAAATCCTCGCACTTGTGAGGGCCAAGTATCCAATATTCATTCTAAAAACCCTAATCTATTTCTTGTATCTTTTTATGCTCTATTGAGTTTAGCATCAGAGTGTCTTGCAGGTACATACCTTCTTCCTTCATTCCAGCATTGAAGTAGAAGCATTTGGCCCACTTCAGGTTCTGATCAACCAGTAAGATCAACTTTAAATCATGTTATCTGGTTCTTTATATGGTCATATGGATAACTTGTGAAGAGGTTATTTGGTTCATGTTTTTTTACTTTTTTATTTATTTTTAGTAATGCGCGGAAGAGGAGGCTTGAACGATGGCGTTATGCGACAAATGGGTGAAGGACGACAATATCGACACGCGGTGGATGGAGAGGGTAATTAGGTAGATGCACCTGAGGATGGTCCCCAACAATCAGAGTTCCCCGAAGAATTGAACGATACGTCTCTGTTATACCCCAAAATTCGCCCTCTCATTTATCAAAGATTCTTTCACCAGATCTCCCATGACATCAAATTTGCAACTCTGATACATCAATTTAGGATTGGAATTGACACAAGGGCAAAATGGTCAATTGCATACTGAAAAGTCAAACTTTAATTTGTGGATCAAAAATCAAGTTCCAAGAATCATATTTCATCAAGACATGTTGGAATATGAAGTTTGTTTCATCAAGAAAAATCAAAAGTCAAAATTATGTTGAAAAAGTCAAAATTTTAAATACTTAGAAATCTTTCTAAGTGTTTAGGAAATATGATGAGTTCAGAACTTCTGGTCAGATTTTCACCATAATGCAAGTTAATTCTGGAAGAACTTCTAACACAAGAGTTGTAGATTTCAATGAGATCTAAAACATTGCAGAATAGAACTTCTCCTAAAAATGCTGAGATTTCAAGTTATACATCTTCAAAGACACGACATTGAAACTGAAACATTCAGTAAATTCTGGATCTTCCTAAAACATAATTTGGTTAGAACTTCTGAAACAATTTTCATGTAGGTCTAGTCAGAATTTGCAAGAGCAATTCAAAGAGGATTTACAAAGCATGTTACAAGCTTTCTAGAAAGTCTGAGAACTCCTTCAAAACATACTGGAGCAAAGAGATTCAAAGATTAGAAGTTAGATGTTTATTATAAGTTTCCCTGATGCTGAACTTTTGACCCAAAATTAAGCTATGATGCATAATCTCATATTGCAGGATTTCTGGTTTGATAAATCTCATCAACATTTAATGCTCATAACCACTTTTGAGTTTTTATCTAAAGGATTTCCCCACGTGTGAGATAGAAGTACCATTGTTGTCCTTGAAAAGCAAACTTTTGTACAAGTTTGTGATGGGCCCATGCTTTGCTTTTGCCTCTGAGGGTATTTTTCCTTAATTCATGCTTACAAATCCAGCTTAGGCACGGTTAAAAGCTGCTAACCACCATACTTGTTTAACTTGCTTCAAGAATAAGTCAGCGCCCTAACATGATGGTTGTACTCTTGACTTCTCCAAGCTACAAAAATCCTTGCCTATAAATTGAATTTCATTGGCAACTGTAAATGGGGGGGATCGAAAAGAAAAACCTTGAAACCTTGCTAAAAATTCCAAGAATTCGAAGTTGCAGCCCAAATCCAAAACCTGCTAGCCTTTGATTTTTTTACATTCAAATTCCAATTTTCCTCAAGTGTTTCTCGACCCAACTATCAACATAGTTTCTGATACACATTTAGAAGTCATCCCAACTTTTGTTTTCAGACTGCACTTCCATTTCCACCAGCTTCCATTTCAAAATCAGAACTTTGCTTCTTGGTTGTTCCAGAATTTTCCAGTCATTCATAGTTCAAGTTAAAGATTGTTCCAGCCTTCTAAGCACGTGAGAAAGTTAACCAGAACATCACAACAGTCAGAACCAGACTCTAGTTCACAGAATATTTTCCAGCTGCAAGGTAGGTTCCTGTTGACTCTCATCACATTACTTAGACATTAATAGGCTTGCATATTCAAAAATACAATGTAGACGTCTTGACTCTGATGTTGTACATATTCTGAGATTTCATGTATTTTTAGCCTAAGTAGGGAGAATATCAGTTCAGAACTTCTTAAGGAAATTATGATTAGCAGATACATGCTTGTTTCTGATTTACAGTCTTGATATTTTTATGTTTTTGAAACCATGATGAAACCGGCCATAACTGCTATGTGTGCATTTTCTTTTTTTGTTAAGAAGTGATTGTGATACGGTGGGAGAACTGACTTGAGTTTTGCGTTTGTATTCGCATTTGTTCGGTTTAGCAAGAGTCTCCATCGACTTTTTATTTTATCCTAAAGGAAAGGTTAAAAAGCACAGGAAAAACCTTTTGAGATGTTTCGTGGGATCGGGGGGTAGATTATGAAAAGGGAAGGTATTAGCACCCTTTTCATCCATGGTTATCCATGGGCTCTTAGTTACTTGTTTTAGATCACTTGCCTTGATTTTCAATTGTTGGAAATGGTGTGTGTGTGTGTGTGTGTGTGTATTTTGAAAATGTTTTTGAAGAAGATACCTTGTCTTAGGCAACCATTGTAATGACTCGTGTTTGAGTGTTTTACAAAGGTGTGTATCTTTTCGAGAAGATGTTTCAAATATTTTTGAAAGTTGTTTTGAAAGTGTTTGTGGAGTGGTTTTGAAAAGTAGGCAAGTGTGTTTGCAAGTTTGATCAAGTAACTAAGAGTTGTCTACCCCTATTGTACTCAAAGGTTTTTCTCATGTTTTAACCCTTTTAACAATTTTGTTCCACCATTGTATTTGGTGGGCAATCTTACGTTAGGATGTTAACGGGACAAGCACGGGTCATCGTATGAACCAAGAATGCAATGGTGCCAAGTGTCTTTGGCAATTTGCTTGAAGGGACTATGATCATTTTGATTAGGCAACTTTCGAAAGCGTCATCGATGGACTTATGATCAATTTGTTTGTTTTTCCAAAGAAACTCAACATGCAAGCATGGCCCATTTTGGAAGGCAACAAACGGGATTACCCTAGGGGTGCAAGTGTGATTGTGTATTGATTTCATGTATTTGTCTTGTATTAGGTTATCTAGCATTTGATTTTATGTACATACAAACCTTAGGTCTAACCATGGTATATTTGAAAGCGATAAATTGCGGGAATTTAAAGTCTATGCTACTACAAATAAGTATCCGGGAGTGGGGGTACAAATATTTACAAATGGGGATGAGACTTAAATAGGAGAGTAATGTCCAAATAATTTACAACCAAATCGAATCGATTGCAATGTAATGTATCAATGTATAGGAATAAACAAATGTATAAGAATAGAGCAAAGTAAATGTATCAATGTATTTGTGTAAGTGTATGATTATTTACAAGGGAGAATGATTAACTTAATGAAAAATTAAGTATTGATTATTTATTCTTTTTGGATTTTGTTAAATATATACAAACAAGAAAATTTAATAAGAGAAAAGAAAAGGTTTTAAGTTAAAGAAAAGTATTTTTATGTATTAAGGGTTTTACTTAACTTAGAATAAAATATTACTATGTATTTTTTAATTATGCTAATAAAAGTATTTTAAGAAGAATTTATATAAAAGAGTTTAACATATTATTTTAGTTATAAACAAAATGGCATATATTAGTTTAAATCATAAAAATAAAATGATAAAAAAAATGTTAGTTTATGAGTGTTAAAAAAAGGAATAGATTGAATGGGATAAAGGAGTTTTGGGCCCAAACAACAAATAAGCAAAAGGAGAAAAATGGGGAGGTGAGGCGTGCAATTCGTTGGGATTAATGGGCTTAAGCGTGAAAAGGGCAAGGCCCATTGGCGTTTGACACAAAAAATTGCAAGGGTTTTAATTGTTTTGTTCATTTGGGTTCTAGGGTTTCAACGTTACAGAGGCGTCGTTCGTTCTCTTCGCTTCCTCTTCATCTTTTGAGCCAAAGCCTCTGAGCACTCTCCACCCCTACTGCCAGGTGCGCCACCGTCCATTCCTCTTCCCTCCATGGTCACTCAGTGATATTTGCAAGGTTTGTCTTCTCGTTTCTATGTCTTAAGGTTCTTATTAGTTTCCTTTGCATGTTTTGATTTTTACATTGTTATTAATTTCTGTTTCCGTGAGGTTTTGAAGAAAAAGGGGAAAGAAACTATACCTTTGGAGACGGAGACGGAGGAGGGATGGATCGGAGGTGCCCTAGGACGGCAGGAGGCGAAGGGAGCGGTGAAGCTGGCTTGCTCTTGCTGGAACACCTGGTACCTTTGTTTTGCTTCTTTAGGGTTTCATGATGAACATTTGAAAACCTTGCTTTAATTTCTTTTCCTCTTCTGTCCACTTGAACGCTTGCTTATGTATGCTTGTTGAGATGCCTATTTGCTTTGACACTTCTTTTCCTCTTCTGCTTTTTTGCCTCGCTTTTGAATAGCTTGCTTGCTTGATATGCTTGATGATGATTATCTGAGAGCTTTGTATATTGTTCACCTCTTTTCCTCTTCCACTGTGAGCTTGTTGAGATGCTTAGAATGTTTGTGTGCTAATTTTGATGTGTTGTTGTTCTAACCCTATGATGAAGGTTTTCTGAGGGTGTGGTTGGTTTGCTTGGAATCTGTGTTGCCTTAAATGCTTGATATGTTTGGTTGCCTTGAAATGCTTGATATGTGGATTTTGATTTGTTAATCTGAACATGTATTGAAATGTTGAGGTTGGTCTTGGGATTGAATGCTTTGGTGTTGGTTCTGGTGTAGTTAAGGCTATGGTTTATACACAGGTTTGTGGTTTTTTGAAAGGCTTCTGGTTTTTTAGATGCTTTTGATATGTTGGTTTAAGCTCTTTGTGAGAAGCAGGTTATGCTTTAGGCTTTGAGGCTTGACACAGTTTGTGTTGTTTAAGGCCTTTACTGCAGGCTTCAGGCTTGAGTTATGCAGGTCTGGTTTAAGGTTTGACAGGTTGGGACTTGGTATGATTTTGAAGCTTTAGGCTTGGACACAGGTTTTTGGAGAGGCTTTGAGGCTTGGGCTTCAGTTTTAAGCTTGACACAGTTTGTATTGTTTGTTTATACTTGACACAGGTTTAGGCTCTTTTGGCTTGGCACTGTCTTGAAAGGGCTTGTATGTTTGTAATGTAAACTGAGTTTAGGTTTCAGTTTGAATGAAGCAGGGTAGAGGCAGCTTTGCATACAGTTTTGTGGTGTTTCTCCTTTTGTGATCTTTCTATCTCCTTTGTACTGTGTTGGTATGATTGTTTTATATCTTTTCTTCAAGCCTAAAGCCTGTAAGCCCTTTCTTTTCTCTTTTTTCTCTCTCTCTACATTTAAAAAAAGAATTTTTATTGCTTTAGAAATGTACTTTTCTGAAAAAGCAAATTGGCTGGAAAGTGATGATTTGAACCTTGCTTGCATTCTAGTTTTCTTCTGCATACTTCTTATCTCCTTTTTCCAGAATTTATGCTTCTTTGTGTACTTCTTTGACAGTTTTGAATAACCTTTTGATAGCTTGGTACCTTTGATAGTTTTTGGATAGTTTGTTGTTCAGTTTGGACTTTGTTGATCTGGTTAGGCCTAGTTCAGTTTGCCTTTTATCCTTGGTTTGGAATTTTGTGCAGTCTTGCTTGACAATTTTGAATCATGAACTATGCAGTTTTTGACCATTTTGAATTTGTGCAATTTGTATACTTGTGCATTTCATACTTTTTGCAAGCATTTTTATCCTTCCCTCTTTGTGAACCAAGAGAAATCTTGTGATTTGCAGAGAGGGCAAACTGATTCCGGCCAGTTGCTTTTAATGATGAATCCAATTTTTATCTGTCTGCTCTTTAATTATTTTATCTTCAATTGACTTTTTCTTTTCTTTCTTTGTTTTGCAGATAAAATCAATGGAGCAAAAAAGCACCAGTAGAAGAATGAAGATTTAGGAAATTTAGGATTCAATTATATTTCAATTTTAATCATTGTAACCATTATTATTATAAATACTTTGTAAATAAATACTGTATTTAAATAACAATTGTAACAAATAATTAAAGATGAATGAAATCCAATTTTGATCAGTTAATTCTTTTTCCAGCTGTCTATTTAGTTACTTATAAATTCTTAAATTATAATAAATGGAAATAAATCCCAATTATCCTAACTTAGAATAAATAAACAATTAATAAACACTGTGGTCAATCAATAATAAACCCGGCGTTTCAAATATCCAAAGCACAGCTAAACAACAAATGTCCACATGTCCTTTTTCTTTTACTGATTAAATCAAGCACTGCAAGCTCTTAATTCAACTGCCTCAGCTCATATCTCAGAATAACTTGAAAAGCACTGTAGAATTAATTCTTTTTGAGAAATATGCGCACAAACCCTAGTTCTTGATTAAACTGTCAGAGAAGCGTCCGCCTGATCAAAACCTGAGCCAACTCAACCAAACCCTAAGCAATCTATTTGAACTGCTTTAAAATCAAAGAAAACCCTAAATTTTGTCTGACTGACGAGAAAAGTCTGTTTGACCGATTCTTGAGCCAGTCTGAAAAAATCAGGAAAAGCCCGAAGCTGCGATTTCTTGTGGAAAATACGAGGGCAAATTTTGGGGTACAACAGTTGCCCCTGTTCAATCTTCTTGAACCTGAAGAGTTAGATTGGTAAGTTTGTCGTTCGCGACTTGAAGGTAAAAGAAGATTGGACACTAGAGTGCCCAAAAATTTGCACTCGATGATGTGATGATGGAGGGAATGGGCTTAAAGATGCCATTTGGTGATGGGCTTAGAGATGCCATATAGGGATGTGACAGAATCTTGTCAGGGGATGGGCTTAGAGACGCCATCTGGAAATGGGCTTAAAGATTCCATTTGGAAGTTGCTGGTAGGAGGATGGGCTTAGAGATGCCATCGGGGGTGTCGATCGCGTAAGAGATTCCTTAGCGAGAACTTGCGTACCTGAGAAAGAAAGATGGTTTCCTGGCTTGCTACAGGTGTTGATCTTCAGTCTCTTCATGCAGATATGCCCTGGCTAGATACAAGTATCGAGTCTACAATCAAACGCTCACAGATATGCCCTGGCTAGATACAGGAATCAAATCTCTAAACTCTTATTGCAGACATGCCCTGGCTGGATACAGGTATCAAATCTACAATCAGTTACTCACAGATATGCCCTGGCTAGATACAGGAATCGAATCTGAAATTAGTCGTCTACAGATATGCCCTGGCTGGGTACAGGTATCGAATTTGGAATTGTCGTCTACAGATATGCCCTGGCTGGATACAGGTATCGAATTTGGAAACTCTTCATGCAGACATGCCCTGGCTAGATACAGGTGTCGAATCCATAATCAGTTACTCACAGATATGCCCTGGCTAGATACAGGAATCGAATCTGGAATTGGTCGTCTACAGATATGCCCTGGCCGGATACAGGAATCGAATCTGGAAATGGTCGTCTACAGATATGCCCTGGCTGGATACAGTAATCGAATCTGGAAATGGTCGTCTACAGATATGCCCTGGCTGGATACAGGAATCGAATCTGGAAACTCTTCATGCAGACATGCCCTGGCTAGATACAGGTGTCGAATCCATAATCAGTTACTCACAGATATGCCCTGGCTAGATATAGGAATCGAATCTGGAATTGGTTGTCTACAGATATGCCCTGGCTGGATACAGGTGTCGAATATGGAATTAATCACTCACAGATATGCCCTGGCTAGATACAGGAATCGAATCTGGAATTGTGACAGTTGATAGTAATCATCTTGGATTGTCCTTTTCCTGAAAAGGCAAGACATTAGTTGTATGCAATGTCATGATGTATGAAATGCATGATGTCATGATGCTCAAAATGAGATAGTGTTGTATGCACTTTATCATGTATGTAAACAGGATGTATGAAATGTGAAATGTCTATGAATGTATTTTCGTCTAGGAAAATAAATCCTTGACGAATGTCGGGAAATTGTTGGATCCTGGGCCAATGTTGAAGAGTAGAGTTCTTCGCCTCCGCTGGGGATGATGGTTGCAAGAATAGACCGGTAGGAGAAGATGACTCCGTTGGGGAATAAACTTGTTGGAGAGATTACTTTGCGGGGAATGACTCTGTGGGAAGAGATACTTCGCTGAGGTTTTGATGAGAGCTCCGCTGGGGCTTCCGCTGATAAGTTATGTTGGGGAATTTGATGAACTCCGCTGGGGATAGGAGAATCTTGACTGCTGTCGGGGAAAGTGAATTCTTGACTGCTGCAGGGGAAGGCAAGAATCTTTTGATTGTTGAAAGTGAGAAATCCTGGGACCGCTGTTGGGGAATCCAGAGCTTGGGTTGTATGCCAATCTACTGGGGATTCTTGTCTTGAGGAGATCTTCACTGGAGAATATTCGAATATCCTGTGAGGAACTGAGAACGAGGGTCTTCACTCTTCTTGGAGATTGATAGTTGGAAGTTTTAGCTCCGCTGGGGATTGACAGTTTTGGCTCCACTGGGGATTTTGAAACTTGATTCTGAGGGGAGTTAGCTTCTGGAAGGCTCTCTGGCTGGGGATTGCAAGAATCTTTTGAGTCTGAGAGGAACCGGTGTAGGGTCGCTTCATGATGAGTCCGTGTAAAACTGCATCTTGGATTTGAGAAGGAACCTGTGTAGGGTTGCTTCATGATGAGTCAGTGTAAAACTGCATCTTGGATTTGAGAAGGAACCTGTGTAGGGTTGCTTCATGATGAGTCAGTGTAAAACTGCATCTTGGATTTGAGAAGGAACCTATGTAGGGTTGCTTCATGATGATTCCGTGTAAAACTGCATCTTCCAACAGGTGATGAAGGAATTGTTGAACACTTTTGACATTCGAATGCCCCAAGGGATGGTGAGGGAGACTTGCCCCAAGTTAATCTGTAATTGAGAGATTTGTTAAAATCTTGACTGGACTGCCCCAGGTTAATTGAATGGTGACATGTCATGCCCCTTGTTGATATGAGACTTTTGTAATGGAAGTGTCATCCCTTTTGAAGTGATTTTGCTCACTGAGAGAGTTTTCGTTCCTCCGAACATTCGCTGTATGAATTTCTTCGCTGTCAAACAAATAGCCAAATGTGAACAGTGATATTCAAACAATGCAAAGTTTATGTTTGTCTCGAAGTTTTTTAAAAAAAAATGCGTTTTTTAGCAGAAAACTTTTTATAAGACAAGTCAACACAAGATTTTAGAGCAAAGCCTTACAAGAGTCAGGATACCTTTTGTAACAGTATGCTTTCGAACTAACCCATGCTTCAATTAGGACTTTTGAAGGGTTGTAACGTGGCTTGGTTCACGGTTTAAGAAACAAAGGATAAAGGCTCAAAGTGTATTTGTACCCACCCGCTCTTCGTGATGTTCTTCAATCCTAAGCTCAGTTAATTGTGCGTCGCACTCTATTCGAGTTTGGAACGACTTTTTGGGTGATGGTTCACCAGTTGAATTTTGGGAGACAGTCATCATCTCCTTTTTCTCTTGCAACATTTTTCATGTTGTTGAGGATTTGTAATGACCTCTCTATTTTGATTTTGATTTGTTATCCCTAACTTTTGCCTGACTGTCTCTGTTTTCGAGATCACAGTCAGCGGGATGCCCCAGCTTTCTTAAGCCCTCTTTACAGGTTTTAGCTTAGTGGGCTTTTCTCTTTTGAGAGATTGACTGCCCATGTGATAGGGAACCACCCTTGTCTTTTGATTCCAGAGGAATGTTTTTGTTTTTTGATGTCATTCGTTGTATTACGAACTGAGAGTTTGCGACTTCAATGCGCACCTTTTTGAATTAACTGAGAGTTTGCGACTTAAATGCGCACCTTTTTGAATTAACTGAGAGACTACCCTGCCCCAGGTTTATATCAAAGGTTTTGATTGTTTAGAACAGAAAGCTCTTACTTCTTTGGCTCGAAGGGGTTGACTAGGGATTATCTTCCTTATAACTCCAGTGTTTGGGGAATTGAAAGAAATGTCTGTACATCATCAGCAAGGTCTGTTCAAAAGTATATTGTATGAGATTATGGTATTGTTTCGTCATCCTCCCTCTAAAGGCTTGCAGCTTTTTATCAAGAGTTAAATATCATAAAGAAAGCACAAGAGTAGTGAAAACGAATGGATGAATTCAAGACAAACATATGAAATGCATTAATGAAACATATTTTGACATTAACAGTTAATTGTTTTAATAACAACAGAAATTACAACTTTGAAAATTCAAATGAAGCAAAAGCCTCTCAGTTTGAGCTTTGTCACTTCAGGTGGAGAAACCCTTAACGGAAGATTTTCATCTCGCCGTCTGGCATGAACCTCAGTACTCCAATGTCGATCAGATCTTGAATTTTGTTCTTCAAGGCCCAACAGTCGTCGGTGTCATGTCGCGGACTGTAGGAGTGGTAAACACAAAATGCGTCGGGATGATAGTTAGGAGCGGAGGTATTGGGCTTCCGAATAGGATCCCTCAAAGCAGTCAGGTTGACCTCCAACAAGCGTTCCAGTATCAGAGATGACAGTATGTCAGTCTCTGTGAACTGTCTTCCCGACGTATTTTGATTACGCCGATTACCCCGTTGACGATGGCGAGGTTGTTGATGGGGTTGTGACCATGAATCAAGCAAAGGAGATTTCCCCTTGTCTTCTTGGCTGGAGGGGGTTGAGTGGTGACTTGTTCTTCAACCTCAGATGTTTGCCCCAGTTGGTTGTTCCGAAGCAGTTGGTTGACGAGAACTCTGAGTTCCTCTTGTCTTTGAGACAGGTCTTGGATGAGAGACATCTGGCCCACCAGTTGCCCCATCATTTGGATCCTCATTGTTGTCAGCTCAGACTGTAGTGCTTCCAACTGATTACTCCTGGCATTATTTGAAGTCTCCTGGACCAAGCCCTTTGTGAGGAGAGCTTTCACTTCTTCTTGCCCCAAGGACAGGTTCAAGAACAATTCCCGCAGCTGAGCAGTATGGTCCTGGATATCCTTGACTGTCCTCTCTAGAGCCATCTCTTACTGAAATAAACAGTATGAGAGTAAGGAAACCTGAAAAAGGAAAAATTGTCAAGATGCAATGCATGATATGTGGATGCATGCTTTCAATGATCTCTTGGGGTAAACACAAGAGAATGTTAGAGGTTGAACTTCGATCTTTGATTGGAGAACTTTGCACCGGTGGATGTCTTTCCACGAGAATCAAGCTCACCATGTCAAGTGGGTCATAGCCCCTGATTCAAGTTGTTGCACTTGATCTTTGATGGCATTTGTTTAGAGGAGAAACCTCTTGCCCTTTGGTAGACGTCTGGTTCAACGTAACCCTGCATCAAAAGAACCCTCGAGATCCTTGAAATGGTTATTGAAAAATGCTATGGTATGATGTTATGATGTTATGTACATGTATGCAAAAGCAAGTGAGTGTATATACAGGCAATCATATTCACACAGAGCAAACAAGTCCTTAGGTTTAGGCTTGCATGGGGTTGTAGGTAAGTACCCTCTTAAAGTCAGTTGGCTCATCCTGTCCTAGAAATAGAAACCGGGTTCTAAGGAGCTCAATATCATTGGATTGTTTTCTGTGTTCATTGTTTTGGTTTAGCCACTTAATTGGCGACCAAAATATTCCAAGAAAACAACCCTCAATGAGTGTAGTATCGAGTATCTACCAACTTCGGACTGCACCAAAGTCGGTCATCTCACTACCCCTAAAAAGGCTAGGATGGTCAATTAAGGTTCTAAGAGTTTGTTAGTGCTTCACGAAATCACTCAGCGGCCCCGTACTCTCCTTGATTGAACTCAAGGGTTACCGGTACTCACAAATATGTCACACTAACATAGCTTACTGCTTCAACCGTGTCAGTATACCCCACACAGTTCCCTCGCAGTTTTATTGCTATTTACCTAAAAAGGGGCCCCAAATCCGGGTGTAGGATTTACAACAAACCCAAACAAGGACCCAAAAAATAAAGCAATCAAAGCAATTAAAGCAAGTATGTAAAGGTGATCTAAACCCTAAGGTAACCCACTTTTAAGTAAGTCCCCAGCAGAGTCGCCAGTTCTGTGATACGGTGGGAGAACTGACTTGAGTTTTGCGTTTGTATTCGCATTTGTTCGGTTTAGCAAGAGTCTCTACCAACTTTTTATTTTATCCTAAAGGAAAGGTTAAAAAGCACAGGAAAAACCTTTTGAGATGTTTCGTGGGTTCGGGGGGTAGATTATGAAAAGGGAAGGTATTAGCACCCTTTTCATCCATGGTTATCCATGGGCTCTTAGTTACTTGTTTTAGATCACTTGCCTTGATTTTTAATTGTTGGAAATGGTGTGTGTGTGTGTGTATTTTGAAAATGTTTTTGAAGAAGATGCCTTGTCTTAGGCAACCATTGTAATGACTCGTGTTTGAGTGTTTTACAAAGGTGTGTATCTTTTCGAAAATATGTTTCAAATGTTTTTGAAAGTTGTTTTGAAAGTGTTTGTGGAGTGGTTTTGAAAAGTAGGCAAGTGTGTTTGCAAGTTTGATCAAGTAACTAAGAGTTGTCTACCCCTATTGTACTCAAAGGTTTTTCTCATGTTTTAACCCTTTTAACAATTTTGTTCCACCATTGTATTTGGTGGGCAATCTTGCGTTAGGATGTTAACGGGACAGGTGTGGGTCATCGTATGGACCAAGAATGCAATGGTGCCAAGTGTCTTTGGCAATTTGCTTGAAGGGACTATGATCATTTTGATTAGGCAACTTTCGAAAGCGTCATCGAGGGACTTATGATCAATTTGTTTGTTTTGCCAAAGAAACTCAACGTGCAAGCATGGCCCATTTTGGAAGGCAACAAGCGGGATTACCCTAGGGGTGCAAGTGTGATTGTGTATTGATTTCATGTATTTGTCTTGTATTAGGTTATCTAGCGTTTGATTTTATGTACATACAAACCCTAGGTCTAACCATGGTATATTTGAAAGCGATAAATTGCGGGAATTTAAAGTCTACGCTATTATAAATAAGTATCCGGGAGTGGGGTTACAAATATTTACAAATGGGGATGAGACTTAAATAGGAGAGTAATGTCCAAATAATTTACAACCAAATCGAATCGATCGCAATGTAATGTATCAATGTATAGGAATAAACAAATGTATAAGAATAGAGCAAAGTAAATGTATCAATGTATTTGTGTAAGTGTATGATTATTTACAAGGGAGAATGATTAACTTAATGAAAAATTAAGTATTTATTATTTATTCTTTTTGGATTTTGTTAAATATATACAAACAAGAAAATTTAATAAGAGAAAAGAAAAGGTTTTAAGTTAAAGAAAAGTATTTTTATGTATTAAGGGTTTTACTTAACTTAGAATAAAATATTACTATGTATTTTTTAATTATGCTAATAAAAGTATTTTAAGAAGAATTTATATAAAAGAGTTTAACATATTATTTTAGTTATAAACAAAATGGCATATATTAGTTTAAATCATAAAAATAAAATGATAAAAAAATGTTAGTTTATGAGTGTTAAAAAAAAGGAATAGATTGAATGGGCTAAAGGAGTTTTGGGCCCAAACAACAAACAAGCAAAAAGAGAAAAATGGGGAGGTGAGGCGTGCAATTCGTTGGGATTAATGGGCTTAAGCGTGAAAAGGGCAAGGCCCATTGGCGTTTGACACAAAAAATTGCAAGGGTTTTAATTGTTTTGTTCATTTGGGTTCTAGGGTTTCAACGTTACAGAGGCGCCGTTCGTTCTCTTCGCTTCCTCTTCATCTTTTGAGCCAAAGCCTCTGAGCACTCTCCACCCCTACTGCCAGGTGCGCCACCGTCCATTCCTCTTCCCTCCATAGTCACTCAGTGATATTTGCAAGGTTTGTCTTCTCGTTTCTATGTCTTAAGGTTCTTATTAGTTTCCTTTGCATGTTTTGATTTTTACATTGTTATTAATTTCTGTTTCCGTGAGGTTTTGAAGAAAAAGGGGAAAGAAACTATACCTTTGGAGACGGAGACGGAGGAGGGATGGATCGGAGGTGCCCTAGGACGGCAGGAGGCGAAGGGAGCGGTGAAGCTGGCTTGCTCTTGCTGGAACACCTGGTACCTTTGTTTTGCTTCTTTAGGGTTTCATGATGAACATCTGAAAACCTTGCTTTAATTTCTTTTCCTCTTTTGTCCACTTGAACGCTTGCTTCTGTATGCTTGCTGAGATGCCTATTTGCTTTGACACTTCTTTTCCTCTTCTGCTTTTTTGCCTCGCTTTTGAATAGCTTGCTTGCTTGATATGCTTGATGATGATTATCTAAGAGCTTTGTATATTGTTCACCTCTTTTCCTCTTCCACTGTAAGCTTGCTGAGATGCTTAGAATGTTTGTGTGCTGGTTTTGATGTGTTGTTGTTCTAACCCTATGATGAAGGTTTTCTGAGGGTGTGGTTGGTTTGCTTGGAATCTGTGTTGCCTTAAATGCTTGATATGTTTGGTTGCCTTGAAATGCTTGATATGTGGATTTTGATTTGTTAATCTGAACATG
This sequence comes from Vicia faba, assembly GCA_948472305.1. NCBI lineage: Eukaryota > Viridiplantae > Streptophyta > Magnoliopsida > Fabales > Fabaceae > Vicia > Vicia faba. Next base: position 1,203,334,221 of record OX451738.1, on the reverse strand, counting down.
TATTGAAATGTTGAGGTTGGTCTTGGGATTGAATGCTTTGGTGTTGGTTCTGGTGTAGTTAAGGCTATGGTTTATACACAGGTTTGTGGTTTTTTGAAAGGCTTCTGGTTTTTTAGAGGCTTTTGATATGTTGGTTTAAGCTCTTTGTGAGAAGCAGGTTATGCTTTAGGCTTTGAGGCTTGACACAGTTTGTGTTGTTTGAGGCCTTTACTGCAGACTTCAGGCTTGAGTTATACAGGTCTGGTTTGAGGTTTGACAGGTTGGGACTTGGTATGATTTTGAAGCTTTAGGCTTGGACACAGGTTTTTGGAGAGGCTTTGAGGCTTGGGCTTCAGTTTTAAGCTTGACACAGTTTGTATTATTTGTTTATACTTGACACAGGTTTAGGCTCTTTTGGCTTGGCATTGTCTTGAAAGGGCTTGTATGTTTGTAATGTGAACTGAGTTTAGGTTTCAGTTTGAATGAAGCGGGGTGGAGGCAGCTTTGCATACAGTTTTATGGTGTTTCTCCTTTTGTGATCTTTCTGTCTCCTTTGTACTGTGTTGGTATGATTGTTTTATATCTTTTCTTCAAGCCTAAAGCCTATAAGCCCTTTCTTTTCTCTTTTTTCTCTCTCTACATTTAAAAAAAAGCATTTTTATTGCTTTAGAAATGTACTTTTCTGAAAAAGCAAATTGGCTGGAAAGTGATGATTTGAACCTTGCTTGCATTCTAGTTTTCTTCTGCATACTTCTTATCTCCTTTTTCCAGAATTTATGCTTCTTTGTGTACTTCTTTGATAGTTTTGAATAGCCTTTTGATAGCTTGGTACCTTTGACAGTTTTTGGATAGTTTGTTGTTCAGTTTGGACTTTGTTGATCTGGTTAGGCCTAGTTCAGTTTGCCTTTTATCCTTGGTTTGGAATTTTGTGCAGTCTTGCTTGACAATTTTGAATCATGAACTATGCAGTTTTTGACCATTTTGAATTTGTGCAATTTGTATACTTGTGCATTTCATACTTTTTACAAGCATTTTTATCCTTCCCTCTTTGTGAACCAAGAGAAATCTTGTGATTTGCAGAGAGGGCAAACTGATTCCGGCCAGTTGCTTTTAATGATGAATCCAATTTTTATCTGTCTGCTCTTTAATTATTTTATCTGCAATTGACTTTTTCTTTTCTTTCTTTGTTTTACAGATAAAATCAATGGAGCAAAAAAGCATCAGTAGAAGAATGAAGATTTAGGAAATTTAGGATTCAATTATATTTCAATTTTAATCATTGTAACCATTATTATTATAAATACTTTGTAAATAAATATTGTATTTAAATAACAATTGTAACAAATAATTAAAGATGAATGAAATCTAATTTTGATCAGTTAATTCTTTTTCCAGCTGTCTATTTAGTTACTTATAAATTCTTAAATTATAATAAATGGAAATAAATCCCAATTATCCTAACTTAGAATAAATAAACAATTAATAAACACTGTGGTCAATCAATAATAAACCCGGCGTTTCAAATATCCAAAGCACAGCTAAACAACAAATTCCACATGTCCTTTTTCTTTTACTGATTAAATCAAGCACTGCAAGCTCTTAATTCAACTGCCTCAGCTCATATCTCAGAATAACTTGAAAAGCACTGTAGAATTAATTCTTTTTGAGAAATATGTGCATAAACCCTAGTTCTTGATTAAACTGTCAGAGAAGCGTCCGCCTGATCAAAACCTGAGCCAACTCAACCAAACCCTAAGCAATCTGTTTGAACTGCTTTAAAATCAAAGAAAACCCTAAATTTTGTCTGATTAACGAGAAAAGTCTGTTTGACCGATTCTTGAGCCAGTCTGATAAAATCAGGAAAAGCCCGAAGCTGTGATTTCTTGTGGAAAATACGAGGGCAAATTTTGGGGTACAATAGTGACTAAGCTGTAGATACTCTGATTAGTATAGAGAAGGAGATGAAGTTCATCATCAGAACTTACCTTGTGTTATATGTTTGTGTTTTTGCTTCTAACACCGGATGTATAGTCACCTCAGTGGTAGAGAGCGCGTGCATAAAACATTAGTGTCAAGGGTCATGAGTTCTATCCCTAGAAACCCCCTTTTGTGTTTATTTCTTAACCTTTTTACCCCATTAGATGGATCAGAACTTCTAGGTCAATCCCCTTAGCTTGTTTGTCAAAATAGTGACCCTGAACCAGAACTTCTAGACATTCCCATCCAACAGCATTGACACCTCGCATACTCATTATCAGAACTTCTAGGCAGCCAGTTACATCAGAATTTCTAGGATTTCCCTTGTTCCCAGCAACCCCAAAATTTTAACATACTCGGACCCAGAACTTCTGATCATCTCCTTTTCTGCTAATATTCTCTTTCTTGCAGTGTATCAGAGTTAGAGTTTTTGCACCTTACTTTTGCTCCCACTTACTTCAGCAATGCGTTGATTCTGACCCCCTTTCTTCTTATTATTTTTGATATCACTTTTATTTTCAATAATCAAAAACACTGAAAATATTTTTGTATATCACATACTTTATTTTTATTTCTTTCAAAACCAAAAGACTAAAAATATTTTCTTAAGCAAACTTATTTTCTTCTCTTAACAAAACCAAAACAAATCCATTTTACATTTCTTGTACATTATTTCAATATGGTTGTAATAGATAATTAGGACTTTAAATTTCTTGCAATCCCCATTTGTAAATTTGTACACCCCATCCCCCTAATTGTTGTAATAGCATAGAATATTTACTTTCCGTAATTTATCGCTTTCATATAAATGCTAGTAATTAGGATTTGTATGGGAAGATAAAAATCAAAAAAATTATAAAACCCTAATTCTAAGAAAAAATAATGCATGTAAATCAACACAATTGTACACTTACACCCTTAGGGTGAATCCACTTTGTTTCCTTATGAAAAATTGTCATGTTATGCATGTGGAGTATCTTGGCTGATCGGGACTTTATGAGTCTGTCGAGATACTAACTGCAAGTATACAATTCAGTCGTTCTAGTTTTAAAAGATTATCGAACCCACAGAGACTGAGGATCAATCGCATACGATCTAATGCTACAGTTTGTCTAACTAAGCGATGAATATTCGATTTTTGGGGGAAACAGTTTAATTAAATATAATAGTACTAGTTATACCGGTATGTGATAATCGGACTTAGGGAATTCGGTGAATCGCTTGGCCTATAAAGTATTTCGGTAAAAGCTAATTGTTTAAAAACCTGAGACATACACTCTCGTGTTTATGAAATAAGTCATGCTACTAAACCTAGTGGATGCACTTTAAATTTAATAACACTTTTTGAAAACAATTTGAGTTTAATTAATTTATTAAAACACTCTCATGTATTTAAAAATCAATGTTTCATTACCACTATCTGGGTTGAACCCTAGCTCTCGCATGCAGGTTCTTGCCTTAATTAATTTCCCACTCTCGTGGCAAAATCGTGTTAATTAACCTCTCACTCTCGTGACAAGGTTAGTTAAATTAATCTTGGAAATTGGAAACCAGAAATTGTTTTATAAATATTTTTGGCTAAGGTATCACTGAATTCCTTTAGTTCTTAGGGTCACATACCGATATTAATAATTTAGCCGGACATAATTAACTTGGAAGCAATACAATTCAAAATATAATTCATGACAACAATTGGCATAATATAAAAACTGCATAAATATTAATTTCAATAAAAACCTGGAATCAAAGTTGCTATGGTAATCTTGGAGTATTACAATAATCCTTGAGCTTGATTGTCGTAAATATTTCGTGTTAATTCTTGAAGGAATAATTAACACTTAAAACTAAAAAACTAAAACTTGAAATGAAAATTACAGGAACGTGAAAACAATATTCCAAACAAGGAAATGGAAAATAATTGCAAAAGAATAGAAATTTGGTATGTAGAAAATTCTTCGACCCCTGGACTGTGCCTTGGTACTCATATATATAGCAGGAAAAATCAGCAGTTTAATTTTGAATTCTTGATGAAGTCTTCGTGGAGAAATTCTAGGAGCAGTAATAGTTGTGGCAATAAAATAGGAGATTCAGTAGAAACAGGGAGAAGTATTCTGCCCTTCACGCCCACGTCTTCAAGCCATGCGTAACGTCCTCCTTTACGCGCGTGACGGTCGTCACAGGTGGGTGACAGTCGTCACACGCTGAAGTGGTGCCTTACGCTCGTCAGGTGAGTGTGACGAGCGTTTCCTTATGTTGAGGGGTGTTACGCCCGTCACAGGGGCGTGACGACCGTCACCTATCCAGAAGTCTACACTTTGTATTTTTTTATTCTTTTTCTCTTTGTTTTTCGTCTAGTTTTCTTCATGTTGTCCTTTTTCATCGGTTTGAGTCGACAAGTGTTATACCTGCAAAAAGACAATTAATCTCGGGATAATTGAGGGTTAGACGACTTAATGTAATATAAAATCGGCAAAAAAGCGTAGTAATTATACGATACGTTTTCTCGTTATCAAATTCCCCCATACTTAAACCTTTGCTTGTCCTCAAGCAAATAGTCATTCAAAAGGTCGGACAAGTTTTGTCAAGCGCATATGCATGACATGCCTTGGATTTTTAAAGCAATTTCGGGAAATCCTCATCGGTTCGGCCAATACTTGACTGAAACACTAAAGATACGCTAATGACACAAGCAATAAGCTTAGTCGTAGGCTTCCATTTAAAACGAGCTATCCAACAATTTCGTTATAATTCTTCCCAGAGTTCCTCGTATCTATTTCACCCGGTTTCGTTCTGGCGCAGTCACATTAAGCCCTTTGTCTTAGCACGCACGTGGTGGAGTAACCGGTTAGTGACTTTGATCCTTTTAGCACGGGGTCTGGTACATAAATGTGGCAACCCTACATATGTTATCCAAGTTGGAGGTTGTGGGGGATCGGGCTGTAGCACGCCCTACCGAGTTCAGAACCATATACCTCTGAACCAACCAACACTAGATTCCTTCATTATTTGCTCAGCTCTTATATGTGACCGTATATTTTGGTGCACAAAATTTCTTTTCTTTTAGCAGCGAGATAGGAAGGATATTTTTAGAATCAAGCATCAAACACTTATATTCATCGATTCTCCATGTGGTTTGTGTCAAGACGGTGTTGACTGCTAGTATAAACTACTAGGGGTTACTATAGAACTAAAAACTCTAGATGTCGGTATAATGGTTATTGAAACGGATCGCGTAAATAGGAAGTCTACAGTGACAGAACCGTATCGATCTTGTTATGTCGTTTTCGGCTTCCTCAACTGGGATTTCGTTAAAATAGGTATGTCGGGCTAATGCGAAGATAAAAAATTTCGGTATGGCTAAATAAAGCGAAGAATTTGAATCGAGACATATCGTAAAAATTTACTAGTTTATAAAAAGATGGAAAGGTACCTCTCCCACACTAAATCCGACATTGTCCTCAATGTTGCGGTATATAGGCGGGGAAGTACAATTACAAAAACAAACAAAAAGGAAATGAAACAGAAAAAATAATAAACTATATAGAAAATAAAGAAAAACTACCGGTGACCACATCCTCTACTCCTGGTGCGAGAGCGTCTGGTAGGAGTGGCTTCTGTGTCAGTATCTTGGAAACCAAGGGTGCTGACGTCCATCCTTAAGGAATTAAGCTCTGACAGGGCCTCATCCAACCTCTCATTCATGTTCCGCTGCCCAGTCAAGATTTGAGTGTTTTGAGCGCATAGATACTCATATTGCTCCTGCTGTCTTCTTTCAAGCGCTGCGCTCATTTAAAAACTGTAAAAAGTAGACTTGTTTAAAATGAAATCATAAACTGCCTAGAAACATAAAACACAAGGTAAAAATAAGTGTTGATTCTGCTGCTTCATCCCAGTCGCGTCTTCAAGTCTTCGAAAGCTGCATGTATGTGATAAAACTGTTCCACAGTTATATCAGTTAAGCTTATCACGTCTATACGCATACCCTTCAACTCGTTCTTGATTCCATTGATGTCCGTCTAATAAACATCCAGCGTAGAAAAGATTTTATTCAAATTTTCAGCAAATTCCCCTTTTGTTATTTCAGGGGCATCAACTTCCCCTACGATGTTGGTACCATCATGGTAACCAGGAGGGGTCTCGGGGTCACTCTCATCAGACATGGTGGTATCATAAACTTGGTAGGATTGGGGTGTCTCAGGTGTCGAAGGGTGGTCGGGAGGGTTAAGCTCCTACAGCCAATTGTCGCGATTTTGGGCACTTGTTTTGGCATGGTTAGGAAGTGTAAATACCGTGACTACTTCGTCCTTTATCATGTAATCGAAGGGTGCAGGACCTAGGTTACCTATTATTCGTAGGTGGAAACAAAAATCAACGTTTATAGGGCGGATTGAAACAAATTGTGTGTACCTATGTAGCTGGTATCTAAGTCTGAGGGCGTTAGCAATCATGGTAACAAGGCCTCCTATGATGATTGGCTCGCTAGGGTTCTCGACAATGCGGGTAAATGTCTGCATTAAGAATGGCACTGCATTTACAGGTCGGCCCTGGGTCATACACTGCAGCAAAAAATATATCATCTTTAGATACGACTGTGCGGTTCTGTTCTTTGGCGAAAATGGTATATGTTAGAATCTTGTGGAAATAGCGGATAGCGGGGTTGTGTATTTCATTATTATCCATGCTATCTGGCTCAGGGTGGTAGTTCCCGGTTTAAGTCCCTCAAAAGTAGTCTAGCTCAAAATCCATTAACTCTGCCTAGGTGGTAGAAAAAGCAAAAGGTCCGCAAGGGAATCCTAGAAGGTTGGATAATTCTTTATGGGTATAAGCAAATTCAATACCAAACAACCCGAAGGCTATAAATCCCTTTCTAGTTCCGAAACCGCGCTCGGGTATATAAACTAAAGAGCTCAGAAACTCAAGGGTGAGCTCGCGGTATGTAACAAACCTAGATTTAATGTGGGCTTTTTCCACCCCAGCTGGCTAAACAGACAATGGACACTATCCTTAATGCCTAAAGTGTCCATTGGTGGTTCATCATAATATAAGGTCATACCAATATTTCTGTGTGATGATTCCTCAAACCTCCTCATTTGGTTCCTGCCTCTAAAAGTGGTTTCCATAGTAAATAGCAAAGGGGAAAGCAAATCAGGGGAGAAGGTAGGATAGAAAAAGACTTTTTTCAGAAAACCTGTAAAGTTGATTGAAAATCAGCAACAGTTGTATAAAATTTTTTTTTACAAAAGATGAAGAAGAAAATAATGAAAATAATGCTTTAAAAGAAAACGAATATAGAAACGGAATAGAAAGTTAAAGACAAAAACAAACAGAAATAAACAGATGGGTCGCCTCTCACGCAACACTTTGTTTAACGTCATAAGCCTGACGAACAGGAGTGCAAGCACTCATGGTGGTTCTCTCGAGGATGACTCCTCGGTTGAACTTTTAGTAGTTGTCATTTTCCATGGCCACTTATCAAGCCATCTCACATATCCCTCACCTTTTCTTTTCTTTCTTCTGTGGGGTGGTTCATTCTTCTGAACTTGTGGTGGTGGTTTTGGATCTATCCTAAGTATCAACTTTTCAAGTTTGGGCTTAGTGATTTCATCCACCACCTCAAAGGTTAACCTTACCTTCTTAACAGTAATTATATCCCTAGTTTCACGGTCCTCTAATTTTCTCTTTTTATGCAAGACTTCCAACAAGGGTGCATTAGTGTGGATATTTTCCAATAACTCCACATACGTTTTAGATTTGGAGTCTATCTGAGCTTCCATAAAACTTTTCGAGAAAGGAAATGGTGGGGTATAGGGGTGAGGCATAACAATAGGTACTCCCTTTTCTACCTCTTCTACAACCTCCCTTTTAGATGGTGTTGGAGGATTTTTCTTAATATTTACTCTTTCCTCGTCTGAACTCTCCTCATCCACATCATCACTCTCCTCAACCTCATTATCACTCTCCTCAACCTCATTATCGCTCTACTTAGGATTTTCAACTTGTTTTTCACTACTGGTTGTTACAACATCCAATTTCTCCTCAGGGAAGGGTCCTAGAGGGTTTTGTTCAAGCTGGGAGATTTGGGTCTCTAAGGCTATGTTGTGGGTCGCGAGAGACTCAACCACAGTGGTCAGTTGCCTAAGGTTTTCACTGTTTTGAAGACTTTGTTTTCTAAACTCTTCGTTCTGGACAGTTTGTGTCTCTACAAAGTGCTCCATCAGAGATTCTAACCTAGAGTGAATTAGCGTCGCATCGGAATCCTCCATTGATGTTTCGAAGTTAAAATCATGCGATTCTTCTGATTCTTCAAATTGAGTTAGAGTCGCATTTTGTGTTTCCGTAAAGCGCTTTGTCATCATTGATATTTCATTAAAATTTCCCATTAATATTCCGAGGTCGGATTTATAGGATACTTGCGTCTCCTAGAAATATTGGGTGTAGTGATTGTAGGGGAAATTTGGTTGAGGATAAGTTTGGTTGGATCTATAATATTCTTGCGATTCCTCAAAATGTTGGGATTGGTGGTTGGAAAGGTAATTCGGATGAGAATGAGTTTGTGATGCATTGAGATTCTCCAATAGTATTTCGAGGTCGGATTTATGGGATTCTTGTGATTCCTCGAAATATTCAGAGTGGGGGTTGTAGAAAAAATTTGGGTGATACATAGTAATTGAGACAAGATTCGTAGATGCAAAGACTCGCTTCGGGAGTGAGTATTTGGCATACAAATAGAAAGAGGGTTTCTGTTGCCTAGTCTAAACGCGCAACAGAAGAATCGTACTTAATTGACTAATCAGTCCCCGACAACGGCGCCAAAAACTTGATCGGGACTTTATGAGTCTGTCGGGATACTAACTGCAAGTATACAGTTCAGTCGTTCTAGTTTTAAAAGATTATCGAACCCACGGAGACTGAGGATCAATCGCATACGATCTAATGCTACAGTTTGTCTAACTAAGCGATGAATATTCGATTTTTGGGGGAAACAATTTAATTAAATATAATAGTACTAGTTATACCGGTATGTGATAATCGGACTTAGGGAATTCGGTGAATCGCTTGGCCTATAAAGTATTTCGGTAAAAGCTAATTGTTTAAAAACCTGAGACATACACTCTCGTGTTTATGAAATAAGTCATGCTACTAAACCTAGTGGATGCACTTTAAATTTAATAACACTTTTTGAAAACAATTTGAGTTTAATTAATTTATTAAAACACTCTCATGTATTTAAAAATCAATGTTTCGTTACCACTATCTGGGTTGAACCCCAGCTCTCGCATGCAGGTTCTTGCCTTAATTAATTTTCCACTCTCGTGGCAAAATCGTGTTAATTAACCTCTCACTCTCGTGACAAGGTTAGTTAAATTAATCTTGGAAATTGGAAACCAGAAATTGTTTTATAAATATTTTTGGCCAAGGTATCACTGAATTCCTTTAGTTCTTAGGGTCACATACCGGTATTAATAATTTAGCCGGACATAATTAACTTGGAAGCAATACAATTCAAAATATAATTCATGACAACAATTGGCATAATATAAAAACTGAATAAATATTAATTTCAATAAAAACCTGGAATCAAAGTTGCTATGGTAATCTTGGAGTATTACAATAATCCTTGAGCTTGATTGCCGTAAATAATTCGTGTTAATTCTTGAAGGAAGAATTAACACTTAAAACTAAAAAACTAAAACTTGAAATGAAAATTACAGGAACGTGAAAACAATATTCCAAACAAGGAAATGGAAAATAATTGCAAAAGAATAGAAATTTGGTCTGTAGAAAATTCTTCGACCCCTGGACTGTGTCTTGGTACTCATATATATAGGAGGAAAAATCAGCAGTTTAATTTTGAATTCTTGATGAAGTCTTCGTGGAGAAATTCTAGGAGCAGTAATAGTGGTGGCAATAAAATAGGAGATTCAGTAGAAATAGGGAGAAGTATTCTGCCCTTCACGCCCACGTCTTCAAGCCATGCGTAACGTCCTCCTTTACGCGCGTGACGGTCGTCACACGCTGAAGTGGTGCCTTACGCTCGTCAGGTGAGTGTGACGAGCGTTTCCTTATGTTGAGGGGTGTTACGTCCGTCACAGGGGCGTGACGACCATCACCTATCCAGAAGTCTACACTTTGTATTTTTTTATTCTTTTTCTCTTTGTTTTTCGTCTAGTTTTCTTCATGTTGTCCTTTTTCATCGGTTTGAGTCGACAAGTGTTATACCTGCAAAAAGACAATTAATCTCGGGATAATCGAGGGTTAGACGACTTAATGTAATATAAAATCGGTAAAAAAGCGTAGTAATTATACGATACATTTTCTCGTTATCAAATTCCACCATACTTAAACCTTTGCTTATCCTCAAGCAAATAGTCATTCAAAAGGTCGGACAAGTTTTGTCAAGCGCATATGCATGACATACCTTGGATTTTTAAACCAATTTCGGGAAATCCTCATCGGTTCGGCCAATACTTGACTGAAACACTAAAGATACGCTAATGACACAAGCAATAAGCTTAGTCGTAGGCTTCCATTTAAAATGAGCTATCCAACAATTTCGTTATAATTCTTCCCAGAGTTCCTCGTATCTATTTCACCCGGTTTCGTTCTGGCGCAGTCACATTAAGCCCTTTGTCTTAGCACGCACGTGGTGGAGTAACCGGTTAGTGACTTTGATCCTTTTAGCACGGGGTCTGGTACATAAATGTGGCAACCCTACATATGTTATCCAAGTTGGAGGTTGTGGGGGATCGGGCCGTAGCACGCCCTACTGAGTTCAGAACCAGATACCTCTGAACCAACCAACACTGGATTCCTTCATTATTTGCTCAGCTCTTATATGTGACCGTATATTTTGGTGCACAAAATTTCTTTTCTTTTAGCAGCGAGATAGGAAGGATATTTTTAGAATCAGGCATCAAACACTTATATTCATTGATTCTCCACGTGGTTTGTGTCAAGACGGTGCTGACTGCTAGTATAAACTACTAGGGGTTACTATAGAACTAAAAACTCTAGATGTCGGTATAATGGTTATTGAAACGGATCGCGTAAATAGGAAGTCTACGGTGACAGAACCGTATCGATCTTGTTATGTCGTTTTCGGCTTCCTCAACTGGGATTTCGTTAAAATAGGTATGTCGGACTAATGCGAAGATACAAAATTTCGGTATGGCTAAATAAAGCGAAGAATTTGAATCGAGACATATCGTAAAAATTTACTAGTTTATAAAAGATGGAAAGGTACCTCTCCCACACTAAATCCGACATTGTCCTCAATATTGCGGTATATAGGCGGGGAAGTACAATTACAAAAACAAACAAAAAGGAAATGAAACAGAAAAAATAATAAACTATATAGAAAATAAAGAAAAACTACCGGTGACCACATCCTCTACTCCTGGTGCGAGAGCGTCTGGTAGGAGTGGCTTTTGTGTCAGTATCTTGGAAACCAAGGGTGCCGACGTCCATCCTTAAGGAATTAAGCTCTGACAGGGCCTCATCCAACCTCTCATTCATGTTCCGCTGCCCAGTCAAGATTTGAGTGTTTTGAGCGCATAAATACTCATATTGCTCCTGCTGTCTTCTTTCAAGTGCTGCGCTCATTTAAAAACTGTAAAAAGTAGACTTGTTTAAAATGAAATCATAAACTGCCTAGAAACATAAAACACAAGGTAAAAATAAGTGTTGATTCTGCTGCTTCATCCCAGTCGCGTCTTCAAGTCTTCGAAAGCTGCATGTATGTGATAAAACTGTTCCACAGTTATATCAGTTAAGCTTATCACGTCTATATGCATACCCTTCAACTCGTTCTTGATTCCATTGATGTCCGTCTGATAAACATCCAGCGTAGAAAAGATTTTATTCAAATTTTCAGCAAATTCCCCTTTTGTTATTGCAGGGGCATCAACTTCCCTTACGATGTTGTTACCATCATGGTAACCAGGAGGGGTCTCGGGGTCACTCTCATCAGACATGGTGGTATCATAAACTTGGTAGGATTGGGGTGTCTCATGTGTCGAAGGGTGGTCGGGAGGGTTAAGCTCCTACAGCCAATTGTCGCGATTTTGGGCACTTGTTTTGGCATGGTTAGGAAGTGTAAATACCGTGACTACTTCGTCCCTTATCATGTAATCGAAGGGTGTAGGACCTAGGTTACCTATTATTCATAGGTGGAAATAAAAATCAACGTTTATAGGGCGGATTGAAACAAATTGTGTGCACCTATGTAGTTGGTATCTAAGTCTGAGGGCGTTAGCAATCATGGTAACAAGGCCTCCTATGATGATTGGCTCGCTAGGGTTCTCGGTAATGCGGGTAAATGTCTGCATTAAGAATGGCACTGTATTTACAGGTCGGCCCTGGGTCATACACTGCAGCAAAAAATATCTCATCTTTAGATACGACAGTGCGGTTCTGTTCTTTGGCGAAAATGGTATGTGTTAGAATCTTGTGGAAATAGCGGATAGCGGGGTTGTGTATTTCATTATTATCCATTCTATCTGGCTCAGGGTGGTAGTTCCCGGTTTAAGTCCCCCAAAAGTAGTCTAGCTCAAAATCCATTAACTCTGCCTAGGTGGTAGAAAAAGCAAAAGGTCCGCAAGGGAATCCTAGAAGGTTGGATAATTCTTTATGGGTATAAGCAAATTCAATACCAAACAACCCGAAGGCTATAAATCCCTTTCTAGTTCCGAAACCGCGCTCGGGTATATGAACTAAAGAGCTCAGAAACTCAAGGGTGAGCTCGCGGTATGTAACAAACCTAGATTTAATGTGGGCTTTTTCCACCCCAACTGGCCAAACAGACAATGGACACTATCCTTAATGCCTAAAGTGTCCATTGGTGGTTCATCATAATATAAGGTCATACCAATATTTCTGTGTGATAATTCCTCAAACCTCCTCATTTGGTTCCTGCCTCTAAAAGTGGTTTCCATAGTAAATAGCAAAGGGGAAAGCAAATCAGGGGAGAAGGTAGGATAAAAAAAGACTTTTTTCAAAAAACCTGTAAAGTTGATTGAAAATCAGCAGCAGTTGTATAAATTTTTTTTTAGAAAAGATGAAAAAGAAAATAATGAAAATAATGCTTTAAAAGAAAACGAATATAGAAACAGAATAGAAAGTTAAAGACAAAAACAAACAGAAATAAACAGATGGGTCGCCTCTCACGCAGCACTTTGTTTAACGTCATAAGCCTGACGAACAGGAGTGCAAGCACTCATGGTGGTTCTCTCGAGGATGACTCCTCGGTTGAACTTTTAGTAGTTGTCATTTTCCATGGCCACTTATCAAGCCACCTCACATATCCCTCACCTTTTCTTTTCTTTCTTCTGTGGGGTGGTTCATTCTTCTGAACTTGTGGTGGTGGTTCTGGATCTATCCTAAGTATCAACTTTTCAAATTTGGGCTTAGTGATTTCATCCACCACCTCAAAGGTTAACCTTACCTTCTTAACAGTAATTATATCCCTAGTTTCACGGTCCTCTAATTTTCTATTTTTATGCAAGACTTCCAACAAGGGTGCATTAGTGTGGATATTTTCCAATACCTCCACATACGTTTTAGATTTGGAGTCTATCTGAGCTTCCATAAAACTTTTCGAGAAAGGAAACGGTGGGGTATAGGGGTGAGGCATAACAATAGGTACTCCCTTTTCTACCTCTTCTACAACCTCCCTTTTAGATGGTGTTGGAGGATTTTTCTTAATATTTACTCTTTCCTCGTCTGAACTCTCCTCATCCACATCATCACTCTCCTCAACCTCATTATCACTCTCCTCAACCTCATTATCGCTCTCCTTAGGATTTTCAACTTGTTTTTCACTACTGGTTGTTACAACATCCAATTTCTCCTCAGGGAAGGGTCCTAGAGGGTTTTGTTCAAGCTGGGAGATTTGGGTCTCTAAGGCTATGTTGTGGGTCGCGAGCGACTCAACCACAATGGTCAGTTGCCTAAGGTTTTCACTGTTTTAAAGACTTTGTTTTCTAAACTCTTCGTTCTGGACAGTTTGTGTCTCTACAAAGTGCTCCATCAGAGATTCTAACCTAGAGTGAATTAGCGTCGCGTCGGAATCCTCCATTAATGTTTCGAAGTTGAAATCATGCGATTCTTCAAATTGAGTTAGAGTCGCATTTTGTGTTTCCGTAAAGCGCTTTGTCATCATTGATATTTCATTAAAATTTCCCATTAATATTTCGAGGTCGGATTTATAGGATACTTGCGTCTCCTCGAAATATTGGGTGTAGTGATTGTAGGGGAAATTTGGTTGAGGATAAGTTTGGTTGGATCTATAATATTCTTGCGATTCCTCAAAATGTTGGGATTGGTGGTTGGAAAGGTAATTCAGATGAGAATGAGTTTGTGATGCATTGAGATTCTCCAATAGTATTTCGAGGTCGGATTTATGGGATTCTTGTGATTCCTCGAAATATTCAGAGTGGGGGTTGTAGAAAAAATTTGGGTGATACATAGTAATTGAGACAAGATTCATAGATGCAAAGACTCGCTTCGGGAGTGAGTATTTGGCATACAAATCGAAAGAGGGTTTCTGTTGCCTAGTCTAAACGCGCAACAGAAGAATCGTACTTAATTGACTAATCAGTCCCTGACAACGGCGCCAAAAACTTGATCGGGACTTTATGAGTCTGTCGGGATACTAACTGCAAGTATACAGTTCAGTCGTTCTAGTTTTAAAAGATTATCGAACCCACAAAGACTGAGGATCAATCACATACGATCTAATGCTACAGTTTGTCTAACTAAGCGATGAATATTCGATTTTTGGGGGAAACAGTTTAATTAAATATAATAGTACTAGTTATACCAGTATGTGATAATCGGACTTAGGGAATTCGGTGAATCGCTTGGCCTATAAAGTATTTCGGTAAAAGCTAATTGTTTAAAAACCTGAGACATACACTCTCGTGTTTATGAAATAAGTCATGCTACTAAACCTAGTGGATGCACTTTAAATTTAATAACACTTTTTGAAAACAATTTGAGTTTAATTAATTTATTAAAACACTCTCATGTATTTAAAAATCAATGTTTCGTTACCACTATCTGGGTTGAACCCCAGCTCTCGCATGCAGGTTCTTGCCTTAATTAATTTCCCACTCTCGTGGCAAAATCGTGTTAATTAACCTCTCACTCTCGTGACAAGGTTAGTTAAATTAATCTTGGAAATTGGAAACCAGAAATTGTTTTATAAATATTTTTGGCCAAGGTATCACTGAATTCCTTTAGTTCTTAGGGTCACATACCGATATTAATAATTTAGCCGGACATAATTAACTTGGAAGCAATACAATTCAAAATATAATTCATGACAACAATTGACATAATATAAAAACTGAATAAATATTAATTTCAATAAAAACCTGGAATCAAAGTTGTTTTGGTAATCTTGGAGTATTACAATAATCCTTGAGCTTGATTGCCGTAAATAATTCGTGTTAATTCTTGAAGGAAGAATTAACACTTAAAACTAAAAAACTAAAACTTGAAATGAAAATTACAGGAACGTGAAAACAATATTCCAAACAAGGAAATGGAAAATAATTGCAAAAGAATAGAAATTTGGTCTGTAGAAAATTCTCCGACCCCTGGACTGTGCCTTGGTACTCATATATATAGCAGGAAAAATCAGCAGTTTAATTTTGAATTCTTGATGAAGTCTTCGTGGAGAAATTCTAGGAGCAGTAATAGTTGTGGCAATAAAATAGGAGATTCAGTAGAAACAGGGAGAAGTATTATGCCCTTCACGCCCACGTCTTCAAGCCATGCGTAACGTCCTCCTTTACGCGTGTGACGATCGTCACAGGTGGGTGACGGTCGTCACACGCTGAAGTGGTGCCTTACGCTCGTCAGGTGAGTGTTACGAGCGTTTCCTTATGTTGAGGGGTGTTACGCCCGTCACAGGGGCGTGACGACCGTCACCTATCCAGAAGTCTACACTTTGTATTTTTTTATTCTTTTTCTCTTTGTTTTTCGTCTAGTTTTCTTCATGTTGTCCTTTTTCATCGGTTTGAGTCGACAAGGTTATACCTGCAAAAAGACAATTAATCTCGGGATAATCGAGGGTTAGACGACTTAATGTAATATAAAATCGGTAAAAAAGCGTAGTAATTATACGATACATTTCTCGTTATCATTGGCAAAAGCAATAAAAAATACAAGATCATAGTCTCTCGACGACTCTATCAAAGTTGCCCTTCAAAATGATCTTAGTCCCTCAAAGATATTTGTTAAGATATTTCACAACATTGTTAATCATGGCTATACGATGACCCACACCCGTCCTTTTCTACATCCAAAGATAAGGTTATTTACCAATCCATGGTAAAATAACAATGTCAAAGGAAAGAGGAAATAAACAAGAAAGACTTTTGAGTAGGTAGAATGTTCCTAGTTGCTTGCTCATTTTCAAACTAAAACATCCTTGCTATTTTCAAAACAAACACCAACACTTTCAAAAACATCTTTCAAACTTGAAAACATTTTCAAAGGATCAACACTTTTTATACACTCTTACGAACGAGAACCTTACAAAGTTTGCATAAACGATGACCCCTTTTCAAAATACTTTCAAAAACCACACAAAGCATATTTTCAAACTAAAGCAGGTGATCTAGCAAGTAACTAAGAGCCTGTAGATAACTATGGATGAAAAGGGTGCTAACACCTTCCCTTTTCATAATCTACCCCCTGAACTCAAGAAAACATCCCAAAGGTCTTTCTTGTTCTTTTTAGCCTTTCCTTTTGGATAAAAGAAAAGTCGACGACGACTCTTGCTAACCGCAACATTTTTTATCAAATGCAAAACAACCAAGTCAGTTCTCCCACCGCGTTACAGAATTGGCGACTCCGTTGGGGACGATTTTAAAAGTGGGGTTACCTTAGGGCTAGATCATATTTACTTGCTTTCATTGTTTGATTTGTTTGCTTTACATTTTGGTTTTTTGTTTGGGTTTGAATCATCTACCCGGATTTGGGATACCTTATAGGTAAGTAGCAATATGTTGTGAAAATTGTGTGGGGTATACCGACATGGTCTAAGCAATAGCTACGTTAGTGTGACGTATTTGTGGGTACCGATAGCCCTTGAGTGGTCAAGGAGAATACGGGGCTGCTGAGTGATGTCATGGAGCACTAACTAACTTCTAGAACCTTTACTTGACCAACTTGGCCATTAGGACATAGTGAGATGACCGACTTTGGTGCAGTCTGAAGTTGGTAGATACTCGATACTACACTCATTGAGGTTTGGTTTTTTGGGATATTTCGGTCGCCATTAAAGAGGCTTGCGCTGAAACAATGTCCGAGAAAACAAACTAATGATATCGAGCTCCCTTAGAACCCGGTTACTATTGCTAGGACATGTTTGAGTCAACTAAACTTCAAGAGGGTACTTACCTATGAGACTGAATGCAAGCCTAAACCTAATGACTTGTTTGTTTTGTTTGTATATATTTACTTGTACATGACATCATAAACATCATAACATCATACCCATACTCACTAACCATTTCGAGGATTTTGGGATTTATCTTTGTTCTATTTGTAGGACATGGATTCTATTCACAGGAAAACCATTCAAGTCAATCTCGTAAGGATCCCTCCTCAACTTAAAGAGTTAGCATCAAGGGTTTCTGAGAATTCTCCATTTACCGAAAGACATGGTCGCCTCCTAAACTTGGTTACCTCCAACACGAATGAAGATATGATGAAGGTGCTCTTCCAATTCTTTGATCCTCTACACCATTGCTTCACATTTCTCGATTATCAAATTGTGCCAACTTTGGAAGAATTCTCCCAACTCTTAAGGATTCCCATTCTCAATCAACTACCCTTCAACGGTATGAAAAGAGATCCAAAACCAGAAGAGATTGCTCAAGCCCTACACTTGCAACAATCTGATGTCGCAACTAATTGGGAAACAAGGAGTGGTGTCAAAGGTTTCTTAGCCAAGTTCTTGTTTGAGAAAGGTCAAGACTGTTGGAATTCTTTAGATTTGCAAGCTTTTGAGGAAATTGTGTCCCTTCTCATCTATGGGATGGTTTTGTTTCCAAATCCTGATCAACTCATAGATGTAAACGCCGTCAAAATCTTCATGTCTCGTAACCCGGTGCCTACTCTGTTAGGAGACATCCTACATTATTTTCACACTCGCACTATGAGGAAAAGGAGTATTCTCATGTGTTGTACTCCTCTCTTGGCAAGATGGTTTATTTCGCATCTTCCCCAATCTGTATTGAAGAACGAGCAAGGTTCAAGGTGGTCACATAGGTTGGTGACGCTCAGACATTCATATATTCATTGGTGTTCCCGATCTTTGAAGAATGTTACTATCATCGACCGTTGTGAAGAATTCTTTAATGTCCCCCTTACTCGGCATTAGAGGAGGTATCACTCACAACCCCTGCTTAGCTTTACGACAATTTGGTTACGCCCGAAGGGATGGTCCACATGAGATGCTTATTCAAGGGTTGGTATTTGACTACGAGAATGGCGATCAAGGTTACCGCCAGAGGTTTATCCGAGCTTGGAGGATGTTGAACAAGGTAGATAGCAAGACATTGGGGCACAAGAATTCCATCTCTCTTGAGCCTTATCTCAAATGGGTGCGAGCCCGTGCTCAAAGTCTTATGATGCATTACCCCTCCATTCTTCCAGTTATCATAGAGCCTGTTGTGGAAGGAGATGTCCCATACACCATCCTTCATCCTTACATGCCCACCTCTCTCTAAGGCTTGCAAAGGGATTAGATATAGCTTAAGGGGGAGCAAAAAACTTTCGAGGCCCAATTCTACACCAGCGAGAAGAAGGTTCTGGAACTCACCAAACAACTTCATGAGGAGCGGGGTCTGAATGCCTACATCGCACCAAAGAGGATGCGTTCAACTTTTTTATCTTAGAGTTTTTGTATTTCTTTGTAAGCCCAAAGAGGCATGATGTACTCAAACTTTGATTTATTAATATGGCGTGTGTTCATTTTTTTTGTTTAAAGCAAATTTAAATATATAAATTCCTTGAAATCATTGCATATGCATCTTCATTCATCATAACATAAGCATGCTTCTTACAACAGATCTCCTCATCTTTCTACTGTTTATTTCAGTGAGATAGACATGGAACAGACAGTAAAAGATCTTCAGGCGCATAACGCTCAGTTTCAACAAATGTTCTTAACTCTGGTGAAAGGACAAGAGGATTTGAAAACTTTGTTGATCAAAGAAAAGAATAAGAAAGCAAAGAAATCAACCGGTGTTTTGAATCTGGGAAGAAGGTTCTTAGGGCCAGCCAGATGGACCCTAAACTTCGCAACATCATCAGGTGAAAAGGATAATCAAGAAGGGAAAAACAAAGGAGTGACTAACCATCCAGAATCTTAAGAGGAAGAAGAGGATAATTACTCTGAAGAGCAATATCCTCCAGCTGATGAGAAGTACAAACATCTGGAAGAGCGTCTAAGTGCAATGGAGATTCAGAAAGTGATCGGGATGGACTTTGAAGAGCTGGGTTTGGTGTCTGGGATTGTTATTCCACCAAAGTTTAAAGCACCAGTGTTTGCTAAGTACGACGGGGTTTCATGTCCCAAGATGCACATCCGATCTTATGTGAGGAAGATACAACCTCACACTACTAATAGAGATTTGTGGGTCCACTTCTTTCAGGATAGTCTATCTGGGACTCAGCTAGATTGGTTCTATCAACTGGAAAGGGCCAATATCCATAATTGGGAAGACCTGGTCGCTACTTTTTATAAACAGTATCAGTACAACACAGACCTTGCTCCCACCCGTACTCAACTCCAGAGTCTGAGTATGGGTTCGAACGAGGGTTTCAAAGACTACACTCAGAAGTGGAGGGACTTAACAGGAAGAGTCCAGCCTCCCTTGTCTGACAGAGAGCTAGTAGACATATTTTTAGGTACCCTGTCTGGACCTTTCTTTAATCATCTAATTGGAAGCTCCTCAATCGGCTTCACTGAATTAATCTTGACTAGGGAGAGAGTGGAAGTTGGGATTAAGAGTGGGAAGATCCAAAAAGACGCATCCTCCAATGCCGTGAGAAAACCATTCATTAGGAAGAAAGAGGTTGGTGCTACATATCATAAAAGGAATCAGGACAGAACTGTACACCGTCCAACGGTAGGAGCTGTCATGATCCCTAAGCCTGCACCTGCTCAAGAAAGGAACAACCATCCTAGAGCAGAAAGACGAGTAAGATAATTTACCCGGATAAATATGACATTGTCTCAAGTATTGCCACATTTGTTGAGATCTAATCTGGTAACTTTGAAGGAAGCCTCGAAGAATCCCAATACCGCCTCTCTTTGTTACAACCCTAATGCTCTTTGTGCTTACCATTCAGAAAGTCCAGGCCATGATACCAACAATTGTTAGGCTTTGAAAAACAAGGTGCAAGACCTTCTCAAGGCAAAAGAAGTTGAATTTGATGCTCCTGAGATCCCAAATATTATCACCGCTCCTATGCCTAAGCACAGCCGTGATATTAACGTTGTTGAAGATGATGTGTTTGTTATTGTTGTTGATGAGCATGTTACTCCTCTCTTGACCGTCAAGAGGAACCTGTTGAAGGCCGGTTTATTTCCGAGTTGTTGCGAAGGCTGCCACCTCTGTTTATCCCTACCAACTAGTTGTCATTTACTGAAAGCAGGTATCTGAAACCACCTGGCCGAACCGTCATCTCGTAATGAAACATCAATGAAGTCGCCACCGAACGTCTTTTATCCCGCCAAAAGGGAAAGGTAAACATTGAGAAAACCTGAAAAGGGAGAAATCACGGTCTTTCGACCGAGAGATTGGGTAAGGGAGTATGTTACGCAAGGGGAAGGTATTAACACCCCCACACGCCCATAATACTCTATGATATCCACTCTTGTTGTCTAATCTAATGGGTGTGGTCAAAACCTATGTCTATGGCTTAAAGATAAAAAGGGAATGCATGCGAAAGAAAAAGAAAACAATGTAGGGAAAATAAAAGTTATGCTCGATTAGGCCCTACCCCAATGCCTACGTATCCCTTTTAAGGAATCAGAGCAGCCGTAGTTCAGCTCATATATTCTGATTGGTTTGTGTTTTTTAGTTAAGACAACAAAAACAGTCAAGATGACAAAACATCAAATAAAACAACAAACAAATGAGATGGTAAAACATAGAATAAATAATAACATAGTAACATGTCACAGATGGCGAAACATAAAATGATAAAACATCACACCTAATAATGACATTGAAAATTAAAGTAGGATAACAAACATGTGTGATGGCGAAACATCGGCTTCAAACAAATGTGTGATGGCGAAACATCAGCTAAAAGATAACAAGGTATCATAGCAAATATAGCGAAACATCGATAAACCGGATGGCAAAGCATCACACCTAACAATGATATTGAGAATCAAAGTAGGATAACAAACATGTGCGATGGCGAAACATCGGCTTTCAAACAAATATGCGATGGCGAAACATCGGCTAAAAGATAACAAGGTATCATGGCAAAGATGGCAAAACATCAATAAATCGGATGACAAAACATCACACCTAACAATGATATTGAGAATCAAAGTAGGATAACAAACATGTGCGATGGAGAAATATCGGCTTCAAACAAATGTGCGATGGAGAAACATCGGCTAAACCAGGTTTAAAAACAAAGTCAGGAGGCGCACAAACAAAATATTGATTTGTATCTTTTACCTTGAAGAAGGGTTTGAGTTTATTAGATGTGTTTTATGATTTGCCAAGAAAATAATTTTTGTTTTAAGATGTAAAATGCAAAGGAAGGAAAAAACAACTAAGGGAAACTAGCCTAGCACTATCCCTAGTGTTATCATACAATGATTGACCCTAAGGTTGAGGATAAAGGAAAATCCTACCCTATGTTAGCATACATGGATTCCTATCTTAATCAACATGTTAAAGGAAGCTTAACAAAACTATCCTATAGGGAACAAACAATGAGAGCGAAGTCGTGATCTCAATTTATAAATTGAGTGACTCATCGATCAACAATTAAAGAAGAAAAACAGTAAATGTCCTATAGGGAACATGCATTGAGAGCGAAGTCGTGATCTCAATTTCTAAATTGAGTGACTCATCGATCAACAATTAAAGAAACAAACAATAAACATCCTATAGGGAACATGCACTGAGAGCGAAGTCGTGATCTCAATTTCTAAATTGAGTGACTCATCGATCAGAAGTTAAAGAAACAAACACAAACAACACACGCGTCAAACAAAACAAAGGGCCTCCTGACATATATCAGCAACAGAGGTCCCATCATGCAATATAGAACTGTTCAAAATGAAAATAGAAGAAAGGAAATAGTGCAATACTAAACGGATAACTATCAGTAGAAACTGAGCAAGAATAAAAGAAACCCAGAGAACTTCAAGCAAGCTGGCATCAGCAGACAAATCAAGTAAGAAATTATGCCATCAGGATGTAAGTATTGAGATTTTCAGATATGAATCGATCCCATGGGCAATGTATATCATTCATAATCATATATACATATCCTGCATAGACTATAAAATATGCCAAGCACAAGAGCAGTGCCAATATAATAAGTTGTGTTCCACAAATAAAGTGAAACACAGTAGCCTCGAGTCAAAAATGGAAAACTTTTCTCAAAGTACCTCGCACATTCAACAACCAAGTTAGTATTCCCATAAATTGAATGATGACTCACATAAGGGATGGATGATGACACCATAATGAAGTGAGAAAACATGATAACAACTATCAAAACATTAGATATGATAGACAAAAAGAAACAATCACATGCACAATTTGGTAAAAAATTAGAGGAATATTGCTCCTTTCTATCACCATATTGAATTGACAATTGAATATCAATCAAGGATCATGGGAGCTTGATAAGAATACAATTAAAGACCATAAAGGTCAGTAACAACCACAATTCAATCATACTCAATTACTTCATCACAACTCACAAGCATAATAGAAGAGGAATCCCACACAATGCATCAAAAGGTTCAATTATTCAAACATGGGGCTCTAAGTGAAATGACTTGAGTTTATGTGGATAAACATAACCAACATGATCATTAGGTGCCCAATCATAGGCCTAACTCAAGTTCATTGGTTATCAAGCAAATTGCAACAAGATATGCAACATTAATTGGGTACCTTCACTTCAAAAATACATCAAAAAAAGAAGGAAAAGGGCTTTCATAATTCAAACAAAAAATTTCTTAGCATCCTTGAGATGTGTATAGGTCAGAAAACAAGTTTGAAGTTCATGGATAGTAGAGGAGAGGATCTAATGAGGTCCAAAGATCAAAACTAGTTGGCAAAACTACCAAACTAGACAAGCTTTCAAAATAATTTGTGGAAAAATATCCAATCAAGTCAAATAATTCAAGAAAAATGGTTTTCAGATCCTCAATACATCCATGAACCATAATCAAGACCTAAATTCCATTGAAAATACACGGCATAATGGTTTTTGAATTGAAACTTACACAATAAGCAATAAAACCCTAATTATTTGAGTTTTAATCTTAAATATTAATTAGATAAGATCAAAATTCAAAAAAATTCAGAACAAATATACATCAAACATGACAAAACTCAAGAGGTCAGAATACCTATTTTTCCATATTTTTGAATTAAAGAAAAGTCAAAAATAAAATCAAATTCAAACAATTAATCAATTAAACAATCAATTACATCCCAAAATAAAATTACAATAAAAAATCAGAAGAAAATCATCCCAAAATTAATATTCAAATATTAGAATTAAAAACAAACTTCTATAATTTTTTTTGTGGATTTTTGGATTAAGAAAAATATTAAAATAAAATCAAACAAACAATTAAACAATTAAACTATTATTTAATGACAAAAATGCAAACCCTAGCCAAAAGTCACGAAAAGGTCAAAACAAAATTATATTCAGACACTATGATTAAAAAAAAACTTATATGATTTTTTTGAGGATTTTTGAATTAAAGGAAATATTAAAACAAAATTACGAAGCAAACATTTCAAATAAAATTCTCAAATTAAATTTCTAATAAAAAATAGAAAAAATGCTAAACCAAAATCAGAATTAATTTCTAAATTATTTTATGAGTCCAAAACATTTTTTGTGGAATTTTTAGATCAAAAGAACTATTAAAATAAAAATAATCATTGAACAAACAATTAATTAAACTTAATGAAATTTTGAACCAATCAAAACATTTTTAAAAATTCCAAAAAAAATATGACAAATACTAGAAATTATTATTGGCCTATGGTAATTTTTTCATGATTTTTGAAGATGTTTTGATCACAAAATAAAATCAAACATAATACCAAATAAAACAAATAATTCAAATAAGACAAAATTCAAATGGACCAATCATATTGCGCCACCACATCATCTTCAACCTCTGGGCAAACTCAAAAACACGCGCAAGACTCGGTCCTGGGGCTCATGTTCAGATCCATCACACATACTCATTTCTCCACCAAAATTAATGAAATCAAGTGTAAATTAAAGCTCAGATAACAAACTACATCGTGCCTTTCAAATCAAATCGAAACATCAAATATATCATTCACAATCAAGCCACGAAAATGAGCAAAAACATCCTGAATCAGAAATTTCAGAGCACTTAATCATGCATAATTCACCGAATCAAACATCATAAAGCTTCAGAAACACTCAAACAACATCAGTGAACACTAATCCAAGCTCAAACACATCAATAAACAAATACATCTCAAAAATCAAAGTTTAGGATTATTACCTCAAGGAAAAAAGTGTTCTACTATCTCCTTCACTCCAGGTGCAAACAAATGGTTCTAACTTGATCTCCTCCCTTCACTGAAGCTGAATCCACAAGAATTTTGAAGAAAACACCAAGGAATTAAGAGAATCGAAGCAAATTGCAAAAGAATGGTGGAAAACTCAGATCTAAAATTCTTGTAATGGGAGTGTGTCCCCTGTAAAACAAGGCTTGCCTCTTCTTATATAGAGTTAATAGAGGAGCATAGAAGTGGAAATGCAACCTCAAAGCCGTTGGAGGGCAGGATTGGATGTTTGTGCAGAAAATGAGGTGTGCATAGGATCGACCCATTTGCTCGTGTATTCTCTAGCCTATTATGCATTTTGTGGGTCAAATTACCTCAGAAACAAATCCTCAAAGTGCTAGGTCATGATTATTTGAAATGAGAGAGTATGGATGAATTTGCCAAATTGAGCATCTTTATGATTTTTTCAATCAAGCAAGTACACCAAGCACATGGGCACGAAATGGCTGGCATCCTGGGTTTCCACAAGTCACAAATGGGTCATGGGCCCGATTAGAAGTAAAGAGAATGGCTGAAAATGAAGTTCTCAAGTTTTGGCATTTTGCTTGCTTGGTCAAAATTCAATGAAATGCCTCAAAATTCCAAAGCTCATAACTTGCTCATATTTTTGAATTTGGACACAAATGAGTACAATTTGGAAAGGTATTGAAAAGATATACAATCCCTTGGTTTTGAGTTTTTGCAATTTAATCCATTAAGGTCCTCAAAATTTGACATGAAATTCACTAATTTTGGAAAATGACCTATAATTTTAACTTGAGGCATGAACTTCCAAAGACTATAACTCTTGAATCTTTGACAATTTGGACATGAGACCAAAAGGAGATGAAAGATCACCCTCTTATCTTTCCAAGAATATCTCATTTGCATTTTTTTGATCAAAGGTGAATAAAATATGAATTTTTGAAGTTAAGTCCTTATTTTCCAAAATTAGAAACTTTTAGGGTTTCTTCATGAACAAGTTTCAACCCAAACCTCAATCTTTTTGATCCAATGATCAAAATAGACTTGAAATATGAAAAGTAGACCCTTGAATTGATGGTTGACCAAAATGACCATTTTGCCCCTTTGAATCAATTGATCCACTTCCATTCAAAATTGATGATCAAAACTTCAAACATATGATCTTACAAATATATAGAGGCCATGTACAAAGTTTCACTCCAAAATTATCAAGAAATCTTGATGAAATCCCAAACCCTAGTTTTGGTTAACACCTTAGGAGACTGATGAATCATCTCCAAAATTTCAAATCCTCTGGGCATCTTGACCAATTTCTTGTGCAAAGACTTTTCAAATACCAATGAGATATTGTAACTTCCAAATCAAGACTTGTACATTAATTAATAGCCTTGATCAAGCAAAACCCTAATTTGACTGGTGAATCAAAAGAGTGATTCCTCTTATAATCAATCTCAAACTTCAATCCTCTGATGATCCAAAGAGATGGATAAAATATCTTGAGATATGCAATAACTTTTGAGCTTGAAAGATCCAGAGGTTTAGATGATAAGATTCTACTTGAGTAACTTGTCAATGCAATCAACCTTCAAAGCTTGAGGAAGACTTGATAACCAAAGTATTTTGATCCCATCACAATGTATGAATGCAATGCAATATGATATTCATGATGAAACATAAGCCTAAATCAAGAGGGTAAATTTTGGGGTGCAACAGCTGCCCCTATTCAAATATCTTCAACATGATAAGTGAGAAAAGTGACAACTTTTGAGCATTCAAAGTTGAAGATGATTGAATACAAAAGAACCCGGAAATTTACACTCTTGAAGAAGAAAGAAAAAGAAGCAGAAAACCCCCAAGACATGCGTCAGAGTGAAGCTGTAGCGCAGGTTAAAACAAAACGAAAACAAAAGAAGAGTAGACGCAACTAAACTTCTGGACAAAAGTGCCAGGACAAAACTGGGCTTAAAAAAAAAGGTGAGATAAAACTTAAACCATAAAGTATAGGCGAAACTAAGCTTTGGAAAAGAAAACGTACGTGGGTGAGGAGGCGAAACTCTGAGCTTGACCCAAAGCAAAGTGTCTAGAGTGCGTGATTCTAGGAGCACTTGCTAATCTTAACTAAGATAAACAGTATGAAGGAACTGAAAGAATCCCATAAATGAGAAACAAAAGCGAGACGAAACTCGACTCAATAACCAGTTAGACGAAACTGGATTTCACGCATGGGTAACGAGGTGAAACTCGGCCCATAGCAAAGTGATGAGAGTGCACGTTTCTCAGAGCACCTGCTGGTCTCAGATTAATGGATAAACAGTGATGAAAACTGATAGAAGAATCCAAGGAACGAAAGAGACTGATTTCAAACCAGGGATGCAGTACGGACACTGCACTCGGTAAACGAACACCGTCAAAGGGTCCAAGGTATAAAAGCAAAAACGAGACGAAACTCGACTAAATAACTAGTTAGACTAAACTAGATGAGTACCAGGACGAAACTGGATTTCATGCACAGGCAACGAGGCGAAACTCGACCCAAAGTGAGAGTGATGAGAGCGCATGTTTCTCAGAGCACCTGTTGGTCTCAGATTAATGGATAAACAGTGACGAAAACTGATAGAAGAATCCAAGGAACAAAAGAGACTGATTTCAAACCAGGGACGCAGTACAAACACTGCACTCGGTAAACGAACACCGTCAAAGGGTCCAAGGTATGAAAGCAAAAACAAGACGAAACTCGACTCAATAACTAGTTAGACTAAACTAGATGAACACCAGGACGAAATTGGATTTCATGCAAAAGGTGGGGAGACGAAACTCTGAGCTCAACCCAAAGCAAGGAGATTAGGGCGTACACCTAAAAACCTGCTGAAAGCGAATATCAGGACGAAAGTGGTATTCGAAAGGTGCATCAATAAACATTGGAATGAACCGGAGAGGGTAGTGAAGACTAAACCCGAGAAGACCGCGCCAGGGCGAAACTAAACTACAGTCAAGAGTAGACACCCAAACAAAAAAATGATTGACATAAAAAGGATATTGGTATGGGGGAGGAAACTGAGATAATGAGGACGAAGACCTTGCTGGGGATTTAATACGAAGTATTAGCAAAATCACTGGGGACAATAGAAACAATAGTGGCTTATGTTCCGATGCATGTTTGAATTCTTTCTATATAACGCAATGCTCCATATAATAGAAATGCTACGCATTTTGGTAGATGCAATGTAATGATGCATGTTTAAAAGTCTCACTGGGGAATGGCCAATTGAGAAGCCAATAACCAAGAAGTCAGAATCTGACATGACTTGCAAAAATAAATTGTAAAATCCAAAGGAGAGGAGAAAATATGGGGAATCGCTGGAGAGGGAACCTCAAAGAGATGAAGCTTCGCGGGGAATAACAACCGAGAAACCAGTAGAAACGGGCCACAAACATTGAGGGGAGCTGCAAAAATAAATTGCAAATTCCTAGAGAAGATCATATTGATACTGTAAATTCTGGAGAGGGACACCTGAAGGGGTAAGAAAACACTTAGAAGGAGTGGTTGAATAAGTGACTCTTTTCGTTCTTTCAATACAAAGCTCAAAACAGTAATGTAATAACACAACTATTTTTATCCTGGTTCGTTTGAACTCAAACTACTCCAGTCCACCCGCCAAGGTGATTTATCCTTTCTCAACAAGGACTTAATCCACTATAATTAACTGATTACAATCACACAACAACTGTTGTGACTAACAATGCACAAGTAAACTTACAAGTGACTAACACCACTAAGACTTAACTCTAGTCCTAGTCTGCTTGAGAAATCTGCCAAACTTGGTCTCTCAAGGAACATATACAAAAGTATAATCTTTACAGATAATTGAAATAGAGTTTGCTTCTAATCAAGCTATATCACAACTGTGATTTTTCTTAGACTGTAATACACAATAATGTAAGAACTATGAGTTTGTAAGCAATTGAATCTTTCACGTAGTTTCTTGTTTTTGACAATCTTCTCTTAATAATCTTGTTGGCTTGCAATAAATGTCCTTCTACTTATAGTAGGAAAAATAAGACCGTTGCTGCCTTCAGAGGAAATGGAGAGGATTAAATGCTTTGCGTGTATCCTTGCAAAATTCCATTCTCCAAGAAACTAGTTGTAGGCACTTGAGTGTTTTCAGTCATCTTTGCATTAATTAGCAAACGTCAGAATGTAAGAACGTGTTTCCTTTGCTTTGATAAGACACGTTGATTAAGACGTTGTTTCAATATTTGTTTTAACTCAGAACATGCTTTATTCAACTTCTGGTCAGAGCGTTGCTTGCTAAGATCTTTGAACAATGCTTGCTTTCAAGTTATCTTCAGAATCAAGAAGCCTGCTGGAAGTTAGAAGATACATTTAACAAATGAGTGTTCTTACCAGAGTCAGCAGATGCGTTTGAATAAAAGGTTCTTATGTCAAAGAACTTCTTCATAATCTTTGCTTAGCACTTTGGAATGTTTCTTGTCAGAACATTAACTAAGACATTCAAAACCACATTCATTAGAGCATAAATTATCTTAAATATAATTTAGTTATCATCAAAACACTTGGGATAGGTCAGAACTTAATCTTGTTCTTTTAATCTCCCCCTTTTTGATGATGACAAAAAATTATTTTAGATAAAGAAAAGAAACAGATTAAGAGATAAGAATCTCCCCCTGAAATGAATATATCTATGCATAAGACATCCTAAGATTATTTAGTCAGAGTGATACACAGCCTTCTTTGAATTTCTTCAGAACTTCTTCAAGTAGATAAATCTTAGCTGGAATATTCTTTCAGAGTTAAATGATACCTGCAAAAAAAATCTTTTACACAGAGGGAATTCTTGCAATTATGTTAGAATGTCTGAGACATAGTCCCATAACTGTTAAACAGTGATTAGTTAAAACATGCACATTTTCTCCCCCTTTTTGGCATAATCAAAAAGTGTAATAAATGAGAAATTTTGAAAGATTCCATAAAAAGTAAAAAAAAAAGATAACCAGAAGTACAAACAAAACATCAAATAAGATACAAAAAGAAACTATGATATCTTAGAGACAAGAGCCATCAGAAGGTTCTTGATCTCAGAGGCAGATTCACTTTGCATTGCGATCCAGTTCTTGAGCTCTAAATTTGTTTGATCTTGCTTATCCATGCTTTTTTTCAGACTTCATTCTCCCTCTTTAGCTCTTTCAAAGTGTCCATAATGAGTGAGGTAGGGGCAGAAGATGATGAAGCTTCAGTAGAAACAGGGTTAGAAGCAGCAACTGATGAATCAGACTTCACAAAGGTAGAGAGCAGAGTGCCCAGATCCATTGCAAGAGTTGGCACAGGTTCAAGTCCATCCTTAACTGAAGGTTGATTCAATAGAACAATAGCCAGAGGATTTGAATCTTCAGAGTATTCTTCAGATTCGTCTTCTGATATGTCCATCTTATCAGCTGGTGTATCAGCAATCAATAGCGAAGACTTCTTATTCCAAGTATCAGCAGCTTCTGTCTTGAAAACACGTAGAAGTTTGGAAAATTTGTCCAGCACCTGAGAGTGGCACAAATCCTGTAACTTCCGTGATTCAGCAACCAAGGTTCTTCTGAAAGTTTCCCATAGAAGATCTATTGCTGCGGTGTTCACACTTCTGAGGCAATCTTCTTTCAGCGGTTGTAACCATGCTTGAACATTTGTTATAAAATTCTGAAACAAAATATTTACATATGGCTGAATAGGTTTAGGGACAACCGTTCTGTAAGATTTGTTTTTCAAGAATTGTAGAGATTGAGAGTCCACTACAGTTCTTAAAAAGCTATTGGTTTCAGGAGTATTTGTAGGTTTAGGTTCAGGTTAGTTAACACAAACATGAGGTTCTGATATATCATGAGGTACGGATGGTTCAGCAATATCAGTTTGTTCAAAAAATTGTTGTTCTGGAATTTGAGGAGTTGAGAGTGGGTTTGTATGTTGTGGTGAGGTGGGTGGAGTGATATCAGGAGAAATTATTATTGTATAAGCGGGAGTGGGAATGGGTTTTTGAGGTTGTGGTTGGTTCATAGCAAAAATGTTTTCAGTTGGTAGATTGAAAGGTGGTTTTATGGTTGCTAGAGGTTCATTTATCCCAGGAATTCTCCAAGATCCAGCATCATACCATCCAGTGGGTCTGGGTGATAAAGGTCTGGGAGGGGGTCTTGAGAAACGTTCAGCAGGAATAGGTTGAAAAACAGATGGTTCAGGGGGTTCTGAATGAGAGGGTTATGATTGGCTGTCAGAATGTTCATCAGAGTCAGAATCACTAAAATCTGTTGAGAACTGATTTTTACTAAGGTTGTCAGCAAGGGGTTTAGATGGTGAGGTTTGAGAGGATTCAGCAGATGCAGATATATTTTCATAATTATAAACAAGTATAGTTTCAGCATGATTACCTGTCTTCTTTTTCTTCTGAGGAGAGTCAGAAGGTCCTTCTACAGCTTTTCTCTTCACAGATCCTTGGAGAACAACATCAACTACAACTTGATTTCTTCCTTGAAGCCAAGCTGGATCAATAGGTGATCCTGTTTCTCTGCAGGTCTCAAGATAGTGCAAAACCATACAAGAATGTTCCAACGAGTTGAACATAGGAAAATTAGCAATAGGAATTCTTCTTTTCTTCACAATAGTTGACAGACATGGAGAGGGTTCCACCAGCAATTTGTCAATAATTTTCCTTTTTAGCTAGTTCTTTCCAGTCATTGTCTTACCATAGATAGGTTCAAGCTCCTCCAGAAGATTTACTTCTCTTAGGTGAGCAATCGGACCATTCTCAGTCAGAATGTCTAATAATAACCTCCCCATGGGAATCCAATTTCTCTTTGATTTGGGATTCTTCATCCTTTCAGCTTCTCTGGTTTCTTTGACATGGTTCCAGATGTGTTCAAAAAGCAAGTAGGGCAAATCAATTTTGACATTGGTTCCAAGGCAAAACAACAAATATTATTGATCAGCATTGATGTAATCAGGAGAACTGGTGTCTTTCCTGTGGTGAATACATCCATGAATAATTCTTGCCCAAATCTTATACTTGTCTTTCAAATCCCTAACTTTGGAGGAACCTTGACCATTTGTAAAAATCTTTGTGTATACCCTAGACATATCCATTCTTCCAGTGGGCATTCCTGTAACTCCAAGTCCTTTAAATCCCAGCAACCTTCTGATTAGATTTTCTGTAATGGATATTTCCTTGCCCATTACAAAGTAGAGAATAACCTTGGGAGTTGCAATAGCGTGAATCCAGAATTCTTTTACCAAATGATGAAAGACTGGACCAATAAGACGATTAAAGTAGCTTTCCCAACCTTGAAACTTCACAGCAGGGAACAAGTCAAATCCATTCTCTCTGAGATTCTCAAAGTCTACCATTAGCTCACTCAAAACTTCCAAACTTTCTACCGGAATGAGTGTTGTCCTTTCAGGTATACAATATTGCTCAGAGTGGGTAGAGGAAGAAGAAGCCATTGAAGTTTTATGAAAAGAGAATTTTTTTCAAAAAGGGTTTTTAAGAGAAATGTTCAAATAAAAACTTGAGTTGAAAGAGACAGTAAAGAATGAAAGGGTTTTTCAAAAAGTATTTATAGGCATTAATTTCAGAGAATAGGTTAAGAATTAAATTAGAAGTATTTAAGACAAATTAAAATAAAGATTAAAACGGATTTAAAAAAAACGATTCTCATCATTACTTGCATTTAATGAATTGCTAAAATGAGGGAAAACGTGAGATTATGGCTAATCATCAACAATTACCTAGAACGTCATCAGTAGCTTTTGCACGCTTGACCTTTCAGAAACACACCACGTGTTCATCTCCTGAAGGATACATGTAACAACTGTTTGTTCTAATGAATTTCTGAACTACACTTGGACATGAAGCGTTAGAATGATTCATATAGCTTCTGTTACAACTTCTCTTCTAACTTCTGAAGAGTTGTTGATCAGAGCATTCATTTCAGAAAGTTCTGAAGCCAATCACAGAAAATAAATATTATTATATTCAGGACATACTTCCATACAAATATTTTTCAGAATGAAATTAAATCTATCTTCTGAAAGGGGTTTAGTAAAAATGTCAGCCCATTGATGGTCTGTGTTGTACCCTAAAATTTGCCCTCGCATTTTTCCTCAAGAAATCACAGCCTCAGGCGTTTCCTGATTTTTTTCAAACTGGCTCAAGAACCGGTCAAACAGACTTTTCTCGTCAGTCAGACAAAAATTAGGGTGTTCATGGATTTTCATGGCTCTAGAACAGTTCTTACAGTTGCTTAGGGTTTTGGTTGATTCTGGCTCAACTTTGATCAGGGTTTGACTAAATCAATGAAAAGAGACACTGGGATTGAATTTGCGTTTGCTGGATTTAATCAGTGAAAAGGGGCAGATGGACGTTTTGTTTAATTAACCGTCGCTTGGTTTGAAATTATGCGTTGCTTTGGATAATTGGAGCGCCAGGTTTGTCATAAAATCACATTGTTTATTTAATTGTTTATTATTCTGAGTTTAAATGATTGAAATTTATTTTCAATTATTATAACTTAAAGAGTTATAAATAATAAAGTAAACAATTGAAAAGAAGAAAAGAATTAATTGGATGAAAGGAATTTTTATTTCATCTTTAAATATTTGTTACAATTGTTATTTAAATACGAGTATTCATTTACAAAGTATTTATAATAATGATATTACATTTATTCAAATTTAAATAAAACTATCCTAATATTTTTCTAAGTCTTCAATTCTTCATCCTCCATCTTTTGCTATTCCTCTCCATTTAATTTTTATCTGCAAAGGAAAGAAAAAGAAGTCAGAAGCAGATAAATATTTAAAAAGCAGACAATTAAAGTTTGGGTTCATCATTAAGGGCAACTGACTGGAATCAGTTAGCCCTCTCTGCAAATCACGGGATTTCTCCCGGTTCACAAAGAGGGATGAATATTTGCTTGCTAAACTTGAAATGCACAAAATTGAAAAATGCACAAATTCAAAGTTTGTCAAAAAAACTGCATAGTTCAAAGCAAGACAACATGAGCAAGTACAAAATCCAAACTGAACCATAAAGTTCCAATTTCAAAACTAAGTCCAAGGTCAACTAGAATTACCCAAAGCCAAAGATATCCAAAGATTGTCCAAAAGATATCAGATTGTCAAAGTATCAAAAGGTACAAGATGCAGCACAAAGTATGGAAAAGAGATATGCAAATATGCAGAGAAAAAAAGTGTTTTGCAAGCAAGCATCAAAGCATCATTTCCCAAGCAGCTGCCCTTTCAGATTTAAGTACTAACATAAACATTGTTTAATGTTTTAAAATTGTACTGGAGAGAGAAAAAGAGAAGAAGAAATAGGCTTACAGGTTTTGGCTTTAGGCAAGAAAATATAGAAAACAAAACTGCAATAAAACAGTGAGGCTGAAGGCTAAAAGAAGCATGTATCAGTGATATCCAAAAGTAGACAGAACATATGTAGCAAAAGTAATCACAAAAAATGAAATTCTAAAACCTTGCAAATCTACCCATCAGTTTGACCAAAAATAGATACCAAACCTGAGACATTCAAAATCATAGGCGCCAAAGAGCCTAAACGGATATACAAAAACATCCCAAAAGATCAAACCATAAAAATAACCAGCATAAGCCTTAGATCAAAAAGACCCTGCATTTTCAACAAGCCAAAAAACGAGCACAAGCCTTAACACAAAAAACACATAACCTGAAGAAACCTCCAAGCCTTTCAAACCTCAAAAAACCTGAATCAGAAAGCCAGTTCACAACAATAACCCTGTATTCAACAAACCTCAAAACCTGTAAGGCCATAAGCTGCAACACAAGCATCAAACCCTCATCAAGGCCAGAACCTGCATTTTTTTCCAAAGCTAACAGCCATAACCTGCAAGCTTAAACCTGTTCTCAAATAACATCAAACCATAACCATTCAAGGCCATAACATGTCAAACAAACACCACAAGCCTAAACTTGTACCAAACCAAAAACCTGCCTATAAGCCTGTATCAAAGCCACCAATAAACCACCATATGCAGATAGCAAAACAGAAAACCATACAGATCCCAAACCACACGAAGCCTTAAGCCTGATTGATACAGAAGAGGCAACACTAAGGGCCCTCAGAAAAAATTCATCACAGGGAAATAACCAAGTATTCAAGCATACTAAGCAGGCATCAAGGCAGCGAGAAGAAGAAGATAAAGAAATGTACAAGGCATCAAACTAGGCAACTCAAAAGTCAGGCAACACACCCCCTCAGAACTGTGTTCATCATTGGGGCAGGCATACTCAAACACACGAATCAAACACATCAGCATTCAAGGTCCGATACCAATAACCATATTCATCATCAAAAAATGCAAGCAAGCGAGGCAACCAGAAGAAGGAGATAAAGAGGTATACATAAGCAAAGGCGAGACAACAAAGATATAGAGATATCAAACAAAGGTTCTCAGGTCATAATCATCATCAAACCTAAAGACAAAGAACGAAATACCAGGAATCCAAGCGAGCCCAACGTCATCACCGTTTCTCCTCCGTCAGAGCCTCCGAACGCCTCCTAATCTCCTCCTTCTCCGTCTCCATCAGGTAGTACTCCCTTTCCCTCATTTAAAAACCTTGCGTAAACCAAGAAACAGAATCAGAACATGCAAAATCAAAAAGCAAAAAACCTAAAAAACGTTCCAGATCGTTACCCTTTTCGCGTTTTGGTTTGATCTATCCATTGAGGAAGAGAGGAGGTGATGATGGCATTGGTGGCTTGGGCGAAGGAGAAGCTTAGAAGCTGGCAAAAGAAAGACGAAGATGAACGGAAGTGAAAACGAAGAACGGCGCTGTAAACCCTAAGATAACCCAAATGAAACAATAATCATGAACCCTAAAAAACAATGTTATGAAATCAGTGGGCCTCGCCCCATTCACTCAGCCTAAGCCAATGTTATTTTTCCTGAACGCACCCCCTCCCTTTTTGTCTCTCTTTTACAATTCAGTTTGGGCCAGCATAACAAAGGCCCATTAAATTCTTAAACCAATTTTTTTACTTATTTTCTTTTCACAATTTAAACTATCATTTTCTTTTTAGATATATAAATTAACATAACATTTTGTACATTAAATTTTTTCGTTAATAATACTTTTTATAACATAATTATAATTTTGGACACAATATATTTTTCTCAAAATTAGAATATTTTCTTTCAATTAAAATTCTTGTATAAATATATATATTAATACTATATAAGAAATAAAACTTAAAATATTCTTTATTTGTACATTAATACCAAAAAATGCATAAAAGAATAGAATTTAAAAAACATTTTCCTTTCTCTTCATTAAAATACTTTTTGTACATATTAAAAGAATAAATAAACAATACTTAATTTATTAAATTCACATTTCTCAACTTGTAAATAATTCTCATACACGTACACTTACACTATACATTTCATATTTGATACATTATACATTTGATATTCTTACACTTTGCTATACATTACACTGATTACATTTGATCGCAATTCGATTTGGTTGTAATTATTTAAGTCTCATCCCCATTTGTGAATTTGTACCCCCACTCCCGGATACCATTTGTAATAGCGTAGACTTTAAAATTCCCGCAATTGACTGCTTTCAAATTATACCATGGTTAGACCTAGGGTTTACATGTACATAAAACGAAACTCTAGAGAACCTAATACAAGACAAATACATGAAATCAATACACAATCACACTTGTACCCTCTAGGGTAATCCCACATGTTGCCTTCCAAAATGGGCCATGCTTGCACGTCGAGTTTCTCTGGCAAAACAAATTTCAAATGATCATAAGTCCCTCGATGACGCTTTCGAAAGTCGCCTATCAAAATGATCAAGTCCCTTTAAGCAAATTGCCAAAGACACTTGGCACCATTGCATTCATGGTCCATACGATGATTCGCGCCCGTCCCGTTAAACTTCCTAAACGCAAGATTGCCCACCAAATTTAATGGTGGAACAAAATTGTTAAAAAGGGGTTGAAAACATAGAGAAAACCTTTGAGTACAATAGGGGTAGACAAAACTCTTAGTTACTTGAGATCAACTTACAAAAAAACACTTGCCTCCTTTTCAAAAAAACCACACCTCACAAACACTTTCAAAACAAACTCTCAAAAACATTTGAAACATATTTTCGAAAAGATACACACTTTTGTAAAACACTCAAACACGAGTCAATTACATTGGTTGCCGAAACAAAGGCGTCTATTTCAAAAACATTTTCAAAACACACACATACACCACAATTTCAAGCAATCAAAAATCAAGGCAAGTGATTTAAAACCAAGTAACTAAGAGCCCATGGATAACCATGGATGAAAAGGGTGCTAATACCTTCCCTTTTCATAATCTACCCCCGAACCCACGAAACATCTCAAAAAGGTTTTTCCTGTGCTTTTTAACCTTTCCTTTAGGATCAAATAAAAAGTCGGTGGCGACTCTTGCTCAACCGAACAAGTGCGAATACAAACGCAAAACCCAAGTCAGTTCTCCCACCGTATCACAGAACTGGCGACTCTGCTGGGGAGAAACAAAAAGTGGGGTTTACCTTAGGGTTTAGATCATATTTTTCTCAATTGCTTGCTTTGTTTGCTTTTATATCTGTGGGCTTTGCATCAGAGTTTCATAGATCCTAACCCGGATCTGGGGAATCCCCTTTTAGGTAGCATAATCTGTGAGGGACCTGTCCGGCGTAGACCGACATGGGTGAAGCAGTGGCTACGTTGGTGTGGCGCCTTAGTCTGTACCAATATCCCTTGTGTTGCAACGAGGAGAATATGGATCTTCTAAGGGGTCATCAAACACCAACCGACCTTAGAACCCTAGATTGACCAAACTTGGCCATAGAACAGTAGCAGTATGCTACACTCATTGAGGCTAAACTCTCGCGATGGTTCTGGCCGCAAGAAAAGATTGTGATGCTGGAGTTATGACCGATTGAGGGTAGTCAAGGATTTGAGATCCTCTAGAACCCGATTACTTTTGATAGGACAGGTTTTAACCAACGAAACTAAAAGAGGGTAATACCTAAACTACATGCTGGCCTAAAACCTAAGGGTTGTCTTGTGTGACTTGTGTGACTTGTGTGCCTTATCATTGTGAATACTTGTGATTGT
Organism: Vicia faba; assembly: GCA_948472305.1. NCBI lineage: Eukaryota > Viridiplantae > Streptophyta > Magnoliopsida > Fabales > Fabaceae > Vicia > Vicia faba. The sequence goes on along the minus strand of OX451738.1, from coordinate 1,203,296,270 downwards.
TTCATCATAGCATCATACCATCAAGCATTGCATGCATCCTGTATAAGGACTGACCCATTTCAAAGACAAGAGGGTTTCATCTTTGCTCTGTTTTGTAGGACATCATGATGCCCGTGCGTAGGAATACTATCTGGCTCAACTTTGTTCAACCACCAACTTTGCTCAAGGAATTGGTTGGTAGGGTTCCAAACACTACTTCCTTCATCAAGAGGCATGGTTCTCTCCTCGGTTTGATCACTTCAAAGTGGGACCAACAACTGATAAGTGTCCTGACCCAGTTTTATGATCCCCTATATCATTGCTTCACCTTTCAAGACTTCCAGCTGGTCCCTACCCTGGAAGAATTCTCTGACTTGTTAGGTATCCCTATTTTGGAGCAAACTCCATTCACTGGTTGGGAGAAGACTCTTAGGCCTGAAGAGATTGCTGCAGTCCTGCCCTTGACCAAAGAGGAGGTAATGGCTAACTGGGAAACTAGAAGTGGAGTTAAGGGCTTTTTGGTTAAGTTTCTGGTTGGCAAAGCTAATGATTTCTGGAATGACTTAGACTTCAAGGCGTACGAAGACATTCTGGCTCTTTTGATCTATGGTCTGGTGTTGTTTCTAAATCCTGACACCTTTATCAGTATCTACGCCATAAGGATCTTCATGTCTGGGAATCCTGTACCCACTCTTTTGGGTGATATCCTGCAACAACTCTATGCTCGTACTGCCCGAAGACGGGGAACTCCATGGTGTTGTGCTCCTTTGCTAGTGAGGTGGTTTATTTCACACCTTCCTAAGTTCGTGCTGAAGAATGAAGAAGGAAAGGGTTGGGCTCATAGGTTAATGTCTCTCACTGATAATGATATCACTTGGACTCTCAGAGGTTTGGATGAGGTAGCTGTTATTGATCGTTGCGGAGAATACCCTAATGTTCCCTTGATCGGCATTCAGGGAGGAATTTCTTATAATCCATGTTTAACTCTCCGTCAGTTTGGAAGAGCTAGAAGAGTGGGGCCTCATGAGATGTTGGTTCCTCACTTCCATTTTGAATTTCAGGTAGACAGTGACGAACTACGCCATGGATTCATTAAGGCTTGGGGCAGAATTCACAAAGCTGACCCACATGAGTTAGGACCAAAGACTTCTCTACCAATGGAACCCTATTGCAGATGGGTCCGCATCCGTGCTCAGAAGTTAGGTATGCCGTATGAAGCTGTTAGACCTGTCATTCTTGAATCTCTTGATGAAGATGGGGTTCCCCCAACTGTCCTCCCTCCTCAAATGCCCCCTGATGTTGATACACTGAAGAGATCTTGGGCGCAGCTAAAGGAAGAACGGGATTTTTATCGGGAAAAGTTCAACGAACAGGAACGGAAGATCCAGAAGCTGACTAAGCAATTGGAGGAAGAGCGGACCCTGAATGACTATATCCGCACTGAGAAGAGGAGGCCATGGGAGCACTGATGGGCTTTGGATGTTTCTTTTACAGCTTTTATTTCCTTTTCAGTATTTTCATTCTTGTAATGCCTAAGGGCCAATTGTTGAACAATTTAAAGTTTGAATCTAATGAAGTGTGTTTCCTTTTTGTCTACAAAGTTGAATCCCAATTATCTTTGAAAACATAAATCATACGCATTTCATTGCATCACGTGCATAACAGGTACCCTTCTTCTACAGGTTGCTTAATCTTCTTCGCTGTTTATTTCAACACTCAATCATCATGTCTTCCGAGCCTACTACCGAACAAGCTATCAAGGCCCTCCAGGCCCAGAACGCCCAGTTTCAAGAGATGGTCATGAGCTTAGCCCAAGGTCAACAAGAGTTGAAGGCTCTGCTCCTGAAGAAGAAGAAGAAGAAGAAGAGGACTGTGTTGTTCAACACTGGACGCAGGTTTGGGAACACACTCCATAATGAGGCCGATCAAGCTACTTCCTCTGCAGAGAAGGACAATCCCCAAGGGGGAAGGGCTCCTAGTCCTGCAGTCTCCGACAACGAGACGGATTACAACGACGAACAGTACCCTCCTGCTGCTGACAGATACAAAGAACTAGAGGACCGTTTAAGTGCCATGGAGATTCAAAAGGTGCCGGGGTTGGATTTCGGAGATTTAGGTTTATCCTCTGGGGTGGTGATCCCACACAAGTTCAAGGCGCCTGCCTTTGCAAAGTACGACGGGGCTTCCTGTCCCAAGCTGCATCTCAGATCATATGTAAGGAAGATCCAACCTTACATTGCAGACAAGAACCTTTGGATCCATTTCTTTCAGGATAGCCTTTCGGGGTCTCAACTCGAATGGTTCTATCAGTTAGACGGAGCCAGTATCCGAAACTGGGAGGACTTGGCTGCTGCGTTTTATAGACAATATCAATACAATTCTGACCTCGCTCCCACACGTACCCAACTTCAGGGTATGTCGCTGGGAACGAACGAAGGATTCAAGGAATATGCGCAAAAGTGGAGAGACTTGGTTGGCAGGGTTCAGCCTCCTTTGACTGACCGTGAACTTGTTGACATGTTTCTAGGGACCCTGTCTGGTCCATTCTTCAATCATCTGATTAGTAATTCCTCCGCTGGGTTTACAGATTTGATCTTGACTGGTGAAAGGATAGAAGCTGGTATCAAGTCAGGGAAGATACAGAAGGGTGCCTCCGCGAGTACTGATAAGAAGCCTTTCAAGAAGGAAGCTAGTGCGGTTTATGGTCCTAGAAGACAAGTTAAGCCGGAACACCGCCAAGATGTCAATGCATTGGTCATTTCAAAGCCTGTTGCTGCTCCTCTGTAGTATAATAAACAAAGGGGTGAGAGGCCCAAAAGGCAGTACACTCGGCTTAACATGACCCTGTCTCAGATTTTGCCGCAACTATTGTCAACCAACCTGGTAACTGTCAAAGAAGCTCCGAAGGTGGTGAATACAACTTCTCCAAAATACAACCCCAACGCCCGTTGCACTTATCACTCTGATAGCCCCGGGCATACTACAGATGATTGTTGGGCCCTAAGAAATAAGGTTCAAGACCTTATCGATGCCAAGGAAATACAATTCGAGGCGCCCGAGAGGCCAAATGTTGTGACAGCTCCTATGCCCCAGCATGGAGTAAATGCCGTTGAGGAAGACTTGTATGCTGTTTCGGTGGATGATGTTGCTACCCCTCTATTGACTGTTAAGAGGAACCTGTTGCTAGCCGGTTTATTTCCGGGTTGTAGCAAGGGTTGCCTCCTGTGTGCTGTTACCCCTACCGGTTGTCCGCTGCTGAAGTCAGGCATCCAAAGCCTGAGGATAGCAAGGAGATTCTGTTCAAGAAGACCGCTGTTCCTTTTGTTCCCGCTGAAGAAGTATCTGTCGTCACAATTTTCAATAATCCTACCAAGGCTCCCCCGAGGAAGCCAGTCAAAATCACGTCTGTTGCACCTATAACCATTACTGTTCTGGGGCCAATCCCCTACAAGTATGATAAGGCTGTCCCATGGCACTACGGGGCAGATGTGTATGTACTTGGAGTGAAGCAGGAATTCAACACCGACACCAGTATCAGTAACATCACTGGTCCAGCTAAAGTAACTCGCAGTGGCAGGCTCTTCTCGCCTGACATTGCGCCACCAGTCATCCGAAGACCTCTCATTATTACGCCTGCAAGTGCGCCTGTTTCCACCTCTGATCCAGTTTCTACCCCTGCTGTCGAGTCATCTAATACTCGGGGCAAAGGGATTGACGATGAGCCTTCCCGGATGGAGGCACCAAAGACTGTGAACGTTGAAGCCTCCCAGCAAGAGATGGAAGAAATTCTTAAGATAATCAAGAAGAGTGACTTTAACATCGTTGAACAGCTGGGGCATACCCCCTCCAAGATCTCCATGCTATCATTATTGTTGTGCTCAGAGGCCCATGCCAAGGCCCTAATTTCATTTCTGAAGACGGCCCATGTGCCACAAGAGACATCTGCAGATCAATTCACTGACTGTGTGGCCAATTTGACAGCTGACAATGGTTTGGGTTTCTCGGATGCTGATCTTACCGCCAAGGGAAAGAACCACAATGATGCCCTGCATGTCTCCATAGAATGCAGGGGAACTACTCTTGCACACGTGTTGGTGGACACCGGTTCTTCCCTGAATGTATTGCCCAAGAAGGCCTTAGACCGGTTGGATTGTGAGGGCCTGGAATTGAAGCCTAGTAACATCATTGTTAGAGCCTTCGACGGTTCTAAGAGGATGGTGCATGGTGAGGTAGACATTCCTATTCATGTGGGTTCCCAAGTCTTTGACTCAACGTTCTATGTGATGGATATTCGTCCATCTTATTCCTGTTTGCTGGGACGACCTTGGATTCACAAAGCGGGGGCTGTGACCTCCACTCTACACCAGAAGCTCAAATACCCTGTCAGAGGGAAGATTGTTACTGTGCAGGGGGAGGAAGAATACATGGTTAGTCATCTGAATTCATTCCGGTATATTGAGATGGACGGGGAGTTTATTGAAACCCCCTTTCAACACTTTGAAGAGGTGCCCCAAACGTTGGCGTCAGCTGAAACTGTGATTGAAGACCCTCCTCTGAAGATGGCTTCCTTGAAGGATGCCCGGGCTGTGATTGAGAAAGGCGAGTGCGCAAACTGGGTTCGGCTTCCTGACTTCACTCCAAAGACTGACAAGTTTGGGCTGGGCTTCACTGCAGAGGCTCAGAGGGCCGTTCGCAAAGCAAGGATCGGAAAACCTCCGTTATTCATCACCAACCCAGGAGTGAATGCTATTGAGGACGACGTAGAGGAATAAGAATTTGACAGCTGGATCTACCCGACAACCGACAATGGACCAAGCAACTGGACGGCAAAATATTTTACACCTATTACTTTTGTCACTCAGTAATGAACTTTTTTGTCTTCTATTTGTAACAAACAATACGTTGAAACTGTTATGGCTCGGTGTCCTACCCGGGGCACCGTGGCTCCATTTGTGAGGGTTTTTGTATGACATTTTCATATATCATTAATCAAAACATTGGACGTTTGTTGCATTTTAAATCTTGTGCTCCATTTCTTTCTTTATCATATATTGCGAAACAACCATATTTACACACACACTCACTTATACAGGTTCCAATCCGCTCTGGATCTCACTGGTAACGACTCTGCTACTGCCAGTTATGACTTTGAAAATCCGATCAACTTAGCCGAAGACGAGGGTGAAGATGATTGCGAAGTGCCTGGTGAACTTGCAAGACTGCTACTCCAGGAAGAGAGAGCCATTCAGCCGCATGAAGAGCCAGTGGAAACGGTAAATCTGGGTACTGAGACAGATAGAAAGGAAGTCAAGATTGGTGCCAATCTGGAGCTCAGTGTGAAACAACGATTGATTCAGATGTTGCATGACTACATGGAAATCTTTGCTTGGTCTTACGAAGACATGCCTTGTTTGGATGCCGACATTGTGGTTCATCACCTCCCTACCAAGGAAGATTGCCCTCCGGTAAAACAGAAGGTCCGTCGCATGCGTCCAGAGATGTCCGAGAAAATCAAAGCTGAGGTTATGAAACAATTTGATGCCGGGTTTCTAGCAGTGACTTCTTACCCTCAGTGGGTTGCCAACGTGGTGTCGGTACCGAAGAAAGATGGTAAGGTCAGAATGTGTGTCGATTACAGGGATCTGAACAGGGCCAGCCCCAAGGATGACTTCCCCTACCTCATATTGACGTTCTTGTTGACAATACCGCACAACATAAGGTCTTCTCCTTTATGGATGGGTTCTCCGGTTATAATCAGATCAAGATGGCTCCTGAAGACATGGAGAAGACCACTTTCGTTACTCAGTGGGGCACCTTTTGCTACAAGGTCATGCCATTTGGGTTGAAAAATGCTGGGGCAACCTACCAACGTGCCATGGTTGCTTTATTTCATGATATGATCCATCACGAGATAGAGGTGTACGTCGACGATATGATTGCAAGGTCCCAAACTGAGGAGGAGCACCTTGACCATTTGCAGAAACTTTTTGACCGTCTGAAATTGTACAAGCTGAGGTTGAACCCGAACAAGTGCACCTTTGGGGTAAGATCTGGAAAGTTGCTAGGCTTCATCGTAAGTGACAAGGGTATTCAAGTGGACCCTGCCAAGGTTAAAGCCATTCAAGAGATGCCAGTTCCTAAGACAGAGAAAGAAGTCAGAGGCTTCCTAGGACGACTGAACTACATTGCCCGATTCATCTCGCATCTGACTGCTACCTGTGAACCAATCTTCAAGCTGCTGAAGAAAGATCAGGTAGTACGTTGGAACGATGAATGTCAGGCCGCTTTTGAAAAGATAAAAGATTATCTCCAAGAACCACCCATCCTCATGCCACCAGTGGAAGGGAGACCTCTAATACTATACTTGACAGTGCTTGATAACTCAATGGGGTGTGTGATGGGGCAGCATGACGAGTCTGGCCGAAAAGAGCACGCTATTTATTACCTGAGCAAAAAGCTAACCGACTGTGAGACTCGGTACTCACTGCTCGAGAAAACTTGCTGCGCTCTGGTATGGGCTGCTCGCCGGCTGAGACAGTATATGTTGACTCACACTACTCTGTTGATTTCAAAAATGGATCCAATCAAGTACATATTCGAAAAGCATGCTCTGTCCGAAAGAATAGCAAGATGGCAAATGATCTTGACGGAATATGACATCCAGTACACAACTCAAAAAGCAATCAAAGGAAGTGTATTGGCAGACCATCTGGCACACCAACCTGTGGACGATTACCAGTCGTTGAACTTTGAATTTCCGGATGAAGATATCATGGTAGTAACTGATTGTGAAGTACCTGGACCGGATGAAGGACCCGAGGAAGGATCCCGATGGTCTATGCACTTTGACGGAGCCTCAAACGCTTTGGGTAATGGTATTGGCGCTGTGATCATATCCCCTAAAGGCACTCATACTCCACTCACTGCCCGACTATGTTTTAACTGCACCAATAACATGGCAGAGTATGAGGCATGTATCATGGGTCTTCAAGCTGCAATCAACTTAAGGATCAAGTTTTTGAGTGTATTCGGAGATTCCGCTCTCGTGATCAATCAGGTCAAAGGCGAGTGGGATACGAAACACCCAAATCTTATTCCTTACAAGGAGTATGTGCTGACATTGCTTCCCCACTTCAAAGAGATAACTTTTGAGCACTTCCCAAGAGAGGAGAATTAGTTGGCAGACGCGTTGGCTACAATGTCTTCTATGTTCAAAGTCAAGTGGGACAACGAAGCGCCCCGGATCATTATCTGGAAATTGGACGAACCTGCATATTGCTGTGATCTTGAGGCCGAAGAGGTAACAGAGAAACCCTGGTATCATGAAGTAAATAGGTACTTGGAAGCTCAAGAATACCCCGAAGGTGCATCTGTTAATGACAAGAAATTCTTGAGAAGGTTTGTGGCAAAGTTCTTTCTCAGTAATGGCATTCTCTACAAGCGAAACCATGATTCAACTTTACTGCGTTGTGTGGATAAGACTGAAGCAGAAAAGATCATGGCATAATTACATGAAGGTACATTCGGAACACATTCCAGTGAACATACCATGGCAAAGAAAATCCTTCGGGCGGGGTATTTCTGGTCCACAATGGAAGCCGACTGTTATCAGCATTTGCGAACTTGTCATAAATGCCAGATCTATGCGGATAAGGTGCACATTCCTCCGGTACCTCTGAACGTCTTGACAGCACCTTGGCCTTTTGCAATGTGGGGCATCTATATGATCAGCGAGATCCGACCTACGGCATCCAACAGGCACCGTTTCATCTTGGTAGCAATTGATTACTTCACAAAGTGGGTAGAAGCAGCGTCCTACGCCACTGTAACCAAGAGCGTCGCGGCATGATTCATTCGACACAGCCTGATCTGTCGATACGGTGTACCTGAAAGGATCATTACGGACAATGGTACCAATATTAACAACAAAATGATCACTGAGCTCTGCGAGCAATTCAAATATGGCACCACAACTCTTCACCTTACCGGCCGAAGATGAATGGGGCTGTAGAAGCAGCAAATAAGAATATTAAGAAGATTGTGCAGAAGATGACAGTGACCTATAAAGATTGGCACGAGATGTTACCGTTTGCTCTTCATGGGTACCGTACCTCAGCAAGAACGTCAACCGGGGCAACTCCCTTCTCCTTGGTCTATGGCATGGAGGCAGTCTTGCCGATCGAAGTCCAGATACCCTCTCTCCGGATAATGAAGGATGCATGTTTGAGCGAAGATGACTGGATCCAGACTCGACTTGATCAATTAAACCTGATTGACGAAAATAGACTTACTGCCATCTGTCATGGTCAAACGTATCAGAAACGGATGATCAAGGCATTTAACAAGAAAGTCCGACCACAAGAGTATCAAGTTGGGGACCTGGTAATCAAGCGTATCATTCTTCCTCAAAGTGATCCCAGGGGCAAATGGACCCCTACGTACGAAGGGCCATTTGTGGTTAAACATATGTTCTCAGGAGGAGCCATGATTCTAACCACCATAGATGGTGACGACCTTCCTCACCCCGCTAATGCAGACATAGTAAAAAAATACTACGCATGAACTAAGGACCCGCTAGGTTGACACACCTAGGCAAAAATAAGGGCTTCCCGGCGAACCAAAAGGGTTCGGGCAAAAATAAGGGATGAAATGAAAAAAAATCTGTACACCCGGCAAGTCGAAAACCTGAAAAGGCGGCTTGGGCAAAAATGGGTATCCCGGTGGACTGAAAACCCGAAAGGGCAGTCCAGGCAAAAGTTAGGGATGAAGCGTAATACTATGTCTCATTAGATCACCTTGCATCCAGAATTCGGCATCAACTATCAGGGCTCAGACTTCGGCATCGATCAATCAGCTTCACCTTCAACTAAGCGGCAAAATGATGAGACGCTTAAAGACATAAAGGCGATAGCAGAGTCGTTACCCAGTGGGATTAGTTTTTCACATAGCTGTTTTGTTTCCTTTTCAAAATTGTATAAACTCTATGTTGTTCGGAGGCGTTCTCTTACTAGGACGTCAGCCTCCTGTACATAAACGCCTATTTACAGGCAAATTTCAAAATTAATACAAGTTCGATTTTTCAGACAAATTATCCATTGCTTTTCCTTTTTTGTTTTGTTTTGCAAAGAACGTCCAATGCTCATTTTTGATATATGCATTTGACGTCAAATTGCTAAGATCATAAATGTTTACATACGAGACAAAGGGTTAATGACAGGTGACATCAGAAACATGGGGCAATTTTGAAGTGACCAAGCGGTCTAGTTGCTTTGTCCGCCAAGGTACCAAGGTAGGTTCAGCTAAAGAACATGACCAAGCTACCTCAACAATCCCCAGCGGAGTTCATCAAATTCTCCGACATAATTTACCAGCAGAATCCCCAGCGGGGCTCTCATCAAAGCCTCAACGAACTATCTCTTCCCATGGAGAGTTTCCCCTCAGAGTGATTTCCCCAACAAGTGTATGCCCCAACGGAGTCATCTTCTCCTATCGGTTTATCTTGCAACCATAATCCCCAGCGGAAATGAAGAACTCTTCTCTTCAATGTCAGCCCAAGATTTGATTCCCCGGACGGTCATCAAGGATTTATTTTCCTAAATGAAAATACATTCATGGACGTTTCATATTGTATACATCCTATTTACATACATGACAAAGTGCATACAACACTAACTCATTTTGAGCATCATGACATCATGCATCTCATACATCATGACATTGCATACCATTGATATTTTGCCTTTTCAGGAAAAAGATCAATCCAAAAGATGATTACTATCAAATATCACGAATCCAGATTCGATTCCTGTATCTAGCCAGGGCACATCTGTGAGTGATTGATTGTAGATTCGATACCTATATCTAGCCAGGGCGTATCTACATAAAGAGTATGAAGGTCAACCCCTGTAACAAGCCAGGAAATTATCTTTCATCCTCAGGTCAGAGGATTACCCCGGTAACAAGCCAGGAAAGCCATCTCCACCAACCTTTTACAATTCCAGATTCGATTCCTGTATCCAGCCAGGGCACATCTGAAGACAATTCCAGATTCGATTCCTGTATCCAGCCAGGGCGCATCTGAAAACATTTTCCAGATTCGATTCCTGTATCTAGCCAGGGCACATCTGTGAGCAACATTTTCCAGATTCGATACCTGTATCCAGCCAGGGCACATCTGAAGACAACAATTCCAGATTCGATACCTGTATCCAGCCAGGGCACATCTGTCGACAACATTTTCTAGATTCGATTCCTGTATCCAGCCAGGGCATATCTGTATGAAGGGACTGAAGGTCAACACCTGTAACAAGCCAGGAAACATCTTCCTCTCACAAAGTACGCAAGTTCTCGCTAAGGAATCTCTTACGCGATCAACACTTCCAAATGGCATCTATAAGCCCATTCCCGACAAGGTTCTGTCACACTTCCAGATGGCATCTATAAGCCCATCCTCCTATCCATCCTATCTCCAAATGGCATCTATAAGCCCATTCTCGCCATCACATTGCTGATACTCCAGCATGCGAGTGCAAATTTCCAGGCACTCTAGTATCCAATCTCCTTTTACCCTCGAGTCGCGAAAGGAAAACTTGCCCTTCTAACTCTTCAGGTCCAAGAAGATTGAACAGGGGCAACTGTTGTACCCCAAAATTTTCCCTCGCATTTTTCCTCAAGAAATCACAGCCTCAGGCGTTTCCTGATTTTTTTCAAACTGGCTCAAGAATCGGTCAAACAGACTTTTCTCGTCAGTCAGACAAAAATTAGGGTGTTCATGGATTTTCATGGCTCTAGAACAGTTCTTACAGTTGCTTAGGGTTTTGGTTGATTCTGGCTCAACTTTGATCAGGGTTTGACTAAATCAATGAAAAGAGACACTGGGATTGAATTTGCGTTTGCTGGATTTAATCAGTGAAAAGGGGCAGATGGACGTTTTGTTTAATTAACCGTCGCTTGGTTTGAAATTATGCGTTGCTTTGGATAATTGGAGCGCCAGGTTTGTCATAAAATCACATTGTTTATTTAATTGTTTATTATTCTGAGTTTAAATGATTGAAATTTATTTTCAATTATTATAACTTAAAGAGTTATAAATAATAAAGTAAACAATTGAAAAGAAGAAAAGAATTAATTGGATGAAAGGAATTTTTATTTCATCTTTAAATATTTGTTACAATTGTTATTTAAATACGAGTATTCATTTACAAAGTATTTATAATAATGATATTACATTTATTCAAATTTAAATAAAACTATCCTAATATTTTTCTAAGTCTTCAATTCTTCATCCTCCATCTTTTGCTATTCCTCTCCATTTAATTTTTATCTGCAAAGGAAAGAAAAAGAAGTCAGAAGCAGATAAATATTTAAAAAGCAGACAATTAAAGTTTGGGTTCATCATTAAGGGCAACTGACTGGAATCAGTTAGCCCTCTCTGCAAATCACGGGATTTCTCCCGGTTCACAAAGAGGGATGAATATTTGCTTGCTAAACTTGAAATGCACAAAATTGAAAAATGCACAAATTCAAAGTTTGTCAAAAAAACTGCATAGTTCAAAGCAAGACATCATGAGCAAGTACAAAATCCAAACTGAACCATAAAGTTCCAATTTCAAAACTAAGTCCAAGGTCAACTAGAATTGCCCAAAGCCAAAGATATCCAAAGACTGTCCAAAAGATATCAGATTGTCAAAGTATCAAAAGGTACAAGATGCAGCACAAAGTATGGAAAAGAGATATGCAAATATGCAGAGAAAAAAGTGTTTTGCAAGCAAGCATCAAAGCATCATTTCCCAAGCAGCTGCCCTTTCAGATTTAAGTACTAACATAAACATTGTTTAATGTTTTAAAATTGTACTGGAGAGAGAAAAAGAGAAGAAGAAATAGGCTTACAGGTTTTGGCTTTAGGCAAGAAAATATAGAAAACAAAACTGCAATAAAACAGTGAGGCTGAAGGCTAAAAGAAGCATGTATCAGTGATATCCAAAAGTAGACAAAACATATGCAGCAGAAGTAATCACAAAAAATGAAATTCTAAAACCTTGCAAATCTGCCCATCAGTTTGACCAAAAAAAGATACCAAACCTGAGACATTCAAAATCATAGGCGCCAAAGAGCCTAAACGGATATACAAAAACATCCCAAAAGATCAAACCATAAAAATAACCAGCATAAGCCTTAGATCAAAAAGACCCTGCATTTTCAACAAGCCAAAAAACGAGCACAAGCCTTAACACAAAAAACACATAACCTGAAGAAACCTCCAAGCCTTTCAAACCTCAAAAAACCTGAATCAGAAAGCCAGTCCACAACAATAACCTTGTATTCAACAAACCTCAAAACCTGTAAGGCCATAAGCTGCAACACAAGCATCAAACCCTCATCAAGGCCAGAACCTGCATTTTTTTCCAAAGCTAACAGCCATAACCTGCAAGCTTAAACCTGTTCTCAAACAACATCAAACCATAACCATTCAAGGCCATAACATGTCAAACAAACACCACAAGCCTAAACTTGTACCAAACCAAAAACCTGCCTATAAGCCTGTATCAAAGCCACCAATAAACCAGCATATGCAGATAGCAAAACAGAAAACCATACAGATCCCAAACCACACAAAGCCTTAAGCCTGATTGATACAGAAGAGGCAACACTAAGGGCCCTCAGAAAAAATTCATCACAGGGAAATAACCAAGTATTCAAGCATACTAAGCAGGCATCAAGGCAGCGAGAAGAAGAAGATAAAGAAATGTACAAGGCATCAAACTAGGCAACTCAAAAGTCAGGTAACACACCCCCTCAGAACTGTGTTCAACATTGGGGCAGGCATACTCTTACACACGAATCAAACACATCAGCATTCAAGGTCCGATACCAACAACCATATTCATCATCAAAAAATGCAAGCAAGCGAGGCAACCAGAAGAAGGAGATAAAGAGGTATACATAAGCAAAGGCGAGACAACAAAGAGGCAGAGAGATCAAACAAAGGTATTCAGGTCATAATCATCATCAAACCTAAAGACAAAGAACGAAATACCAGGAATCCAAGCGAGCTCAACGTCATCACTGTTTCTCCGCCGTCAGAGCCTCCAAACGCCTCCTAATCTCCTCCTTCTCCGTCTCCATCAGGTAGTACTCCCTTTCCCTCATTTCAAAACCTTGCGTAAACCAAGAAACAGAATCAGAACATGCAAAATCAAAAAGCAAAAAACCTAAAAAACGTTCCAGATCGTTACCCTTTTCGCATTTTGGTTTGATCCATCCATGGAGGAAGAGAGGAGGTGATGATGGCGTTGGTGGCTTGGGCGAAGGAGAAGCTCAGAAGCTGGCAAAAGAAAGACGAAGATGAACGGAAGTGAAAACGAAGAACGGCGCTGTAAACCCTAAGATAACCCAAATGAAACAATAATCATGAACCCTAAAAAACAATGTTATGAAATCAGTGGGCCTCGCCCCATTCACTCAGCCTAAGCCCATGTTATTTTTCCTGAACGCACCCCCTCCCTTTTTGTCTCTCTTTTACAATTCAGTTTGGGCCAGCATAACAAAGGCCCATTAAATTCTTAAACCAATTTTTTTACTTATTTTCTTTTCACAATTTAAACTATCATTTTCTTTTTAGATATATAAATTAACATAACATTTTGTACATTAAATTTTTTTCGTTAATAATACTTTTTATAACATAATTATAATTTTGGACACAATATATTTTTCTCAAATTTAGAACATTTTCTTTCAATTAAAATTCTTGTATAAATATATATATTAATACTATATAAGAAATAAAACTTAAAATATTCTTTATTTGTACATTAATACCAACAAATGCATAAAAGAATAGAATTTAAAAAACATTTTCCTTTCTCTTCATTAAAATACTTTTTGTACATATTAAAAGAATAAATAAACAATACTTAATTTATTAAATTCACATTTCTCAACTTGTAAATAATTCTCATACACGTACACTTACACTATACATTTCATATTTGATACATTATACATTTGATATTCTTACACTTTGCTATACATTACACTGATTACATTTGATCGCAATTCGATTTGGTTGTAATTATTTAAGTCTCATCCCCATTTGTGAATTTGTACCCCCACTCCCGGATACCATTTGTAATAGCGTAGACTTTAAAATTCCCGCAATTTACCGCTTTCAAATTATACCATGGTTAGACCTAGGGTTTGCATGTACATAAAACCAAACGCTAGAGAACCTAATACAAGACAAATACATGAAATCAATACACAATCACACTTGCACCCTCTAGGGTAATCCCACATGTTGCCTTCTAAAATGGGCCATGCTTGCACGTCGAGTTTCTCTGGCAAAACAAATTTCAAATGATCATAAGTCCCTCGATGACGCTTTCGAAAGTCGCCTATCAAAATGATCAAGTCCCTTTAAGCAAATTGCCAAAGACACTTGACACCATTGCATTCATGGTCCATACGATGACATGCGCCCGTCCCGTTAAACTTCCTAAATGCAAGATTGCCCACCAAATTCAATGGTGGAACAAAATTGTTAAAAAGGGGTTGAAAACATAGAGAAAACCTTTGAGTATAATAGGGGTAGACAAAACTCTTAGTTACTTGAGATCAACTTGCAAAAAAAAACATGCCTCCTTTTCAAAAAAACCACACCTCACAAACACTTTCAAAACAAACTCTCAAAAACATTTGAAACATCTTTTCGAAAAGATACACACTTTTGTAAAACACTCAAACACGAGTCAATTACATTGGTTGCCGAAACAAAGGCGTCTATTTCAAAAAAAATTTCAAAATACACACATACACCACAATTTCAAGCAATCAAAAATCAAGGCAAGTGATCTAAAACCAAGTAACTAAGAGCCCATGGATAACCATGGATGAAAAGGGTGCTAATACCTTCCCTTTTCATAATCTACCCCCCGAACCCACGAAACATCTCAAAAAGGTTTTTCCTGTGCTTTTTAACCTTTCCTTTAGGATCAAATAAAAAGTCGGTGGTGACTCTTGCTCAACCGAACAAGTGCGAATACAAACGCAAAACTCAAGTCAGTTCTCCCACCGTATCACAGTCTGTTTTTACAAAAATCAAGTTTAAAATCCCCTTCTGAGTATAGTCCCTTATGAAATGATATTTAATTTCTATATGTTTGGCTTTAGAATGTAAGATTGGATTTTTAGAAAGACAAATAGCAGAAGTATTGTCACAGAAGATAGGACTCTTACTTTCATAAAGGTTGAAATCTTCTAGTTAACTTTTCATCCAAATCATATGAGAGCTACATCCAGCAGCAGATATATATTCAGCTTCTGTGGTTGATAGAGCAATTGTTGCTTGCTTCTTGCTGTACCATGAGATAAGATTGTCACCCAGAAACTGGCAGCTTCCAGAGGTGCTTTTTCTTTCAATTCTATCTCCAACAAAGTCATCATCACAATAACCTGCTAGTTTGTAATCTTTTGATCTTCTGTAATACAGACCAAGATTAGCAGTACCTTTCAGATACCTAAGAATTCTCTTAACAGTTGTTAAATGAGATTCTTTAGGATCTGATTGGAATCTAGCACACAAGCACACGCTAAATAATATATCAGGTCTACATGTAGTCAGATAGAGAAGGGATCCAATCATACCTCTGTAGAGCTTCTGATTTACTTTCATACTTACCTCATCTTTACCTAGAATGCAGGTTGGATGCATAGGTGTCTTGGCATCTTTGCTTTCTGACATTTGAAATTTCTTCAGAAGTTCTTTAACATACTTCGTCTGATGTATGAAAGTACCTTCTTGAGTTTGGTTGATTTGAATTCCAAGAAATAATTTCAATTCACCCATCATGCTCATTTCAAATTCTGCCTGCATTGTCTTAGCAAATTCTTTTCCAAGGGATATATTAGAGGTTCCAAAAATTATATCATCAACATATATTTGACAGATTAAAATATCATTTTTAAATGTTTTTCTGAAGAGAGTTGTGTCCACTTTCCCTCTGGTAAAATCTTTTTCTAATAGAAAATTACTCAGACGATCATACCAAGCTCTTGGAGCCTGTTTTAAACCGTACAAAGACCTTTTCAATTTAAAAACATGTTCTGGTTGTTTTGAATCATTAAATCCAGGAGGTTGATGGACATATACTTCTTCTTCAATATAACCATTTAGAAATGCACTTTTAACATCCATTTGATATAATGTAATGTTATTTTGTACAACAAAAGAAATTAATAATCTTATAGATTCTAACCTGGCGACTGGGGAAAAGGTTTCATTATAATCAATTCCTTCTTGTTGACTATAACCCTGTGCAACCAGTCGTGCCTTGTTTCTGATTACTTCTCCTTGTTCATTCAATTTGTTTCTGAAGACCCATTTGGTTCCTATAATATTGAATCCTTTGGGTCTTAGAACTAGACTCCATACATCATTCTTTGAGAAATGATTTAGTTCTTCTTGCATTGCTAAGATCCAATCATTATCTTCCAGAGCTTCATCAATGGTAGTTGGCTCAATCAGAGAGACTAAACCGAACATAGATTCTTCATTGATTCTGAGAGATGATCTTGTTCTGATGGGATATTCTTTTCTTCCAATGATTACGTCTTCTTTGTAAGTTGGAGATAATCTAGGAAACCTTTTCTGAGTGAGTTGGTCAGAGATTTTGAGATTGTTGAGAGCATCGTCAAGAGGATGATCTGCTACGTCTTCTTTTGCTTCTGAACTTTCAGAGTTTGAGTGATGATCTTCTGTACCTACAGAAAAATCAATTTGCTTTGGCTGTGGTTAGCCAAGCTTATCATCAAACCTGACTTTGATTGATTCTTCAACAATTAGAGTTTCTGTGTTGTATACTCTATAGCCTTTTGAGCGTTCAGAGTATCCAAGTAGGAAACACTTTTGTGCTTTGGAATCAAACTTATTCAGAGTTTCTTTGGTGTTTAGAATAAAACAAGTACATCCAAAAGGATGGAAATAAGAAATGTTGGGCTTTCTGTTTTTCCACAATTCATAGGGAGTCTTTTCAAGAATAGGTCTTATAGAGATTCTATTCTGAATATAACATGATATATTCACAACTTCTGCCCAAAAGTGCTTAGCCATATTTGTTTCATTTATCATGGTTCTGGCCATCTCTTGTAATGTTATATTCTTTCTTTCTACAACTCCATTTTACTGGGGAGTTCTAGGACAAGAAAAGTTATGAACAATACCATTTTCTTTAAAATATTTTTCAAAATAATGATTTTCAAATTCACCACCATGATCACTTCTCACTTTTGTGATTTTAAAATCTTTTTCATTTTGCACTTGAGTACAGAAGTCAATGAATACAGAATGTGACTCATCCTTGTGTTTTAAAAACTTTACCCATGTCCATCTGCTGAAATCATCAACGATGACCAATCCATACTTCTTGCCTCTGATGGATGCAGTTTTCACTGGTCTAAACAGATCAATATGAAGTAACTCTAATGGCTTAGAGGAAGAGACAACATTTTTTGATTTAAAGGAAGGTTTTGAAAATTTTCCTTTTTGACATGCTTCGCACATAGCGTCTGAGTTGTACTTCAGATTGGGAAGTCCTCTGACTAAATTTAATTTATTTAGTTGAGAGATTTTTCTAAGACTGACATGTCCCAATCTTTTGTGCCATACCCATTGCTCATTGATAACAGACAAAAGGCATTTTACGTTTTGAGATTTAAGATCTGATAAATTAATTTTGTAAATGTTGTTTTTTTTCTTACCAGAAAAGAGGATTGATCCATCCTTTTGATTTACAGCTTTACAAGAGTTTTGATTGAAGATAATGTCATAGCCATTGTCACTTAATTGACTTATAGACAATAGATTATGAGCTAATCCTTCTACTAATAAAACATTAGAGATAGAAGGAAAGTTACCGTTTCCTATGGTTCCAGAACCAATAATCTTCCCTTTCTGATTACCTCCAAACTTCACATCTCCTCCAGCTTTAAGTTACATGCTTTGGAACATAGACCTTTTTCCCGTCATGTGTCGTGAGCATCCAGAGTCCAGGTACCATGATTGGTGTTTCAATTGAGCTGTTAAGGACATCTGTAACAAATATTATTTTATCCTTAGGTACCCATATCTTTTTGGGTCCTTTTGGGTTAGCATAAGAGTTTCCAGAATGTGATGTATATTTTATATCATGTGAATGTCCAAACTTGAATTGCTTATTCAGAGGTTTGTAAGTGAAGGTCATTTTAGAAACAGGTTTTGGAATGTATGTTTCCTTCCCTTTGGGAGGTTCATATCGAATTCCTCTTCTATTTTCCCCACTAACTCCATAAATCATTGAAGCCATTTTGCTTCTGTCTATGCTTTTAGCAAGAAAAGTTTGAAAGCTATAGTCATATTCTTTCAGAATATCTTTTGAACTAGATACAAACTCTGAACTAAAATTCTTTTGAATAATTTGTATTTATTTTTTAAGTTTAAGATTGTTTTCTAAAAGTTCAGATTTTTCTGTTTCAAGTTTCTTAAAATCAAATGCAAGACTCTTCTTGAGTTTCTTGTATTTGATTTTGAGCTTACTGTAGTTTTCCAGAAGTTCTGGTAAACTATCAGCAAGTTCTTCTATAGAAAATTCAGAAAATACCTCTCTTTGTTCTGACTCACAGTCTGAGTCATCTTCTGTGATAGCCATTAAAGCTGGGTTGGCATTTTCATCTTCAGAACCAGATTCATCTTCAGAAGAATCTGAGTCATCCCAAGTTGCCATCATTCCTTTCTTCTTTCCAAATCTCTTCTTTGGTCTTTCTTTTTGAAGCTTTGGACATTCACTTTTGAAGTGACCAGGTTCTTTGCATTCATAACATATGATCTTTCTTCTGTTTGACTTTTTATGTTCAGAAGATTCTGGTTTATCTTCTGACTTCTTGAAGTTCCTGAACTTCTTTTGTCTGTGCTTCCACATATGATTGATCCTTTTGGAGATCAAATATAGTTCGTCTTCTTATGAAGCTAATTCTTCAGAGTTTTCTTCTTCAGCCTGAAAAGCGTTAGTATCAAATTTCTTAATTGATTTAAGGGATAGAGACTTACCTTTCTTCTGAGGCTCATGTTTATCCAGTTCAATCTGATGACTTCTGAGAGCGCTGATGAGTTCCTCTAAAGACACATTGTTCAGATCTTTTGACACCTTGAACGCAGTGACCATTGGTGCCCATCTTATGGGCAAGCTTCTGATGATCTTTTTCACGTGATCTGCTTTGGTATACCCTTTGTTCAAAACTCTCAGACCAGCGATCAGAGTCTGAAACCTAGAGAACATTGCTTCTATAGACTAACTTTCCTCAACTTTGAAGGCTTCATACTTTTGAACTAAAGCCAGAGCTTTAGACTCCTTAACTTGGGCATTTCCTTCATGAGTTATTTTGAGAGACTCAAACATATCATGCATTGTATCTCTATTAGTGATTTTTTCATATTCTACTTTAGAGATAGCATTTAAAAAATATTTCTAGCTCTGTGATGATTTTTAAAATCAGCTTTTTGTTGTCTATCCATATTTTTTCTATCCACTTTGTTTCCTTCTGAATCTGTAGGATGTTTGTAACCATCCAAGACTATATCCCAAAGATAACTATCATGACCTAGAAAGAAACTTTCTAGCCTATCTTTCCAGTACTCAAAATCTTCTCCATCAAACACTGGAGGTTTGTTATAACTATTATTGTTTTGTTCAGCGGCCATTGTGTTTTCTTCTGGATCTTTTTCTGACACAGTTAAGTGTAGAGCTCAGAGCCACGCTCTGATACCAATTGAAGGGGTAAGAAAACACTTAGAAGGGGGGGGGGGGGGGGGGGGGTTAAATAAGTGACTCTTTTCGTTCTTTCAATACAAAGCTCAAAACAGTAATGGAATAACACAGCTATTTTTATCCTGGTTCGTTTGAACTCAAACTACTCCAGTCCACCCGCCAAGGTGATTTCGCCTTTCTCAACAAGGACTTAATCCACTATAATCAACTGATTACAATCACACAACAAATGTTGTGACTAACAATGCACAAGTAAACTTACAAGTGACTAACACCATTAAGACTTAACTCTAGTCCTAGTTTGCTTGAGAAATCTGACCAAACTTGGTCTCTCAAGGAACAAATACAGAAGTATAATCTTTACAGATAATTGAAATAAAGTTTGCTTCTAATCAAGCTATATCACAACTGTGATTTTTCTTAGACTGTAATACAAAATAATGTAAGAACTATGAGTTTGTAAGCTTTTGAATCTTTCACGTAGTTTCTTGTTTTTGACAATCTTCTCTTAATAATCTTGTTGGCTTGCAATAAATGTCCTTCTACTTATAGTAGGAAAAATAAGACCGTTGCTGCCTTCAGAGGAAATGGAGAGCATTAAATGCTTTGCGTGTACCCTTGCAAAATTCCATTCTCCAAGAAACTAGTTGTAGGCACTTGAGTGTTTTCAGTCGTCTTTGCATTAATTAGCAAACGTCAGAATGTAAGAACGTGTTTCCTTTGCTTTGACAAGACACGTTGATTAAGACGTTGTTTCAATATTTGTTTTAACTCAGAACATGCTTTATTCAACTTCTGGTCAGAGTGTTGCTTGCTAAGATCTTTGAACAACGCTTGCTTTCAAGTTATCTTCAGAATCAAGAAGCCTGCTAGAAGTTAGAAGATACATTTAACAAATGAGTGTTCTTACCAGAGTCAGCAGATGCGTTTGAATAAAAGGTTCTTATGTCAAAGAACTTCTTCATAATCTCTGCTTAGCACTTTGGAATGTTTCTTGTCAGAACATTAACTAAGACATTCAAAACTACATTCATTAGAGCATAAATTATCTTAAATATAATTTAGTTATCATCAAAACACTTGGGATAGGTCAGAACTTAATCTTGTTCTTTCAACACCATCTGAAGATTAGACATTGAGGGAGATGATCAGGGCAAGACTGTAATCTCTAGAAAAGACAGTGTGCGGCCGTGTTGAGGATGACACCAAGACAACAAACCCGACGTGAGGGGTGAAAACCCTTTGCTGGGGGAACAAAGCTCCGCTGAGGAAACGGGACTTCACCGGGGAGACAGAACTCTGTTGAAGATTTTTGTTGGAGAGAGATTTTTCTTTTGGAATGCAACCATTGGATGGATTATGCAGATAGTCACACAATATCGACTTTATTGGGGATAAGGAAAGATCTTAATTATAAGGATGCCTCAATCAACAGACCAGCTAGGAAATGAGAAGTCATGGTGAGGGGTCTCGGTTGGCAACTCTATTGGGGATATGCGACATCCTCAAATCCGGAGTCTCAGAATGAAGCTTTTAAAAGAAGATTCCCGGGGCAACAAAACTTCGCTGCAGAAACAAAACTTCACTGGGGATAGGTAAAGTCCTATTCATACATGGGCTCTATCTAATAGAAGAAAACCAAATATTCCCCTCCTGACAATCATTAAGCTCTTTACAAGTGTTCAACGTGTAAACTCTTTTTTGATGTCAAATAAATGTTTTGCATGCAGAAAGATGTTTATTTTGAGAATGACATATCTGATACGACGATTATTTAAGCCTTAAAGTGTCGCATCTTTGTTGTGAATGAATCACTGGCTAGAGTGCAAAAAATTCAAAACTTTTCTTCCCTTTCTCTTTTTTTAAGAAAAACGAGTCAAGATGCGGGTGATGAGATACCAACATGGATATGCAACACATATTTGGGAGTTTATGAAACATTATCCTGTTGTAGTATGCTTTCGAGTTAAACCCTTGTTTCAGTTAGGACTTTTAAAGGTTGTAACGTGGCCTGGTTCGTGGTTTTTTTAGAAAAAAAAAGTTTTTCAAGGCTCAAGTTATTTGGTGCCCACCCCATCGTGATATTCTCCTGTCCTAAGTTCAGCTGATTTATCACAAGCATTCATATTTCAAAAGGATTTGTAATGGTTGAGTGATCACGACAAATTCTCCAACATAATTGTCACCTAACTTTTGCTTCTTTTATTTTTGATATTATTGTTCCTTTTCTTTTGATAAAATTTTTATTGAATAATCCTTTTTTTTCCCTTTAGGCTCTCTTTTCCCTAACTTTTGCTTGGACAAAATCTTTTGAATTTCAAATTTGGGAGTCCAGCGGTGTTGTACCCCAAAATTTGCCCTCGCATTTTTCCCCAAGAAATCTCAGCTTCGAACCTTTTCTAATTTTTCAAACTGGCTCAAGAATCGGACAAGCGAACTTTTCTTAACAGTCAAGCAAAATTAGGGTTTTTGCTGATTTTTAGAGCTCTGGATTGTTTCACACAGTTGGCTTAGGGTTGTGGTTGATTCTGGCGCATTTCTGATCAGGCGAATGTTATTTGGCATTTAATCAGGAATTAAGGTTTCATGGGCATATTTTCAGCCAAATTAAAATTCCACAGTACTTTGCGGTTTATTCCGAGATTCGGGTTGAATTTGCATTATTTATAATTTAATCAGTAAAAGGAGGCAGTTGGTTTGAATTCACCAGTCAAAAAGGATGTGTGCAGTTTGGAATTACAATGCTTGGCAAAGAATCAGTAAAAGAGGATTGTATCTGATCAATTTTTGTGTTCGACTGTGCGTTGCTTTGAATGATGGAGACGTCCAGTTCATTTATTTTGATCAACAAGGTTTAGTTGATTATTTATGGTTTTAAGAATTAAATACTTGAAATTTAAATTTCATTTTATTTAATTTAAGGAATTATAAATAACAAGTAAATAAAGAAAAGAAATTGAAAAGAATTAAATGTCAATGGAATTTTTATTTCACATTTAATAGTTGTTACAATTGTTATTATTTGGATAAGAGTATTTATTACAAAGTATTTAAAATAATAATAGTGTACAAAAATTAAATTGAAAATAAAAAAATTCTATCCTATTTCTAATTCTTCATTCTTCACTTCGCTCCGGTGCTCCATTTTTTATCTGCAAAAAGAAGAAGAAAGTCAGAAAGCATTTGAATTAAAGAAGACTGATAAAATGTGCTCATCATTAGGGGCCACTGATTGGGATCAGTTAACCCTCTCTGCAAATCACGGGATTTCTCCCGGTTCACAAAGAGGGAAGAATTTCATTTTTTATTCATAAATGCAAAATGTCAAATGCATAAAATCCAAAGTTCAAACTGCATAGTTCAAATCCAAGTCAAACTAAAATCCAATTCCCACTTTCTATCAAAGGCCAAAAAGTGCATTTTACTGTCAAAGTACCAAAGCTGTCAAAAGGGATTTGAAAAAAAGATATCAAAGAAAAGATAAAGTGTAGCAAGCTGTCAAAGCTGGATAAAGTATGCAGAAATAATGTGTTATGCAAGCAACTTAATCATCATTTCCCAGGGCCCCTTCAGAGGATAGTACACAAAGAATCATATAATATATTCAACTGTACTATGGAGAAAAAGAGAAGAGAGATAAAGTAAGCATATGCAGGTTTTGTAGGCTGAGGCAGGACAGGCAAACATAACAAGAAAAGATATAATCCAAGAGAAGCATCAATTCAGCATTACTCAAAACTGGGCAGAAGTGCACAGCAGAGGCAATTACCAAAAATAGAAAAGTGCCAAGAAACTTTGTAAAATTAACCAGTAACTTGGATCGAGAAAAAGACCAAGGTTTGAATAAGTATTGGGCGCCAAAGACCAAGAGGCAAAAACAACAAAAAAACAAAAAGAAAACATACTGAGCTTAAAACCGGATTGAGCCAAAAAGACCAACATCACAAAAAATATACCACATAAAGCAGAAGCCTCACATTACTGTCAAGGGAGGATAACCTGCATTAACCCACAAAGAACCATAACCTGCATCCTGTCAAGAACCAAAAAAACCTGCTGAAGCCTAAGCAATCCCTGCCTAAGCCATCAACCAAAAAACCATAACAAGAACCACCATTACAAACGCATAACATAACCTACTGCAAGCTTACCTGCTGCCTGCATTATCCAAACCTCAAGCCTAAAATCACACAACCCTGTTAAGGTCCCAAGGCCAACAAAAACTCATAAACATACAGAACATACAAACTACACAGCATAACATACCAAAACCTGCTCACAAAGATAAACCAGTATAGGCCAAACCTGTTAAGTACTTTCACATAAACCAGAAGCCTAACCATCATCCTGTCAAATGCATCAAACACATCATCCAAACCAAACACATACCACATACCTGAAGCATTCAGAACAAACCCACAAGCCCTCAGTATAACATCATTGGGCAAAAGCTTTAGGCATCCAACTCAAGACAAATTCAAACCATTCAATCCAAGCAATATACTAGTCACAAGCTAAAGCCCTCAGAACAATCTTCATTGGGCAAGCATTCAAAAACATTCAAAATCGTTCAGAGGCAAGCATACACAAATCATAGGCAACGTGAGCAGTAGAGAAGAGGAAAGAGGGCCTCAGAAGCAAGCTTCATCATAGGCAAGGCGACAATTCAAAAGCATACAAATGCTCAAAGGCAACCAATATACAGTGGAAGTAGAAGAGATAAAGAAGTGAATTAAAAAGGGTTCTCAGCACAAATCATCATCAAAACCCTAAGGAGCATCATAAAACCTAAGCAAGAGGGTTAATACAGAAATACCAGGAGACTTTGCAAAGCTAAGTTCATCACAGCACTGCGTTCCCCACCCACCGGCCGTCCTCAGCGCCTCCATTCCGCCTCATCTCCATCTCCCAAAAACCTAAGGTATAAATCCATTCTCTTCCCTTTGTTTTTCGCTCACAGAAACAATGAAACACAAAATAAGATTCAATCATGACATGCGAAGACAGTAGTTAAAAACCCTAAAACGTCCAAAAAAGATCATTACCTCTTTGGCCATCTTTAATTGAACAAGCTGTGAGGAGACAAAGACGGAGGTGGCGCCCGATGGTCGAAGGGTGGAGGGAATCAATTGCCCTGGGTTGGAGAGGCGAGGGAAGCGAGGAAAAAGACGAACAAGTACGAACGGCGCGCTCAAACCCTAAGCTTTCGTTCTGAACAAACAAACGCCTAACCCTAAATTCGTTTCAAAACCATGGGCTTGACCCGTTTCTGATTCTCTCTAAAGCCCAACAAAATCACTAACATTTTTTTTATAACAAATACTTGATTTATACTAAACTTTTTCCTTTTACAAACCATATATTATCTTTAACCTATCATATTGTTAATACTAATACTTAAAAAAGAAAAAAAAACATATTTTATCTAATTAAAACTTTCTTTTCTATACTTAATTTAATTAATTTTAAAACACTAACCTCTTTTCTTTATATTATATAAATACTTTTTTTTTATTACAAAATCATACAAATAATAAATACATTTTATATCATATACTTAAAGTTAAAATGACTTCCTACTCTTTTATTTAAAATATATTTGTACATATTATACATTTTTTTTTATCATATAGTTAAAATATCTTTTTTTAAGTATATATTTGTATATGAAATCATAAAATACTTTTTCATCATATAATTAAAATTGAAAACATTTTTTTAATTAAAATGTATCTTTGTATATAACAATATAAAAAAATACACTCCTTTTTATACAAAATTCAATTCTTGACATTTACATATTTTTTATACATAATGAGAACCTAGAAATAGTTTCTTTTCTTAAAAAAAAAACATCATTTCATAATTTAATTAGAAATAAGAACATTTAAGTTAAAACATTTTTCCTTTATACATAATTAAATATACAAATCAAAGATTCATTAAAATACATATCTAGGTCAAAAACCCTAATACGCTTCAATTTCACATTATCGCGCTTGTAAATAATTACACATACTCATATACATGTACACTTACACAAATACATTCACATTGCCCTATACACATTTTTATCTTATATTTGTATATTCGATATTTACGTTTTGATCGCAAATTCGATTTGGTTGTAACTTATTGGATACTATAAGTCTCATCCCCTTTTGTACATTTATACCCCCACTCCCGGACACTATTTTGTAATAGCGTAGATTTTATATTTCCGCAATTTACAGTTTTCCAAATATACCATGGTTAGACCTAGAGTTTGCATGTACATAAAATCAAACGCTAGATAACCTAATACAAGACAAATACATGTAATCAATACACAATCACACTTGCACTCCCTAGGGTAATCCCACATGTTGCCTTCCAAAATGGGCCATGCTTGCACGTCGAGTATCTTTGGCAAAATAAAATCAAATGATCATAAATCTCAAAGTGTTGCCTAAACGGAATGATCATAGTCCCTTCAAAGCAAATTGCCAAAGACACTTGGCACCATTGCATTCATGGTCCATACGATGACCCACGCCCGTCCCGAATAAACTTCCTAAACGCAAGATTGTCTACCAATTTCAATGGTGGAACAAAATTGTTAAAAAGGGGTTAAAACATAACAAAAACCTTTGAGTATAATAGGGTAGACAAAAATCTTAGTTACTTTAGATCAATTTGCAAAAACACTTGCCTTCTTTTCAAAAACCACAATCGACAACACTTTCAAACAAACTCTCAAAAACATTTGAAAACATCTTTTCGAAAAGATCCACACTTTTGTAAAACACTCAATCACGAGTCAAATACATTAGTTGCCTAAGACAAGGCATTTTTTTCCAAAACATTTTCAAAAAGCACCCACACACACACCATTTTCAAAGCAATCGAAAAACAAGGCAAGTGATCTAAAAAACCAAGTAACTAAGAGCCCATGGATAACCATGGATGGAAAGGGTGCTAATACCTTCCCTTTTCATAATCTACCCCCCGAACCCAAGAAATATCTCAAAAGGTTTTTGCTGTGCTTTTTTAACCTTTCCTTTAGGATAAAATAAAAAGTCGGTGGCGACTCTTGCTCAACCGCACAAGTGCGAATACGAACGCAAAACACTAGTCAGTTCTCCCACCGTATCACAGAACTGGCGACTCTGCTGGGGAGTAGTATTTCAAAGTGGGGTTACCTTAGGGTTTAGATCACCTTTGTTTTCAATTGATTACTTTGTTTGCTTTACATTTGTGGGCTTTGCATTGGAGTTTCATAGATCCTAACCCGGATCTGGGAAATACCCTTTTAGGTAGCATAATCTGTGAGGGCCCTGTCCGGCGTAGACCGACATGGGTGAAGCAGTGGCTACGTTGGTGTGGCATCTTAGTCTGTACCTATATCCCTTGTGTTGTAACGGGGAGAATATAGGTCTTTTAAGGGGTCATTAAACACCAACCAACCTTAGAACCCTAAATTGACCAATTTGGCTATTAGGACAGTAGCAGTATGCTACACTCATTGAGGCTAAACTCTCGAGATGGTTCTGGCCGCGAGAAAAGATTGCGATGCTGGAGTTATGACCGATTGAGGGTAGCCAATGATTTGAGATCCTCTAGAACCCGGTTACTTTTCAATAGGACAGGTTTTAACCAACAAAACCAAAAGAGGGTAATACCTGAAACTCATGCTGACCTGAAACCTAAGGGTGTCTTGTGTGACTTGTGTGCCTTATTTTCCTATGTGAATACTTGTGGTGTGCTTCATCATAGCATCATGCCATCATACCATTGCATGCATCCTGTATAAAGGACTAACCCATTTCAAAGACAAAAAAGGTTTCATCTTTGCTCTGTTTTGTAGGACATCATGATGCCCGTGCGTAGGAATACTGTCCGGCTCAGCTTTGTTCAACCACCGGTTTTACTCAAGGATTTGGTTGGAAGGATTCTAAACACTTCTTCTTTCATCAACAGACATGGTTCTCTCCTTGGCTTGGTCACTGCAAAGTGGGACCAACAACTGATGAGTGTTCTGACCCAGTTTTATGACCCTCTGTATCATTGTTTCACCTTTCAAGACTTCCAGCTGGTTCCTACCCTGGAAGAATTTTCTTATTTGCTTGGGATCCCTGTCTTGGAACAAACTCCATTCACTGGTTTGGAAAAGACTCCTAGGCCTGAAGAGATTGCTGCAATTCTCCCCTTGACCAAAGAAGAGGTATTGTCCAACTGGGAAACTAGAAATGGGATCAAGGGCTTTTTGGTCAAATTTCTGGTTGGCAAGGCTAATGATTTCTGGAATGACTTGGACTTCAAGGCGTACGAGGATGTTCTGGCTCTTTTGATCTATGGTCTGGTATTGTTTCCCAACCCTGACACCTTTATCAGTATCCATGTCATAAGGATCTTCATGTCTCGGAATCCGGTACCCACTCTTTTGGGCGATATGCTACAACAACTTTATGCTCGTACTGCTCGAAAACGGGGAACTCCGTGGTGTTGTGCTCCTTTGCTAGTAAGGTGGTTTATTTCGCACCTTCCTAAGTTCGTGCTGAAGAATGAAGAAGGAAAAGGTTGGGCTCGGAGGTTAATGTCTCTCACTGATAATGACATCACCTGGACTCTCAGAGGTTTGGATGAGGTAGCTGTTATTGACCGTTGCGGAGAATACCCTAATGTTCCGTTGATCGGTATCCAAGGAGGAATCTCTTACAATCCATGCTTAGCTCTCCGTCAGTTTGGAAGAGCCAGAGGAGATGGGCCTCATGAAATGCTGGTTCCTCATTTCCATTTTGAGTTTCAGGCAGACAGTGACAAACTACGCCAGGGATTCATTAGAGCTTGGGACAAAATCCACAAAGCCGACCCAC
This sequence comes from Vicia faba, assembly GCA_948472305.1. Classification (NCBI taxonomy): domain Eukaryota; kingdom Viridiplantae; phylum Streptophyta; class Magnoliopsida; order Fabales; family Fabaceae; genus Vicia; species Vicia faba. The sequence continues at coordinate 1,203,267,637 of OX451738.1, read as the reverse complement.
ATGAGTTGGGACCAAAGACTTCTCTGCCATTGAAGCCCTATTGCAAATGGGTCCGCATCCGTGCTCAAAAATTAGGTATGCCCTACGAAGCTGTTAGACCTCTCATCCTTGAGTCTCCTGATGAAGATGGGGTTCCTCCAACTGTCCTCCCTCCTCAGATACCCACTGATTTTGACACAATGAAGAGATCTTGGGCACAGCTAAAGGAAGAACGGGATTTCTATCGGGAGAAGTTCAACGAGAAGGAACGGAAGATCCAGAGGCTGACTAAGCAATTGGAGGAAGAGCGGGTCCTGAACAACTACATCAGCACTGAGAAGAGGAGGCCATGGGAGCATTGATGGGCTTTGGATATTTCTCTTTATAGTTTATTTCCTTTCCAGTATTTTTCATTCCTGTAATGCCTAAGGGCAAATTGTTGAACAAATTGAAAATTTTAATCTAATGAAATGTGTTTCCCTTTTTGTCTACAAAGTTGAATCTTGTTTGTCTTTGAAAACATAAAACATACGCATTCCATTGCACCATATGCATAGCAGGTACCCTATTTCACAGGTTGCTTATTCTCCTTCGCTGTTTATTTTAAACAGTCATCATGAATCCAGACTCCTCCAGTGAGCAAGCAATCAAGGCCTTTCAGGCCCAAAGTGCACAGTTTCAAGAGATGGTCCTAAGCCTAGCCCAAGGTCAGCAAGAGTTGAAGACTCTACTCCTGAAGAAGAAGAAGAAAAAGAGGACTGCGTTGTTCAACACCGGACGCAGATTTGGGAACACACTCCATAATGAAGCTGATCCAACTACTTCTTCTGCTGAGAAAAACAGTCCCCAAGGGGGAGGAGCTCCTAGTCCCGCAGTCTCCGACAACGAGACGGACTATAACGACGAACAATACCCACCTGCTGCTGACAGATACAAGCAATTGGAGGACCGCTTGAGCGCCATGGAAATTCAAAATGTGCCGGGACTGGATTTCGGAGATCTGGGGTTATCTTCTGGGGTAGTAATTCCACACAAGTTTAAGGCGCCCGCCTTCGCCAGGTATGATGGGGTCTCCTGCCCAAAGCTGCATCTGAGGTCGTACGTAAGGAAAATCCAACCTTACACGGCGGATAAGAACCTCTGGATTCACTTCTTCCAAGATAGCCTCTCGGGGTCACCGCTTGAATGGTTCTACCAATTAGATGGAACCAGCATCCGACATTGGGAAGATTTGGCAACCGCATTCTACAGACAATACCAATACAATTCTGATCTCGCTCCTACGCGTACCCAACTTCAGGGTATGTCTCTAGGAACGGGTGAAGGGTTCAAAGAGTACGCACAAAAATGGAGAGATTTGGCTGGCAGGGTACGGCCTCCATTGACTGATCGTGAGCTGGTTGATATGTTTCTAGGGACATTGTCTGGTCCGTTTTTCAATCATTTGGTTGGTAACTCCTCCGCTGGGTTTACAGATTTGATATTAACAGGAGAGAGAATTGAAGCTGGCATCAGGTCAGGCAAGATACAAAAGGCTGCCTCCACAAGCGCTGAGAAGAGGCCGTTTAAGAAAGAAGCAAGTGCCGTCTATGGTCCTAAAAGACAAATCAAGCCCGAAGGTCGCCAAGCCGTCAATGCTTTGGTCATCTCGAAACCTGTTGCTGCTCCTCAGCAGTACAATCAACAAAGAAGCGAAAGGCCCAAGAGGCAGTATACTCGGCTGAGTATGACCTTATCTCAAATTTTACCCCAACTTTTATCAACCAACCTGGTGACCCTCAGAGAAGCTCCTAAGGTCGTCAACACTACGTCTCCTAAGTATAACCCAAATGCCCGGTGCGCTTATCATTCTGATAGTCCCGGGCACACTACTGATGATTGTTGGGCCTTGAGAAACAAAGTGCAAGATCTGATCGATGCAAAGGAAATTCAGTTTGAAGCGCCAGAGAGACCAAATGTTGTAACTGCTCCTATGCCCCAGCATAGAGTAAATGCCATTGAGGAAGAGTTGTATGCTGTTTCGGTAAATGAAGTTGTTACCCCTCTTTTGACTGTCAAGAAGAACCTACTGCTGGCCGGTTTATTTCCGGGTTGCAGTGAAGGTTGCATGTTCTGTGCTGTTTCCCTATCTGGTTGTCCCTTGCTGAAGTTAGGCATTCAAAACCTAATGGATAGCAAGGAGATTCTGTTTAAGAAGTCTGCTGTTCAGTTGGTTCCGGTAAAAGAAGTTTCTGTGGTTACCATCTTCAAAAATCCAATCAAGGCTCTCCCGAAGAAGCCTGTTCAAATCATGACTGTTGCACCTGTGGTTATTACCGTTCCAGGGCCTCTCCCCTATGCATCTGATAAAGCTATCCCCTGGCATTATGGGGCAAACGTATATGTAAATGGAATCAAACAAGAATTCGACACCGGCGCCAGTATCTGCGATATCACTGGTCCAGCCAAGGTCACCCGCAGTGGCAGGCTCTTCTCGCCTGACATTGCACCGCCCGCTATTCGAAGACCCCTCCTTATAACACCTACAAGTTTACCTGTTCCTGCTGCTGATCAAGTTGTCTCCCCTACTGCCGAGTCATCTGATGCTCGGGGCAAAGGAATTGAAGAGGAGCCTGCCCGGATGGAGGCACCAATACCTATAAATGCTGAGGCCTCCCAACAAGAAATGGAGGAGATCCTGAAAATAATAAAGAAGAGTGATTTCAATGTTGTCGAGCAACTGGGGCATACGCCCTCCAAGATCTCCATGCTCTCCTTATTGCTATGCTCCGAGGCCCATGCTAAGGCCTTGATCTCATTTCTCAAGACGGCCCATGTGCCGCAGGAAACGTCTGCAGTCTAGTTCACTGATTGCGTAGCAAATCTGACAGTAGACAATGGCTTGGGCTTTTCAGATGCTGACCTGACTGCGAAGGGAAGAGACCACAACGATGCCCTGCATGTCTCTATCGAATACAGGGGCACTACTCTGGCGCATGTATTGGTGGATACTGGTTCTTCCTTGAATGTCCTACCGAAAAAGGCTTTAGACCGTTTGGATTATGAAGGCCTGGAACTGAAGCCCAGCAATATCATCGTCAGGGCCTTTGACGGTTTAAAAAGGATGGTTCATGGAGAGGTTGACATCCCTATTCGTGTGGGCTCTCAGGTGTTTGACTCTACTTTTTATGTGATGGATATACGTCCATCGTACTCTTGTCTACTGGGTCGACCTTGGATCCATAAAGCTGGGGCAGTAACCTCTACCTTGCACCAGAAGCTAAAGTACCCTGTCAGAGGGAAGATCGTCACTGTGCAAGGAGAAGAGGAGTATATGGTGAGCCATTTGAATTCCTTCAGATACATTGAGATGGACAGGGAGTTTATTGAAACCCTCTTTCAGCATTTCGAGGAGGTGCTTCCAATTTCAGCAGCAGCAGAAACAGCAGTCGAAGAGAATGTTCCTTTGAAGATGGCTTCCTTAAGGGATGCCCGGGCTGTGGTTCAGAAAGGCAATTGTGCAAACTGGGGTCAGCTTCCTGACTTCACTCAGAAGAACGACAAGTTTGGGCTAGGCTTTACTGCAGAGGCTCAGAGGGCTGTGCGCCAGGAGAAGATCAGAAAGGCTCCGGTATTTATCTCCAATCCAAGGGTGAATGCTATCGAGGAGGATGTAGAGGAAGCAGAGTTTGACAGTTGGATCTACCCGACTACCAGCAACGGACCAAGCAACTGGACGACAAAGGATTTTACACCTATCACATTTGTCACGCAATAATTGATTTCTTTTGATTTCCAAATTTGTAACAAACAATATGTTAAAACTTTGTTGGCTCGGTGTCCTACCCGGGGCATCATAGCTCCATTTGTGAGGGCTTTTTGTATGACATTTTCATATATCATCAATCAAAACATTGGACGTTTGTTGCATTTCAAATCTTGCGCTCTTTTTCTTTCTGTGTTATACATATTGCAAAACAGCTATATTTACACACACTCACTTATACAGGTTTCAATCCACTCTGGATCTCACTGGTAACAGCTCTGCTACCGCCAGTTATGACTTTGAGAATCCGATCAACTTGGCCGAAGACGAAGGTGAAGATGATTGCGAAGTGCCTGGTGAACTCGCAAGACTGCTACTCCAGGAAGAGAGAGCTATTCAGCCACATGAAGAGCCGGTGGAGACAATTAACCTGGGTACTGAGACAGATAAGAAAGAGGTCAAGATTGGTGCCAATCTAGAGCTCAGCGTGAAGCAACGATTGATCCAGATGCTACAGGATTACATGGAGATTTTTGCTTGGTCCTATGAAGATATGCCTGGTTTGGATGCCGACATTGTAGTTCATCACCTGCCAACCAAGGAAGACTGCCCTCCGGTAAAGCAAAAAGTCCGACGGATGCGACCAGAGATGTCTGAAAGGATCAAGGCCGAGGTTATGAAACAGTTTGATGCCGGGTTCCTTGCAGTGACTTCTTACCCTCAGTGGGTTGCCAACGTGGTGCCAGTACCAAAGAAGGACGGTAAGGTCAGAATGTGTGTTGACTACAGGGATCTGAACAGGGCCAGTCCCAAGGATGACTTCCCCCTACCTCACATTGATGTCCTTATTGACAATACAGCTCAACACAAGGTGTTCTCCTTCATGGATGGTTTTTCAGGGTATAATCAAATCAAGATGGCTCCAGAAGATATGGAGAACACTACCTTTGTGACTCAGTGGGGCACCTTCTGTTATAAGGTCATGCCATTCGGATTGAAAAATGCTGGGGCAACCTATCAGCGTGCCATGGTTGCTTTATTTCATGATATGATCCATCATGAGATTGAGGTATACGTTGATGACATGATTGCAAGGTCTCAAACTGAGGAGGAGCACCTTGACCATCTGAGGAAGTTATTTGACCGACTCAAGTTGTACAAGCTGAGATTGAATCCCAACAAATGCACCTTTGGGGTAAGATCCGGAAAATTGCTAGGATTCATTGTAAGTGATAAAGGTATTCAGGTGGACCCTGCCAAGGTAAAAGCCATACAAGAGATGCCGACTCCAAAAACAGAGAAAGAAGTCAGAGGTTTCCTAGGACGACTGAATTACATTGCCCGATTCATCTCACATCTGACTGCTACTTGTGAGCCAATCTTCAAATTACTGAAGAAAGATCAAGTAGTACGCTGGAATGATGAATGTCAGGCCGCCTTTGAAAAGATAAAGGAATATCTCCAAGAGCCACCCATTCTTATGCCACCAGTGGAAGGAAGACCTCTGATACTATACTTGACAGTACTTGACAATTCAATGGGGTGCGTGCTGGGACAGCATGACGAGTCTGGCCGAAAAGAGCACGCTATTTATTACTTGAGCAAAAAGTTTACCGACTGTGAGTCTCGTTACTCACTGCTTGAGAAAACTTGCTGCGCTCTTGTATGGGCTGCTCGCCGGCTGAGACAGTATATGCTGACTCACACTACTTTATTGATTTCAAAAATGGATCCTATCAAGTACATATTCGAAAAGCCCGCTCTGTCTGGAAGAATAGCGAGATGGCAAATGATCTTGACAGAATATGACATCCAGTATACAACTCAGAAAGCAATTAAGGGAAGTGTACTGGCAGATCATTTGGCACACCAACCTGTGGACGATTACCAATCATTGAACTTTGATTTTCCGGACGAAGACATCATGGTGGTAACTGACTGTGAAGTACCTGGACCGGATGAAGGACCTGAGGAAGGATCCCGATGGTCCATGCATTTTGATGGAGCCTCCAATGCTTTGGGTAACGGCGTCGGCGCTGTAATCATATCTCCCAAAGGAACTCATACTCCCCTCACTGCCCGGTTATGTTTCAGCTGCACCAACAATATGGCGGAATATGAGGCATGTATCATGGGTCTACAAGCTGCAATCGACTTAAGGATCAAATTTCTAAGTGTCTTCGGAGATTCCGCTCTCGTGATCAATCAGATCAAAGGCGAGTGGGATACGAAACACCCGAATCTTATTCCTTACAAGGAGTATGTGTCGACCTTGCTTCCCCACTTTGAAGAGATAACTTTCGAACACTTCCCTAGAGAGGAGAATCAGCTAGCGGACGCCCTAGCTACGATGTCTTCAATGTTCAAAGTTAAATGGGACAATGAGGCTCCCCGAATCATTATCTGGAAGTTGGATGAACCGGCATACTGCTGCGAGCTCGAGGCTGAGAAGGTGATTGAAAAACCCTGGTATTATAAGGTGAAGAGGTACTTGGAAGCTCAGGAATACCCTGAGGGTGCGTCTGTCAATGATAAGAAGTTCATGAGGAGGTTTGCTGCAAAATTCTTCCTCAGCAACGGCATTCTCTACAAACGGAATTATGATTCAACTCTGCTACGTTGTGTGGATAAGGCCGAAGCAGAGAAAATCATGACGGAACTGCATGAAGGTACGTTTGGAACACATTCCAGTGGACATACTATGGCTAAGAAAATCCTCCGGGCAGGATATTTCTGGTCCACAATGGAAGCCGATTGTTACCAACACTCCCGAACTTGTCATAAATGCCAGATCTATGCTGACAAGGTGCATATCCCTCCGGTTCCTTTGAATGTCCTGACGGCACCTTGGCCTTTTGCAATGTGGGGCATCGATATGATCGGTGAGATCCGACCGACGGCATCCAATGGGCATCGCTTCATCTTGGTGGCGATCGATTATTTCACGAAGTGGGTTGAGGCAGCTTCCTACGCCACGGTAACCAAGAGCGTCGTGGCACGTTTCATCCGGCATAATTTGATCTGTCGGTACGGCGTCCCGGAAAGAATCATTACGGACAATGGTACCAATCTCAATAATTTAATGATCACCGAACTCTGTGAACAATTCAAGATACAACACCACAATTCTTCTCCCTACCGACCGAAGATGAATGGGGCTGTAGAGGCAGCTAATAAAAATATCAAGAAAATTGTGCAGAAGATGACAGTGACCTATAAAGATTGGTACGAGATGTTACCGTTCGCTCTTCATGGGTACCGTACCTCAGCAAGGACGTCAACCGGGGCAACTCCCTTCTCCTTGGTCTATGGCATGGAGGCAGTCTTGCCGATTGAAGTCCAGATACCCTCTCTCCGGATTATGAAGGATGCAGACTTGAGTGAAGAGGACTGGATCCAGACTCGACTTGATCAATTAAATCTGATTGACGAAAAGAGGCTCACTGCTATCTGTCATGGTCAAACGTATCAAAAACGGATGATCAGGGCATTTAACAAGAAAGTCAGACCGCAAGAGTATCAAGTTGGGACCTGGTAATCAAACGCATCATCCTTCCTCAAAGTGATCCCCGGGGCAAATGGACCCCTACATACGAAGGGCCATTTGTGGTTAAACGTGTGTTCTCAGGAGGAGCCATGATCCTAACCACCATGGATGGTGACGACCTTCCTCACCCCGCCAATGCAGACATAGTGAAAAGATACTACGCATAAATAAAAGACCCGCTAGGTTGACATACCTAGGCAAAAACTAGGGCTTCCCGGCGAACCAAAAGGGTTCGGGCAAAAATAAGGGATGAAATGAATAAAAACCTGTACACCCGGCAAGTCGAAAACCTGAAAAGGCGGCTTGGGCAAAAATGGGTATCCCGGTGGACTGAAAACCCGAAAGGGCGGTCCAGGCAAAAGTTAGGGATAAAAGCGTAACACTATGTCTCATGGGATCACTTCGCATCCGGAATTCGGCATCAATTATCTGGCTCATATTTCGGCATCGACCAATCAGCTTCATCTTCAACTAGGTAGCAAAGTGATGAGACATTCGAAGACATAAAGGCGATAGCCGAGTTGGAACCCAGTGGGATCGTTCACATAGCTGTTTTGATTTCCCTTTTTTCAAATTGTTAACTCTATGTTATTTGGCGGCATTCTCTTACTAGGATGTCAACCTCTTGTACAAAAACGCCTATTCACATGCAAAATTCAAATCAATACAAATTCACTTGTCCATGCAAATCGCCATTGTTCTTTTCTTTTTTCTGTTTTGTCTTGCGAAGAACGTCCAATGTTCATTTTTGATATATGCATTTGACATTAAATTGCTGATTCATAAAATATTTGCACATGAAACGAAAGATTAATTACAGGTGACGTCAGAAACAGGGGCAATGTGGAGTTGTCCGATGCAGTCTGGTTGTTTTGTCCGCCAAGGCACCAAAGCAAATTCGATTGAAGAATGTGACCAAATCATCTCAAACGTCCCGCAGAGTAAGACAAGATTCAGCAATACTTTCCCCAAGCGGAGTTGATTCCCCGTCAATCCTGTGAAGTCTCAACACCCCCCGGTGGGTCTTAAAGCTCACTCTCCAGTAGATTCTGGAAGCTTATTCCCTGCAGGATACGGGCGTCTCTCCCGAGTTTTTATTCAGAGTAATTTCCTCTCAAGGACTTATAACTGGGTTATCCTCTGCTAAAAACCACAGAAGATTGCCCTCGGCAAAGTTCCTTCGATCCCCAGCGGAGTCTATCATCGTTATCCCCAGCGGAATCCATCATTAAAGTCCTCAACAGGCTTCTCGTCAAACCTCGGCCAAATATCTCTTCCACAGAGCAACTCCCCGGCCGGTCGTCGAGGATTTATTTTCCTAAGACGAAATTACATGCATAAACATTTCACATTTTCGTGCATCTTGTTTACATACATGATAAAGCGCATACAACACTATCTCATGTTAAACATCATGACACCATGCATATCATACATCATGACATTACATACAACTTATGTTTTGCCTTTTCAGGGTAAAGGACAATCCCAAAGACAATTACCCTCAACTATCACATTTCCAGATTCGATTCCTGTATCTAGCCAGGGCATGTCTGAAGAGTTTGAAGATTCGACTCCTGTATCCAGCCAGGGCATATCTATCAACTATCACATTTCCAGATTCGATTCCTATATCTAGCCAGGGCATGTCTGAAAGGTTTGAAGATTCGACTCCTGTATCCAGCCAGGGCATATCTATCAACTATCACATTTCCAGATTCGATTCCTGTATCTAGCCAGGGCATGTCTGAAGAGTTTGAAGATTCGACTCCTATATCCAGCCAGGGCATATCTATCAACTATCACATTTCCAGATTCGATTCCTGTATCTAGCCAGGGCATGTCTGAAAGGTTTGAAGATTCGACTCCTGTATCCAGCCAGGGCATATCTATCAACTATCACATTTCCAGATTCGATTCCTGTATCTAGCCAGGGCATGTCTGAAGAGTTTGAAGATTCGACTCCTGTATCCAGCCAGGGCATATCTATCAACTATCACATTTCCAGATTCGATTCCTGTATCTAGCCAGGGCATGTCTGAAAGGTTTGAAGATTCGACTCCTGTATCCAGCCAGGGCATATCTATCAACTATCACATTTCCAGATTCGATTCCTGTATCTAGCCAGGGCATGTCTGAAGAGTTTGAAGATTCGACTCCTGTATCCAGCCAGGGCATATCTATCAACTATCACATTTCCAGATTCGATTCCTGTATCTAGCCAGGGCATGTCTGAAAGGTTTGAAGATTCGACTCCTGTATCCAGCCAGGGCATATCTATCAACTATCACATTTCCAGATTCGATTCCTGTATCTAGCCAGGGCATGTCTGAAGAGTTTGAAGATTCGACTCCTGTATCCAGCCAGGGCATATCTATCAACTATCACATTTCCAGATTCGATTCCTGTATCTAGCCAGGGCATGTCTGAAAGGTTTGAAGATTCGACTCCTGTATCCAGCCAGGGCATATCTATCAACTATCACATTTCCAGATTCGATTCCTGTATCTAGCCAGGGCATGTCTGAAAGGTTTGAAGATTCGACTCCTGTATCCAGCCAGGGCATATCTATCAACTATCACATTTCCAGATTCGATTCCTGTATCTAGCCAGGGCATATCTACATCAGGAGATTGAAGATCAAATACCTGTAACAAGCCAGGAAAACATCTTCCGTTCTCAAAATAAACAAGTTCTCGTTAAGGAATCTCTTATGCGATCAACACTTCCAAATGGCATCTATAAGCCCATTCCCGACAAGGTTCTGTCGTGTCTTCAGATGGCATCTATAAGCCCATCCACCTATCCGCCATCTTTCCAAATGGCATCTATAAGCCCATTCCCGACATCACATTGCTGATACTTCAACATGCGAGTGCAAATTTCCGGGCACTCTAGTGTCCAATCTTCTTTTACCTTCAAGTCGCGAAAGGCAAACTTGCCAATCTAACTCTTCAGGTCTAAGAAGATTGAACAGGGGCAACTGTTGTACCCCAAAATTTGCCCTCGCATTTTTCCCCAAGAAATCTCAGCTTCGAACCTTTTCTAATTTTTCAAACTGGCTCAAGAATCGGACAAGCGAACTTTTCTTAACAGTCAAGCAAAATTAGGGTTTTTACTGATTTTTAGAGCTCTGGATTGTTTCACACAGTTGGCTTAGGGTTGTGGTTGATTCTGGCGCATTTCTGATCAGGCGAATGTTATTTGGCATTTAATCAGGAATTAAGGTTTCATGGGCATATTTTCAGCCAAATTAAAATTCCACAGTACTTTGCGGTTTATTCCGAGATTCGGGTTGAATTTGCATTATTTATAATTTAATTAGTAAAAGGAGGCAGTTGGTTTGAATTCACCAGTCAAAAAGGATGTGTGCAGTTTGGAATTACAATGCTTGGCAAAGAATCAGTAAAAGAGGATTGTATCTGATCAATTTTTGTGTTCGACTGTGCGTTGCTTTGAATGATGGAGACGTCCAGTTCATTTATTTTGATCAACAAGGTTTAGTTGATTATTTATGGTTTTAAGAATTAAATACTTGAAATTTAAATTTCATTTTATTTAATTTAAGGAATTATAAATAACAAGTAAATAAAGAAAAGAAATTGAAAAGAATTAAATGTCAATGGAATTTTTATTTCACATTTAATAGTTGTTACAATTGTTATTATTTGGATACGAGTATTTATACAAAGTATTTAAAATAATAATAGTGTACAAAAATTAAATTGAAAATAAAAAAATTCTATCCTATTTCTAATTCTTCATTCTTCACTTCGCTCCGGTGCTCCATTTTTTATCTGCAAAAAGAAGAAGAAAGTCAGAAAGCATTTGAATTAAAGAAGACTGATAAAATGTGCTCATCATTAGGGGCCACTGATTGGGATCAGTTAACCCTCTCTGCAAATCACGGGATTTCTCCCGGTTCACAAAGAGGGAAGAATTTCATTTTTTATTCATAAATGCAAAATGTCAAATGCATAAAATCCAAAGTTCAAACTGCATAGTTCAAATCCAAGTCAAACTAAAATCCAATTCCCACTTTCTATCAAAGGCCAAAAAGTGCATTTTACTGTCAAAGTACCAAAGCTGTCAAAAGGGATTTGAAAAAAAGATATCAAAGAAAAGATAAAGTGTAGCAAGCTGTCAAAGCTGGATAAAGTATGCAGAAATAATGTGTTATGCAAGCAACTTAATCATCATTTTCCAGGGCCCCTTCAGAGGATAGTACACAAAGAATCATATAATATATTCAACTGTACTATGGAGAAAAAGAGAAGAGAGATAAAGTAAGCATATGCAGGTTTTGTAGGCTGAGGCAGGACAGGCAAACATAACAAGAAAAGATATAATCCAAGAGAAGCATCAATTCAGCATTACTCAAAACTGGGCAGAAGTGCACAGCAGAGGCAATTACCAAAAATAGAAAAGTGCCAAGAAACTTTGTAAAATTAACCAGTAACTTGGATCGAGAAAAAGACCAAGGTTTGAATAAGTATTGGGCGCCAAAGACCAAGAGGCAAAAACAACAAAAAAACAAAAAGAAAACATACTGAGCTTAAAACCGGATTGAGCCAAAAAGACCAACATCACAAAAAATATACCACATAAAGCAGAAGCCTCACATTACTGTCAAGGGAGGATAACCTGCATTAACCCACAAAGAACCATAACCTGCATCCTGTCAAGAACCAAAAAAACCTGCTGAAGCCTAAGCAATCCCTGCCTAAGCCATCAACCAAAAAACCATAACCAGAACCACCATTACAAACGCATAACATAACCTACTGCAAGCTTACCTGCTGCCTGCATTATCCAAACCTCAAGCCTAAAATCACACAACCCTGTTAAGGTCCCAAGGCCAACAAAAACTCATAAACATACAGAACATACAAACTACACAGCATAACATACCAAAACCTGCTCACAAAGATAAACCAGTATAGGCCAAACCTGTTAAGCACTTTCACATAAACCAGAAGCCTAACCATCATCCTGTCAAATGCATCAAACACATCATCCAAACCAAACACATACCACATACCTGAAGCATTCAGAACAAACCCACATGCCCTCAGTATAACATCATTGGGCAAAAGCTTTAGGCATCCAACTCAAGACAAATTCAAACCATTCAATCCAAGCAATATACTAGTCACAAGCTAAAGCCCTTAGAACAATCTTCATTGGGCAAGCATTCAAAAACATTCAAAATCGTTCAGAGGCAAGCATACACAAATCATAGGCAACGTGAGCAGTAGAGAAGAGGAAAGAGGGCCTCAGAAGCAAGCTTCATCATAGGCAAGGCGACAATTCAAAAGCATACAAATGCTCAAAGGCAACCAATATACAGTGGCAGTAGAAGAGATAAAGAAGTGAATTAAAAAGGGTTCTCAGCACAAATCATCATCAAAACCCTAAGGAGCATCATAAAACCTAAGCAAGAGGGTTAATACAAAAATACCAGGAGACTTTGCAAAGCTAAGTTCATCACAGCACTGCGTTCCCCACCCACCGGCCGTCCTCAGCGCCTCCATTCCGCCTCATCTCCATCTCCCAAAAACCTAAGGTATAAATCCATTCTCTTCCCTTTGTTTTTCGCTCACAGAAACAATGAAACACAAAATAAGATTCAATCATGACATGCGAAGACAGTAGTTAAAAACCCTAAAACGTCCAGAAAAGATCATTACCTCTTTGGCCATCTTTAATTGAACAAGCTGTGAGGAGACAAAGACGGAGGTGGCGCCCGATGGTCGAAGGGTGGAGGGAATCAATTGCCCTGGGTTGGAGAGGCGAGGGAAGCGAGGAAAAAGACGAACAAGTACGAACGGCGCGCTCAAACCCTAAGCTTTCGTTCTGAACAAACAAACGCCTAACCCTAAATTCGTTTCAAAACCATGGGCTTGACCCGTTTCTGATTCTCTCTAAAGCCCAACAAAATCACTAACATTTTTTTTATAACAAATACTTGATTTATACTAAACTTTTTCCTTTTACAAACCATATATTATCTTTAACCTATCATATTGTTAATACTAATACTTAAAAAAGAAAAAAAAACATATTTTATCTAATTAAAACTTTCTTTTCTATACTTAATTTAATTAATTTTAAAACACTAACCTCTTTTCTTTATATTATATAAATACTTTTTTTTTATTACAAAATCATACAAATAATAAATACATTTTATATCATATACTTAAAGTTAAAATGACTTCCTACTCTTTTATTTAAAATATATTTGTACATATTATACATTTTTTTTTATCATATAGTTAAAATATCTTTTTTTAAGTATATATTTGTATATGAAATCATAAAATACTTTTTCATCATATAATTAAAATTGAAAACATTTTTTTAATTAAAATGTATCTTTGTATATAACAATATAAAAAAATACACTCCTTTTTATACAAAATTCAATTCTTGACATTTACATATTTTTTATACATAATGAGAACCTAGAAATAGTTTCTTTTCTTAAAAAAAAAACATCATTTCATAATTTAATTAGAAATAAGAACATTTAAGTTAAAACATTTTTCCTTTATACATAATTAAATATACAAATCAAAGATTCATTAAAATACATATCTAGGTCAAAAACCCTAATACGCTTCAATTTCACATTATCGCGCTTGTAAATAATTACACATACTCATATACATGTACACTTACACAAATACATTCACATTGCCCTATACACATTTTTATCTTATATTTGTATATTCGATATTTACGTTTTGATCGCAAATTCGATTTGGTTGTAACTTATTGGATACTATAAGTCTCATCCCCTTTTGTACATTTATACCCCCACTCCCGGACACTATTTTGTAATAGCGTAGATTTTATATTTCCGCAATTTACAGTTTTCCAAATATACCATGGTTAGACCTAGGGTTTGCATGTACATAAAATCAAACGCTGGATAACCTAATACAAGACAAATACATGTAATCAATACACAATCACACTTGCACTCCCTAGGGTAATCCCACATGTTGCCTTCCAAAATGGGCCATGCTTGCACGTCGAGTATCTTTGGCAAAATAAAATCAAATGATCATAAATCTCAAAGTGTTGCCTAAACGGAATGATCATAATCCCTTCAAAGCAAATTGCCAAAGAAACTTGGCACCATTGCATTCATGGTCCATACGATGACCCACGCCCGTCCCGAATAAACTTCCTAAACGCAAGATTGTCTACCAATTTCAATGGTGGAACAAAATTGTTAAAAAGGGGTTAAAACATAACAAAAACCTTTGAGTATAATAGGGTAGACAAAACTCTTAGTTACTTGAGATCAATTTGCAAAAACACTTGCCTTCTTTTCAAAAACCACAATCCATAACACTTTCAAACAAACTCTCAAAAACATTTGAAAACATCTTTTCGAAAAGATCCACACTTTTGTAAAACACTCAATCACGAGTCAAATACATTAGTTGCCTAAGACAAGGCATTCTTTTCCAAAACATTTTCAAAAAGCACCCACACACACACCATTTTCAAAGCAATCGAAAAACAAGGCAAGTGATCTAAAAAACCAAGTAACTAAGAGCCCATGGATAACCATGGATGGAAAGGGTGCTAATACCTTCCCTTTTCATAATCTACCCCCCGAACCCAAGAAATATCTCAAAAGGTTTTTGCTGTGCTTTTTTAACCTTTCCTTTAGGATAAAATAAAAAGTCGGTGGCGACTCTTGCTCAACCGCACAAGTGCGAATACGAACGCAAAACACTAGTCAGTTCTCCCACCGTATCACAAGCGGGATGCCCTAACTTTTGCCTAAGCGACTTATTTTCAAGTTTCGACTTAGCGGGGCTTTTTGTTTCTTTCTTATTCATACTTTCCACTTCGAACAAGTCAATGTGACTTTAGGTCTTTGAACTTTTTCTTTTTTTCTCTCTCTTTTTTTTGAATAAAACAAATGCCTCATTCCTTGGTCGGCGAGGGATAGCCATTATTGTATCGATCTCGACCTCAGGACTTTGTGAGGAAATGAACATAGTAGATTTGACATGATCTCATGATGCGAAAGATAAAATATGGTGATCCTCAGATGGGACATTCCTTCTGAAATTTGAATGCTTGGTCATAATAACTGAACATCTACCCTGCCCTGGTTAAAAAAATAAGGTTTTTTTTGAACGAAAAAAGAAACTCCTACTTCGAAGGCTCAGAGGGGTTAACGAGGGTCTAACTCCCTTATATCTCCGGTGTTTGGGGATTGAAACAATGCCTGTATATCATTAATGGGGTTCTACTCAAAAGTATACCATTACAGTCATCATTTTTAGCTAAACTCCTTCCTCCAAACTCTTGGCTAAGTAAAAGAATTGGCATAGTTGGTATCAAAATGCCCGAAAAACGATTAAAGAGTGTGTGATACGGTGGGAGAACTGACTTGGGATTTTGCGTTTTGTGTTCACAAATGTTTCGGTTTAGCAAGAGACACCACCGACTTTTCTTTTATCCAAAAGGAAAGGTGAAAAAGCATAGGAAAGACCTTTAGAGATGTTTCTTGGGTTCGGGGGGTAGATTATGAAAAGGGAAGGTGCTAGCACCCTTTTCATCCATGGTTATCCATGGGCTCTTAGTTACTTGCTTAGATCACTTGCTTTTGTTTGAATGTGCTTGTGGTGTGTGTTTTGAAAGTATTTTTGAAAACGGAACTTCGTAATGGTTCTCGTTTCTATAAGAACGCCAACAAAGTGTTTGTTTCGAAAAATAGTTCAAAAGTGTGTTTGTGTTTTTGAAAGTATTTTGAAAATGGAACTTCGTAATGGTTCTCGTTTCTATAAGAACGCCTACAAAGTGTTTGTTTCAAAAATAGTTCAAAGATGAGAGTGTGGGTGTATAAAAATGTTTTTTGTTGTGAGCAAGCGAGTAACTAGGAGCGAATCTACCTACTCGAAAGGTCTTAAATGTGCTTTTCCTTCTCCTTTAGATGTGGCTATCTTACCATTGATTTGGTAAGAAGCCCCATCGTTGGATGTGAAGGGACGAGCATTGGGACGTTTGTATAGTCATAGAAGGCAACATATGGGATGTTTTAGCAATGTCATTTTAGGGACTAGATCATTTACCGAAGGCAACATCGAGGGTCATCGAGGGACTACGATCTTTTATCGAGGTTCTTTGCTAAAACTCCCATGCTCGAGGGACATGACTATTTTCCAAGGTAACAAGTGAGATTACCCTAAGGGTGCACGTGTGCAAAGTGTGTTTTATTGCATGCATTTGTCTTTGATTAGGGGTTGTCTACTTGTTGGTTTTATCTTGCCATACACACCTAGTTACTAGCATTTGTACAAAGCAATAAAAATGCAAGAAATAAATATCCTACACTATTACAACCATATTGAAAGGAAAGAAAATATAAAGGCAAAAAAAAAAAAAAAAACAAGGAAAATGAGATTTTCGACCCAGGCAGCAGCACCCTTCGACTTGCATTCTGTTGGCCTCCTTCGATTGGGGCCAGCACCAATGAGGTTCTGTCCTTCGACTGGCTTGGAAGTCAGTGTATGGCGAAGCCTTCTGGTTCTGCCTTGTTGCCTTGTTGTCTTCTTCGACTGGAGGTTGAAAGCAGTGAGGGAATGCCTTTCGACTGAGCCTGGAAGTCAGTGAAGGCATGCTTTTCGTTTGGGCCTAGAAGTCAACATGGTTTTCCTCCTGGTTGTCTCTTTCGTTCGACCTGGAGAAAGAGGATAGAAGCCAGAAGCTTCATTTCCTATTTCCCGTTTCTTTCATTTAAAGCATTAAATGGCAACATGGCCTGAGGCCATGCTAGTATTTGTTTGGTAAACAATTTAACAGTTAAAGCAAGTTCAGGTAAACAGAAAGCAAAAATGAAAGGGTTAGCTCTGAAAAATATGTTAAAAGGGTGGAAACAAAAGGAACAATGGTATGTACGTGTTTCAAACAAAAGGGAAAATTATTATGCCATGAAACGAAAATTTCAAAGGTAAGAATAACTTACCTTGCTTCAGGCCTTGAATGGATGTGGGATTCAAACTTGAACTGCTACCTGGACGTTTCTGGAATTCAAAGAGTAGTCAATGGGGGTTTGCTTTTGGTTCGAAGAGTTGTCACAGAAGGTTGTCTTTGAGTTTGAACAAACTTCTATGTGTGGGGTGTTCTTCAGAATCGAAAGAGGTGAGTGTTTGGGATTCTGGGTTTTGATTTCTCAAGTGTTGATGAACTTGAGAAGTTTTGTTGTGTTTGAGAAAATTTGGGAGATTCGTTCCTCTGGTCCAAAGATCCTCCCCTAGCTTTGTAAATGTTCCTCTATTTATAGAGAAAGAATGGACATGTTGTCCAAAGCCAGCCTTGCAAATAAATGATAAAATAATGTAACGTGAAAGTACATGTGGGGGGCCTCTTGGCAGTTGGGGTGCAGAAGATGTGACTTATGCTTCTGACATTGCTTGTGCTCAGACCAAATTCAGGTTGAAAGCTGCTTTTATGATAAAAGTACTCTATATGAAAAGAAAGAGTACGTAGCCTTTAACCAAGAATAGTAGTATCTAAAAGACAAAGTTTAAAACCCTTGTACAAACTTCTTATTATGTAAAGATTTGGACGCGACATAGCCTGGCAAACGAGATTTGGTCTTGAGTCAAATGCAAGAATGAGATCGAAGCGCACTTGTTCGAAGGAAGCCTTTGCCTCAGTCGAAGCTTGTGTTCGAAACAAACTTACTCGAAGGAAGCTAATGCCCTGTCGAAGCTTGGATCGAAACAAACATATTGCCCAATCGAAAGACTGTGTTCGAAGGAAGCAATGTTTCCTAATCGAAGCATGTGGATCGAAACAAACATAAAGGGAGTCATTGCCTTTTAGCGTGAGGGAAGTTTCTGACTTCTGAGTCGAAGGGTGTTCCTTCAAGGGAAGCAAGAACTTAGTCAAATCTTATATGAAGACATCTCTTGGCTCAAACGAAGCTTGTGAGAGGTAAAGTATGCAAGAGGCCCTTGGTGCAAGTGGATTCGAAGGAGGTTTCAAATCCAAACGAAGGATGTACCCAAACTTGCATTCGAAGGAGGCTTAGAGTCAGTCGAAGGGTGCTAAATTGAAGGAGACATGTTTTCCTCCAAATTTGTCAAAATGTTACTTTTATCTGTTTTCTCCCTTTTTGATAGTCTCCTTTTAATTTTGGTATTGGAAAATCTCAATGCACTTGTTCAAGCTTGAACCTTGAAAATCCTTGTAAGAAAGGCCTTGAGAATTGAGAGGGCAAATTTTGGGGTACAACAGCTGCCCCTGTTCAATCTTCTTGAACCTGAAGAGTTAGATTGGCAGTTTTGTCGTTCGCGACTCGAAGGTAAAAGATGATTGGACACTAGAGTGCCCAAAAAATTTGCACTCGTCAAAGCGTAGTTTGAGGGAATAGGCTTAAAGATGCCATTTGGAGAGGTAATGGATAGTTGTAGAGATGGGCTTAAAGATGCCATCCAGATGTGAATGCTAGACTGTATCTATAAGATGGAACTGGATGATTGCCAGCATGGCGTCCGTGTCTGGAGCGCCTCTGAACTGTATTGGAAAGTTGGGTTGTTTGAGTTGGTCGAGTAGATAGTTGTCCTGTCTGGTGTCAGGTGTTAATCTCTGACCTGAGAAAGAAAGATAGTTTTCCTGGTTTGTTACAGGTATTAATCTACAATCAGTCGTCCACAGATAGTTTTCCTGGCTTGCTACATGTATTAATCCGGAACTTGAAAAGGTTGGCCGATGAGATAGTTGTCCTGTCTGGTTTCAGGTATTAATCTATGCCCTGAGAAACAAATATAGTTTCCTGGCTTGTTACAGGTGTTAATCTTCAATCTCTTCATGTAGATAGTTTTCCTGGCTTGTTACAGGTATTAATCTACAATCAGTCGTCCACAAATAGTTTTCCTGGCTTGCTACAGGTATTAATTCGAAACTTGAAAAGGTTCGCCGATGAGATAGTTGTCCTGTCTGGTTTCAGGTATTAATCTCTGACCTGAGAAAGAAAGATAGTTTCCTGGCTTGTTACAGGTGTGTTGGCTCCTAAATTCGACACCCTTGTTTCATTAATGTCAGCCATTAAAGCTGAAGGATGTTTTCGACCAGCTAGGTCCGTCGAAATGCCCATCGAAAGATGGCAAAGTACTTAGAAGATTTCTTCCAAGGGAGAAGTTGGTTGCCTTCGACGTCGGAGGTGTTTCTCGTCGAAGATGCTTCTCGACGAAAGTGTTCGATGGTTCAGAGTGGAACGGTTTGAAATTCAAGTCTTTGGAGGGAAAACGGTTTCCAGCGGTTACCAAGTGCAACGTGCAAAGATCTGGAGCGTCGAACGTTGAGAACATGCCAAGTGGACTCATCTCGAAGCAGTGTAACTGCCCGACGGTTACTTGGGATGTTTTAGTATAAATAGTAGTAGTCATGTAGTTTCTTGTGTGTGTTCACAATTCTATACAAAGTCACTCATATAGATTCGAGTACCCAGCGTGTGAGAAAGAATTGTTGAGAAATGTATGTGTGAAACACCAACTTTATTAATCAAAGTCATTTACTTTTCCAGAAATTTACTTGCTTTCTTCTTTACTTTCCTGTCGAACCCTTTCATTTAAAGCCTTATTTATTTTACCAAGTCCTTTCTTCATGCAATTTACTTAAAGCCTCTTTATTTTATTGTCATTTAACCAATATCCAATTTAACCAAAACTTCAAAATCAACCTATGTCCTAGGATCAATCTGATCGATCCTGCGAGTAACCAAATAAGTAACCATTTGGAGGATCAGCGGTTGTTTACCAATAACCAAGGTAAACAAATTGGCACACCTGGTGGGACCGTGTGTTGATTGTTGAAAATAATCTCATCTTTTCGAGGAGTGTTGTATGTTATTGAGAAGTGGTAGAATATACACTAACGATAACAATACTGACAGAAGAAGGGAAGAGATGGCGAATCCGCCAAACAATAACGAAATCCCACAAACGAATGTGGGAGCAACGGTTAGCACGACCGTAAGTGAAGCGACAACTGTTGGTTTGACACCAGCAGTAACGGTCACAGCAACGGGGCCATTGCTTTCGTTCACGGGCCCCAGGATACCTTTGGGAACTCCCCCACCAAGGGGAAATTTAGGCACAAGGCCTTTTGTTCCCCCAGGATTTATGCCACTCTATGGTATGCCAACTTCTGACTTGGCTAGCCTGACGAATGCTGCGTCCACTTTTTCAGACCCGTTAGTGAGTGCCTCTTCGCCACTCCAAGGCTCTGGAGTAGGCATGGCGAATAGAAATAGGACCCAACTCTTAGGAGGAACGTCCCAAGTAGCCCATGGCCTTACAAATGCCTCGACAGCAGTCTTGAGGCAACAAATGGACGAAAGCAACCATGATATGGTGCAAATGTTGGCACAAACTTTGAGTACAGTGCTAAACCCTCTAATACAAAACACTACTCAATCGAATCAGCAAGTGACAGCGCAAATGACACGTTTGGCTGATTTCTTTGGAGTGCCCCAACCTATTCGACAGCCCCAAAGGGCGCAAATAAGGGGAAACCATGGGATTTTCTTAGAGGAAGAAACCACCATCAACCAGGTTCAACAGCCTGTCGAAGAAAACCTTAGGGCACGATTGGAGCAACCCGTCGAGGAACCTAGGGTAATAACCTCAGAGGTAAGGTTAGTTAACAGAAACCAAAATGCTGACGAAATAGTTCAGCATATCCAATACCAAAATACGGGTTTGGAAAATAATCTGGCAACCATGATCGAAAGGATCATGACTCAGAATGGGATGAACATGGGCTTTCAAAGGCCCAACTTTACATCTCCATTGTCAGAATACGTGTTACAAACAAACTTACCTCCTAGATGCAAAGTCCCCAAATTTACTAAGTTCTCTGGGGACACGACAAAATCTACTGTCGAGCATGTGGCGAGATAATTGATCGAAGCAGGTGACATTTCGAATAACGAAAACCTGAGGATCAAGTACTTCCCAAGTTCTTTAACAAAGAACGCTTTTACTTGGTTTACAACTCTCCCCCCCAATTCGATCCATCATTGGACCCAGTTGGAAAGACTGTTCCATGAACAATTCTACATGGGGCAAACCAAGATAAGCCTGAAAGAATTGGCCAGTGTGAAGAGACGTTTCACTGAACCTATAGATGAATATCTAAATAGGTTTAGGTTGCTTAAGGCGAGATGTTTTACACAAGTGCCAGAACATGAGTTAGTCGAAATAGCCGCAGGCGGTTTAGATTATTCCATTAGGAAGAAACTAGACACCCAATACCTGAGAGACATGGCCCAACTGGCCGATAGAGTTCGACAGGTAGAACGCCTCAAAGCTGAAAAAGCAAAGGCAACGAAAACTCATAAGAGAGAGAGAATAGCGTACGTTGAGATGGATGACGAAGATCCGGAATCCTTCGACGATACTTTAGCTGTCGAAGAAGGAGAAGTCGATTTAGCGGAACTAAAACAAGGGCCACCATACTCTTGTAAAATGTTAGTCCCCTCAAGTGGGAAAAATCCCATTGGTCCAGAAAGGACCAACGATAGATTCCCCAAAAAGACTTATAGTTTTGACATCACAAAATGTGATGAAATATTTGACTTGCTTGTTAAAGATGGCTAAATGATAGTACCCCCAGGGGTAAAAGTGCCTCCTCTTGATCAAAGAAAGAAGAGAGGTTTTTGCAAATATCATAATTTTTTGGGCCATAAAACTTCTCAATGTTTTCTTTTCAGGAATCTTGTGCAAGACGCTATCGAAGAAGGGAGGTTGAAGTTTGCTGACAAGACCCCCATGGATGTCGACTCAAATCCATTGCAGGCTGAAGCCCACTATGCTGAGCCCTCTGAGGTGAACGTGATAGAGGCAACCAGGAGCCAGTCGAAGAAGCCAGGAATCACAATGGTCGAAGTCTCAAAGGACCATATCAACATGCCAATCTTTGGCAGTTTTTCTGGAAATTTATCCAGGAAGACAATTGAAGCAGTTCAGAAAGCAGTCGAAAGCCCAAAGTTGGAGACCGTTGAAGCACAAAAAACTGGACCAAAACCCAGTTCCCACTTGGCCACAGTTCAAGGCCAGACGGAGAATCTGGAGACACAAATGAAGCAGTTAACTCTTGCCAACAAAGATACAATGAATATCAACATGGTCGAACTCTCTGACCCAAAAGCAGCAGAAGAGGCCATGAGGCAAGAACAAGCTAATAAGACTGCCTTCCCTCGGGAAAATGAAAATCTGGTAGATTTTCTACAAAGATGCCAGAAAAAGAAATCAGAGGTGATGTTGTGCCCAAGATGCAGTTCGATCTTTGACAAAAAAGCTGCTGAGCACATTCAAGGCGTAAGAGCAGCGAATAAGAGAAGGGAAAATGTTGATCTTCGACATGACCCCAGAAGAGCCTCCCAAAGAGGTTCAAACCAAGAAAAGAGGCCATTGACTTTTAGGCCTCCAACAAATGTGCCAGTAGATACTTGGTACAAAACCTCTGGTCGAAAAAGGCCAAGTGAGGAGAGATGGCACTCTTTCGACGTGCCAAGGGGTTCCTCTTTGACTCAAAAGAAAGAGCCTCAAGTTGCTGCACCTAAAGTTGCACAAGTGTCAAGCAACTACAAAGGGAAAAATCCCATGTCTCGATCTCAATGGAGGAGGTACCAAAGGAGACGAAAAGCTGAAAGGGATGCTGCCAACGAACCAAAGGCAGAAACCAGTTCGAATGTTCCTCAAAGGAAGCAAAGGAAACCTCTAGAAAGAGAGCCAGTAACCAACAGGCTAGTTTGGCCTAACCAAAGTGAAGTCGAGGACGAAGGCGATTCTGAGTCTGATGATACTTTGGACATAATGGTGAATATAGTCTCAGTGCTGCCCAGAGAATTCAACCGACAGGTGGAGGTCGAAGCAAGTGACTGGGAAGTGGAGCAAGAAATGGCCAAACATAGGCCAGTGTGCTATTTCGTCATGGACAATGGCACCACTGAGGAACAAAATGGATTCTTCGAACCACCCACAGAGGCGATGAAAAATCACCTTAAGCCTTTATTCATAAGGGCTAAACTCGAAGAAACTACTGTGAATAAAATATTGGTGGATTGTGGGGCAACCATCAACATTATTCCTCACTCTATGCTAAGGAAAATTGGCAAAAGGGATGAGGACATTAAGCCTCACAACATGGTCCTGTCGAACTATGAGGGCGGCATAGGGACCACTATGGGAGTGATCCAGCTAGATATCAAAGTAGGGTCTATCCTTCGACCAACAATGTTCATGGTCATATCGGCCAAACCTAACTACAATCTTTTGTTGGGCCGTGAATGGATTCATGGTGTTGGAGCTGTGCCATCATCAATGCATCAGAGGCTGCTCCTATGGCGTCCAGATGGGATGGTCGAAAACATAGAGGCAGATCAAAGTTATTACCTGGGCGAAGTGAATCACCTAGGGTTGGCAGATTTCGACAAGAACTTGGCTCACATAGGGCCATGTCCAACACCTGACTTCGACATGGCGCCAGCGCCAAACACTTTTTGTTCCCTATACCTGCACCCTGAGCATGGTTTCCAATGGGACAGAGAAGACTTGTCCCACATAGACTTCAGTGGGTTAACTGATATCCAACCAACTGGTTGGGGAAGTGAATTCAGTGATAATGACTGAGTCACAATCTTTGAAGCGAATTTCGGCTTATGTAGCCGAAACTAAGATGATAACGGCTCTCGAAGCCGAAGTGAAGTACATGGCCACACAGGCCAATGATCAACAGTTATCTGCTGCAGGTCCAGGAAAGGATTTCGATCCAAAACCCCCTGATATCATGCCTGAATAAATGCAGGAACAGAGGCTCGACGCCATCTATGACGATGAGCCTTTGGGCTTCGAAAAGGACCCCTTGGCGAACAACATTAAAATGTTAGCGCAAGATCCTTTAGAAGAAATCAACTTAGGCGAAGGGTCAGAGAAAAGGCCAACCTACATCAGCGCCAAAATTGATCCAGAACTTAGGTTGGAAGTAATCCAATTGTTGAAAGAGTTCAAAGACTGTTTTGCATGGGATTACGACGAAATGCCTGGTCTCGACAGAGGATTGGTAGAACTTCAGTTGCCAATCAAACCTGGGAAGAAGCCAATCAAGCAAAATCCAAGACGCTTCGCTCCAGAAATATTGTCGAAGATCAAAACGGAAGTCGAAAGACTGCTGAAATGCAAATTCATACGCGTTACAAGGTATGTCGAATGGATTGCAAACATTGTGCCAGTAATTAAGAAAAATGGTACATTAAGGGTGTGCATAGATTTCAGAGATTTGAATGCTGCTACACCCAAAGATGAATATCCTATGCCTGTGGCGGAAATGCTAGTCGATTCTGCCGCTGGCTATGAATACCTGAGTATGCTCGATGGTTATTCAGGATATAATCAAATATTCATTGCTGAAGAGGATGTGTCGAAAACAGCTTTTCGATGCCCTGGGGCCTTAGGCACTTACGAATGGGTAATGATGCCTTTTGGCCTAAAGAACGCTAGGGCAACGTACCAGCGAGCAATGAATACTATCTTCCATGATTTTATTAACACTTTTATGCAAGTATATATTGATGACATTGTGATAAAATCTGTTTCCAGGAAGAATCATATTGACCACCTTCGACAATCATTCGAAAGAATGAGAGAACATGGTCTGAAGATGAACCCTTTGAAGTGTGCATTCTGTATGAAAGCTGGAGATTTCTTGGGCTTCGTTGTCCACAAGAAAGGAATCGAAATCAACCAGAACAAGACGAAGGCAATTCTGGAAGAGAAAGCGCCATCGAATAAGAAGGAACTGCAATCTCTGTTAGGCAAGATAAATTTCTTAAGGAGATTCATATCTAACCTAAGTGGGAAAGCTCAGGCCTTTTCACCCTTACTTCGACTGAATAAGGAGGGGTTCGAATGGGGGAAAGAGCAACAAGAAGCCTTCGACAAAATCAAAGGGTACCTCACTAAGCCACCTATTTTGGTGCCTCCTTGTAGCAATAGGAGTATGAGATTGTACATAGCTGCATCCGACAAAACTTTGGGAAGCATGTTAGCCCAAGAAGATGAGAATGGAGTCGAAAGACCCATTTACTATCTCAGTAGAGTTTTGAACGATGCAGAAACTAGATATAGCGAAGTTGAAAAATTGTGTCTATGTCTGTATTTCTCTTGTACAAAACTCAAGCAATATATAAAACCAGTTGATGTGTATGTTTCGTCTCATTTTGATGTTTTCAAGTATATGTTGTCGAAACCTATCTTGCATAGTCGAATTGGCAAGTGGGCATTAGCATTAACTGAATACTCCTTGACCTTTATGCCTCTTAAGGCAGTGAAAGGACAAGTGGTTGCAGACTTTATAGTCGACCACTCAATTCAAGTTGAGGATATTAATTATGTGGAGATAGAGCCTTGGAAATTCTACTTCGATGGTTCCAGCCATAAAGATGGAACATGGGTAGGAGTCTTGATTATTTCTCCAGATAAAATTCCAACAACATTCAAGTACAAAATATCAGGTTCTTGTTCGAACAATGAGGCTGAGTATGAAGCTCTAATTACTGGCCTTGAGATATTGTTGGAATTGGGGGCAACTCGAGTCGAAATAATGGGAGACTCAGAGTTAGTCATTAAGCAAGTCACAAAGGAATATAAATGCATAAGAGAAAATCTCATTATGTACTTTGTGATAGCAAATCGTTTATTGAAAAAATTTGAAACGGTCAATATTCGACACATACCCAGAGTCGAAAATCAAATAGCCAACGACTTGGCACAGATTGCATCTGGGTATAAGATTTCAAAAACGAGATTACAAAGAGCAATCGAAGTTCGAGAAAAGATAAAAGCAACTTGTCTATCACCAACAGACTTGGAATCGACGAGACTAGGATATGCTGATCAAAGTAACTTCGAAATTTCGTTCATAGATAATTTGTCAGACCAAGATTGGAGGAAACCCATTGTGGAGTATCTTCAAAATCCAGGAGCTTCGACAGAACGAAAAACAAAGTACAGGGCGTTGAGTTATGTACTCATGGGTAATGAGTTATTCAAGAAAACGCCTGAAGGGGTGTTGCTAAAGTGTTTAAGTGAAACTGAAGCATACATAGCCCTTTCGACTACGCATGCTGGAGCATGTGGGGCTCACCAAGCAGGCCATAAGATGAAATGGTTGTTGTTTCGACAAGGACTATACTGGCCCACTATGCTGAAAGATTGTATTGAGTTTGCCAAAGGCTGTCAAGAGTGTCAAGTCCATACAGGCATCCAACATGTACCAGCAAGCGAACTTCACTCGATAGTGAAGCCTTGGCCCTTTAGAGGATGGGCGTTGGACCTCATTGGAGAGATTCGACCAGCATCATCAAAGAGTCAGAAATACATACTGGTAGGCATTGATTATTTTACTAAGTGGATCGAAGCTATCCCTTTAGTCAATGTAGACCAAGAAAATGTCATTGAATTTATTCAAAAGAACATTATCCTTAGGTATGGAATCCCTGAGACGATAACAACTGATCAAGGATCAGTTTTCACTGGTCGAAAGATGCAGGAATTTGCTCAGGAAACAGGTTTCAAACTCCTAACATCAACGCCTTATTATGCACAGGCAAATGGTCAAGTCGAAGCAGCGAACAAAGTAGTGATTGGCTTGATAAAAAAGCATATTGGGAAGAAACCAAAGAATTGGCATAAGACGTTAGACCAGATTTTGTGGGCTTGTCGAACGTCCCCAAAAGAAGCCACAGGTACAACACCATATAGGCTAACTTTTGGCCATGATGCAGTGTTGCCAGCAGAAATTTGTCTTCAATCTGCAAGGGTTCAGAAACATTATGATATTCCCTCTGAAATCTATTGGAATATGATGTTGGACGAACTAGTGGATTTAGACGAAGAAAGATTGCGTGCTCTTGACCTACTCAGGCTTCAGAAGAAAAGAGTAGAAGATTCTTATAATAAAAAGGTGAAACCTAAGGTATTTTCGCCTGAAGAACTAGTTTGGAAGGTGATTCTTCCCATGGATCGAAGGGATCGAAGCATGGGGAAATGGTCACCCAAATGGGAAGGACCATTCAGAGTTATCCAAACTTTTTCTGGTGGAGCCTATGAAGTCGAAGAGTTAGGTGAAGATAAAAGGCTCTTGAGAGTAAATGGTAAATATTTGAAAAAATACAGACCTACACTCCAAGAGATAAAAATAAAATAACAAGACTAAATTAACCATAAAAAAGCCAAAATGGAAATTTTTTATAATTTTTAGCCAAGATGGCAATGTTGTCGAATACAAATTACAAAATATGGTTAAGAAGCAGAATCAATCAAAAGGGAATAGAGTCCTTGAGTCGAAGGTATTTGATTTGCTGCAGCTCCAATCTTTTCTTGCACCAGGCATTCGCCTGCACAAGCTTGGCAATTTGATCGTCGAAGCCTTGGGCTTTCTCAGCAAATTCAAGGCCTTGTTTGATTTCAGTTTGACTCTCGGTGTCTGGGACGGTCGAAAGAAGTTCCTCCTTGCGCTTAGTGTTGGCATTTATCTTAGCCTCTATTTCTTTGATTTGTGCCCTGAAGGAAGCATTCTCTCGATCGATGGCATCAACTTCTTCCTGTGTAGATGCTTTTTGCTTCGACAACTCCGCAATTCGAGAAGTTGTCTCTGAAACAGCAGTCCATGCAGAAGAGCTTTTGCCATATAACACCTCAAGCTGACTATTAAAGCCCCTTTGGCGCCTATAATCTGCTGAGACTTGATCGATAATGGAGTGTAACTCCATGATCAAGCCTGAAACTTCTGGAGCTACAGCTAACAAGTCGATAACATTCAAAACATCCCTCAAGTATGATGGAGCAGTAGGGTCCCCCTCCAAAGCTTTCATCAAGTCCTTCTTGAAAAACTGAGCCTTAACCTTCGCCAAAGCTTCATCGAGAGGAGAAGTTTCAGTGGACTTCCCCGACAGGGTAGGAACCTCCTGACTAGCATCAGACGAACTCTTACTCTCGATGATGGCGTTGAGATAGCTAACAGGGTCAGTTTGCTTCAAGAGTTCTAAGTCATCTTTCGACCTGTGCTTCGTTGAGGTAACAACCCTTGCAACAACATTGTCTTGGGTTTGAGGCTGTTGAGTGATAGGTGCTTCGACTCAGACTGGGGCAGTACCAGCGTCATCTTGGTGCCCTCCGCCAGCATTACCTTGGTTCCCTTCGCCAGCGTTACCTTGGTTCTCTTCGCCAGCGGCACCTTGATCCTCTTCGCCAGCGTTGCCGCGGTCCCCTTCGTCACGATTCTCTTCCGACAGATCCACCACCTGAACCTCTTTTGGCTGTTGTTCTTCCGTTTGAGGATCTTCTGCTGGTTTTTCTACCGTCTCAGCATTGGCCTCATTTATTTCAGTATGGGCTTCGTCATTCTCCAAGCCCTTTTCTTGTGGCCTGCTGAGTTCAGCAGACTCCAGTGTTTCAGAGGTCCTCGGCGGTGAGCTTTCAGTGGTGTCCTGAAAAGAAAGGAAGAAGAATCTTCAGAAATCGAAAGAGACATAATCGAATGCAGGTATCTACACCTAAGTTACAAAGAGGTCTAAGAGATTACCTGTAAATTAGCTTCAGCCCCAGGGCTAGAATTGTCTCTTTCGACAGGCTTATTGAGAAGAACGTTTAATTCCTCCTCCGTTGGCTCCTCAATGATCACTGGAGGTGGCCTGGGCTTTCTCCTAGCAACCTTTATTCTAATTGTTCGACCCTCAGGAGCAGGAGCAGGAGCGTCCTTCGTCAACTTTCGCCTTTTTAGAGGAGCAGGGGGAGAATCATCCTCTTCGTCGCTCCCAGATTCGACCACCAGTGCTGGCCGTTTCTTGGGCGAAGGTGCCTAAAAAACCAATGGGAATTCGATTTAACAATCGCATCGAAAGTCAAAAAATTAAAAGCCAGAAGAAAATAATGAAAGTCTGGTTACCGATACAGAAGGCTTTTTCGAAGGGCCTTCCCCCTGTTGGTTTATTGTGGTCTTCGCCGGCGCTATAGTCTTCGCCGGCGGTGGAGGTTTTGTTGAGGGGCCTCCTCCCTGTTGGCCTTCTGCAGCCTTCTTGGCTGCAGGCTTTCGAACAACTGAAAGCAAATAAAATAGTTAACAGGCTAGCAGTCGAAAGAAAAAGACAAAGTAATTCGAAAGGATGAACTTACATTTCTTTATTTTGTCCAAAACGAGGACAAAAGATTTCTGAAGCTCATCCACGAAGTCTTTCTCATCGAAAAACTCCTCAGCATAATAACTTTTCCACCACTCCTCGAAGGATGGTGAGCAAAGAAAGTTGAGCTGGTAGTCAAACAACGAGAGAACTGTTCGACCAGCATATCTTCCGATATGTTTAGTGGCAGCTTCTTCGGTGTAGTCATTGCAGAAGTACAACATAGACTTCTCTCTTGGAAAAATTGGAGAAGGTAGGGTTTGAATAATACCAAACTGGCGAGATACCAGGTTTGGTTGATATGCAATCAGACTCAAGTGAGTCTTAGAGCTCCTGAATCGAAGAGGCATGATCCTTGGTGTGAGGAACGCCTCCCACATTGTTGTATGTTCGTCAACTTGAGGACCACTCGACGTCCTTGGATGTGGCCTTGTGAACCACGCTGGGCCTACCTTCCGTCGAGCAAACGGAGCCATAGTCGAAGCAAACTCTTTCCTTCGAGCAAACATCAGAACGAAGTTTGTGAAAGTTTGCTGAAGCTCCAGTCCATCTTCCATCGGAGTCAACAGAGCCAGTCTAGTTCCTTCGACACGTCTGTTCGCTACCTCTGGAGCCTGCTCATTTATTTGAACCTTCTTAGGTAAGAAAGATTCAAAGGTGGCGTTGAGCCACAGTTGAAGCAGCCAAAAAGGTCCAGCAAGCAGCAAGCTGGCCCTGTTCTCGATAATTTTCAGAAGAGTCGCCCCATTACTAATCGAATCATAGAGGCTAGCCAAAATCAATTCTGCCAAACAGATATTTTGGCCATGATGGAGTTGAGTGGCGAGAGTGACCATCTTCTTAGTCACCTGTAAGGACTTCGAGCAAAATACAAAGCGTGTCAGCCATAAGGCTAGAAACGCAATGTGTTCGACATCCGACACAGCATCTGTCGACCTGTCATGGTAATGATTGATGAAGGTGGTATAGGTTAGTTTGGTGGCAGAGAATCCAATTTGATCCTCCGACATCTCCTCCAGATCGAAGTAGTCCCCGGTGGGTCGAAGGCCAGTGATAGCGGCCACATCGAAGAGTGTAGGAGTCAGCATCCCACAGGGAAGATGGAAAGTGAAGTGGGAGTAGTCCCAGAAAAGTAGAGAAGCTATCAACATCTCCGGAGAATAGTTCAAACCTGTCTTCGACAGCATCACCAGGTCGAAAATCCCCATATCTTTCCAGATCGAAGCTTGGCGTTTCTCCATTTTTTCCAGCCAAGCAACGTAATCAGGAGTAAGGCTAGGGCCAGACCTGAAAGCCCTAACACCTTTGTTGAAGAAACGAAGGTCGATTTTCTCTTTAGCAGGGTCTTCATTGTCCTCTGCATCTTTCTTGGCGCATGCAACCGGTTTGAGTCTCTCAACTACCGGAAAATAACTCTTGATCTTCATGGCCTCAGCAATACTTGGATACAAGGGGCCAGACATAGCAAAGATCTGGTTGGAATATCCAACCGGGATCATAAGGTGGTGTGAGTAAGCATCACGTACAGCGATGTCCAAGGGTTCAGGGACCCTTCGTTGGCCCGTGGAAGTTACTACTGGAGCAGTGACGAAAACCTTAGGTTTGACGTTTCCAGATGGTACGGTGGCGCTAGGAGCATTGGAACCAGATGCCATTGTTAATGGTGAGGTTGAAGACGAAGTGAAGGAGAAAAGGTTTTTGCAAAGATGACAAGTTTGTATGAAAATAGAGAAGTCTGAAAGCTAGATGGTGTAAAAAGTCCCACAATGGGGTACTTACTGCTATTTATAGTAGTGGGGGAAAATCCCCAAAACCGAGGACATTAAATGCCATTTAATGTTGCAGGAGATAGTGGGACACGTGGCGTCCCTCTGTTGTT
The DNA here is from genome assembly GCA_948472305.1 of Vicia faba. NCBI lineage: Eukaryota > Viridiplantae > Streptophyta > Magnoliopsida > Fabales > Fabaceae > Vicia > Vicia faba. The sequence goes on along the minus strand of OX451738.1, from coordinate 1,203,236,268 downwards.
TTAGCCGTTCTGCAGAAATAGAGGGACGCAGCGTGCGTCCTCGTTTTTGGGAATTGTCATAATGACAAATTCTGAAATGACGTTTGGCACTGCACGCCATACTGAGGTGACGTCTTAGGTACGGATAAATGATGGTTTTCTTGGGATTGCCAGTGGTTGGTAGAAGACAACAAAAAGTGCATAATTTAATTTGTGACTAAGCATGAAAAGACAGGTGTCGAATGGCGTTTCAAAGAATGCCTTTTTCTTTCAGAGTCGAAATAAGGCATTCTTGGGGGGCAATTTGTTGGCTCCTAAATTCGACACCCTTGTTTCATTAATGTCAGCCATTAAAGCTGAAGGATGTTTTCGACCAGCTAGGTCCGTCGAAATGCCCATCGAAAGATGGCAAAGTACTTAGAAGATTTCTTCCAAGGGAGAAGTTGGTTGCCTTCGACGTCGGAGGTGTTTCTCGTCGAAGATGCTTCTCGACGAAAGTGTTCGATGGTTCAGAGTGGAACGGTTTGAAATTCAAGTGTTTGGAGGGAAAACGGTTTCCAACGGTTACCAAGTGCAACGTGCAAAGATCTGGAGCGTCGAACATTGAGAACGTGCCAAGTGGACTCATCTCGAAGCAGTGTAACTGCCCGACGGTTACTTGGGATGTTTTAGTATAAATAGTAGTAGTCATGTAGTTTCTCGTGTGTGTTCACAATTCTATACAAAGTCACTCATATAGATTCGAGTACCCAGCGTGTGAGAAAGAATTGTTGAGAAATGTATGTGTGAAACACCAACTTTATTAATCAAAGTCATTTACTTTTCCAGAAATTTACTTGCTTTCTTCTTTACTTTCCTGTCGAACCCTTTCATTTAAAGCCTTATTTATTTTACCAAGTCCTTTCTTCATGCAATTTACTTAAAGCCTCTTTATTTTATTGTCATTTAACCAATATCCAATTTAACCAAAACTTCAAAATCAACCTATGTCCTAGGATCAATCTGATCGATCCTGTGAGTAACCAAATAAGTAACCATTTGGAGGATCAGCGGTTGTTTACCAATAACCAAGGTAAACAAGGTGTTAATCTTCGATCTCTTCATGTAGATAGTTTTCCTGGCTTGTTACAGGTATTAATCCGGAACTTGAAAAGGTTGGTCGACGAGATAGTTCTCCTGTCTAGTTTCAGGTATTAATCTCTGTCCTGAGAAAGAAAGATAGTTTCCTGGCTTGTTACAGGTGTTAATCTTCAATCTCTTCATGTAGATAGTTTTCCTGGCTTGTTACAAGTATTAATCTACAATCAGTCGTCCACAAATAGTTTTCCTGGCTTGCTACAGGTATTAATCCGGAACTTGAAAAGGTTGGCCGATGAGATAGTTGTCATGTCTGGTTTCAGGTATTAATCTCTGACCTGAGAAAGAAAGATAGTTTTCCTGGCTTGCTACAAGTATTAATCTTCAATCTCTTCATGTAGATAGTTTTTCTGGCTTGTTACAGGTATTAATCTACAATCAGTCGTCCACAGATAGTTTTCCTAGCTTGTTACAGGTATTAATCTGGAACTTGAAAAGGTTGATGGTAGCCATTCGTTGATTGACCTTTTCCTGAAAAGGTAAAACGTTAGTTGTATGCAATATCATGATGTATCAAATGCATAATGTCATGATGTTCTCAAAAGTAAATGAGATTGTGTTGTATGCACTTATCATGTATGTAAATAGGATGTATCAAATGTGAAATGTTAATGAATGTATTTTTGTCTGGGAAAATAAATCCTTGACAAAAGCTGGGGAGTCATTAAATCCTGGACTGCTGTTGAAGAGTATGTGTGTCTTCAAACTTTGCTTAGAATATTTCCAATGGATTCCTGTTTTGTTGTTTGAGGAGAACTCCGCTGGGGGAAGTTGAAAACTCTGTGGGGAGTATGTTTATTTCTGCTTGGGAAAAGAGTTTAGGAGTCTTAGTTGTCCGTTGCTCTACTGGGGAGTCGAAGTTGAACTGATATCTGGTCGGGTCCAGATTTCGCAGTAACTTGCTGGGGATTGTAGAGTAGTCTACTAGGGAAGAGGAGTTGTGGTCCTTTGATTTGTAGTAGTCGGAGAGGCAAACTCAAGCTGGGGAATCCTGGTGTTGTTGGGGAAATAAACCCTGTCGTCAGTCCGCTAGAGAGGTGACATCTTCGTTGGGGAATGTCCTCGAGGATTCTTGAGGTTGATTCAGCTGGGGAAAGGGGGTCAGAGATTATACTCTTGCTGGGGAATCATCCTATGAGAAGGACTTTGGGGAGACTTGTCATTGCCCCTAGTAGCGAATGTTTGTGGCATTGCCAAAAAGTTTGATTGTATGTAACCCTTTGTCGGGATTGACGCTCAATGTCCCAAGTGACGGAGATGGAGACCTGCCCCTGGTTACTCTGCACTTCTTTGAGATTTTTCCTGGAATCTTGACTGGACTGCCCCAGGTGTGCTGGATAGTGACATGTCATGTCCCCTTGTTGATAGGAGATTTGTCAATGGAAGTGTCATCCTTCTTGAATTGATTTTGTTCACTGAGAGAGCTTTTGTTCACTGGATATTCATTGTGTGAATTTCTCCGCTGTTAAACAAATATCCATATGCAAACAATGATATTCAAGTAATGCAAAGTTTATGTTTGTCTTGAAGTTTTTTGAAAATGCGTTTTAGCGAGTAAAGAAATTTTGCTAAGAAAATTCAAACTCAGGATTTAGAGCAAAGCCTTACAGGAGTCAGGATACCTTTTGTAACAGTATGCTTTCGAACTAAACCCATGCTTCAGTTAGGACTTTTGAAGGGTTGTAACGTGGCTTGGTTCATAGTTTTAAGAAGCAAAGGATAAAGGCTCAAAGTATATTTTTATCCACCTGCTCTTCGTGATGTCCTTCAATCCTAAACTCAGTTAATCGTGCATTTGAACTCCAAATGAGTCTGGAACGACGTTTTTGGTGATGGTTCACACAAGTTGAATTTGTTGGAAGACAGTCATTTTTGCAACATTTTTCATGTTGTTGAGGATTTTTAGCGACCTCGTTCTTTTGATTTGTTATCCCTAACTTTTGCCTGACTGTTCCTGTTTTCGAGATTACAGTCAGTGAGATGCCCCAACTTTCTTAAGCCTCCTTTGTAGGTTTTGGCTCGGTGGGCTTTTCTCTTTTGAGAGATAATGACTGCCTATGAGATAAAGAACCATCACTGTCTTTTGGTTCCAAAGGAATGTTTTTGATGTTATTCGTTGTATTACGAACTGAGAGTTTGCGAATTCAATGCGCATCTTTTTTTTTTGAATTAACTGAATGACTACCCTGCCCCAGGTTTAAAGGTTTCAATTTGTGTTTAAAACAGAAAACTTCTACTTCTTTGGCTCGAAGGGGTTGACTAGGGATTATCTTCCTTATAACTCCAGTGTTTAGGATTTGAAAGAAACGCCTGTACATCGTCAGCAAGGTCTGTTCAATAGCATACTGTTATGAGATTATGGCATTGTTTCGTCATCCTCCCTCTAAAGGCTTGTAACTTTTAGCAAGAGTTGAAAGTCATAAAGAGAGCATAATTATAGTGAAAACGAATGGATGAATTCAAGACAAACATATGCAATGCATTAATGAAACATAGTTTGACATTAACAAATAATTGTTTGAATAACAAAAGAGATTACAACTTGAAAATTCAAATGAAACAAAGATGCTCTCAATGATTTGTCAAAGGAGCAGTGATTATGCTAGAGTCTCCGGAGGGTCAAACTCGATCTCCTTGGCATCAATCATGTCTTGGACCTTGTTCTTCAGAGCCCAACAGTTGTTTGTGTCATGCCCTGGGCTACCAAAATGATAAGCACATCTTGCATCCGGGTTGTAGTTAGGAGAAGAAGTCTTAGGGTTCGGATGAGGAGCCTTTAATGTAATCATCTCTTTCTTCAACATGTGTTGTAGCGCTTGAGCTAGTGACATGTTGATCTTAGTATATTGTCTTTTAGGCGCGTCTGGCCTTCGTTGATTTCCCCTTTGCTGTTGTCAGTGTGACGCAGAACCAGAGATCAGAACTGCCCCTACGTGTTGGTCATGGCGACTCTTTTGACTGTACACAGCATTAGACTCTTTCTTCCCACTGTAAGGCTTTTTCTGAGCATCAGAAGGTGTAGCTTCTTGAATCTTCCCACTTTTGATGCCAGCTTCGACCCTTTCGCCGGTCAGTATTAGCTCGGTGAACCCGGCTGAAGAGCTTCCGATAAAGTGTTTAAAGAAAGGCCCTGTCAATGTTCCCATGAAGATGTCAATCAGCTCCCTGTCAGTTAAAGGGGGTTGCACCCTACCAGCCAGATCTCTCCACTTTTGGGCGTATCCTTTGAAGCTCTCGTTGGAACCCATGGTCATGTTCTACAATTGCACACGAGTTGGTGCAAGATCAGCATTGTACTGATACTATTTGTAAAAAGCAGCAGCTAGATCCTCCCAGGTGTGGATGCGGGAACTCTCCAATTGATAAAACCACTCGAGTTGAGTCCCTACCAGGCTTTCTTGGAAGAAATGGATCCAAAGCTTTGGATCAGTTGCGTATGGTTGAATCTTGCGGACATAAGACTTTAAGTGCATCTTAGGGCAAGAGACTCCATCGTACAGGGCAAAGATAGGGACTTTGAACTTTGGCGGGATGACCAATCCAGAAACTAAACCCATGTCTCCTAAATCTAAGCCAAGTATTTGTTGAATCTCCATAGCACTGAGGCGATCCTCCAACTGTTTATACTTGTCATCAGCGGGAGGATATTGTTCCTCGGAGTAGTCAGCTTCAACTTCATCAATCTCCAAATTGTGGTCTTCTTCAAGACTATCCCCTATGCTGGATGAAGTTGAAAGATCTAGGGCTTTAGGTCTTCTTCTCAAGTTCAATACGCCTACTGACTTCTTGGACTTTTTCTTCTTTTCTTTGAGAAGGAGAGCTTTCAGGTCCTCTTGCCCCTTAGCCATAGCCAGAAACATTTGTTGGAATTTAAGCGTTTTGAGCTTGGAGATCTTTCACCGTTTGTTCCATCTTACTGAAATAAACAGTAGGAAGATAAGGAGACATGTATGGGAGAAACCTGTCATGATATGATGTATGATATGTGGATGTATGTTTCCAAGGATCTCGCGGGGTAAACACAAGAAAATGTTAGAGATTTGAACTTTGATCAACATCTTTGATTGGAGAACTTTGTTATTGGTGGATGTCTTTCCACGAGAATCAAGCTCACCATGTCAAGTGGGTCATAGCCCCTGATTCAAGTTGTTGCACTTGATCTTTGACGGTGTTTGTTTAGAGGAAAATGAAACCTCTTGCCCTTTGGTAGACGTCTGGTTCAACGTGACCCTGCATCAAAAGACCCTCGAGATCCTTGAAACGGTTATTGAAAATGCTATGGTATGATGTTATGATGTTATGTACATGTATGCAAAAGTAAGCAAGTGTATATACAGGTAATCATATTCACATAAAGCGGACAAGTCCTTAGGTTTAGGCTTGCATGGGGTTTGTAGGTAAGTACCCTCTTGAAGTTAGTTGGCTCAACCTGTCCTAAAATAGAAACCAGGTTCTAAGGAGCTTAATATCACTGGATTATTTTCTGTGTTCATTATTTTAGTTTAGCCACTTGACTGGTGACCAAAATATTCCAAGAAAACAATCCTCAATGAGTGTAGTATCGAGTATCTACCAACTTCGGATTGCACCAAAGTCGGTCATCTCACTACCCCTAAAAAGGCCAAGATGGTCAAGTAAGGTTCTAAGAGTTCGTTAGTGCTTCATGACATCACTCAGCAGCCCCGTATTCTCCTTGACTACTCAAGGGCTACCGGTACCCACAAATATGTCACACTAACATAGCTACTGCTTCAACCATGTCAGTATACCCCGCACAGTTCCCTCATAGTTTATTGCTATTTACCTAAAAAGGTGCCCTAAAATCCGAGTGTAGGATTTAAAACAAACCCAAGCAAGGAACCCAAAAAGTAAAGCAATCAAAGCAAACAAGGTAAGCATGTAAAGGTGATCTAAAACCCTAAGGTAACCCCACTTTTAGAAATATCCCCAACAGAGTCGCCAGTTCTGTGATACGGTGGGAGAACTGACTTGGGATTTTGCGTTTTGTGTTCGCAAATGTTTCGGTTTAGCAAGAGTCGCCACCGACTTTTCTTTTATCCAAAAGGAAAGGTGAAAAAGCACAGGAAAGACCTTTAGAGATGTTTCTTGGGTTCGGGGGGTAGATTATGAAAAGGGAAGGTGCTAGCACCTTTTTCATCCATGGTTATCCATGGGCTCTTAGTTACTTGCTTAGATCACTTGCTTTTGTTTGAATGTGCTTGTGGTGTGTGTTTTGAAAGTATTTTTGAAAATGGAACTTCGTAATGGTTCTCGTTTCTATAAGAACGCCAATAAAGTGTTTGTTTCGAAAAATAGTTCAAAAGTGTGTTTGTATTTTTGAAAGTATTTTGAAAATGGAACTTCATAATGGTTCTCGTTTCTATAAGAACGCCTACAAAGTGTTTGTTTCGAAAATAGTTCAAAGATGAGAGTGTGGGTGTATAAAAATGTTTTTTGTTGTGAGCAAGCGAGTAACTAGGAGCGAATCTACCTACTCGAAAGGTCTTAAATGTGCTTTTCCTTCTCCTTTAGATGTGGCTATCTTACCATTGATTTGGTAAGAAGCCCCATCGTTGGATGTGAAGGGACGGGCATTGGGACGTTTGTATAGTAATAGAAGGCAACATATGGGATGTTTTAGCAATGTTGTTTTAGGGACTAGATCGTTTACCGAAGGCAACATCGAGGGTCATCGAGGGACTACAATCTTTTATCGAGGGTCTTTGCTAAAACTCCCATGCTCGAGGGACATGACTATTTTCCGAGGTAACAAGTGAGATTACCCTAAGGGTGCACGTGTGCAAAGTGTGTTTTATTGCATGCATTTGTCTTTGATTAGGGGTTGTCTACTTGTTGGTTTTATCTTGCCATACACACCTAGTTACTAGCATTTGTACAAAGCAATAAAAATGCAAGAAATAAATATCCTACACTATTACAACCATATTGAAAGGAAAGAAAATATAAAGGCAAAAAAAAAAAAAAAGGAAAATGAGATTTTCGACCCAGGCAGCATCACCCTTCGACTTGCATTCTGTTGGCCTCCTTCGATTGGGGCCAGCACCAGTGAGGTTCTGTCCTTCGACTGGCTTGGAAGTCAGTGTATGGCGAAGTCTTCTGGTTCTGCCTTGTTGCCTTGTTGTCTTCTTCGACTGGAGGTTGAAAGCAGTGAGGGAATGCCTTTCGACTGAGCCTGGAAGTCAGTGAAGGCATGCTTTTCGTTTGGGCCTAGAAGTCAACATGGTTTTCCTCCTGGTTGTCTCTTTCGTTCGACCTGGAGAAAGAGGATAGAAGCCAAAAGCTTCGTTTCCTATTTCCTGTTTCCTGTTTCTTTCATTTAAAGCATTAAATGGCAACATGGCCTGAGGCCATGCTAGTATTTGTTTAGTAAACAGTTTAACAGTTAAAGCAAGTTCAGGTAAACAGAAAGCAAAAACGAAAGGTTTAGCTTTGAAAAATATGTTAAAAGGGTGGAAACGAAAGGAACAATGGTATGTACATGTTTCAAACGAAAGGGAAAATTATTATGCCATGAAACGAAAAGTTCAAAGGTAAGAATAACTTACCTTGCTTCAGGCCTTGAATGGATGTGGGATTCGAACTTGAACTGCTACCTGGACGTTTCTGGAATTTGAAGAGTAGTCACAGGGGGTTTGCTTTTGGTTCGAAGAGTTGTCACAGAAGGTTGTCTTTGAGTTTGAACAAACTTCTATGCGTGGGGTGTTCTTCAGAATCGAAAGAGGTGAGTGTTTGGGACTCTGGGTTTTGATTTCTCAAGTGTTGATGAACTTGAGAAGTTTTGTTGTGTTTGAGAAAATTTGGGAGATTCGTTCCTCTGGTCCAAAGATCCTCCCCTAGCTTTGTAAATGTTCCTCTATTTATAGAGAAAGAATGGACATGTTGTCCAAAGCCAGCCTTGCAAATAAATGATAAAATAATGTAACGTGAAAGTACATGTGGGGGGCCTCTTGGCAGTTGGGGTGCAGAAGATGTGACTTATGCTTCTGACATTGCTTGTGCTCAGACCAAATTCAGGTTGAAAGCTGCTTTTGTGATAAAAGTACTCTCTATGAAAAGAAAGAGTACGTAGCCTTTAACCAAGAATAGTAGTATCTAAAAGACAAAGTTTAAAACCCTTGTACAAACTTCTGATTATGTAAAGATTTGGATGCGACATAGCCTGACAAACGAGATTTGGTCTTGAGTCAAATGCAAGAATGAGATCGAAGCGCACTTGTTCGAAGGAAGCCTTTGCCTCAGTCGAAGCTTGTGGTCGAAACAAACTTACTCGAAGGAAGCTAATGCCTTGTCGAAGCTTGGATCGAAACAAACATATTGCCCAATCAAAAGACTGTGTTCGAAGGAAGCAATGTTTCCTAATCGAAGCATGTGGATCGAAACAAACATAAAGGGAGTCATTGCCTTTTAGCGTGAGGGAAGTTCCTGACTTCTGAGTCGAAGGGTGTTCCTTCAAGGGAAGCAAGAACTTAGTCAAATCTTATATGAAGATATCTCTTGGTTCAAACGAAGCTTGTGAGAGGTAAAATCTGCAAGAGGCCCTTGGTGCAAGTGGATTCGAAGGAGGTTTCAAATCCAAACGAAGGATGTACCCAAACTTGCATTCGAAGGAGGCTTATAGTCAGTTGAAGGGTGCTAAATTGAAGGAGACATGTTTTCCTCCAAATTTGTCAAAATGTTATTTTTATCTGTTTTCTCCCTTTTTGACAGTCTCCTTTTAATTTTGGTATTGGAAAATCCCAATGCACTTGTTCAAGCTTGAACCTTGAAAATCCTTGTAAGAAAAGCCTTGAGAATTGAGAGGGAAAATTTTGGGGTACAACAGAGTGATACTGGATGGATTAAGTAAAATGAAACAAAATTTTTTTTCAAGGCAAAAATATTTAACGCATCAAGACTGACATTCAGCTATAAACAAAATCCTATATGCAGACAATGCTAAAACAATCAATCCAGATGACACATGAAAGTGCGGCAAAGAAACGTAATAAAAGCCATTATGGGGAAGAAATGTCTCCAACTAGGTTCGTCGACCTCGCCTACCTGCCGTAATCTTGATATTTACCTGACCCATGACCTTTACCAACAACACAGAGCTGTGAAACAAAATGGCAAGGCATCCACCAGTAAAGTGAATGAGAATCCCACCAAACATAGAACCAAACATGCCCCTTGCACATTAGTAGTTATGTTTGTTATCCGTGTTTCAAGCGATCAACCAACCATGACTTAGATTACCATTTCCGTGTAAGGCCCACTAAGTTTATATGCACATGCTTATCAAAATATTGGATGTTTTGCAAACAAAATAGTAAAAAGGGAGAAAAGAAACGTATACGTATACTTGAAAGAAGATATTCTATTGATTTTGAGAAATTCAGCCTGTGAAAAAGGCATTTACATTTGGAAGCAAGTAATTACAAAATCAAAGCAAACAAGTGTTTACAAATGGCAATGTGAATATGAATATCCATCAAGTCCTGACTCTGCTATGACTCCTATGACTCTTACGCTTTCATCTTCCTGCTTTCAGACAAATCATTCTTGGATTAGCTTCGAGCTCATGCCAGGTGACGGAACGAAGGAAAGAAACAAAGGATCTCATGCTGAGCGTAGTCATTTGCTTTAAGTCCCTAACTTTTTCCTGAATCCCCCTTTTGGGTTTTTGATTCACCAGGACACCCTCTTTTTGCCTAAACCGCCCTTTCAGGTTTTCAGTTTAGTGGGTTTCTTTTATTTTTTTTAAATTTTTTTATGCAAAGTATTTTTTAACTACGTCAGCATTCATAGGGAGAGGGAAGTACTCTCCATCCATAGTTGTGAGCATCATCGCTCCTCCAGAGAAAATTTTTCTGACCACAAAAGGAGCTTCATAAGTCGGAACCCACTTGCCCATGGGATCTCCCTGGGGGAGAATTATCCTTTTTAGCACAAGGTCACCTGACTTGTAACACTGAGGCCGTACCCTCTTATCAAAAGCTTTCCTCATCCTTTACTAATATACCAGACCATGACATACAACCGTCAACCTCTTCTCGTCAATAAGTTCCAACGGATCCAGCCGATTCTGTACCCATTCACTTTCATCCAGCTCAACATCCCTCATGATCCTAAGAGAAGGAATCTCAACTTCTACCGGCAATACTTCTTCCATGCTGTAAACCAATGAAAATGGGGTTGCCCTAGTCGAAGTACACACAGTGGTGCAATAACCATGCAAAGCGAAAGGCAGCATCTCATGCCAATCTTTATAGGTTACCACCATCTTCTGTACGATCTTCTTAATATTCTTATTGGCCGCTTTGACAACACCGTTCATCTTTGGTCGGTATGAGAAAGAGTTATGATGATTGATTTTGAAGGACTCACAAAGCTCCTTCATCATTTTGTTGTTCAAATTAGACCCATTATCAATAATGATCTTTTCAGGCACTTCGTAGCGACAAATAATATTGTGCTTAATGAACCGAGTTACCACCTGCTTGGTGACATTGGCATAGGATGCAGCTTCGACCCATTTTGTAAAATAATCGATGGCAACCAGAATGAAATGGTGCCCGTTGGATGCAGTTCAATTTTGCTGATCATATCAATTCCCCACATCGCAAACGGCCAAGGGGAAGTCAAAACATTCAAAGGTACCGGCGGCACATGCACCTTATCAGCATAGATTTGACATTTGTGGCAAACCCGTGCATGATTGTAACAGTCAGTCTCCATGGTGGACCAATAATAACCTTCTCGCATAATCTTTTTAGCCATGGTATGCCCACTGGAATGGGTCCCGAAATCACCCTCATGTATCTCTTCAATGATTCTAGCTGCTTCTTTCTTGTCAACACATCTGAGTAGTAAACCATTATGATGCCTTCTATACAACACACCACCACTGAGAAAGAACTTGGCTAAAAATCTTCTCAAGAACTTCTTATCTGTGGCGGATGCATCTTCAGGGTACTCTTTTGTTTCAAGATATTGTTTAACATCATAAAACCAAGGATTACCATCTGATTCCAAACTAGTCTCAAAACAGAAAGCTGGCTCACTCAAACTTTTTATGGTAATGGAAGGTGCCTCATTAGCCCACTTAACATTGAACATGGAGGACAAAGTTTCCAGTGCATCAGCTAGATTGTTTTCTTCTCTGGGAATGTGCTTAAACGTGATCTCTCCGAAGTACGGAATCAGCTTCATAACATGCTCATGATAGTGAATTAGGTTCTGATGGCGAGTCTCCCAATCCCCATTAATCTGGATGATAACAAGATTGGAATCCTCGTAAATTTCAAAAATTTGATGCGCAGGTCGATCGCCGCTTCAATGCCATAAATGCAAGCCTCATATTCGGCCATGTTGTTAGTGCAATCGAAACAAATACGAGCTGTGAAAGGAATATGGTATCCCTCAGAGGAAGTGATAATAGCTCCAACACCGTTGCCCATGGCATTGGAGGCACCATAAAAAACAAGCGTCCGACGTGATCCCGACTCGGGTCCTTCATCTGGGTCTGGCCTATTACAATCCTGAATATACACAATTTCCTCATATGGAAAATCAAACTTCATCGGTTCATAATCGTCCATGGGATAATGAGCAAGATGGTCGGCCAATACATTACCCTTAATTGCTTTTTGAGTAGTGTATTGGATATCATATTCGGTGAGTATCATCTGCCAACGGGCTACCCTGCCTGTAAAAGCTGGCTTCTCGAAAATGTACTTGATTGGATCCATTTTTGATATCAAGTAGATGGTGTGAGTTAACATGTATTTCCTCAAACGTTTGGCGGCCCAAACAAGTGCACGACAAGTCTTTTCCAGCAATGAGTACCTCGACTCGCATTCCGTAAACTTCTTACTCAAGTAGTAAATAGCCTGCTCTTTCTTCCCTGTCTCGTCGTGCTGACCGAGGACACAACCCATTGAACTCTCAAACACAGTTAGATACATGATTAGTGGCCTTCCTTCCACTAGCGGCATGAGTATTGGAGGTTCCTGCAAATACTCCTTTATTTTGTCAAAGGCCTTCTGACAATCCTCATTCCATTTCACTGTCTGACTTTTCTTCAACAACTTGAACAAAGGTTCACAGGTGGTTGTGAGATGAGAAATAAATCTAGAAATGTAGTTTAACCTTCCCAAGAAAACACGTACTTCCTTCTCTGTCCTCGGCTCAGGCATTTCCTGTATCGCTTTTACCTTGGCCGGGTCCACCTCGATACCTTTTTCACTTATAATAGAACCCAACAGCTTGCGGATCTCACCCCGAAGGTGCACTTATTCAGATTCAACCTTAGCAAGAACTGCCTCAGCCTCTCGAACAATTTTTCCAGATGAACAAGATGTTTCTCTTTTGTGTTAGACTTAAAAATCATATTGTCCACATATACCTCAATCTCTTTGTGGATCAAATCATGAAAGAGAGTGACCATGGCGCGCTGATATGTTGCCCCGACATATTTCAAACCAAACGACATCACTTTATAACAGAAAGTTCCCCAAGGCGTGATAAATGTTGTCTTCTCCATATCCTCCAGAGCCATCTTAATTTGATTTTGTTGTACCCTAAAATTTGCTCTCCCATATTTCTCAAGACATGTCAAGAATAATATCCAAGTGGCTCAAATTGCTCAAGAGTTGGATAGTCAAATCATCTCCTAAGGCAGTCAATCTCAAATTAGGGTTTTGTGTTGCTTCAAGGTCCTTGAATACAAATGACCTTAAGTTCTCCCAAATGTCCTAATATGTTCTCAAGTTCATCCATGTCAAATTTCAAGCCTTGCAGAGGAAGTTTGGTCAGTCAATTGCTCAAGAGGCTTAAAAATCGACTGTGCTAGGGCAAAAGTCAACTCTGACCTACAAATAGTCAAACTTCAAGATTTTTTGTCAACATTCTCATTTTTAAGGATAATTCATAATTTTATCAAGGGTTGACCATGATTCATCAAGGATTGCTCAAGATTCATCAAGATTCAAAAGTTGCTAAATTAGGGTTTTGTAGGAAAAGTCAACTCAACTTTGACCAAGCATAACTTTCTCATACTTTATGAGAAATGAACCATCCAAAGCTTATTTTTAAGAGGATGTAATTTACTACAATCCATATTCACACCCCAAGATCAAGAAATGCACTCACAAAAAGTTACAAATTTGGACATTATAGGTCATTTTTTGAAAATCAACAAAAACACCTTTTTTGCCAAAGCTTATAACTTGAGCATGGAATATCAAATTGAGATGAGACCAAAAGGGTTGGTTAGAGGACATCTCAAGGTTTCTAAAAAGTATAATAAAACCTCCAAAGTTCAAAATTAAAGAAGTTATGCATTGTTGAAGTTGGGCATTTTTCTAAAATTGCCAAAAGTCAACTATCCCCAAAACTTCAAATTTTGTCAAATGGGCCCACTTTTTTCCACTTGATTTGATCTTGTCACACCACACACGTGTCCTATCTTCAATTTCATGACCAATTATTAATTTTTCTATTTTATTTGATTTTTATTGATTTAATTCATTTTTAATCAATTTAAATCAAAATAAAATCTCAATATTAATAACTTGTGATCTTTTTGATTGATACAACTTTCAATTAACATCATGAACACAATCAAATTTGTGCCAAGCCATATCATGCACAAAATCTTGGATTTGGAAAGAATTTGAAGGCCTTTAATGGAGGAATAATATCATATCCAAAGTCATCAATTCACAAGGATTCAAGGCCCAATTTTTAACCTAATTGCTTATAATATACTCACACAAGCTAGAGACACAAAAAACACGACCAGAAAGCTGCCCAAGTCACAAAAACCAAACTTGAAAAAAAGCTTGAAAAGCTTGAATCTGAAATTGATATTGGAGGCCAATTCAATCCAAAATCTCAACGTGGTTCAATTGCCAGGAGTCCACTGAAGCTATTGGAATCAAAACCAAGCCTTGAAACGTCACCAAACTCACTGTAAGTCGTCCTGAACATAGCCCTGTACACGAAAACATAATCCCTTATTCTTGCATCTTTTTGCCAAAATCTTGACACTATCATGTTTATCGTTCCATTTAGAACATTTCTACATTATTTGATTTTGTTTTGGTAGCCTGTACAGCCATGCCCGAAGCTAGGGTTTTGGTTCTTGTTTTTTAGGAGTTTTGATTTCAGGAAAAATTAGGGCAAACGATGGACATGGTTGTGTTCAGGGAGGAGAGACGAGCATGGTGATGGTCTCCGTTTGCGTTTATATGACCCACAGTCCATTTTAGGAGCAAGCCACAAATCTTGCTGCGGATAAAAATCCGGAGGTAAGATAACCAGAATTCCAAGGACAGGGACGAAGACGTGTCCCCATCCCATACGTCCATTTAAATTATTCGCGCTTATTTTTTTTTATTTTCAGCATATTAATTGAGTTTCCAATATAATGTTCAGTGCATATTCCACTAACAACAAAGAAGCGATGACGTGGTGGTAAGTGTGTTATTCAATGACTCATGGGACCTGGGTTCGAATCCCAGGTCCCCTATATTGCCTATTATTATTTTTCTTCAGCAGATCCAGCGCGCTTCAGTCATTACGGTACACCATGCATCATCACTGGATCACTTGCCAGATGGCCTCCAGGCCAAATCCAAAGGCTAAGGTTGAGTGTCCATCATGGTCTCAAGTCAAAGGCGTGCATGGAATTGGGAAAAGTCAAAGCAGGCTGGCAGTAAATGGGCTTGGAATTGCTAGTCTCACATTCAGAATCAGGCCCACACCCCCTGGGTTATTTCTTTTCTCTTTTATATTTCTTTTTATTTAATTGTTTTATTAATTATTTTTATTACCATTAACCAAATAATTTATTTCCCTCATCAAATCAAAATCACAAAAATATGTTTTATTTTATTAAATTAATTTATCACTTTTGTTTTTGTAAATAAATAATAATTTAATTGATTTAGTCTTAAATAAGGTTAACTTTTAATATTTTTGCAATATTTAAAATCAATTTTGAATATTAGGTTTTACTAACTTTTAATCAATTTATTTTATTTCCTTAAATATAAAAAATCCAAAAAAATATTTTCATTAATCAATTAATTTAATTATTAACTTAGATCTAATTTCCATTTAAATTTAAAAATAACAAAAAAACATGCTTTCTTTCAAAAAGGGTCAAAACCCTAAAAATGCGCCGATTTAGTTTTCTCGAACGCGATCCATATTTCCAATATTGTAATTGCTTCCGGTATGTAATAACTTTTAATTAGGACTTTAATTATTTATAGTTTTATTTTACTTTCTGCAATTTAAATTAAAGGGTTGCTTTTGGCGATGTAAATACCCGATGCCTTGTAATAGTTTAGATTTAATTCCCGCAATTTAATTTCCGCAACTATAAATTGTTAGATGTTTGATAATAGGGAATGCATGACAAGATCTAATGTATGAACTTAAAATCAACATAGCTCACCCATGACATGTACAAAGATAATATAATCGAACTAACACACCCGCACATGCGCACTCTTAGGGTTACCGCTAAGGCGTCCTAACATTGCTTTAGTGACCACACGTCCCTTAATCGAATTGACACGAAAACTCCAACGACGGTGCTACCTACTCCTAAATAGTGGGATAGCATTGTCTAAAGGATATTAGCACAGTTTAATTCCCTTTTCGAGTAGGTAGATGGTTCTTAAGTACTTGCTCCTTTTAAAACAAAACAACACTTTTCGCACTTACACTCTCTTCAAAACAAAAACTCTTTCAAACCCACAAACACAAAGAAAAGAAAATTTTGAAAACACAATGAGCAAGTACCTAAGAGCCCATGGATAACCACAGATAGAAAGGGTGCTAACACCTTCCCTTTATATAATCTACCTCCTGAACCCGAGAAACATCTCGAAAAAGGAATTTTTCCGTGCTTATTTCCTTTCCTTGTTGGATAAATTAAAAGACGGTGGTGACTCTTGCTTACCGTGACATTTTGTGAAAACAAACGCAAAACGCAAACCAGCATTCCAAAAACAGTCAGTTCTCTTCCCACTGATCACAGAACTGGCGACTCTGCTGGGGAGATATTAATAAGTGGGGGTGTACCTTAGGATTAGATCATTGTGTTTTCAATTGTATGCTTTGTATGATTTACATTTGTGGGCTTGTATCGGAGTTTCTATAGATCCTAACCCGGATCTGGGGATACCCTTTAGGTAAGTAGCAATAAATTGTGAGGGAACTGTCCGGCATAGACCGACACGGTTGAAGCAGTAGCTACATTGGTGTGGCACTTTAGTCTGTACCGATATCCCTTGTGTTTGAACGAGGAGAATATGGGTCTTCTAAGGGGTCATTAAGCACCAACTGACCTTAGAACCTTAAATTGACCAACTTGGCCATAAAACAGTAGCAGTATGCTACACTCATTGAGACTAAACTCTCGCGATGATTCCGGCCGAAAGAAAAGTTTGCTAAACTAGAATTATGACCGATTGAGGGTAGTCAGTGATATTGAGATCCTCTAGAACCCGGTTAATATTTTTAGGACATGTTTAAACCAACTAAACTGAAAGAGGGTAATGCCTAAACTCCATGCCAGACTAAACTTAAGGCTATATGTGTGACTTGTGTGCCTTCAAACTTGAACTACTTGCACATTTTTGTTATCTGACAACATGAGTTCCTTGCAGGTTTTGTTTACAGTCCTTATCCAATAATTTGGATTTATTGCAGGGTTTACTTACATCACCTCACACTTTTGCTTAAACGCATAGCATACACATCATAACATCATGCCTTAACATTTCCTTAACCATTTCAAGGATCTCAAGGGTCTGTGATGCATGTTATGGTAAATCAAAGTTCTAGCAAGGGGCAAATGGATTTATTTTCCTCTAGCCAAGGTTGTCTAGAAATCAAAACACGATAATTTGAGTCAGGGGCTATGACCCACTCGATATGGTGAGCTTGAATCTTGAAGAAGGACTCTTAACAACATGAAGTTTCTTCAATCAAAGCTGCAAAATTCAAATTCTAACAAGTTTCTTATTTACCCCGAGAGATTCTTGAAAAAACATGCATCCACATAACATGCATCCATATCATGACAGGTTTTCCCTTTCAGGTTTCCTTATTCTCCTACTGTTTATTTCAGTAGAGATGGCCCTAGAGAGAACTGTCAAAGATATCCAGGCTCAAAACGCTCAACTTCAAGAAATGTTCTTGAACCTATCCCAGGGGCAGGAAGAAATAAAAGCTCTCCTCACAAGGGGCTTAGTCCTAGGGAATCCAGGCGACATCAGGAATGATCAGTTGGAAGGGCTACAAATTGAGTTGGCAACAATGAAGATCCATATGATGGGACAGCTGGTGGGCCACAGGGCTCTCATTCAAGACCTGGCTCAAAGACAAGAAGAGCTCAGGGTCCTCGTCAACAAACTACTTCAAAATAACCAAGTGGGGCAAACAACTAGGGTTGAAGATCAAGTCATCATTCAACCTCCTTTGAGACAAGAAGACAAGGGAAAAGCTCCCCAACTTGCTTCAGGGTCACAAGCCCAGCAACAACCTCGCCAGCGTCAATGGGGTAATCAGCGTAAGCAAAATACACCTGGAAGACATTTCTCTGAGACTGATATACCATCATCTCTAATACTGAAACGCTTGTTGGAGGTCAATCTGATTCCTTTAAAGGATCCTCTCCGGAATCCCAATACCTCTGCTCCTGGCTATCACCCCGACGCATTTTGTGTATACCACTCCTATAGTCCAGGACATGACACCAACGACTGTTGGGCTTTGAAAAACAAGATCCAAGACTTGATTGACAGAAGAGTGCTGGAATTTATGCCGGATGGCGAGATGAAAATCTTTTGCTGAGGGTTCTCCACCTAAAATGACTAGTTCGAACTAAGAGACTTTTGCTCATTAGAATTTTCAAGCTGTAATTTTCTTTTGATTGTTCGAACATTTATTCATGTCAAACTTTATTACTTTACTAATGCATTGTATATGTCTGTTTTGAATTAATCCATTCGTATTTCACTATATTCAAATTGCTTTCGTTTTTTGTGATGATCAACTCTCGATTAAAAAAAATTTAGGCCTTTAGAGGGAGGATGACGAAAATGATATCAAAATCTCTACAGTATACTTTTGAATAGACCCCGCTGACGAGGTACATGCATTGTTTCAAATCCTAAACAGTGGAGTTATAAGGAAGATAATCCCTAGTCAACCCCTTTGAGCCAAAGAAGTTGGAGTTTTTATTTTCACAAATTAAAACCTTTAATTATAACCTGGGGCAGGGTAGTTTTCTCAGTTGATCCAGGTGCACAATGAATGGCATCAAAGAAGTCCTTCCGAAACAAAAGACGGTGTTGGTTCTGTATAATTGTAAGGACAGACAATCATTATCTCTCAAAATAAAAGCTCATTAAGTCAAAACCTGTGAAGGAGACTTACAAAACTGGGGCATCCCGCTAACTGTAATCACAAGAGAAAAAGTTCAGGCAAAAGACAGGGATAATAAAATCAAAAAGAAAGAGATCCTACAAACTCTCAACAAAATGACTGCCTGTTCAAAATAAATTATCAGTATCCGAACCGTCACTGGTATATCAGAGCAAAGACTCAAACAAGATCTAATGCACGATTAGCTGATTTTAGGATCGAAGAACATCACGAAGAATGGGTGGGTACAAATAAAATTTGAGCCTTTATCCTTTGTTTCTTAAACCATGAACCATGCCACGTTATAACCCTTAAAAGTCTTAGCTGAAGCATGGGTTAGTTCGAAAGTATACTGTTACAAAAGGTATCCTGACTCCTGTAGGGCTCGCTGTAAAATCCTAAGTTGACATCACATTTTACAAAAATTCGCTTGTTTTATTGAAAACTACATTTTCAAAAACTTCAAGACAGACATTAGCTTTGCATTCTTAAAATAACATTGTTTGCATATGACTATTTGTTCAAACAGCAGAGAAATTCGCACGACGAATATCTAGTGAACAAAAAAAAAACTTCTCAATAAAAGGGTCACCTAAAGTAGAAAAAGCACTTCCAATCAAGGGGCACGGCATGATCATTGTCCATCATCTGGGGCAGTTAAGTCAAGATTCAAGGAATCTCTCAAAAATGCCAAATAGCCAGGGGCAAGTCTCCATCTGAATCAATTGAAGGATTGGACATGAATTCCAGCAACGAATCTTGCATGATCATACGAAGATCTTCTAGTAGTACGACAACAAAACACTACCGACAGTGACACCTCCCTACATCCTGAGAGCATGGACATAGTCAAAAAGTACTACGCATAATCAAAGACCCGCTAGGTTGACTGGCCTAGGCAAAAATAAGGGCTTCCCGGCGAACCAAAAGGGTTCGGGCAAAAAAAAATTTAGGGATAAAAATGGAAAAAATATGTACACCCGGCAAGTCGAAAACCTGAAAAGGCGGCTTGGGCAAAAAAGGGTATCCCGATGGACTGAAAACTCGAAAGGGCGGTCCAGGCAAAAATTAGGGATCAAAGCGTAGGACTATGTCCCGTCACCTCGTCACTTGCCTACCAGAAGAAGACTTGTCATTTCAATCGAAAGATACCAAGCACCTCATAGGTTGGGATAATACTCGATCCACAAGGCCTCCGCAGGCACCTTCTCCCGCAGAAACAAGGGCAATAAGAATTGTCCGAACTGTATAGTTACTTTGTCCACCAGGTACAAGGTAAATTCATTTGAAGAATATGACCAAAGTACTTTCACTCTCCGCAGAGTAAGACAGTAATGGTAGCTCCCCCAGCTGAGCCTTGCAACTATGAACAAATCAGCAATACTCTCCCCAAGCAGAGTTAATATACCATCAGCCCTAAAAAGGCTGGGTATCCCCAGAAGATCTTAATATTCCCTAGCGGAGTATAAAGATTTTCCCCAGCAAGCATAAGAGTATCCCCGACAGTCTTAATATTCCTCAACGGAGCATAAGAATGTTCCCCGGCAGAATACAAGATACCCCCAGTGGAGCCATTTCCCCAACGCAGTCTAAAAAAGCTTCCCCAACGGAGTTGAAGCATCATCCCCAGTAAACTCTGGAAGTTTATCCCCGACGGAGTACAAAATAAATCTACCCAGCCAAATTCAGAGGGTTATCCCCACAAGAGTCTAACAAGGTTATCCCTAGCAAGCCACAACTGAAAGATCATCCCCAACGAAGTTCTTTCTTTCCCCAAACAGGAGTTCAATCCTCAACAGATTCAATATCACCAGCAATGGTAATCCATTCCCATCGAAGTTTATCAGCGGAATCCCCAGCAGAGTTTATCGTTAAAATCCTCAGCAGAACATCTCTCCCCCACAGAGTAATTCCCCTCGGAGTAATCTCTTCATCAGTTTATTCCCCAACGGAGTTCTTTTCTCCTGCAGGTTTATTCTTACAATCATCTTCGTTCATTATCCCCAACGGAAACGAAGAACTCAACTCTATTCAGCAGCAGCTGCGGGATTTATTTTCCCCATCTAAAACATTATATTCGCATACATCATGATATATGCATATACGCATCATACGAATACAATCTCATTTATTTTGAGAACATCATTGCCTGATCCATATCATGCATTGCATATGACTGACCTTTACCTTTCAGGAAAGATACAGTTAAAGTTCTCAGTTACGTCGAAGACCTGACCGGTTCTTAAATCTCAATTGAATTATCCTCGGTTGAATTTTAGATAAGGTTCTCAAATCTCGACAGATTCCCTACGTCAAAGTGTGGACGAGTGCTATAACCTCAACGGTATACTACGTTGAATACTAGTCAGTTCCTAGATCTTGATGTTTTCCTCTGTCAAAGTGTGGACGAGTTCTGTAATTTCAACGGTATACTACGTTGAAGACCAGACAGTTCCTAGATCTTGATGAAGATGTTTCCCTACGTCATAGTATGGACGAGTGCTATAACCTCAACGGTATACTATGTTGAATACTAGTCAGTTTCTAGATCTTGATGTTTTCCTCCGTCAAAGTATGGACGAGTTCTATAGTTTCAACGGTATACTACGTTGAAGACCAGGAAGTTCCTAGATCTTGATGAAGATGTTTCCCTACGTCATACTGTGGACGAGTGCTATAACCTCAATGGTATACTACGTTGAGCACTAGTCAGTTCCTAGATCTTGATGTTTTCCTTCGTCAAAGTGTGGACGAGTTCTGTAGTTTCAACGGTATACTACGTTGAAGACCAGGCAGTTCCTAGATCTTGATGAAGATGTTTCCCAACGTCATAGTGTGGACGAGTGCTATAACATCAATGGTATACTACGTTGAGCACTAGTCAGTTCCTAGATCTTGATGTTTTCCTCCATCAAAGTGTGGATGAGTTCTCTAATTTCAACGGTATACTACGTTGAAGACGAGACAGTTCCTAGATCTTGATGAAGATGTTTCCCTACGTCATAGTATGGACGAGTGCTATAACCTCAATGGTATACTACGTTGAGCACTAGTCAGTTCCTAGATCTTGATGTTTTCCTCCGTCAAAGTGTGGACGAGTTCTGTAGTTTCAACGGTATACTACGTTGAAGACCAGGAAGTTCCTAGATCTTGATGAAGATGTTTCCCTACGTCATAGTGTGGACGAGTGCTATAACCTCAACGGTATACTACATTGAGCACTAGTAAGTTCCTAGATCTTGATGTTTTCCTCCGTCAAAGTGTGGACGAGTTCTCTAATTTCAACGGTATACTATGTTGAAGACCAGACAATTCCTAGATCTTGATGAAGATGTTTCCGTACGTCATAGTGTGGACGAGTGCTATAACCTCAACGGTATACTACGTTGAACACTAATCAGTTCCTATATCTTGATGTTTTCCTCTGTCAAAGTGTGGACGAGTTCTCTAATTTCAACGGTATACTACGTTGAAGACCAGACAGATCCTAGATCTTGATGAAGATGTTTCCCTACATGATAGTGTGGACGAGTGCTATAACCTCAACGGTATACTACGTTGAACACTAGTCAGTTCCTAGATCTTGATGTTTTCCTCCGTCAAAGTGTGGACGAGTTCTCTAATTTCAACGGTATACTACGTTGAAGACCAGACAATTCCTAGATCTAGATGAAGATGTTTCCCTACGTCATAGTATGGACGAGTGCTATAACCTCAACGGTATACTACGTTGAATACTAGTCAGTTCCTAGATCTTGATGTTTTCCTCCGTCAAATTGTGGACGAGTTCTCTAATTTCAACGGTATACTACGTTGAAGACCAGACAGTTCCTAGATCTTGATCAAGATGTTTCCCTATGTCATAGTGTGGACGAGTGCTATAACCTCAATGGTATACTACGTTGAACACTAGTCAGTTCCTAGATCTTGATGTTTTCCTCCGTCAAAGTGTGGACGAGTTCTCTAATTTCAAAAGTATACTACGTTGAAGACCAGACAGTTCCTAGATCTTGATGAAGATGTTTCCCTATGCCATAGTGTGGACGAGTGCTATAACCTCAATGGTATACTACATTGAATACTAGTCAGCTCCTAGATCATGATGTTTTCCTCCGTCATAGTGTGGACGAGTTCTCTAATTTCAACGGTATACTACGTTGAAGACCAGACAGTTCCTAGATCTTGATGTAGATGTTTCCCTACGTCATAGTGTGGACGAGTGCTATAACCTCAACAATATACTACGTTGAATACTAGTCAGTTCCTAGATCTTGATGTTTTCCTCCGTCATAGTGTGGACGAGTTCTCTAATTTCAACGGTATACTACGTTGAAGACCAGACAGTTCCTAGATCTTGATGAAGATGTTTCCCTACGTCATAGTATGGACGAGTGCTATAACCTCAATGGTATACTACATTGAGCACTAGTCAATTCCTAGATCTTGATGTTTTCCTCCGTCATAGTGTGGACGAGTTCTCTAATTTCAACGGTATACTACGTTGAAGACCAGACAGTTCCTTGATCTTGATGAAGATGTTTCCCTACATCATAGTTTGGACGAGTGCTATAACCTCAACGGTATACTACGTTGAACACTAGTCAGTTCCTAGATCTTGATATTTTCCTCCGTCATAGTGTGGACGAGTTCTCTAATTTCAACGGTATACTACGTTGAAGACCAGACAGTTCCTAGATCTTGATAAAGATGTTTCCCCCCAATTGAATTATGGACAGGTTCTTAAGACTCAGCCGAGGCATTCTCTCAGTTGAAGTACAAGCAAGTTCCTAAATCTCAACAAAAGTTAGGCTTCCCCAGCGAAATCTTCTACAACAACAGGTATGCAAGTTCTCGCTAAGGAATCTCTTATGCGATCGACACTACTGCAGATGGAGTTTGTAAGCCCATCCTCCTACCAACAATCTCCAAATGGCATCTGTAAGCCCATTCCCGACATCAAAATGCTGATACTACACCATGCGAGTGCAAATTTCTGGGCACTCTAGTGTTCAATTAGCTTCCACCTTCGGATCACGAAAGGCTCGAAAGCCAATCTATATCCTCAGGTTTAAGAAAATTGAACAGGGGCAACTGTTGTACCCCAAAATTTTCCCTCCCATATTTCTCAAGACAATACAAGAATAATCTCCAAGTGGCTCAAATTGCTCAAGAGTTGGACAGTCAAATCATCTCCTAAGACAGTCAATCTCAAATTAGGGTTTTGTGTTGCTTCAAGGTCCTTGCATCCAAATGACCTCAAGTACTCCCCAATGTCCTAATATGTTCTCAAGTTCATCCATGTCAAATTTCAAGCCTTGCAGAGGAAGTTTGGTCAGTCAATTGCTCAAGAGGCCTAAAAATCGACTGTGCTAGGGCAAAAGTCAACTCTGACCTAAAAATATCAAACTTCAAGATTTTTTGTCAACATTCTCATTTTGAAGGATAATTCGTCATTTGATCAAGGGTTGACCATGATTCATCAAGGATTGCTCAAGATTCATCAAGATTCAAAAGTTGCTAAATTAGGGTTTTGTAGGAAAAGTCAACTCAACTTTGACCAAGCATAACTTTCTCATACTTTATGATAAATGACCCATCCAAAGCTCATTTTGAAGAGTATGCAATTTCCTACAATCCATATTCACACTCCAAGATCAATAAATGCACTCACAAAAAGTTACAAATTTGGACATTATAGGTCATTTATTGTAAATCACCAAAAAACACCTTTTTTTCCAAAGCTTATAACTTGAGCATGGAATATAAAATTGAGATGAGACCAAAAGGGTTGGTTAGAGGACATCTCAAGGTTTCTAAAAGGTCCAAGAACACCTTAAAAAGTTAAAAATTGAAGAAGTTATGCATTGTTAAAGTTGGGCATTTTTCCAAAATTTCCAAAAGTCAACTATCCCCAAAACTTCAAATTTTGTCAAATGGGCCCACTTTTTTCCACTTGATTTGATCTTGTCACACCACACACGTGTCCTATCTTCAATTTCATGACCAATTATTAATTTTTCTATTTTATTTGATTTTTATTGATTTAATTCATTTTTAATCAATTTAAATCAAAATAAAATCTCAATATTAATAACTTGTGATCTTTTTGATTGATACAACTTTCAATTAACATCATGAACATAATCAAATTCGTGCCAAGCCATATCATGCACAAAATCTTGGATTTGGAAAGAATTTGAAGGCCTTTAATGGAGGAATCATATCATATCCAAAGTCATCAATTCACAAGGATTCAAGGCCCAATTTTTAACCTAATTGCTTCTAATATACTCACACAAGCTAGAGACACAAAAAACACGACCAGAAAGCTGCCCAAGTCACAAAAGCCAAACTTGAAAAAAAGCTTGAAAAGCTTGAATCTGAAATCGATATTGGAGGCCAATTCAATCCTAAATCTCAACGTGGTTCAATTTCCAGGAGTCCACTGAAGCTATTGGAATCAAAACCAAGCCTTGAAACGTCACCAAACTCACTGTAAGTCGTCCTGAACATAGCCATGTACACGAAAACATAATCCCTTATTCTTGTATCTTTTTGCCAAAATCTTGACACTATCATGTTTATCGTTCCATTTAGAACGTTTCTACATTATTTGATTTTGTTTTGGTAGCCTGTACAGCCATGCCCGAAGCTAGGGTTTTGGTTCTTGTTTTTTAGGCGTTTTGATTTCATGAAAAATTAGGGCAAACCATGGACATGGTTGTGTTCAGGGAGGAGAGACGAGCATGGTGATGGTATCCGTTTGCGTTTATATGACCCACAGTCCATTTTAGGAGCAAGCCACGAATCTTGCTGCAGATAAAAATCCGCAGGTAAGATAACCAGAATTCTAAGGACAGGGATGAAGACGTGTCCCCATCCCATACGTCCATTTAAATTATTCGCGTTTTTTTTATTTTTTTTATTTTCAGCATATTAATTGAGTTTCCAATATAATGTCCATTGCGTATTCCACTAACAACAAAGTAGCGATGGCGTGGTGGTAAGTGTGTTGTTCAGTGACTCATGGGACCTGGGTTCGAATCCCAGGTCCCCTATATTGCCTATTATTATTTTTCTTCAGCAGATCCAACGCGCTTCAGTCATTATGGTACACCATGCATCATCACTGGATCACTTGCCAGATGGCCTCCAGGCCAAATCTAAAGGCTAAGGTTGAGTGTCCGTCATGGTCTCAAGTCAAAGGCGTGCATGGAATTGAGAAAAGTCAAAGCAGGCTGGCAGTAAATGGGCTTGGAATTGCTAGTCTCACATTCAGAATCAGGCCCACCCCCCCTGGGTTATTTCTTTTCTCTTTTATATTTCTTTTTATTTAATTGTTTTATTAATTATTTTTATTACCATTAACCAAATAATTTATTTCCCTCATCAAATCAAAATCACAAAAATATGTTTTATTTTATTAAATTAATTTATCACTTTTATTTTTGTAAATAAATAATAATTTAATTGATTTAGTCTTAAATACGGTTAACTTTTAATATTTTTGCAATATTTAAAATCAATTTAGAATATTAGGTTTTACTAACTTTTAATCAATTTATTTTATTTCCTTAAATATAAAAAATCCAAAAAAATATTTTCATTAATCAATTAATTTAATTATTAACTTAGATCTAATTTCCATTTAAATTTAAAAATGACAAAAAAAACATGCTTTCTTTCAAAAAGGGTCAAAACCCTAAAAATGCGCCGATTTAATTTTCTCGCACGCGATACATATTTCCAATATTGTAATTGCTTCCGGTATGTAATAGCTTTTAATTAGGACTTTAATTATTTATCGCTTTATTTTACTTTCCGCAATTTAAATTAAAGGGTTGCTTTTGGCGATGTAAATACCCGACGCCTTGTAATAGTTTAGATTTAATTCCCGCAATTTAATTTTCGCAACTATAAATTGTTAGATGTTTGATAATAGGGAATGCATGACAAGATCTAATGTATAAACTTAAAATCAACATAGCTCACCCATGACATGTACAAAGATAATATAATCTAACTAACACACCCACACATGCGCACTCTTAGGGTACACCTCACTTGGTTGCCTTCGAACGTAGTCATTGAGTATATGAAGTTTTAGAGGTCGCCCTCTTGTCCAAAGATCATAGTTGCCTCGAAACGGTTGCCTCAGATAAAATGATCTAAGACATTAGGGTTACCGCTAAGGCGTCCTAACATTGCTTTAGTGACCACACGTCCCTTAATCGAATTGACCCGAAAACTCCAACGACGGTGCTACCTACTCCTCAATAGTGGGATAGCATTGTCTAAAGGACATTAGCACAGTTTAATTCCCTTTTAGAGTAGGTAGATGGTTCTTAAGTACTTTCTCCTTTTAAAACAAAACAAAACTTTTCGCACTTACACTCTCTTCAAAACAAAAACTCTTTCAAACCCACAAACACAAAGAAAAGAAAATTTTGAAAACACAATGAGCAAGTACCTAAGAGCCCGTGGATAACCACAGATAGAAAGGGTGCTAACACCTTCCCTTTCTATAATCTACCTCCTGAACCCGAGAAACATCTCGAAAAAGGAATTTTTCTGTGCTTTTTTCCTTTCCTTGTTGGATAAAATAAAAGACGGTGGCGACTCTTGCTTACCGCGACATTTTGCAAAAACAAACGCAAAACGCAAACCAGCATTCCAAAAACAGACAGTTCTCTTCCCACCGATCACAGAACTGGCAACTCTGTTGGGGAGATATTAATAAGTGGGGTGTACCTTAGGATTAGATCATTGTGTTTTCAATTGTATGCTTTGTATGATTTACATTTGTGGGCTTGTATCGGAGTTTCTATAGATCCTAACCCGGATCTGGGGATACCCTTTAGGTAAGTAGCAATAAATTGTGAGGGAACTGTCCGGCGTAGACCGACACAGTTGAAGCAGTAGCTAAGTTGGTGTGGCACTTTAGTCTGTACCGATATCCCTTATGTTGGAACGAGGAGAATATGGGTCTTCTAAGGGGTCATTAAGCACCAACTGACCTTAGAACCTTAAATTGACCAACTTGGCCATAGAACAGTAGCAGTATGCTGCACTCATTGAGACTAAACTCTCGCGATGATTCCGGCTGCAAGAAAAGGTTGCTAAACTGGAATTATGACCGATTGAGGGTAGTCAGTGATATTGAGATCCTCTAGAACCCGATTAATATTTTTAGGATAGGTTTAAACCAACTAAACTGAAAGAGGGTAATGCCTAAACTCCATGCCAGCCTAAACTTAAGGCTATATGTGTGACTTGTGTGCCTTCAAACTTGAACTACTTGCACATTTTTGTTATCTGACAACATGAGTTCCTTGCAGGTTTTGTTTACAGTCCTTATCCAATAATTTGGATTTATTGCAGGGTTTACTTACATCACCTCACACTTTTGCTTAAACGCATAACATACACATCATAACATCATGCCTTAACACTTCCTTAACCATATCAAGGATATCAAGGGTCTGTGATACAGGTTATGGTAAATCAAAGGTCTAGCAAGGGGCAAAGGGATTTATTTTCCTCTAGCCAAGGTTGTCTAGAAATCAAAACACGATAATTTGAGTCAGGGGCTATGACCCACTCGATATGGTGAGCTTGACTCTTGAAGAAGGACTCTTAACAACATGAAGTTTCTTCAATCAAAGCTGCAAAATTTAAATTCTAACAAGTTTCTTATTTACCCCGAGAGATTCTTGAAAACATGCATCCACATAACATGTATCCACATCATGACAGGTTTTCCCTTTCAGGTTTCCTTATTCTCCTACTGTTTATTTCAGTAGAGATGGCCCTAGAGAGAACTGTCGAAGATATTCAGGCTCAAAATGCTCAACTTCAAGAAATGTTCTTGAACCTATCCCAGGGGCAGGAAGAAATAAAAGCTCTCCTCACAAGGGGCTTAGTCCTAGGGAATCCAGGCGGCATCAGGATTGATCAGTTGGAAGGGCTACAAATTGAGTTGGCAACAATGAAGATCCATATGATGGGACAGCTGGTGGGCCACATGGCTCTCATTCAAGACCTGACTCAAAGACAAGAAGAGCTCAGGGTCCTCGTCAACAAACTACTTCAAAATAACCAAGTGGGGCAAACAACTAGGGTTGAAGATCAAGTCATCATTCAACCTCCTTTGAGACAAGAAGACAAGGGAAAAGCTCCCCAGCTTGCTTCAGGGTCACAAGCCCAACAACAACCTCGCCAGCGTCAACGGGGTAATCAGCGTAAGCAAAATACATCTGGAAGACATTTCTCTGAGACTGGTATACCATCATCTCTAATACTTAAACGCTTGTTGGAGGTCAATATGATTCCTTTAAAGGATCCTCTCCGGAATCCCAATACCTCTGCTCCTGGCTATCACCCCGATGCATTTTGTGTATACCACTCCTATAGTCCTGGACATGACACCGACGACTGTTGGGCTTTGAAAAACAAGATCCAAGACTTGATTGACAGAAGAGTGCTGGAATTCATGCCGGATGGCGAGATGAAAATCTTCCGCTGAGGGTTCTGCACCTAAAATGACTAGTTCGAACTAAGAGACTTTTGCTCATTAGAATTTTCAAGCTGTAATTTTCTTTTGATTGTTCGAACATTTATTCATGTCAAACTTTATTACTTTACCAATCCATTGCATATGTCTGTTTTGAATTAATCCATTCATATTTCACTATATTCAAATTGCTTTCATTTTTTGTGATGATCAACTCTCGATTAAAAAAAAGATTTTAGGCCTTTAGAGGGAGGATGACAAAAATGATATCAAAATCTCTACAGTATGCTTTTGAACACACCCCATTGACGAGGTACATGCATTGTTTCAAATCCTAAACAGTGGAGTTATAAGGAAGATAATCCCTAGTCAACCCCTTTGAGCCAAAGAAGTTGGAGTTTTTCTTTTCACAAATTAAAACCTTTAATTATGACCTGGGGCAGGGTAGTTTTCTCAGTTGATCCAGGTGCACAATGAATGGCATCAAAGAAGTCCTTCCGAAACAAAAGACGGTGTTGGTTCCGTATAATCGTAAGGACAGTCAGTCATTATCTCTCAAAATAAAATCTCATTAAGTCAAAACCTATGAAGGAGACTTACAAAACTGGGGCATCCCGCTAACTGTAATCACAAGAGAAATAGTTCAGGCAAAAGACAGGGATAATAAAATAAAAAAGAAAGAGATCCTACAAACTCTCAACAAAATGACTGCCTGTTCAAAATAAATTGTCAGTATCTGAACCGTCATTGGTATATCAGAGCAAAGAATCAAACAAGATCTAATGCACGATTAGCTGAGTTTAGGATCGAAGAACATCACGAAGAATGGGTGGGTACAAATAAAATTTGAGCCTTTATCCTTTGTTTCTTAAACCATGAACCATGCCACGTTATAACCCTTAAAATTTCCTAGCTGAAGCATGGGTTAGTTCGAAAGCATACTGTTACAAAAGGTATCCTGACTCCTGTAGGGCTCGCTGTAAAATCCTGAGTTGACATCACATTTTACAAAAATTCACTTGTTTTATTGAAAACTGCATTTTCAAAAACTTCAAGACAGACATAAGCTTTGCATTCTTAAAATAACATTGTTTGCATATGACTATTTGTTCAAACAACAGATAAATTTGCACGACGAATATCTAGTGAACAAAAAAAAACCTTCTCAATAATAGGGTCACCTCAAGTAGAAAAAGCACTTCCAATCAAGGGGCACGGCATGATCATTGTCCATCATCTGGGGCAGTTAAGTCAAGATTCAAGGAATCTCTCAAAAATGCCAAATAGCCAGGGGCAAGTCTCCATCTGAATCAATTGGAGGATTGGACATGAATTCCAGCAACGAATCTTGCATGATCAAACAAAGATCTTCTGGTAGTACGACAACACAACACTACCGACAGTGACACCTCCCTACATCCTAAGAGCGTGGACATAGTCAAAAAGTACTACGCATAATCAAAGACCCGCTAGGTTGACTGGCCTAGGCAAAAATAAGGGCTTCCCGGCGAACCAAAAGGGTTCGGGCAAAAAAAAATTAGGGATAAAAATGGAAAAAAATTGTACACCCGGCAAGTCGAAAACCTGAAAAGGCGGCTTGGGCAAAAAAGGGTATCCCGATGGACTGAAAACCCGAAAGGGCGGTCCAGGCAAAAATTAGGGATCAAAGCGTACGACTATGTCCCGTCACCTTGTCACTTGCCTACCTGAAGAAGACTTGTCATTTCAATCGAAAGATACCAAGCACCTCATAGGTTGGGATAATACTCGATCCACAAGGCCTCCGCAGGCACCTTCTCCCGCAGAAACAGGGGCAATAAGAATTGTCCGAACTGTATAGTTACTTTGTCCACTAGGTACAAGGTAAATTCATTTGAAGAATATGACCAAAGTACTTTCACTCTCCGCAGAGTAAGACAGTAACGATAGCTCCACCAGCTGAGCCTTGCAACTATGAACAAATCAGCAATACTCTCCCCAAGCAGAGTTAATCTACCATCAACCCTAAAAAGGCTGGGTATCCCCAGAAGATCTTAATATTCCCCAGCAGAGTATAAAGATATTCCCCAGCAAGCATAAGAGTATCCCCGATAGTCTTAATATTCCTCAACAGAGTATAAGAATGTTCTCCGGCAGAATGCAAGATACCCCCAGTGGAGCCATTTCCCCAACGCAGTCTAAAAAAGCTTCCCCAACGGAGTTGAAGCATAATCCTCAGTAAACTCTGGAAGTTTATCCTCGGCGGAGTACAAAATAAATCTCCCAAGGCAAATTCAGAGGGTTATCCCCACAAGAGTCTAACAAGGTTATCCCTAGCAAGTCGCAACTGAAAGATCATCCCCAGCGAAGTTCTTTCTTTCCCCAAACAGGAGTTCAATCCTCAATAGATTCAATATCACCAGCAACGGTAATCCATTCCCAGCGGAGTTTATCAGCGAAATCCCCAGCAGAGTTTATCGTTAAAATCCTCAGCAGAACATCTCTCCCCCACAGAGTAATTCCCCTCGGAGTAATCTCTTCATCAGTTTATTCCCCAACGGAGTTCTTTTCTCCTGCAGGTTTATTCTCACAATCATCTTTGTTCATCATCCCCAGCGGAAACGAAGAACTCAACTTTATTCTCCAACAGCTCCGAGATTTATTTTCCCCAGCTAAAACATTATATTCCCATACATCATGATACATGCATATACGCATCATACGAATACAATCTCATTTATTTTGAGAACATCATTGCCTGATCCATATCATGCATTGCATATGACTGACCTTTACCTTTCAGGAAAGATACAGTTAAAGTTCTCAGTTACGTCGAAGACCTGACCGGTTCTTAAATCTCAATTGAATTATCCTCGGTTGAATTTCAGATAAGGTTCTCAAATCTCGACAGTTTCCCTACGTCAAAGTGTGGACGAGTGCTATAACCTCAACGGTATACTACGTTGAATACTAGTCAGTTCCTAGATCTTGATGTTTTCCTCTGTCAAAGTGTGGACGAGTTCTGTAATTTCAATGGTATACTACGTTGAAGACCAGACAGTTCCTAGATCTTGATGAAGATGTTTCCCTACGTCATAGTGTGGACGAGTGCTATAACCTCAACGGTATACTATGTTGAATACTAGTTAGTTCCTAGATCTTGATGTTTTCCTTTGTCAAAGTGTGGACGAGTTCTGTAGTTTCAACGGTATACTACGTTGAAGACCAGGCAGTTCCTAGATCTTGATGAAGATGTTTCCCTATGTCATAGTGTGGACGAGTGCTATAACCTTAAAGGTATACTACGTTGAGCATTAGTCAGTTCCTAGATCTTGATGTTTTCCTTCATCAAAGTGTGGACGAGTTCAGTAGTTTCAATGGTATACTACGTTGAAGACCAGACAGTTCCTAGATCTTGATGAAGATGTTTCCCTACGTCATAGTGTGGACGAGTGCTATAACCTCAACGGTATACTACGTTGAGCACTAGTAAGTTCCTAGATCTTGATGTTTTCCTCCATCAAAGTGTGGACGAGTTCTCTAATTTCAACGGTATACTACGTTGAAAACCAAACAGTTCCTAGATCTTGATGAAGATGTTTCCCTACGTCATAGTATGGACGAGTGTGTTGTACCCCAAAATTTTCTCTCTCATTCTCCAAGGCCTTTCTCACAAGGATTCGCAAGGTTCAAGCTTGCACAAGTACTTTGGAATTTTCCAGTACCAAAATTAAAAGGAAACTGTCAAAAAGGGAGAAAACAGATAAAAATATTATTTTGACAAAAATTGGAGAAACACAAGTGTTCTTTGTTTCAGCTCTTTCGATTGGCCTTTTGGCCTCTTTCGACACAAGCTTTGCTTGCATCCTTCGATTGGGCATGGGCCTCTGACACAGTTTAGTTTGGATTCACAAGGAAAAGAGCCTCTTGTAATCTATTTCATTTCCAAGGCAAAAGGCTCTCTTTTAACATCCTTCGATTTGCACCTTTTGCTCCCTATTTGTCTCTTTTGAATATGAACATTTTGTCTTTCGTTTGACCACATGTACCCCCTGGCGTGCAAGCTTTCGATTAGACATGAGCCACCTTCACACAAAGGCTTCGATTGAAGTTTTGGTTCCCTTCGAATCACCATCTCTCAAACCCAACTCTAAATCCTTCGACGCGGTTTTCTTTAGTACATTTCTAGAACTCTTCGACACAAGTGGGAAATAGGATCTTGAAAGGACAACTGATCAAATCTGTGTACTCTACTACGTGATCTTACTTTACAAGACTTAATGCTTGTATCTCACTCCATAATTAATTGCTTACATTTTGGATTAAGCTATTGTCCAGGTGATTAAGCCTTTGACCAGAAGTTTTTCACATGAAAGTGAACTTGTTAAGTACAAATCCTGTGCCAAAGCCCATGCTTTGCTAAAATCATGCTTGTACTTCACCATAAGTCAGGGAAGTCAGTCCCTTTTAACCAACAACTTCAGTACTTCACCTTGGGACCTTGGAAATTCTGACATGACTTAATATTCACGTTTCAGCCAAGCCACATCTTTGTTTTAACTCCCAAACCTTTTCTCTATAAATAGAGGAACCATTGATAAAGAAATGGTCCAGATTTTTGCTAAGAGAGAAAAATCATAAAAAATCCTCAAGCACTAAAACTCTCCCATATTCTCAAACTCTCCAACGTTCTCAAACCTTCAAAACTCTAAGATTTTTTTCCATAAAAAGTCTCAGTGGTATACCTTTCGATTTACTTCCCCTAGATTGAAGCAACCTTCGATTCACGTATCACTATCATATACTCTCTTCGATTCAGTGACTGCCCAAACAAAACATTAACATAACTAGCTTTAGGAAGATCCCAGTGAGGCTCCCTCCACCATAAAAAAAGGTCACCTACAGCTCTTTCAATTAAACACATCAAGAGGTAAGTTCTCTCTAAACTTAGATCTCTTTCATTTAAACATCATATACACATGTCAATAAAGAAAATGTAGATATTTCTAGACATTGTTTTAGCATTAGATTCTGACTGCTCTTATGCTGAAAACTCAACCTTAATTGGTTATAATTTAGACTTTGAGACCCATTGGTTTTTTGTGCTAACCCCTGGACTGTAGTTATATTTGAATGTTGCATTTAAGAACTTGAGACAAGTTTGTTATACCCTTCGATTGGCTAGCTGCACAAGCCTTTCGAATCACAATTTGAGGACCTAACATGCTTACAAGGAGTCAGCAAGGAGCCTGTGGAAAAGCCAGAACCTTTTTGTTTCCAGACCTCAGACGAAATCCATAACCTTTCCGTTTCCATGCCTCAAACAAAAGATGACTCCACTGACTCCAACCCCCAGTCGAAGGAGGCAGAAAGATTGCATATTATACTGGTTCCAGACCCAGTCGAAAGGCACAACATGCTATCCCACTGGTCCCAATCGAAAGGCACAACAGGATGACCGTGAGGCCTCAGTCGAAAGTCATGCCTTCACCTTTTTCAGGCCAAATCGAAGAGAGCCAGAAAGTGCAGAATCGAAGGGTTTTCTACCTCAATCGAAAGTCCCTCATTTTTCTTGCTTTTATTTTATTTTTGCCTTTATATTCTCGTGTAATTCAATATGGTTGTAATAGTGTAGGATTTTATCTTTCTGCGCTTTATTACTTTTATATGCTTGCTAGTAAATAGGATATGTATGGCAAGATAAAATTAACAAGTAGACAATCACTAATTCAAGATAAAATCATGCACACTTGCACACAAACACCCCTTAGGGTATCTCCACTTGGTTGCCTAAACAAATGGGCCATGTTATGCATGTCAAGTAATTTGGCAAAACAAGAACAATCAAAATGATCATAGTCCCTCGATGACGCTATCGGAGTTGACTAAACAAAATGATCAAGTCCCTTAAGGAAAAATTGCCAAAGATACTTGAAGTTATTGCTATCATGGTCTATACTATGACCCGCGCCTGTCCCGTTTAACATCCTAACGCAAAGTTGTTCACCAAACACAATGGTGAAGCAACACTGTTAAAAGGGTTAAAAACATAAGAAAGATCTTTGAGTAAAATAGGGTAGACAACTCTTAGTTACTTGATCAAAAGCTTGCAAAACATCCTTGCTACTTTCAAACACACATCTCAAAACAATTTCAAAACAACTTTCAAAACATTGAATTATCTTTTCAAAAAGACACACACCTTTGTATATATTCAAACAAGAATCATTACAAAGGTTGCCTAGACAAGGCATCTTTTTCAAAACATTTTCAAAACCACACACACAAAGCACCATTTCAAAGAATTGAAAAGCAAAGGCAAGTGATCTAAAACAAGTAACTAAGAGCCCATGGATAACCATGGATGAAAAGGGTGCTAGCACCTTCCCTTTTCATAATCTACCCCCGAACCCACGAAAACATCTCAAAGGTCTTTCCTGTGCTTTTTGACCTTTCCTTAGGATAAAATAAAAAGTCGGTGGCAACTCTTGCTAAACCGAACAAGTGCGAAAACAAATGCAAAAATCCAAGTCAGTTCTCCCACCGTATCACAGAACTGGCGACTCTGCTGAGGATATCTTCTAAAAGTGGGGTTACCTTAGGGTTTTAGATCACCTTTACTTGCTTACCTTGATTGCTTTGTTTGCTTTACTTTTTGGGTTCCTTGTTTGGGTTTGTTTAAATCCTACACCCGGATTTGGGGGCACCTTTTAGGTAAGTAGCAATAAACTGTGAGGGAACTGTACGGGGTATACCGACATGGTTGAAACAGTGGCTACATTGATGTGGAACTTTGGTTGGTACCAGTAACCCTTGAGTTGAATCAAGGAGAGTACGGGGCCGTCGCGTGGTGTCGTGAAGCATCAATTGACCTTAGAACCTTACTTGACCATCTTGGCCTTTTTAGGGGTAGTGAGATGACCGACTTTTGTGCAGTCTGAAGTTGGTAGATACTCGATACTACACTCATTGAGGATTGTTTTCTTGGGATATTTTGTTCGCCAGTTAAGTGGCTAAACCAAAACAATGAACATAGAAAATAATCCAGTGATATTGAGCTCCTTAGAACCCGGTTTCTATTTTAGGACATGTTTGAGCCAACTAACTTCAAGAGGGTACTTACCTACAAACCCCGTGCAAGCCTAAACCTAAGGACTTGTCTGCTTTGTGTGGATATGATTACCTGTATATACACTTGCTTACTTTTGCATACATAACATCATAACATCATACTATAGCATTTTTTACCATAACCATTTCAAGGATCTCGAGGGTCTTTTGATGCAGGGTCACGTTTGAACCAGACGTCTACCAAAGGGTAAGAGGTTTCATTTTCATCTAAACAAACACCGTCAAAGATCAAGTGCAACAACTTGAATCGGGGGCTATAACCCACTCGACATGGTGAGCTTGATTCTCGTGGAAAGACATCCACCATTACAAAGTTCTCCAATCAAAGATGTTGATCAAAGTTCAACCTCTAACATTTTCTTATGTTTACCCCGCGAGATTCTTGAAAACATGCATCCACATATCATGCATTATATCATAACAGGTTTTCCTTTTCAGGTTTCCTTATTCTCCTACTGTTTATTTTAGTAGAGATGGCTCTAGAGAGGACTGTCAAAGACATCCAGGATCAAAATGCTCAACTTCGAGAAATGTTCTTGAACCTGTCCCAGGGGCAAGAAGAAGTGAAAGCTCTCCTCACAAGGGGCATGGTCCTAGGGAATTCAAGCAATGTCAGGAATGATCATTTGGAGGAACTGCAGTTTGAGCTGGCAACAATGAAGATCCAGATGATGGGACAACTGGTGGGCTAGATGGCTCTCATTCAAGACCTGGCTCAAAGACAAGAAGAGCTCAGAGTTCTCGTCAACAAACTGCTTCGAGACGACCAAGTGGGGCAAACACCTAAGGTTGAAGATCAAGTCATCCTTCGACCCCCTTTGAGACAAGAAGACAAGGGAAAATCTCCCCAACTTGCTTCAGGGTCACAAACCCAACAACAACCTCGTCAGCGCCAACAGAGTAATCGGCGTAAGAAAAATACGTCTGGAAGACATTTCTCTAAGACTGACATACCATCATCTCTAATACTGAAACGCTTGTTGGAGGTCAATCTGCTTGCTTTAAAGGATCCTATTCGGAAGCCTAATACCTCTACTCCTAGCTATCACCCCGACGCACTTTGTGTATACCACTCCCATAGTCCTAGACATGACACCGATGACTGTTGGGCTTTGAAAAACAAGATCCAAGACTTGATCGACGAAGGAGTGTTGGAATTCATGCTGGATGGTGAGATGCAAATCTTCCGCTAAGGGTTATCCACCTGAAATGACAAAGCTCGAACTGGGAGACTTTTGTTCCATTTGAATTTTCAAGTTGTAATTCCTTTTGTTATTCAAACAATTATCTGTTGATGTCAAACTCTGTTTCATTAATGCATTGCATATGTTTGTCTTGAATTCATCCATTCGTTTTCACTATTATTATGCTTTCTTTATGATATTTAACTCTTGATAAAAAGCTACAAGCCTTTAGAGGGAGGATGACGAAACAATACCATAATCTCATACAATATGCTTTTGAAC
The DNA here is from genome assembly GCA_948472305.1 of Vicia faba. Classification (NCBI taxonomy): domain Eukaryota; kingdom Viridiplantae; phylum Streptophyta; class Magnoliopsida; order Fabales; family Fabaceae; genus Vicia; species Vicia faba. The sequence goes on along the minus strand of OX451738.1, from coordinate 1,203,198,615 downwards.
AAACCTTGCTGACGATGTACAGGCGTTTCTTTCAAATCCTAAACACTGGAGTTATAAGGAAGATAATCCCTAGTCAACCCCTTCGAGCCAAAGAAGTAGGAGTTTTCTGTTTTTAAACAAATTAAAACCTTTGATTTAAACCTGGGGCAGGGTAGTCTCTCAGTTAATTCAAAGAAAAAAGATGCGCATTGATGTCGCAAACTCTCAGTTCGTAATACAACGAACGACTTCAAAAGCATTCCTCTGGAATCAAAAGACAGTGGTGGTTCCTTATCTCATAGGCAGTCAATCTCTCAAAAAGAGAAAAGCCCACTGAGCCAAAACCTATAAAGGAGGCTTAAGAAAGCTGGGGCATCCCGCTGACTGTGATCTCGAAAACAGGAACAATCAGGAAAAAGTTAGGGATAACAAATCAAAAGAAAAAAGGTCATTACAAATCCTCAACAACATGAAAAATGTTGCAAAAAAGGATGATTGCCTCCTAATAAATTCAACTTGTGAGAACCATCACCAAAATGTCATTCCAAACTCGAATAGAGTTCGACGCACAATTAACTGAGTTTAGGACTGAAGGACATCACGAAGAGCGAGTGGGAACAAATATACTTTGAGCCTTTATCCTTTGTTTCTTAAACCGTGAACCAAGCCACGTTAAAACCCTTCAAAAGTCCTAATTGAAGCATGGGTTAGTTCGAAAGCATACTGTTACAAAAGGTATCCTGACTCCTGTAAGGCTTTTCCCTAAAATCTTGTGTTGAATTTCTCTTATAAAAAGTTTTCTGCTAAAAAACGCATTTTTCAAAACTTCGAGACAAGCATAAACTTTGCATTATTTGAATATCGTTGTTTGCACATGGTTTACTTGTTTAAACAGCGAAGAAATTCATACAATGAATGTTCAGAGAAACGAAAGCTCTCTCAGTGAGGAAAATCACTTCAAGTGGGATGATGCTCCCGTTGCAAAAATCTCCCGTCAACAAAGAGAGACTTGGTTTGGTATTGTCCAATTAAACCTGGGGCAGTCCAGTCAAGATTTCAACAAATCTTTCAAAGTCAATTAAACTTGGGGCAGTCCAGTCAAGATTTCAACAAATCTTTCAAAGTCAATTAAACTTGGGGCAGTCCAGTCAAGATTTCAACAAATCTTTTAAAGTCCATTAAACCTGGGGAAGTCCAGTCAAGATTCTAATAAATCTCTCAACTCCAGATACAGTCCAGATATGCTTCAGACACGGTTGCCATTCTGTCACTCATTCAGATCCCAGTTACAGTTTCGGATACACTCCAGACACGAAAGTCATTCTGCTACTCATACAGATCTCAAACACCAGATACAATCCAGATATGCTCCAGATACGGTTGCCATTCTGTCACTCATTCAGATCCCAGTTACAGTTTCAGATTCACTCCAGACACAAAAGTTATTTTGCTACTCATACAGATCTCAAACTCCAGATACAGTCCAGATATGCTCTAGACACGGTTGCCATTCTGTCACTTATTCAGATCCCAATTACAGTTTTAGATACACTCCAGACACAGAAGTCATTCTGCTACTCATATAGATCTCAAACTCCAAGATACAGTCCAGATATGCTCCAGACACGGTTGCCATTCTGTCACTTATTCAGATCCCAGTTACAGTTTCAGATACACTCTAGACATGGAAGTCATTCTGCTACTCATACAGATCTCAAACTCCAGATACAGTCCATATATGCTCTAGACACGGTTGCCATTCTGTCACTTATTCAGATCCCAGTTACAGTTTCAGATACACTCCAGACACGGAAGTCATTCTGCTACTCATATAGATCTCAAACTCCAAGATACAATCCAGATATGCTCCAGACACGGTTGCCATTCTGTCACTTATTCAGATCCCAGTTACAGTTTCAGATACACTCCAGACACGAAAGTCATTCTGCTACTCATACAGATCTCAAACTCCAGATACAATCCAGATACGCTCCAGACACGGTTGCCATTCTGTCACTCATTCAAAATTTATCCTCAGCCCAGAGATGCTCCAAATGCAGATACCTTCCTGCTTCTCAACATACAATTCAACTTCCTGATATTCCCGACAGAATGAAGTTTCTCATTCTTAAAGCGGCATACAACCTAAATATGAACTTCTTCCAGACAGGAATAAGCTTTTTCCAGAATCCTGAATTTTACTCTCCAACAGGATAACTACTTTCAACAGTGTGGCTATTTCCCACAGAATTCTTATTCCCCAAGCAGAACGAAGACTCTCATTCTCAGTTCCTCACAGGGTATTCAGATATTCCCCAGTGAAGATCTCCTCAAAACAGGAATCCCCAATAGATTGGCATACAACCCAAACTCCTGATTCCCCAACAGCGGTCCCAGGACTTCTCATTTTCAATAATCAAAGGTTTTTGGAATCCCCAACGTCGGTCAAGGATGTACTTTCCCCGACAGCAGTCAAAGATCTCATTGTCTCCAGTTATCAAGGATTTATTTTCTTCAGCAAGATAGCTACTCAGCTTACATGCACATCCATTACATTCATATATCATAAATATTGATATAACACATATATTGCATCATACATTTCATGCAACATAACTTTGTGTTTCAGCTAATATTTTACCCTTTTCAGGATAAGATTAATAAGCTTCGAATCCAGAATCATGAAAACAGTTTACGGATGCTTCCAAACACGGATGTTAATCTATCGCTTGTTTAGATTCAACTTTTGAAAACAGTTTACGGATGCTTCCCAACATGGATGCTGATCTATTGCTTATTCAACTTCAAGACTTCTGAAAACAGTTTACGGATTCTCCAAATACGAATGTTAATCTATCGCTTGTTCAGATTCAACTTTTGAAAACAGTTTACGGATGCTTCCCAACATGGATGCTGATCTATTGCTTATTCAACTTCAAGACTTCTGAAAACAGTTTACGGATTCTCCAAATACGGATGTTAATCTATCGCTTGTTCAGATTCAACTTTTGAAAACAGTTTACGGATGCTTCCCAACCTGGATGCTGATCTATTGCTTATTCAACTTCAAGACTTCTGAAAACAGTTTATGGATTCTCCAAATACGGATGTTAATCTATCGCTTGTTCAGATTCAAATTTTGAAAACAGTTTACGGATGCTTCCCAACATGGATGCTGATCTATTGCTTATTCAACTTCAAGACTTCTGAAAACAGTTTACGGATTCTCCAAATACGGATGTTAATTTATCGCTTGTTCAGATTCAACTTTTGAAAACAGTTTACAGATACTTCCCAACATGGATGTTGATCTATTGCTTATTCAACTTCAAGACTTCTGAAAACAGTTTACGAATTCTCCAAATACGGATGTTAATCTATCGCTTGTTCAGATTCAACTTTTGAAAACAGTTTACAGATGCTTCCCAACCTGGATGCTGATCTATTGCTTATTCAACTTCAAGACTTCTGAAAACAGTTTACGGATTCTCCAAATACGGATGTTAATCTATCGCTTGTTCAGATTCAACTTTTGAAAACAGTTTACGGATGCTTCCCAACATGGATGCTAATCTATTGCTTATTCAACTTCAAGACTTCTGAAAACAGTTTACGGATTCTCCAAATACGGATGTTAATCTATCGCTTGTTCAGATTCAACTTTTGAAAACAGTTTACGGACGCTTCCCAACCTGGATGCTGATCTATTGCTTATTCAACTTCAAGACTTCTGAAAACAGTTTACGGATTCTCCAAATACGGATGTTAATCTATCGCTTGTTCAGATTCAACTTTTGAAAACAGTTTACGGATGCTTCCCAACATGGATGCTGATCTATTGCTTATTCAACTTCAAGACTTCTGAAAACAGTTTACGGATTCTCCAAATACCGATGTTAATCTATCGCTTGTTCTGATTCAACCTTTCAAAACAGTTTACAGATGCTTCCCAACATGGATGCTGATCTATTGCTTATTCAACTTCAAGACTTCTGAAAACAGTTTACGGATTCTCCAAATACAGATGTTAATCTATCGCTTGTTCAGATTCAACTTTTGAAAACAGTTTACGGATGCTTCCCAACCTGGATGCTGATCTATTGCTTATTCAACTTCAAGACTTCTGAAAACAGTTTACGGATTCTCCAAATACGGATGTTAATCTATCGCTTGTTCAAATTCAACTTTTGAAAACAGTTTACAGATGCTTCCCAACATGGATGCTGATCTATTGCTTATTCAACTTCAAGACTTCTGAAAACAGTTTACGAATTCTCCAAATACGGATGTTAATCTATCGCTTGTTCAGATTCAACTTTTGAAAACAGTTTACGGATGCTTCCCAACATGGATGCTGATCTATTGCTTATTCAACTTCAAGACTCCTGAAAACATTTTATGGATTCTCTAAATACGGACGTTAATCTATCGCTTGTTCAGATTCAACTTTTGAAAACAGTTTACGGATGCTTCCAAACACGGATGCTGATCTATTGCTTATTCAACTTCAACTTCTGAAAACAGTTTACAGATTCTCCAAACACGGATGTTAATCTATCGCTTGTTCATATTCAACTTTTGAAAACAGTTTACGGATTCTCCAAATACGGATGTTAATCTATCGCTTATTTAACTTCAACTTCCGAAAACAGTTTACGGATTCGCCAAACATGGATGTCAATCTACTGCTTATTCAGACCCCCAGCTCAGAGATGTTCCAAAACATGGACACCTTTCTGATACTCATTCTTTTACCTACAACATACGTTCAACAAACATTCTAGATGGCATCTTTAAGCCCATCCCCGACAAGATTCTGTCACATCTCCAGATGGCATCTTTAAGCCCATCCCCGACAAGTTTCTGTCACATCTCCAAATGGCATCCTTAAGCCCATTCCCTCAACTACGCTTTGACGAGTGCATAAAATTTTGGGCACTCTAGTGTCCAATCATTCTTTTACCTTCGAGTAGCGAACGACAAAACTGCTAATCTAACTCTTCAGGTTCAAGAAGATTGAACAGGGGCAGCTGTTATACCCCAAAATTTTCCCTCTCATTCTCCAAGGCCTTTCTCACAAGGATTCGCAAGGTTCAAGCTTGCACAAGTACTTTGGAATTTTCCAGTACCAAAATTAAAAGGAAACTGTCAAAAAGGGAGAAAACAGATAAAAATATTATTTTGACAAAAATTGGAGAAACACAAGTGTTCTTTGTTTCAGCTCTTTCGATTGGCCTTTTGGCCTCTTTCGACACAAGCTTGGCTTGCATCCTTCGACTGGGCATGGGCCTCTGACACAATTTGGTTTGGATTCACAAGGAAAAGAGCCTCTTGTAATCTATTTCATTTCCAAGGCAAAAGGATCTCTTTTAACATCCTTCGATTTGCACCTTTTGCTCCCTATTTGTCTCTTTCGAATATGAACATTTTGTCTTTCGTTTGACCACATGTACCCCCTGGCGTGCAAGCTTTCGATTAGACATGAGCCACCTTCACACAAAGGCTTCGATTGGAGTTTTGGTTCCCTTCGAATCACCATCTCTCAAACCCAACTCTAAATCCTTCGACGCGGTTTTCTTTAGTACATTTCTAGAACTCTTCGACACAAGTGGGAAATAGGATCTTGAAAGGACAACTGATCAAATATGTGGACCCTGCTACGTGATCTTACTTTACAAGACTTAATGCTTGTATCTCACTCCATAATTAATTGCTTACATTTTGGATTAAGCTATAGTCCAGGTGATTAAGCCTTTGACCAGAAGTTTTTCGCATGAAAGTGAACTTGTTAAGTACAAATCCTGTGCCAAAGCCCATGCTTTGCTAAAATCATGCTTGTACTTCACCATAAGTCAGGGAAGTCAGTCCCTTTTAACCAACAACTTCAGTACTTCACCTTGGGACCTTGGAAAATCTGACATGACTTAATATTCACGTTTCAGCCAAGCCACATCTTTGTTTTAACTCCCAAACCTTTTCTCTATAAATAGAGGAACCATTGACAAAGAAAGGGTCCAGATTTTTGCTAAGAGAGAAAAATCATAAAAAATCCTCAAGCACTAAAACTCTCCCATATTCTCAAACTCTCCAACGTTCTCAAACCTTCAGAACTCTAAGATTTTTTCCCATAAAAAGTCTCAGTGGTATACCTTTCGATTTACTTCCCCTAGACTGAAGCAACCTTCGATTCACGTATCACCATCATATACTCTCTTCGATTCAGTGACAACCCAAACCAAACATTAAAAGAACTAGCTTCAGGAAGATCCCAGCGAGGCTCCCTCCACCATCAAAAAAGGTCACCTACAGCTCTTTCGATTAAACACATCAAGAGGTAAGTTCTCTCTAAACTTAGAACTTTTTCATTTAAACATCATATACACATGCCAATAAAGAAAATGTAGATATTTCTAGACCATGTTTTAGCATTAGATCCTGACTGCTCTTATGCTGAAAACTAAACCTTAATTGGTTATAATTTAGACTTTGAGGCCCATTGGTTTTTTGTGCTAACCCCTGGACTGTAGTTATGTTTGGATGTTGCATTTAAGAACTTGAGACAGGTTTGTTATACTCTTCGATTGGCTAGCTGCACAAGCCTTTCGAATCACAATTTGAGGACCTAACATGCTTACAAGGAGTCAGCAAGGAGCCTGTGGAAAAGCCAGGACCTTTTTGTTTCCAGACCTCAGACGAAATCCATAACCTTTCCGTTTCCATGCCTCAAATAAAAGATGACTCCACTGACTCCAACCCCCAGTCGAAGGAGGCAGAAAGATTGCATCTTATACTGGTTCCAGACCCAGTCGAAAGGCACAACATGCTATCCCACTGGTCCCAATCGAACGGCACAACAGGATGACCGTGAGGCCTCAGTCGAAAGTCATGCCTTCACCTTTTTCAGGCTAAATCGAAGAGAGCCAAAAAGTGCAGAATCAAAGGATTTTCTGCCTCAATCGAAAGACCCTCATTTTTCTTGATTTTATTTTATTTTTGCCTTTATATTCTCGTGCAATTCAATATGGTTGTAATAGTGTAGGATTTTATCTTTCTGCGCTTTATTACTTTTATATGCTTGCTAGTAAATAGGATATGTATGGCAAGATAAAATCAACAAGTAGACAATCACTAATTCAAGATAAAATCATGCACACTTGCACACAAACACCCCTTAGGGTATCCACACTTGGTTGCCTAAACAAATGGGCCATGTTATGCATGTCAAGTACTTTGGAAAAACAAGAACAATCAAAATGATCATAGTCCCTCAATGACGTTATCGGAGTTGCCTAAACAAAATGATCAAGTCCCTTAAGGAAAAATTGCCAAAGATACTTGATGTTATTGCTATCATGGTCTATACGATGACCCGCGCCTGTCCCGTTTAACATCCTAACGCAAGGTTGTTCACCAAAAACAATGGTGAAGCAACACTGTTAAAAGGGTTAAAAACATAAGAAAGATCTTTGAGTAAAATAGGGTAGACAACTCTTAGTTACTTGATCAAAAGCTTGCAAAACATCCTTGCTACTTTCAAACATACATCTCAAAACAATTTCAAAACAACTTTCAAAACATTGAATTATCTTTTCAAAAAGACACACACCTTTGTATATATTCAAACAAGAATCATTACAAAGGTTGCCTAGACAAGGCATCTTTTTCAAAACATTTTCAAAATCACACACACAAAGCACCATTTCAAACAATTGAAAAGCAAAGGCAAGTGATCTAAAACAAGTAACTAAGAGCCCATGGATAACCATGGATGAAAAGGGTGCTAGAACCTTCCCTTTTCATAATCTATCCCTCGAACCCACGAAAACATCTCAAAGGTCTTTCCTGTGCTTTTTGACCTTTCCTTAGAATAAAATAAAAAGTCGGTGGCGACTCTTGCTAAACCGAACAAGTGCGAAAACAAATGCAAATCCCAAGTCAGTTCTCCCACCGTATCACAGAGTGCTATAACCTCAACGGTATACTACGTTGAGCACTAGTCAGTTCCTAGATCTTGATGTTTTCCTCCGTCAAAGTGTGGACGAGTTCTGTAGTTTTAATGGTATACTACGTTGAAGACCAGGAAGTTCCTAGATCTTGATGAAGATGTTTCCCTACGTCATAGTGTGGACGAGTGCTATAACCTCAACGATATACTACGTTGAGCTCTAGTCAGTTCCTAGATCTTGATGTTTTCCTCCGTCAAAGTGTGGACAAGTTCTCTAATTTCAACGGTATACTACGTTGAAGACCAGATAGTTCATAGATCTTGATGAAGATGTTTCCCTACGTCATAGTGTGGACGAGTGCTATAACCTCAACGGTATACTACGTTGAACACTAGTCAGTTCCTAGATCTTGATCTTTTCCTCCATCAAAGTGTGGACGAGTTCTCTAATTTCAACGGTATACTACGTTGAAGACCAGACAGTTCCTAGATCTTGATGAAGATGTTTCCCTACGTCATAGTGTGGACGAGTGCTATAACCTCAACGGTATACTACGTTGAACACTAGTCAGTTCCTAGATCTTGATGTTTTCCTCCGTCAAAGTGTGGACGAGTTCTCTAATTTCAACGATATACTACGTTGAAGACTAGACAGTTCCTAGATCTTGATGAAGATGTTTCCCTACATCATAGTGTGGACGAGTGCTATAACCTCAACGGTATACTACGTTGAATACTAGTCAGTTCCTAGATCTTGATGTTTTCCTCTGTCAAAGTGTGGACGAGATCTCTAATTTCAACGGTATACTACGTTGAAGACCACACAGTTCCTAGATCTTGATGAAGATGTTTCCCTACGTCATAGTGTGGACGAGTGCTATAACCTCAACGGTATACTACGTTGAACACTAGTCAGTTCCTAGATCTTGATGTTTTCCTCCGTCAAAGTATGGACGAGTTCTCTAATTTCAACAGTATACTACGTTGAAGACCAGACAATTCCTAGATCTTGATGAAGATGTTTCCCTACGTCATAGTGTGGACGAGTGCTATAACCTCAACAGTATACTACGTTGAATACTAGTCAGTTCCTAGATCTTGATGTTTTCCTCCGTCATAGTGTGGACGAGTTCTCTAATTTCAATGGTATACTACGTTGAAGACCAGACAGTTCCTAGATCTTGATAAAGATGTTTCCCTACGTCATAGTGTGGACGAGTGCTATAACCTCAACGGTATACTACGTTGAATACTAGTCAGTTCCTAGATCTTGATGTTTTCCTCCGTCATAGTGTGGACGAGTTCTCTAATTTCAACGGTATACTACCTTGAATACCAGACAGTTCCTAGATCTTGATGAAGATGTTTCCCTATGTCATAGTGTGGACGAGTGCTATAACCTCAACGGTATACTATGTTGAGCACTAGTCAGTTCCTAGATCTTGATGTTTTCCTTCGTCATAGTGTGGACGAGTTCTCTAATTTCAACGGTATACTACGTTGAAGACCAGACAGTTCCTAGATCTTGATAAAGATGTTTCCCCCCAATTGAATTATGGATAGGTTCTTAAGACTCAGCCGAGGCATTCTCTCAGTTGAAGTACAGGCAAGTTCCTAAATCTCAACAAAAGTTAGGCTTCCCCAGCAGAATCTTCTACAACAACAGGTATTCAAGTTCTCGCTAAGGAATCTCTTATGCGATCGACACTCCTGCAGATGGCGTCTGTAAGCCTATCCTCCTACCAACAATCTCCAAATGGCATTTGTAATCCCATTCCCGACATCACAATGCTGATACTACACCATGCGAGTGCAAATTTCTGGGCACTCTAGTGTTCAATTATCTTCCACCTTCGGATCACGAAAGGCTCGAAAGCCAATCTATATCCTCAGGTTTAAGAAAATTGAACAGGGGCAACTGTTGTACCCAAAAATTTTCCCTCCCTTATTTCTCAAGACATGTCAAGAATAATCTCCAAGTGGCTCAAATTGCTCAAGAGTTGGACAGTCAAATCATCTCCTAAGGCAGTCAATCTCAAATTAGGGTTTTGTGTTGCTTCAAGGTCCTTGAATCTAAATCACCTCAAGTTCTCCCCAATGTCCTAATATTTTCTCAAGTTCATCCATGTCAAATTTCAAGCCTTGCAGAGGAAGTTTGGTCAGTCAATTGCTTAAGAGGCCTAAAAATCGACTGTGCAAGGGCAAAAGTCAACTGTGACCTACAAATAGTCAAACTTCAAGATTTTTTGTCAACATTATCATTTTAAAGGATAATTCATCATTTGATCAACGGTTGACCATGATTCATCAAGGATTTCTCAAGATTCATCAAGATTCAAAAGTTGCTAAATTAGGGTTTTGTAGGAAAAGTCAACTCAACTTTGACCAAGCATAACTTTCTCATACTTTATGAGAAATGACCCATCCAAAGCTCATTTTTAATAGGATGCAATTTACTACAATCCATATTCACATCTCAAGATCAAGAAATGCACTCACAAAAAGTTACAAATTTGGACATTATAGGTCATTTTTTGAAAATCAACAAAAACACCTTTTTTGCCAAAGATTATAAATTGAGCATGGAATATAAAATTGAGATGAGACCAAAATGGTTGGTTAGAAGACATCTCAAGGTTTCTAAAAAGTCCAAGAACACCTCCAAAAGTTAAAAATTGAAGAAGTTATGCATTGTTGAAGTTGGGCATTTTTCCAAAATTGCCAAAAGTCAACTATCCCCAAAACTTCAAATTTTGTCAAATGGGCCCACTTTTTTCCACTTGATTTGATCTTGTCACACCAAACACGTGTCCTATCTTCAATTTCATGACCAATTATTAATTTTTCTATTTTATTTGATTTTTATTGATTTAATTCATTTTTAATCAATTTAAATCAAAATAAAATCTCAATATTAATAACTTGTGATCTTTTTGATTGATACAGCTTTCAATTAACATCATGAACACAATCAAATTCGTGCTAAGCCATATCATGCACAAAATCTTGGATTTGGAAAGAATTTGAAGGCCTTTAATGGAGGAATCATATCATATCCAAAGTCATCAATTCACAAGGATTCAAGGCCCAATTTTTAACCTAATTGCTTCTAATATACTCACACAAGCTAGAGACACAAAAAACACGACCAGAAAGCTGCCCAAGTCACAAAAACCAAACTTGAAAAAAAGCTTGAAAAGCTTGAATCTGAAATCGATATTGGAGGCCAATTCAATCCAAAATCTCAACGTGGTTCAATTGCCAGGAGTCCACTGAAGCTATTGGAATCAAAACCAAGCCTTGAAACGTCACCAAACTCATGGTAAGTCGTCCTGAACATAACCCTGTACACGAAAACATAATCCCTTATTCTTGCATCTTTTTGCCAAAATCTTGACACTATCATGTTTATCATTCCATTTAGAACGTTTCTACATTATTTGATTTTGTTTTGGTAGCCTGTACAACCATGCCCGAAGCTAGGGTTTTGGTTCTTGTTTTTTAGGCGTTTTGATTTCAAGAAAAATTAGGGCAAACCATGGACATGGTTGTGTTCAGGGAGGAGAGACGAGCATGGTGATGGTCTCCGTTTGCGTTTATATGACCCACAGTCCATTTTAGGAGCAAGCCACGAATCTTGCTGCGGATAAAAATCCGCAGGTAAGATAACCAGAATTCCAAGGACAGGGACGAAGACGTGTCCCCATCCCATACGTCCATTTAAATTATTCGCGCTTGTTTTTTTTATTTTCAGCATATTAATTGAGTTTCCAATATAATGTTCAGTGCGTATTCCACTAACAACAAAGAAGCGATGGCGTGGTGGTAAGTGTGTTGTTCATTGACTCATGGGACCTGGGTTCGAATCCCAGGTCCCCTACATTGCCTATTATTATTTTTCTTTAGTAGATCCAGCGCGCTTCAGTCATTACGGTACACCATGCATCATCACTGGATCACTTTCCAGATGGCCTCCAAGCCAAATCCAAAGGCTAAGGTTGAGTGTCCATCATGGTCTCAAGTCAAAGGCGTGCATGGAATTGGGAAAAGTCAAAGCAAGCTGGCAGTAAATGGGCTTGGAATTGCTACTCTCACATTCAGAATCAGGCCCACACCCCCTGGGTTATTTCTTTTCTCTTTTATATTTCTTTTTATTTAATTGTTTTATTAATTATTTTTATTACCATTAACCAAATAATTTATTTCCCTCATCAAATCCAAATCACAAAAATATGTTTTATTTTATTAAATTAATTTATCACTTTTACTTTTGTAAATAAATAATAATTTAATTGATTTAGTCTTAAATAGGGTTAACTTTTAATATTTTTGCAATATTTAAAATCAATTTAGAATATTAGGTTTTACTAACTTTTAATGAATTTATTTTATTTCCTTAAATATAAAAAATCCAAAAAAATATTTTCATTAATCAATTAATTTAATTATTAACTTAGATCTAATTTCCATTTAAATTTAAAAATAACAAAAAACATGCTTTCTTTCAAAAAGGGTCAAAACCCTAAAAATGCGCCGATTTAATTTTCTCGCACGCGATCCATATTTCCAATATTGCAATTGCTTCCGGTATGTAATAGCTTTTAATTAGGACTTTAATTATTTATCGCTTTATTTTACTTTCCGCGATTTAAATTAAAGGGTTGCTTTTGGCGATGTAAATACCCGACGCCTTGTAATAGTTTAGATTTAATTCCCGCAATTTAATTTCCGCAACTATAAATTGTTAGATGTTTGATAATAGGGAATGCATGACAAGATCTAATGTATGAATTTAAAATCAACATAGCTCACCCATGACATGTACAAAGATAATATAATCGAACTAACACACCCGCACATGCGCACTCTTAGGGTACACCTCACTTGGTTGCCTTCGAACGTGGTCATTGAGTATAGGAAGTTTTAGAGGTCGCCCTCTTGTCCAAAGATCATAGTTGCCTCGAAATGGTTGCCTTGGATAAAATGATCTAAGACATTAGGGTTACCGCTAAGGCGTCCTAATATTGCTTTAGTGACCACACGTCCCTTAATCGAATTGACCCGAAAACTCCAACGACGATGCTACCTACTCCTTAATAGTGGGATAACATTGTCTAAAGGACATTAGCACAGTTTAATTCCCTTTTTGAGTAGGTAGATGGTTCTTAAGTACTTTCTCCTTTTAAAACAAAACAAAACTTTTTGCACTTACACTCTCTTCAAAACAAAAACTCTTTCAAACCCACAAACACAAAGAAAAGAAAATTTTGAAAACACAATGAGCAAGTACCTAAGAGCCCGTGGATAACCACAGATAGAAAGGGTGCTAACACCTTCCTTTTCTATAATCTACCTCCTGAACCCGAGAAACATCTCGAAAAAGGAATTTTTCTGTGCTTTTTTCTTTCCTTGTTGGATAAAATAAAAGACGATGGCGACTCTTGCTTACCGCGATATTTTGCAAAAACAAACGCAAAACGCAAACCAGTATTCCAAAAAAAGTCAATTCTCTTCCCACCGATCACATATTGTAACCCGAAAAAACCATCCATGAACGAAAACACTTTGGAATAAGCAGTATTATCGACCAATACATGAATATGTGGAAGAGGGAAGTCATCTTTAGGGATGGCCCTATTCAAATCCCTATAATCCACGCACATCCTGACCTTACCATCCTTTTTAGGCACAGGCACAATATTTGCAATCCATGGCGGATAATTGATGACTTTTAAGAAATTCGCATCAAACTATTTTTGGACCTCCTCCTTGATCTTCTTGGACATCTCAAAATGAGTTCTTTGGAGCTTTTGCTTGACAGGGGAAAAACCTTCTTTGAGCGGTAATCGATGCACCACTATGTCTGTATCCAACCCATGCATATCCTCATAAGACCAAGCGAAGATATCAGAATACTCACAGAGTAGCTCAATCAATCTGACCTTTATACTTTCCTCGAGATCTGCCCCTATCTTGACTTCTCTTCTTACCTCTTATGTGCCAATATTCACCACCTCAATCGAATCCTGATTCGGTTGGATAACCTTCTCCTCTTGTTTTAACAATCTTGATAATTCCTCAGGAAGATCACAATCCTTATATGCTTCTTCTTCAGCTTGATAGATATGAGTATCAAAGTCAAAATGAGCCATAGTAGAGTCGTTATCAATATAACCGGTGGTGGAAGTGCATCTACATGAATGACATTTTGGCGTTTTTTAGTGACAACGTGTGAAAAGAGAAACATTGCCATTCAAATAAAAAAGAAATGGAGCAAAAATTTGAATGCAAAAACGTTCTTTATTTCATGATAAACTTTTGAAAATAAACATGGTGGCCCTACACAAATGATCCACTATGCCTTGGGCAAAGCGCAGGAATTATGATATGATAATAAAAGAAAACAAGAAAATTACTCCTCAGCGCTTAAAACTTGGATAACATCCACAGAAGTCCAATTATTGAGTGTCTGGCCTGGAATACTCGGATGAATCCAATATTTGATATTGTAGCCATCAACCCCATCGTCGCCAACTGCATTGACGTGTCCTTCTTGAGTAGCACAAGGACGGGAAAACTTCACAGGAGTAGATAAACTAGATGCTCTGGGAGTTGAACTCTGCTGAATTGGGCTAAAACCAAGACCAAATTTATTAAATTTTAGGGTAACGTCCAGCACCTGACCCTAACCTTCAGGTTTACCATTTTCCACCATAGCTCTCGCATCTTTGAGAGAAGACATAACAGTTTTAGGTTTCCTTTTCTACTCTGGAGGAGGAAAATTGACAGCATGAACTGTTTCAAACGCCTGAAATGGAGTCTCATGTATCTTGCCTTCAACTTCAACATAGAGGAATGATGTCAAATGACTCACGATGTACTCTTCCTCGCCGCACACAGTTATCACCTTTCTCTCTGCAGGATACTTGAGTTTATGATGAAGAGTAGAAGTGACTACCCCTGCTCTATGAATCCACGGCCGCCCCAACAAACAACAATACGCTGGCTGTATATCCATCACAAAAAAGTAGCTGTGAAGGTGCGAGGGCCAAACTTGATTGGTAACCCCACCTCCCCAAACACTGACCTTCAAGACCCATCAAACGCCTTCACCATCAAATCACTAGGGCGCAACTCCAGTCCAGAATAATCAATTTTCATCAATGCTGACTTAGGAAATACATTCAAAGACGACCCAATGTCCACTAAAACCCGAGATAAAGTAGTTCCCCTGCACTCCATTAAAATATGCAACGCTTTGTTATGGTCTCGCCCTTCTGGAGGAAGATCAAAATCTGTGAAGCCCAGACTGTTCCCGGCAGATATGTTAGCACAAACATTCTCAAACTGATTGACTGTTATCTCATGTGGCACGAACGCATTCTTTAACAACTTCATCAAAGCATTTCTGTGAGGTTCTGAATAAATCAACAGAGACAAGATAGACATCTTAGAAGGAGTATGGCTCAGATGATCAATTATGCTATAATCACTCTTTCTGATAATTTGCATTAACTCTTCAACCTCATCAGGAACTGTAGAAGCTTCTGGTATCAGAATTGGTTGAGTCACATTGGTTGGCGTAACCCTTGGATTACCAATCATCGCCTATTATTTTCCTTTTTCTCTTGCAGAAGCATCTGCCGCATCTTGCACATTGGAAGAACCAAATACTCTCCCGCTTCTAGTCATTCGACCCACACCAGAAAAATTATGAACTTCCCCTTCATTATCTTCAGCACGTTCTTCCTCAGACGAACGGGTACTTATTTCCTGCTTCACCCCATGGTAATAAACATCAGCACCGTAATGCCATGGGATGGCCTTCTCACCGGTATACGGCATGGGACCAGATACCATAATCATCAAAGGAGGTGCCCTAGATGGGGTAGGAATGCACACAAGAATGTAAGGAATAGATACCACAACAACATCTTCTTCGGTAACCTTACGGTAGCTCGGTTTTCTATTGAACCGCAGGGAACCCTCCTTTATCAACAACTGGATACCGGCTTTTAAATCATCACAGCCCTTCGGTTGCTCTCTACACTTGGCACACTTTGAAGTACAACCCGGGAAAATAGAATTGTCAAGCAAATACCTCTTAACATACCACAACGGAGTAGTTACTCATTCCACATTCATGATTAAATTCAATACTTCACCATTATCATCAATCATATTAACAACACCCCCTCCATGCCTAGGCATTGGGTTCTGAGTAACATGCGGACCAGTCATTGGAGTAAACTCAATTGCCTTAGAATCCAACAAGTCTTGTATTTTACACTTCAACACAAAGCAATTGTCAGTAGAATGACCAACTCTGCCTGAATGGAATTCACATCTTGCATTAGCATCATAGTTAGGAGGAAGTCTTGTGGGGGGTGGTGGCATATTTCTCAAACCGATCAACTTCAAATCGAGCAAATGGTGGAGTGCTTCAGTAAGAGATACCGGTAAGGGATCTAATTTTCTCAACTGTCTCTACTATTGATTATTATACTGATGAGGAGCATCTTGCTGTTTTTATTGTTGAGGCACTGTATTCGGTCTCTGCTGCGGAGGAGCATTAACAGGAATAGAAACAACATTGATTTGTTGGTGCTGATGATCCTCTCTTCTTCCTCTATGAGAGTAAACCGTGCTTGCGTCGCCTTCCATTTTCTTAGGGTAAGTGTTGAATGGTTTCTTACTGCCCCCTGATGAGCCACTAGAACCTCCAATCTGAATTTTCCCCAATTTCAAACCTACCTCAATTCTTTCACCAGCCATAACCAAGTCTGCAAATCCTGCCGAAGTACTTCCTATCATGTGCTCATAGAATGGCCTTTGCAGGGTACTCATAAACATATCAATGAGTTCTATCTCCATGAGTGGAGGTTGAACCTTCGCAGCCAACTCACGCCACTTCTGAGCGTATTCCTTGAAATAATCTCTTGGTCCATGTGACAAATTCTATAACTGAGTGCGATTAGGCACCATATCCACATTGTACTGATAATGTTTGACAAAAGCCCGAGCAAGATCATTCCAGCAACGAACATGGGTTTTCTCCAACTTCATGTACCACTCCAGGGATGCCCCAGATAGGTTATCCTGGAAAAAGTGAATCAAAAGCCCCTGATCCTCAGTATGTACCGACATCTTTCGGAAATAAGCAGTTGCATGAGTAACAGGACATGCCATTCTGTTGTACTTTTCAAATACATGAGGCTTGAACTTTGGAGGAACTTTCACCCCAGACACCAACCCGAGATCATTAGCATCCATACCAAGGGCTCCTTGCCCTTTCACAACCTTCAAACATTCTTCCAGCAACCGATACTTCCTATCCTCAACCTGAACTTCCGGCTCTAAACGTCGAACAGAAAACTGATCTTCATCCTGGTCAAAGTCATAATCCTGCTCCTGATAGTTCCTTACACCGCCCTGATTATCTCTTCTGTTCCCCACAAGACGAGGTTCTGGAGACGGGGGAAACTGCCCTACGTTGCGTACAAAAGGATTTTCGGGCATCCCGTGAAAATTTCCAACAGACTGATCTTGCACCTCCCCTAATCCTACAGAAATGTCCTGATAGAGCCCTTGATTTCCACCATCCCCTGGATAGCGGCGCTGGTTGTTGACAATGGCAACCAGTTCCTCCTGTCGGAGATTCACATTGGTGATGACCTCCATGAACTGGGTCATCTGAGTAGCCATCTGGGCCCTTATTTCAGCGAGTTCAGCTTGAACTTGTTCCATCTGTCTTGGCAAATTGTTTCTGGTGGAATACCGATGAGTAGTCGTCTTGAATTCTGAATAAGAAAAGCAGAAGAATAAGAATACCGTCTTGAGACAACCTGTAATGTTATGAAATGCATGATGTGCATGATATGTTTGTCATTTCCTGGTATTCGAGAGTCCTTTTAATCACCAGTCGCGGCGCGCAACCAATAGTCAAGCATACAATCAAAGGAAAAAAAAGGGTCAATAAGACAAACACTCCAATTATTTACAAACAAAAGAAACGATGTTCGAGTGACTTCAGACATTTTAAGAGTGTAACGATAAACAACAAAATACGTGTTTCAAAGTAAACTAAAAAAAAACTGAATAATAAAAACAAACAACGGTCCCTTCCAACAATCTTGGGGGTGACCAAATACACCAAAGGTAAGTAACAAAACTAAATCTCCGGGACAAGACACGCTTCAAGGTGTTGACAATACTCTTCAAGCCTGGCTTTCTCCTTCAAAAGTTGTGATGCGACTACTTTACTTTCTTGAAACCGATCCTCTGCGACACGCCTCTGGGATACTTCCTTCTTAAGCTGAGCATCTTTGTCTTTGAGCTGTTTCTACGAGTTTAAAAACTTCTTCCTGTAGCCATTCTCAGATGCCTGAAGCTTCTGGCACTCTTGTTGGGTCTTACTCAACTCTTCTTCCATTTCAGCGCGAGATCTCTTCCTAAAACTGGTTGTATCAGAAGTTTCCCCTTGAGCTTTTTTGAGTTTGTGAGCTAAGTCGGCCCTTTCTTGATCTACCCAATAAAGTTTCATCCCTGCCTCACGGTCTTTTGCACGAAGTTGAATGTTCTCAACATGAACCTGGGTGAACACCTCGGTAGGCACCGTGTTACTCAGAACAGTAGGAGGTTGCTCACATATAGGATCCGACCTTGCAAATGGTAACCGTAAAATCTTAACCCTGTCTCTAATCCATTCCAAGTAAGGAACCCTAGCAATAGGAACCTTCTTGCCCAAAGTAGTTCTATCCTTCTTGTGAATTCCCTTCCAAGCACTTGTCAGTCTTTTCAACATCACAGGATCACTTCCTCTAACAAAATACACTGATTCAGACACCTCCTTAACCTTTGGCGGTCCATCTATTGCATATCCCAATTGACGATAAGCAAGCACATGATTATAGTTGATACACCCCTTAGTTCCTATGAGGGGAACATTAGAGAAATCTCCGCAGCTAGTGATAATACTTCGTACTTCCCCTTGTCATAATTCCATCGGATATCAAATGAAGTAAGGTTGACAAGTCTTGATGACCATTGGAGAGAATGCCTGGTATCTACGAAAGTGCCACTTACAGGTAGGTGCAACTTAAACCATTGATACAACATAGAATGACATAAACTTACATTACCTCCTTTTCCATGCCTGAAATGAATGGTGTAAAGAGTATCTGCCAAGAGTGTCGGTACCAGATTCTTATTTCTAAAAACACAAATAACCGTCAAATCCACAAAATTTCTCTTACGAGGGAAGAGGATGATCCCGTATATCATGAGAGCAAATAGAGAGCTGAAGTCACTCCAATTCCCTTTCTTTGCCCAGTCTTCAGCTTTTTTCACTAAGAAATCCAAATAAAACCCTGTAGTATCCTCACTTGATTTCCAATTGTCTTTCACCTCTTTCCAACTCAAATGAAGAATTTCAGTAATAACTTCGAACTTTAACTTCTCCGACACTTGGACAAAAGGAACTTCATCGGGCAACTTGATATTAAGTAGGTACGCGTACTCTTCTAGTGTGGGAACCAGTTGATAATCTTGAAAAGTAAAACACCATAATTCCTTGTCATAGAACTGGAAGAGGGTGATCAAAGCCACTGGGTCAACTGGAGTGTTAAGGATTAGTAACAAATTGCCATAATTTTTGTTGAAATTATTCAGAACATCATCCTTCAGATACTCAACCTCTTCAATTCGGACACATCAACAATAGGAATCTGATAAGCGAATGTATGCTTGGTGGGCTCTTTAACACGAACTGAATCAAACTCATATGACGGGAGGTCAGCCATTTCTGATGGAAAGAAGACTCTCGAATGTCCCTAGAAGATGACATGCGCATGCTAATTATTTTTATACATCATTTTTTTTAGAAATAAATATGCTATGATGCAACATGACAGGATCAAAGTTTCACACTGGAAAATGGCTGGACCATTACAGAACAGCACCACTCAAGATCAAAAGAAAACCCCAAAGCTTCAAAACTATCATGGGAACCTGAGTCACCTTCGCAACACAAAGTCACTAACAGTACCTGTACCTGTAAGAAAAGTTTTCCCGCCCCTCTCACGGGTGTAGTCTAGGTCAAGGTAAGGTTAAAAGCCAAATCAGAGTATAAGAGCCCGACTGTCGGTATCATCATACGATAACACCTATCCGAACTACCTTTGAAGTCATGGGTCTCATGGTCAGGTCTACAAAGCATCCGCCTCATAGCTGCCATGGACACTCTATTCCTAGTTCCTATGGAATTCACTCATAGCCTGGGTATGAGGCCTTTTACCTCATGGAACAACCCACCCACCAAGAAATCCAGAATCCAAACAGTCCAGCCAAATCCAGTATGCAGAAAGTAAAGCGCACATAGGATGCAATGCAAACAGATAAATATGCAAAGTGGTAAAATAAACACCCAAAAAGAAAACAAACAAGAGCTAGGATCGACTCCGGGATGGACCAGCAAGAGGTCAATCTGTCCCCAGTGAAGTCGCCAGCTGAAACCACCTGGCCGAATCGTCATCTGGTGATGAAACATCAATGAAGTCGCCACCGAACATCTTTTATCCCGCCAAAAGGGAAAGGTAAACATCGAGAAAACTTGAAAAGGGAGAAATCACGATCTTTCAATCGAGAGATCGGGTAAGGGAGTCTGTTATGCGAGGGGAAGGTATTAGCACCCCACACGCCCGTAGTACTCTACGGTATCCACTCTTGTTGTCTAATCTAATGGGTGTGGTCAAAACCTATGTCTATGGCTTAAAGATAAAAAGGGAATGCATGCGAAAGAAAAAGAAAACAATGTAAGGAAAATAAAAGTTGTGCTTTATTGGGCCCTACCCCTATGCCTACGTATCCCTTTTAAGGAATCAGAACAACCGTAGTTCGGCTCATATATTCTGATTGGTTTGTGTTTTTTACTCAAGACAACAAAAACAGTCAAGATGGCAAAACATCAAATAAAATAACAAATAAATGAGATGGTAAAACATCGACTAAACAATAACATAGTAACATGTCACATATGGCGAAACATCAAATGATAAAACATCACACCTAACAATGATATTGAGAATCAAAGTAGGATAAAAAACATGTGTGATGGAGAAACATCGGCTTCAAACAAATGTGCAATGGCGAAACATCGGCTAAAAGATAACAAGGTATCATGGCAAAGATGGTGAAACATCGATAAACCGGATGGAAAAGCATCACACCTAACAATGATATTGAGAATCAAAGTAGGATAACAAACATGTGCGATGTCGAAACATTGGCTTTCAAACAAATATGTGATGGCGAAACATCGGCTAAAAGATAACAAGGTATCATGGCAAAGATGGCGAAACATCAATAAATCGGATGACAAAACATCACACCTAACAATGATATTGAGAATCAAAGTAGGATAACAAACATGTGCGATTGCAAAACATCGGCTTCAAACAAATGTGTGATGGCGAAACATCGACTAAACCAGGTTTAAAAACAAAGTCAGGAGGCGCACAATCAAAAGATTGATTTGTATCTTTTACCTTGAAGAAAGGTTTGAGTTTATTAGAGGTGTTTTATGATTTTCCAAGAAAACAATTTTTGTTTTAAGATGTAAAATGCAAAGGAAGGAAAAAACAACTAAGGGAAACTAGCCTAGCACTATCCCTAGTGTTATCATACAATGGTTGACCCTAAGGTTAAGGATAAAGGAAAATCCTACCCTATGTTAGCATACATGGATTCCTATCTTAATCAACATGTTAAAGGAATCTTAACAAAACTATCCTATAAGGAATAGGCAATGAGAGCGAAGTCGTGATCTCAATTTATAAATTGAGTGACTCATCAATCAACAATTAAAGAAGAAAAACAGTAAACATCCTATAGGGAACATGCACTAAGAGCGAAGTCGTGATCTCAATTTCTAAATTGAGTGACTCATCGATCATCAATTAAAGAAACAAACAATAAACATCCTATAGGGAACATGCACTGAGAGCGAAGTCGTGATCTCAATTTCTAAATTGAGTGACTCATCAATCAGAAGTTAAAGAAACAAACACAAACAACACACGCGTCAAACAAAACAGAGGGCCTCCTGACATATATCAGCAACAGAGGTCCCATCATGCAATATAGAACTGTACAAAATGAAAATAGAAGAAAGGAAATAGTGCAATACCAAACAGATAACTATCAGTAGCAACTTAGCAAGAATAAAAGAAACCCAGAGAACTTCAAGCAAGCTGGCATCAGCAGACAAATCAAGTCATAAATTACGCCATCAGGATGTAAGTATTGAGATTTTCAGATATGAACCGATCCCATGGGCAATGTATATCATTCATAATCATATATACATATCCTACATAGACTATCAAATATGCCAAGCACAAGAGCAGTGCCAATATAATAAGTTGTGTTCCACAAATAAAGTGAAACACAGTAGCCTCAAGTCAAAAATGGAAAACTTTTCTCAAAGTACCTCGCACATTCAACAACCAAGTTAGTATTCCCATAAATTGAATGATGACTCACATAAGGGATGGATGATGACACCTGTGATACGGTGGGAGAATTGACTTAAGGTTTTTCATTTTATTGCAAATGTTGCAGTTAGCAAGAGTTGCCACCGACTTTTATTTTATCCAAAAGGAAAGGTGAAAAAGCACAGGAAAGACCTTTGAGATGTTTTCTTGAGTTCAGGGGGTAGATTATGAAAAAGGAAGGTATTAGAACCCTTTTCATCCATGGTTTTCCATGGGCTCTTAGTTACTTGCTTAGATCACTTGCTTTTGTTTGTTTGAAATTGTGTTTGGTGTGGTTTTGAAAGTATTTTGTAAAAGAGGCCATTCGTTTAGGCAATCTTTGTAATGATTCTTGTTCGTAAGAATGTATACAAAGATGTTTATCTTTTGAAAATGTTTTCAATGTTTGTAAGATATTTTTGAAATGTGTATGTGTTTGGAAAATAGCAAGGATTGTTGTTTGAAATGGAGCAAGTAACTAGAAGCCATCTACCTACTTAAATGTCTTTCTTATGTATTTTCTATTCCTTTGACAATGTTGTCGTACCATTGATTTGGTAAGCAACCTTATCTTTGGATATAAACGGGACGGGCGTGGGTCATCGCATAACCATGATTAGCAATGTTTTCAAAGTATCTTAGCATTTTTTGAGGGACCAAGATCATTTTGTAAGGCAACCATGAATAGCGTCATCGAGGGACTATGATCTTATATTTGTTTTGTTTTGCCATGATACTTCGCATGCGTAATATGACTATTTTGTTTTAGACAACCAAATGGAGAAACCCTAAGGGTGCTTGTGCAAGTGTATCGTTTTCATGCTTTGATTTTGTCTTGTACTTAGGGTGTTCTATTTTGCTTTGTTTTGTTCTTGTCATACAAAACCTAATTACTAATCATGGCATATAAAGCGACAAATTGCGTAATGTAAATATTTCTAAGCTATTACAACAATTTATGGGAGGGGGGAATACAAGTTTGAATGGGGATTTTGCAAGAATATAAAGCTAAATAAATTATTACAACCAAATCGAATTTGTATGAATTAAGATAAATGCAATACAATATTTAAAATGTAATGCAATGTACATGTAAGAAAAAGATTTTTGTGTCTTGTTTTTATGTAAAAGAAATTTTAATCTAAACCTAAAAATACAAGGAAAAAGAATTAATTTTTTGAGAGGGGTTTAACCTTAATTTTTGTTTAAAAGAAAATAAAGTTTTTATATGTATTATTTTGTGCATTTTCTTGTGTAAAGATAATAAATAATATTGTGTATAAATATTAAAATTAAATATATGCAAAAATAAGTATTTATAAGTATGAAATGAAAAATAAATTAAACTAAATATGTTTAAATATATTTACAAGTTTATTAAGAAAATAAATGATATCCTAGTAAAATAAAATGTATTTTTATGTGAGAAATAAAATAAAAATAAAATAAAAGTATTATATTATTAATTAATATTTTTGGGATTTTTATATATTAGAGAAAATATTTAAAATATTAAATGTGAAAATAAAACAAATAAAAAATAAAAATGCAAAGAGTTAGCAAGGGGGTGATATAGCAGATTTGTGGTAAGATTAGCAAAAATACTGGCCCAGGAAGCTAAGCCCAATCCTGCAAAAGAGACATAAAAACTGAAAAGGAAAAAATATGAAAAATACAAAAGTAGCGCGCAGGTTCGAACCCAGGACACGAGTCTCACCAACGCGCTGCTTTGCCACTGGGGTGGCTATACTTCCATTATCTTTACTGAAACGAAAATAACATATTACAAAATGCGCCATATGCCCTGTTTCATCTTCTTCCTCAAGCTTTGGCCAGACACCCTGTAACTTGTTCATACTTCCATAAAAATGAAAATGCATAACATGAAAATTATAGTACTTGAACTCACGATTCCAACCATGTAAGCTATGTAATCTAACTATCAAAGATTAAAGAGAATTTTAAAAGCCCTAAATCTTAACCTAATATTTTTAGAAATTTCAACTTCCAAGTTCTCTTAGCTCAAGTAAAATCAATGCAAGATAATGGTATGTACAACTTCGTTATGATGAGGACTACATTTTTTATTCAAAAATCATGGCTTAAGGTTTCCTGTACAAGGAGATAGAGTTTGAAATTTTACCTCCTTCAGTTGGAATCGTGTATGAAAATGGAGTGACTTTAATGGAGGCCTGATGCTTGCTTGAGCTTCCCTGAATGTATTCCAACCCTTGCCTTGCTTTGAAAGTGGTTGGAACTCATTGGACAAGTCAAACTGCAAGCTCTGAACTCAACAATAGCAGATGGTGGAAAAGTGATTACAGAACAGGGATGATGGTTTGGATGGGATTGATATCAAGTATGTAAGGTGTTTGAATGATCTAAACAAAAAACGCACGAGCCAAATGGAAGACGAATGTGCTTGTGCAGAAACTGTAGGTTTGAACAGGTTTTTGGTGTTTTTCAGCTTTGGAGTGTTTCAGGTCTTGGACAATCGTGTATTGTGTTGCATAATGTTTGTATATTAGTATTGAAATGGTCTTAGGTCATCTTCCCAACAGATCTGCCAATGCTAGCCTTTTTACCAACTTTCTTGTACTTGAAGCAAAGTGATAAGACCAAAGCTTCACATTCTTGTACCAGCTTGCTTAGGGTTGGTATGAGTTTTGTACAACTTACTTGAGACCTGTGAGATTTGTATGCCCCAAGGGGACAAGTCCAAAGCTCAAAATTGTAAAGTTTGCAAAAGTTACTCTTTTTCAAAATGGTAATGGAACCTTTTTGCCATAAATGGAATTACAAGTTGGATAAAGGTTCAAAAACATGGATCAAAGCTTTGTCAACTGAGTAAGCATTTAATTAAGGAGTGTGGAACAAGTTTAGGACCTGTACAACATGAAATAGCCAGCATAAGATTGATTTGCAACTTGGTTCTTCATGAAATGGCTTGAACAAAAAGTGAGAAAATGCCAACTTCCTCTCTTTGATTCTCCCTACTCAAAAATGATCTTGAGGAGTTCTTGGACATTTTGGAAAGCTTTCAATGTTCTCTATAATTCATCTTTGAAATGCATTCTGAGATACCTCTTGGAACTAGGTTGAAAATTTCCATGAAGTTGGGTCCAAAACCTGCCTAAATTAGGGCAAAATTTCACTAAGTTAACAAGTTTATGACCATCTATTCACAAATTTATATCTTGAGATCTAAGCATCTTTATGGAAAAGTTTGTGAAGAAAAGTTGTAGATTTCATGGAGGTCTACAACTTTCATGTTGGTAACTTTCCTTGAATCATCATGCATCATGGTGAAAAAGTGGCCTAAAGTTGAGAAAAAATAAGAAAATTTTCTATACTTAGAAAATTTCTAAGTTAGGAAAATTTTCAAATTCAAACCCTAATTTTCAAATTTGGTTTTCTTGGTGAACAAGTTTCATATTTTGACATGTCTTGATGAATTATGACCCTTGGCACTCGATTTTGACCAAAAAGTCAAAGTTTGACTTTTCAGTATACAATTGACTTTTGATCAGTTGACTGCAAATTTCATTTGTCAATCCAATGAATTTGAGATGTTTTGAGCCATGTAATTAAGTCAAGATGATGATATTTAATCCTTGAAATCATTATTGAACTCAATTGGTCATTTTCTAGGTTAAGAATGAGAAATTGCCCTTCCTCAATCAAAACCCTAATTTTGACTATTTTGCCCTTTTGATGATTTGATCAAATTCCTTGAGGAGTTGTAATCCAAACTTGATCAAATGGTACATATGAGTCTAAAATGTTGATGTGGATAAAAAATTATGAAGTTTGACTGTAAATTGGCTATGGTTGACTTTTTCCCCAATACAGCTGATTTTTTAGGTCAACTGTCCAATTGATTGATCAAAAAATGTGATTCAGGGCTTGAAACTTGTCATGAGCAATCTTAGGGATCCACAATGATGTTTGAAATCACATGAAGCATTGATAGTCCAAAAATCCTTGTGCAATATCAAACCCTAATTTGGGGTTATCAGTGCAAGATGAGATGTCTTGAGCTGTCCAAACCCAAATCCAGTCTTGAGTCAAAGAGATCCTGTGAGAAAAGTATTGATAAATGAGAGAGAAAATTTTGGGGTAAAACAACACCATAATGAAGTGAGAAAACATGATAACAACTATCAAAACATTAGATATGATAGACAAAAAGAAACAGTCATATGCACAATTTGGTCAAAAATTAGAGGAATGTTGCTCCTTTCTATCACCATATTGAATTGACAATTGAATATCAATCAAGGATCATGGGAGCTTGAGAAGAATACAATCAAAGACCATGAAGGTCAGTAGCAACCATAATTCAATCATACTCAATTACTTCATCACGGCTCACAAGCATAATAGAAGAGGAATCCCACACAATGCATCAAAAGGTTCAATTATTCAAACATGGGGCTCTAAGTGAAATGACTTGAGTTTATGTGGATAAACAGAACCAACATGATCATTAGGTGCCCAATCATAGGCCTCACTCAAGTTCATTGGTCATAAAGCAAATTGCAACAAGATATGCAACATTAATGGGGTACCTTCACTTCAAAAATACATCAAAAAAAAGAAGGAAAAGGGCTTCCATAATTCAAACAAAAAATTTATTAGCATCCTTGAGATGTGTATAGGTCATAAAACAAGTTTGAAGTTCATGGATAGTAGAGGAGAGGATCTAATAAGGTTCAAAGATCAAAACTAGTTGGCAAAACTACCAAACAGACAAGCTTTCAAAAATAATTTGTGGAAAAATATCCAATCAAGTCAAATAATTCAAGAAAAATGGTTTTCAGATCCTCAATACATCTATGAACCATAATCAAGACCTAAATTCCATTGAAAATACATGGCATAATGGTTTTTGAATTGAAACTTACACAATAAGCAACAAAACCCTAATTATTTGACTTTTAATCTTAAATATTAATTAGATAAGATCAAAATTCAAAAAAATTCAGAACAAATATACATCAAACATGACAAAACTCAAGAGGTCAGAATACCTATTTTTCCATATTTTTTGAATTAAATAAAAGTAAAAAATAAAATCAAATTCAAATAATTAATCAATTAAACAATCAATTACATCCCAAAATAAAATTACAATAAAAAATCAGAAGAAAATCATCCCAAAATTAATATTCAAATTTTAGAATTAAAAACAAACTTCTATAATTTTTTTTGTGGATTTTTGGATTAAGAAAAATATTAAAATAAAATCAAACAAACAATTAAACAATTAAACTATTATTTAATGACAAAAATGCAAACCCTAGCCAAAAGTCACAAAAAGGTCAAAACAAAATTATATTCAGACACTATGATTAAAATTAAACTTATATGATTTTTTTGAGGATTTTTGAATTAAAGGAAATATTAAAACAAAATTAAGAAGCAAACATTTCAAATAAACTTCTCAAATTAAATTTATAATCAAAAATAGAAAAAATGCTAAATCAAAATCAGAATTAATTTCTAAATTATTTTATGAGTCCAAAATATTTTTTGTGGAATTTTTAGATCAAAAGAACTATTAAAATAAAAATAATCATTGAACAAACAATTAATTAAACTTAATGAAATTTCGAACCAATCAAAACATTTTTAAAAATTACAAAAAAAATATGACAAATACTAGAAACTATTATTAGCCCATGGTAATTTTTTCATGATTTTTGAAGATGTTTTGATCACAAAATAAAATCAAACATAATACCAAATAAAACAAATAATTCAAATAAGACAAAATTCAAATGGACCAATCATATTGCGCCACCACATCATCTTCAACCTCCGGACAAACTCAAAAACACGTGCAAGACTCGGTCCTAGGGCTCATGTTCAGATCTATCATACATACTCATTTCTCCACCAAAATTAATGAAATCAAGTGTAAATTAAAGCTCAGATAAGAAACTACATCGTGCCTTTCAAATCAAATCGAAACATCAACTATATCATTCACAATCAAGCCACGAAAATGAGCAAAAACATCCTGAATCAGAAATTTTAGAGCACTCAATCATGCATAATTCACCGAATCAAACATTATAAAGCTTCAGAAACATTCAAACAACATCAGTGAACACTAATCCAAGCTCAAACACATCAATAAACAAATACATCTCGAAAATCAAAGTTTAGGATTATTACCTCAAGGAAAAAAGTGTTCTACTGTCTCCTTCACCCCAGGTGCAAACAAATGGTGCTAACTTGATCTCCTCCCTTCACTGAAGCTGAATCCACAAGAATTTTGAAGAAAACACCAAGGAATTGAGAGAATCGAAGCAAATTGCAAAAGAATGGTGGAAAACTCAAATCTGAAATTCTTGTAATGGGAGCGTGTACCCTGTAAAACAAGGCTTGCCTTTTCTTATATAGAGTTAATAGAGGATCATAGAAGTGGAAATGCAACCTCAAAGCCGTTGGAGGGCAGGATTGGAAGTTTGTGCAGAAAATGAGGCGTGTATAGGATCAGCCCATTTGCTCGTGCATTCTCTAGCCTTTTATGCATTTTGTGGGCCAAATTACCTCAGAAACAAATCCTCAAAGTGCCAGGTCATGATTATTTGAAATGAGAGAGTATGGATGAATTTGCCAAATTGAGCATCTTTGTGATTTTTTCAATCAAGCAAGTACACCAAGCACATGGGAACGAAATGGCTGGCATCCTGGGTTTCCATAAGTCATAAATGGGTCATGGGCCCGATTAGAAGTGAAGAGAATGACTAAAAATGAAGTTCTCAAGTTTTGGCATTTTGTTTGCTTGGTCAAAATTCAATGAAATGCCTCAAAATTCCAAAGCTCATAACTTGCTCATATTTTTGAATTTGGACACAAATGAGTATAATTTGGAAAGGTATTGAAAAGATATACAATCCCTTAGTTTTTAGTTTTTGCAATTGAATCCATTAAGGTCCTCAAAATTTGACATGAAATTCACTAATTTTGGAAAATGACCTATAATTTTAACTTGAGGCATGAACTTCCAAAGACCATAACTCTTGACTCTTTACCAATTTGTACATGAGACCAAAAGGAGATGAAAGATCACCCTCTTATCTTTCCAAGCATATTTCATTTGCATTTTTTTGATCAAAGGTGAATAAAATATGAATTTTTGAATTTAAGTCCTTATTTTCCAAAATTAGAAACTTTTAGGGTTTCTTCATGAACAAGTTTCAACCCAAACCTAAATCTTTTTGATCCAATGACCAAAATGGACTTGAAATATGAAAAGTACACCCTTGAATTGATGGTTGGCCAAAAGTTCACTTGGTCAACCTTGACTTTGACTGATTTTGACCAAAATGACCATTTTGCCCCTTTGAATCAATTGATCCACTTCCCTTCAAAATTGATGATCAAAACTTCAAACATATGATCTTCCAAATATATAAAGGCCATGTAAAAAGTTTCACTTTAAAATTCTCAAGAAATCTTGATGAAATGCCAAACCCTAGTTTTGGTTAACACCTTAGGAGACTGATGAATCATCTCCAAAATTTCAAATCCTCTGGGCATCTTGACCAATTTCTTGTACAAAGACTTTTCAAATACCAATGAGATGTTGTAACTTCCAAATCAAGACTTGTACATTGATCAATAGCCTTGATCAAGAAAAACCCTAATTTTACTGGTGAATCAAAAGAGTGATTCCTCTTATAATCAATCTCAAACTTCAATCCTCTTATGATCCAAAGAGATGGATAAAATATCTTGAGATATGCAATAACTTTTGAGCTTGAAAGATCCAGAGGTTTAGTTGATAAGATTCTACTTGAGCAACTTGTCAATGCAATCAACCTTCAAAGTTTGAGGAAGACTTGATAACCAAAGTATTTTGATCCCATCACAATGTATGAATGCAATGCAATATGATATTCATGATGAAACATAAGCCTAAATCAAGAGGGTAAATTTTGGGGTGCAACAGTATCCAGCGCCTGATGGATGACAAAGAGATTTTGTTTGAAAAGACTCCCGTTCCAACCATTTCTTACAAGGATGTTTCAATAGTAACCATTTTCACCAATCCTTCCAGGGTATCCACCAAAAGACCCATTAGGATTACATTTGTTCCAAAGGTGACTCCACTGATAATTACTATGCCAGGGTCGATCCTGTACTCCTCATATAAAACTGTCCCCTGGAACTATAGGGGTGACGTCTACTATCACAGTGTCAAGCAGGATTGGCTGGCTGATGAAGACTCAGTTCTTGAGAAGGTTGACCCCGACATTGACAACATTGTAGGAACCAGCAAAATAACCAGAAGTGGAAGAGTATTCTCCCCTGAGACTGCTCCTCTGAAAACTGTTACCGGTACTATGATCATCCCTACTTTTGTTCCCACTACTACAGTTCCCATGGTTATCCTTATTGACACCCCTATCACCGAGTAGACCGAGACTCGGGGCAAAGGAATTTTGGCTGAATCTGTCCGAATGAAGGTGCAATCAGTATCTATCCCAGAGGCTTCCAAGAAGGAGATGGAAGAAATTCTGAAAATTATAAAGAGAAGCGACTACAATGTAGTCGAACAAATAGGGCAGACCCCTTCAAAGATCTCTATGCTAGCTTTACTGTTGTGCTCCTAGGCTCATGCAAAGGCCTTGGTGAAATTTCTTAAAACTGCCCATGTGCCACAAGAAACCTCTGCGGACCAATTCAAAGATTGTGTGGCCAATTTAACAGCTGATAACAGTTTGGGCTTTTCTGATGCTGACCTGACACCTAGAGGGAGGAAACACAACGAGGCATTGCATGTCTCTGTCGAATACAAGGGCACTAATTTTACCCATGTCCTGGTTGATACTGGTTCATCTTTGAATGTGATGCCTAAGAAGGCTTTGGATAGACTAGACTGTGAATGTTTGACCTTAAAACCTAGCAACATAGTGGTAAGGGCCTTTGATGGTTCAAAGAGAATGGTGCACATGGAGGTGGACATCCCCATTAAAGTTGGAACTCAGACCTTTGATTCAACTTTCTATGTAATGGATATTCGCCCTTCCTATTCCTGTTTATTGGGCCGACCTTGGACTCATGATGCTGGTGTCGTCACCTCTATATTAGATCATATGCTGAAATACCCAACCAAGGGAAAAATCATCACTGTCCATGGATAGGAGGTATGGTCAGTCACCTGAACTCCTTCAGATACGTGGAGATGGATGTTGAATTCATCGAAACTCCGTTTCAGCATTTCTAGGAAGTCCCACAAACAGTGGCAGCAACCAAGATTGTTTCCCAAGTCCCTAAGATTACCAGACCTCTACTAAAGATGGCTTCTCTGAAAGATGCCAAGGCAGTAGTCGAAGAAGGTGGGTGCACTATTTGGGGACAACTCCCAGGTATCCCCTACAAGTCTGACAAATTTGGTTTGGGTTTTACTTCAGGAGCCCAGGAAGCTGTTCGTCGTGCTCGTGCCGGGGAACCACCTTTACGGATCAACAACCATGGAGTCAACACAGTGGAGGATAGTGATAACGGTTGTGACCTGGAAGAATGGATTTTCCCAACTATCAGTAGAGGACTCAATAACTGAGAAGTCAAAGAATTTGTCCTAATTACTTTTACCCAACAGTAATTGTCTTTAAATTTTTGTCAGATTTGTAATAATTAAACAATTGAGACTTTAAAAACCTTGTTCCTTACTTGAGGCACAACGGTCCATTTGTAAGGGTTGTTACTTCATTTTCATATGTCATCAATGAATCATGGACGTTTTTGCATGCAAACTTTACGCTCTTTGTTTTTCTTTTTTCTACATGTTTACTTTTTCAATAATAGCTACGCTCTTACACACACTCACATATCAAAATGCAGATCCACATCCACTCAGGATCCCATAGGTAACGATTCTGCTATGGCCTATTGTGACTTTGAAAATCTGATCTACCAAGCCGAAGAAGAAGGTGAGGAAGATTGTGATGTGCCATGGGAACTAGCCAGGTTACTACAACAAAAAGAAAGACCATACAGCCCCACAAAGAATAGGTTGTCACAGTTAACTTAGGTACCGAAGAGGACAAGAAAGAGGTCAAGGTAGGAGCCAATCTGGAACCCAATGTCAAGAAGCATTTAACTCAGTTACTATGTGACTATGTTGAGGTCTTTGCTTGGTCATACGAAGACATGCCAGTACTTGATGCTGATATCATGGTCCATCTTCTATCGACAAAATAGGACTGCCCTCCGGTAAAACAGAAAGTCTGTCGCATGCGGCTAGACATGTCAGAGAAGATTAAGATTGAAGTTATGAAACAATTCAACGCCGAATTCTTAGCCGTCACCTCCTATCCATAATGGGTCGCCAATGTTGTTCCAGTGCCTAAAAAAGATGGTAAAGTACGCATGTGTATGGATTACCGAGATTTGAATAGGGCAAGCCCTAAGGATGATTTCCCACTTTCCCATATCGATATTTTGGTTGACAATACCGCACAACATAAAGTGTTCTCATTTATGGATGGTTTCTCAGGCTATAATCAAATCAAAATGGCACCTGAAGACATGGAGAAAACGACCTTCGTCACACAATGGGGCACGTTCTGTTACAAGGTTATGCCATTCGGGTTGAAGAATGCTGGGGTAACTTATCAGCGCGCCATGGTAGCTCTGTTTCACGACATGATCTATCATGAAATAGAGGTCTATATGGACGACATGATAGCGAGATCTCAAACTGAAGAGGAACATCTTGACCATTTGCAGAAACTGTTTGAAAGGCTAAAGAAATACAAGCTAAGGTTGAACCTGAATAAATGCACATTTGGGGTGAGGTCCGGTAAACTCATAGGCTTCATCGTCAACGGTAAAGGTATCGAAGTGGACCCTGCCAAGGTGAAGGCAATACAAGAAATTCCTGCTCCTCGCATCGAGAAGGAAGTAAGAGGATTCTTAGGACGGTTAAACTACATCGCTAGATTCATTTCTCACCTAACCGCTACTTGTGAACCAATCTTCAAATTACTGAAGAAAGATCAAGTAGTCAAACGAAATGATGAATGTCAAGCTGCCTTCGACAAGATCAAAGAGTACCTTCAAGAGCCTCCTATTTTGATGCCTCCAGTCGAGGGAAGACCTTTGATCATGTATCTAACTATTTTGGAAAATTCAATGGGGTGTGTACTGGGGCAGCATGACGAGCCTGGTCGAAAAGAGCATGCTATATACTACCTGAGCAAAAAGTTTACTGACTGTGAAACCAGATATTCACTGCTCGAGAAAACTTGTTGCGCTCTAGCATGGACTGCTCTCCGGCTAAGACAATATATGTTGACCCATACTACCTTATTGATATCCAAGATGGATCCAGTTAAATACATATTCGAGAAGCCTGCCCTCTCTGGGAGAATAGCAAGATGGCTGATGATCCCGACTGAATACGACATTCAGTACACTACCCAAAAAGCAATAAAGGGCAGTGTACTAGCCGATCACCTTGCTCATCAGGCTATGGATGACTATCAGTCCATGAGATTCGAATTCCCAAATGAAGACATCATGATGGTAAACAATTGTGAAGAGTCCAAACCATATGATAGACCTGAACAAGGATCCTGATGGACCTTGGTTTTTGATGGAGCTTCCAACGCACTCGGCAATGGCATAGGTGTTGTGGTCATATTCCCTGAAGGATGTCATACTCCCTTCACTACAAGAATTTGTCTCAACTGCACCAATAATATGGCGGAATATGAAGCGTGTATTATGGGTCTCAAAGCTGCCATAGATTTGGGAATCAAATCCTTAAGTGTATTCATAGATTCAACTTTAGTTATCAGTTAGATCAAAGGAGAATGAGACACAAAGCACCCTAACCTCATCCCCTACAAAGAACATGTTTTGACATTAATCTCACATTTTTAGGAAATTACCTTTGAGCATTTTCCACGAGAGGAAAATCAACTAGCGGATGCGCTAGCCACTATGTCTTCCATGTTTAAACTCAAGTGGGGTAACGAGGCTCTCCAGATCACCATTGAATGAATGGATGAACCAACTTACTGTCACGAGATTGATACTGAAGAACTAGTGGATAAGCCTTGGTTCCATGAAGTTAAGAGGTATCTCGAGGCCCAAGAGTATCCGGAGGGAGCTTCAGTCAATGATAAGAAGTTCTCGAGGAGATTCTCTGCTAAGTTCTTCCTCAGTAATGGCATTCTCTACAAGCGCAACCACGACTCTATTTTGCTTCATTGCATGGACAAGGTTGAGGCAGACAAGATCATGGCTGATCTACAGGAAGGCGCTTTTGGCACCCATTCTAGTGGGAATACGATAGCTAAAAAGATCCTACGGGCAGGGTACTACTGGTCTACCATGGAAGCAGATTGCCATCAGCATTCACGAACCTGTCTCAAATGTCAGATCTATGCCGATAAAGTACATGTGCCTCTAATTCCTCTAGACATCCTGACTGCTCCCTGGCCATTCGCGATGTGGGGCATCAATATGATTGGAGAAGTCAAACCTACAACTTCTAATGGACACCGCTTCATCTTAGTGGCCATTGACTATTTCACGAAGTGGGTTAAGGCAACTTCTTTTGCTTCTGTTACCAAGAATGTTGTGGCCCGATTCATCAAACAAAATCTCATCTGTCGGTACAGTATCTCAGAGAGAATCACCATAGACAATGGTACGAATCTCAACAATACTATGATCACTGCACTATGCGTGCAATTCAAGATCCAGCATCATAACTCTTCCCCTTATCGGTCGAAGATGAATGGCGCTGTCGAAGCTGCAAATAAGAACATCAAGAAGATCATACAAAAAATGACAGTGACCTACAAGGACTGGTGTGATACGGTGGGAGAACTATCTTGAGGGTTTTGCGTTTTATCGCAAATGTTGCGGTTAGCAAGAGTCGCCACCTACTTTTATTTTATCCAAAAGGAAAGGTGAAAAAGCACAGGAAAGACCTTTGAGATTATGTCTTGAGTTCGGGGGGTAGATTATGAAAAAGGAAGGTATTAGCACCCTTTTCATCCATGGTTTTCCATGGGCTCTTAGTTACTTGCTAGATCAACTTGCTTTTGTTTAAAATTATGCTTTGTATGGTTTTTGAAAGTATTTTGTAAAGAGGCCATTGTTTAGGAAACCTTTGTAATGATTCTCGTTCGTAAGAATGTATACAAAGATGTTGATCTTTTAAAAATGTTTTTCAAGTTTGTAAGATGTTTTAAAAGTGTAGGTGCTTATTTTGAAAATAGGAAGGATGTTTTTGTTTTGAAATGGAGCAAGTAACTAGGAACAATCTACCTACTCAAAAGTCTTTAATGTTCATTTCCTTTTTCCTTTGACATTGTTATCTTACCATCGATTTGGTAAGTAACCCTATCTTTGGATGTAAACGAGACGGGCGTGGGTCATCGTATAACCATGATTAACAATGTTGCAAGGTATATTAGAATTCTTTTTTAGGGACTGAGATCATTTGAAAGGAAACTTAGATAGTGTCATCGAGGGACTATGATCTTGTATTTGCTAAGATACCTTACATGCGTAATATGGCCATTTTTATAAGTCAACAAAGTGGATTTTACCCTAGGGGTGCTAGTGTGCAAGTGTATTAATTTTCATGCTTTGTTTAGTCTTTGATTAGGGTTTGCTACTTGTTGATTTTTATCTTCTCATACAAACCCTAATTACTAGCATTTATAAAGCGATAACTTGCAAAAAATAAAATTACTATGCTATTACATCATTGGGGGAAGGGAGCATACTTATTATTATATGACTTATTATATGGTTGTGATATCTCACCCCTTCTGTTTGAATGTTGCTTCTACGTGGGTAACATGCAGATGATCCAAAGTAGCTCGATGTCGATGTTAGCCAAAGAGTTTCCTTATCTTGTGTAGATTGGGTCGGTGTCAGCTCTGATACGTAACACTTGGGGATTTTGCGCTTGTTTTGTTTATGTTGGTAGTAAATTTTTGTATAACTTTGTTGTTGAGATTTAGCTATTGTTTATGCTGAATATTTGAAAGATGATTTTTATCACTCATGTTGAAGAGTTGAAAGTAATTGCTATTGATGTCTCTCCGCTGCGAATGAATGCAATGAAGTTTAATACTATTGAGTATGTGATTTTATGTTGCGTATCTTATTTCAAGAGCATGTACGATGTATGAATATGTGGCATCCTATTCTTGATGTTTTGTTTTAGAAATTAATTTACTCTGATTTTACTTATTTTACCGATGGGGAAATAGGGTGTTACACGATCCACCAGAAAACTAGGCCTATAGGAGACCTAAAAGGATAAATAGATCTATGGGAGATCTAAAATCTTGAGGTAATACCTACGAGTGATCTACTGAGAGAACTAGGCCTATAGGCGACCTATAATTCTAAGAAGGTGAGAATATCGATTATGACAAGATGAATGAAGAGGTGAGAAAAACCAAGTGTACCGATTTTACCGGGATTCAAGGGATAAATAGATACAAGTGAGTGTTTGAAAAGCTGACACAGACGAGTGTTTGGAAAACTGACACAGACGAGTGTTTGGAAAACCGACACATATGAGTTTTTGGAAAGACCAACACATACGAGTGTTTAGAGAACTCACACGATGAGTGTTTGGAAAGACCGACACAAACGATGGTTTAGAAAAACCGAGACAAAAAAGTGTTTGGAAAAATGACGCAAACAAGTGTTTGGAAAATTGACAGAGACGAGTGTTTGGAAAGATCGACACATATAAGTGTTTGGAAGTACAAGGGACTGGCACCATTAGCTGGGGATTATGATGTAACGAAGGGAGTCAACTGGGGATTTTGGGAGTGATATTCTCTGTGAAGATGTATTGTTGTTTTGAGTGATCCAGGTCTTTCGTGCAAGGTACCCGATATTGCTTATGCTTCGTATGCATGTTTGAATTTTTCTATGGCGTAATGATCCATTTTAATGGATATGTTACGCATTTTGAGGATGCAATGTAATACAATGATGACTACTTATTTGGAATTATTTCCTGTTGTCTGTAAATACCAATATCGATTGGTGCTTGAAAGCTTGTAATACCAATGATTATTGGCAACTTCATTAGGGATTGAATTGCTGACGAAGTGAGTTTCAGATACGCCACTGAATTCTCTACATCCTCGACTACTTTGGGATGGTAAAATGGATACGGACATGTTAGGGAGTTTCATGATGAACATTACTTGGATTTCTTTGAATTCCCCGAGTCTGCATCGTGCTAGGGATTTACATCTTAGACCACTTGGTGGATCAGGAGATGGACACAAACATCTTTGAATGGCCAAGTTTAATTCTCTACTGGAGATTAGAGGATGATCTCGTGGGGATTACATGCCGAACGACATAAAACCTCTCGAATAACCCAAATTACTCTATTAGGGAATTGCACATGCACGTGCTGAATCACACTTAGAATCTGAGTGCCCCAAGTTTATGCTGCTGTTGGAGAATCATGCTAAATATGTGCGCTGAGCCGCACAAAAACCTCGGATGCCCTATTTTATTCTAATGTCGGGGAGTATACTTGGGACATCTTTAGGGAATGAAGACGACTTTTGCAATGTTTGCTAGGTCAAGGCTATTGCTATGATGCCTTTAGCTTAATTATAGTTGTCTTGCATGACATAATTTTGCTTGAGCGACTTCACAAGTATGGATGAAGAATTCCCTTTTCTGTAGGATCTCAGAAAGAATATGATCTTGAATAAAAGACTTGAATATTCGTGCCAAAATAGGATATGAGGTGGCATGCCCCACTGTCTTGGGTCATAAAATAGATTGTCCCTGATTACAAATTTCTTGGAGAGATTTGTCGAATCTTGACGTGATTTCCTCAGGTTAAATGAATTCTGAATAGATTTCTCGACATGATTACCTCTGATTGATGGCAACTTGAAGAGATTTATCGACGTGATAACCTCATATTAGTCATAGCTTGAAGAGATTTATCG
The DNA here is from genome assembly GCA_948472305.1 of Vicia faba. Classification (NCBI taxonomy): domain Eukaryota; kingdom Viridiplantae; phylum Streptophyta; class Magnoliopsida; order Fabales; family Fabaceae; genus Vicia; species Vicia faba. Next base: position 1,203,160,174 of record OX451738.1, on the reverse strand, counting down.
ACATGATAGCCCTTGATTGATGGCAATTTTAAAGATTTATCGACGTGATAACCTCAGATTGGTCATAGCTTGAAGAGATTTATCAATGTGATAGCCTCTGATTGATGGCAACTTTGAATGGACGTGCCTCGTTTGGCGGAGTCTTCATACAATTTATCTTTTCATGGCGCCCATTCTCTGGAATGACTGGCTCTTGGAACATATCAAGTTTCTTCAATAATTATTCATCGTTTGATCTTCCTTGATGTCAAGTGTTTACTTGCAAGTAAGATATTCTTGTTTTAAGCATTATAATCCTAATGTACTGCTTATGTTAGCTTCGAAATCAAAGTTATTGAAACGATGTTGTGACATTCAGTGTTCAAATTATTTGTCATATTGATATCAACACAAATCATAAGTAAATTTTTATGAGTCAGTTTTATGCATTTCGTCCGAAGTATGCTTTTGAAATAAAACCTTGATTCAATAAGGTATTTTAAGGGTTGTAACATGGCCTGGTTCACGATTTCAGAAAAAAGATTTAAGGCTCAAAGTCTAACCTAACCCACCCATTCTCCGTGATGTTCTCCAGTCATACGTTCAGTTATTCCAACACGAGTGTTCCCCTTTCAAAAGGGTTTTGAAGTGTAGATGTGATGGCTGAGGAACCAACAAGGTTTCTGGATTGGCAATCACCCTTTTTCATTTTTGCATTTGTGGTCACACTAATTTGTTCTTGCTTGAGGATTTTTCGTTTTGTAATCCTTTTCGTTTTTCGTTCTTTTGTTCTTTTTGCTTTTGTTTTCTCTAACTTTCTCATGTACTATATTTTTGGGTTTGAAGTCCAGTTGGATGCCCTAATTTTTGCCAAAGTCACTTATTTTTAAGTTTTTCGACTTAGTGGGCTTTATTTCATTCTTTTATTTCTTACAATTTTGCATTTCTTTTTTCTTAATAAATCGTGTGACCCTGGTTGGTCTTGGATTTTGGAAGGGTTGTGACTGCCTCATTCCTCGATTAATGAGGGATAACCATTGTGGTTTTGCGCTTTCTAACCTCTTGATATGTGAGGGATAAGATATGGTTGATCCTCAGATGGGACACTCCTTTTTCTTTTGAAATTTGAACACACGATCAAATTCAATGAAAACTACCCTGCCCCGGGTTAAATGTGAGGGTTTTTTCATATAGAAAAGAAACTCTTACTTCAAGGCTCAAAGGGCTTGACGAGGGTTTCACTCCCTTATATCTATGATGTTTGCGGATTTGAAACAATGTCTTACATTGTCAGCATGTTATTATTCAAAAGCACACGACCAATGATTTCACGCATATTTTGTTTTTCATCATTCTCCTTTTGATTTTTTCTTAAAACAAGAGTTTGATACCAATAAACATGAAAATAAATGAGTGAACACGAATTGATTGATTCGAAACAAGCATATGCAGTGCATTATTATTACCATTTAAAAACAAACGAGTTTTTACAAGCAAGTAGCATTTAAAAAACACATAAAATTACAAATGACAATGCATAAATGATCTAATGATTGTCAGTGCTGAGAAGCTCTTTCATGTTTGACTTATTGCTTCAATGGATGCTCTTGCAGTCTTAGGGCTTATTTAGGTGAGGGATTGTTCTGTACATTCAGGATGATTAGCATGAACAAGATTGCTTCAAAGTCGATGAGGTCTTGAAATTTGCACCTCAATGATATACAGTTCTCAGTTACGTGCCCTGGGGCCCATGAATTAAATTCACAACGAGCATTAACATCATATCCCTTAGGAAGAGTATTTGGAGGAGGAATGAGTTCCCTCAGTTTAATCAACTGACTGGAAATAGATTAAGGGAGAAGTTGAGAATAAGGCATAGGAACAAGATCAAATCTCCTTTTGGGACCCCTCTTCCTTTGTTGCACTTGCTGATGATGGTTCTGTTGTTGTCGCTGATTCGGGAACTAATTTTGTCTTGGCACATGGTTCCTATGATCTAGATGAGGCATATGCAATGGTTGCAATAGGGGAGGTTCTATAACCCAAGTTTGCAAAGGATATATATGAGGTAACTCCTTACTTGAAGTGAAAACTGGTAGATAGGAAATATTGACCATTTCTGCTGCAGCAGTCGGTGTGAGATGGCTTTCCTTCTTCAACAATGTTTATAGAACCTCTGTAATCAGCCCCATTTGAGTCTTCAATTAATTTACCTCTATCCTCAACAATTCTTGTTCACGTCGAAATTCATCTGTGGTCACATGTCCCCCATTAGTAAAAGAGGAGGGAGCAGTAGCAATAGAAAGCTTAGCAACATTCTATCTGAGTTCTTTTTGTCCCAGAATAACAACATGGAGAGTCTCGAGAAGTTGATTCATTATGTCATCCATGGTGTCCATATCCCGATAGAGAGCATTCTGATTTTGTTCAAAGAGATCCATGAGTCTTCACTTTATTACTTCTGGTATAGCACATATGTAGGGAAGTCGTTGTCGTTGACTATGAATTCTGAATGAAAAGAAGGGTCCCAATAAGCTTATGATACGAACAATAAAATGTATGACATTATGAATGCATGCTTCATCCTTCATTTCTAAGGAAACCCAAAGACTTGTCTATCCACAAGTATCCTTTTGATAATAGTATTCATCATCATTTTTTTAAAGCTCAATAAAAGACTTGTCTTTGGAATTCCCTGGAAATGGGATGCGTATACATAATGATGTGATGTTATGGTATGCAACGACATGGGGTCAAGGGTCCAGAGAATTTGGGTAGTCACGGTACAACCCTCTGAATAGATATCATATAATCTTCCGAATAAATACTGTATAATATGAACAATATGAATATCACAGGTTCGAAGGCCTGGAACCATTTCAGAACACAAGATAATCAAGTACCAAATAAGTCACCAACAGTACCTGTAAGAATATTTTCCTCCCCACTCACAAGTGAAGACTAGGTCAGGGTAAGGTCAAGGAAAATCAAAGTCGGGAGTCCACCTAAAAGTATTATCATCGTACAATATACATGATAATGATAACACCCCATTTGAACCACGTCTGACCGTGGCTCTCATGATCGAACACGAAAGAGCATACACCTATCAAGCGTCATGACTCTCCACTCTATTCCTATGTTTTCCTAGTGGTATATAACTCTGGCTTGTGTATTTGGCCTTTTACCATAGTAACACCCATCCCACATGAAAACAGAGCCATCACAACAGCAATATATGGAAAATGGTAAAGTGTTATGCAAACGTATGCACAAAAGCATGTAAATAAAGTAGAAATAAAGAAATAACACACAAAACACACAAAGACAAGAAAACAAACTAAATCTAGGATCAACTTGCTAGTATTTTCTTATTCCCCAGCAGAGTCACTAGCTGTCGCGCCACGAAAAAACACAGAGTCACCACCAAACTCTATTTATCCTGAAAGAAGAGAAGATATCGAGAGAACCCTAAAAGAATGGATAAGATGGTATTGAGACCAACAGAAAGGGTAAGGAAGTCGGTTATGCGAGGGGAAGGTATTAGCACCCCACACATTTGTGGTACTCCACAGGATCCACTTAAGTTTGTACTAATCTAAGGGTGTGTAAAATCTATGCCTAAAGCTTAATGCTAAGAGGGAATGAATGCAAAAGAAAACACGTGGAAAAGAATGAATATTTACAAAGTTTTTCTCGCCTAGGCCTTGCAACCTAATGCTTACGTATGCCTTTCGAGGAATCAGAGGGTCGTAGTTCGGTTTACATGTTTCGGCTTGTTGTATGTTTTTTCTTTGAAAAAGGGTTTTAAAAGAAAATCCAAGCGGCAAAATGAAGTTTAAACTGGTTGGTGTTTTTTACCTTGAGAATATTTTTATAGTATTAGAGTGTTTTGAAGTTGAAAGAAAAAAGTTTTAGTTTTAATGTGAATGCAAAAGATAAAGAAAAAGGCCTAAGAGAAACTAGAAAAGTAAGCCTAAAGTTGTCATGCATTGTTTGCAATCTAAGGTCTATTTCAACGCGCTTCCTAAGATTGAATCGAGGAATCCTACGGGAGCATGTAAACATGCAATGGAAAGTAAACACACAAAGTTTGAGGAGTATCCACTCACTCAAATAGCACACGTGTAACCGAGGTATCATGTTACCAAGGAAGGAAAGGGAGAAGGATCACGCCTAACCATGATATCATGTCATCGGGGTAGGACAAGGGAAGTGGGACACCTAACCATTATATCGGGTAATCAAGGTAGGATAAATGGAGGCTTAACCAAGAAATTAAATCATCGAGTCAAGCAAGAATGGGGGAATAGGTAGTTCTTAACCATGATAGCACGTCATCATGGCAAGAAGAATAAGGAGTGTCGACTCTTAACCAAGATATCACGTCATCTAGGAAAGATAATAACGAGAGTGAATCGTCATAGGCGACTAAAGACCTAACCAAGAGATCACATTTTCGAGGCAGGAGATAGAAGACAATAATGATATCACATCAGAGTGTCAACATGCACAACACGCGAGCTAATGACAAACCGTGAGGGATTGATTACAGATCCCTATATTCCACTTGACTGACTGGATACTAGAGTAGCACAATTCATAGCATCGACGTACGATGCGTGCTACGAATGACCCGTGGACTAGAAATTGTGGGGGAGATTACAGATCCTTTTCCACTTGCCTTCTTTGAGGACTTATCAATGGGGAATAGGAGTGAGACGCCTTCATCGAGGTCTTTGGCACATATGTAAATACACAGAATGGTAAACAAACAAGCACAAGTAGGAATTGCCTTCTAAAGGTCTTTTAAAACATCATTGACCACCTAAAGTAGGGACTCCCACTCGTGCATCTCTAGTCCTACTTCTCTTGGAAAAGAGAGCGGTAAAAGATTCAAGAGAAAAAAGGAAACATAGGAGAATACCAATCAAATGCAAGTTCGTCAATTATCTGACGAAAGCAAAGAAACCTGAAAACTTCGTGCAAGCTTCACAAAGCATTAGAGAAACAGGCAGACACAATATCCAATATCTGAATCAATGTTGCAAATGAGAAAATAAATCGCATGCGGAAAATCCATCGCATTGAATCAAAGTCCTTGCACAAGATAAGCTTATACAACAAGACAATAATCCAAATGTTGCGCATCGCACAACACAACCTTTGGAAACTTGCACAAGTCACAAACGAGTTAGCAAATAACAACTCAACATCAAGTATCGAATTAAAACTAAAAAATAACGATGAAATGCAAAGGAACAAGGTACAAATAAGCAATGAAAGATAAAAACTAAAAACCAGACAACAACACGCTTATACAAGTAATTAACTGGTAAAATGCATCAGAAGCGGGAAAACTCATCACTAATGCTCATGGAATGCTCAATTATGTGCAAGCAAGCATCGATTGACAATTAAGGCAACATGCACATGTAAAATCAAATTTTAGACAACACTATGTACAAACATGAAATTAATCGGAAACTTGTACCGAAATCAAGAAAACTCAATAATAATGCTCATGAAACGATCAACTATGTACATGTAAACATCAAAACGCAAATTGAAATAGCATATACACATGAACATGAATTGCGGACAACATGTTTATTGCACACGAGACGCACAAAAATATCGATTTAAAATCCACCGGAAACAACATAAATGTCAAGCAAACATCGACTGATAACAAAACACACTTCCGTACAAATTAAACCGCATTTTCAGTGCACTTTTATTTTCGGGACAACACCACATCAATCCACAAAATCACTCGAAAACTTGAATTAAAATCGGTAAAACTCAATTCTAATAGTCAACAAAGGACCAATTATGAGTGAACATGTATCGAACGCAAAATGAAACACAAATCACAAGCTACTTTCATATTCTAGGAAGCAACTCATTAACTCATGAAATAGCTTGGAAAATTGAATTTATACCGTTAAAACTCCACACCAGTGTCACACAATAACCAAACAATGTCGATCAGGTGTTATATAATAATTAAACTAACAATTACATTACATTCGAGTGTTCTGGGAAGCATTACTCATGAGTCGATGAACATCAAGAATTGAATTTCAAAGTTTCATTCAGACATATCGAAAACACTTATCGACTCATGAAAAATTTCCTAAAATTCACAAATAAATTGTAACGAATTAAATCAATACTGGTATCAATTAAATCTGTATCAAAAGTGATTAAACGTATCAAAATCCAAGTGCGATATGAAAATCAACAATTATGCACAATGCACCGAATCAGAATCCAATTGGGACACGTTAATTAGGAATTATGAGCAATTTACCGGTTTTGACGTCTAAGCTTCACATACTTCTCAAACAACTAACCAGTTCCACATTTATGCAACATTCACAATTCAAGAAAAAATGTAATATGGAATTCTCAGATAAGCACTTATCACTAAATCAATTATCTAAATAAGTGCTTAATTCCACAATTCAACCAATTCCAGAGTTGTTCAACATCAACCATTCAATTAACCATTGATTTAAAGAATTCAAGTAAGATTCAACTCATGAACAATTAATTCAAGAAAAGCACTTATGCACAAAATCAATTATGTAAAAGAACTTAAATCAAGAGAATGAGAAATTATTGAATCGAATTCGAAAAGGAGAAGAGGAAGGATGCCGAATCGGAGGGAGCCGGAAGTCACAGAATCAGAGGGAGTAGCAGCGCGTGTGATGGAGATCAGATCGAAAAGCGCGAGCGGAGGGAGTCTCCAGTGGTGAGCTTGGTCATGTGCGACGAAGGTGATCTTGGCATGAGAGAATTTGCAGCGAAAAAAAAGGAGTGAGAAGAAGCTTTTTGAATTTTTCCCCTTTTGTGTTCTTGATGAGAGTAGAGAGAGTTGTGAGAGTTTGAGAGTGAAATTTAGCAAATGAATCAAGTGTTATGAAAATAGTGAGGAAATATCAATATATAGTCTTGACAATTGGGCCTTGGTTTGGGCCAAGAGAAATCCCAATCAATTTCTTCACAAAGCTGAATTTTTAGTGTCAGCAAACATAGTCGAACAAAAAATCCACAAACTCAATAATAATCGGTGCAAAATCTAGACACAAGCCCAAACAAAAAATTGTAGATGATTAAATTTGTGACATCGTACCAGAAGAATGGATGCAATATGATAAAAATTGAGCGAGTTATAAATTTTTGAGTGGTGAGAATATTTGACACGGATGCTGTCTTTTTCAGTAATGCATAATTTTTCACTATTCAGTTTGAGAAACCAACCATGACCAAAGTCTTCGGAGATGAATCCAAACTCTAACTCTGAAGAAAACTTGTATCCAACATCATTTGTGAAATTATGCCTCAATACGATAAAAATCGAAGAATTTATGATTTTTACAGTATCTAGAAACAGTGGAATAAAAATCCGATTCAGCATAATATTTTCTCTGGTAATTCCTACTTCCGAGGGTCTTCCTTAAAGAATCAGCCCTCGACCCAAACATATGAAATGAAGATGACATCAAGATGGATTTTTCTCCCAAATAACCACTCAAAAAATTCAAACTGGGAAGAAGTTATGAATTTTTGAACGTCTAAAAAATAACGGTTCAACACACCATTTTTACTATATTTTCAAAGTATCTTCTCAAAGTATCTGCACCTTCGGAGATCTTCCTTACTGAATCAGCTTCTGAGCCGAACATACAAACTTAAAATGATATTAAGACTGTTTTAACGCCTCAAGAACCGCTCTAAAACATTATTCCATCAGCCTTCGATCCAAACACGAGAAATGATAAGAAAATCAACACGGTCTCAACGCTCAAAGAATCAACCAAAAACACTGAGTCAGATGAAAGTTACAAATTTTCGAACACCCGAGAAATAGATAACCACTCATTAAATTTAAATACCATTTTCAGGGAAATCGTATTCCTTGTAGACTTTCTTCACATGATTGGCTTCCGGTCTGAATAGATGAAATAAAGAAAATACCTAGATGGTTCCAATGCCTGAGGAGCCATTTCAAAACAGTATCTCTATTGAAAGTTGAAAATTTCTAAACTCAAACCAACAAAAATGTTGTTTCTGATTCGCACCGTCTCAAATTCACCGAAACAGCTGATTTCTCTAAAATTCAGAGCGTGCTGAAATACATGAGAGCTTGACATGATGATGGATTGATTATTGATTTGATAGATTGCAAAACATGCAGAACACATTTAAACCTTGAAAAACCAGAGTTTTGCCTTATCGTGCTGCCCGACAGAACAATCTTTTTTATGTGTAACTTCCGAAAAGAAATACCTTGATCCCATGACCACTTACTGATTAATGATGCATGTGAGGTTAGATGACCTAATGAGAAGTATGTACATGAAGGATGCAAGATGCATAAGCCAGATGATCCTTATAAAGGGGTTGGAAAATTTTGGAGTATGACAACCTCAAACTCATATATGTCGACACCTAAGTCAAGAATTAACTGTATGTATCGACCTGAAAAACGGATGTGTTGACCCAAGCATAGAAGTAGCGTTTTACCTTTAGAACTGTAGTGAATGTGTCGATCTGAAATTCCTATGTGTCAGCACATAAAATAAGAATATCTGAAATTTGCAAAAGCTTCAGTATGTGTCGACCTATATGCATACATGTGTCGACCGAAGACCTCTAAAGGCTTCAGGCTTCAAAACTCAGTTGCATGTGTCAACCTGAAATACGTATGTGTCGATACATGCAAGCAAAAATTATGAAAAAAAAATTCGCAAGACTTTGGTTAATTTCAAAATGGTTTTTAATGGTTCCTAAGACCCCTAATTTATCACAATATTCTTCAAAGATGAGGTTTTCAAATTCATCTCCATGATCGCTTCGAATGGGAACAATTTTAGAATTCAATTTATTTTGAGATAACTCGGCGAAACATGTGAAATTCGAGAATGTTTCATCTTTGATACGTAAGAAAATAGTCCAAAAAATATTGAGTAATTGTCTACAATCATAAACCCATAGTAATTACACCTATGCTTTTGGTCCGTGAAGATCCAACTAGATCCATGTGAAGGAGCTCAAGAGGTGTCGAAGTTGACACAACATTTTTAGATTTAAAAGAGACTCTTGTTTGATTACATTTTTGACATGAATGACATAGGTGATCTTTTAAAAACTTTATTTTAGGTAGACCAATTACTAAATCTTTTGCAACTATTTCATTGAATAGATCAAAGTTGGCCTGCGCTTGATGTATATGCCATAACCAAGAGTCTTCACTCATGGTAACAAGACATTGGGCATTATTTAAGGAAACTCCTATTAAGTCAAGCATATAGATGTCATTTACCCTCACACCATTAAACATACAATACTTATTTTCATTATGTTCTATTATGCAATAATCTTTATCAAAAGTTACTTTATACCCATTGTCACACAATTGACTAATATTAAGAAGACTATGTTTAAGGTCTTCAACTAACATAACTGTGATACGGTGGGAGAACTGACTTGAGGTTTTGCGTTTGTGTTTGCAAATGTTTCGGTTTAGCAAGAGTCGCCACCAACTTTTTATTTTATCCAAAGGAAAGGTCAAAAAGCACAGGAAAGACCTTTGAGATGTTTTCTAGGGTTCAGGGGGTAGATTATGAAAAGGGAAGGTGCTAGCACCCTTTTCATCCATGGTTTTCCATGGGCTCTTAGTTACTTGTTTAGATCACTTGTGTTGCTTTTTCAATTGTTTGAAATGGTGCTTTGTGTGGTTTTGAAAGTATTTTGAAAAGAGGCCATCGTTTTGGCAATCTTTGTAATGATTCTTGTTTGAAGAATGTATACAAAGATGTTTGTCTTTTGAAAAATGTTTCAATGTTTGAAAGTTTGTTGGGAAATGTTTTGAAATTGTGTGTGTGTTTTTGAAATTAGCAAGGATGTTTATAAATTGATCAAGTAACTAGGAGTTGTCTACCCTAATCAAAAGTCTTTCTTGTACATTTTTAACCCTTTGACATTGTTGTTTTACCATTATATTTGGTAAACAACCTTATCCTTGGAAGTTAAACGGGACGGGCGTGGGTCATCGTATGACCATGATAGCAATAGTGTCAAATATCTTAGCAAGTTTTTGAGGGACTTAAGATCATTTTTGTTTAGGCAATCAAGATAGCGTCATCGAGGGACTATGATCTTTTTGTTTTGTTTTGTTTTTGCCAAGATACCTAGCATGCATACCATGGCCATTTTTTTAAGGCAACAAAGTGGATGAAACCCTAGGGGTGCTTGTGTGCATTGTGTTGTCATTTTTCATGCATCTTTTGTCTTGTATTAGTCATGCTATTTGTTTGATTTTGGTCTTTGAATACAAAACCCTAATCTTACTATCATGCATATAATACGATAAATTGTGTAAAAGTAAATCTAAGACTATTACAACAATATTATAGGGAGGGGGATACAAGTTTTGAATAGGGGGATATTGCACAAAATAAAGCCCTAAAACTATTACAAGCAAATTGAATTTATTGTACAAATAATAAATAAGCAAATATTTAAATATGCAATAAAATGTAAATATGCAGAATGTTTTTTATATTTATTTTTATGTATGTAAAAATAAATTTAATTATATCCTAAAAATAAGAAAATAAAGTGATTGTTTTTTGAAAGGGTGAAAACCCTAATTTTTGGTTTTAAAAGAAAATATATTATATTATTTATTTATTCATTTTTTTAAAGAAAAATAATAATAATATATACAAAAATGTTGAAAAATTAAATATTGTATGAAAATATTAATTTGATTGTATAAATAATAAAAATAAAAATATATAATATTTTTGTATTATTTACAAGTTTATTTAAGAAAATAAAAGTATATTATTACTAATAATTTATTTATTATGCAAAAAATAATATAAAAAAATATGAAAAAATGCAAAAAAATAAAGAAAATATTTTTATGATTTTTAATGTTTAGGAAAAAATAAATAAAAGTCAGAAATGTGAAATATGCAAGAAAATATAAAAAATAAAAGAAATGGGCCAAGGGGGTGCAAATAACAGAATGAGGGGTGCAAATAACCAGACAAGCCAGGCCCAGGCCCACTCCCACTTCGTCCCTGTCCTTCAAACCAGAAAAACGCGCGCGCCATGTACAAATCCCGTTCTCTTGTATACGTGCATAAAAATAAAATCTTGAAACATGAAACTTGTAGCTTGTTAACTCACGATTCTAATGATATAAAAAACTTGACCTAACTCTCAAAAATCAGAGAGAATTTTATCACCCCCAATTTCTGACCTAAAAATTTCAGCATGTTCATCATCCAAATTCTCCTAGCTCAGTTAATATAAATAAGAACTATGCATATGTACAGTTCAAGCAACTTAAGGACTACATTTTTGCTTCACAAACCTAAGCCTAAGGAGATAGAAAGTTGGAAATTACCTTGTTCAGCTGAAGTTGAGTATGGCAATGTAGCAAATTTAAGTGAGGCCTGAAGCACTTTTGAACTTGCTTGAAGTTCCCTTGACCTTTCCCAAGTCTCAGCTTGCTTTGAAATGGCTTGAATCTCCTTATAGAAGTCAACCTGCAAACTCAGAAATTGAAAATGGTGAAGCACGAAACAAGGGTTATAGTTGCTTGAGAAGGGCTTGGATAGTTCATATGGAATGTATGGAATGTGTCTGAAGTGGTTCAAGACAAAACGCACGAGACAATTTGGTTTTGGCTTGAGTTCTGCAGAGCTTGCCCTGTTTTGGGAAGAAATGGAGTTTTTGGTGTATTTGGGTGTTTGAGAGGTTTGGCAATCATGTCTTAGGCTTGTTTCAATATGCTGAACCTGTTTGAAAATGTTACAAGACTTGGTTTTATCAGATTTCCAAGTCATGTGGACTATTGCACAATTGCTTGCTTTTAAAGCATGAAATTCTGGCTACAGATACTCAATGTCACGTCCAATGTTATGACACCGTATCTGATTTACTATATGACAGTAAATACAAAAGCAGTAAATAACACAGTCAATTGTTTACCCAGTTCAGTGTGCAACAACACCTACTCTGGGGGCTACCAAGCCAGGGAGAGAATCCACTATAAGAGATGTTAATTCAGGAATAAACCAACCAGTTTATCTCCTTCACTTAAGACCTACCCAATGCAATTCTAATCTAAGTAACAACTTAAACCTGAGTTCCTACTCACTCCCCCTCAATCACAGCAGTGATACATAAACCAATTTGACTTGAGAATTGATGAAGACACTCTTCAAAACACACACTTGATTAAGCTTCACAGCTTTTTAATCAAGTAACACAATCACTCGTGCTTCACAGCTTTGAGTGATGTACACAACTAACTTGACTCTGCTTCACAGCTTTAGTCAAGTAACATTCAAACACTCTTGCTTCAAAGCTTTGAGTGCTACACAACCCTTACAATTGAAACCTATTCCAAGGCACTTATCACAATGATAATTGCTTGGAGTACAATAAACAAATCTATACAGATTACAAAATTGATCTTCTAATCAATCAACAGGGATGTCTTGAAAAACCGCAGCTCTGTTGAATATATAGCAGCTGCAACTTCAGTTAGGGTTTCCAAAAACCTAGGGTTGATTCCGTTTGACCTAAAGACCAGGTCACAGTACTTTATTGATCAGGTTAGGATTGAGCTAGGTTACTCCTCAGAAAACGCAGGATTCTGTTTAGAAGGGACTGAGTTATTTCCTGAAAAAACTCAGACTTATCCAATCCTGCAATCCTGTTAGTTCAGAACAGGATGTCATAACATCTGTTATGACATCTGAGAAAACCTGTCTACTGATTTAGCAAAATGTGATCATTTTGCAAACATGCTCAGATACACACTTATAAACATCAGTATTTGAATTACAATATTTTTCTGCACATGTACCTATTGAGTTAGTACAACCTGAACTAGAATGTTATGACATCAGTCATGACATTCACACATACACTTGGGATTTACCAAAAATGCAAGCCAATACCTAAACACCTACAAACTCCCCCTTTGGCATATTTTTGGCTAAAGTCCCTAAACAATCAGAGATAAATAGATAGCAGCAGAAATAAGTGACAGCAGAAAAATATAGTGTCAAGTACTAATTAAGCAGTACCAAAAATATTCTCCCCCACTTTAGCCACAAATGGGCCAAAGATTACATGTTTATAAAGTTATACAGTTATCCAAAACAAAATAATGAGATCAGCAGCAGACAACAGCAGAACACACTTCCAAACTCCACCAGCAACACCACCAAGCAGCAATCAACCTTCAAGCACTGTCATCAGACTCAGAGGAGCCAATTTCTTCAATGTTGAGCTGTCCTTCATCTTCTTCCCTTCTGCTTTCTTCAGCTTTTTCCTTTTCTAGCCTGGAAATTAGAGCTTCTAGGGTCCTTTTTCTAGCATCCAGATCTTTGCAAGTTTCTTTTAAAACAGCTATGACATCTGATGTTTTGGACTGGATCTTTGCAGACGATGTCTCAGCTGATGTTATGACAATGTCTGGAGCATGGGATCCCTGAAACAGTTTGTAGTGCAGGCCAAGGGCAGGGGCTCTTTTGCAGACTGTATCTCTTGCTACAAGGATGTCAGGGTATTGTGCAAGGATAATTCCACAAAGGAGGGAGGGAAAAGCAATTGGTCCTTTGACAGCATAACTGCCAGCATGCTTCAAGGTTTGTTCAAAGATGTACCTTCCATAGTCAAAGGCAGTCTTGGTTCCTACAGCATAGATGAATCTCCCCAATCCTGTGGAGATGGTTGATTTGTGATTTGTAGGCACCCAGTTTGCTGCACCTATTTTATGCAAGATGGCAAATTTCATGCTGAGTTTACTAGCATTCAACTTCCCTTTCAATGGCCAGCACTTTACTTGCCTGGCAGTGATGGTCAAACATACTTCATTGTCAGTTGCCTCTAGATCAGGACAGTCCTTATTTGTTCTTCCAAGAAACTTGTTGATTTCTGATGGAGAGAACTTGACCCTTCTTCCTCTAACAAACACACTCTCAAAGTCAGCTGACCTCCCATCAGCACAATCATTGGACAAGTTCACTACAAACTCTTTAACCAGATTTTCATAACATTTGCTAAACTTCATCACTGTCTTCATTAGCCCAGCATTCCTGATCAGCTCCATGATGTCTTTGCACTCCAAGGCATCATTGTTGAGTTCTCTCTCCAAGGCTATTCTCTTCAAGCAAACATACTTCCATCTGTTTGCATTATCAGGATGATGAAAGGAGATGTTGTCTGTTGGCACTTCAGGCACTCTAGCAATCTTGCTGGAGGGGAGCTTCCTTCTGATGGGAGTATTGTCAATGTCAATCTCAAATTCTGATTCATCATCAGAGTCAGAAGTTTCAGGTTCTTTACTTTTCTTGGAGATTGGTTGTCTAGCAGTCTGCACCTGTGCCTTCTTCCCTTTTGTCTGAATTTTCTCAGCCATCCCTTCAGCCTTGGATTTCTTAGCATCAGGTTTAACAGTCTCACTACTCTTTCTTTTCATCAATCTCCTAGCAATGCTAGGGTTCACATTAGCAATCAGTTCATTATCTGAGTAATCTTCATCCACATCAATGATAGGTGGATTAGCAGCCTTTTCAGAGGGATTCTGAATGTTGTCTTTTGGTGTCACAACATCCTCAGTGACATCTATATTTTCAGAACCTTCCACATTTGGACTTTCTGATTGATTCAAAGGGATAGAAATCCCCGGTACAGATTGGTTGCCACTCAGAATGCTAGAAACCAGTCTAGCAATAGCTTGGTGTACTTGAACTGATCCTTCTTTATTAGGTGTAGAAGACGAAGAAAGAGAAGAATTACCAGAGATTGTAGCTTGAGCTCTTCCTGCATGTCTGGTCCTGAGCTTTTTGACTCTGGTTGGGTCAGTTGCCATCTCCCTGAGAGGAGTGACCTCAAGAACTTCAGATTCTATGCATGTAGTGATTGCCCTAGAATCTTGATCAGATGATGACGATGATGAGTGAGACGAAGCCGCCATGGTGGAAGACGATGTCTGAGACATTGTGTTTAACGTTGAGTGATAGTAGCAGTTTGAGAAAACTCTTTGATTGGGAGGAGGAAACAGGTTGCAAGGATGAGAGAGGTAGGGAGTACAAGGGAGTCTCTTCAACTTCTTAAGGCTTTTGAAGGAATTGTGAATGAATATGATTAACCCACTAAATATAGACTTAATAAAATTAATCCCTTCAACCCTTGTTTTCAGCAAAACTAATTGCTATAATTTCTCATGTTGGTGAATACCCAATCTGCCCCTCAAATTTTCAAGTTTATTTCCAACAAGCGCCTTGGTAGAAGAATCAGTTAGCTGAAGCTTAGAGAAACTATGTTCCAGTTCAAATGACTTCTTCTCTCCAAAGTCAATAGGGTTCAAGGAAATGTTGAATGTTTTCAGATTATCACACCACAATGTCACAACATCTTGTGTAACATTGTCCTCAGGTAGCATCTGTTTTGACCAGAATTTTTGAGAACAGAATTTATGAGACTTGTTCTTTGCCACATCACATATATTATCAGCCTGTAGTTTAGGAGTTCTTCTGACATCTTCCATAGGAATAGCTCTTTTCATTCCTTCAAGCTTATGCTGCCACTGTTTCATCTCTTTTTCTTCTTTGATGATTTGACTCATAGTGGAGATATCAGTGTTCTCAGGCTGCCACACATAACAGTTATTTTTGGATTTGATTCCTCTCATTACAACATCTAGTTTTTCATTAAACACTAGACATTCAGATCTTGAGAAGTTAACCATGAATCCTAGATCACATAATTGACTGATGCTGATGAGATTAGTAGTCAACCCTTTTACCAGCAGTACCTTATTCAGACTTGGAACTCCAGGGTAGTCCAAATTACCAACTCCTTTGATTTCTCCTTTAGCACCATCTCCAAAGGTCACAAAACTGGTGGTGTGAGGCATAACATTATTGAGGAGATTTTTGAATCCAGTCATGTGTCTGGAACATCCACTGTCAAAGTACCAATCTTCCTTTGCAGAGATCTTCAGGGAAGTGTGTGCTATCAGTGCAGTAGCCTTTTTCTTCCATTGAGGAGCGTGTGGTACCTTTTTAGACTTAGGTTTGACATCTGAGTTCTGATTAGGATATCCATGTAATCTGAAGCAGAAGGGCTTTATGTGACCATATTTCCCACAATGATGACATCTCCATCTTTGGTACCTTTTCTTCATATGTCTCTGTCCCTGATGTTGAGAGTAATGTTGAGACATCCGTTTTGACATTTGCTTCCCGGTACCAAATTTCTTTGTTTCCACAAATCCTAGGCCAGATTTATTTCCCATATTTTGACCAGCCTGAAGGATCTCTTCCAATTTGTCTGTTCCATTGGTCAACATCTTGACAGATTTGGTCATTTGATTCAATTGTGAGTTCAGCAGTTGAACTTCTCCTTCTAAATGACTTATAGTTTCAAGATTTGCCCTCTTTTCAGCCTCCAGCTTTACAATGAGTTTTGATTGTTTCTCATTTTGCACACAGACTTCACCACTTCTGATACACAATTTCTTGTAGGTATCAGCCAGTTCTTCAAATGTTACTTCTTCATCACTGGTGTCACTTTCAGAAGTACAAACACTAGTTAGGGCAGTAACTAGTTTGGCAGATTCTTCTTCAGAATTGCTTTCTGAATCATAGTCAGACCAAGTAACAGTCATTCCTTTCTTTTTCTTCTTAAGAAAGGTAGGACATTCAGCTCGAATATGTCCATATCCTTCACATCCATGGCATTGAATACCTCTGCCTTGGTTTTCCTTATCTTCTGACCTTGGTCTTCTGCTGGAACTGTCAATGTCAGAAGGAATGTTATGAACATTAGACCTTGACTTTGGGTCCATTCTTTTGATGAGCCTGTTGAACTGTCTTCCAAGCATGGCAATGGCTTCTGATATGTTTTCTTCTTCATCCTCCTTGTATTCAACATCAGTGTTGGATACAAGTGCTATGCTTTTGTTCTTCTTGTCACCATTATCAGTGATCCCCATCTCAAAAGTCTGAAGAGACCCAATAAGTTCATCCACTTTTAACTTGCTAATGTCCTGGGCTTCCTCTATGGCAGTTACCTTCATTGCAAATCTTTTAGGCAAGGATCTGAGAATCTTCCTCACCAGTTTTTCTTCTGACATTTTTTCTCCCAGTGCTCCTGAGGTGTTGGCAATCTCCAAGATGTTCATGTGAAACTCATGAATGGTTTCATCTTCCATCATTTTTAGATTCTCAAACTTAGTGGTCAACATCTGAAGCCTTGACATCTTTACTTTGGAAGTGCCCTCATGAGTAGTTTTGAGGGTGTCCCAAACTTCCTTGGCCAGTTCATATTGATGTACTAGTCTGAAGATGTTTCTATCAATTCCATTGAACAAGGCATTTAAGGCTTTTGAATTTCCCAGAGCTAACTCATCTTCTTCTTTACTCCAATCTTCCTCAGGCTTCAGACTGATTGTCCCATCTCTTTCAGTTATGGTGGGATGTATCCATCCTTTATCAGCAGCTCTCCAAGCCTTTTTGTCTAGAGATTTTAGGAAGGCAATCATACGAGGTTTCCAGTAGTCATAATTAGTTCCATCCAGAATGGGTGGTCTATTTCCAAAAACTCCTTCTTTGTCCATAGTGCCAGAAAGTGATATCCCTAGATCTCACCCAGTAATACAGGCAGGGTGCCTGCTCTGATGCCAATTGAAATTCTGGCTACAGATACTCAATGTCACGTCCAATGTTATGACACCGTATCTGACTTACTATATGACAGTAAATACAAAAGCAGTAAATAACACAGTCAATTGTTTACCCAGTTCAGTGTGCAACAACACCTACTCTGGGGGCTACCAAGCCAGGGAGAGAATCCACTATAAGAGATGTTAATTCAGGAATAAACCAACCAATTTATCTCCTTCACTTAAGACCTACCCAATGCAATTCTAATCTAAGTAACAACTTAAACCTGAGTTCCTACTCACTCCCCCTCAATCACAGCAGTGATACATAAACCAATTTGACTTGAGAATTGATGAAGACACTCTTCAAAACACACACTTGATTAAGCTTCACAGCTTTTTAATCAAGTAACACAATCACTCGTGCTTCACAGCTTTGAGTGATGTACACAACTAACTTGACTCTGCTTCACAGCTTTAGTCAAGTAACATTCAAACACTCTTGCTTCAAAGCTTTGAGTGCTACACAACCCTTACAATTGAAACCTATTCCAAGGCACTTATCACAATGATAATTGCTTGGAGTACAATAAACAAATCTATACAGATTACAAAATTGATCTTCTAATCAATCAACAGGGATGTCTTGAAAAACCGCAGCTCTGTTGAATATATAGCATCTGCAACTTCAGTTAGGGTTTCCAAAAACCTAGGGTTGATTCCGTTTGACCTAAAGACCAGGTCACAGTACTTTATTGATCAGGTTAGGATTGAGCTAGGTTACTCCTCAGAAAACGCAGGATTCTGTTTAGAAGGGACTGAGTTATTTCCTGAAAAAACTCAGACTTATCCAATCCTGCAATCCTGTTAGTTCAGAACAGGATGTCATAACATCTGTTATGACATCTGAGAAAACCTGTCTACTGATTTAGCAAAATGTGATCATTTTGCAAACATGCTCAGATACACACTTATAAACATCAGTATTTGAATTACAATATTTTTCTGCACATGTACCTATTGAGTTAGTACAACCTGAACTAGAATGTTATGACATCAGTCATGACATTCACACATACACTTGGGATTTACCAAAAATGCAAGCCAATACCTAAACACCTACAAAGCAAAAGGTGAGTTGACAATGCCAAAGCCTGTACAGGCTAGCTCAAGGCCTTCACATAGTTGGTGAACTTTTCCTGATATTCATGGACTTTGTTTGCTGCAAGAGATTGGGTCTAATGCTCAAGATAAACAAAATTGCCAAAAGCTAACTTTATCAAAGTGGCAATGTGAACTTTTTGCCATTTTTGGAATAGTTCTTTGTGTAATGCTCCATAGCTTAGAATAAGACCAATGTACAATGTATGTGAATTAAATTAAACAGTGTGGAAAGGATTAAGACCTGTAAAACAAGTACAAGCATGATCCAAACTGATTTGCAACTTGTGCCAATGTGAAAAATGCCATGGACAAAAGTGAGAAATGGCCATTTTCTTTTCTTCGATTCTCCCTAATCACAAATGATCTTGGAGAGTTCTTGGACATTTTGGAAAGCTTGTAACATTATTTACAATCCATCTTTGAAATGAATTTTGAGATTCCAAATGGAACTAGGTGAAAAGTTGCCATGAAGATAGGTCAAAATCCTGCCTAAACTAGGGCAAAATTTCACTAAGTTAAAAGTTTTATGGACCCCTATTCACAAAATCATAACTTGAGATACAAGCATATTTTGGGAAAACTTTATTAATCAAAGTTGTAGATTTTGTGGAGGAATACAACTTTCATGTTGGAAGTTTTGTTTGAATCCAATTGCATCATGGTGAAAAAGTTGGGAAAAGTTAGGGAAAAATAAGAAATTTTCATAACTTAGAAAATTTCTAAGTTATGAAAAATTTCAAACTTAAACCCTAACTTTCAAAATTAGGTTTCTTGGTCAACAAGTTTCATGTTTTGACATATCTTGATGAAAAATGACCCTTGGCACTTGATTTTGATCAAAAAGTCAAAGTTTGACTTTTCAGTGTACAGTTAATTTTTGATCAGTTGATTGGAAAATTCATCTGTCAATCCAATGCATTTGAGATCTTTTGAACCTTGTGATTAGGTCAAGATGATGCCATTGAGTCCTTGAAACCATGCTTGAACCCAATTTTCCATTGGCTAGGGGAAAAAATCAGAAATTGCCCTTCTACATTCAAAACCCTAAAAATGACCATTTTGCCCTTTTGATGATCTGATCAAATTTCTTGAGGAGTTGTGGTCCAAACTTGATCAAATGGTTCATAGGAGCCTAGAATGTTGATGTGGATAAAAAATTATGAGGTTTGACTGTAAATTGGCCACAATTGACTTTTTCCCCAATACAGTTGATTTTTAGGTCAACTGTCCAATTGACTGGGCAAAAATTTGATTCTAGGCTTGAAACTTGGTATGAGAAATCTTAGGAGTCCAACATGAAGTATGAAAGTATCATGAGGCATTAGAAGTCCAAAAATCCTTGTGCAAACTCAAACCCTAATTTCAGGTTAACAGTGCAAAGAGATGTCTTGAGCTGAGCAAACCTTAATCTGGTATGGAGTCCAAAGAGTCTTGTGAGGAGAATCTTGATAAAATGAGAGGGAAAATTTTGGGGTACAACAGCTTCCCCTGTTCAATCTTCTTGAACCTGAAGAGTTAGATTGACGAGTTTTTCCATTCGTGACTCGAAGGTAAAAGATGATTGGACACTAGAGTGCCCGTAAATTTGCACTCGTCAAAATATAGTTGAGGGAATGGGCTTAAAGATGCCATTTGGAGATGTGACAGAATCTTGTCGGAGATGGGCTTAAAGATGCCATCCAAGTATGTTTGTTGAACTGCAAGTTGTAAGTCAGAAGAATGAGTATCAGAATGGTATCTGCGTTTGGAACGTATCTGAACTGTATCTGGAGACTGAATCTGTATGAGCAAGGGAATGAAGTCCGTGTCTGGAGCATATCCGAGCTGTAACTGTATTTGAATCTGAATGAATAACAGAATGAATTCTGCGTCTAGAGTGTATCTGTATTGTATCTGAGTCTGAAATCTGAATAAGCGACAAAATAGCATCCGTGTCTGGAGCATCTCTGAGCTTGGGAAAAGTCAAAATAAGTGACAGAATGAAAACCGTGTATGGAGCGTATCTGGACTGTATCTGAAGTTGAGATCTGTATGAGTAGCATAATGACTTCCATGTATGGAGTGTATCCGTACTGTAACTGGGATCTGAATAAGTAACAAAATGACTTCCGTGTCTGGAGTGTATCTGAACTTGAAATTGATAGTTGAATCTGAATGAGAAATAGAATGGCTTCCGTGTCTGGAGCGTATCTGATTGTTGAAGTCTGAATGAGTGACAGAATGGCAACCGTGTCTGGAGCGTATCCATACTGTATCTTGACTTTGAATTCTAAATGAGTAGTAGAATGACTTCCGTGTCTGGAGTGTATCCGTACTGTATCTGAATCTTTGAATATTGTTAACGGTAGCTGTTAATCTTATCCTGAAAAGGGTAAAATGTTAGCTGAAACACAAAGTTATGTTGCATGAAATGTATGATGCAATAAAATGTGTCTTATCAATGTTTATGATATATGAATGTAATGTATGCGCATGTAAGCTGATTTGTTGAGGAAAATAAATCCTTGGTAGCTAGGGATAATGAAATCCTTGACTGCTGCCCGGGAAAATAAATCCTTGACCGCTGTTGGAGATTCAAAATATTTGATTGCTGAGGATGAGAAATCCTTGCTGACTGTTGAGGATGGAAAATCTCTGACAACTTCTGTGGGTATGTGAGAATCCTTCACGACTTTCCTGGGGATAGAGATCCTTCAAGTTTTTGGAGTTGGAGGATGATAACATTCTGTTGTGAGAATAATGTCAAACTGCTTGAGAAACCTGCTTGGGGAATCCCGAGAACTTTGAAGAATTCTACTGGGGGTTAAATAATGGGAATCCTTACTTGGCTGGGGAATATGGAAAACTCTGGCGATCTCCACCGGGGACCAAACAAAGGAAAACCTTGATCTGCTAGAGAATAAGGAAGGCTCTGATGGCTTCTGCGGGGAACTGAGAATGAGAATCTTCATTCTGCTAGGGGAATTTGAATCCTTGGGGACTTCATGCTGAGGAGTCAAGAATGAGAATCTTCGATCTGCATGGGATTAAAAATTCTGACAAATTCATGCTGGGGAGTAATGAAAACTCCGACAACTTAACTGGGGAATCAAGAATGAGAATCTTCATTCTGCTAGGTGATGAAAAACTCTGTGGGGAGTAGCTATACTGCTGGGGAATAACTATCCTGCTGGAGAGTAAGTTCAGGACTCTGGGGGAAAAGCTTATTTCTGTTCGGAAAAAAGTTCAGGAGTTTGGGTTGTATGCCAATCTACTGGGGAGTCAAGAATGAGAATCTTCATTCTGTTGGGGATATCAGGAGTTCGGGTTGTATGCCAATCTACTGAGGAATTATCCTAGTTTGGGGATAAAGCAAAAGTTAACTGTTATCTGGTTGACTTCCAGGCTTCAAGGCAACTTGCTGGGGAATCCGGGGAAAACTGAATGGTTTCCACTGGGGATTGATAGTTGGAAATTTGACTTGACTGGGGAAGAAGGTTTCATATTCGCTGAGGGTCTGTAGTTCAAAGTTTTGTGCCGCTGGGGATTGGGAGTTTAAAGTTTTAACTCTGATGGGAATTAAGGGTTTGAAATTTAACTCCGCTGGGGATATGTATTTCAAGGTTTAAGCTCCGCTGGGGATCTAGATGATGTACTACAGGGGATTTCTCCTGGAATAGCCTAAAGACGTTTTCCTATACTTCCAACCTGTCAGTAATTATTCTTTCTCATTTCGTTTATTTGTAAACAGTGATTATATTCAAATGCATATGCTTATTAATAAATCATTGGACGTTTTCAAATAAAACACGAGTGTAAAAAAGAAGAAAAGGCAAATAGTTTTCTGCACTTTGAAGTATCTTTGTATTAACTTTGTGTAAGTATATTGTACAAAGGAGACAAACATCCTAGTAAGAGAACGTTGTCATAAAAAATGAGAAAAATTTATACAAAGAAAGATGGCTATGTGTGAAAATTCCATGGGGTTCCCATTCTGCTATAGCCTTCGTAATTCTGAATATCTTGTCCATTCGTTGCTTCGTCCGAAGATGATTGAGTTGATCAGAAGCCCGAAGCTTGTCTGTGAAGAGATTGTCATTAAAGTGATCCGATGAGACATAGTCATACGCTTTAATTCCCTAACTTTTGCCTGGACCTCCCTTTCGGGTTTTCGTTCCACCGGGAAACCCTTTTTTGCCCAAGTCGCCCTTTCAGGTTTTCAACTTGCCGGGTGTACATATTTTTTTATTTATCCCTAACTTTTGCCTGAATCGCCCTTTCAGGTTTTCGATTCACCGGGATGCCCTTTTTTTGCCTAGGTGTGTCAACCTAGCGGGTCGTTTATGCGTAGTATCTTTTGACTATGTCTGCGTTCGCAGGGTGCGGTAGGTCATCACTGTCTATGGTGGTTAATATCATTGCCCCACCAGAAAAGATGTTTTTGATCATAAATGGTCCTTCGTAGGTAGGAGTCCATTTGCCCCAGGGATAACTTTGCGGCAAGATGATCCGCTTGATTACAAGATCTCCGAATTGATACACTTGTCGTCTGACTTTCTTGTTGAAAGCCTTGATCATTAGTTTTGATACGCCTGACCATGGCAAACAACAGTAATTCGCTTTTCGTCAATCAAGTTAAGTTGATCAAGCCGGGTCTGAATCCAATCATCTTCACTCAAACTAGTATCCTTCATGATTCTCAAGGAGGGAATCTGAACCTCAATAGGCAAAACAACTTCCATGCCGTATACCAAAGAATAGGGAGTTGCCCCAGTCAACGTACGCGCCGTGGTATGGTAACTGTGGAGAGCAAACAATAACATCTCATGCTAGTCCTTGTAGGTGACTATCATCTTTTGTATGATCTTCTTGATATTTTTGTTTGCAGCTTCGACAACACCGTTCATCTTTGGCCGATAGGGAGATGAATTGTGATGTTGAATCTGGAACTGCTCGCACAAGGCGATGATCATAGTATTGTTAAGGTTTGTACCGTTGTCAGTGATGATCCTTTCGGGGATGCCGTACCGGAAAATGAGGTTCTGCTTGATGAAGCGGGCAACAACATTCTTTGTGACAGATGCGAAGGAAGCTACTTCGACCCATTTGGTAAAGTAATCAATAGCCACCAGGATAAAGCGGTGTCCATTGGATGCTGTAGGCTTGATCTCTCCAATCATGTCGATTCCACACATAGCGAATGGCCAAGGAGCTGTTAAGACATTGAGAGAAACTGGAGGTATATGTACCTTGTCCGCATAGATTTGACATTTGTGACAAGTACGGGAATGTTGAGAGCAGTCAGCTTCCATGGTAGACCAGTAATAGCCTACCCGTAGAATCTTCTTAGCCATCGTGTATCCACTAGAGTGAGTGCCAAAGGTACCATTATGTAGTTTGGCCATGATCTGTTTAGCTTCAATCTTGTCCACACAACGGAGCAGAATGCAATCATGATTGCGCTTGTATAGGATACCATTGCTCAGGAAGAACTTGGCAGAGAATCTCCTCAAGAACTTTTTGTCGTTGACTGAAGCTCCTTCAGGATATTCTTGAGCCTCGAGATAGCTTTTGACTTCATGAAACCACTGTCGGTCCACTACTTCTTCGGTATTAATCTCGTGACAATGTGCAGGTTTTTCCATCCATTCAATGGTGATTTGGGGAGCCTCATTATCCCAGTTAAGTTTAAACATGGATGACATTGTAGCTAGAGCATCTGCTAGCTGATTTTCTTCTCACGGGAAGTGCTCGAAGGTAATCTGCTCGAAATGTGGTAACAATGTCAAGACATGTTCTTTGTAAGGGATGAGGTTTGGATGCTTAGTGTCCCACTCTCCTTTGATCTGACTGATGACCAAAGCTGAGTCCCCAAACACAATCAAGGATTTGATTCCCAAGTCTATGGCAGCCTTGAGTCCAAAGATACAAGCTTCATATTCTGCCATGTTGTTGGTGCAGTTAAAGCAGAGTCTGGCTGTGAAAGGTGTATGGCAACCTTATGGAGAGATGAGTACCGCGCCGATACCATTACCAAGTGCATTGGAGGCACCATCAAAGTACAAGGTCCATCAGGATCCTTGTTCAGGTCCGTCATATGGTCCGTTATCTTCAATGTTGTCCAAGGTCATAATGTATTCGTCAGGGAAGTCAAACCTCATGGATTGGTAATCTTCGACAGCTTGATGAGCCAGATGGTCAGCTAGCACACTTCCCTTTATAGATTTTTGGGTCGTGTACTGTATATCGTATTCCGTCAGGATCATCTGCCATCTAGCTATTCTTCCAGATAAAGCAGGCTTCTCAAAGATGTACTTGATCGGATCCATCTTAGATATCAGCAAAGTGGTATGAGTCAACATATACTGCCTTAGCGGCGAGCAACCCATACCAAAGCGCAACAAGTTTTCTCAAGTAGTGAGTATCGGGTCTCACAGTCGGTAAACTTTTTGCTAAGGTAATAAATAGCATGCTCTTTTCGGCCAGACTCGTCATGTTGGCCCAGTACGCACCCCATCGAATTATCCAAAACAATCAAATACATGATTAGCGGTCTTTCTTCGACAGGAGGCATCAAGATAGGAGGCTCTAGCAAATACTCCTTGATTTTATCGAAAGCAACTTGACAGTCATCATTCCATTTAACCACCTGATCTTTCTTCAACAGCTTGAAGATTGGCTCACAGGTAGATGTTAGGTGAGAAATGAACCTTGCAATGTAGTTTAGGCGTCCCAAGAAACCTCTGACCTCCTTCTCAGTGCGAGGAGCAGGCATTTCTTGTATAGCTTTGACTTTGGCAGGATCAACCTCGATGCCTTTGTTGCTGACAATGAAACCCAAGAGTTTACCGAATTGGACTCCAAAGGTACACTTGTTTGGGTTCAGTATGAGTTTGTACTACTTCAACATGACAAACAACTTTTGCAAATGGTCGAGGTGTTCTTCTTCCGTCTGTGATCGGGCTATCATGTCATCTACGTAGACTTCAATTTCATGATGTATCATGTCATGAAACAAAGCTACCATGGCGCGCTGATAGGTTGCCCCGACATTCTTCAGTCCGAATGGCATCACTTTATAGCATAACGTACCCCACTGTGTAACAAAAGTAGTTTTCTCCATGTCTTCAGGTGCCATTTTGATCTGGTTGTAACCTGAAAATCCGTCCATGAAAGAAAATACCTTGTGCTGAGCTGTGTTGTCAACCAAGATGTCAATGTGCGGTAGTGGAAAGTCATCTTTAGGGCTATCCCTGTTTAAGTCTCTATAATCCATACACATTCTCACTTTGCCGTCCTTCTTAGGCACGGGCACAATGTTAGCAACCCATTGTGGATAGGAAGTAACAGCAAGAAATCCAACATTGAACTGCTTCATAACTTCTGCTTTGATCTTTTCAGACATGTCGGGCCTCATGCGGCAGACTTTTTATTTAACTGGTGGACAGTCTTCTCTTGTGGGAAGACGGTGTACCACAATGTCTGTATCGAGTCCCAACATGTCTTCATATGACCAGGTGAAGATCTCAAGATATTCATTCAACAACTGAATTAGGCACTCTTTGACACTTGGTTCTAGGTTGGCACCACTCTGACTTCTTTTCTGTCTTTCTCAGTACCCAAGTTGATTGTCTCTAACAACTCCTCATGAGGTAGAATAGCCCTTTCTTCCTGTTGTAGCAGTCTAGCCAATTCTCCCGGCACCCGACAGTCTTCATCACCTTCGTATTCGGCATGGTAGACCAGATCTTCAGAGTCACTGAAGGCCATAGCAGAATTGTTACCCATGGAATCCAGAATGAAAAGGTACCTGCATTTGTGAGTGTGGGTGTGTGTAAGGGATAGCCACCTTTAAACAAATAAAATGTAAAAATAAAGACAATGAACACAAAAGTTTATATGTGAAAACGTCCATGATTCATTAAAATGGCATATGAAGATGAAAAATCAAACCCTTACAAATGGACCTATGTACCTCGGGTAAGGCACAAAGCTAAAAGTGTACGAATTGTTTAAGAATTATTACAAACCAAAAAAAGTGTTTGAAAGATAAATTACTGCGGTATGAAAGTAATCGGAACAAAGTCTTTTGCCTCCCAGTTGCACAGTCCTCCGTCAACAATAGGGAAAATACAGTCTTCCAGATTGCTCTCCTCTTCACCATCCTCCAAAGCATTTACTCCATGATGGGTGATCTTCACTGGTGGCCCTCCAGCACGGGAGCGACACACAACCTTCTGACTAGCCAAAGTAAACCCTAGGCCGAACTTGTCTGATTTGAAAGGAAAGTCTGGAAGTTGCCCCCAGATTATGCTTCCTCCTTCTTCAATCACAACCTTTGCATCTTTGAGGGACGACATCCGAGGCGCAGGTTTGGTAATCACGAGCGCAGAAGACACTGTCTTGGTCGCTGCTACTTCAGGAGAAACCTCTTCAAAGTGTTGGAAAGGGGTCTCGATGAATTCACCATCCAATTCTACATAGCGGAAAGAATTTGGATGGCTTATCATGAATTCCTCTTTGCCATGAACAATTATAATTTCCCCCTGGACATGGTACTTGAGCATTTGATGCAGAGAGGAAGTGACGACTCCAGCATTGTGAATCCAGGGTCTTCCCAACAAGAAAGAATAGGAAGGACGGATGTCCATCACATAGAATGTGGAGTTGAAGGTTTCAATTCCCACTTTAATCGGAATGTCCACCTCCCCATGGACCATCCTTTTAGAACCGTCAAAGGCTCTGACAATTATATTGCTGGGTTTCAGGGTTAGGCCTTCACAATCCAGTCTATCCAAGGCTTTCTTAGGCAAGACATTTAAAGACGAACCAGTGTCTACCAGAACGTGTGCTAGAGTAGTCCCTCTGCATTCCACTGAGACATGCAAAGAGTCATTATGTTTTCTCCCTTTAGATGTGAAATCGGCATCGGAGAATCCTAGACCATTGTCAGCTGTTAAGCTAGCTACACATTTCTGGAACTGATCCGCAGAGGTTTCCTGTGGCACGTGGGACGTCTTTAAAAATCTAATCAGAACTTTAGCATGAGCTTCTGAACAAAGCAGTAGGTCCAACATAGAGATCTTTGAGGGGGTTTGCCCCAGTTGTTCCACAACATCATAATCACTTTTCTTGATTATTTTCAAAATCTCTTCCATTTCTTTTTGAGAGGTCTCAGGGATGACCAATGGCTGAGCCCTCATCCTGACGAGCGCTTCTTGGATCCCTTTCCCTCTATCATCAGCAATAGCAGAGGGGACAACCACAGGAGTTACCACTTCTTCAATAATTGGAGTTCTCGTAGATATGTTGATCGTCACAAGGGTAACCTTAGGAGAATTTGAGGGTCCGAAGATTGCCTTTGGAGGGGCAATCTCTAGAGAGAAAATCCTTCCACTGCGGGTGATTTTGCTTGTTCCAGCAATGTTTCCAATGTCGGAAGTCTCTTCATCAAAACTTTCTTCAGTTGATTCAATTTGTTTAACACCGTGGTAGTAGATTTCTCCACCATAGTTCCACGGTATTGATTTGTCGGACTTGTACGGGATGGGCCCAGGCATGGTTATCTTCAAAGGTGCAATATTCGGAGCGGATGTAATCTTAACAAGTCTTTTGGAGACCTTGGAAAGATTGGAGGATATGGTTATTATCGAAACATCATTGACAGGAGTCGGTGTAATAGGAGTCTTTTCAAAAAGGATTTCTTGATTATCCATTAGGCGTTAGATGCCTAACTTCAACAATGGACAGTCGGTCGGTAAGGATGAACAAAGGTAGCAATCTTTTTCACAACCTGGGAAAATCCCAGCCTTCAGCAAATTCATCTTGATTATCGGTAACGGAGTCATCAAATCTTCAACACTAGCAACAAAAAGATCTTCTTCAATAACATGTGCATTGTGGCCATGCCTTGGCATTGGAACAAAGATCACATTTGGCTTTTCAGGGGCGTCGAATTCAACTTCTTTAGCATCTATTAAATCCTGAATCTTATTCTTGAGGGCCCAACAATTATTGGTGTCGTGCCCTATACTCCCTGAATGATAAGCACACTTGGCGTTTGAATGGTAGTAAGGAGAAGTTGTATTTGGATTCTTTGGGGCGTCTTTCAGACTGGCAAGGTTTAACTTCAAGAGATGGGATAGAACCTGAGTGGGAGTCATGTTTATCTGGATGAATTGCCGTACAGGCCTTTCTACCCTTTCTTGGTTAGTTCTGGTTTGATTGTTTCTGGGCTGATCAGCTGCAGACTTCTGAATCATTACGGCCCCCACCGCTGGCCGACGCTCAACTCTTCCTTGACCTCTCTGGGAGTAGACAACTACAACTTCTTTCTTGGCTGGAAAAGGCTTTTTGATGGCAGCGGAAGCATATGCATCTTTTTGAATTTTCCCGCTCTTAATGTCGGCTCAACTCTCTCACCAGTTAGAATCAACTCAGTGAACCCCGCAGACGAACTTCCAATTAGGTGATTGAAGAAAGGTCCTGACAACGTCCCTAAAAACATATCAACAAGCTCTCTCTCAGATAGAGGTGGTTGCACTCATCCCGCCAAGTCTCTCCATTTCTGGGCATACTATTTGAAACCTTCATTCGAGACCATGCCCATACTCTGTAATTGAGTACGGGTTGGTGCTAAGTCCGTATTGTATTGATACTGCTTGTAGAAGGCAGCAGCCAAATCCTCCCAGTTATACACATCAGACCTCTCTAGCTGGTAGAACCAATCTAACTGCGTCCTCGACAAACTGTCCTGGAAGAAATGGACCCACAGGTCTTTATCAGAAGAATGTGGTTGGATTTTCCTGACATAAGATCGTAGGTGCATCTTTGGGCAAGACACCCCATCATACTTAGAAAATAGAGGTACTTTGAATTTAGGAGGGATTACAATTCTAGATACCAACCCTAACTCTTCAAAGTCCAGCCCAGGAACTCTTTGTATCTCCATGGCTGCCAGATGCTCTTCCAAGTTCTTGTATTTCTCATATGCATGAGGATACTATTGTTCTGAGTAATCCTCATCTTCCTCTTCTCCAGCTTCAGATTCAGATGGCACTGCAGCTCCTTTATCCTCTTCAGATGTTGATGGGAAATCCAGGACCCTTCTGGCGTGACCTTTAAATCTTCTGCCCAAAGTAGCCACACCAACTCTCTTCTTCTTCTTTTTCTCCTTTTCCTTTCCCAGCAGAGTTTTGAGCTCCTCCTGCCCCTTGGTCAAGGTCAGAAGTAGCTGTTGGAACTGTGAATTCTGAGCTTGTAAGTCTTTGACCGTTTATTCAATATCCATCTTGCTGAAATAAAAAATAGAGAGATGAGGAAACTTGGTGTGAAGACCTGTTTATGCATATGATGAATGATATGTATTCATGTAATGTATTCAAGGATTCAGAAAATTCAAATTTGTTTAAACAAAAAGGAACAAACTTCATATTGATAAGATAGAATTTGTTAGTACATCAATGCCCCATAGGCAAAATAATATAAAATTCTAAGGTAAAAATAGGTTGTGCATCCTTTTTGGTGCAATGTAGGTGTTGAGATTCTTCTCTTCATGAAGTTGACGAGTAAGTTCCAAAACCTTCTTCTCGCTTGCGTAGAATTGGGCTTCAAAAGTATCGCGTTCTCCCTTGAGCTGTATCCAACTCCTTTGTAAATCTTCAAGTGATGTCGGCATGTCAGGATGTAGGAGGGTGTATGGAACCTCTCCTTCCTTAACAGGCTCTTTAATCACAGGGAGAATGTAGGGGTAATGCATCATAAGACTTTGGGCGCGGGTTCGTACCCACTTGAGGTAAGGCTCAAGGGGGATGGAATTCTTGTGTACCAAGGTCTTACTGTCCACCTTGTTGGGCATCCTCCAAGCTCGTATGAACCTTTGTCGAAGTCCTTGAGCGTCATTGTCGAAGTCAAAAACCAAGTCTGGAATCAACATGTCATGTGGGCCATCCCTTCGGGCATACCCAAACTGTCTCAGAGCCAAGCAGGGGTTGTAGGTAATTCCTCCTCTAATTCCAAGTAGAGGGACATTAGGGAATTCCCCACAACGGTCGATGATGATAACATTTTCTCTGGATCGAGAACACCAATGAACATCTGAATGTGTAAGAGTCATCAATCGTTGTGACCACCTCAAACCTTGCTCATTCTTCAAGACTGATTGGGAAAGGTGAGAAATAAACCACCTTGCCAGAAGAGGAGTGAAACACATGAGAACACCTCTTTTTCTCATTGTTCGAGTGTGAAAAGAGTGTAGGATATCTCCAAGTAGTGTAGGCATCGGGTTGCGAGCCATGAAGATTTTGACAGCATTGACATCTATAAGCTGGTCAGGGTTAGGGAACAAGACCAACCCATAGATGAGAAGAGCTACAATATCCTCAAAAGCTTGCAGGTCTAGAGAATTCCAGCATTCTTAAGCTTTCTCAAACAGGAACTTTGCCAAGAAACCCTTGACACCACTTCTGGTTTCCCAATGACCTTTGACATCAGATGGTTGCAAGTGTAGGGCTTGAGAAACATCTTTAGGCTTTGGATCTCTTTCCGTACCGTTGAAAGGTAGTTGATGGAGAATAGGAATCCTTAAGAGTTGAGAAAATTCCTCCAAAGTAGGCACTAGTTGGTAATCAGGAAATGTGAAGCAGTGGTGTAGGGGGTCAAAGAACTGGAAGAGAACTTTCACCATGTCTTCCTCTGTGTTGGAGTTGACCAAGTTTAGAAGTCGACCATGTCTCTCAGTGAATGGAGAATACTCTGGAATCTTGGAAGTAAGCTCCTTGAGTTGTGGAGGAATTCTCACAAGATTGACCTGAATGGTTTTCCTGTGAAGTGAATCCATAACCTACAAAACAGGAACAAAGATGAAGATCCAAAATCCTTGAAATGGTTAGTGGATGCATATGATGCTCATGATGTTCATGATGTTATGCACAAGTATATATACAAGCAAATCACACAAGTTCCTAGTTTTAGGCTTGCATGGGGTTTCATAGGTAAGTACCCTCTTAAAGTTTAGATGGCTCAACCTGTCCTATAAATAGTAACGGGTTCTAAGGAGCTCAATATCACTGGATTGTTTTCTGTGTTCATTATTTCAGTTTAGCCATTTTACCGGCGACCGAAATATTCCAAGAAAATAACCCTCAATGAGTGTAGTATCGAGTATCTACCAACTTCGAACTGCACCAAAGCCGGTCATCTCACTACATCTTAAAAGGCCAAGATGGTCAAGTAAAGGTTCTAAAAGTCCATTAGTGCTTCATGACATCACTCAGTGGCCCCGTATTCTCTTTGATTGACTCAAAGGCTACCGGTACCCACAAATATGTCGCACTAATATAGCTATTGCTTAGACCATGTCGATATACCCCGCACAATTTCCACAATGTATTGCTATTTACCTATGAATGTTTTCCCAAATCCGGGTAGAGGATTCAAACCCAAACAATAGAACCAAAGTATAAAGCAAACAAATCAAGCAAGATAAGCATGTAAATATGATCTAAACCCTAAGGTAACCCCACT
The DNA here is from genome assembly GCA_948472305.1 of Vicia faba. Lineage (NCBI taxonomy): Eukaryota > Viridiplantae > Streptophyta > Magnoliopsida > Fabales > Fabaceae > Vicia > Vicia faba. The sequence continues at coordinate 1,203,127,818 of OX451738.1, read as the reverse complement.
TTTAGATTTCTCCCTAGCAGAGTCGCCAGTTCTGTGATATGGTGGGAGAACTGACTTGAGGTTTTGTGTTTGTGTTCGCAAATGTTTCGGTTTAGCAAGAGTCGCCACCGACTTTTTATTTTATCCAAAGGAAAGGTCAAAAAGCATAGGAAAGACCTTTGAGATGTTTTCTTGGGTTCGGGGGGTAGATTAAGAAAAGGGAAGGTGCTAGAACCCTTTTCATCCATGGTTTTCCATGGGCTCTTAGTTACTTGTTTAGATCACTTGCTTTGCTTTTTCAATTGTTTGTAATGGTGTTTTGTGTGGTTTTGAAAGTATTTTGAAAAGAGGCCATCGTTTTGGCAATCTTTGTAATGATTCTTGTTTGAAGAATGTATACAAAGATGTTTGTATTTTGAAAAATGTTTCAATATTTGAAAGTTTGTTGGGAAATGTTTTGAAACTGTGTGTGTGTTTTTGAAATTAGCAAGGATGTTTGCAAATTGATCAAGTAACTAGGAGTTTTCTACCCTAATCAAAAGTCTTTCCTGTACATTTTTAACCCTTTGACATTGTTGTTTTACCATTATATTTGGTAAACAACCTTATCCTTGGATGTTAAACGGGACGGGAGTGGGTCATCGTATGACCATGATAGCAATAGTGCCAAGTATCTTAGCAAGTTTTTGAGGGACTTAAGATCATTTTTGTTTAGGCAATCAAGATAGCTTCATCGAGGGACTATGATCTTTTTGTTTTGTTTTGTTTTTGCCAAGATACCTAGCATGCATACCATGGCCATTTTTTAAGGAAACAAAGTGGATGAAACCCTAGGGGTGCTTGTGTGCATTGTGTTGTCATTTTTCATGCATCTTTTGTCTTGTATTAGTCATGCTATTTGTTTGATTTTGGTCTTTGCATACAAAACCCTAATCTTACTATCATGCATATAATACGATAAATTGCGTAAAAGTAAATCTAAGACTATTACAACAATATTATGAGGAGGGGGATACAAGTTTTGAATAGGGGGATATTACACAAAATAAAGCCCTAAAACTATTACAACCAAATTGAATTTATTGTACAAATAATAAATAAGCAAATATTTAAATATGCAATAAAATGTAAATATGCAGAATGTTTTTTATATTTATTTTTATGTATGTAAAAATAAATTTAATTATATCCTAAAAATAAGAAAATAAAGTGATTGTTTTTTGAAAGGGTGAAAACCCTAATTTTTGGTTTTAAAAGAAAATATATTATATTATTTATTTATTCATTTTTTGTTTAAAATAAAATAAAATAATATATACAAAAATGTTGAAAAATTAAATATTGTATGAAAATATAAATTTGAGTGTATAAATAATAAAAATAAAAATATATAATATTTTTGTATTATTTACAAGTTTATTTAAGAAAATAAAAGTATATTATTACTAATAATTTATTTATTATGCAAAAAATAAAATAAAAAAATATGAAAAAATGCAAAAAAATAAAGAAAATATTTTTATGATTTTTAATGTTTAGGAAAAAATAAATAAAAGTCAGAAATGTGAAATATGCAAGAAAATAAAAAAAATAAAAGAAATGGGCCAAGGGGGTGCAAATAACAGAATGAGGGGTGCAAATAGCCAGACAAGCCAGGCCCAAGCCCACTCCCACTTCGTCCCTGTCCTTCAAACCAGAAAAACGCGCGCGCCATGTACAAATCCTGTTCTCTTGTATACGTGCATAAAAACAAAATCTTGCAACATGAAACTTGTAGCTTGTTAACTCACGATTCTAATGATATAAAAAACTTGACCTAACTCTCAAAAATCAGAGAGAATTTTATCACCCCCAATTTCTGACCTACAAATTTCAGCATGTTCATCATCCAATTCTCCTAGCTCAGTTAATATAAATAAGAACTATACATATGTACAGTTCAAGAAACTTAAGGACTACATTTTTGCTTCACAAACCTAAGCCCAAGGATGTCTAAATAAGGAGATAGAAAGTTGGAAATTACCTTGTTCAGCTGAAGTTGAGTATGTCAATGTAGCAACTTTGAGTGAGGCCTGAAGCACTTTTGAGCTTGCTTGAAGTTCCCTTGACCTTTCCCAATGCTCAGCTTGCTTTGAAATGGCTTGAATCTCCTTGTAGAAGTCAACCTGCAAACTCAGAAATTGAAAATGGTGAAGCACGAAATAGGGGTTACAGTTGCTTGAGAAGGACTTGGATAGTTCAGATGGAATGTATGGAATGTGTCTGAAGTGGTTCAAGACAAAACGCACGAGGCAATTTGGTTTTGGCTTGAGTTCTGCAGAGCTTGCCCTGTTTTGGGAAGAAATAGACTTTTTGGTGTATTTGGGTGTTTGATAGGTTTGGCAATCGTGTCTTAGGCTTGTTTCAATATGCTGAACTTGTTTGAAAATGTTACAAGACTTGGTTTTATCAGATTTCCAAGTTATGTGGACTTTTGCACAATTGCTTGCTTTTGAAGTAAAAGGTGAGTTGACAATGCCAAAGCCTGTACAGGCTAGCTCAAGGCCTGAACATAGTTGGTGAACTTTTCCTGATATTCATGGACTTTGTTTGGTGCAAGAGATTGGGTCCAACGCTCAAGATAAACAAAATTGTCAAAAGCTAACTATATCAAAGTGGCAATGTGAACTTTTTGCCATTTTTGGAATAGTTCTTTGTGTAATGCTCCATAGCTCAGAATAAGACCAATGTCTAATGTACTTGCATTAAATTAAATAGTGTTGAAAGGATTAAGACTTGTAAAACAAGTACAAGCATGATCCAAACTGATTTGCAACTTGTGCCAATGTGAAAAATGCCATGGACAAAAGTGAGAAATGACCATTTTCTTTTCTTCGATTCTCCCTAACCACAAATGATCTTCGAGAGTTCTTGGACATTTTGGAAAGCTTGTAACATGCTATATAATACATATTTGAAATTAATTTTGAGATTCCAAATGGAACTAGGTGAAAAGTTGCCATGAAGATAGGTCAAAATCCTGCCTAAACTAGGGCAAAATTTCACTAAGTTAAAAGTTTTATGGACCCCTATTCACAAAATCATAACTTGAGATCCAAGCATTTTTTTGGAAAACTTTGTGAATAAAAGTTGTATATTTTGTGGAGGACTACAAATTTAATGTTGGAAGTTTTGTTTGAATCCAATTGCATCATGGTGAAAAAGTTGGGAAAAATTGGGAAAAAATAAGAAATTTTCATAACTTAGAAAATTTCTAAGTTATGAAAAATTTCAAACTTAAACCCTAATTTTCAAAATTAGGTTTCTTGGTTAACAAGTTTCATGTTTTGACATATCTTGATGAAAAATGACCCTTGGCACTTGATTTTGACCAAAAAGTCAAAGTTTGACTTTTCAGTGTACAATTAATTTTTGATCAGTTGACTGGAAAATTCATCTGTCAATCCAATGCATTTGAGATCTTTTGAACCTTGTGATTAGGTCAATAAGATGCCATTGAGTCCTTAAAACCATGCTTGAACCCAATTTGCCATTGGCTAGGTGAAAAATCAGAAATTGCCCTTCTACAGTCAAAACCCTAAAACTGACCATTTTGCCCTTTTGATGATCTGATCAAATTTCTTGAGGAGTTGTGGTCCAAACTTGATAAAATGGTTTGTAGGAGCCTATAATGTTGATGTGGATAAAAAATTATGAGGTTTGACTGTAAATTGGCCACATTTGACTTTTCCGCAATACATTTGATTTTTAGGTCAACTGTCCAATTGACTGGGCAAAAATTTGATTCAAGGCTTGAAACTTGGTATGAGAAATTTTAGGAGTCTAACATGAAGTATGAAAGTCACATGAGGCATTAGAAGTCCAAAAATTCTTGTGCAAACTCAAACCCTAATTTCAGGTCAACAGTGCAAGGAGATGTCTTGAGCTGAGCAAACCTTAATCTGGTATGGAGTCCAAAGAGTCCTGTGAGGAGAATCTTGATAAAATGAGAGGGCAAATTTTGGGGTACAACAATAACATTTGAGATAGTAATAGTTGAGGGATTACATGTACATGACCTTTCTTCTTCGCCATAAATTTGGAGAATAGAGAAACGTCTCTCGTCGTGTGTCTTGAACATCCACTACCGAGAATCCATTTTCCCGTCATAACGTCAAGACACTCAACCTACAAAAATCTAGAAAAAGTGGCAGGTACTTGAAAGAAATTTTTCATTTGGGAAACCATTGGAAATTTCCTTTAGGAACTAGAAAGCACCTAAATTTGCATTTTTCAATAGTGTGGCCTTTCTTGCAAAAAATATTGACAAAATAACCTATGATGAGATTTCCTTTTGCTATTTGAATCCTTCCTGATTAAATTAAAATTTTTATGAGGCTTTTAAACCTTCGAAGAATTAATGGCAAAAGTATCATGAGATTGTGATGCCTTGTCCACTCTGGTTTCAATGGTACTCACCTCTTGTTGCCAAATTTGACAAGTTTCACAATCGAACCGACAAGGTTCCTCATCCTCCTTTTTATGATTTTGACTATTTGCAATAGATCACTTTAATGCTTCAAATTTTTATTGGTTTCTTCAACCTTTGCTTCCAAGTATGTAAAAACTTTTTCATTGGAAGCTAATTTCTTATAAGCATGTGAAGCCTCTTTTTGTAGATTTTCAAAGACCTTTTTCAATTCAATAAAAGACAACTTATCAATGTTAGAGTATTTAGAATGAATTACATTCTTTTTCTTTCTTTGACGTTAATTTGCCATGAAAGAATAATTCGCCTCTTCATCGTTATCACTTGAGCTTTTATTACTTGAGGCATCACTATTTCTATCCCAATCAACATAGGCTTTTCTAGAGTTTCTAAAATTATTTCATTGGCCCTTTCCTTTCTTATTAGCAAGAGATGGACAATCTGGTATAAAATGACTCAGCTTCCCACATTCATAGCATATACCTTTTGTTTTATCTCTTTTGTTGTCTTTATCTTTTGAGGATGTAGATTGTCTTATAAATTTGACAAGATTATTGTTGAAGTGTTTGATACCACTCTTTTGAATGTGTCGATTGTATCTCCTTACAAATAATGCCATTTGTTCATCATTTGAATCTTCTTCATCAAAAGAATCACTATCATTAGTGTGCTCATCCTTTGAGGATATTGAACTTGAATCCCTAAGAGCTTTATATTTTAATCCTTCCTCCTTATTGGTGTCTAACTCCCTTTTCTTCTTCTTCTCAAGCTTTTTTTCATATTTATCCAAGCATGTGAGTTCTTTCTCGTGTTCTTCCAACTTTCCAAACAAAGTGGTGATATCAAGTTTTGCAAGATCGTTGGATTCCTTGATCGCGGTGACTTTTGGTTTCCAATTTCTAGTAAGATAGCTCAAAACCTTGTTAGTAGCAATAGCATTAGAAATAGGATTACCAAGAAAATTTAAGCGATTAATAAGATGTGAGAACCGCTTTTGCATTTGAGCAATGGTTTCACCATGCTTCATGCAAAAGAGTTCAAACTCTTGATTAAGTATATTAATTCTAGCTTGTTTGACCTCATCAGTTCTCTAATATGTAACTTGTAGAGTATCCCACATAGCATTAACGGTCTCACAATGGGAAATACAATAAAACTCATCAACACCAAGAGTGGTTACGATATTGTTTTTCGCTTTTTCCAATTATGTGTCAAGTTCTTTTTATCATCCTCAATCCATAAGTTTTCGGATTAGGTATAATACCACCATCAACAACATATGTCATCAGTGTTGGACCATTTTGAATGGCTTCCCACACACATTTGTCATATGAGTTGACATAAATTTGCATACATCCTTTCCAATAACTATAGTTTTCTCCCATGAAAATTGAGGCTCTTTTATAATCCCTGTAATACGGTGGGAGAACTGACTTGGTTTTGCATTTTATCGCAACTGTTGCAGATAACAAGAGTCGCCACCGACTTTTCTTTTATCCAATAATGAAAGGGTGAAAAGAAAATGAAAGACCTTGATAGATTTTGAGTTCGCGGGGTAAGTTATGAAAAGGGAAGGTGTTACCACCCTTTTCATTCGTAGTTATCTACGGGCTCTTAATCCCTTACCTCACTTTTGAAATCTTTCTTTGTGTGTGTGATTTGTTTTAAAATATTCTGAAATTTTGCCAATGTAAGGCGAAATTTTTAATAACCCTTGTATCAGTCCTCAAGAGTGTATACAAAGCGTTTGTTTGAAATATTTTTAAAAGTGTGAGAAATGTTTGTTTTTGAAAGGTTTATGAGCTAGCGATTAACAGTTCTACCCCCTCAAGGTAATTCTTGTACTTTTCCTCCTCCTTTAGATAGTGCTATCTATACTATTAGTTAGTAGGAAGCACTATCCGTTGGATGTGAAGGTACATGTGAAGGGTCATCATACGGTCATCGAAGGCAAATTGTAAGGACGCTTTAGCAATTTTGTAAGGGACAAGATCATTTTTCGAAAGGCAACGTCGAAGGGTCATCAAAGGACTATGATATTTTTTTATCTAGGGTCTTTGCTAAAGCATCCTCACTTTCGAGAGACATGACTGTTTTATTCCGAAGGCAACGAAGAGAGGTCACCCTAAAGGTGCGAGTGTGCAAGTGTGTTTATTTCATTTATTTAACTTGAGATTTAGGGTTTTCTATTGTTCGTTTTTATCTTTTCATACAACCCCTAGTTACTAAGCATTAATAGCAAGTATAAAAACAATAAAGTGCGGAAAGTAAAGTTCATACGCTATTACATGGCTTTGGGGCATTTACATAATAGAGGTGCGGAAAATAAAAACCTGTAACTATTACATTCTGGAGCAGTTACATAATAGAAAATGCGGTAGAAAAAAAAGAGAGTTACGCTATTACATTCGTGAAAACATCCTATACAATTTATCTATGAAAATAAAAATAAAATAAAAATAGAAGAAAAAGAAGTGTTTTTGGTGATTTTTTATGAAAAGAAGTTTTGATGATAATTAATTGATTAAACCTAAAAATCTAATTAATTTTAATTAATAAAAAAAGTTAATTAATTAAATTAACTAAAAAACCTAAGAATATAATTAATTTTAATTAAATAAAAAAAGGTTAATTTTGAAAAAAACTAATTAAAAAAAAACTAAAACCTAATTAATTAGGGTTTTTTAAAATAAACCTAAAACAATTTTTTTATATTTTAATTAAATAACCAAAATAAATAAAAGGAAAAAAAGGAATATAGAAAGAAAAAGAGATTAGGCCTGAATTAAGCAAAAGAGGGGGGGGGGGGGGGTGTGATAAGCAGAAGTGCATATGCCCAAATAAAGGGAAGCCCAAGTGCTGAGGGGGCTGCGTGAGATCCTGTGTAGTCACTCCATAAGGCTGTATCATGGGCATGCGAATCTGGGACGTTGGTATTGGCTGATGATGATCATATAGTTGTAGAGCAAGGGTGCATGGTTGATGTATGGGGATGCGCTGCGTACAATCTGCAAAAGTTGAAAAATTGTAAAAAAAAACAAAAGGCAGGGATCAAACCCACACCATTGACACTAATTCCTTATCACACGCTTCCTTGCCATTCGGGTGGCTGTTTCATTCGGTAACATAATGAAAGCAATTGATTATAATACAAACTCAAACGATTGGGTCAGAGAAGTGCCGAAGCCCTAGCTCCAGTCCTGTTCTCCTGCGATCACGTTCTTCAACCTGCAAAAACAAGGAGTGTTAGTGATTCCCAAGGAACCTACCCCCCTAATTTGGGCCTTATGAATTCAATGACACCCTTGGTTTTGGCTAAAACATCCTGTATGATGAGATACGATGCAAATAAAGCAAATCGGTTCAAATATGGCAGCCTTTCATTTGGGCATTATGAGGGTCATGCAATGGTCCTATCATGTACTAATACATCTCATAAAAGCGTTAGAAACGTTAGTATGCATCAAAATAACATGAAAATGAAAATATGATTTTGAAAAAAAAGACAAGGAAATCAGAGATGTATGTATGCTGGTTTTATGCCATTTGGATCATCACAATTGATCCAATCTTACCCTATAGGGCTTCTGGAATTGAATGGGGCAGGTATTTGACCTTGGGGGAGGATTGAAGCTAAGGTTTCGATTTGCCCTAGTTTGGATAATTTTGGAGTTTTTTGGAAGGTGATCTTGCAAGGGTTTTTCGTGTGATGCCTTGTTTGAAATACATGGAATATATAGAGATGAGTTAGGTCAAACAACTATGGGCTTGAACCTTGTATGAAAGCCTTGATTTTATCTAATTTAATTTTGACTTTCAATAAATAAATTAAAAAAAAAAGAATAAAAATCCAAGGGGTGTATAAAGTTATTCAGAGGTTCTCTATAAGTTACAAAACACATTTTGACCTTGAAACATAAGCCCACTAGCCCAAAAACTCAAGTTTGATCACTTTGGGTTTCATGCATTTTCTCAAAATTTCCCAACATGCACCAATCATAAATCTCTCAATCATTATCATTTGAAAGTGATCTTGGACTTTTTGGAAGGCCCATAATGTCCTCTACAATCTCTAAGTTTATCATGTTTCCATTTGAAGTCTTTATCGTGATGTAAGTTGCCTTGACAAAAAGTGTCTTTTTGTTGACTTTTGAAATGACCTGTAATGTTTTGGCCCATATCTCTCAAATGAAGCACTTTTTGGACTTGATCTTAGAGATAAAAAGTTGTAGATAATTGAATTTCCTTTAAAATGAGCTTTGGTTGAGAAAAATATGATGAAGCATGTGAAAGTTGTGCTTGGTCAAAGTTGAGTTGACTTCTCCTTAAGAAAACCCTAATTTAGTAACTTTTAACTTTGAATGAATTGAGAGTTTTCTTGATGAATCATAATCAACCCTTGATAAAATGATGAATATAACTTCAAAATCTTTATGTTGACCAAAAATCTTGAGGTTTGACTGTATGTTGACCACAATTGACTTTTTACCCAATATAGTTGATTTTTAGTCATCTGAGCAATTGACTGAGCAAACTTGTGATGCAAGGATTAAAACTTGTCATGATCATTCTTGGAGACATATAAGAAAACATGAAATCCACTTAAGGCCTTAGAAACCCAATCTTCCTTGAGAAAAGAGAAACCCTAGTTGTAGGTCCATTGCTTAGGAGGAGAATTTATCTGATCAACTCTCGAGTAACCTTGAGCAAATGAAAACCCTAGGAGCATGAGGAGATATCTTGAAGAAAATGGGAGGGAAAATTTTGGGGTACAACAACTTCCCCTGTTTAATCCTCTTAAACCTGAAGAGTTAGATTGGCCTGTTTGTCATTCGTGATCTGAAGGTAGAAGAGGATTGAACACTTAAGTGCCCAAAAATTTGCACTCACATGTGCACGTAGTGCCACTGTTGGTTGATAATATTGCTTTAACGGGTTTAAAGATTCCATTCGGAGAGATGACAAAGTGTCGTCAGAGATGAGCTTGTAGATGCCATCCAAAGTAACTGCTGATAAGAGTATCCGAATGAGTTTATGCATGACTGTATTTGGGAAGTATGCTAGAATGAGTTTGTGTCTGACTGTATCTAGTAGATGTGCTTAGGAGTGTGAGAATGGATCTTATGTCTTGTTTGTATCTGAATGACGTTATAGAATGAGTCTACGTCTCGACTGTATCTATAAGTGGATCAGAATGAGTCTTCGCCCAACTATATCTGAAATTTGTGTTAGAATGAGCCTATGTCTAGCTATATCAGAGATCTATGGTCTGTGTTAGAATGAGTCTACGCTTGACTATATCTAAGGATATACTTGATGAATGTCAGAATGGATCTACATCTTGATCATATCTGAATTGTATCTGGAATATGTATTGGAACGAGTATCAAAATGGATCTTCATCTCGACTGTATCTGAACTATATCTGGAATATGTATCGGAATGAGTCTATGTCGGACTGTATCCAAATGATCATCAAAATGAATCGTTGATTGATTGTATCTGAAGGATGACAAATTGTTGACAACATTTATCTGTTTTGCGAACTAACCTGAAAGAAACGAAGTTAGTTTTACGCAATATCATGATGTGTGTAATGCATTGCGTAATCATGCTTTCAAAATAAATGAGAATTTATATGCGTTTCGTATGCATATTCTATGATGTTTTGTAAATGATATATGGATGTAACATGTCACTAGAACGTATCAACAGCTTCGTATAACATCTTTGGCTGGGGAAAATAAATCCCCAATTATCGCTGGGAATGAAGAATATGAATCTTCAATCTTTTTTAGAATGTTTTCTCTGGGAATTCCCGCTTTCTGTTTAAGGATATTCCGCTGAGGACGTTCGGCTTCTGCTTGGGGATGAAAGAAATCCAGGAAAATTGGTCGTTCATTGCTCTTTTGAAGGATTTGATTCTTACATAATCTGACTGGGGATAAAAGAGATGGATAATCCTTTGATGTGCTATTTGAGCAAGTTTTAAATATGGATGTCAACTCTTCTAGGGAGGACAAAGTTGAATGACATCTGGCCTGGGAAGAGAATCATGTTGGGGAACTGCGATAATCAGAGAAATAAACTCAGTTGAGGAAATAAACCCTGTTGGAGAAGAGAATTCTACCTGGGATTTTATGGTACTGGAGAAATAAACTCTATTGGAGAATTAAATTCCTATAATCTGTATCGAGGAAATAAATTCTGATGGGGATTGGGGTTTTACAGGCTGTGCTGAGGAAGGTTTCCATCGTATGCTGGGGAAATGACCAAACTTCCTTATTCGCTAGGGGACCTACTGGGGGAGATGATCATGTCAAGCTATTCCTCAGGGATATGGAGGTGAACTACTAGAAGATGCCCTTAATTTCTGTCTGAAGGCATATTAGACTCGCTAAGGAATATATCTCTTTCGTGGATGATCTTATGAAGATGATTTTGTGGGGATTTTGAGAATAGATGAAACTTTATCCCAATTCCTAGAGTGTTTAATAAATGTTTATTCCTGTTTTTATGCATATATTTGTTAACAGTAGTCATATTCAAATGCATATGTTCATTCAATTTATCCATTAAACATTTTTTGCAAACACAACAGAGAAAGTAAAACAAACTTGAATTTAGAATTCGACTTGTATTGATAATTTGCCTATAAACAGGTTGTTTTGTATAAAGAGACATAGATTCTAGTAAGAGGAAATTGTCATAAAATGAAAAGGGTACAAAGAAAAACAAAGAAATATAGCTATGTGGAAACGATCCCATCGAGTTTCAACTCTGCTATTGCCTCTATGTCTTCAAGCATCTCATCCCTCATTGTCAGAAGAAGTTGACCGAATTGATCTATACCATTTGAACTTAAAGTTGGTGACAAAGATTGTTGTAAATAGATGATGTAACGGGACATAGTCGTGTGCTTTAATCCCTAACTTTTTCTTGGACCTCCCTTTTAGGTTTTCAGTCCACCGGGATACCCTTTTTTGCCCAAGCCGCCTTTTTAGGTTTTTGACTTACCGGATGTACAATTTATATGTATATATATATATATATATATATATATATATATATATATATATATATATATATATATATATATATATATATATATATATATATATATATATATATATATATATATATATATATATATATCCCTAATTTTTTCCTGAACCCTTTTGGTTCGCCGAGATACCCTTATTTTTGCCTAGTCCTGTCAACCTAGTGGGTCTCTTTCATGCGTAGTATTTTTTGACTATGTCCACATTCACAGGGTGTGAAAAATCTTCACCGTCCAAGGTGGTAAGTATCATTGAACTTCCAGAAAATATATTCTTGATCATAAATGTCCCTTCATAGGTTGGAGTCCATTTGTCCCTGGGATCACCTTGTGGTAGGATAATGCGCTTTACTACCAAATCGTCAGCTTGATATACCCGATGTTTGACTTTCTTATTAAAGGCTTTGATCACGCGCTTCTGATACATTTGACCATGACAAACAGCTGCAAGCCTTTTCCCATCAATCAAATTTATCTGGTCCAGCCTAGTCTGAATCCACTCGTCTTCATCTAAACCTACGTCTTTCATAATCCTTAGGGAAGAAATCTGGACTTCGGAAGGTAAGACAACTTCCATACCGTAGACTAGAGAGAACGGGGTTGCCCCAATTGATGTGCGTACCGAAGTGGGGTAACCATGATGAGTAAATGGTAACATTTTATGCTAATCTTTGTACGTCACCGTCATCTTCTGCAAAATCTTCTTGATGTTCTTGTTGGCGGCTTCCACTGTGCCATTCATCTTCGATCGATACAGAGAAGAATTGTGGTGCTTAATTTTGAACTGCGTGCAAAGTTCTGTGATCATAGTGTTGTTAAGATTGGTACCATTGTCCATGATAATCCTTTCAGGGATGCCAAACTGACAAATGAGGTTATGCTTAATGAATCAGGAGACAACATTCTTGGTAACAGAGGCAAACGGGGCTGCTTCAACCCACTTCATGAAATAATCAATAGCGACTAGGATGAAATGATGCTCATTGGAAGCAGTAGGCTTGATCTCTCAAATCATATTAATGCCCCATATTGAAAATGACCAAGGAGCAGTCAAGACATTCAAAGGACTTGAGGTACATGTACCTTATCAGCATAAATCTGGCATTTGTGACAAGTCCTGGGATGATGATGCCAATCAGTTTCCATAGTCGACCAATAATAACCCACTCTCAGAATCTTCTTAGCCAACGTATGCCTATTAGAGTGAGTACCAAATACTCCTCCATGCATATTGTTGTACCCCAAAATTTGGCCTCTCATTTATCAAAATTATTCTCACAAGATTTCTTTGACTCAAGAATGGATTAAGGTTTGGTCAACTCAAAATTAGGGTTTGAGATTGCACAAGGGCTTTTGAACTATCAATGCTTCATATGACTTTCAAACATAATTATGGACCCCTAAGATTACTCATGACAAATTTCAAGCCTTAAACCACATCTTTGATCACTCAATTGGACAGTTGACCTAAAAATCAGTTGTATTGGGAAAAAAGTAAACCATGGCCAATTTACAGTCAAACTTCATAATTTTTGATCCACATCAACATTTTAAACTCATATGTATCATTTTATCAAGTTTGAATTACAATTCCTAAAGAAATTTGATCAAATCATCAAAAGGGCAAAATGGTCAAAATTAGGGTTTTGACTGAGGAAGGACAATTTCTGATTTTTAACCTAATAAAATGACCAATTGATTTGAAGCATAATTCCAAGGATTAAATTGCATCATCATTACCTAATTACATGGTTTAAAACTTTTCAATTTCATTGATAGACAAATGAAATTTGCAGTCAACTGATCAAAAGTCAACTGTACACTGAAAAGTCAAACTTTGACTTTTTGATCAAAATCAAGTGCCAAGGGTCACAATTCATCAAAACATGTCAAAATGTGAAACTTTTTCATCAAGAAATCAAGGATTGAAAATTAGGGTTAAAAATTAAAATTTTTCTTAACTTAGAAAATTTTCTAAGTATAGAATATTTCTTATTTTTTCTCAACTTTAGGCCATTTTTTCACCATGATGCAAAATGATTCAAAGGAAGTTCCCAACATAAAAGTTGTAGAACTCCATGAAATCTACAACTTTTCTTCACACACTTTTCCCTAAATATGCTTGGATCTCAAGATATAATTTTATGAATACATGCTCATGAACCAAATAACTTAGTGATTTTTTTTGCCCTAATTTTTAGGCAGGTTTTGGACACAACTTCATGGCAATTTTTCACCTAGTTACAATAGTATTCTTGAAATAAATTTCAAAGATGAGTTATAGATCACATTGCAAGCTTTCCAAAATGTCTAAGAACTCCTCAAGATCATTTTTGAGTAGGGAGAATCGAATAGATGAAGTTGATAATTTCTCACATTTGATTCAAGCCATTTCATGAAGAACAAAGTTCTAATCAGTACCTATGCTGCCCAATCCATGCTTTACAGGTCCCAAACTTGTTTCTTACTCCTTAATTTAATGCTTACTCAGTTGACAAAGCTTTAATCCAAGCCTTAGAGCCATTACCCAAGTTGTAATTCCATAAATAGCATAAAGTGGCCATTGCCATTTTGAAAAAGCTCCACTTTTGCAAACTTTACAAATCTTGAGCATTGAACCTGTCTCCTTTGCACATACAAGTACCATAGACCTAAGGCAACTTGTATAGAACAGATACCAACCCTAAACAAGCTAGTACAAGCAGGTAAGGCCTTGTCCCTTCACTTTCCTTCAAAAGCAAGAAAGTGTGCCAAAAGGTGGGAACTCACAAACCTGTGGAAGAGCTGACTTAGAACATTCTCCATACTAATATACAAACACATTGAAACATAGCACACGATTACTAGAAGCCTGAAGCACTCCCAAACTTCCTTTCACCAAAAAACTGTCCATACTTGCAGTTTTGGCATAAGCATAACAATATCTCATTCAGCTCGTGCGTTTCAAGTCTTAACCATCAAAACACCTTACCTACTTGATATCTAACTGATCCAGACCCTCATCCCTGTACTGTAACTCCTTCTCCATCATCTGCCATTTTTGTTTTCAAAGCTTGCAGGTTGACTAGGATAGAGAGTTCAAGGCACTTCCAGAGCAAGGCAAGGATTGGAACACACTCAGGGAGGTTCAAGCAATCATCAGGCCTTCATAAAACTCACTCCAACTCCATCCACGATTTCAACTGAAAGAGGTAAAATATCAACTTCTATCTCTTCATACAGGCATCCATTGGCCACGATTTGTGAATAAACAATGTAGACCTCATTGCTACGAAGCTGTACATATATCTATCTTGCATTTATTTGGCTTGAGTTGAGAGAATTTTGAAGTTCAAATTCCTGTAAAAATTAGGTTTAGATTTAGGGATTTTAAAATTCATCTTGATCTTTGATTGTTAGCTTACATGATTTATATGGTTAGAATCGTGAGACAAAATGCTATAACATTCATGTTATGAGTTTTCATTTTCATGGAGAAATGAGAAAGTTACAGAGCATCTGGCTGGCTAGAGGAAGAAGACGAAGTACAGGGCCATGGAAGCGTTTCATGTTATGTTGTTTTTGTTTCACATTAATCAACGGATGTATAGCCACCCCGGTGGCAAGGTAGCACGCTGGTGAGACCCATGTCCTGGGTTCGAACATTGACGCTACCTTTTGCTTTTTTCACATTTTTTCCATTTTCAATTTTGGCTTGTTTTTGCAGGAAATGGGCCTCCACGCTGGGCTTAGTTTTTTTTCTAACATTCACCATCTGATTGATCAGTATACCCCCCTGGCCCAACTATTTCCATGCATTTTTATTTATTTATTTTTGTTTTCATTTTTGTTTATTAATATTTTCTTTAATCCATAAAAATCCTAAAAAATATAAATATGATAAGATTGCATTTTATTTTATTTTAATTTATTTTTCACATAAAAAATATATTTTATCTTCAATATATATTAATTATTTTTCTTAATAAACTTGTAAATATAAATAAAGTAGATTTAGTTTAATTTGTTTTATTTCATATTTGTAAATATTTATTTTTACATGTAAAAAACTAAATACTTCCTTACAATATTATTTATTATTTTTAGATACAAAAATACACAATAATAATATATACAAGAACTTTATTTTCTTTCAAAATAGAAATTCGGGTTAAACCTTTTTTTAGAATTAATTTCTTTTCCTTATATTTTTAGGATTAGGTTAAAATCTCTTTTCACATAAAAAATCTTTTCTTGCATGTACATATTATTCCACATTTAAATATTGTATATTGTTTATTCTAATATTCGTGCAAATTCGATTTGGTTGTAATAATTTATTTAGATTTACATTCTTGCAAATCCCCATTCAAATTTGTATTCCCCCTCCCATAAAATTGTTGTAATAGCTTAGTAATCTTTACATTACGCAATTTACCGCTTTACATGCCATGTTAGTAATTAGGGTTTGTATGGTAAGATCAAAACAAAGCAAATAGAAAACCCTAAATGCAAGATAAAATTAAAGCATGAAAATAACACACTTGCACACAAGCATCCTTAGGGTTTCTCCACTTGGTTGCCTTATATAAAAATAACCATATTACGCATGCGAAGTATCTTGGAAAAAAAAACAAATATAAGATCATAGTCCCTCGATGACGCTATTCAAGGTTGCCTTACAAAATGATCTTGGTCCCTCAAAAACACCAAGATACTTTGCAAACATTGCTAATCATGGTTATACGATGACCCACGCCCGTTCCGTTTACATCCAAAGATAGGGTTGCTTACCAAATCAATGGTAAGACAACAATGTCAAAGGAATAGAAAATGCATAAGAAAGACATTTTGAGTAGGTAGATTACTTCTAGTTACTTGCTCTATTTATAAACAATTATCCTTGCTATTTTCAAAACAAACACACACATTTTCAAAAAAATCTTACAAACATTGAAAACATTTTCAAAAGACAAACATCTTTGTATACATTCTTACGAACGAGAATCATTACAAAGGTTGCCTAAACAATGGTCTCTTTTACAAAATACTTTCAAAAACCACACAAAGCACAATTTCAAAACAAAAAGCAAGTGATCTAGCAAGTA
Source organism: Vicia faba (assembly GCA_948472305.1). Lineage (NCBI taxonomy): Eukaryota > Viridiplantae > Streptophyta > Magnoliopsida > Fabales > Fabaceae > Vicia > Vicia faba. The sequence continues at coordinate 1,203,111,224 of OX451738.1, read as the reverse complement.
ACTAAGAGCCCATGGAAAACCATGGATGAAAAGGGTGCTAATACCTTCCCTTTTCATAATCTACCCCCGAACTCAAGAAACAATCTCAAAGGTCTTTCCTGTGCTTTTTCACCTTTCCTTTTGGATAAAAGAAAAGTCGGTGGCGAATCTTGCTAACCACAACATTTACGATAAAACGTAAAACCCTCAAGTCAATTCTCCTACCGTATCACAGAACTGGCGACTCTGCTGGGGAATTTTATAAAAGTGGGGTTACCTTAGGGCTAGATCACATTGATTTGCTTACATTGTTTGACTTGTTTGCTTTACATTTTGGTTCTTTGTTTGGGTTTGAATCCTCCACCCGGATTTGGGAAACATTATAGGTAAATAACAATACATTGTGGAAACTGTGTGGGGTATACCGACATGGTCTAAGTAATAGCTATGTTAGTGTGACATATTTGTGGATACCGGTAGCCTTTGAGTCAATCAAAGAGAATACGAGGCCGCTTAGCAATGTCATGAAGCACTAACAAACTTCTAGAACCCTTTACTTAACAAACTTGGCCTTTAGGATGTAGTGAGATGACCGACTTTGGTGCAGTCCGAAGTTGGTAGATACTCAATACTACAATCATTGAGGGTTGGTTTCTTGGGATATTTTGGTCGCCATTAAAGAGGCTTGAGCTGAAACAATGACCAAGGAAACAATCCAGTGATATTAAGCTCCTTAGAACCTGGTTACTATTACTAGGACAGGTTTAAGCCAACTAAACTTCAAGAGGGTACTTACCTATAAAACCCCATGCAAGCCTAAACTAAGAACTTGTTTGTTTTGCTTGCATATACATACTTGTACATAACATCATGGACATCATGAGCATCATAGGCATTCACTAACCATTTCAAGGATTTTGGAGATTCATCTTTGTTCTTGTTTTGTAAGATATGGATTCACTCCGCAGGAAAACTATCCAAATCAACCTTGTGAGAGTTCCTCCACAACTCAAGGAGCTAGCTTCAAGGATCCCTGAGAACTCTCCATTCACCGAGAGGCATGGCCGTTTACTCAACTTGGTCACCTTCAACACAGAGGAGGATATGATGAAGGTGCTCTTCTAGTTCTTTGATCCTTTGTACCATTGCTTCACATTTCCTGACTATCAGCTTGTGCCTAATTTGGAAGAATTCTCTCAACTCTTGAGGATTCCCATTCTCAATCAACTACCTTTCAACGGTACAGAAAGAGATCCAAAGCCAGAAGAGATTTCTCAAGCTCCGCACTTGCACTCATCTGATGTCACAACTCATTGGGAAACTAGAAGTAATGTCAAAGGCTTCTTAGCAAAGTACCAATTTGAGAAAGCCCAAAGCTGTTGGAATTCCTTAGACTTGCAAGAATTTGAGGAAATTGTGGCTTTTCTTATCTATGGGATGGTCTTGTTCCCCAATCCTAACCGACTCATAGATGTGAGTGCCGTCAAAATCTTCATGTCACGCAATCTGGTGCTTACATTGCTAGGTGATATCCTACACTCTTTTCACACTCGCACAATAAGGAAAAGAGGTGTCCTTATGTGTTACACTCCTCTCCTAGCAAGATGGTTTATTTCTCATCTTCCCCAATTAGTCTTAAAGAATGAGCAAGGATTAAGGTGGTCACAAAGGTTAATAACGCTCAAACATTCAGATATTCATTGGTGCTCTCGATCCAAAGAGAATATTATTATTGTTGACCGTTGTGGGGAATTCCCTAATGTCCCTCTACTTGGCATTAGGGGAGGCATCACCTACAACCCATGCTTAGCTCTAAGACAGTTTGGTTATGCCCGAAGGGATGGCCCACATGAGATGCTGATTCAAGGCTTGGTATTCGACTACGACAACGACGATCGAGGTCTTCACCAGAGATTCATCCGAGTTTGGAGGATGCTAAACAAGGTGGATAGCAAGACTTTGGGACACATGAATTCCATCCCTCTTGAGCCTTACCTCAAGTGGGTACAAACCCGCGCTCAAAGTCCTATGATGCCTTATCCTTCCATTCTCCCGGTGATCATCGAGCTTGTTAAGGAAGGAGAAGTTCCATACACTATCCTACATCCTGACATGCCCACATCTCTTGAAGACCTGCAAAGGGATTGGATACAACTCAAAGGAGAGCGAGATACTTTCAAAGCCCAATTCTACGCAAGCGAGAAGAAGGTTTCGGAACTCACTAGGCTACTTCATGAGGAGCAGACTCTAAATGCCTACATAGCACCAAAGAGGATGCACACTACTTTTTTATCTTAGAGTTTTGTATTATTTAGCCCAAGGGGCATTGATGTACTCAAACTCTATTTTATCAATATAACGTGTGTTTCTTTTTGTCTAAAACGAACTTGAATCTTTTTAAAATCCTTGAAAGCATTGCATGTGTACATATCATTCATCATAACATAAACAGGTCTTCTGCAATAAGTTTCTCATCTCTCTAATGTTTATTTCAGTAAGATGGATCTCGAACAGACAGTCAAAGATCTTCAAGTTCAAAACACGCAGTTTCAACAGTTACTCACAACCTTGGCCAAAGGGCAAGAGGAGTTGAAGACTCTGTTGGCTAAAGAGAAGAAGAAGAAAGAGAAGAAACCAACTGGTGTTGTAATCATGGGGAGAAGGTTTCAAGGACAAACTAGAAGAACCTTGAATTTTGCAGCAACATCTGATGAAGGAGAAGGGAAAGGAAAAGAAACAGCAGTTCCGTCAGAATCTGAAGAGGAAGACTACTCCGAGGAACAATATCCTCCAGCAGATGATAAGTACAGACATCTTGAAGAGCGTATGAACGCTATGGAAATACAAAGGGTACCAGGTCTAGTCTTTGAAGAATTGGGGCTAGTGTCGGGAATTATGATTCCACCAAAGTTCAAAGTGCAGTTGTTTGCAAAATATGATGGGGTGTCATGTCCTAAGATGCACCTCCGATCATATGTGAGAAAGATCCAGCCGCACTCCGCCGATAAAGACCTGTGGGTGCATTTTTTCCAAGATAGCCTATCTGGAACACAACTTGATTGGTTTTACCAATTGGAAAGGGCCGACGTCCATAACTGGGAAGATCTTGCTGCAACTTTCTATAAGCAATACCAGTATAATGCAGATTTGGCGCCTACCCGTACTCAACTTCAGAGTATGGCCATGGCTTCAAATGAGGGTTTCAAGGATTACGCGCATAAATGGAGAGATCTAGCTGGGAGAGTGCAACCCCCTCTATCTGAAAGGGAGTTGGTGGATATGTTCTTAGGCACTCTATCGGGCCCTTTCTTCAACCATTTGATTGGGAACTCATCTGCTGGATTTACTGAGTTAATACTAACCGGAGAGAGGGTGGAAGCTGGCATAAAAAGTGGAAAGATTCAGAAGGATTCATCTGCCTCTACAATTGTGAGAAATCCTTTCACTGGGAAGAAGGAGGTATCTGCTGTTTATCCGTAAAGGAATCAAGGGAGAGCTGAACGCCGACCAATGGTAGGGGCCGTTATAATCCCAAAGCCTACATCTGATCAACCAAGAAATAACCAACCGAGGGTGGAAAGGCCAGTCCGACAATTCACCAAAATTAATATGACTCTATCCCAGGTTTTACCGCACCTTTTGAAATCCAATTTGGAAACTCTAAAGGAAGCTCCAAAGAACCCCAACACTGCGTCCCCTCATTATCACCCAAATGCCAGATGCGCATATCATTCCGAAAGTCCGGGTCATGACACTAACAACTGTTGGGCCCTGATAAACAAAATTTAAGACCTTATAGATGCAAAAGAGATTGAGTTTGATGCACCCGAGAAACCAAACGTCATTTCCGCTCCTATGCCTAGGCATGGTCACAACACCAATGCTATCGAAGAAGATTTGTTTGTTACCATAGTTGATGAACTCTTGACTCCGCTCCCAATCATTAAGATAAACTTGTTGAAAGCTGGTGTGTTCCCGGGTTGTAATGAAGACTACCATCTTTGCTTATCCTCACCAACTGTTTGCCCTTTGTTGAAGACAAGCATTCAACGCTTGATAGACAACCAAGAGATTCTGTTTGAAAGTGCTCCTATTGCACCTGTTCCTGTTGAAGACGTTTCAATCATAACCATCTCCGCCAATCCTTCCAGGGTCCCCAAAAGACCCGTTAGGATTACATCGGTTCTAAAAACTACTCCTCTTATAATCACAATGCCCGGGCCGGTCCCGTATGAATCAAACAAAACTGTGCCGTGGAATTACGGTGGAGACATCTATTACCATGGTATCAAACAAGATGGGCTGGCCGCTGAAGAAATAAGCTCCGAAGAAGAAGACTCCGACATTAGCAATATTGTCGGAACCAGTAATATTACCCGTAGAGGTAGAATCTTCTCTCCAGAAATTTCCCCTCCAAAGGCAGTTTTTGGACCTGTGGCTGTTCCAAAGGTTACCTCCGTACCAATAATCATATCTGCAAGTTCTCCCATTGACAAAGACGACACAACCCCTGCTGTTATCCCTACCAACACTCATACTGCTGAAATTCGAGGAAAAAATATTCAAGAAGAGCCTGTCCGGATGAAAGCTCAACCACTAACTATCCCCGAAGCTTCCAAGAAGGAAATGTAGGAGATCTTGAGAATAATAAAGAAAAGCGACTACGACGTAGTTTAACAGTTGGGGAAAACTCCCTCCAAAATCTCCATGCTAGCATTGTTGCTGTGTTCTGAGACACATGCAAAAGCTCTGGTGAAGTTTCTGAAGATAACCCATGTGCCTCAAGAGACGTCTGCTGACCAATTTCAAGATTGTGTGGCCAGCTTGACAGCTAATAACGGCCTAGGTTTCTCTAATGCTGATCTGACACCAAGGGGAAGAAAGCACAACGAGGCATTGCATGTCTCTGTGGAATATAGAGGAACAACTCTGGCCCATGTCTTGGTGGACACTGGCTCATATTTGAACGTTTTATTAAAGAAAGCTCTCGACAGATTGGATTGCGAAGGACTGATGTTGAAACCCAGTAACATAGTCATAAGGGCATTTGATGGTTCAAAGAGGATGGTCCACGGGGAGGTGGACATCCCCATAAAAGTTAGGACTCAAACTTTCAACTCAACCTTCTATGTAATGGACATCCGTCCCTCTTACTCCTGTCTTCTAGGACGACCCTGGATCTATAATGTCGGCGCTGTCACCTCTACACTACACCAGATGCTGAAATACCCGGTCCATGGAAAGATTATCACTGTCCACGAAGAGGAAGAGTATATAATTAGCCACCTCAATTCTTTCCGGTATGTAGAATTGGACGGCGAGTTCATCGAAACTCCTTTTCAACATTTTGAAGAAGTCTCTCAAGAGGTAGCAGTGACCAAGACGGTGTCACAGATCCCCAAGATCACAAGACCTCCACTCCAAATGTCATCTCTGAAGGACGCCAAGGCAGTAGTAGAGGAGGGTGGATGCACCATCTGGGGGAAACTTCTGGACATTCCGTATAAATCTGACAAGTTTGGCTTAGGGTTTACTTCAAATGCTCAGAAGGCTGTGCACCGTGCTCGTGCTGGAGGGCCACCTTTGAAGATTAGCAACCGAAAGATCAATGCAGTGGAAGATGGTGAAGAGGATTACAGCTTGGAAGATTGTATATTTCCTACTGTCAACGGAGGACTTCGCAATTGGGAAGCCAGAGACTTTGTCCCAATAACTTTCATCCCTAAGTAATTTATCTTTTTCATTTCTGTTGGACTTGTAATATTCACAAATAATTCGCACATTTAAAACCTTGTGCCTTACCCGAGGCACAATGGTCCATTTGTAAGGGTTTTTATTTCATCTTCATATGACATTTAATGAATCATTGACGTTTTTCACATGCAAACTTTTGTGCTCATTGTCTTTCTTTTACATTTTATTGTTTAAAGATGGCTATACCCTTACACACACCCACACTCACAAATGCAGGTACCCCTCCATTCCTGATCCCATGGGTAACGATACTGCTATGGCCTTTAGTGACTCTGAAGATCTAATCTACCAAGCCGAAGACGAAGGTAAGGAAGATTGTGAATTACCAGGGGAATTGGCCAGACTACTACAATAAGAGGAAAGAGCTATTCAGCCTCATGAGGAACCGGTGGATACAATCAACTTGGGTACCGAGGAGGATAAGAAGGAAATCAAGGTGGGTGCCAATCTAGAGCCGAGTGTCAAGGAGCGTCTGATTCAGCTATTGCGTGATTATGTTAAGATCTTTGCCTGGTCATATGAAGACATGCCATGACTTGATGCCGATATCGTGGTACATCGTCTGCCAACAAGAGAAGACTGTCCACCAGTAAAACAAAAAGTCCACCGCATGAGACCTGACATGTCAGAGAAGATCAAAGCGGAAGTCATGAAACAATTTAATGTTGGATTTTTGGCCGTCACTTCCTATCCCCAATGGATTGCCAACATTGTTCCCGTGCCTAAAAAGGACGGCAAAGTACGAATGTGCGTGGATTATAGAGATTTGAATAGGGCCAGCCCTAAAGATGATTTTCCACATCCCCACATCGATATCCTGGTTGAAAATACGGCCCAACACAAAGTATTTTCCTTCATGGATGGATTCTCAGGTTATAACCAAATCAAAATGGCACCTGAGGACATGGAGAAAACTACATTTGTCACACAGTGGGGAACATTCTGCTACAAAGTAATGCCATTCGGACTGAAGAATGCTGGGGAAACCTATCAGCGCGCCATGGTAGCCTTATTTCACGACATGATACATCATGAAATCGAGGTCTACATAGACGATATGATAGTCTGATCACAAACTGAAGAGGAGCCCCTTGATCACTTGCAAAAATTGTTCGAGATATTGAAGGAATACAAGTTAAGATTGAACCCAAACAAGTGCACGTTCGGAGTACGGTCTGGTAAAATTTTAGGTTTTGTTGTCAGTAACAAAGGCATCGAGGTTGATCCTGCCAAGGTTAAAGCGATATAAGAAATGCCTGCTCCTCGTACTGAGAAGGAAGTTAGAGGATTCTTGGGACGCCTGAACTATATTGCCAGATTCATTTCTCACCTAACAGCTACTTGTGAGCCAATCTTCAAATTATTGAAGAAAGATAAAATAGTCAGATGGAATGATGAATGCCAGTTTGCTTTTGACAAGATCAAAGAGTATTTCCAAGAGCCTCCTGTTTTGATGCCACCAGTAGAGGGAAGACCACTGATCATGTATCTGACCATTTTAGAGAATTCAATGGGGTGTGTATTGGGGTAGCATGACGAGTCTGGCTGAAAAGAGCACGCTATTTACTACCTGAGCAAAAAGTTTACCGACTGTGAAACCAGATATTCACTGCTCGAGAAAACTTGCTGCACTCTGGCATGGGCTGCTCGCCGGCTAAGATAGTGTATGCTGACTCATACTACCTTGTTGATATCTAAGATGGATCCGATAAAATACATCTTCGAAAAGCCTGCTCTATCTGGGAGGATAGCTAGATGGAAGATGATCCTAACAGAATATGACATACAGTATACTACCCAAAAAGCTATAAAGGGAAGTGTGCTAGCTGATCATCTTGCTCATCAAGCTGTGGAAGATTATCAGTCCATGAAGTTTGAATTCTCGGATGAAGACATCATGACATTAGACAACTGTGAAGAAATCAGACCATATGACGGACCTGAACAAGGATCCTGATGGACCCTATTCTTTGATGGGGCCTCCAATGCACTTGGTAATGGTATTGGCGTTGTACTCATATCTCCGGAAGGGTGTCATACTCCCTTTACTGCCAGACTTTGCTTCAATTGTACAAACAACATGGTGGAATACGAAGCGTGCATCTTTGGTCTCAAGGCTTCCCTAGACTTGGGAATCAAATCTTTAGATGTGTTTGGAGATTCAGCTTTGGTCATCAGTCAGATCAAAGGGGAATGGGACACTAAGCACCCAAATCTTATCCCTTACAAAAAATATGTTTTGACATTGCTACCATATTTTGAGGAAATTACCTTCGAGCATTTCCCGCGAGAAGAAAATCAGCTACCAGATGATCTAGACACAATGTCATCTATGTTTAAACTTAATTGGGATAACGAGGCTCCCCAGATCACCATTGAACGAATGGATGAACCAGCACATTGTCACGAGATTAATACTGAAGAGGTAGTGGACCAGCCTTGATTTCATGAAGTCAAGAGGTATCTCGAGGCTCAAGAATATCCGGAAGGAGCTTCAATCAATGATAAGAAGTTCTTAAGGAGATTCTCTGCTAAGTTCTTCCTTAGTAATGGCATCCTGTACAAACACAATCATGACTCCGTTCTGCTTCGGTGTGTGGATAAGATTGAGGCGGAAAGGATCATGGATGAATTACATGAAGGTACTTTTGGCACTCACTCCAGTGGGCATACGATGGCAAAGAAAATCCTACGGGCAGGCTATTATTGGTCTACCATGGAAGCAGATTACTATCAGCACTCTCGGACCTATCATAAGTGTCAAATGTATGCTGACAAGGTGCACGTACCTCCGGTTCCTCTGAATGTCTTAACGGATCCTTGGATCTTTGCTATGTGGGGAATTGATATGATTGGGGAGATCAAGCCTACAACCTCCAATGGACACCGTTTCATCCTAGTGGCCATTGAATATTTTACCAAATGGGTTGAAGTAGCTTCCTTCGCATCTGTTACTAAGAATGTTGTTGCCCGCTTCATCAAGAAAAATCTCATTTGCCGATACGGTATCCCAGAAAGGATCATCACTGACAATGGTACAAATCTTAACAACACTATGGTCACCGCTTTGTGCCAGCAGTTCAAGATTCAGCATCATAATTCGTCCCCCTATCAGCCAAAGATGAATGGTGCTGTTGAAGCTGCAAATAAAAACATTAAAAAGATCATACAGAAAATGACAGTCACATACAAACACTGGCATGAGATGCTACCACTTGCTCTCCACGGGTACTGTACCACAGCTCACACATCAACTGGGGCAACACCTTATTCTTTGGTATATGGCATGGAGGTTGTCTTGCCTATTGAGGTTCAGATCCCCTCTCTAAGGATTATGAAGGATGTAGGTTTGAATGAAGACGATTGGATCCAGACTCGACTTGATCAACTGAACTTAATCGATGAAAAAAGACTTACTGCTGTTTTCCATGGTCAGATGTATCAAAAATGGATGATCAAGGCTTTCAACAAGAAAGTCAGACGCCAAGAATATCAAGTTGGGGATCTAGTGATCAAACGTATCATCTTGCCACAAAGTGATCCCAGGGGAAAATGGACTCCTACCTATGAAGGACCATTTGTAATCAAGAACATATTCTCCGATGGGGCAATGATTTTGACCACCATGGACGGTGACGACCCGCCACACCCTGCGAACGCGGACATAGTCAAAAGATACTACGCATAACAGACCCGCTAGGTTGACGCACCTAGGTAAAACAAGGGCATCCCGACGAACCAAAAAGGTCCGTGAAAAAATTAGGGATAAAATAAAAAAAATCTGTACACCTGGCAAGTTGAAAACCTGAAAGGGCAACTTGGGCAAAAAAGGGTTTCCCGGTGGACTGAAAACCCGAAAGGGCAATCCAGGCAAAAGTTAGAGAATTAAAGCGTATGACTATGTCCCGTCGGATCACTTTGCGGACAACCTCTTGACTTCCACTGACAAACTCGGAGTTTCTGATCAATTCAATCATCTTCGGACGAAGCAACAAATATACAAGGTGCTCAGAGATACGAAGGCTATAGCAGAATGAGAACCCCATGAAATTATTACACATAACTATCTTTCTTTGTATAAATTCTTTTTGCTTTATGACACCATTCTCTTACTAGGATGTTTGTCTCCCTTGTACAAATACTTATTCAAAGTCAAATACAAAGATATCTCTTTGAAAATATAGAAAACTATTTGTCTTTGTCTTTACACTTGTGTTTTATTTGCAAAAATGTCCAATGATTCGTTAATGAACATATGCATTTGAACATAATTACTGTTTACAAATAAACAAAATGAGAAAGATAATTACTGATAGGTTGAAAGGATAGGAAAACGTCTTTAGGCTATTCCATAAGCAATCCCCACAGTACGTCATTTAAATCCCCAGCGGAACTAAAATTTCAATTATTAATCCCCAGTAGAAATCATCAAATTTCTCAAGATTCTCCTAGCAAATCTCAAGCAGTACATGGCATCACCCTCACCACATAATTTACTTCTCTCAACAAGAGTTCACCAGTACTTCAATCTCGAGACGTTGGAAATTTAACATATCCTCATCAGCGTTCAGGGATTTATTTTCCTCAATTAGACAACAATACAGCAAATCAGCTTACATGCACATACATTACATCCATATATCATAAACATTGATAAAACAAATACATAGCATCATACATTTCATGCAACATAACTCTGTTTTAGCTAACATTTTACCCTTTTCAGGATAAGATTGACAACTACCATTAACAATATGCAACCATGATACAGTACGGATACGCTCCAGACACGGATGCCATTCTGTTGCTCATTCAGATTCAACTTTCAGATACAGTACATATACGCTCCAGACATGGATGCCATTCTAATACTCATTCAGATTCAACTTTCAGATATAGTACGGATACGCTCCAGACACGGATGCCATTCTGTTGCTCATTCAGATCCAACTTTCAGATACAGTACGAATACGCTTCAGACACGGATGCCATTCTGTTGCTCTTTTAGATTCAACTTTCAGATACAGTACGGATACGCTCCAGACACAGATGCCATTCTGTTGCTCATTCAGATCCAACTTTCAGATACAGTACGGATACGCTTCAGACACGGACGCCATTCTATTGCTCATTCAAATTCAACTTTCAGATACAGTACAGATATGCTCTAGATACGGATGCCATTCTGTTACTCATACAAATTCAGTCTCCAGATACAACTCAGATACGTTCCAGACACAGACACCATTCTGATACTTATTCTTTCAACTTACAACTTACAGCTCAACAAACATTTTTGGATGGCATCTACAAGCCCATCTCCAACAAGATTCTATCACTTCTCTAAATGGCATCTTTAAGCCTATTCCCTCAACTACACATCGTCGAGTGCAAATTTTTGGGCACTCTAGTGTCCAATCATCTTTCACCTTCGAGTCACGAATGTAAAAGCTTGCCAATATAACTCTTCAGGTCTAAGAAGATTGAACAGGGGCAGCTGTTGTACCCCAAAATTTTCCCTCTCATTTATCAAAATTATTCGCACAAGATTTCTTTGACTCAAGACTGAATTAAGGTTTGGTCAGCTCAAGACATCTCATCTTACAACCCAAAATTAGGGTTTGAGATTGCACAAGGGATTTTGAACTATCAATGCTTCATATGACTTTAAAACATCATTATGGACCCCTAAAATTACTCATGACAAATTTCAAGCCTTGAACCACATCTTTGATCAATCAATTGGACAGTTGACCTAAAAATCAGTTGTATTGGGAAAAAAATCAACCATGGACAATTTACAGTCAAACTTCATAATTTTTGATCCACATCAACATTTTAAACTCATATGTATCATTTTATCAAGTTTGGATTATAATTCCTCAAGAAATTTGATCAAATCATCAAAAGGGCAAAATGGTCAAAATTAGGGTTTTGACTGAGGAAGGACAATTTCTGATTTTTAACCTAAGAAAATGACCAATTTATTTGAAGCATGATTCCAAGGATTCAATTGCATCATCTTGACCTAATTAAATGGTTCAAAACTTTTCAATTTCATTGATAGATAAATGAAATTTGCAGTCAACTGATCAAAAGTCAACTGTACACTAAAAAGTCAAACTTTGACTTTTTGGTCAAAATCAAGTGCCAAGGGTCGCAATTCATCAAAACATTTCAAAATGTGAAACTTGTTCATCAATAAATCAAGGATTGAAGATTAGCGTTAAAAATTGAAAATTTTCTTAACTTAGAAAATTATCTAAGTATAGAAAATTTCTTATTTTTTCTCAACTTTAGGCTATTTTTTCACCATGATGCAAAATGATTCAAAGGAATTTCCCAACATGAAAGTTGTAGACCTCCATGAAATCTACAACTTTTCTTCACACATTTTTTCCTAAAGATGCTTGGATCTCAAGATATAATTTTATGAATACATGCTCATGAACCAAATAACTTAGTGAATTATTTTGCCCTAATTTAGGCAGGTTTTGGACCCAACTTCATGGAAATTTTTCACCTAGTTCCAAGAGGATTCTTGAAATGCATTTCAAATATGAGTTATAGAGCACATTACAAGGTTTCCAAAATGTCCAAGAACTCTTCAAGATCATTTTTGAGTAGGGAGAATTGAAGAGATGAAGTTGGCAATTTCTCACTTTTGATTCAAGCCATTTCATGAAGAACAAAGTTCCAATCAGTACCTATGCTGCCTAATCCATGATTTACAGGTACCAAACTTGTTTCTTACTCCTTAAATTGATGCTTACTCAGTTGACAAAGCTTTAATCCAAGCCTTAGAGCCATTACCCAAGTTGTAATTCCATAAATGGCATAAAGTGGCCATTGCCATTTTGAAAAAGCTCCACTTTTGCAAACTTTACAAATCTTGAGCATTGAACCTATCTCATTTGCACATACAAGTACTACAGATCTAAGGCAACTTGTATAGAACAGATACCAACCCTAAACAAGCCAGTACAAGCAGGTAAGGCCTTGTCCATTCACTTTGCTTCAAAAGCAAGAAAGTGTGCCAAAAGGTGGGAACTCACAAACCTGTGGAAGAGCTGACTTAGAACCTTCTCCATACTAATATACAAACACATTGTAACATAGCACATGATTACTAGAAGCCTGAAGCACTCCCAAACTTCCTTTCACCAAAAAACTGTCCAGACTTGCAGTTTTGGCATAAGTATAACAATCTCTCATTTGGCTCGTGCGTTTCAAGTCTTAACCATCAAAACACCTTACCTACTTGATATCTAACTGATGCAGACCCTCATCCCTGTACTTTAACTCCTTCTCCATCATCTGCCATTTTTGTTTTCAAATCATGCAGGTTGACTTGGATAGAGAGTTCCAGGCACTTCCAGAGCAAGGCAAGGATTGGAACACACTCAGGGAGGTTCAAGCAATCATCAGGCCTTCATAAAACTCACTCCAACTCCATCCACGATTTCAACTGAAAGAGGTAAAAATCTTAACTTCTATCTCTTTATACAGGCATCCATTGGCCACGATTTGTGAATAAACAATGTAGGCCTCATTGCTACGAAGCTGTACATATATATATCTTGCATTTATTTGGCCTGAGTTGAGAGAATTTTGAAGTTCAAATTCCTGTAAAAATTAGGTTTAGATTTAGGGCTTTTAAAATTCATCTTGATCATTGATTGTTAGCTTACATGATTTATATGGTTAGACTCGTGAGACAAAATGCTACAACATTCATGTTATGAGTTTTCATTTTCATGGAGAAATGAGAAAGTTACAGAGCATCTGGCTGGCTAGAGGAAGAAGACGAAGTACAGGGCCATGGAAGCGTTTCATATTATGTTATTTTTGTTTCACATTAATCAACGGATGTATAGCCACCCCAGTGGCAAGGTAGCGCGCTGGTGAGACCCATGTCCTGGGTTCGAACCTTGGCGCTACCTTTTGCTTTTTTCATATTTTTTCCATTTTCAATTTTGGCTTGTTTTTGCAGGAATTGGGCCTCCACGCTGGGCTTAGTTTTTTCTAACATTCACCATCTGATTGATTAGTATACCCCCTGGCCCAACTATTTCCATACATTTTTATTTATTTATTTTTGTTTTCATTTTTGTTCATTAATATTTTCTTTAATCCATAAAAATCCTAAAAAATATATATGATAATATTGCATTTTATTTTATTTTAATTTATTTTTCACATAAAAAATATATTTTATCTTCAATATATATTAGTTATTTTTCTTAATAAACTTGTAAATATAAATAAAGTAGATTTAGTTTAATTTGTTTTATTTCATATTTGTAAATATTTATTTTTACATGTAAAAAACTAAATACTTCCTTACAATATTATTTATTATTTTTAGATACAAAAATACACAATAATAATATATACAAGAACTTTATTTTCTTTCAAAATAGAAATTAGGGTTAAACGTTTTTTAGAATTAATTTCTTTTCCTTATATTTTTAGGATTAGGTTAAAATCTCTTTTCACATAAAAAATCTTTTCTTGCATGTACATATTATTGCACATTTAAATATTGTATATTGTTTATTCTAATATTCATGCAAATTCGATTTAGTTGTAATAATTTATTTTGATTTACATTCTTGCAAATCCCCATTCAAATTTGTATTCCCCCCTCCCATAAAATTGTTGTAATAGCTTAGTAATCTTTACATTATGCAATTTACCGCTTTACATGCCATGTTAGTAATTAGGGTTTGTATGGTAAAATCAAAATAAAGCAAATAGAAAACCCTAAATGCAAGATAAAATCAAAGCATGAAAATAACACACTTGCACACAAGCATCCTTAGAGTTTCTCCACTTGGTTGCCTTATATAAAAATAGCCATATTACGCATGCGAAGTATCTTGGCAAAACAAACAAATATAAGATCATAGTCCCTCGATGACGCTATTCAAGGTTGCCTTACAAAATGATCTTGGTCCCTCAAAAATACCAAGATACTTTATAAACGTTGCTAATCATGGTTATAAGATGACCCACGTCCGTCCCGTTTACATCCAAAGATAGGGTTGCTTACCAAATCAATGGTAAGATAACAATGTCAAAGGAATATAAAATGCATAAGAAATACATTTTGAGTAGGTAGATTACTTCTAGTTACTTGCTCTATTTCCAAACAATTATCCTTGCTATTTTCAAAACAAACACACACATTTTCAAAAACATCTTACAAACATTGAAAATATTTTCAAAAACATCTTACAAACATTGAAAACATTTTCTAAAGAAAAACATCTTTGTATACATTCTTACAAACGAGAATCATTACAAAGGTTGCCTAAACAATGGCCTCTTTTACAAAATACTTTCAAAAACCACACAAAGTACAGTTTCAAAATAAAAAGCAAGTAATCTAGCAAGTAACTAAGAGCCCATGGAAAACCATGGATGAAAAGGGTGATAATACCTTCCCTTTTCATGATCTACCCCCCCGAACTCAAGAAACAATCTCAAAGGTCTTTCCTGTGCTTTTTCACCTTTCCTTTTGGATAAAAGAAAAGTCGGTGGCGACTCTTGCTAACCGCAACATTTGCGATAAAACGCAAAACCCTCAAGTCAGTTCTCCCACCGTATCACATATATCTTCCATAATCTTCTCAGCTTCCTTCTTGTCCATACAATGAAGCAAAGTTGAATTGTGATTGCGCTTGTACAAAATTTTGTTGCTCGGGAAGAACTTGGTAGAGAACCTCCATAGAAATTTCTTATCATTAATAGACGCTCCTTCAGGATACTCTTGAGTCTTGAGATATCTTTTCACTTTATAAAACCAAGACTTTTCTTCTGCTTCACCAGCATCAACTTCAAAGCAATGTACTGGTTCATCTAGTCTTTCGATAGTAATTCGAGGAGCCTCATTATCCCATCTTACTTTGAACATAAACCACATGGTAGCCAATGCGTCTTCCAATTGATTCTCTTCTCGTGGAATATGTTCAAAAGTGATTTTGTCGAAGTATGGAATTAATGTCAACACATGCTCCTGATAAGGAATGAGGTTTGGATACATCATATCCCATTCTCCCTTAATCTGACTGATCACTAGGGTTGAGTCTCCATATACATCAAAGAACTTGATTCTCATATCAATAGCAGCTTTGATTCCCATGATACACGCTTCGTATTCGGCCATGTTGTTGGTACCGTCAAAGCATAATCTGGAGGTGAAGGGTGTATGGCAACCCTTGGGAGAGATAATCACAACACCAATTCCATTACCAAGCGCGTTGGAATCTCCATCAAAAACCAAAGTCCATTGGGATCCTGGGTCAGGTCCTTCATACAATCCAGACTCTTCACAATCTGTAACTAGCATGATATTCTCATTCAGGAACTCGGAATTCATAGATTGATAGTCATCTACTGCTTGATGAGCCAAATGATCTTCAAGTACGCTTCCTTTGATTGCCTTCTAAGTAGTGTACTGAATGTCGTATTCTATTAAGACCATTTGCCAGCTTGCTATTTTTCCGGAGAGAGCATGATTTTTTAATATAAATTTTATAGGATCCATTTTAGAGATTAAAAAAGTAGTATGGGTCAACATATATTGTCTTAGTCGGCGAGCAGCCCATGCCAAAGCACAACAATTTTTCTCGAGCAGTGAGTATCTTGTTTCACAGTCAGTAAGCTTTTTGCTAAGGTAGTATATTGCATGCTCTTTTCGACTGGACTCGTCATGTTGCCACAATACACACCCCATTGAGTTCTCTAACACTGTTAGGTACATGGTGAGAGGTCTTTCTTCAACTGGTGACATCAGAATTAGAGGTTCTTGGAGGTGCTCCTTGATTTTGTTGAAGGCTATCTGACATTCATCGTTCCATTTCACTACTTGATCTTTCTCCAGTAACTTGAAGATCAGCTCACAAGTAGCAGTCAGATGGGAAATAAATCTGGCGATGTAATTCAGTCGTCCTAAGAAACCTCTAACTTCCTTCTTGGTACGGGGAGCTAGCATTTCTTGAATGGCTTTAACCTTGGCAGGATCAACTTTAATACCGTTACCATTGACGACAAAGCCTAGGAGTTTATTGGATCTCATCCCAAAGGTGCACTTGTTCGGATTCAATCTCAACTTGTATTTCTTCAACCTCTCAAAAAACTTGTGCAGGTGGTCGAGATGTTCTTCTTCAGTCTAAGACCTGGCTATCATTTTGACGACGTAAACCTCTATCACATGATGGATCATGTCATGGAACAAAGCTACCATAACTCGCTGATATGTTGCACTAGCGTTCTTCAAACCAAAAGGCATAATCTTATAAGAGAAAGTGTCCCACTATGTAACAAAGGTAGTTTTCTCCATGTCTTTAGGTGCCATCTTGATTTGATTATAACAAGAGAAACCGTCGATGAAGGAAAACACTTTGTGTTGAGCGGTGGTATCAAGCAGAACATCAATATGCAGAAGCGGAAAGTCATCCTTGGGGCTTTCCCTATTCAGATCCCTGTAGTCTACACACATAAGTACCTTGCCATCCTTCTTAGGTACTGGCACCACATTTGCGACCCACTGAGGATAGGATGTAACAACTAAGAAACTAACATTGAATTGCTTCATAACCTCGTCCTTGATCTTCTCCGACATCTCGAGATGCATACGATGAACCTTTTGCTTTATTGGAGAAAAACCTTCTTTCATTGGTAGATGATGAACCACAATATCAGTATCCAGCCCTGGCATGTCTTAGTACGACCAAGCAATGATCTCAACATAGTCATGCAACATCTGGATCAATCTCTGTTTGACATTGTCCTCTAAGTTGGCACGTATCTTGATTTCTTTCTTGTCTTCTTCAGTATCCAAGTTCACAACCTCGACTGACTCTTCATGTGGTTGTATGGATCTTTCTTCCTGCATTAACAACCTAGCAAGCTCTCCAGGTACTTTACAATCTTCCTCACCTTCGTCCTCGGCTTGGTAGATCGGATTTTCAAAGCCATAGTTGGCAATAGTAGAATTGTTATCAATGGGATCCAGGATGGATATGGCTCTGCAATTTGTTGGGTGGGTGTGTGTAAGAACACATAGCTATTTTGAAAGCAATAAAGTAAAAGAAATACAAAGAGCGCAAAATTTGAATGTAAACATCCAATGGTTTATTAAATGAACATATGCGAATGAAATATGAAAACCCTAACAAACGGACCGTTGTGCCCCGGGTAAGGCACAAGGCTTAAAGTTATTGTTTAAAATTACATAACCAATACTTGATAGCAAGAAAACATAAAATAGAATTTACTCCTGACTAAAGGAGATTGGTATAACGTCTTCAGTCTTCCAATTGCTGAGCCCGTTGCTGGTGGTAGGAAAAATCCAATTGTCTAAGTCATAGTCACTATCAGCATCTTCTACCATGTTGACTCCATTGTTACTAACACAGAATGGTGGTCTTCCAACATGAGCATGATGAGCAGCCCTATGAGCCTCTACAGTGAAACCCAAACCAACTTTTTCATACTTGTAAGGAATTTCGGGAAGCTGACCCCAGGTAGTGCAACCACCTTCTTCTACCACACCTTTAGCGTCTTTTAGAGAAGCCATTCTGGGTGGAACCCTAGTAACCTTAGGAATAGCAGAAACGTCTTTAATAACAGTAGTTTTCTGAGGAATAACCTCAAAGGTATGGAAGGGAGTTTCAATGAATTCGCGTCCATATTAACATACCTGAAGAAGTTTAAGTGACTCACCGTGTATTCTTCTTCACCACAAACCGTAACAATCTTTCCTTTCACGGGATATTTCAACTTCTGATGTAGAGTAGAAGTAACAGCGCCTGCCGCATGAATCCAAGGGCGTCCAAGTAAACAAGAATAGGCCAAACAAATATCCATTACATAAAAAGTAGAGTCGAACACCTGGGAACCCACTTTGATCGAAAGATCCATCTCTCCATTCACCATCCTCTTTGAACCATCAAAGGCTCTGACCATAATGTCACTGGGTTTCATCATAATCCCTTCACAGTCAAGCTTGTCTAAAGCACCCTTCGGTAGAACATTTAATGAGGAACCCGTATCAACAAATACATGAGATAAGGTAGTTCCCCTGCATTCAATAGAGACATACATGGCCTTCTTATGGTTTCTTCCTTCAGGAGTCAAGTCAGCATCAGAAAAGCCTAACCCATTATCAGTGGTCAGGCTAGCAACATAACTTTCAAATTGATCGACAGAGATTTCTTGTGGTACATGAGAAGTTTTCAAGAACTTCACCAAAGCATGAGCATGGGATTCAGAGCACAACAAAAGGGATAACATGGATATCTTGGAGGGGTTCTACCCCAGCTGTTCTACAATCTTGTAGTCACTTTTTCGGATGATTTTTAGTACTTCCTCCATTTCTTGCTTGGAGGTATCTTTAGTGGTAACTTCTTTAGGTTCCTCCATCTGGGAAGGTTCAGTCATTTGTTCTCTGCCCCAAGTCTTAGTAGTTGACTCACTAGCTGTAACACGAACTGGTGTAGCAACAGTCTTGGGAAAGATTTCTGGAGAGAAAACCCTTCCACTTTTAGTAACCTTACCGGCCCCAGCAATATTGTCAATGTTGGGATCAGAAACTTCAATACCCTCACTTTCAATAGTCAATGGTTCTTTCTTGACGCCATGGTAGTAGATGTCGGCCCCATAATTCCAAGGGATAGCTTTCTCAGAGGAATACATGATTGATTCGGGCGCGATAATGATTAGAGTAACAACTTTGGGTTTTTGGCAGTAATCTTCACACGACCCTTGGAAGTGATCCTTATAGGAGGACTAGAAATTACAGATACCTCTTCTAGATCCAAGTCTTGAAACAAATTATCCATGGAAGGATTCTTCTCAACTAGAATTATATGGTTATCCATCAGACGTTGGATAACTTCACTCAGTAGTTTGCAGCCATTAGGTTGGGCTACACAATAGTATCACCTTTCAATGCAACCCGGAAATAAACCGACTTGCAACAGATTCTTCTTAATAATCAGAAGGGGATTAATCAAGTCACTTACAGTAGAAACATAAGAAACATCATCAATAGCACCAATTCCCTTGTCATGCTTGGGCATAGGTGTAGTAATAACATTGGGGGTCTCAGAAGGATCAAATTCAATCTCTTTATTGTCAATCATATCTTGAATTTTGTTTTTCAAAGCCCAGTAGCTATTTGTGTCATGTTCAGGACTATTGGAATGATAAGCACATCTTACATTGGGATTGTACTTAGGGGAGGAAGTGTTGGGATTCTGAGGAGGATCTCTTAACGTTATCAACTATGCCTTCAATAGATGTTGTAATGCCTGAGATAATGGCATGTTGATCTTAGTAAATTGTCTCCTTGGTGCGTACGACCTACACTGATGACCTTATTGATGTTGTTGCACTGGCGCATGATTAGAGATTAGCACAACTCTCACAGATTGGTTGCGGTCACCTCTAGCACGACCCTTCTGGCCATACACAACATTAGTTTCCTTCTTGCCGCTGAATGACTTATTCACAGTACTTGAAGATGAAGCCACCTAAATTTTTCTGCTTCTAATTCCACCTTCAATAGGTTCCCCTATTAATATTAGCTCGATGAACTCGGCTGAAGAGCTTCCGATAAGATGTTTGAAGAAAGGTCCTATCAAAGTTCCCATAAACATGTCCACCATCTCCCTATCAAACAAAGAAGGTTAAACCCTTACGGCTAGATCTCTCTATTTATGGGCATACTACTATTTGAAGTCTTTGTTTGAGCCCATAGTCATATTCTATAGTTGCACACGGGTTGGTGCAAGATCAGCATTGTATTGGTATTGTTTGTAAAAGTCAGCAATCAAATCTTCCCAAGTACGTATATTGGTTCCTTCCAGTTGATAGAACCATTCCAACCGTGTTCCAGACAGGCTCTCTTGAAATAAGTGCACCCATAACTTCCTGTCAGTAGTGTGGGGTTGAATCTTCCAGACATAAGACCTCAAATGAAGCTTAGGGCAAGAAACACTATCATACTTCACAAAAGTGGGAACCTCAAATTTGTGAGGAATGACAACTCCCGAGATTAAACCCAGATCTTCAAAATCCAACCCATGCACTTTCTGGATCTCAAATGCATTTAGACAATCCTCTAATTGTTTATGTTTCTCATCAGCAGAAGGATACTGTTCATCTAAATAGTCCGCTTCCTCTTCATCAAAACCCTGATTGTTATTTTCCTCAGCTTTCACACTCTTATCATCTTCCTCTTGTTTATCATCTTCATTTGATGGGACCTCAAAATTCAGAGCTCGCTTGGCCGGACCTCTGGGTCTTCTCCCCATTTTAAGGATACGAACTAGCTTCTTTGTCTTCTTCTTTCTCTCTTTGGTGATGAGTGCTTTCAAGTCTTCCTGCCTATTGGCTAAGTTCAGGAACATCTGTTAGAATTGAGCATTCCGAGCTTGAAAATCTTTGACGGTTTATTTGAGAGCCATGTTTTACTGAAATAAACAGTAAGAAGATGAGAAAACCTACCTTGGGAAATACCTGCTATGATATGTATGGTATGTAAATGCATATGCAATGTTTTCAAGGAAAATGGAGATGTATGTATGTTGGTTTTATGCCCTTTGGATCATCACAACTGATCTAATCTTACCCTATAGTGCTTCTGGAATTGAATGGGATAGGTTTTTGACCTTGAGGGAGGCTTGAAGCTAGGGTTTCGATTTTCTCTAGTTTAGATAATTTTGGATTTTTTTGGAATGTGATCTTGCAAGGGTTTTTTGTGTGATGCCTTGTCTGAAATACATGGAATATATAGAGATGAATTAGGTCAAACAAGTGTGGGCTTGGACCTTGTATGAAAGGCTTGATTTTATCTAATTTAATTTTGACTTTCAATAAATAAAAATTAAAAATAAATAGAATAAAAATACAAGGGATGTATGAAGTGATTTAGAGGTTCACTATAAGTTACAAAACACGTTTGGACCTTGAAACATAAGCCCACTAGCCCAAAAACTCACGTTTGATCACTTTGGGTTTTATGCATTTTCTCAAAATTTCCCAACTTGAACCAATCATAACTCTCTCAATTTTTATCATTTAAAAGTGATCCTAGACTTTTTGTAAAGCCCAAGATGTCCTCTACAATCTCTATGTTAATCATTTGTCCATATGAAGGATTTATCATGACGTAATTTTCCTTGACAAAAAGTGTCTTTTTTTTACTTTCGAAATTATTTGTAATGTTTTGGCCCATATCTCTCAAATGAAGCATTTTTTGGAATTGAGATTAGAGGGCCAAGATGCAGACAATTGAATTTCCTTCAAAATGAGCTTTGGTTAAGCAAAATCTAATGAAGCATGTGAAAGTTGTGCTTGGTCAAAGTTCAGTTGACTTCTCCTTAAGAAAACCCTAATTTAGTAACTTTTGACTTTTGATGAATTGAGAGTTTTCTTGATGAATCATGATCAACCCTTAATCAAATGATAAATATAACTTCAAAATCTTTACTTTGACCAAAAATATTGAGGTTTGACTATATGTTGACCACATTTGACTTTTTGCCCAATACAGTTGATTTTCAATCATCTGAGCAGTTGACTGAGCAAACTTAGGATGCAAGTCTTGAAACTTGTCATGAGCATTCTTGGAGACATATAAGAAACTATGAAATCCACTTGAGGCCTTTTAAACCGAATCTTCATTGAGAAAAGTGAAACCTTAGTTTTAGGTCCACTACTTATGAGGAGAATTTGTCTGATCAATTCTTGAGTAACCTTGAGCAAATGAAAATCCTAGGAGCATGAGGAGATATCTTGAAGGAAATGGAAGGGAAAATTTTGGGGTACAATAATCCCCTTTAGGTTCGTACTCCATGTCTAAAAAGTTTCAATACCGGGATGAACCGGGATCTTGATGCCACTTGTTATACGACAACGTCTTATTTAGAGAGGGGTGAATAGATCACCAAGCCAAAAAATCTAGATAAAATTTCTGTTTTTAAAAAGTAATTTGAAAAGAGTGCAAGCAGAAGGTTTTTAAAAGTGTCATATAGACGAACCAAGCTGTTGGAAGTTGGATATGCAATAAAACAATTTATGGAATGAACACTATAATATGGAATTTATATACTTCAATCAAGTAACAAGATATTAATCATTTATAGCAAGTTACTAGCAATACTATTTCCAATGGAAACAATCAAAATAACAAACAATATTTTTTTTCAAACACTTGGTGTGCAACCGAATTTTAAGAGTTTTCCTTTGAGACCTGTTGATATAAAAAAGAACTTATAATAAAAAGTGATTATAAGAAAATCAACACACAATTCAAAATGAAATCAACCAAGGAAAAATTCCTACGAGTCGATAGATTACTAAATGTTATTTGACAAATTGATTGATAAAAATTAAAGCAAGTAAATCGATAAGAAAAAGAGAAATGAGGATTTGTCTACACAGTTCCCCACTTTCGGTCTCGCGTATGGGTAAGTCTGTGCCCATATCCAATTTGCAATTAGGATAATTCTAACTATGCAAAAAGTTGTTACAAGAGAAGTGTTCCAAGAGAAACCCTACAAACCCTGACCATTTGTTGTTGATTCAACCTCTTCTCTTCTTTTGATCTTGATAAATACCAAGACATAATATATCCCAATTACTTGTCGATATTGCCACTCCTTTGCATTCTTTATCTCCAAAGCTTTCGCGCATGATCAATTGTACCTATTTCACTCAAGACTTCAATTTGATTTTCCGTTCTCATGCTAATTTCTTTGTGTTCTTTATCTCCAAAGGGTCATTTTCATTCTTTATATACAAAGGCTTTCACTAGGCCAAAATCCTCTCTTGAACATCTTGCACGAAAACCCCCAAATCAATCAGCAATCTTAGAGGACAAACCCGCGGTTTTTCCTGATGGACCCTCTGCAAATCTCAACCCAATTCTCGGCTACACAAGAACCTAATTAGACATTATCGAACATCGCCAAGATGGCACCCCAACAAAAGATTATTATGTGTGATTTATCAGTGTGTATGCATAGTTTGAAGGTTGAATTTGAAGAGCAAATGCAGTAAGTGTTTATAGTTTCGCCAAGTTGGAATATTGCATGAATGATGTAATTATAGTTGTGGAAGTTTATATGCAATGGAGTGATTTTGAGAATTAAAAAGAATTGAAAAGTTGGCCCAATCAAAAAGTATGTGTCAAACTGAAACTCATATGTGTCGACACATAAGTCATGAATTAACTCTATGTGTCGACCTGAAAAACGAATGTATCGACCCAAGCATGGCAGTAGCGTTTTACCTTTAAAACTGCAGTGAATGTGTCGATTTGAAATTCGTATGCGTCAGCACATAAAATAAGAATTTCTGAAATTTGCAGAAGCTTCAGTATGTGTCTACTTATATTCATACATGTGTCGACCGAAGACCTCTAAAGGCTTCATGCTTCAAAACTCAGTTGCATGTGTCGACCAAAAATACATATGTGTCGACACATGCAAGCAAAAATCATGAAGAAAAACAAATTTCAAGACTTTGGTTAATTTCAAAATGGTTTTTAATGGTTCCTAAGACCCCTAATTTATCACAATATTCTTCAAATAGGAGTTTTTCAAATTCACCTTCATGATCGCTTCGAATGGGAACGATTTTAGAATTCAATTTATTTTGAGATAACTTGGCGAAATGTGTGAAAGCCGATAATGTTTCATCTTTGATACGTAAGAAAATATTCCAACAAAATCTTGAGTAATCGTCTATAATCACAAACCCATAGTAATTACAACCTATGCTTTTGGCCCGTGAAGGTCCCACTAGATCCATGTGAAGGAGCTCAAGAGGTCTCGAAGTTGAAACAACATTTTTTAGATTTAAAAGAGACACTTGTTTGCTTACCTTTTTGACATGAATGACATAAGTGATCTTTTAAAAATATTATTTTAGGTAGACAAATTAATAAATCTTTTTCAACTATTTTATTGAATAGATCAAAGTTGACTTGCGCCTGATGTGTATGCCACAACTAAGAGTCTTCACTCATGGTAACAAGACATTGGCATTATTTAAGGAAACTCCTCTTAAGTCAAGCATATATATATATATATATATATATATATATATATATATATATATATATATATATATATATATATATATATATATATATATATATATATATATATATATATATATATATATCATTTATCCTCACACCATTAAACATACAATACTTCTTTTCATTATGTTCTATTATGCAACAATCTTTGGCAAAATTTACTTTATACCCACTGTCACATAATTGACTAATGCTAAGAAGACTATGTCTAAGGCCTTCAAATAACATAATATTTGAGATAGTAATAGTTGAAGGATTACCTATACATAACCTTTCTTCTTCACCATAAATTCAGAGAATAGAGAAATGTCTCCCGTCTTGTGTCTTGAACATCCACTACCGAGAATCTATTTTCCCGTCATAGCGTCAAGACACTCAACCTACAAAAATCTAGAAAAAGTGGTAGGTACCCAATTCTCATTGGGTCCTTGTGAGTGATTGAATGAAAATTTTCATTTGGGAAACCATTGGAAATTTCCTTTAGGAACTAGAAAGAACCTAAATTTTCATTTTTCAATAGTGTGACCTTTCTTGCAAAAATAGTGACAAAACAACCTATGATGAGATTTACTTTTTCTATTTGAATCCTTCATGATCAACTTAAATTTTTTATGAGGCTTTTAAACCTTTGAAGAATTAATGGCAAAAGTATCATGAGATTGTGATGCCTTGAGAAACCTTGAGCAATTAAGAACCCTAGGGGAATGTTTTGAATTAAATGAGAGGGAGAATTTTGGGTTATAACAGCTTCCCCTGTTCAATCTTCTTAAACCTGAAGAGTTAGATTGGCATGTCCGCCATTCGTGACTTGAAGGTAAAAGATGATTGAAAACTTAAGTGCCCAGAAATTTGCACTCGCTTGTGCATAAAGTAACGTTGTTGATTGATTTTATTGCTTGAATAGGCTTAAATATGCCATTTGGAGAGGAACAACATTTTATTGGAGATGGGATTACGGATGTCATCTAGAATAATTGTTAATAGAAGTGTCAGAATGAGTCTATGTTTGACTGTATCTAAAGAATTCTTTCTAGAATGGACCTCTGAGGAAGGTGTTTGAGTAGCTTCTTGTTAGATTTAGTCTCTGAGGGAGATGTTTGTCATGTAGATAGTCGCCTCATCCTATTTCTGGAATTTATCCACAGTCTATTTTGTTGGTAAACTCGTCCTGTTTTGGGAATTCATACCACTTGGTGATAAAGATAGTCACCCCGTCTTATTTCAGGAATTGATCTTTTCCTGGTCATAAAGATAGAAAGATAGTTTCCCCGTCCTTTTTTTGGGATTTAATCTTTGATCGGTCATATAGATAGTTTCCCCGTCCTGTTTATGGAGTTAATCTTGAACTTGTTCATGTAGATAGTCGCCCCATCATATTTCAGGAATTGATCTACAATTTGTTTTCACAGATAGTTGCCCTGTCTTGTTTCAGGAATTAATTTGTGTCTTGTCATATAGATATTTGCCCCATCTTGTTTCGGGAATTAATTTGCGACCTGTTTGAAAATTGTTGATGATATCCATCTGTTTGTAGACCTTTACCTGAAAATATAAAGAGTTAGTTGTATGCAATGTCATGTTGTATGTAATGCATTGTGTAATTATGTTCTCACAATAAATGAGAGTGTGTTATATGCATTTCGTATGCATATTCTATGATATTTTGTAAATGATGTATGGATGCCAAATTTTGTTTGAAGCGTATCGGTAACTTCGTGTAATATCTTTACTGGGGAAAATAAATCCGTGATGGTGATGGGGATGAAGAATATGAATCTTCAATCTTAACTAGAATGTTTACGCTGGGGATTCCTGCTTTCTGTTTGAGGAAACTCTGTAACACCCATAAATTTAATTAATTATTTAATTAAATTATATTTTTTGGATTATTTGTCGAAGTTGCGAGATGTTGAGAATTATTGCTATAAGTTGTTGGATTATTAATTAATTAATTAACTAGTTGATTAATAATAATAATAATGTTGGAATTAAGGGAATATATAGTGTTGGACTTATGTTATTGGTTGGAAGTAGTAAAGTGGGAGTGTATAGGTTAGGTCCAATAGGATTGATATATAAGTTTAAGCTGACACAAAGATTTGTTCTAGTTGGAGAATAAGAAGTTATGTACGTTGACCGGAAGAGCTGCGTGGAAGAGGAGCAAGTTGCCCAGTATCGAGTAGAGCATATCAAGGATTATGGTCGAAGCTTTGGTAGAGCGACCTTCAATCCAGGTAAGGGTGGGGTTCTGACCTTATAATTGGATTTATGATGTGTATCCCGTGGGAATTGGTCGTTATAGGCCTGTTGTGCGTTGATGTTTTTGAATTTGCTAACGAAGTTGCCCGGTTGTTTATTGTGGACGTGTTGAGTTATCTGTGTGACCGTCCGGTTTAATTGATGGATAGGGTAGGATAGTTGATCACTGGTCGGGGTGGTCGTTAGGACGTTAGGATATTCCAAGCGGATTGGCAGGAAAATTAGTAAATTGTTGAAGTGGT
The DNA here is from genome assembly GCA_948472305.1 of Vicia faba. Taxonomy (NCBI): domain Eukaryota; kingdom Viridiplantae; phylum Streptophyta; class Magnoliopsida; order Fabales; family Fabaceae; genus Vicia; species Vicia faba. Next base: position 1,203,083,870 of record OX451738.1, on the reverse strand, counting down.
CGTTTTAGGGAGATTTCTGCATGACGTGTCTAGTATGATTAATGAATCTATTGATAGGAAATATAGTTTCCTGTTGCTGTGTTATTTTGAGCGGTTGGCCGGAAATTATGAATTGTAGTGGCATGGTCATTAAGACGTTGTATTGTGTTTTTGTTGTTGGTCAAACTAGTGGTTGAGGAGGATGCTGATGGTGTTAGGTACCGAGCGACATCTAGGCTGCGAGGTGTGTCAAGGGATTATGTGTTGGATTTTCAAGGGGTATTAGGTTGCAAGACGTGCCAAGGAGCATAAGTTAGTTCTTATTCTATTTTTTCTGTGCGTGTCGAGGAGTATGAATTAGTTGTTATGCTGTCATAATTGCTATGCATGTCGAAGGACACGTAGTTACCTATCCATTTTTCCCGTACATGTTATGTTTTGATCGTTACTAGTGATGTGTGAATTACTGTTAAGTTGTCGTTTGATTATGTTAATGATTGAATCGTTGATTTATGTGGTAGGCTTATGGCCAATGTTGATTTATGTTGAGTTGTTGTGTTGTTGTGATTGTTGCTGTGAATTTTGTTGATAATGCGAAGTTGCAGGGGATTTTTAATGATGATGAATTACCTCTATTTACTGGTAATAATGGTGATATAAGATTATGCCTTGCGATGAATGATGATTGTTGTGAGTATGTGATAGTGCATTCATTGAGTCATATGCATTTGCATACTCTGCGACGGCCTATATTGGCAAACTGCGAAGAACGCTTATGCTTTGTTGATGCCTCTATTTATTGGAAATTTTTAAGATGGGAGTTCTGCTCCATTGGTACGACATGCATTTGCATAAAGATGAGTTGCATTCTGTGTTGCATTCTGAGTCATTGTGTGGTTGATCTAATTATGCTTATGTTGTTAGAAATATGAGAAGTGGTGAATATGTATGAACTGATTCTAATGTTTTATTTATCATGCGTTCTATTATAATGTTTGATATCTCACCCCTTCAGTTTGAATGTTACCCCGATATTGGAAATATTCAAGTAATCCAGAGTGAAGGCGGTTTACCTTCAGTAGTTCGAGTCAGTGTCATTGCTCTGATACGTAACACTCGGGGGGAGGGGGATGAACGCTTGCTGTTTTATTGTTGTTATTATTTCAGTTGATTGAACTTTAAGTTGTTGTTCTTTAAATGATTGCTATTTGAAGTTGTCTTAGTTGAACAAAGATGTTACATTTCTTTAAGTTGAATATTATGACTCAGTTGTGTTGTTATGAAAGTTGATGTTTCTTTTTAAGATTGAATTATGTTTGCTGTTGGTTCATCCAAGTTTAATGTGTTATGTATCGGTAATGAATGTTGTTGTTTTAAGTTGAATTTGTGGCATCCTGATTCAGTTGTAGAATTTTTATAACTCTGATTTATATATATTATCGGGTAGAGTTGGTGTGTTACAAAGTTGGTATCAGAGCAAGTCGGTCTATCTGACCAAGTTGTCGAGTCGTAGTTGTCTAACAATCGAGTATTGTTAACTTGAGTTCTAATAGTTGTTTATGTTGTAGTGATAAGTTGAGATGGCTGGAAGGAGTGATGCTTCACTTGATGCTGTTTTAGAAGCAATGGAGCATGCTATGGAGAATCAGCTGAACATTGACGGGAATGCTGGATCTCGTAGTTTGGTGACTTTCCAGAGGGAGAATCTGCCTGCCTTCAAGGGTAAGTATGATCCTGATGGAGTGTTGGATTGGTTGAAAGAGATTGAGAGAATCTTCTGTGTGATGGACTGCACTCCAGCGTAGAAGGTTTGATATGGTACTCATATGCTAGAAGTTGAAGCTGATGACTGGTGGCTAGAGACGTGTCAGAGGTTGGAAGCTGTAGGTGAAAATGTCACTTGGGCTGTGTTTCATAGGGAATTTCTGAGGAAGTATTTGCCTCAAGACGTTCGTGGTAAGAGGGAAATTGAGTTCCTTGAGCTGAAGCAAGAGAGTATGTCGGTTGTTGAATATGCTGTAAAGTTTGTGGAGTTGGCTACGTTTTATCCGCACTATATCGAGGAAAATGCTGAGTTTTCGAAGTGTATCAAGTTTTAGAATGGGTTGCGCCCAGAGATCAAGAAGGCAGTTGGATACCAGAATATTCGTGTCTTCGCTGATTTGGTTGATAGTTGTAGGATTTATAAAGAGGATAATAATGCTCATTATAAGATTATCATTGAGAAGAGGGGTAAGCACCAACAAAATTATGGTAAGCCTTATGATGCCCTAGCTGGTAAAGGTAAACAAAAAGTTTCTCAGGGTCAGAGAACTAGTGGGGGGAGATGCTCTTGTTGGTGTGGTTTGTTTCAAATGTGGCCGAGCATAAGAGAAATGTGTGTACTGCTGAGGTGAAGAGGTGTTTCCGTTGTGGTAAGACTGGACAAGTTGCATCTGAGTGTAAGCATAAGAAGGTGATTTGTTTCAATTATGGTGAAGAAGGACACACTGGTAGTCAGTGTCAAAAACCAAAGAAGGTGAAAACCAGTGGTAAGGTATTCGCTTTGGCTGAGGATCAGACGGCTAGTAAGGACAGGCTCATCAGAGGTACATGTTTCATTAACGGTACTCCTTTAATTACTATTATTGATATTGGTGCTACTCATTGTTTTATTGCTGCTGATTGTGTTGAAAGATTGGGTCTTATGTTGTCACCTATGAATGGAGAGATGGTCGTCGATACTCCAACTAAGGGGTCGGTGACTACTTCTTTTGTGTGGTTAAAATGTCCTTTGTCGACCTTCGACAGAGACTTTGGTATTGATTTGATTTGTTTTCCTTTAAGAGGGTTGGATGTGATTCTAGGTATGAACTGGTTAGAGTATAACTATCTTCATATTAACTATTATAACAAGTCAGTGAGGTTTTCTACTCCTGAGGAAGAGGAAGCTAGTATGTTGTCTTCTAGACAGTTGAGGAAGTTGATGCAAGAAGAGGCTTAAATGTTCTCGCATATGGCGTCGCTATCTGTCGAGAATCAAGCTGTAATTGAGGAATTGTGAGTCGTGCGTGAATTTCTTGAAGTTTTCCCTGATGAAATTCCTGATATACCGCCAGAGAGAGAAGTTTAATTTTCTACTGATCTTGTACCTGGTACCATACTTGTTTCTATGGAACCATACATGATGTATGCATCTGAATTATCAGAATTATAGAAGCAATTGCAAGAGTTACTTGAGAAGAAATTTGTAAGACCAAGTGTATCATCGTGGGGCGCTCTAGTGTTGCTACTAAAGAAGAAAGATGGAAGTATGAGGCTTTGTGTTGATTATAGACAATTGAATAAATTGACGATCAAGAACAAGTATCCACTTCCAAGAATAGATGATTTGATGGATCAATTGGTGGGTGCTCGCGTGTTTAGTAAGATTGATTTGAGATCAGGTTATCATCATATTAAAGTGAAGGATGAAGATATCCATAAGACGACTTTCACAACGCGTTATGGACATTATGAGTATTCGGTGATGCCTTTCGGTGTTATTAATGCGCTGGGAGTATTCATGGAGTACACGAACCGTATCTTTCATAATTATTTGGATCAGTTTGTAGTGGTGTTCATTGATGACATTTTGATTTAATCTGAGTCGGAAGAAGATCATGCAGAACACTTAAGAATAGTATTGCAAGTTTTGAAATAGAAGAAGTTGTATGCAAAGTTGTCTAAGTGTGAATTTTGGTTAAAGGAGATTAGTTTTCTTGGTCATGTTATCTCAGGTAGTGGCATTATTGTAGATCCATCTAAATTAGATGATGTGTTACAATGGGAAACTCCAAAGTCGGCTACCGAGATTAGAAGATTTTTGGGATTAGCTGGTTATTATAGAAGGTTTATTGATGGTTTTTCTAAGTTGGCACTTTGTTGACTAAGTTGACTTGTAAAGGTAGAGATTTTGTGTGGGATGTTAAGTGTGAAGAAAGTTTTACAAAATTGAAGAAGAGATTAATGTCGGCTCCAATTCTGACATTACCTAATCCGGAAGAACCTTTTGTGGTATATTGTGATGCTTCTAAGATGGGTTTAGGAGGTGTGCTTATGCAGAATGGTAAGGTAGTTGCTTATGCAGAGTATGTGGACATTTTTGCTTGGTCTTATCAAGATATGCCTGGTCTAGATACATATATTGTAGATCACCGTTTGTCGTTGAAGCCAAAGTGTCCGCCAATCAAACAGAAGTTGAGAAGAACTCACCCAGATATGGCAGTAAAGATCAAAGAGGAGGTTCTAAAGCAGATTAATGCCGGTTTTCTTGTGACGTTAGTGTACCCTCACTGGATTGCCAATAATGTCCCAGTACCGAAAAAAGACGGAAAAGTTCGCATGTGCGTAGATTACAGAGATCTAAATAAAGCTAGTCCAAAAGATGATTTTCCATTGCTGCACATTGATATGTTAGTGGATAGCACAGCAAAATTCAAAGTATTCTCATTCATGGACGGATTTTCCGGGTATAATCAAATAAAGAATGGCTCCAGAGGACATGGAAAAAACAACATTTATCACACCCTAGGGAACATTCTGTTACAGAGTGATACCCTTAGGGTTGAAGAACGCTGGTGCAACGTACCAGAGGTCTATGACAACCCTATTCCATAATCTGATGCACAAGGAAATCGAGGTATATGTTGATGATATGATTGCTAAAACCCTGACTGAAGAAGGGCATGTAGAATATTTGTTGAAGTTGTTTCAGCGTTTGAGGAAGTATCGTCTCTGCTTGAATCCAAATAAATGTACCTTCAGTGTTCGATCAGGGAAATTGTTGGGTTTCATTGTTAGCTAGAAATGAATTGAAGTAGACCCTTATAAAGTCAAGGAAATTCAAGAAATGCCAGTGCCAAGAACTGAAAAACAATTCAAATGGTTCCTCGGGCGTTTGAATTGTATTTCCAGATTCATTTCTCACATGAATGCAACATATGAACCAATCTTTAAGTTGTTAAAGAAAGATCAAGGTTGTGTATGGACAGATGACTGCCAAAGGGCATTTGAAAGTATTAAATAATATCTGCTTGAACCTCCTATCTTGCACCCTCCTGTTGAAGGAAGACCGTTGATTATGTATCTGACAGTGTTAGATAATTCCATTGGTTGTATTCCGGGACAACAAGATGAAATGGGGAAGAAAGAGTATGCCATTTATCATCTCAGTAAAATTTTTACTGATTGTGAGTCACGGTATTCCATGCTGGAAAAGACATGTTGTGCTCTGCCTGGGCAGCAAAACATTTGCGGCAGTATATGTTGAATCACACTACTTGGCTGATCTCTAAAATGGATTCAATCAAGTACATTTTTGAAAAGCCTGCTCTTACTGGGAGAATTTCCCGCTGGTAGATGCTGTCATCTGAATATGACATTGAATACCGAACTCAAAAAGCTATTAAAAGAAGCGTGTTAGCAGATTATCTGGCTCACCAGCCAGTTGATGATTATCAGTCCGTGATGTATGAATTTCCCGATGAGGATGTGATGTTTCTGATAGTGAGATTGTGATGAACCGTTGCCTGAGGAAGGTCCTGATCCTGAATCTCGTTAGAGTATGATATTTGATGGAGTTGTGAATGCTTATGGTAGAGGAGTTGGTGCTGTGATTATCACTCCACATGGATCGCACATTCCTTTTACTGCAAGGTTGATATTTGATTGTACTAATAATATGGAAGAATATGAGGCTTGCATCATGGGTCTCGAGGAAGCTATTGATCTCAGAATTAAAATTCTAGATGTGTATGGTGATTCAGCTTTGGTAATAAATTAGATTAAAGGAGAGTGGGGTACTCATCACCCCGGCTTGATCCCTTATAAAGATTATGCTAGAAGGTTGTTACCCTTCTTTAATAAAGTTGAATTCCATCACATTCCTAGAGATGAAAATCAAATGGCGGATGCTCTGGCAACTCTGGCTTCTATGTATCAAGTGAATACTTGGAATGATATAACTCAAATTATGGTTTGGTGACTGGATAGGCCCGCTCATGTGTTTACAACAGAAGAAGCAGTAGATGAGAAACCTTGGTATTATGATATCAAGCATTTTCTCCAAACTCAAGAATACCTGATTGGTGCATCGAATAAAGATAGAAAGACTTTGAGAAGATTGGCTGGCAGTTTCTTCCTTAGGGAAAATGTGTTGTACAAGAGAAATTATGACATGGTCTTGCTCAGACGCGCGAATAGATACGAAGCAGACATGTTGATGCATGAGGTTCATGAAGGCTCATTTGGAACGTATTCCAATGGATATTCGATGGCTAAAAAGATGCTAAGGGCAGGTTACTATTGGCTGACAATGGAATCCGATTGTTACAAATTTAAAAAGAAGTGTCATAAATGTAAGATTTATGCGGACAAGGTTCATGTGCCTCTGACGCTTCTTAATGTGATCTCTTCCCCATGGCCTTTCTCTATGTGGGGTATTGACATGATTGGGATGATAGAACCCAAAGCTTCAAATGGACACCATTTCATCTTGGTAGCAATTGATTACTTCACCAAATGGGTGGAAGCTTCTTCATATGCTAATGTCACCAAGCATGTGGTTGTGCGCTTCATTAAGAATAATCTCATATGCCGGTATGGTGTGTCGAGAAAAATTATCATTGACAATGGCTTGAATCTGAACAACAAGATGATGACAGAACTTTGTGAGGAATTTAAGATTGTGCATTACAATTCATCTCCGTACAGACCAAAGATGAATGGGGCTGTTGAAGCTGCTAATAAGAATATCAAGAAGATTATCTAGAAGATGGTTGTTACTTATAAAGATTGGCATGAAATGCTCCCTTTTGCTTTGCATGGATATCGAACATCTGTCCGCACTTCAACAGGAGCAACCTCGTTCTCCCTTGTCCCTCATGGAAGATTTTTGCTTTAGCTTTCCTGTACAACTCTTTGTCTAGATGATTTGGGTTTCCCTCTTGAGTTCATTGCTCAGAGAATGTATTTTGGTAGACTATTTTTCTCCAGTTTATTTCTGGATCGAATCTTTGTTTCCTAGCAATATTATTACTTTGGACATTGGAAAGCTTCGAGTTTTGGTTTGGGAATGTGCATTTATTTTGCACGATAAGACTTTATCTCCTCAGCAGGAATACATTGGCATTTCCCCAGGAAGTCATATTTCATTCCTCAGGAAGCCATATTGTTCTCCCCAGGAAGTCATATTGTGTTCCCCGTAAGTCTTTTTTTTACAATCCTTCCTATAACAACAAGTAGCAGGTCTCTTTATTTGAGAAACTTGTACTTCCTTATAAAAGTCGGCGTAACCTTTTTTTGCTATCTTCTCTATGAGTGGATAGTTTGCAGTCTGTTGTCAAAATTACACCAGTGCATGGCAATACTTTCAATATCACAGAGACAGTTCATTGTGATATCTCTGCAGGTGATAGTCTCTTTATTTGAGATAGTTTATATATTACCCTTTCTAGGCCGAATGCCTTGGTTAAAGAAGAAGTTGAGACTCGTTCTAGGTGAAATGCCAGAATTTTGGGGAAACTTGTTATCTTTTTGCTACCTTCAGTGAATGCTAGTAGTTCATCGTCAGTGAACAGCGATGCTATGATATATTCTCTTTCTACCTTCAGTTAAAGTTGGTAGGTCACCTTCAGTGAAAGTTGGTGCTTGTTATCTTTTTGCTACCTTCAGTGAATGCTGGTAGTTCATCGTCAGTGAACGGTGATGCTATGATATATTCTCTTTCTACCTTCAGTGAAAGTTGGTGATTTTTATCTTTTTTCTACCCTCGGTGAATGTTGGTAGTTCATTGTCAGTGAACGGCGGTGCTATGATATATTTTCTCTTCTACCTTCAGTGAAAGTTAGTAGGTCTTCGGCAGTGAACGTCGATGATTGTTATCTTTTTGCTACCCTCAGTGAACGTTGGTAGTTCATCGTCAGTGAACGGTGGTACTATGATATATTTTCTCTTCTATCTTTAGGGAAAGCTGGTAGGTCTTCGTCAATGAACATCGATGATTGTTATCTTTTTGCTACCCTTAGTGAACGTTGGTAGTTCATCGTCAGTGAACGGTGGTGCTATGATATAATTCTCTATTCTACCTTTAGTGAAAGTTGGTAGGTCACCTTCAGTGAAAATTGGTGATTGTTATCTTTTTACTACCCTTAGTGAACGTTGGTAGTTCATCGTCAATGAAAGGCGGTGCTATGATATATTTTCTCTTCTACCTTCAGTGAAAGATGGTAGGTCTTCGGCAGTGAACGTTGATGATTGTTATCTTTTTGCTACCCTCAGTGAACGTCGGTAGTTCATCGTCAGTGAACAGCGATGCTATGATATATATTCTCTTTCAACCTTTAGTGAAAGTTGGTAGGTCACCTTCAGTGAAAGTTGGTGATTGGTATCTTTTTGCTACCCTCAGTGAATGTTGGTAGTTCATCGTCAGTGAACGACGATGCTATGATATATTTTCTCTTTCTACCTTCAGTAAAAGTTGGCAGGTCACCTTCAGTGAAAGTTGGTGATTGTTATATTTTTTCTACCTTCAGTGAACGTTGGTAGTTCACTGTCAGTGAATGACAGTGTTATGATATTTTCTTTTCTCTTTCTACCTTCAGTGAATGTTGGTAGTTTTGCCTTCAGTAGAAGTTGGTGTATCATTTGATTTTTTTATTATCCTCTATAAGTCAGGTCTTTTGATTTACCAGTGATTTATTTTCCTGGTCAGGTTTCTCTTTTGTTTCTTTATTTCCTTTGTTACATCCCCAATGGTGTTCCGTGTCTCTTTGATTTTGTTCATGCGCATTCATGCTCATAAGCATTGCATGGCATCTTAGGGCCAAAAATAGGGTTTGTTTTATATTTAAGTATCTTTGATCGCGTCGACACGAAGATTTTTAACCTTTGCATCTCCTGATAGAAGAAACTTAAATAAGGGCAGTTGTTGTACCCCAAATTTTGCCCCTAAGATCCCTTCATCATACCATATTGATTCCATCACAACAAGATCACATTAGGGTTCTTGATTATCCTCCCTATCTTTAGCTTTTCTCTTTGAGGAATCACCAAGCACCTTGACTTGTTTTCTTTTGTGATCATGAATATTTTGTCTTGATTTTTCCTTTTAATTAATAAAATGCAATGTTGGTTTGTCTTACTTGTTACTAATGTAGGTAAAGACAATAAGGTTTAGCAAGTTGCTCCATGGGTTCATGAGTTTATTTCCATGCCCTAGGAAATAAAGCTTGAGAAGTCCAAACTTCAACATTGAATTTGTTTTGTAAGGGATGGCATGGAAAGGTTATTTTGGTTCACTACATTTCCAAGTCATCAAGATTGATTCAAAAGTGCAAGTGATTGATTGAAGAAGTTGTCATGGTTGGACAAGGTCTTGTTCCCATTGATCACAATTGCATATTTCTCTCAATTCTCAAGATATGGAAGTTGTTTTGGTGGATATGAGTTCTCATTTTCATCCTCAACAACTTCTATTTACAAAGCAATAGTGTTGGTACAATAAGGTGATTCAAATTTGTCAAGGTTCCTCAAAGCATTTTCTTGATCTAGGAGCTAGGGTTTTGAACTTCAAATAAATATATCTTGCTCATCTTTTAGTATTTTTGAGTGATTCCAAATAAATCCTTCTCTTCAAAGGGTTATTAACAAATCACTTCAAAAGTTTCAAGGAGTTTTCATGTGGAAGAAACTTGATGATGAAGAAATATTACAAGTCCTCCAGATGAACCCCCAATTTCTCATGTGTGACTTCAAATGATCATAACTTAGTCAATTTTTATCACCTTGAGCCTACTCATTTTCCATAATGATCTTGAGGATGTGAAATTTATTCCTTTTTTTATATGCAAAGTGAGAAAATGGACGGGAGATGCCCTAAGGATACAAAAGATTATAGGTCATTTCATGATTTTTTGCAAACTTCCAACAATTCATAACTCTCTCAATTTTTGGATATTTTGAATGGTTCAAGTTTCAAAATATCATTCAAGAGGTCTATTTCATGTCATATTTTTTGGTCAAGAGCAAATTCCAAGTGGAAGGCCATGTTTGGATGCAAAATATTATAGGTCACTTTTGAAGAAAAACTTGAAATATTTCTAAGTGTGGAAAGTCAACTATTTTCTTCCAACTTTGACTCAACACAACTTCTTGCTCAAACATCCAATTGATATCACTCATTGCACATTGTAAAGATTGTGACTTCATCTTTTAAATGCTCCAAAAATCACATCATATGGTGCCCTACATTGTTGGTACCATGGTTATGAAAGTAGCATCATAAAATGGAACTTCCAAGTTCATCCAGATTTGAAAATTGGTTTAAATTCAATTACAAGCCTGTTTAAAGATCAATTTCGTGTCTAATCATGTTTAAGAACTCGCCATAACAATAAACAACCCTTAAAACATTCATTTTACTGCATTTTGAGCCACGTGAAGTCACACTTTTCACACTTAGCAGGTCCACACGATTTCATTGATTTTGCCTCCAATTCACACGCTTAAGCCTTGCATCATGATCATCTATAAATAAGGATCACCCCTCACTCATTTGGGCAAGCTTTTGATAGCCAATTAACCCCTGTTCAGATCCCACACGAACTCTGAATTTGAAATTCGGATTTCCTACATTCCCACCTTAAAACACCAAAAGCTCCATTCAGTTAGCTTTATTGAACTTCTCGGAAGCTAACCATATGGTTACTTTAAAGAATTATGACCTATATTGATCTGTAGAAGTCCAGTTTCAGAGCAACTTCTCACTACTTCGTTTAGGTAGATTTCTTGGCCAAATTGATTCAAATGAAAGACTAATCCAATCCTTGTGTTCTTATGATTCTCTTGCTCTTTATAGTTTTCAATTTCATTGAGAATTGAGTGAGATATCCCAGATTTTCGTGCTTGCTATTTTTTCTGGTTTACTTCAAACACAGCGTTGCACAATTTATAAAAATTTGGCGCGATGGTACCATTAGAATCGTCTTGAAGAGACGAATCTAATGGTACCAGTCTGGTTTGCTAATTTTACAGTTTGAAAGATTCAATTTGGGGATGGCTGGAGGTTGAAGACGATGACAAGTCCATCTTCAACCAATGATATGAGGCCACGTTATTTTTTTGAAATGGATACAATATGCTTGCCTTACCATGCGCGTGCCTCAGGAGCCCTTGGATCTAATTACTTTTGTGAGTCAGACTCCATCCAACACGCCACATTTTAAGTTATTTTATTTTAAAAGTGTTGGATCCGGTGTGATATTTAGTAATGACCATGATATGCACAACGCACCAGATCCCTTGAATTTGATTACTAACGCGTTTAGTCAACAAATCTGAAAAAATTCTGAAAAATATTTTTGATTTTTCTCTTTCTGATTTTTATTTTTTCACAATTTTATTTTGTGTTTTGATATTTTTTTATAAATTTTCACTTTATTTGAATTGTTTTAAATGTTTAAAAATACTTTTATGCATTTTTAAATTCTGAAAAAATATGGAATGATCCAATGATATTGTGACAAATATTGGTGACCTTATTTATTTTTTATTTCTGACTTTGCTATTCTTTTATCATTTTTGGTTTATTTTACTCATTTCTTCTAATTTTAAAAATAGTTTCTGACTTTAAAAAATTACCAAAAATTTTATAACATTATTTTAGTTCATTTCTGATTTTTATATGGTCTTACTTTTTATTTCTAGATTAATTTGAACATAATTGATATTTTTTTCTCTTTTATTTCAATTTTAAAACATTTAAAAAAACCTTTTTAATGTATATATTAAGTGCAATATTATTTTGTGATGATTTTCTGGATAATCTTGGGTTGAATTTTGATTATGAGTTTTATTAACATCATTGGATTCATGGTGTTGAGTCTAACTCCACAAAAATTGGATGAATGATTTTAATAATAGTTTGATTAAATTTTAATTCAAATGTGGTTTGTATATTCTTCCCCACCCATCTTCATCTTATCCCTTTCTCTTTTTTTTTATTGTGCCACATGTTAAGGGATGATAATCTCTATATCATTTATCTAAACATGAAGTACATAGATTGCTATTGACCAACCTCAAAATAGGCGTGACTTCTACATAAGTCCACTTACGATTGCTTAACATAGCGCTAAATTTTGTCCTGATTCGAATAAATGATCATTCGTGGCCCAAACCTATGTTTGCAAGCCAAAGTATGTTAATTTGATCTCTTTGATCCAATAACCTTGAGATTCATTGTGTGGAGGCTTTGGTTCTACCAATCTTCTAATGGATCTACAACACTTTTGATCAACACGGATCACTTAAACATCGTTGATCATTAAATTGTACTTTTGAGGATTCCAAATGGATGATATACTTGACAAAAAGAAAATGCAACTTGTTGTGTGGAGGCTTTGGTTCTACCAATCCTCTAATGAGTTCCAAATGCAAGTTTCAAGATGGTCATCCAACTAACCACTAATTATTAAATTGTTTTTACTTTATGCCCTTTTATTTTTTATGCTTTATGTACCATTTACTTTAAGCATTACATTTCATGTCATTTTTATTTTGCTCACTTGAGCTTTTTCTTTCCTCTCCTAAGACACCTAATAATCAACATGAACCATAAAAACCTTTAAAATACTTGGACTATTTGGTTACTATCCTTGGCATTATGGAGTATTGGGCTTCTTGGAATTAGGATTAGAAACCTTGACCTATGTTGGATACCTTATGACCTTGATTGATATTTTGTCTGGAGTTCTTGAGGTTTACCTCAAGACATTGGGTTGTTTTGTTTGTTTTGTGTGCAGGTTATTGTGATTACATACTTTGTTTGTAATATGGAATTCACCCGTATACAACCGTTACTCTGCCCAATTTTTATGAAGACTTAATGTATTTAAAGTTTGGTTCTCTCAAGAGGTCTAGTATCTTTGCTTGTTTGGTTTCAATCCAAAGAATGAGAGTTCTATCTTGGCTCATAATTTCAAGTATTGGCTTCTTGTTGGTTAGATGGTTCTTATCCATAGCTTTTACCTTATGCTTTAGGATAGTCTCTTCTTCTCCTCCCATCTTCTTTAATTTCAAAAATCTTCTCCCTCCTTTTGGAAATTCTTCTTATTTTTAAACTTGAACCATTTTCATAATAAACTAGGACCTAGGTCCATGCATTTTCAAAACATTTTCCTAAATAAACTCTAATCAACTTAATAATACCTTGACATTTTTTTGTGAGAAGACTAAAAGTCAATCAATCTCATTACAAACCATTTTTCCACTTTGGCTTTTTTACTTTAAAACCTTTCTCAAAAGATTGGACTCTTGTCAATCCTTGTAGTGATGAAAACAATTATACTTCTATAATATGTAGTAAGGTGAGACACTTTCCACTTGGGTTTTGAGTGAGACATTGTTGATGTTAAAATCAAAGCCATATCCCCCACTTTGAGATGATGCAAATTCTCCTTTCTCATGATTGTGGGTAGTAAGTATGTTTTCTACACGGACAACGACGATGATGTCTTATCTCATAAAATTAACCAACACACTTGTGTTTTAAAAATCTTTAAAAGAGTAACTACATGTACCCTGATCCCCTATTACACGAAAGGTGGTATGTAGGCACTAAAGGTTCGCAACCGCGGCGGATGCAAAAAACCATAAAAAATATATTTCTTTTCTCACCTCCACCATCCATTTTTATACAACATTTTATAGCCAAAATATACAGATTTTACAAAGAGGTTCCTGCAGAGTATCGTAGATGTTTAGGGTGCTAGTACTTTCCCTTTGCATAACCAACCCCCTTACCTTGAATCTTTCCCCTCTTTTTTGGGTTACTCGCTCTTTTCCCATTCCTTTGGAAACAATAAAGCGCGGCGGCAATTTTTATTTTGATATGTATAAGTATAGTCAATCCAATTGCTTAGTCTTAAACATTTCTACAGCTACAGGAAGGATGCAGACTCTAGGAACCTCTTAGAACCTTGTTAGACAGGTGGTAAACTTTTATACCATACCTTATGGGTAGTACCTTCGACCTCATTCTCGTGACGTTGAACCTATGAAGCCTATGTTTTTAATCTTGTGTGTGATGCTTAGATCATGCATTCATGCACCCATGAACATCCATTAAAAACATTTTTATTCAAGGGACTTAAAAGTTGACTCTTTACGAATATCTCAGGTAATTTTTGACTATGGATTCTGGAAAAAGAAAGACTAAGAAGTACAGTTTCAAAGATCCCAAGATAGATGAGTTGATGAGTCTGATTCTCGAAATCGAGAGTTCTACAGATTTTCAGAGAAAGTATGGGTCCATCATTTATCTTATGAAGCTCAGGATGAAGGAGGGTATTCTCTCGACTTTGGTCCAGTTCTATGATCTGATATATCAATGCTTTACTTTCCATGATTATCAGTTGATGCCTACATTGAAAGAGTATTCTTATCTATTGGTTTTACATATTACAAATTGTGTTCCTCTTACTGGTCTGGAGGGGGAGCCAAAATCCCATGAGATTGTTGCTTTGATCCATTTGGGGAAGTCTGAGGTTGAAGCCCACATGACTACCAAAGGAGGGATTAGAGAATTACCCACTCAGTTCTTATTGGAGAAAGCTCACTACTTTTCTAGGATGAAGAGTACAATTGCTTTTGAGGCCATCTTTGCTCTACTTGCTTATGGATTGTTCTTATTTCCCAATGTCGACAAATTTGTGGATATCAATTCCATTAGGATCTTTATGATTGGGAATCCAATCCCTATATTATTGGGTGATTCCTATTACTCTATTCATCTTTGGGATTCTTACCATGGATGGATGATCATTTTCTGCATGCCTCTGTTGTATCAGTGGTTTATTTCTCACTTGCCTCGGTCTGATGCTTTCTGAGATGTTAGGAAGGAACCTCGTTGAGCTCCAAAGGTTATGGCCCTAACTCATTGAGATATTGTTTGGTACCATCAAGGTTACCATGATGTAGAGATTGTTGATAGTGTGGTAATTTCCCCAATGTACCTCTTCTTGGTACAAAGGGAGGAATTAACTACAATCCCGTTCTTGCACGACGC
Source organism: Vicia faba (assembly GCA_948472305.1). Taxonomy (NCBI): domain Eukaryota; kingdom Viridiplantae; phylum Streptophyta; class Magnoliopsida; order Fabales; family Fabaceae; genus Vicia; species Vicia faba. The sequence continues at coordinate 1,203,068,806 of OX451738.1, read as the reverse complement.
CGGTTTGGATATCCAATGAGGAATAAGCCAAATAGTATTCATCTGAGTGGTTTCTTCCTTAAAGATGGATATGTTTATAAGGAAGCTAAAGAGTAGACTGCGAATGCTTGGCGTCACATTCACAGGAAGAGAAGGAAGGACTTGGGACCTAGAGGGGCTGTTTCTTTGGAGCCTTATCTTCAGTGGGTACAAGAAAGAGCCATCCAGTAGAAGATGTCGTATTCACGTGAAGCACCCATACCTGATATGTTTGTAAATACCACTCCTCCCCTATTAGATGATGTGGAAGAGCTTTAGCTTTCCCTAATCAAGATGCAACAGGAAAAGGAGGCTTGGAAGAATAAGTGTCAAACTTTAGAGGTGTCATACCGAGCAAACTTAAAAGAGAAAGATGACCTGATCGTGAATCTTTAGAGTTGTGCTGTAGAGACGATGGAGTGGCAAGATGATTTATTTTCCTCTAGAGCTCAGTCAGGACCTAGTTTCTCACTTCCTAATTCTCGTGATTGGAAAAAGGTCATTGACTGGTATGTAGAAGAAAACAAGCAGTTGAAGGCTCAGATTGCAAGACTCGTAGGGAAACATCAGTGTGTGGAGTGATCTTCATAAGCTTTGCTTTCTTAGGATATTATATTTTTATCTTATCTTGTACTTTGGATTATTGAAACTTGTACTAAAAGTTGTAATTTGTTTTGAAGTTATTATAATGAGATTTTCAGTATTTCAAATGTGTTAGTACTTTAATATTTGCAAATTGTCTATAAATTTATGAGTTCCTTGAAATATTAATAATAAAATAAATCATGCTTATTGCATATCATGCATCATATCATACATACTTCTTGCATTTCTGTTCATATCTAGGTGTCTTACTGTTCTTCTTTACTTCATTCAGCAAGTTGTCTCACCAGTACAATACTCGGGCCAATTTCAGAAGAAAGATGGATAATCTAGAACAAGAGAATCGCGAGTTACCCGAAGACGTTACTACTCTAAAGGCTTGTATGACCAATCTCACTGCTTTGATGGAATCGTTGGTGGATGCTCAGGATCAGCCACCACTTGCTCAACTCCAACAGACAACGGTTACTTCTGAAGCTCCGACAATTCCTATTTCTGTTACTCCAATTACTATTGTTCAGAATCGTATGCCTCAGGGTTATCCATGGGGAATGCCAGAGAACTTCATGCCAGAAGGTTATAATCAAGATTCTCAGGTTTCTCCATTTGCTCAGGCTGCTGCTGCTCCTGCACCTCCTGTAGTGCATATTACTCCTACTGCTAGAAATGAGATTCACTATGTCGCACCTCCTTCGGTGAATGATGTACCATTTGCTAATGATAAAGTTTATCGCCTTATTCCTCCACCAAGTGAAAGCTTGGGTGTCTATGATCGAATGGACGATTTTCAGGATCAATTTGATAATATGTAGAAAGGGTTAAAGGCCCTCATAGGAAAATAACTGTTTGGGCAGAATGTGAATGATCTGTGTTTAGTACCAAATTTGAAAATATCCGCGAAGTTCAAAGTACCGGAATTCGATAAGTACAAGGGAAATACTTGTCCTCATTAGTGATGTATGTAAGAAGGATTTCCACTCACACTGATGATCAATGACTATTAATTCACTTTTTTGAAGACAGTTTGACTGGTGCAACATTGAAATGGTACATGAGTCTGGATAGTGTCAATGTTCATACTTTCAACGACCTAGGTGAAGCATTTATTAGACAGTACAAATATAATGTGGACATGGCACCTGACCATGATCAACTCAGGGCAATGGTCTAGAAGGACAAAGAGTCATTTAAGGAATATGCACAGAGATGGCGTAAAGTAGCCGCCCAAGTGATCCCTCCAATGGAAGAAAAAGAGATGACGAATATTTTTTGAAGACTCTAGGTGCTTTCTATTATGAAATAACGGTGGCGTGTGTGCCAAGTGATTTTACCGAGATGGTGGGCATGGATGTCCGTTTGGAAGAAGCTATGAGAGAGGGTCGCTTGATAAGAAGTGAAAATTATGGCAGTACGGCGAAACCATCATACAGGTTTGCTAAAAATAAAGAAGGAGATACAAATGTTGTTATTCAAGAGATAAGGGTTAATCCTCCTAGAAGAAATCATCAGTGCCACCAACAGGTTGCTTCGGTAACTCCAGTTGTCAATACGGCTCCGACCACAGTAGCTTACCAAAGACCAGCCCCTTAAGGAAATCAAGGGCATAATCAAAGTAGAGAGGCTTTTGACTCTATCCCCATGAGTCCAGCATTCATTCAGAAAAAGTTGGTTCAGACCAGGCCACCCCCTGATATACCATCACCTTTGCCTTAGTATTATAAGGCCGATCAGACGTGCTCTTTTCATCAGGATGCACTAGGGCACAATGTGGAAAACTATTATCCTCTGAAATTGGAGGTGCAAAAATGGTGAGACATGGCCTTTTGTCCTTTAAAGATGTCGGCCCTAATGTAAAAGGATAATCCATTGCCAAAACATGAAGGAGCAAATGCTATCAACATGGTTGCTGGTTGTCCAGGGGATTTCCGGATCTTTGATATCAACTTGGTTAGGGGAGATTTGGTAAAGATGCACGCTGATCTCTATGAGTTTAGTTACTATACGCATGACCATACTGGTTGTGGTATTTGCAGTACGAATATACAAGGGTGTGATAAGATAAAGGCTGATCTTCAGGAAATGATAGATGAAGGCCTCATTTATATAATCAGGCCTAAGGCAGAATACGATACAGAAGTGAACATGGTCTTTGTATTTCTTGGAGAATTCCGGATCTTTGACGTGAACTATATGAATAATGATCTGGTGCAATTGCACGCCACCTTCTGCCACATGGAAGGTCAAGTAGAACACCACTATGGATCTTGCCGGGTTTGTTGCAGAGACTCTCGTGGTTGTGCCATTGTGAGAAGGGATATTTAGTTATTATTCGATAATGGTACTATCAAGGTTTCAGGCCATAGATAGGATTGCAATATGATTAATATGATTGAAGATTGCTTGGATGAGACTATGTCGGATGATAAATACGCTTCTGCAGATGAATTCTTTTCCTCGGATAAAGATATAATCTCCAGTGATGATTTTGTGATGACCAAATATTCCGAAGAAGGTGTGAATGTTATTGTGTCATGTTTCAATGATTCTGTCCCTGTCGAGATTGAATACTATAGTTAGCCATTTTTAGCTCCAGTAGTGATTTTCTTGCTTATGGGTCCTGTTCCTTACAAATCAGACAAAGTCGTACCGTACAAGTACAATGCTACAATTCTAGAGGATGGTATGGAAGTTCCCATCCAACCTTTGTCTAATGTCGAGAATATTGCTGAGGCCAGTAGAGTGACCCGTAGTGGTCGTGTGTTCACACCTGTTATTCGAGGAAATGTCAGTGTCAATAAGAAGGTTGTCGAAAGTGTTGAAACTAAGAAAGCAATAGGAGAATCTAGTGGTGCTACTCTGGAAAAAGATATTGATGATATATTGAAGATTATTAAAATGAGTGACTACATGATTGTAGATTAGTTTTTGCAGACTCCTTCAAAGATATCTATTCTAACTTTGCTAATGAATTCTTCTGCCCACGGGGAATCCTTGACGAGGGTGTTGGATCAAGCCTTCCTGGAAAGTGATATGCCGTTGGACCAATTCAGCAGTGTGGTAGGAAATATTGCATCCTGTAATAACCTAAGTTTTTGTGATGGAGAAGGAAGGAATCACAATCTAGCCATCCATATATCCATGAACTGTAAGAACGATTCATTGTCAAATATGCTGATTGATAATGGGTTTGCCTTAAATGTAATACCGAGGAGGACGCTAATGAAGCTGAAGTAACAAGGAGCTTCCATACGCCCAAGTGACATAATTTTAAAAGCTTTCGATGGATCAAGGAAGTTTATTATTGGGGAAATGGATATGCCTATTCATGTAGGCCCGCACTTGTTTTAGATTACTTTCCAAGTCATGGATATTATGCCCTTTTACAGCTGTCTACTGGGATGACCATGGATACATGAGGCAGGGGCTCTCACTTCAACTTTGCACCAAAAGCTGAAGTTCGTGCGTGAAGGAAAAATGGTTATCATAAATGGTGAGCAAGCATTGTTAATATCTCATCTATCCTCTTTCAGTGTTGTGAAAGCATATGAAGCTGCTGTTGGAACTCAGTTCCAAGTTTTATCCGTTGATAACGTAAAGAAGAATGAAAATTCTATGGATTCATTCAAAAATGCTCAGTAGGTTGTGCGTAATGGCCCTAGTAAAGTATAGGGGCAGATTATTGATCCTCCGATGAACAAGAATAGGGTTGGTTTGGGATTTGCTGCGAAGAATGATAAAGGTGAGAACATGAAGCCGAAGTCTATGTTGGGCAGGTATCAGGATATTTTCCACAGCGGAGGTTATCTTCATCCAACTTTTTCTAGGATCAATGCTATTGTGGAGGATAAAGAAGAGCAGGAAATGCTGAACTATGTGACACATGGAGTCATAGTCCAGAACTGGGTCACTATTGATGTTCTTTCTTGCATCCATGTCTCAAAGTAATTTGTTTTTGTTAATCTTTGCAAAAGGTTTTCACTCTGCCCAAGGTGAAAGTTGATATTATATGGGCTTATCTGTTTTCTTTGATCATTAAAATCATTAATAAAAATTGTGTTTGATTCCCAAATTGTGTTTTTATTTACTTCTTTTTCTTGGAAAAATGATAATCATAAAAAAAAACCCTTTTGGAATAAATAATGACTGTAAATAAATATGCATAATCACTTGATATATGTGTCAATTTCTAAAAGCAATCATAAACCATATGTGCAGATTAATTAAAAAACATGTTGAATACAATGACCCTGCACCCTCTCCCAACTTTGAATATCCTGTGTATGTGGCCGAAGAAGAAGAATATGATGAAATTCCAGAAGAGGTTTCACGGTTGCTCGAGCATGAGGAAAATCCATTCAGCCGTATAAAGAGCCGTTGGAGACAATCAATTTGGGTTCAGAGGAAGATCTGAAGGAATTTAAGATTGGAGCATTGTTGCATCCCGACATAAAGAGAAAGTTGATTGAATTGTTGAAAGAGTATGTGGACGTATTTGCTTGGTCATACCAAGATATGTCGGGTTTGGATACGGATATTGTGGAGCATCATTTGCCGCTAAAGTCAGAGTGCCCACCAATCAAGTAGAAATTATGAAGAACTCACCCAAATATGGCAGTAAAAATTAAAGAAGAAGTCTTAAAGCAGATTAATGCCGATTTTCTTGTGACATTAGTGTACCCTCAATGGATTGCCAATATTTTCCCAGTACCAAAGAAAGACAGAAAAGTTCACATGTGCGTTGATTATAGAGATTTAAATAAAGCTAGTCCAAAAGATGATTTTCCATTGCCACATATTGATGTGTTGGTTGATAGTACAATAAAATTCAAAGTATTATCGTTCATGGATAGATTTTCTGGATATAATCAAATTAGAATGGCTCCTGAGGACATGGAAAAAACAACGTTTATCACACCCTGGGGAACATTTTGTTACAAAGTGATGCCCTTCGGGTTGAAGAACGCTGGTGAAACATACCAGAGGGCTATGACAAACCTATTCCATGATCTGATGCACAAGGAAATTGAGGTATATGTTGATGATATGATTGTTAAATCCAAGACTGAAGAAGGGCATGTAGAAGATTTGTTGAAATTGTTTCAGCGTTTGAGGAAATATTGTCTCCGCTTGAATCCAAATAAATGCACCTTCGGTGTCCGATCAGGGAAGTTGTTAGGTTTCATTGTCAGCCAAAAAGGAATTGAAGTTGATACTGATAAAGTCAAAACAATTCAAGAAATTCCTGCACCAAGGACTGAAAAGCAAGTTAGAGGTTTCCTTGGACGTCTGAATTATATTTCCAGATTTGTTTCCCATATGACTGCAACGTGTGAGCTGATCTTTAAGTTGTTAAAGAAATATCAGGGTTTTGTGTGGACAAATGATTTCCAAAGGGCATTCGAAAGTATTAAAGAGTGTCTGCTTGAACCTCCTATCTTGCTCCCGCCAGTTGAAGGAAGACCATTGATCATGTATCTAACAGTGTTAGATAATTCTATGGGCTGTATTTTGGGACAACAAGATGAAATAGGAAAGAAGGAATAAGCCATTTATTATCTCAGCAAGAAGTTTACTGACTATTAGTCACAATATTCTATGCTGGAAAAGACATATTGTGCTATGGCCTGGGTGACAAAGCGGTTGAGGAAATATATGTTGAATCATACTGCTTGGTTGATTTCTAAAATGGATCCAATTAAGTATATTTTTGAAAAACATGCTCTTACTGGATGAATTTCCTGTTGGAAGATGTTGTTGTCTAAATATGATATTGAATACCGTACTCAGAAGGCTATAAAAAGTAGTGTGTTGGCAGATTAGCTAGGTCACCAACCGGTGGATGATTATCAGTCTGTTAAATATGATTTCCCTGATGAGAATGTTATGTTTCTGAAAGTGAAATATTGTGATGAACCTTTGCCTGGGGAAGGTCCTGATACTGAATCCTAGTGGGGTATGGTATTTGCTGGAGTTGTGAATGCTTATGGGAAAGCAATTGGTTCTATGATTATCACTGCTCATGGATCACATATTCCTTTTACTGTAAGTCTGACATTTGATTGTACCAATAATATGGCAGAGTATGAGGCTTGTATCATGGGTCTCGAGGATGCCATTTATCTCAGAATCAAAGTTCTAGATATGTATGGTGATTCAGCTTTGGTAGTAAATCAGATTAAAGGTGAATTGGATACTCGTCACCCTGGCTTGATCCCTTACAAAAACTATGCTAGAAGATTATTATCCTTCTTTAACAAAGTTGAATTCCATCATATTCCCAGAGATGAAAATCAAATGGCAGATGCTTTGGAAACTTTGACTTCTATGTATTAAGTGAATACTTGGAATGATGTGCCTCGTATCACAATCTAAAATTTGGATATACCGGCCCATGTGTTTGCAGCAGAGGTGTCGTAACTGGTTTTTAAATCAAGAGTCGTCACTATCAGTTTTTATCCTAGGGAAGGGCATCTAATAGGAAACCCTAATTCACAGAAAGAGATTCTAGGTTTCAGACTTCATTAGAAGAAAGGAAGGTGTTAGCCACCTTTCATCTACCTTGTTCACAAGGATACTAGGTTTTAGGTTTAGGTTCGGGTAAAATAGGGTTTTAAATTTTAATTAGGGGAAGGGCTTAAATACTTTTATAGGGGAACTCGCTATGATTTTTGATCGCATGCCTATGTATCCTCTTATGAGGAATCATAGTCCCAATTCATAGTTCGTATGTGATTGGTGTTTTTTAGGGGTCACAAACGTACTTTGAATCACCTCGCACTTTGGTCGGGAATAATGATTGCGGAGATTTTGACTAAATGCTCGGTAAGTCAAAATCTGTTTGAAACCCTTTTGCAAAAATAGTTGATTAGCTTAGTTGATTGCGAAAATTAGTTTGTTTTTTGTTGCGTGTTTTTTAATCGTATTATCTACAAAAATATCTTGATGAATGCATGATTAAAAAAAAGATTTAATGCAAACAATATATAAAATCATATATGCAATTTTGATATAAAAATGATTTGGATGATAATATAGTAATATTTAAATAGTAAATAAGATATATTAGCATTAATAATTAATAATAAGAATAATAATATTTACATAGAAAAGGGATTATAATAACAATATATACATATAATAAAAATTAATACTAATGATACTTATAAATAATAATAACAAAAAAAATTAAGTAATTATAACAATATATAATAATAGTATCAAAATATAATAATTATAAATAATAGAAAATAAGTGATAATATAAAAATAGGAAAAAATAATTTAATTAAGTTGAACCTGGGGGTTGTAGTTTTAGTTATTAAGTAAAAGAGTGGGGGTGTTAAAAGTTAGGGCCAGGTTGGCCCAAATATGTAGACAGGCAGGGGGTGCGAATGGTTTTGTTATTTAGCAACTACTGGCAAATAGAGGTGTAGAAATCAATGGACTTGGCCCAAACGAGTTTGCGAGGAGGTCCGACCGATCAGGTGAGCGACGGAGTATGATGCTTATCATGCAGACTTGGCTTATGGTCGTCTGATAGAGATCGCGCGGATAAAATTGAGGGAGCATGATTATTATGAGGTATGTGCTGGCACAGGATTGAAACAAAATATAACTTATGTTTTTTTCATTTTTGTTAATCGTTTTCAGAAACTCTCATTCTTTCTTTCGCCTCTCGACCCTTTCCCCTTTTTCTCCTTAACCCTAATCTAATGTCTCCGCGGCGGCTCAAAATTCCTCCTTATCGGTTCTTCCTCAACCCAACCATCTACCCAAACAAAAAAAAACTAAGGATGTTACCTCTTTACGCGATTGTCTTGCTGATTCTTGTTTTTTCCAATTTGATACTAAACGCTTCCTTGATCTTGTAGGCTCTGACGTTGATTAAAGGTGATGATGAGAGATGGAAGGCGGCGATCAGCGACGATTGTGGTTTCAGACAACGAAACCCCAATCGTCCTTCTCTTTTTCAACGATGTTGGCTCACGGTTGCTTCGATATCTTCGCCGGATTCAAGTTTCTTCTCCTTCTGTTCTTCAAGTTCTTCGCGGTCTTTTTCACAGTAAAATCCCCCTTGTATCTATTTTCCTCTTTGTATTTATAGTGTTTTTGATTTAGGGTTAGATTATTGTTGTTTATATTTTGTTAAAATAGATTAGGGAGATGAGAGCAAACTTGGGGATTGCAATTTTATATAATTGATTTGGTATTGAATGTAAATTGATATAGATTTGATTTAGTGATATTTGATACATTTTCATCTTTTTTCTGAGATTTGATTTGAAGATTTGTATATTTAATTGAATGCTGTAGATTTGATTTATTTTTTCAATCTGTACAATATTGGTTATTTGGTAAAGCAAGAACATATTTTGGAATAATTTGCACAGTGTAGCAGTAGAAATGTTTAAGACTAAGTTATTGGATTGACTAGACGTATACAGATCAAATTAAAAATCGCCACCGCGCTTTATTGTTTCCAAAGGAATGGGAAAAGAGCGAATAACCCAAAAGAGGGGGTTGGTTATGCAAAGGGAAGGTATTAGCACCCTAAACATCTACGGTACTCTGCAGGAACCTCTTTGAAAAATTTGTATATTTTGGCTATAAAGTGTTGTATGTAAAATAGATGGTGGAGGTGAGAAAAGAAGTATTTATTATGAATTTTGCACCCGCCGCGGTTGCGAACCTTTAGTGCCTACATACCACCTTCAGTGCAATAGGGGATCAGGGTACACATAGTTCCTCTTTAAAAAATTTTAAAACACAAGTGTGTTGGTTAATTTTATGAGATAAGACATCATCATCATTGTCCGTGTGGAAAACATACTTACTACCCACAATTATGAGAAAGGAGAATTTGTATCATCTCAAAGTGGAGGATATGGCTTGGATTTTAAAATCAACAATGCCTCACTCAACACCCAAGTGGAGAATATCTCTCTTCACTACATATTGTAGAAGTATAGTTGTTTATATCACTACAAGGATTGACAAGAGTCCAATCTGTTGAGAAAAAGTTTTAAAATAAAAAGCCAAAGTAGCAAAATGGTTTGAAATGAGATTGATTGACTTTTAGTCTTCTCACAAAAAATGTCAAGGCATTATTAGGTTGATTGAAGTTTATTTATGAAAATGTTTTGAAAAATACATGGACCTAAGTCTAAGTTTATTAAGAAAGTGGTTCAAGTTTAAAAAAACAAGAAGAGTTTTCAAAAGGATGGAGAAGATTTTTGAAGTTAAAGAAGATGGGAGGAGAAGAAGAGACTATCCTAAAGCATAAGGTAAAAGCTAGGGATAAGAACCATCTAACCAACAAGAAGGCAATACTTGAAATTATGAGTCAAGATAGAATTCCCATTCTTTGGATTAAAATCAAGAGAGCAAAGATACTAGATCTCTTTAGAGAACCAACTTCAAATGTATTAAGTCTTCTAAAAAATTGGGCAGAGTAACGACTGTATACGGGTGAATTCTAGATTACAAACAAAGTATGTAATCTCAATAACCTACACACAAAACAAACAAACAACCTAATGTCTTGAGGTAAACCTCAAGAACTCTAGACAAAACATCAATTAAGATCATAAGGTCTCCATCATTGGCCAAGGTTTCTAATCCTAAGTCCAAGAAGTCCAATACTCCATAATGCCAAGGATAGTAACCAAATAGTCCAAATATCATTAAAGCTTTTTATGGTTCATGTTGATTATTAGTGTCTTAAAAAAGAAAAGAAAAGCTCAAGTGAGCAAAATAAAAATAACAAGAATATAAATGCTTAAGTGAGCAAAGTGAAAATGGCATGAAATGTAATGCTTAAAGTAAATGGTACATAAAGCATAAAAATAAAAGTATCAAGTAAAACAATTTAATATTTAGTGGTTAGTTGGATGACCATCTTGAAACTTGCATTTGGAACTCATTAGAGGATTTGTAGAGCCAAAGCCTCCACACAACAAGTGCATTTTCTTTTTGTCAAGCATATCATCCATTTGGAATCCTCAAAAGCACCATTTAATGATCAACGATGTTTAAGTGATCCGCGTTGAACAAAAGTGTTGTAGATCCATTAGAGGATTGGTAGAACCAAAGCCTTCACACAATGAATCTCAAGGTTATTGGATCAAAGAGACCAAATCAACATACTTGGGCTTGCAAACATAGGTTTGGGCCACGAATGGTCATTTATTCCAATATGGACAAAATTTAGCGCTATGTTAAGCAATCATAAGTGGACTTATATAGAAGTCGCACCTATTTTGAGGCCGGTCAATAGAAATCTATGCACTATTTGTTTTGAGACATGATATAGAGATCATGCTCCAATAACACTTAGTGCAATAAGAAAGGGATAAGATGAAGAGGGGTGGGAAAGAATATACAAACCACATTTGAATTAAAATTTAATCAAACTATTATTAAAATCATTAATCCATTTTTGTGGAGTTAGACTCAACACCATGGATCCAATGATGTTAATAAAGTTCATGATCAAAAATTCAACCCAAGATCAGCCAGAAAATAATCACAAAGTAATATTGCATTTAATATATTCATTAAAAAGGTTTTAAAATAGAAATAAGAAAGAAAAATATCAACTATGTTCAAACTAATATAGAAATATTAAGTAAGGCCATAGAAAAATAAAAAATGAACTCAAATATTTTTATAAAATTTTTGGTAATTTTTTAAAGTTAGAAACTATTTTTAAAATTAAAAGAAATGGGTAAAATAAACCAAAAATGATAAAAAATACCAAAGTCAGAAATAAAAAATAAGTGAAGTCACCAATATTTGTCACAATATCATTGGATCGTTCCATATTTTTTTTAGAATTTAAAAATGCATGAAAGTATTTTTAAACATTTAAAACAATTCAAATAAAGTGAAAATTTATAAAAAATATCAAAACACAAGATAAGATTGTGAAAAAATAAAAGCCAGAAAGAGAAAAATCAAAAATATTTTTCATAATTTTTTTCATATTTTTTGACTAAAAATGAATTTTCTAAGATTTTTTGAAATTTAAAATAATTAAATATAAAAATCAGAAAAGAAAAATAAAGTCAAAAATATGTGGACCATTGGATGAGAGTCAAAACACGTTAGTAATCAAATCCAAGGGATCTGGCGTGATGTGCATATCATGGCCATTAGTGAATAAAGCATAGAATCAAATATAAAATCAGATTTAAATAAAAAAACAAGTGGCGCGCTATCATTGGTTGGAAGATGACACGTTGGTCATCTTCAACCTCTAGCCAACGTGAATTGCAGGTCTCTCAAATTGTAAAATTAGAAGCTCAGATCTATGCCATTCGCTTCGTCTCTTCAAGACGAAGACAACCACACCCTCGCGACAAATTTATATAAATTGTAGCTCAAGCAATTTGGAAGGAAAGTTTTGAAAAGGGATTTGAAATTTCATGGTTAAAACGTGTTTCCATATAAAAGCAAGTGTTGCAACTAGAACCAGGGCAATGAGAACTTCATAATGATATCAAAGTTTTGAAGAATTGATGGAGAAATCTACCTATTGAAGTTGAGTTGCAAAGCTTTGAAACTGGACTTCTGTGGATCAATATAGGGCACGATTCTTGAAGGTAATTGTATGGTTAGCTTCAGGAAAGATCAAGGAAGGTGAATTGATAGAAAAATTGGATTGAAAAAGGCTTGAACACTGATTTCGAAGTTACAGAAAATTGAGTTATCGAGCAAGTTTGGCAGGGTGATTCTGGCTATTCAAGCTTGAGGAAACGAATGAGGTATAACCCTCTATTTATAGGGAATCAAATGGAATGTTCAAGCGTGTGAAATGATGAATTTTGGAGGGAAATTATGTGAACCTGATACACGAGTAAGGTGTGATATGTTTTGCATAAAAACTCATCTAATCCTTGCATTTTAAGGCTCTAATCTACTTTGGAAACTTGGTTAAAGATATTTAGATCAAAAACGAGTGCTAATTTGATGTTTAGAATCCAAAACATGAATTTCAAATTTTGACTTATGAAGAAACTTCAACTTCAAGTTACCAAGTTCAACTCAATGGCATTCCCAGCTCAAGGGGTCTTAGGGCATGATTCTTGATACTTTAGAAATATGAGATTACAAGCTTTGCAATGGGAAAATAATGGAATCAAATGTATGTTTGATATGAAAGTTGCAATGAGTCAAAGTTGGGGGAAAAGGGTTGACTTTCCATACTTAGAAGTATTTCAAATTTTTCTTCAAAAGTGACCTATAATGTTTTGCATCCAAACATGGCCTTCCACTTGGAATTTTATCTTGACCAAAAAAGATGGCATGAAATAAACCTCTTGAATGACATTTTAAAACTTGAACCATTCAAAATATCCCAAAATTGAGATAGTTATAAATTGTTGAAGTTGGCAAAAAATCATGAAATGACTTATAATCTTTTGTATCCTTAGGGAATCTTCCATCCATTTTCTCACTTTACACATAAAAGAAGGAATAAAGTTCACATCCTTAATATCATTATGGAAAAATAGTGGGATCAAGGTGACAAAAATTGACCAAGTTATGATCATTTGAAGTCACACATGTAAAATTGGGGGTTCATCTGGAGGACTTGTAATATTTCTTCATCATCAAGCTTCTTCCACATGAAAATTCCTTGAAACTTCTGAAGTGATTTGTTAATAACCCTTTAAAGAGAAGCATGTTTTTGGAATCACTCAAAAATACCAAAATATAAGCAAGATATACTTCTTTTAAGTTCAAAACCCTAGCTCCTAGATCAAGAAAATGCTTTGAAGAACTTTGACAATTTTAAAGAACCTTCTTGTACCAACACTTTTGCTTTGTAAATAGAAGTTGTTAAGGATGATAATAAGAACTCATAGCAACCACAACCACTTCCATATCTTGAGAATTGAGAGAAATATGCACTTGTGACCAATGGGAACAAGACCTTGTCCAACCATGACAACTTCTTCAATCCACCCCCTTGTATTTTTGAATCAATCTTGATAAATTTGAAATGTGGTGAACAAAAATAAACATTTCCATGCCATTTCTTCCAAAACAACTTCAATGGTGAGGTTTGAAATTCTCAAGCTTTGTTGACTAGAGCATGGAAATAAACTCATGAACCCATGTATCAACTTGCAAAGCCACATTTCCTTTACCTACATTATCAACAAGTAAGACAAACCAACATTGTATTTTATTAGTTAAAATAAAATTTAAAACAAAGCAAAGCATGATCACAAAAGAAAAACAAGTCAAAGTGCTTGGTGATTCCTCAAAGAGCAAGACTGGAGATAGGGAGGAGAACAAAAAGCCCTAATGTGATCTTGTTGTGATTGAATCAATATGGTATTATGTAGGGATCTTAGAGGGAAAAATTGGGGTACAACATACAGTAACCGTTAGTATAATTGAAACATGCATTTTTCTGCTAGTTGATTTGTACAGTATGTGTTAGCACTCTTTTGGGCCTTGTACTGATTTGAATTGGGCTTTCATTGCTACTTTTTGTTTTATCCAACAACAATATTTCAACAAGCCAATTCTCTCATAGGGCCTGGGCCCAATACGAGGCCCTCTATAAAACATACCTCTTATCATTATATTTACAACAACTCTACAAAATATTAAATAAACTGTTTTTAATAATAAATTTGTACATGGATTTTTCTAATGAAGCAGCCAAAAATAGACAATATTCATAATAATGATTTTCTCCTAAAATGCAACAACGAATAATAATAAAACAACAAATATGTTAGTTTTAACAAAATATTTAATAGGCTCATAATTTGTACTCATACTCCACACTTTGCTATTTGGACAACAAAAATGGAAATGGGCCAACAAACATGGACTAGTATATTGCAATCTCACCTCCTATTTTTATAACAACAACAAATCATAATAATGATAATTAGAACTTAATTATTGATTTTGGATTTTTTATTTTATTTTCGAATTGCATGGGCCATTGGCCAACATGCTCTGCGAACGGATTTATGAGTCTTTCCGATTTAAAAAAGCCCCACTCTCCTGGATTAAGATACACCTCACTGTTGACTTGGATTTATAAAAATGGGCCATCATATATTGCTGAACCATCCTTAATTAAAAATTTTATTCTATTTTTAATCTTGAAAATATAATCATCGAGGTAGGACAAATTTGGGGTACGACAGCTGCCCCTATTCAATTATCTTCCAATCGAATAGTGTGAGAATGCACGAGTCTTGTGCATTCTGATTGAGAGTTTATTGAATACTAGGAATACCCAAAATTTGTTCGACGAACATAAGGTTACACTGATATAGCATACTCTCATGGGCCTTTGAAGAAATAGGTGAAGCTGATGATACATCGCTTACCAGGGTTTGATGACAAGGTAGATAGTTTTGAGCTTTGAGAGTGATCTCGTATGTCTTGGCTTTGCTTTTGGTTATTCACCCATTTGGAGGATGAATAAACAAAAATTGGTGATGCATGGCTGCTCGGAGACTGAGGCCATGGGTTAGATGAGGAGAGCACATTGAGGTTTAGAGGCAATGCGCTGAGTTTTGTGAATACATTGCGGCTTAGAGGAAATGTGCTGAGTTTTCTAATACATTGCGGCTTAGAAACAATGTACCATGTTTGAAAATACATTGCAACTTAGAGGTAATGTACGGAGTTTGTGAATGCATTGCGGCTTAGAGGCAATGTACTGTGTTTGTGAATACATTGCGGCTTAGAGACAATGTACTGAGTTTGTGAACGTATTGAGTTTGTGAATCCATTGCGGCTTAGAGGCAATGTATTGAGTTTTGAGAATACATTGCAGCTTAAAGGAAATGTACTGAGTTTTGCAAATACATTGTGGCTTAGAGGCAATGTAATGTGTTTGCGAATACATTGCGGCTTAAAGGCAATGTATTGAGTTTTGAGAATACATTGCGGCTTAGAGGAAATGTACCGAGGTTTGTGAATACATTGTGGCTTAGAGGCAATGTATTAAGTTTTAAGAATACATTGCGGCTTAGAGGCAATGTATTGAGTTTTGACAACACATTGTGGCTTAGAGGTAATGTATTGAGTTTGAGAATAAATTGCGGCTTAGAGGCAATGTACTGAGTTTTGAGAATACATTGCGGCTTAGAGGCAATGTACCGAGATTTGTGAATACATTGCGGCTTAGAGGCAATGTATTGAGTTTTGAGAATACATTGCGGCTTAGAGGCAATGTATTGAGTTTTGAGAATACACTGTGGCTTAGAGGCAATGTATTGAGTTTTGAGAATACATTGCGGCTTAGAGGCAATGTATTGAGTTTTGAGAATACATTACGGCTTAGAGGCAATGTATTGAGTTTTGAGAATACATTGCGGCTTAGAGGCAATGTACTGAGATTTGTGAATACATTGCGGCTTAGAGGTAATGTACTGATTTTGATAATATATTGCAGCTTAGAGGTAATGTATTGAGTGTTGTTCATTACTGCATGGAGACTTAGGTAATGCACTACTTTGTAAGGAACTCATCACTGCATGGAGAGTTAGGTGACGGGTTGAATCGCAGGAGAAGTGTTTTATTGATTGACCCTTAGATGATTGACTCGAGGGTAAGATTGTTTGCTTGTTGTGTGATATAGGCATATGATGTTTGATACCGGGATGGAACCCTGAGCGTAAGTGTATTTAATTGTATGTATGTATGCAATGTGTCTGATGTTTGATATGGATATGCCAGATGTATGTATGCAATGTACGTAAAATGCATGTATGCTTTAAAATCGTCGTATGTATGCAATGTACATAAAATGCATGTATGCAATGTTGTATCATCGTAGCATTGTTGAATTTGATTTGAATGCGGTGAAAGAATACTAGTAAATCATTGACTTTCTGTGTTATAAGTGCAGGTATAGACGTAAACATAGATATTGGCCTATGCGTAAACTTTTGTGTTGTAAACGCATGCGTAAATGTGGACATGTGTATAGAATTTGTGATGTTGACGCAGGAGTAGGCATGTGTGCGGACGCAGATGTGGATTTTCTTTCGATATTTTTATAACCAAAATACTTTTTCAATGCTTTGTCGAATGCTTTTATTTTGTTAGTTTCCCAGAAATGATTTTAAGACAATATTCATAAGTAGTAATTATAGTATTTTGTAAACAAGTCTGAGAAAAGAAAAACACAATTTGAAAGATGTAAAGAAAGCAAATGTTTTATTGATATGCCTCTGAGTAGGCGAGAATACAAGATGCAATTCCTAGAAAGAGGTAATTACAAAAAATTTTAAAGCTATAAATGGAAATAAAAATGATAATCGCTACTGATGTTCCCCAATACCCTTTTGATGAT
Source organism: Vicia faba (assembly GCA_948472305.1). Lineage (NCBI taxonomy): Eukaryota > Viridiplantae > Streptophyta > Magnoliopsida > Fabales > Fabaceae > Vicia > Vicia faba. The sequence goes on along the minus strand of OX451738.1, from coordinate 1,203,051,847 downwards.
CTTTTCTCCTTTGCATCTTAATCGTATGATTCTGATCTATCTTTACCTTCGTGGCTCATAGTCGTAGTTCTTAGATCGCAGTATTTTTGTTCTTTATTTCTTTGTATAAAATCCCTAACTTTTTCCTGGATTGCCCTTTCGGGTTTTCAATCCGCCGGGATAGTTTTTTGTCTTATGCCCCTAATTTTTGCCTGGATCACCCTTTAGGGTTTCCGATCCAACGGGATGCTCCTTTTTTCCTAAGTCACCCTTTTGTGGTTCGAGCTTAGCGAGTTTTTTATACATAGTATTTTTTGACTGCGTCTGAATTTGCCGGATGCAGTAGTTTTTCCCCATCCTTTGTTGTGAGGATAAGACCACCTCCAGAGAATGTTGTTTTGACTACGTATGGACCTTTGTAGTTGGGTGTCCAATTACCACGTGAATCAAGGTGTGCTAGTAGAATCTTCTTGAGCACTAGGTCCCCTTCTTTGAATATCCGAGGACAAACTTTCTTGTCGAAGGCTCTCTTCATCCGCTTCTGATGTAGCTGACTATGACACAAAGCTATCAATCATTTTTCTTCAATAAGGTTGAGCTGATCAAGCCGTGTCTGCACCCATTCTGCTTCTTCCAGTTTTGTTTCCATTAGAACCCAAAGTGATGGTATCTCGACTTCAACTGGGAGTACTGCCTCTATACCATATACCAGCGAGAAAGGAGTCACACCTGTTGATGTGTGTATAGAAGTGCGATAGCCATGTAGAGTGAAGGGAAGAATTTCGTGCCAATCTTTGTATGTCTTCACCATCTTCTAGATGATTTTATTGAAATTTTTGTTGGCTGATTCGAAGACTCCATTCATCTTTGGTCTGTACATTGAGGAATTATGATGCTCGATTTTGAAGTCGTCGCACAGTTCCTTCATCATTTTGTTGTTTAAATTGGATCCGTTATCTGTAATTATCCGGCTTGGGAACCGTATCTGCATATGATATTCTTCTTGATGAAGCGTGTAACCACTTGACTTGTCACGTTGGCATAGGATGCCGCTTCTACCCATTTGGTAAAGTAGTCGATAACTACCAATATAAAATGGTGTCCGTTGGATGCTTTTGGCTCGATCATGCCAATCATATCAATTCCCCACATTGAGAATGGGAAAAGGGAGCTCATGACATTCAGAGGATTCAGTGGTACATTTATCTTATTGGCGTAGATCATACATTTATCACACGTCTTCGTGTAGTGATAACAATCGGCTTCCATTGTTAACCAATAATACCCTGCTCGCAGAATCTTTCTAGCCATGGCATGCCCATTTGTATGAGTTCCGAAAGTAACCTCATGGATTTCTCTCATAAGCATATCTACTTCTTGCTTCTCCACACACCTGAGTAGTATCATGTCGTAGTTTCTTTTGTATACCACCCCATTACTCAAAGAATTTTGAAGCTAACCTTCGCAGGGTTCGCTTGTCAATGATAGAGGCATTTTCTAGATATTCCTGCTTTTCTAGGTACTTCTTAATGTCATAAAACCAAGGCTTACTGTCAGGTCCTTCCTCAATAGCAAGGAAGTGTACGGGTTCTTCAAAATGTCTGATCATAATACGTGGTTCGTGGTTTGGCCAAGTCACTTTGAACATAGCTGATAGAGTTTCCAGAGCGTCCGCCATTTGATTTTCTTCTCATGGGATATGACTGAAAGTAATCTCTGTAAATTCCCTAGCCAACTTTAAAACATGATCTTGGTATGGGATCAGTTTGGGGTGTTTAGTATCCCATTCGCCATTGAACCTGGTATATGACTAATAAAGAATCCCCAAATACTTCGAGGTGCTTTATTCTCAGATCAATGGCAGCTTCCAGTCCTAGTATACAAGCTTCGTATTCAGCAATGTTGATGGTGCAGTCAAAACACAACCTTGCAGTATAGGGTTTGTGATAATTCTTTGGAGAAGTCAATACTGCCCCTACGCTGTGACCTAGTGAATTTGAAGCCCCGCCAAACATGAGTGTCCAAAGTGCCCCTGGCTCGGGTCCTTTGTCAGGTCCTGGTATTTCGTAGTCAGCTATAAACATGACATCCTCGTCTGGAAAGTCGAACTTTATAGGTTGATATTCTGATAGCGGTTGGTGAGCCAGATGATCAGCTACTATACTACCTTTGATGGCCTTCTGAGTGACATATTGGATGTCGTATTCTGATAGTAGCATCTGCCATCGTGCGATTCTCCCAGTAAGAGCTGGCTTTTCAAACACGTACTTTAGAGGATCCATTCTTGCTATTAACCACGTAGTGTAGGTTAACATATATTGTCTCAACCTCCTTGTAGTCCAAGCCAATGCACAACAATTTTTCTCGAGGAGTGAGTACCTAGTTTCGCAGTCAGTGAATTTCTTGCTGAGGTTGTAAATCGCATGTTCTTTTTTGCCTGTTTCGTCCTGCTGTCCCAAAACACATCCCATTGATCCTTCGAGTACCGCCAGATACATGATGAGTGGTCTTCTGGGAACATGCAACATTAAGATCCGTGGCTCTTGTAGATACTTTTATCGTTTCGAAGGCTTTTTGGAAATCATCATTCCATACTACCGTATGATTTTTCCGTAATAACTTAAATATTGGCTCACACGTGGCTGTTAGATGCGATATGAACCTTGAGATGTAATTCAATCACCCTAATAAATCATGCACTTCTTTTTCTGTCCTCGATGCTGATATCTCTTGTATAGCTTTTACTTTGTCGGGGTCTACCTCGATACCCCACTGGCTTACAATGAAACCCAACAATTTGCCTGATTTGACGCCAAATGTGCACTTATTCAGATTTAACCTCAGTCTGAACTTCCGTAGCCACTCGAATAACTTTTGCAAATGTATGATGTGTTCCTCCTCCATATGGGATTTGGCAATCATATCATCTACGTATACTTCAACCTCTTTGTCGATCATATCATGGAATAATGTGACAATTGCCCTCTGATAGGTTGCCCCTGCATTCTTGAGACTGAATGGCATTACTTTGTAGCAGAAAGTTCCCCAAGGTGTCATGAAGGTAGTCTTTTCCATGTCTTCGGGTGCCATTTTGATTTGATTATATCCCGAGAAACCGTCCATGAATGAGAATGCTGAGGCTTGAGCCGTGTTATCCACTAGAACATCTATATAGGGTAACAGGAAATTGTCTTTGGGGCTTGCTTTGTTCAGATCTCGATAATCCACACACATGTGTACTTTGCCATCCTTCTTGGGTACCAGAACAATGTTAGCTATCCAAGGTAGGTAATCTACCAATGCTAAGAACCCTGCGTCAAAATGTTTAAGAACCTCTTCTCTGATTTTGCTAGACATATCTGGATGAGTTCTTCTGAGGTTTTGCCTGACTGGAGAACATCCTTCTTTGAGAGGTAGTCTGTGCACTATGATGTCCGTATCTAGCCCTGACATGTCCCTGTAGGACCAAGCGAATATATCCACATACTCATGTAATAACTTGATCAACATGTCTTTGACGCTTTGCTTCAACATTGCTCCTAGTTTAATTTCTTTTGGATCTTCCTCTGTGCCCAGATTAATGGTCTCAATAGCCTTTTGATATGGTTTTATATTGTCAGCCTTTCGCTCTATATCTTTTTCCATTTCCTCAGAGAGTTCAAGATCTTCGTCATCTTCCTTTTCGGCTTGGTCGATAGGAGCATCAAAATTATATCGGGTCGTAGAAGTTACATTATCGGTAATTTTGGGCATGGATCTGCATATTTATCATGTTTTGGTGCATATTTTAGAGTCTGGGATTTTGGAAATGCGTATGCAGAGAAAGTATTTCCATTTTTAAATTTAATAGAGAAATGCAAAAGAAAGACAAGGATCTTAATTGAAAATAAAATATAACTTTTATTAATTATAAATATTGTCTGAAACAAGAACAGGGAAAACCCTTACAAGCAACCCCTATGCCTAGGGTTTGACATAGGTTCTTTCAAAAACAAAAAACATTACTTAGGAAAGAAAAATATCTTGGGAATCTCCACGGCAGTCCATCCTTTGAGTTCTTCTCCCGGGGCGCCTTCTCTGATGAAGTCAGTTGCCCTTTTGGTATAGATTTTGCTTGATATCATCGCCACATGTCCGCCATGCTCTGTTCCTTTGGTGACAAAAGTCTCTTGGATCGGAGGGAAACATGCTTTTCCTTTTATAGTATCTCTCGATGATTCATAGCCCAAACCGAAGCGATTCTTCTTCTCAGGAATTTCTGGGAGCTTTCCCCAGCCTTTTGAGACATCACATCCCATGTTTTCTTGCAGATCTCTCCACTATGTCACCTTAGGCTTGTTACCCTTCTCGACTGGTAAAGTCACCATTGAAGCAATTTCCAAGGCTTGGAACAGGGTAGCTATGCAGTCTTCATCGGCACTGATATATCTGTATGATTCAATGTGGCTTACGAAGATGTCTTCCTCGCCGTCGATTATGATTAATTTCCCTTCCACTAGGAACTTCAATTTTTTATGCAGGTTCGAGGTGACTGCCCCTGCGGCGTGGATCCAAGGTCTCCCCAGTAAACAAGTGTATGCTGGTTCTATATCCATGACCTGGAAAGTGATATTGAAGATATGTGGCCCAATCTTAATTGGAAGATCCACCTCTCCTAACACCGAGCTTCGTGAACCGTCAAACACTTTCACTATTGTAGAACTTGGTCTCATTACCACGCCAGCTATTGTTAATTTTATCATACTTGACTTTGGAAACACATTAAGAGCAGAGCCGGTATCAGTAAGAACCCTGGAGAAATAGGTAGTACATATTTGCATGGTAATGATGAGTGCCTTGTTATGAGCTTGGCCTTATGGCGGCAATTCATTGTTGCTAAAACCCAGGTACGATCTAGTTGTTAGATTTTCTACGACATTCTCAAATTGATTCACGGAAATCTCCTTTGCGACATGAGCTGAACTTAATACCTTCATCAAAGAGTCCCGGTGTGCTTCAGAGTTTATGAGTAGTGAGAGTATGGAGATTTTCGTTGGAGTTTGGTGAAGCTGATCCACCACTCTGTAGTCACTTTTTTTTTTATTTTCAGAAACTCTTATGCCTCTTGATCGGTAATTTTTTTGCTTGGAGGTTCAATTTTTGATTTGTATCAACCACTGCTTTTCCCTTGTCCTTTGTTGGAGTCTCATCCGTCTTTTTTGATAGTTCAGCTCCAAAAATTTGACCACTTCGGGTCATACCCCCTGTCCCTGCTATATTTGAAATTGCAGGTCCCTGACTTGGTGAGGGCACTGCCTTGTTATTTTCATAAGGGATAGGTGACGGTCCCTTAATTACCATTGTGGCTTTTGGAATGGCGGGTATTAAGAGATCCGTCTTAGGTGCCCTTCTTGTAATCTCTGTTGATTCTTCCACGGGATCACTAGATTTTTCTTGGTAAGATTTAGGTCTTGGCAGGGGATTACCAGTGGCTTCTTTCCTCCAATTGTAGCTACATATTTTTCTTCAGGGTATAGTTCGAATAGGACTATCCCCGGATCCACTAGCTTTTGCAGAGTTATTTCAAAGGCTTCATTATGCTCTAGCAAGAATCCACATTCGAACAGATATTCCTTTAACAAGTTGATAGGGTTTTTGCTTTTATGGTTGCCCCAAATTTAGTGACCACCTCAATTTCATTTATTGTTGGCCCATCATGCGGAGGCATAGGGTTTGATTTGATGTTAGGCTTACCAAAGGTGATGTCTTGAGATTCTAACAAATCCTGAACCTTATACTTGAATGCCCAACATTGTTCTATGGCGTGCCCCGAAGAGTTAGCATGGTATTCGCACCTGGCATCAGCATTGTATCTTTGCGGGAGTGGTCTGACTGGAGGAGCTAGAGGCTTGATTTCCACCAAGGATGCCTTAACCAAGTGTTGTAATAAATGTCTAGGTGGCACATGGAGTGGATCAAAATTTCTGGGTGGCCTTTTAAATATATCTTGCCGCTGTCCTTGTGAGATCACTAATGGTTGTGGTGCCCTTGGTTGTGAGGCTACAACATTGACTTCTCCCTCCTTTCTCCTTGGGAAGTTTGAAGCAGGTCTTTTCGAATTGTAGGGAGCGTTTGATGGTCCCCCTGATATCTTCCCACTCTTTAATCCAGTCTCGATTCTTTCTCCCATAGTCACTAGGTCCGAGAATCCTGACGATACACTTCCAACCATCTTCTCATAATAAAGCCCTTGCAAAGTTCCCATGAACATGTCTACTAGTTCTTTTTCCATAGTGGTGGTTGCACACGGGATTCCATATCCCTCTATCTCTAAGCATATTCTTTGAAGAATTCTTCCTTCTTTTGGGACAAATTCTGGTGTTTCATGCGGGTAGGCGCCATGTCCAGGTTATATTTGTAATTCTTCAAGAAAGCATTAGTAAGATCTGCCCAGGTTCGAATATGTGTTCGCTCCAATTGCATGTACTAGTCTAAAGATGCCTCACTCAGGCTGTCTTGAAAACAGTGAATCATTAGCTTCTGATCCTGGGCATAGGCATGCATCTTCCTGAAATACATATGAAGATGATTCCTTGGACAAGTGAGCCCTTTGTATTTTCCAAAGTCGGGTACTTTGAATTTTGGCGGAATCACCACATCAGAAACTAGACCCATTTCGAGAGCGTCTACTTCAAAAGCATCAAAACCCTCCACAACCTTTAACCTTTCCACCAGAGCTTTATACTGATTCACTATTAGTGGATTATCAACAACATGAGTACCAGTCATCTTTACGGGTGCCTGGTGAGCATCCTATGGGTCATGATCTTCGTATTGCAAGTCCAGGTAGTTGTCTTCATTATTGGTTGGAATTTGTAGGGTATGTGATGCCCCTGCTTTTGATGGCGGTGGGACAAACCCTTCGGTTTCAACTTCTTGTTGGGCCATGACGGACTTTTGGGGTCCCGCTTCTAGCTCTTTCCTTGGTTAATGACCGCTCGATGCACCAATGGTTTGGGATACCTCTTAAAAAGCTACCCTGGGAATCTGGTCCTGCCTATCAATAATGTTCTTCAAAGCTATGAGAACTTGACTCAAATCTCCTTTCATTGAACTTACATCACCCTTTACTTGGTCGAGATCCTCTTTGAACACAGCCTGAGTCTCCTCGATTTGTTCCATTTCTTTTTGTTGATGGGCCCTTGTTTGATATGGAGCCCAAGGAGGTGGAGGTCTTCTTCTACCAATGGCTGGAGAGATTTTAAAAAGATTAGTTTTGATATGACACGCAGGTGTTTTATAAATGCATGCGTGTGAACGAATGTGCATAAACATGAAATGATTTATTGTTTTAAATGTCTTATTCACTTGGGTACATGCTTGTATTTTGCTTATTATTTTACTTGTTGACTAGATTTAAAATAGACACGCCATCGAGATAGGGAAACAAAATGCCTTTATTAAAAGTAACATAATCCAGATATTGAAAAATATTACAACTTGAAATCAAAACTTGTTTGCATAAACATAAATAAAGGGAACTAAATCTTCTAGGTGCGCATGCGGATGTGTGCTCTGAAGCCATCAACCATTGCTCGGCAAAGTTGGAGAAAGTCTTCAACATCCTTCAGAAGAGGAACCATTACACTTTCTGCATCTCTTAAAATTCTAGGGATATCCTCGATGATATTGTTGGCTAGGAAGACGAGCTTTTCATGTTTATCTTTGTAGTACATGTTCTCCTGATAAAGATGTGGGATTATCTTATGGTTATCTCTCCCAGCTTGGGAGATTTTGGTATATTGCTCTTCCCAATACATCTTTTCACCCTTCATTTTTGTATAAAGCCTTCGTTGGATGAGGAAATATTTTTGGAGACCCTGCAGCTCTAAGCACACATGCTCATATTGTTGAGTTCTGAGTCAGGAGTTTCTCTGTCTCTATCCTTTCAAGGCGTGCTTTGACCTCTGATTCTTGGTTGTCTTGAATTTTAGTGGTTAGGTACTTTACTTGCTCTTCTTGATCTAAGGAAGCTTATGCCAAACTTTGGATTTGGGATATTAGATTTTCCTCCAGCACCTTCTTGTCACGTGTTTCCTTTTCATACCATATGGTTAACCTTACAATTTCAATAGCGGCCTCCTCTAACTTTTGGTTATGGGAATCTAGGTTGAATGTTGCACTCAACAGCCCCTCAGTTGTACGCTTCCGTTTGAGACTCTCTTTCTCCAATTCCTTTTGATCTCTCCCAACCTGTTCGTCCTTTGACTCAAGTATGAGCTGCGCCTGTTTCTTTTCTTTGGTCAGATTGAAGAGGTTGAGTTCCAATGCTTCTTTTCCCCTTTGAGCTTGCTTTAATGCGCTTTTCAGATTGTCGACTTCTTCTAAAGATATAGGTGTTACCTCTGGGACCTCTGATTTATACTCTGGATCTATTTCGAATGGAAGCTTGATAATTTGCACCCTATCTCGGACCCATCTGGTGTAGGGTTCTCTTGCTATGGAATTCTTTCTTTTGGCTTTCCTCTTGTTAACCTTGTTCCAAGCTCGAATAATCTTGTTGAGCAACCCTTGGTCTTCTATACCCATGTCGTGGATGATCAATGGTCGGAGTTATTCGTTCGAAGGTCTGTCTTCCAAAGGATACCCTAACTTTCGTAGGGCCAAAGTAGGGTTGTAATTAATACAGCCTCACGATCCAATCAAAGGGACATTAGGAAAGTCTCCACATCTAATAGTGATATCACCAATATCCAGCTTCCTTGCATTCCATAATACAGAGTTTACAGCGAGAGACCTTAATTTTTGTCGCCACTCGCGTCTGGTCAAGTTTAGAATCATATAGTCTTCTTTGTAAAGATGAGTCATGAACCAATCATATAGAAGTGGGATGCAACAATTTAGCGTGTCTTTTCTCTTTTCTTACATAATATTCAAAGTGTAATAAATGTCAGCAAAAAAAGCGGGAGTTGGATCCATATTAAAGACTTTTTCACCCCAAAATATGCTAATGGCCGCGGGGTCAATGTAGTCCACAGTCCGAGGAAATAAAATTCCACCAAATACCAGCAGCCCTAAACAATCAACACAAGATTCCCATTCTTTATAATTCTCAAATTCAAGTGCCTTAGCTTCCAAGTATATCCTTTTGATTCCTTGTATTGAACCTTCTCTTTGATAATTCTGCTCTAACTCATGGTAAGGGATCCCTAAGTGTAGCGAGAGAAATGTTTAAGACTAAGTCATTGGATTGACTAGACTTATACAAATCAAAATAAAAATCACCACCGCACTTTATTGTTTCCAAAGGAATGGGAAAAGAGCGAGTAACCCAAAAAGAGGGGGAAAGATTCTAAGTAAGGGGGTTGATTATGCAAAGGGGAGGTATTAGCACCCTAAACATCTATGGTACTCTGCAGGAACCTCTTTGTAAAATCTGTATATTTTGGCTATAAAATGTTGTATAAGAAATAAATGGTGGAGGTGAGAAAGAAATAAATTTTTTTATGATTTTTGCACCCGTCGCGGTTGCGAACCTTTAGTGCCTATGTATCACCTTTCGTGCAACAGGGGATCAGGGTACACATAGTTCCTCTTAAAAAAATTTAAAAAAACACAAGTATGTTGGTCAGTTTTATGAGATAAGACATCATCGTCATTGTTTGTGTGGAAAACATACTTACTACCCACAATCATGAGAAAGGAGAATTTGCATCATCTTAAAGCGGAGGATATGACTTTGATTTTAAAATCAATAATGCCTCACTCAACACCCAAGTGGAAAATATCTCTCTTCACTACATATTGTAGAAGTATAATTGTTTGTATCACTACAAGCATTGACAAGAGTCTAATCTTTTGAGATAAGTTTTAAAATAAAAACCTAAAGTGGCAAAATGGTTTGAAATGAGATTGATTAACTTTTAGTCTTCTCACAAAAAAATATCAAGGTATTATTAAATTGATTGAAGTTTATTTATGAAAAGGTTTTAGAAAATGCATGGACATAAGTCCAAGTTTATTATGAAAATGGTTCAAGTTTAAAAACAAGAAAAGTTTTCAAAAGGAGAGAGAAGATTTTTGAAATTAAAAAAGATGGGAGGAGAAGAAGGGACTATCCTAAAGCATAAGGTAAAAGCTAAGGAGAAGAAACATCTAACCAACAAGAAGCCAATACTTGACATTATGAGTCAAGATAGAATTCTCATTCTTTGGATTGAAACCAAGCAAGCAAAGATACTAGACTTCTTGAGAGAACCAAACTTTAAGTGTATTAAGTCTTCACAAAAATTGGGCAGAGTAACGGCTGTATACAGGTGAATTCCAGATTACAAACAAAGTATGTAATCACAATAATCTGCACACAAAATAAAAAAACAACCCAATATCTTGAGGTAAACCTCAAGAACTCCAGACAAAATACCAATTAAGGTCACAAGGTCTCCAACTTAGGCAAAGGTTTCTAATCCTAAGTCCAAGAAGTCCAATACTCCATAATTCCAAGGATAGTAACCAAATAGTCCAAGTATCATTAAAGTTTTTTTATGGTTCATGTTGATTATTAGGTGTCTTCAAAAAGAAAAGAAAAGCTCAAGTGAGCAAAATAAAAATGACAAGAAAGTAAATGCTCAAGTGAGCAAAGATGAAAAATAGCATGAAATGTAAATGCTAAAGTAAATAGTGCATAAAATAAAAGAGCATAAAATAAAGTCAATTATTAGTAGTTAGTGGTTAGTTGGATGACCATCTTGAAACTTTCATTTGGAACTCATTAGAGGATTGGTAGAACCAAAGCCTCCACACAACAAGTTGCATTTGCTTTTTGTCAAGTATATCATCCATTTTGGAATCCTCAAAAGTAAAATTTAATGATCAATGATGTTTAAGTGATCCGTGTTGATCAAAAGTGTTGTAGATCCATTAGAGGATTGGTAGAATCAAAGCCTCCACACAATGAATCTCAAGGTTATTGGATCAAAGTGATCAAATTAACATACTTGGGCTAGCAAATATGGTTTGGGCCACAAATGATCATTTATTCTAATTGGGAAAAAATTTAGCACTATGTTAAGCAATCGTAAGTGGACTTATGTAGAAGTCGCACCTATTTTTATGTCGGTCAATAGCAATCTATGCACCATTTGTTTTGAGACATGATATAGAGATCATGCTTCAATAACACTTAGTGCAATAAGAAAGGGATGAGATGAAGAAGGGTGAGAAATAATATACAAACCACTTTTGAATTAAACTTTAATCAAACTATTATTAAAATCATTCATCCATTTTTATGGAGTTGGACTCAACAACATGGATCCAATGCTGTTAATAAAGTTCATGATAAAAAATTCAACCCAAGATCAGCCAGAAAATAATCAAAAAATAATATTACATTTAATATATATATATATATATATATATATATTAAAAAAAGGTTTTAAAATGTTTAAAAAAGAGAATGAAGGAAAAAATATCAACTATATTCAGATTGATTATTAAAAAAGAAATAAGGTCATAGAAAAATCAGAATTAGACTCAAATATTTTTATAAAATTTTTGGTAATTTTTTAAAGTCAGAAACTATTTTTAAAATTAAAAGAAATGAGTAAAATAAACCAAAAATGATAAAAATAACAAAGTCATAAATAAAAAATAAATGAGGTCACCAATATTTGTCACAATATCATTGGATCATTCCATATTTTTTTAGAATTAAAAAATGAATACAAATATTTTTAAACATATAAAATAATTCAAATAAAGTGAAAATTTATAAAAAAATATCAAAACATAAAATAAAATTGTAAAAAAATAAAACTCAGAAAGAGAAAAATCAAAAATATTTTTCATGATTTTTCAGATTTTTTGGACTTAAAATGAATTTTCTATGATTTTTTAAAGTTTAAAATAATTAAATATAAAAATCAGAAAATAAAATAAAAACCAAAAAGATGTGGACCAGTGGATGAGAGTCAAAACGCATTAGTAATCAAATCCAAGGGATCTGGAGCGTTGTGCATATCATGGTCATTACTGAATAAAGCACTGAATCAAATATAAATCATATTTTAAAAAATACAAATGGCACGCCATTATTAGTTGGAAGATGAAAAGTTGGTCATCTTCAACCTCCAGCCAACATGAAATGCAGGTCTCTCAAACTGTAAAATCAGAAGCTCAGACCTAAGCCATTCACTTTGTCTCACAAGATGAAGACAACCACACCTTCGCGAAAAATTTATATAAATGGTAGCTCAAGCAATTTGGAAGGGATGTTTTGAAAATGAATTTGAAAATTCATGGCCAAAATATGTTTCCAGTTAAAAGAAAGTGTTGTGACTAGAATCAGGGCAATGAGAGCTTCACAATGATATCAAAGTTTGAGAGAATTGGTGAAGGAATCTACCTATTGAAGTTAAGTTGCAGAGCTCTGAAACAACACTTTTATGGATCAATATAGGTCACGATTCTTGAAGGTAATTGTATGGTTAGCTTTAGGAAGATCAAGGAAGGTGAATTGATAGAAAAAAATGGATTGAAAAAGGCTTGAACAATGATTTTGAAGTTGCATAAAAGTGAGTTATGGAGCGAGTTTGGTAGGGTGATTTTGGTTGTTCAAGCTTGAGAAAATGAATGGGATAGCTCATGTATTTATAGGAGAAGCAAATAGGATCAAAAGAAAGGGTGAATGATACATTTTGGAGGGAATTCGTGTGGAGTTGCAAACAAGAAAAGTGTGACTTCTATTTTAATCAAAACTCATCCAAACCTTGCGTTTTGATGTGATAATCACTTCTGGAGGTTCACTAAACATGTTTAGAAGCAAAAGCGCGCAAAAAAAAAGTGTTTAGAAGCTAAATCAAGGATTTCAAATTCTGACTTTCGAAGAAACTTCAGTTTCAAGTTACCAAGTTCAAATCAATGGCATTCTCAGCTCAAGGAGTCTTAGTGTATGGTTCTTGATGCTTTAGAAATATGAGGTTATAAGATTTGCAATGGGAAAAGAATGCAATCAAATGGATGTTTGAGATGAATGTTACAATGAGTTAAAGTTGGGAAAAAGAGGTTGAATTTCCATACTTAGAAATATTTCAAGTTTTTCTTCAAAAGTGACCTATAATGTTTTGCATCCAAACATGGCCTTCCTCTTGGAATTTGCTGTTGACCAAAAAAGATGGCATGAAATATACCTCTTAAAAGACATTTTTAAACTTGAACCATTCAAAATATCCAAAAATTGAGAGAGTTGTGAATTGTTAAAGTTGGCAAAAAATCATGAAATGACCTATAATCTTTTGTATCCTTAGGGCATCTTCCATCCATTTTCTAACTTTGCACATAAAAGAAGGAATAAAGTTCACATCCTAAAGATCATTTTGGAAAAATAATAGGCTCAAGGTGATAAAAAATTGACCGAGTTATGATCATTTGAAGTCACACATGGGAAATTGGGGGTTCATCTGAAGGACTTGTAATCTTTCTTTATCATCAAGTTTCTTCCACATGAAAACTCCTTGAAACTTTTGAAGTGATTTGTTAATAACCCTTTGAAGAGAAGGATGTTTTTGGAATCACTCAAAAATACCAAAAGATGAGCAAGATATATTTCTTTGAAGTTCAAAACCCTAGCTCCTAGATCAAGAAAATGCTTTGAGGAACTTTGACAATTTTAAACAACCTTCTTGTACTAACACTTTTGCTTTGTAAATAGAAGTTGTTGAGGATGATAATGAGAACTCATAGAAACCAAAACCACATCCATATCTTGAGAATTGAGAGAAATATGCACTTGTGACCAATGGGAACAAGACCTTGTCCAACCATGACAACTTCTTCAATCAACCCCTTGTACTTTTGAATCAATCTTGATAACTTTGAAATGTGGTGAACCAAAATAAACCTTGCCATGCCATTTCTTCCAAAATAACTTCAATGGTGAGGTTTGAATTTATCAAACTTTATTGACTAGGGCATGAAAATAAACTCATGAACCCATGGGTCAACTTGCTAAGCCACATTGCCTTTACCTACATTATTAACAAGTAAGACAAACCAACATTGAATTTTATTAATTAAAAGGAAAGTCAAAACAAAACATGTATTATCACAAAAGAAAAACAAGTCAAGGGGATTGGTGATTCCTCAAAGAGCAAAGCTAAAGATAGGGAGGAGAACCAAAAGCCCTAATGTGATGTTGTTGTAATTGAATCAATATGGTATGATGAAGGGATCTTAGGGGCAAAAATTAGGGTACAACAGTTGCCCTTATTTAAGTCTCTTCTATCCGGAGATACGAAGGTTAAAAATCATCTTGTCGACGTGATCGAAGATACTTAAATATAAAACAAACCCTATTTTTGGCCCTAAGATGCCATTCAATGCTTATGAGTATGAATGCATATGAACAACTTCAAAGGGACACAAAACACCACTGGGGATGTAGCAAAGGAAATAAGGATCAAAAGAGAAACCTGACCAGGAAAATAAATCACTGGTGAATTAAAAAGACCCGACTCATAGAGAATGGTAAAAGATCAAAAGACACACCAACTTTTATTGAAGGCGAAACTACCAACGTTCACTGAAGGTAAAAAGATAAAAGAATAACAACATTGACATTCATTGACGGTGAGCTACCAACGTTCACTGAAGGTAGAGAGACAAACATCGACGTTCACTAACGATGAACTACCAACTTTCACTGAAGGTAGAGAGAAAAGAAATATCATAGCACCGCTGTTCACTGATGATGAACTACCAACATTCACTGAAGGTAGCAAAAAGATAACAGTCACCAACGTTCACTAATGGAGAAATACCAACTTTCACTGAAGGTAGAGAGAAAAGAAATATCATAGCACCGACGTTCACTCATGGTGAACTACGAACGTTCACTGAAGGTAGAAAAAAGATAACAATCACCAACTTTTACTGATGGTGAACTACCAACTTTCACTGAAGGTAGATAGAAAAGAAATATCATAGCACCGACGTTCATTGATGGTGAACTACCAACGTTCACTGAAGGTAGAAAAAAGATAACAATCACCAACTTTCACTGATGGTGAACTACCAACTTTCAATGAAGTTAGAGAGAAAAGAAATATTATAGCACCGACGTTAACTGACGGTGAACTACCAACGTTCACTAAAGGTAGCAAAAAGATAATAATCACCAACTTTCGCTGATGGTGAACTACCAACTTTCACTGAAGGTAGAGAGAAAAGAAATATCATAGCACCGATGTTCATTGATGGTGAACTACCAACGTTCACTGAAGGTAGCAAAAAGATAACAATAACCACCTTTTACTGATGGTGAACTACCAATTTTCACTGAAGGTAGAGAGAAAAGAAATATCATAGCACCGACGTTCACTAACGGTGAACTACCAACGTTCACTGAAGGTAGCAAAAAGATAACAATCACCAAATTTCACTGATGGTGAACTACCAACTTTCAATGAATGTAAAGAGAAAAGAAATATCATAGCACCGACGTTCATTAACGGTGAACTACCAACGTTCACTGAAGGTAGCAAAAAGATAACAATCACCAACTTTCACTGGTGGTGAACTACCAACTTTCACTAAAGGTAGAGAGAAAAGAAATATCATAGCACCGACGTTCACTAATGGTGAACTACCAACATTCACTGAAGGTAGCAAAAAGATAACAATCACCAACTTTCACTGATGGTGAACTACCAACTTTCACTGAAGGTAGAGAGAAAAGAAATAACATAGCACCAACGTTCACTGACGGTGAACTACCAATGTTCACTAATGGTAGCAAAAAGATAATAATCACCAACTTTCACTGATGGTGAACAACCAACTTTCACTGAAGGTAGAGAGAAAATAAATATCATAGCACCGACGTTCACTGACAGTGAACTACCAATGTTCACTGAAGGTAGTAAAAAGATAACAATTACCAACTTTCTATGATGGTGAACTACCAACTTTCACTGAAGGTAGAGAGAAAAGAAATATCATAGCACCGACGTTCACTAACGGTGAACTACCAACATTCACTGAAGGTAGCAAAAAGACAACAATCACCAACTTTCATTAATGGTGAACTATCAACTTTCACTGAAGGTAGAAAGAAAAGAAATATCATAGCACCAATGTTCACTGACGGTAACTACCAACATTCACTGAAGGTAGAAAAAAGATAACAATCACCAACTTTCACTGATAGTGAACTACTAACTTTCACTGAAGGTAGAGAGAAAAGAAATATCATAGCACCAATGTTCTTTGACGGTGAACTACCAATGTTCACTGATGGTAGCAAAAAGATAACAATCACCAACTTTCACTGAAGGTGAACTGCCAACTTTCACTGAAGGTAGAGAGAAAAGAAATATCATAGCACCGATGTTCACTGATGATGAACTACCAACATTCACTGAAGGTAGAAAAAAGATAAAAATCACCAACTTTCACTGATGGTGAACTACCAACTTTCACTGAAGGTAGAGAGAAAAGAAATATCATAGCACCGACGTTCACTGACGGTGAACCACCAACGTTCACTGAATGTAGCAAAAAGATAACAATTTCCCCCCAAATTTTTGCGTTTCACCTAGAACAGGTCTCAACTTCTTCTTTAACCAAGGCATTCCGCTTGGAAAGGGTATTATATAAGCTGTCTCAAATAAAGAGACTACCACTTGCAAATATTTCACAACGAATTGTCTCTGCAATATTGAAAGATTTTCCATCCACTGGAGTAATATGACAACAAACTGCAAACTATTCACTCATAGAGAAGATAGCAAAAAAGTAACGTCGACTTTTACGTGGAAGTACAAGTTGCTCAAATAAAGAGACCTGCCACTTGCTGTTATAGGAAGGATTGTAAAAATGACTTTCTGGGGAAAGCAAGAATCATGACTTCCTGGGGAAAGCAATATGGCTTCCTGGGGAAATGCCAATATATTTCTGCTGAGGAGATAAAAGTCTTCTCGTGCCAAAATAAATGCACATTCTCAAACCAAGGCTCGAAGCTTGCAGAAATCCAAAGTAATAATATTGCTGGGAAACAAAGATTCAAACTAGAAATAAACTGAAGTGAAACAGTCAACCAAAATACATCCTTTGAGAAATAAACTCAAGAGAGAAACCCAAACTATCCAGACAAAGAGCTGTATAGGAAGGCTAAAGCAAATATCTTCCACGAGGGATAACTCAGTGGGGAAATTGAAAGAATATACACTTTTTGCTTAAGGACGACACTCTATTGGAGAGAGGACAACACAACTCTGCAAAACAGGGTAATATGTCAACAAAATATTAACGAATATGAATGAGCAATGATTTGATAAATTTAACTATGCATGATGTATGTATGAATGTATGAGTGTTATCATGTATATGATGACAAAACAGACATATAACACTGGGAGTAACTAGGAAAAACCAACTCGGGCACAATCAATACTCGGCTAAATCCCATCCAAGATGAACATTCCATAAGAAAATAATCACCAAACGAGGAAACAGAATCCTATTTCGCGGCTTAACTTTGCTGGGAAGGAACATAATCTGGAATTAATCAAATCATAGTGACAAAACAATATAGATATAGGGATATAACATCCTTCTCCAGGCTTCACCGGGGAATAGCACTCAGACTTCAATGGGGAAACAAATGTTTTCACGGTCCGCACTTCTACCGGGGATTGCAATACTAATTTCAAATAAGGCACATGGAAACCAAATCGGCCAAACATCAACTCAGGATTTCGAGCTGACTTCAATGGGGGAACATCATACAGACTTCACTAGGGGAGATAATGCTTTATTATCAAGACACCAACTGGAGACCTCGTGCTGACTTCATTGGGGAGGTAAACACCATATTGAAAAGAGGAAAGTATGAAACCTAACGAGGATAACAACTTGGAGAGTTGAGAAGTCAAACATAATAGCAAGAAATCAAAATTTTAGGGATTTTAAATCCAACCCGACACCTGGTGGGAGAAAACCCAAAAAGTTGATTACCATTTCAACACTTCTTAAATAAAATATTGCCATTGCCTGATTATCGGGCAATCAAACAAAATGCAAGTACTGTTGAAAGGGAGATGCTTCATAAATGAGTCAAATCTCAGCATGCATGGGGAGAAAAGACTTCCATCAAATAGAGAAGCCTTCACTGGGGGATCTTGGATTGAGTCTTCATATCATGCAAACTTATTCCAACAAAAGATGCCCTGGGATAACCTTCATGGGGAATCAAGAAATCAACATTATAGAAAGAGGTCAAATACATGGGGATTTTAAATCAAACCCAGCACTTGGCGGGTGAAAACCCAAAGGGTTGACAACTGTTTCAACACTTCTTATAAAATATACTGACCTGGTCTAATTGTCTGGGAAATAAATACTAACAATAATGCCAATACTGTAGAAAGAACGACATTTTGCAAATAGTTCCATCTCAGCGTACCAAGGGAACAAGACCTTTCGTCATATGAGGGAAGACTTTGCTGGGGAATCTGGGATAGAGGCCTCAGACTATGCAAACCCAAAATCAAATATGAACCAAGACTTGACTGGGGACAATGGGATCACAAACCCGATACCGCACCTTACACCAATTGGTATCGTCTCCAATATACAAAAATCACACGTATACCAGCAAAAACGACTTGATAAAACCTTCCTGGGGGAAACAAAACTTCCCAAAATTATTGGAGTTCGTCCATTCCTGGGAGCACCACTTTTGTTTTCCTCTTGAATCACAAAATCTAAAGTAAAAGTAAGTTGTAAATTCTTTTTGAAAAATAATTTTGTTATTTAATCTTTTTGCTTTGAAAATTATTATCAATAATAAATGGAGTCTTTGTAAGCTGAATAAAATAAGAATTACAAAGAATTGGGTAAAAGCTCAAATTGTATTGATAGAATGGTAGTCTGCGAATTGCGAGACTCCACAGATGATTACGAAGTTCGTAAAATGATAATATATAATGGAAAAGATACATTGAGTTATAATGACCACTATTCCCTCTAACAACTTTGAAATTATGAGCAGCAACTTCGGTTGAAGTATGGTGAGGATCCAAGAAGGTTGTTGCTTCAATGATCGAGTCTTGTCTGATGTAGTTACTTGCCAAGAAAGTTCCTAACTTTTTCCTAAGCTGCCCTTGCGGGTTTTCAACTTATCGGGAAATTTTATTCTGTTTTTGTCTAGACCGCCCTTTCAGGTTTTCAGCCTACCGAGACACTCCTTTTTGCCTAAGCCGCCCTTTCGAGTTTTCAACTTAGCGAGTTGTTCTTTTATTTCTTTAGGTGAAGTATTTCTTGACTGCATCAGCATTCATGGGACGTGGGAAGTCCTCGCCATCCATAGTTTCAAGAATTAATGCACCGCCAGAGAAGGCTTTCTTGACAACATATGGGCCTTTAAAATTGGGAGTCAACTTGCCCCTAGAATCAGCGTTAAAAGACATGATCTTCCTGAGCACGACACCGCCTTCTCTGAATTCATGAGGTTTGACCTTCTTATCAAAATCTTTCTTCATTCTCTTCTGATATAACTGCCCATGACACAAAGTCGTCATTCTCTTCGCTTCGATCAAATTCAATTGGTCAAACCTGTTTTGGACCCATTCAGCCTCTAACAACTTGGTTTCCATTATCACACGCAAAGAGGGAATCTCAACCTTAATTGGGAGCACAACTTCCATTCCATACACAAGGGAGAACGAGGTTGATCTTGTTGAAGTGCGGACATATGTCCAATATCCATGTAAAGCAAAAGGGAGCATTTCATGCCAATATTTATAAGTAACAACCATCTTCTGGATGATCTTCTTGATATTCTTATTAGCAGCTTCAACAGCCCCATTCAGCTTTGGCTTGTACGGAGATGAATTGTGATGGACAATCTTGAATTCTTCACAAAATTCTGTCATCATCTTGTTGTTCAGATTCGAGCCATTGTCGGTGATAATTCTGCTTGGCACACCATACAGACATATGAGATTATTCTTAATGAAGCGCACTACCACCTGCTTAGTAACATTAGCATATGAAGCAACTTTCACCCATTTGGTGAAGTAATCAATTGCTACCAAGATAAAATGGTGTCCATTCGAAGCTTTGGGTTCTATCATTCCAATCATGTTAATACCCCACATGGAGGAAGGACCCGGGGAAGAAATAACATTGAGAAGTGATGGAGGCACATGAATTTTGTCCGCATAAATTTGGCATTTATGGAACTTTTTTGCAAATCTATAACAGTCATATTCCATTGTCAGCCAATAGTAACCTGCCCTTAGCATCTTTTTAGCCATCGAATGTCCATTGGCGTGAGTGACAAATGAACCTTCATGAATCTCATGCATCAACATGTCTGCTTCATGTCTATCCACGCATCTGAGCAAGACCATGTCATAATTTCTCTTGTACAACATATTTTCACTAAGGAAGAAGCTGCCAGCCAATCTTCTCAATGTCTTTCTATCTTTATTCGAAGTACCAATAGAGTATTCCTGAGTCTGGAGAAAATGCTCGATATCATAATACCAAGGTTTCTCATCTTCCAACTCTTCTATTGTAAACTTATGAGCGGGCCTATCCAGTCGCTGAACTATAAATCGAGGTATATCATTCCAAGTATTCACTTGATACATAGAAGCCAGAGTTGCCAGAGCATCCGCCATTTGATTTTCGTCTCTGGGGATGTGATGGAATTCAACTTTATTAAAGAAGGGTAACAATATTCTAGCATTATCTTTCTAAGGGATCAAAAAGGGGTGACGAGTATCCCGCTCTCCTTTAATCTGATTTATTACCAAAGCTGAATCGCCAAACACATCTAGAATTTTAATTCTGAGATCAATAGGTTCCTCGAGACCCATGATGCAAGCCTCATATTCTGCCATATTATTAGTACAATCAAATGTCAACCTTGTAGTAAAAGGCATGTGTGATCCATGAGGAGTGACAATCACAACACCAATTCCTTAACCATAAGCATTCACAGCTACATCAAATATCATACTCCGGCGAGATTCAGGATCAGGACCTTCCTCAGGCAATGGTTTCATCATAATATTTCACTTTCAGAAACATCAAATCCTCATCGGGGAAATCAAACATCACAGACTGATAATCATCAACTAGTTGGTGAGCAAGATAATCTGCCAACACACTACTTTTAATAGATTTTTGAGTGTGGTATTCAATGTCATATTCAGATAACAGCATCTACCAGCGGGCAGTTCTCCCAGTAAGAGCAGGCTTTTCAAAAATGTACTTGATTGGATCCATTTTGGAGATCAACCAAGTAGTGTGATTCAACATATACTGCCGCAAACATTTTGCCGCCCAGGCCAGAGCACAACATGTCTTTTCCAGAATGGAATACCGCAACTCACAATCAATAAACTTTTTACTGAGGTAATAAATGGCATACTCTTTCTTCCCTATTTCATCTTGTTGTCCCAGAATACAGCCCATGGAATTATCTAACACTGTCAAATACATAATCAATGGTCTTCCTTCAACAGGAGGGAGCAAGATAGGAGGTTCAAGCAGATATTCTTTGATACTTTCAAATGCCTTTTGGCAGTCATCTGTCGGCACACAACCTTGAACTTTCTTTAACAACTTAAAGATCAGTTCACACGTTGCAATCATGTGGGAAATGAATATGGAAATATAATTCAAACTCCCGAGGAACCCTCTGACTTGATTTTCAGTTCTCGGTGCTGGCATTTCTTGAATTGCTTTGACTTTATCAGGGTCAACTTCAATCCCTCTCTGGCTAACAATGAAACCCAACAATTTCCCTGATCGAACACCGAAGGTACATTTATTTGGATTCAAGCGGAGACGATACTTCCTTAAACGCTGAAACAACTTCAACAAATCTTCTACATGCCCTTCTTCAGTCTAGGATTTAGAAATCATATCATCAACATATACCTCAATTTCCTTGTGCATCATATCATGGAATAGGGTTGTCATAGCCCTCTGGTACGTTGCACCAGCGCTCTACAACCCGAAGGGCATCACTCTGTAACAGAATGTTCCCCAGGGTGTGATAAACGTTGTTTTTTCCAGGTCCTCAGGAGCCATCCTTATTTGATTATACACGATAAATCCATCCATGAACGAGAAAACTTTGAATTTTGTTATGCTATCCACTAACATATCAATGCGTGGCAATGGAAAATCATCTTTTGAACTAGCTTTATTTAGATCTTTGTAATCTATGCACATGCGAACTTTTCCATCTTTCTTTGGTACTAGGACAATATTGGCAATCCACTGAGGGTACACTGATGTCACAAGAAAACCGGCATTAATCTGCTTTAGAACTTCTTCTTTAATCTTCACTACTATATCTAGGTGAGTTCTTCACAACTTCTGTTTTATTGGCGGGTACTCTGGCTTCAGCGTCAAACGGTGCTCTACAATATCTGTATCTAGACCAGGCATATCTTGGTAAGACCAAGCAAAAATATCCGCATACTCTTCCAACATCTCAATCAACCTGCTCTTCACCTCAGGATGCAGTAAGGCTCCAATCTTGAATTCCTTCGGATCTTCTTCTGAACCCAAATTGATTACTTCTAATGGCTCTTTATATGGCTGAATGGCATTCTCCTCGTGCTCAAGCAACCGTGAGAACTCTTCCGGAATCTCATCATAGTCTTCTTCTTCGGTCCCATACACAGGACATTCAAAGTTGGGAGAGGGTGCAGGGTCATTGTATTCAAAGGTTTTTTAATTAATCTACACATATGATTTATGATTGCTTTTAGAAACTGACATATATAACAAGTGATCATGCAAATTGGATTTTAGTTTTTATTTATTTTGAAAGGTATTATTTTTATTACCATTTTTCAAGAAAAAAGCAAAAAATAAAAACATAATTTGGGAAACAAAGACAACTTTTATTATTGATTTTAAAAATCAAAGCAATTTGATAAGCCCATACAATATTAATATTTTCACCTTGGGCAGAGTGAAAGCTTTTCAAAAAGATTAACAAAAACAAATTACTTTGAAATATGTATGCAAGAAGGAACATCAATGGTGATCCAGTTCTGAACCCTAACTCTGTGCGTCACATGATTTGGTATTTCTGGCTCTGCTTCATCTTCCACAATGGCATTAATCTCGAAAATAGTTGGATGAAGATAACCCCCGCTACAAAAGATGTCTTGGTACTTGCCTGCAACAGACTTTGGCTTCATGCTCTTACCTTTATCATTCTTCAGAGAACCCCAAACCAGTTCTATTCTTTTTTACAGGTGGATCAACAATTTGTCCCCATACTTCACTATGGACATTATGTACAACCTGCTGAGCATCCTTAATCGAAGCCATAAAATTATAATTTCCTCTTATATTATCAATGGATAAAGCTTGGAAATGGGTTCCAACAACAGCTTCATCTGTCTCCACAATGCTGAAAGAGGACAAATAAGATATCAATAATGCATGTTCTCCATTTATAATTACCAATTTTCCTTCATGCACAAACGTCAACTTCTAGTGTAAAGTTGAAGTGACAGCCCCTGCCTCATGTATCCACGGCCGTCCCAATAAACAGCTGTAAGCGGGAATAATATCCATGACCTGGAAAGTAATCTGAAACAAATGCGGGCCTATATGAAAAGGCAAGTCCACTTCACCAATAACAGGTTTCTTTGATCCATCAAACGCTTTCACAATAATTCCAATTGGGCGCATGGGCGTTCCTTGATATTTCAACTTCATAAGTGTGATCCATGGTATAACATTCAATGCGGATCCATTATCAACCAACGCATTGGATAATGAATCATTCTTGCAGTTCATAGAGATGTGGATGTCCAGATTATGATTCCTTCCTTCATCGGGCAGTTCATCATTGCAGAAACTCAGGTTATTACATGATGTACTGTTCCCTACCATACTACTAAATTGGTCTACAAGTATATCACTTTCCACGAAAGCTTGGTCCAATACCCTCATCAAAGATTCTCTGTGATCAGAGGAATTCATCAATAAAGCCAAGAAAGATATTTTTGCAGGAGTCTACAGTAGCTGATCTACAATTCTATAGTCACACATATTAATCATCTTAAAAATATCATCCACCTCTTTCTCCAGAGTAGCACCACTGGATTCACTCGTAGCCTTCTTGGGTTCAACATTTTCAATAATTTTCTTTCCAATACTAACATCTCCACGAACAACTGGTGCAAATACACGACCACTGCGGGTCACTCTGCTAGTCTCAGCAATATTTCCAACATTAGGCATTGGCTGGATGGGAACTTCCACACCATCCTCTAAGATTGTAGCATTATATTTGTAGGGTATAACCTTGTCTGACTCGTAGGGGACAGGACCCGACAAACTAATCACCAATGGAGTAATAGATGGCTTGCTATGATATTCAACTTCAAAATGGGTGGGTGCACCAAAACAAGGTACAATAACATTTACTACCTCTTTAACACATTCAATCGTTACAAAGTCATCTCTGGAAAACATATCTTCATCCGAGGAGAAGAACTCATCCACGAAAGCATACTTATCATCTGACTCTTCTTCAGCCAAACAAACCTCAATCTCATTAACCTCATAGTAATGATCCCTTTGGCCTGTAACCTTAATAGTTCCATTATCCAATAATAACTGAATACATTTCCTTACAATTGGATATCCTCGGGAGTCCCGACAGCAAATTCGGCAAGATTCATACTGATGTTCTACCTGA
This sequence comes from Vicia faba, assembly GCA_948472305.1. Lineage (NCBI taxonomy): Eukaryota > Viridiplantae > Streptophyta > Magnoliopsida > Fabales > Fabaceae > Vicia > Vicia faba. The sequence continues at coordinate 1,203,027,141 of OX451738.1, read as the reverse complement.
CCAGCCATGTGGCATAAAGTAGCATGCAATTGTACAAGATCCTCATTCATATGTTCCACATCAAAGATTCTGAAATCTCCAGGACATCCGGAAACCATGTTTACTTCCTCTTCATACTCTGCCCTAGGCGTGATTATGTAGATGAGGCCCTCATCCATCATCTGCTGCAAATCAACCTTTATGTTGTCACAACCCTGTATATCTGTGCTGCAAATAGGCCAACAAGCATGGTCATGCGTATAGTAGCTAAATTCAGAGGTCTGCATGCATTTTTACCAAATCCCCTCTAACAAATTTAATATCAAAAATCCGGAAGTCGCCTGGACAACCGGCCTCCATGTTCACGAAATTTTCTCCTCCATGCTTTGGCAAAGGATTATCTTTCACATTAGGGCTAACATCTTTGAAGGACAAGATACCTGTGATACGGTGGCAGAACCGATTGTTATACTGGTTTTACGTTTTGTATTTGCAAATGTCGCGGTAAGCAAGAGTCGCCATTAACTTTTATTTCATCCAACAAAGGAAAGGAAAAGAACAGAAAAAGCCTTTTTTCGAGAGTTTCTGAGTACGGGGGGTAGATTATAGAAAGGGAAGGTGTTAGCACGATTTCTATCTGTGGTTTTCCACGAGCTCTTAGGTACTTGCTCATTTTTGAAATTGCTTATGTGTGTTTTGCAAAAGTTTTGTTTAACTTCGTGATAACCCTTGTATTTGTCCTCAAGAGCATGATGAAGTCTTTTTTGAAAACTGTTTTGAAAAGTGTTTGTGAAAAAAGGTTTATTGTTTTGAGCAAGTACTTAAGATTTCTACCTACTCGAAAAAAGACTGTTCGTTCTCGTTTCTTTTAGACAGTGCTATCCTACTATTAAGGAGTAGGTAGCCCTATCGTTGGAGTTTTAAGGGACATTTGAAGGGACGAAATGGTCATTGAAGGCAACAAGTGAGGATACCTTAGCATTTCAAAGGGACTATCATCGTAAGATCATTTCTCGTAGGCAACCCGAGGGACAATGAGGGACTATGATCTTTACGACGACTTTGAATTGCGGGTCATTGCTAAGATATCCCTACGTTCGGGGGACATGACCATTATTTCTGAGGCAACCAAGTGGGGAAAACCCTAGGAGTGAGTATGTGCATGTGTGCTTTTTTCAGTTAATTATCTTTGCACAATTAGGGTTATCTACCTTTTTAATCGTTGGTTTATCTTTCGAATACAATCCTAATATCCATACATCTAGCAGTTTAATAATTGCAGAAATTTAAAGATGCGAGAAATTAAAGTCCTAACTATTACAAGGCTTTGGGGCAGATACATAAATATTTGACCGAAAATAAAGATGCAGAAATTAAAATCCTAATTAATCTATTACAAGCTTGAAACACTTACAATAATTGGAAAAATAAATAAATAAATGTGTGCGAGAATAAAATAAATGTCCTAAGGAATCTATTTAAATAAAGGAAATATTTTTTGATTTTTCTATATTGAGAAAATTAAATATTTGTGAATTAAACCTAATTTGTCTAATTAATTTTAATTATGAAAACAATCAAGTCCATATCATTAAATTAATTAATTTCCAAAAAAAACTAATTTTAATAATAAAAAAAACTAATTCTACATTTTTTGTGGTTTTCTTGATTTTACGACTTTTTAAAAAATAGATTTTTGAAATAAACAAAACAAAAATAATTAAAACAATATAAAAAAAATAAGAAATTAAAACAAAAAATGTAAAATGGGCCTGATATCAAAAGTAAACTGGGGGTGTGAAGCTGGATTGCTGAAGCCCAAATCCTTAGGCCCAATCATGCATTTGCATCCGGTGTTGGCCAAGTTTGAGGGTACGCCATAGACTTCTCTCTACTGGGCGCTAGATCTGGATCTAAGGATGATCCACTGGCTGGATTTTGAGGGTGTATGATAGCTTTCCTGGGTAGTGCACGCTGGATCCACAAGAAATTGTCAAGAAAAATGTAAAAGCAGACGCCTAGGATCGAACCCAGGACGTTTTCCTCTTATACACACTCCCTGACCAACTGCGCTAGACTGCTCATTCGTACATATAATGAAACAAATAAGATATAAGGGAAATTAAATGCTATGCCCAGGAAAACGCGCGTGAATTCAAATGAGCCAGTGGTTATCAGACACATCATCATCTCTTCCCCAGGACTATTGTTTTAGGTTCCAACCTTTTACCTTCAGCAGCTTTCCGTCACTATAAGTTGTAGTGACGGATTTGGCTCGTAACTAAAGCCCTGCGTTATTCAAAAACATGATACAAGCAATATAAATCAAAACCAATGTTAGAGATCAATCAAGAATTTTGTCCTGAGTCCAGTAATACCCAGAATTCCCCTCAATTTGTCTTGAAAAATGAAACCCCAATTTTGAGCTCTCAAACCCTAACGATGGCACAAACCCATTCCTGCACTAAAACTCAAATTGGACTATTCAGACACCTTCATGTGATGATTATGAACACGAAAATCTAATCAAATAGAATGTATAACGTATGAATGAGCAAAATTGAGATTGAAGAAAACATGATCAAACCGTGAGTACCAAGATGCGATTATGGATGTTTTGACGCGTGCAATTGATGCCGTTGGCTTTAGGAGACGTCCAGGAACATGTTGCCAGCCTTAAAATTGCTTGAATGGGACTGTAAATAAGAATCTGACCTCCACTTTCCTTTGGAAATTTTGGAAATTTGTTTGACTTTTTGGACGAGTTGCGCCTCTCTTTTTCTCTTCCTTAGGGTTCAACCTGCTCTGTTATATGCATCTGAATCAAATAGGTTAACAATTTTGGATTCAATCTTTGAAATTGATGAGCAAGATATTTGATTTTCAAGTCATATTCTTTGTTTCCAAAATTGGTCAAATCATGCCATTTTCAATTCAATCAACCCTTGCATGATTTGTTTGCTAACATACAGCCTGTATCTTCATTCTTTAATGCAAAATCATCCCAAAATATTTTTATAACATTTTTTTGATTTAATTTGGATTTTAAATGATTAAAAATAAAAATAAGTCAAATAAATAAGCAAATGATGTATAGAGGGGTTTATGGGTCTTGGACCATGTTAGGAACAAGATACAAGCATAAAAAGTTGGTCCCATTTGAAGAAAAAATGCATTTTGGGCATTGTTGACTTTGGGCAATTTCCAAAAATAGCCAACTTTGACAATGTATACCTCCTTCAATTTTGACCCTAAGAGAGGGTTCTTGGACTTTTTAGAAAGCATGAGATTTCCCCTAAATAACCCGTTTTGTTTAATTTCAATTGGATCTTCCATGCTCATGTAAGAAGCTTTGACCCAAAAGGTGTTTTTGTTGACTTTTTGAAATGACTTGTAATGTCTGAATTCATATCTTTTCATGAGTGCATTTTTTGAACTTGACGGATGAAGATGCATTGTAGGGAATTGCATCCTCTTCAAAATGAGTCTTGGATGGGAAATTTTTGATAAAGTATGAGGAAGTTATGCCTGGTCAAAGTTTGGTTGACTTTTCCTATAGAAACCCTAATTTAGCAACTTTTGAGTTTTGATGATTTTGGGGCATTCCTTGAGGAATCATGATCAACCCTTGATCAAATAATGGATGTTACTTTAAAATGTTGGTGTTGACCAAAAATCTTGAAGTTTGACTATATGTGGGTCATAGTTGACTTTTGACCTAGATAGTTGATTTTCAGGCATTTAAGCAGTTGACTGAGCAAATTTCTTGTGCAAGGCATGAGACTTGCCATGGATGTTCTTGAGAAGATATTAGGATCGTGGAAAAGATTTAAGACCTTTGGAGTTCACCCATCTTGATAAAAATGGAAACCCTAGCTTGAGGTTCATTGTCTTAGGAGAACATATGCCTGATCAATCCTTGGGCATCCTTGGGAAAGTTGAGAATTTCAATGAGTATATGTTGAGTAATATGAGAGGGAAAATTTTGGGGTACAACAGCTGCCCCTGTTAAATCTTCTTAAACCTGAGGATGTAGATTGGCTAGTCTGCCTTTCGTGATCTGAAGGTAGAAGATGATTGAACACTAGAGTGCCCAGAAATTTGCACTCGCATGAAGTAATATGGATTGGTGATATCGGGAATGGGCTTATAGATGCCCTTTGGAAGTCGACAGAGAATCGTCAGAGATGGGCTTAAAGATGCCATCCAGAAAAGATATCGGTTGCATAAGAGATTCCTTTGCGAGAATTCCTATACCTTCCGTTGAGGAGGACTTCGCCGGGGAATGTTGATTAAAGTCCGGGGAAATAAAGTATAGGAGCTTCGGTTGTCCATTACTCTACTGGGGAATTAACTCTTGGTTAAGAAAGTGGAAGTACACTGCCTAGTTGGTTAGGGTCCAGGCTACACAGCGGCTTACTGGGGAAATGTGAGATCGATCGATTCTGGTCGGGTCTAGGTCTTGTAGTGTTTCAAACTGTTGTCTGGAGATAAGAGAGAAGGAACCTAGGTCGTAGGGTTACTTTAAAACGAAAGCCTGGATAGTAGGGCCATGAGAAGGAACCTGAGTCGTAGGGTTACTTCGAGATGAGAGCTTGGATACTAGGGCTATGAGAAGGAACATGGATAGTAGGGTTACTTCGAGATGAAAGCCTGGATAGTAGGGCTATGGGAAGGAACCTGGGTCGTAGGGTTACTTCGAGATGAAAGCCTAGATAGTAGGGCTATGAGAAGGAACCTGGATTATAGGTTTACTTCGAGATGAAAGCCTGGATAGTAGGGCTATGGGAAGGAACCTGGATAGTAGGGTTACTTCGAGATAAAATCCTGGATAGTAGGGCTATGAGAAGGAACCTGGATAGTAGGGTTACTTCGATATGAAAGCCTTGATAGTAGGGCTATGAGAAGGAACCTGGATAGCAGGGTTACTTCGAGATGAAAGCCTGGATAGTAGGGCTATGAGAAGGAACCTGGATAGCAGGGTTACTTCGAGATGAAAGCCTGGATATTAAGGCTATGAGAAGGAACCTGGATAGTAGGGTTACTTCAAGATGAAAGCCTGGATAGTAGGGATATGGGAAGGAACCTGGGTCGTAGGGTTACTTCGAGATGAAAGCCTGGATAATAGGGTTATGAGAAGGAACTTGGATAGTAGGGTTACTTCAAGATGAAAGCTTGGATAGTAGGGCTATGAGAAGGAACCTGGATAGTAGGGTTATTTCAAGATGAAATCCTGGATAGTAGGGCTTATGGGAAGGAACTTGGATAGTAGGGTTACTTCAGAATAAAAGCCTAGATGGAAGGGCTTATGGGAAGGAACCAGTACATTAGGGTTACTTCGGAATAAAAGCCTGGATGGTAGGGCTTATGGGAAGGAACCTGGATAGTAGGGTTACTTCGGAATAAAAGCCTGAATGGTAGGGCTTATGGGAAGGAACCTAGATAGTAGGGTTACTTCGAGAGATGAAAGCCTGGATAGTAGGGTTTATGGGAAGGAACCTGGATAGTAGGGTTACTTCGAGAGATGAAAGCCTAGATAGTAGGGCTTATAGGAAGGAACCTGGATAGTAGGGTTACTTCGAGAGATGAAAGCCTGGATAGTAGGGCTTATGGGAAGGAACCTAGATAGTAGGGTTACTTCGAGAGGAGTTTGGGTAAAACTGCATCTGAACCGAGAATGAACCTAGGTAAGGTTGCTTCGTTTAATTACGTGAGTTGGCTGATGATAATTGTCTTTCCTGAAAAGGTAGCAGGGTTAATTATATGCGATGCATGAAATGCATTGTGAGATGAAGTTCTCAAAATAAATGAGATTATGTTGTATGTGATATGTATGTGCGTGTCATGATGTATGAGCATGAGATGCTATTGTGACATATCTGAGTCTGGGAAAATAAATCCCTGACTGCTGATGGAAAGTATAACATTCCTGACTGTTGTAGAGAACTGTGGTTCTTCTGCCTCTGCTGGGGTTAGTGAACGGAAATGACTATGCTGGATAATTACTCCTTGTTGTTTGTGAATATTCTTCCAGGGAGAGACTCTGTTTGAGAAGAACTTTGTAGGGGAATAATTCTGTTGGAAAGTGAACTTCCATAATTGGGGGGGTAAACTCTGTCGGGGATTGAGTTTCTGCATTCAGAGAAATAAACTTTGCTTGGGAGACAAATTTTATGATCCGCTTACGATTATGAAATTCGGCTGGGGAAAATACTTCCTGTTTTGGTGGAGCTGGTATCAATGCTTTGATTGTTTTTACTCTGTGGGGAGTGTAGATGTCACGAGGTTGTATACATTGATTACTGTGTTTCAAAGCTATCTCTGCCCCGGTACCTGCTGGACAGAGTAACTGTCGGGTTTGACCTTTTTAGTTTTTGCCCCTGTTTCTTAAGTCACGAGCAATTGTCTTTCTGTTTCTTATGCAAACACTTGTGAACAACAATCATATTCAAATGCATATGTCAAGAATAAACCATTGGACGTTCTTGCAAAGCAAAACAGAAAAGGAAAGAACACATAGTTTTTTTGTAAAAATGATTTGTATTGATTTTCGAATGGAAGCTGGCGCTCTAGATGATTTTCGAACACATAGTATGATTTGCATTTTTTGTACAAGGATGCTGACGCTCTAGTAAGAGAACGCCGCTGTAAAAATGGAAGCTATACAATATTCTGTAAAAAAGAAAACAGCTATGTACAACAATCCCATTGGGTTCCAAATCTGTTATTTCTGCTATGTCTTCGAGCGTCTCATCACTTTGCTACTTGTCTGAAGCTGATTAGATTGATTGGTGCCGTTCGAGCTTGATACTGAAGTCTGGTCGTAAGGTGATCCAACGGGACATAGTGATATGCTTTACATCCCTAACTTTTTCCTGGACTGCCATTTCAGGTTTTCAGTCCACCGGGATACCCTTTTTTGCCCAAGCCTCCTTTTCAGGTTTTCGACTTGCCGGGTGTACAAATTTTTTCATTTTCATGCCTTACTTTTTCCCGAAACCTTTTGGTTTACCGGGAAGCCCTTATTTTTTCCTAGTCCAGTCAACCTAGCGTGTCTTTTATCATACATAGTATCTTTTCACTATGTCCGCGTTGACAGGGTGAGGAAGGTCATCACCGTCCATGGTGGTCAGAATCATGGCTCCACCCGAGAAGATGTTTTTAATCACAGATGGTCATTCGTATGTGGGAGTCCATTTGCCCCTGGGATCACCTTGCGGCAGTATGATGCGTTTGATCACTAGATCCGCGACTTGATATTCTTGACGTCTGACTTTTTTGTTGAAAGCCTTGATCATCCATTTTTGATACATTTGACCATGACAGACAACAATAAGTCTCTTCTCATCGATCAGATTTAGTTGATCAAGTCGAGTCTGGATCCAGTCGTCTTTGTTCAAACCTGCATCCTTCATAATCCTTAGAGAAGGAATCTGGACTTTAATGGGTAGGACTGCCTCCATGCCATATACCAGAGATATGGTGTTTCCCCTGTCGACGTCCGTGCTGAGGCACGGTACCCATGAAGAGAAAATGGTGACATCTCATGCCAGTCTTTGTATGTCACTGTCATCTTTTGTATGATCTTCTTGATGTTCTTTTTAGCCGCTTCAACAGTGCTATTCATCTTCGGTCGGTAGGGAGAAGAGTTGTGATGCTGTATCTTGAATTTCCTACAGAGCTCGGTGATCATCATTTTGTTGAGATTCGTACCATTGTCAGTGATAATTCTCTCTGGCACACCATACCGACATATCAAGTTATGCCTGATGAACCACGCCATAACATTCTTGGTTACAGTAGAAAAAGAGGCCGCCTTAACCCATTTTGTGAAGTAATCGATGGCCACCAGGATAAAGCGATGCTCATTGGAAGCAGTGGGTCTGATTTCTCCGACCATGTCAATGCCCCACATTGCAAAAGGCCACAAATCTGTCAAGACGTTTAAAGGAACCAGAGGCACATGCATCTTATCATCATATATTTGGAACTTATGACATGTTCGGGAGTGCTGATAACAATCTGCTTCCATAGTGGACCAGTAGTATCCAGCCCGTAGGATCTTCTTAGCCATGGTATGTCCACTTGACTGAGCTCCGAAGGTACCTTTATGTAAATCTGTCATAATCCTCTCTGCTTCGCTCTTGTCTACACACCGCAGTAAGGTAGAGTCATGGTTACGCTTGTAGAGGATTCCATTACTGAGAAATAATTTCGTAGCGAACCTTCTCAGAAACTTCTTAACATTGACAGATGCCCCCTCGGGATACTTTGAGTATCGAGGTACCTCCTTACTTCGTGAAACCAAGGTTTGTCTGCTACCTCCTCAGTATCAATCTCGCATCAGTGTGCTGGTTCATCCAACCTCTCAATGGTGATTTGGGGAGCTTTGTTGTCCCACCTGAGTTTGAACATAGAAGACATGGTAGCTAGTGCATCCCCTAACTGATTCTCCTCTCGTGGGAAATGTTCAAATGTTACCTTCTCAAAGTGAGGGAGCAATGTCAGTACTTGCTCTTTGTATGGGATGAGATTCGGATGCTTCGTATCCCATTCGCCTTTGATCTGGCTTATCACCAAGGCAGAATCCCCGAAGACATTTAAGAACTTGATCCTTAGCGGCTTTGAGACCCATGATGCAGGCTTAATACTCCTCCATATTATTAGTGCATTTGAAACATAATCGGGCAGTGAAAGGAGTATGACAACCCTCAGGAGATATGAATACAGCACCAATGCCATTACCGAGTGCGTTCGAAGCTCCATCAAAAATCATGGTCCATCGGGATCCCTCCTCAGGTCCTTCATTCGGTACAGGTTCTTCGTAGTCAGTCACTAGCATAATATGTTCATCCAGGAACTCAAAATTCATGGACTGGTAGTCATACACGGCTTGATGAGCCAAATGATCAGCCAATACACTTCCCTTAATTGCTTTCTGGGTTGTATATTGTATATCATATTCAGTTAAGATCATTTTCCATCTTGCTATTCTTCTGGAGAGTGCAGGCTTCTCGAAGATGTATTTGATTGGGTCCATCTTTGATATCAACAAAGTAGTGTTGGTCAACATATACTGTCTTAGTCGGCGAGAAACCTATGCCAAAGTGATAACACTTACTTTACACTTGTTTTTGACTCTGACTTCACATGTTATTTAGTTTTTTTATTATTATTTTCTCGTATTATGCCTATCTTTTGTTTCCTTTTCAGGTATTTCAATTATCCAGAGCTCCCCAGAAGAAATGAAGGAAAACAGGCTGAAAAACAAGAGTGTAGGTCAAATTTGTACTCATGGCATCCACCATGGCGCCAGCCATAGGGTAGGCCATGACGTGGACCACCTCCTGCTGACCTCAACTGCCACGTTTCCCACTTCCTTTCTTTTACACACATGGCGGGCGCCATGGCCTCCATGGCGGGTGCCACCTTTGGACGATGGTTTCCCCCCAAAAGGAGTTGGGGGACATTCCTGTGATTTCATGCATTCTTCATCCTCTATAAATAGAAGTTCCTGATTTCATTTCAAACCACCCAAGCATAGTTGAAAACTTGATCCAACCATAGTTGCGAACTTAAGCCATATAATTTCACCATTATAAAGCAATAATTCTTCACATCGGGGAATTATTGCACTGTTGATTGAGTTTGTGATCAAGTTCTTAGATTGAGTATGTAATCGAGTTTGGAGCACTTCGGTAGAAGTTTATCTTGCCACGTTTATTTTCAACTGCTATTTATTTCCAGTCGCATTTTACTTCCAGTTGTACCAGATTTAAAACCTCCCTGTTTGGAGCAAGTTTCTATTTATTTCTTGCACCTGCTTTTACTTTGTTTATTTCCTTCACCTGCTTTACTTTGTTTATTTCCTGCACCTGCTTTACTTTGTTTATTTCCTGCACCAGCTTTACTTTGTTTATTTCCTGCACCTGCTTTTACTTTGTTTATTTCCTGCACCTGTTTTTACTTTATTTATTTCCTACACCTGCTTTTACTTTGTTTATTTCCTGCACCTGCTTTTACTTTGTTTATTTCCCGCATCGCACTTTAAATTATTTACTTTCTCGCATGATTTATTTTAACATGTCTGTTTACATTCCCATGTCAGGCTGAACCTTACTGGGCTAGAATATAAGGAATCTAGTTAGATCGATATTCCAAATAATGTGTCAATAGAAATGCTTATGGGCTATTTTGGTTTTTAATACGAGTTTTCAGTACTTTATTGTTGTTTGGTAAGATCGAAAGTCGTCCAACCTTTTGTTAAAATCGATTAGTTCTAACTGGTCAAAGGAAGCGAAAGCGCTTTTTCCAGTTATTTAGGGATTTTTATTATCAAGGAAATCAATTTTGAAACTATTTTCGGACGCGTTTATAGAGTTAAAATTAGGTTCCCTTTTTATTAGAAATTCCAGATCAAAATACTTTTCAACTTGGTCGAGTACTTTATTTCTTAAAAATAGGTTTATTACTTTAACGCAATGCGCACCTTTTTATAAGTGACAATAAAAAGGTCTGATTAGAGAGTAAACTCGGTTCTGATTATGTGAAAGCGAAAATTCCTGTTAAATTAGTTCTTTTATTTAGTAGAAAATATTTCCCTATAAGTAGTTCTATTCTGAAGCATTGCGAATATCGTCTAACTATGTGAATTACATTCGACCCCGCTTTTATATCTGAAGTTTATTTTTCCGCACTTTAATTTCTTGCATGCTCAAATCCCTGTTTAATATTGACTTAGCTAAACACCGTAACAATAGGAAATGATAGATTGACGATTGGTCTCTGTGGATCGATAATCTTTTATATTACTCTGACGCGATTCGTACACTTGCAAATAAATTACACATTAAGTTTTTGGCACCGTTGCCGGGGACCAATTTCATCAAATTTTGCACCCTATAGTCGCATCGTCTAGACTAAGTTTTATAGTCCGGTTAATGCGAAGATCTCGCAGCACCAGAACCTTATTCAATCCTTTAGCGGAACCTGAACGTTACATCCATTTTATCTGTAGAATTAGAAAAACTATGGCCGAGAATCATAACCAAAGACTCCTTAAGGAATTTGTCCAACCGTCAGATGATGAACCTAGTTCAAGTATCGCAAACCCAACTATAAACACAAATAATTTCGAGCTAAAACCCTCATTGCTGCAATTGGTGCAACAAAACCAATTTAGTGGTCTCGCTACTGAGAACCCGAATCAACACTTAAAAACTTTTATACAATTAGCAGAGACTTTAAAATGCAATGGTTCTTCGCCTGAGGCAATACGACTAAGATTACTCCCTTTTTCCCTCAGAGATAAAGCACGAGATTAGTTAGATTCCCTTCCACCCAATACAATAACAACTTGGGAAGACCTTAGGAGAGTATTTCTCGCAAGATATTTTCTGCCCAGCAAAACTGTTGTCCTTAGAAACCAAATCACTAGATTTAACCAAAACCTGGGAGAATCACTTTTTGAAGCATGAGAGAGAAATAAGGACCTGTTAAGAGCCTGTCCACACCATGGCCTAGAACAATTGCTAATCATCCACACCTTCTATAATGGACTCCATTACAACACAAAGATGTCTATCGATGTTGCCGCTGGTGGCGCATTGATGAATAAACCTTACCTAGAAGCCTGCGCTCTCATTGAGGACATGACCCAAAACCATTACCAATGGGGAACAGAACGAGCTATGGTAGAGAAAAAGGATACCCAAGGAGGAAAACATGAGATAAGTTCTCTAGACATTATGCAAGTTAAAATGGACGCTTTTTCCTTAAAAGTTCAAAACATGTCTCAAAACCCTAATACTGTAGCTGTAGTAGCTTCATAATGTGAACTTTGCGGGACCCAAGGACATCAACCTGAAGAATGTAACTTGTCGAATGAGCCTTGTTCAGACCAAGTAAGCTACACCCAAGGAAACCCATTTTCAAACACTTACAACCCCGAATGGAGGAATCACCCAAACTTTTCTTATAAAAACAATATCCCAATACAAAACTCTGCACCTCCGAGACCGACGGGTTTCCAAGCCCAAAGACCAAATCAACCTATGCAAGTTGTGGCACCCAAACCAAACCTTGAGAAAATCATGGAAAATTTCATTTAAGCTCAAACCCAGCAAAACAAAGAGTTCCTAAATCAGAATATTCACGTAAAAAAACTAATCACGCAATTGGGAGCTAAGGTTGATCAGATAATTACGCACAACAAGATGCTTGAAACCCAGATCTCACAGATAGCCCAAACACAAGCCCCACAAACTACACCTGGAGGATAATTCCCTGGACAACCTCAACCAAATCCTAAAGGGCAAGCTAATGCCATTTCCTTACAAAGTGGGACTACTTACGATGGACCCAAGGATCCAGCCATGAGTACACCCTCACAACCTAAGACAAATGTTTTGCCTACAGACCAAGTGGAGGAACCCGAAAAGCAAAAAGAACCAGAATTAAAAGATAAAACTAATAAATCACCACCCCCGTACAAACCCCCAGTCCCATTTCCGCAAAGACTTAAACAAACCAAACTTTACAATCAATACCAGAGATTCGTTAAAGTTATAGAAAAAATCCATGTAGAGATTCCTTTCACCGAAGCCATCACTCAAATACCATCTTATGCTAAATTCCTAAAAGACATCCTGACCAACAAGCATAGACTTAATGATCCCAAACCTATCGAATGCAATTTTATTTCAGAAAATAAACTTGCCAAGAAAGAAAAGGATCCAGGAAGTTTTTCCATTCCTTGTATCTTAGGAAATCATACTATTGACAAAGACTTCTTAGATCTAGGAGCTAGCATCAGCCTTATGCCTTTAGCAGTTTGTAGAAGGTTAAACTTAGGAGAATTGCAGCCAACTAAAATGTCTTTCCAACTGGCTGATAGATCAGTTAAGTATCCTATAGGCATACTTGAAGACATACTAGTTAAGACCGGTTAGCTATATATCCCAACTGATTTCGTAGTTATGGATATTAAAGAAGACGAAGAAATCCCAAATCTCTTAGGTAGACCATTCCTATCAACAGCCGGAGCCATAATTAACGTTAAGAAAGGAAAATCAACATTTGAGGTGGGTGGTGAAAAGAGAGAATTTATTCTTTCAAAGTTCTTAATGGCACCAGTCATATGAGATGCCTTTTATGCCATTGACGTCATTGACGAGTGTATATTAGAACTTAAGCGAGAGGAATCTAACAACAATATCAAGTTACCTTCGACCCCCATTACAGAGGACGATGGATTTAAAAGTTTAGAACCTTACATTGATGATGACCTCTATGAATGTTTATCACTTACTCCCGATCCCATGCCTTTCCCTTTGAAACCATCTTTAGAACTGAAGAAACTTCCCAAGAACCTCAGATACGAATTCTTAGATAAAGAGATGAATCGTCCTGTTATAGTTAACGCTATTTTAAGTCAAGACGAGACAACTAAACTCTTATAGACCTTACGAAAATATCCCTCAGCTTTAGGGTATAACATCTCCGATTTAAAAGGAATAAGTCCATCGTGTGCATGCACCGGATCTTGTTGGAGGAAAACTCAAAACCCTCAAGAGAACATCAAAGAAGAATAAACCCTATAATGAGCAATGTTGTTAAAAGAGAAGTTCTTAAGTTACTAGAGGCTGGTATAATTTACCAAATATCAGATAGTAATTAGGTAAGCCCTGTGCATGTGGTGCCAAAGAAAGGAGGCATCATAGTCATAGAAAATGAGAAAGGTGAGCATATTGCTAAACGAACAGAAGGAGGTTGGCGTATGTGTATATATTATAGAAAATTAAACAAAGCAACCAGGAAGGATCATTTCCCTCTTCCATTTATAGATCAAATGCTCGAACGTCTAGCCAGACACTCACACTTTTGTTATAAAGATGGATACTCAGGATTTTTCCAATTACCTATTCACCCCGAGGATCAAGAGAAAACAACCTTCACTTGTCCTTATGGAACGTTCGCCTATAGACGAATGCCCTTCGGACTCTATAATTCCCCTGCCACTTTTCAACGTTGTATGATGTCTATATTTACAGATTACCTAGATGGAATAATGTAAGTTTTCATGGATGATTTCTCGGTGTGTGGATTCAATTTTAAAGATTGTCTCTCCAACCTCGAAAAAATCCTTGAAAGATGCCTAGAGGTGAACCTAGTGCTAAACTGGGAAAAATGCCATTTTATGGTTAATGAAGGTTTAGTATTAGGACACATTGTCTCCGAAAGAGGCATTGAGGTCGATAAAGCCAAAATTGAAGTTATAGAAAACCTCAGCCCACCTAAAACCATTAGGGAGATTAGAAGTTTTCTTGGACATGCTGGTTTTTATCGACGTTTTATAAAAGACTTCTCTAAGATAACAAAACCTTTGACTAATCTTCTAATGAAGGACGCTGAATTTGTTTTTGACGAGAAATGTCTCAAAGCTTTTAAATTTTTGAAACAAGCACCAATTTCAGCTCCGATCATGTAACCCCCAGATTGGACACAACCTTTTGAAATCATGTGTGATGCCAGTGATTATGCAGTTGGTGCTGTTCTAGGGCATTGAAAAGACAAGAAATTACATGTTATATATTATGCTAGTAGAACCCTAGATATTGCCCAACTTAATTATGCAACAACAGAGAAAGAATTACTGGCAGTAATTTTTGCGATAGATAAGTTTAGGTCCTACCTAGTTTGAGCAAAGATCATTGTTTACACTGATCATGCTGCCATACGTTATCTATTAAATAAAAAGGACGCTAAACCTAGATTACTTAGATGGATCCTGTTACTCCAAGAGTTTGATCTAGACATTAAGGATAAGAAAGGCACAGAGAATGTTTTCGCTGACCACCTCTCTAGATTAGAACACTTAAAACTTGATTTATTGCCTATAAATGATGATTTCACCTATGACAGACTTATAGCTAAGACTGATGATTTCGATCCTTATAGAGATAAAGATTTTGAAAAAATTTCAATAATGAAGAGCATACCTTGGTACGCTGATTTTGTAAACTACCTAGCTGCAGATATCATACCCCCTGATCTAAATTACCAACAGAAAAATAAGTTCTTCAAAGATGTTAAACATTTCTACTGGGATGAACCACTCCTATTCAAGAGAGGAATATATAATATTTTTAGGCGTTGCATCCCAGAAGAGGAAATAGAAGACATCATCAGACACTGTCATTCTGCACCTTATGGTGGACATGCAGGTATATCTAAAATGCACGCCAAGATTCTTCAAGCAGGCCTCTATTGGCCAACTTTATGGCGCGATGTTCATGCCTACATTGTCAAGTGTGACCGATGCCAACACACCGGGAACATATCAAGACGTGATGAGATGCCAATGAGGAATATCTAGGAAGTCGAACTTTTTGATGTTTGGGGTATAGACTTTATGGGACCATTTCCACCTTCAATGGGAATAGGTACATTTTGGTAGATGTGGACTACGTGTCTAAATGGATTGAGGTTATTGCATCACCCATAAACGACACAAGGGTGGCAGTCAAGTTATTTAAGAATATCATTTTTCCGAGGTTTGGAACACCCCGTCTCGTTATAAGTGATGGAGGATCACATTTCATATCCAGAATCTTTGATAAGCTCTTGAGTAAGTATGGAGTAAAGCACAGAGTAGCAAAACCTTATCATCCACAGACTAATGGCCAAGTAGAAGTGTCTAACAGGGAGATTAAACAAATCTTAGAAAAAACCGTTTCAATTTCCAGAAAAGATTGGTCTCAGAAGCTACATGAAGCACTATGGGCCTACAGAACAGCTTTTAAAACCCTATTGGAAAAACCCCTTACCAATTAGTCTATGGAAAATCTTGTCATTTACCATTCGAGTTAGAGCATAAAGCCTATTGGGCCATTAAGACCCTGAATTTGGAATATTTGACTGCTGGTGAAAAGCGCATCCTTGACATTCATAAATTGGAGGAATTCCGCCAGTCTGTCTATGAGAATGCTATAATATATAAAGACAGAACCAAAACATGGCATGACAGAATAATTGTAAAGAAAGATTTCAGTATAGGCGACCTTGTTCTCCTTTTCAATTCCAGGTTGCGACTTTTTCCTGGCAAGCTACGTTCAAGATGGACTGGTCCTTTTGAGGTCTCTAGAATCCTAAGATCTGGAGCAGTCGAGATCAAGAACAATTCTTGTAGCCTATTCATCATCAATGGGAAGAGGTTGAAACATTATGAAGGAGGTGACATTCCCAATAACTACTCCAGCCACACTCTGATTGATCCACCAGTACCAGTTTCTGTTATATGAAATTTACTCGTCAAGCTATTGACATTAAACAAGCGCTGCATGGGAGGCAACCCATGGGTTTATTTTTATTTTTATTTTTTGCATTTATTTACTTTTTACTTTATCAAATTTTATTTTTATCTTTATACTAACAGTTGCAAAATTTATGATTTCAGGCATCACCTGCTACCCGTCTTTGCTAACTACATTTTTCAGGTTGGAGCATTTCGATGACATGCATGTTTCCTTCCGAGATAACACTCAAAGAAAACGATATGCGGTCCTGTCACAGCGACCCATGGCACCGACCAGATATCTAGACCAGATTTGCATGGAAGCTCTTGGCTTTGAAGCCAGTATCAAGTATCTATGCAACCAGTTAAAGTGGGATGAGTATGTAGATGACCTAAATGTGACCTACAGGAACCTCACCTTAGAATTCCTCAGTTCATTCGAGTTTGAGCCCTATAATGGCCAGGATGGATATCTCACTTTCAGACTATTCAGGATAGAATATTGTTTTACCCAGAGGGAGTTTGGTGACTTGCTAGGCTTCCAGACCACACCCGATGCTATACCTGAGCTACCAGTTGGCTATTTCATGACTAGGGACATAGAGAAATTCAGGAGAGATATTACTGTTGGAGGGAGCCTTGATCCTTCCACTCAGCTATCCCCTGTTATTCACAACCCCGCTCTCAGGTATTTTCAGATGGTTATTGCTCACACTTTCCTAGGGAAGGACGACACTGATACCCATGTTAGCGAGGAGGAGATCTTTTTACTCTACTGTGCGACCCAGTCTCGCCCTGTAGCCTGTGGAAATTTTCTACTATGGAATCTCATGATGACTTCTAAGTCTGCTGAAGGTATCCTCCATGTGGGAGGGTCAGTGACTCAGATTGCTTCTACTTTGGGTCATACAAGTAAGTTATTTCACCTTACCTCCTACCGTGGATATACTATAATGAACATTGATTTTTGTTTGGATCGTAGGCTGATGAGAAGAGTCTACTTTAATCCTAACCAATATAGACTCCTGATTGATAATGAAACCGTTCACTATTTTACCTTGCCTGATCCCATGATGACCAATGTCCATAACCCTGCCAATTGGACATATGCCTTAGAAGGTCTTGGAGAGACCGCAGACGAGCGAAAATGACCTCTGGTACCTAAGTATCATCCATGTCCATCGCCAGAAAGGACCATTGTATTCTCTAATAATTTCTCTTTGCAATAACCCAACATCTATGCACAGGTTACTGAGCTGCATAGAGAGGTAGCCCAACTTCATCAGACAGTTGAAGACCTCTCTCTCCAGGTCATCGTTTCCGATGCTAGTCACTCTACAGAGGCAGACCTCCTACAGTAGGAAATTGATGATCTTCGTAGAGCAACAATGGAGTTCAACGATATGTTCTTCGTGAAGGCAAACTCGGAGACCGACAACGGAAAATCCTTGAAAAATTGCAAGGACGAGAAATTGTCTCAACCAGGTATGTCGATGAAGACTGTCTGTATGCTTTAGGACTTTATCATAGTTTTTTTCATTTAGCTGGCATCCTAGGATTGCATGATATCTTTACTAAAAAAGAGCCCACCTTTGAGAGGCTAACTCGGGAATTCTTAAGTTCCCTTATTTATTTGGTTCACCCTGACACTGCTAGTACTGTCGATACAGTTAAATTCCGTCTGTTTAATGTTGAATATGAATATAGCACCAATGAACTAGCAGCTATGTTGGGTATTCCTCATGGTGATGGCGCTATTTGTGAGACCCCTTTGGATTTTGAATGGTCCACTGATGCATTTCCTTCTGGCGTCAATTGTCAAACTCTTCTATAAATTCTTTTGAAGGAATTTTAGCATCAATGATCCATAACCTGACTATTCTAATTTTTCGATATATGCTCTCCTGTACTATTTTTGGTTGGGAGAATCCAAACAAGGTAAATGCGAGAGAACTTATATTTTTGCAGGGTAGTCTCACTAATAGAAGAATTAATTCAGTCCCATTTATGATTGCTCACATGATTGCTGTCCTGAGACACGCAAGGACCATAGCTTTTGGGGGACTAGTTACATCTATTGCTAGAGCTCTGCACCTTGACGCTGAGATAGCTACACTAGCACCCCTGCCTTCCCGCACAATTAATTTGAAATTTCTAAAAGATATGAAATTGTGCAAGGTGAGAAGAGTGGGTGGCTTTAAACTTATGGTTCGGGGTGTCGCTATCCCATTAGTCGTTCTGCCTTTCACTAGACGTTCTGATGTACAAATTGCGAGGAACTGGACCTATGATCTAGATGCTCCACCTTTTACGGGTCCATTACCTCCTAATGTTCCACTTGGGGACGGACACGAGACTGATG
Source organism: Vicia faba (assembly GCA_948472305.1). NCBI lineage: Eukaryota > Viridiplantae > Streptophyta > Magnoliopsida > Fabales > Fabaceae > Vicia > Vicia faba. The sequence goes on along the minus strand of OX451738.1, from coordinate 1,203,008,506 downwards.
AAGAATATGAGCAGATGGTTTACTTTATGCCATCCAACAGCAGTTGGCAGATAACATGAGTTTTATGGAGGCGTCACGACAGCAGTCAGACCGCTCTTTTCAAAGTCTTATGGAATCTCAATTAGCGATATCCAACGAGCAACATAGGAAACAAGCTCAGTTTCAGAGGCACTCCGCCCTCATGGAGGCCACACAAGGTTCCCTTTTAGGCAACCTTTGCGAGATCCAGAGTTCACAAATTGCATTGTCCTCCAGAATCAACCAGTTCGAGGCTTCTCAGAGCAGTCGTCGTCATAGCCGATCCCGTCATCCTAGACTTTCACTGCAGGATGGCGAGGGACCCAGCCAGCCTTAGTAATTTTCTAGGTGACTCTTCCCTTATCTTATTTCACAACATTGGGGACAATGTTCGATTTAAGTGTGGGTACTCACTTTCTCTCTTTATTTTTCCTTTCCTGCATTTTCCTTCTCGTTATTTCACTTCTTTATTTGCTTTAGTTTGCTTGTTTTCTTTCTTTTCAAAATAATACATGTGTTTGACGAGTCATCTATATCTGTATGGTCTAGTGTATGTCCACTCCCCCATTTCTTGAGCCTAACCGAAATTTTTTTCTAAGAAAAACATTGTGTTTTGAACTTAGTTGGGCTATAAGACCTGGTTGAGATAGGATGTAGTATGACTTGGGAAAGCCCTTTTGAAGCATCAACATCATTTTTACACCTTAAGCTTCGTAAGTTAGGAATTTGATCCTGATACCCCCTATGTCGTGGCCTTAAAATTTTCATTCTTAAATCCTTGAGTAGTTTATCATAGCAGTCAGCTCCGATCTAAGCATGCTCTACGTAGGGGACCAAAGATAAGTGAATGATCTATATGCTATGTTCTTATTATAAACTACAACCCTGGGATAGGTGACCCTCACAAAGTCATTTAACTCAACAAAAGTTGTATGTTGAAAAATAAAGCAAAAGCAAAAAGCAAAAGAAGAAGAAAAAAAAAAGAAATGTTTTGTACCCATATTTAGTTGGTTCAGAGGTATCTGGTGCTGAACTTGGTAGGGCGGATTACGATCTGATCCCCCGCAACTATAAATGGGTCAATAAAAGGGGTTACACCAACTTTTTGTATCAGAGCCCTGCATTTTATGATCAGAATCACTACCCGGTCACTTTACTATGAGGATGTACGAATAACGGGCTTAATGTGATTGCGCCTGAATGAAAAAGGATTTGAAAATAGGAAAAATATAGGCCTAAGCATAGTGGCATGATATGGATTGGTTCGTAAAAGAACGGAGCTTATGTATGTTTTATGGAAGAGTGTCACTACGATATCCTTGGTTTAAATCAGTCAGTACCTATCAATACATCCCTGTTTTAAATCCAGAGGCCCCTTGCAGCCCAACTTGTTCACTAACACCATTTTTTCTTCTTAATCTATTTAGAGTTTTTGCTTGAGGACAAGCAAAGGTTTAAGTATGGGAGAATTTGATAACACTTACTTTACGCTTGTTTTTTACTCTGATTTCACATGTTATTTAGGTTTTTTATTATTGTTTTCTCGTATTATGCCTATCTTTTGTTTCCTTTTCAGGTATTTCAATTATCTAGAGCTCCCCTGAAGAAATGAAGGAAAACAGGTTGAAAAACAGGAGTTTAGGTCAAATTTGCACTCATGGCGTCCACCATGGCGCCAGCCATAGGGTAGGCCATGACGTGGACCACCTCCTGCTGACCTTAACTGCCACGTTCCCCACTTTCTTTCTTTTACACACATGGAGGGCGCCATGGCCTCCATGGCGGGCGCCACCTTTGGACGATGGTTTCCCCCTAAAAGGAGTTGGGGGGCATTCCTGTGATTTCCTGCATTCTTCATCCTCTATAAATAGAAGTTCCTGATTTCATTTTAAACCACCCAAACTTAGTTGAAAACTTGATCCAACCATAGTTGGAAACTTAAGCCATATAATTTCACCATTATAAAGCAATAATTCTTCACATCGGGGAATTATTGCATTGTTTATTGAGTCTGTGATCGAGTTTGTAGATTTAGTCTGTAATTGAGTTTGGAGCACTTCGGAAGAAGTTTATCTTGCCACGTTTATTTTCAACTGCTATTTATTTCCAGTCGCATTTTACTTCCAGTTATACAAGATTTAAAACCTCCCCGTTTGAAGCAGGTTTCTATTTATTTCCTGCACCTGCTTTTACTTTGTTTATTTCCTGCACCTGCTTTACTTTGTTTATTTCCTGCACCTGCTTTTACTTTGTTTATTTCCTGCACCTGCTTTTACTTTGTTTATTTCGTGCACCTACTTTTACTTTGTTTATTTCCCGCACCACACTTTAAATTATTTACTTTCTCGCATGATTTATTTTAACATGTCTGTTTACATTCCCATGTCAGGCTGAACCTTACTGGGCTAGAATGTAAGGAATCGAGTTAGATCGATATTCCAAATAATGTGTCAATAGAAATGCTTATGGGCTATTTTGGTTTTTAATACGAGTTTTCTGTACTTTATTGTTGTTGGGTAAGATCGAAAGCCGTCCAACCTTTTGTTAAACTCGATTAGTTATAACTGGTCAAAGGAAGCGAAAGTGCTTTGTCCAGTTAGTTAGGGATTTTTATTATCAAAGAAATAAATTTTGAAACTATTTTCGAACGCGTTTATAGAGTTAAAGTTAGGTTCCCTTTTTATTAGAAATTCCAGATCAAAATACTTTTCAACTTGGTCGAGTACTTTATTTCTTAAAAATAGGTTTATTACTTTAACACAATGCGCGCCTTTTTATAAGTGACGATAAGAAGGTCTGATTAGAGAGTAAACTCGGTTCTGATTACGCGAAAGTGACAGTTCCTGTTAAATTGGTTCTTTTCTTTAGTATAAAATATTGCCCTATAAGTAGTTCTATTCTGAAGCATTGCGAATATCGTCTGACTATGTGAATTACATTCGACCCCGTTTTTATATCTGAAGTTTATTTCACCGCACTTTATTTTCTTGCATGCTTAATTCCCTGTTTAATATTGACTTAGCTAAACACCGTAACAATAGGAAACGATAGATTGACGATTGGTCTATGTGGATCGATAATATTTTATATTACTCTAACGCGATTCGTACACTTGCATAAATTACGTATCACAAAGCGTAACAAGTTTTCTCGAACAATGAGTATCTTGTCTCACAGTCAGTAAATTTTTTGCTAAGGTAGTATATTGCGTGCTCTTTTCGACCAGACTCGTCATGCTGCCCCAAAACACACCCCATTGAATTGTCTAGCACTGTTAAGTACAATATCAAAGGTCTTCCTTCAACCGAAGGCATCAGAATTGGTGGTTCTTGAAGGTATTCTTTGATCCTTTTTAAAGCAATCTGGCATTCATCATTCCAGTTTACCACTTGATCTTTCTTCAGGAGTTTGAAGATTGGCTCACAAGTAGCTGTCAGATGTGAAATGAACCTGGCGATATAATTTAAGCGTCCCAAGAAACCTCTAACCTCCTTCTCTGTACGGGGAGCTGGAATCTTTTGTATGGCTTTTACCTTCGCAGGGTTTACCTGAATACCTTTGTCACCGACGATGAATCCCATAAGCTTACCAGACCTTACCCCGAAGGTGCACTTGTTCGGATTCAACCTCAGCTTGTATGTATTCAATCTGTCGAATAGATTTTGCAGATGATCAAGGTGCTCCTCTTCTGTTTGAGACTTGGCTATTATGTCATCAACATAAACCTCTATCTCATGGTGAATCATATTGTGGAACAAGGCGACCATGGCTCGCTGATAAGTTTCCCCAGCATTCTTCAACCCAAAAGGCATCACCTTGTAACAGAAGGTGCCCCACTGTGTGACAAAGGTTGTCTTCTCCATGTCTTTGGGAGCCATCTTGATCTGGTTGTAGCCAGAGAAACCATCCATGAAGGAGAATATTTTGTGTTGTGCGGTGTTGTCAACCAGAACATCAATGTGAGGAAGCGGGAAATCATCCTTAGGGCTTTCCCTATTCAGGTCTCTATAGTCCACATACATTTGTACTTTACCATCCTTCTTTGGCACTGGAATAACGTTAGCAACCCACTGCGGATAGGAGGTGACAACTAGGAACCCTGTGTTGAACTGCTTCATGACATCTGCCTTGATCTTCTCTGACATTTTAGGGCGTATACGGCGAACCTTCTGTTTAACCGGAGGACAATCTTCTTTAGTCGGTAGACGATGTACCACAATATCAGTGTCCAAACCAGGCATGTCTTCATATGACCAGGCGAAGATCTCAACATAGTCGTGCAACATCTGTATCAACCACTGTTTGACATTAGTCTCTAGATTTGCGCTGATCTTGACTTCTTTTCTGTCTACCTCCGTGCCCAAGTTTATCGTCTCAACTGGCTCTTCATGAGGCTGTATAGCCCTCTCTTCCTACTGTAATAGTCTAGCAAGCTCTCCAGGTACCTCACAATTGTCCTCACCTTCGTCCTCGGCTTGGTTGATCGGATTTTCGCAGTCATGATTGGCAATAGCAGAATTGTTATCAATGGGATCCGGGGTGGATATGGATCTGCAGTTTGATACGTGAGTGTGTGTAAGAGCATACCTGTATTGATAAAGTAAAAGCAGAAAAGAAAAACAGAGAGCGCAAAATTTGTATGCAAGGAACGTCCAATGTTTTATTGATGATATATGAAATGACATATAATAACCCTCACAGATAGAACCATTGTGCCTCGGGTAAGACACAAGGCCATAAAGTTTAAATTATTTATTACAAACTCAGAAAACAAGTAAGACAATTACTGCGGAATAAAAGAAATTGGTATAAAATCTCTGGCCGTCCAATTACTCGGTCCACCATTGGTGATCGGGTAGATCCAGCTATCAATATCAGAATCTTCCTCACTATCTTCAATAGCATTGACCCCACGATTACTGATGCATAGGGGAGGTCCTCTAGCCCGAGCGCGTCGAACAACCCTTTGAGCTCCTGAAGTAAAGCCCAAACCAAATTTCTTAGTTTTGTGAATAAAATCAGGAAGCTGTCCCCAATTGGTACACCCACCTTCTTCAACTACTGCTACGGCGTCCTTGAGAGAGGCCATCTTTAGAGGAGGTTTGGTACTGGTAGTAGTCCCGGTTGACGCTAAAATCTGGGGAACCTCTTCAAAGTTTTGACAAGGAGTCTCTATGAATTCCCCGTCCATCTCCACATACCTGAAGGAGGTCAGGTGGCTCACCGTATACTCCTCTTCACCATGCACAATGACAATCTTCCCCTTCACCGGATATTTCAGCATTTGGTGTAGCGTAGAAGTAACAGGCCCAGCTTCATGGATCCAAGGATGACCCAACAAACAAGAGTATAATAGCCTGATGTCCATCACGTAGAAGGTGGACTCAAAGGTTTGAGATCCCACTTTGACAAGGATGTCCACCTCCCCATGCACCATTCTCTTCGACCCTTCAAAATCCCTTACCACAATGTTACTGGGTTTTAGGGTCAAGCCTTCACAATCTAGCAGATCAAGAGCCTTCTTAGGCAGGACAGTCAGTGAAGATCCCGTGTCTACCAGCACATGAGTCATAGTGGTGCCTCCACATTCGATCGAGACATGCAGAGCATCATTATTCTTCCTCCCTTTCGGTGTCAAGTCGGCATCTGAAAAACCCAGCCCATTGTCAGCAGTCAAGATGGCCACACAATCTTTGAATTGATCGACTGAGGTTTCTTGAGGCACATGCGCAGTCTTGAGGAATGCAATCAAAGCCTTTGCATGGGCCTCGGAACATAACAACAGAGACAACATCGATATCTTCGAGGGGGTCTGCCCCAGCTGCTCGACCATATTGTAGTCGCTCTTCTTGACTATTTTTAATATTTCCTCTATCTCTTGCTTAGAGGATTCCACAAAAACTTTTCTAGGTGCTTCCGTCTGGGCAGGCTCACCTACAACTTCTTTTCCCCGAGTCCCATATGACTCAACGGTAGGAGTAACAATTGGAGTAAGAACAGGAGTAGTAACGGAAGCACCGATAGGAACAATAGGTGAAATAACAACAGGCTTAGTGACAGTCTTTGGGGAGATCTCGGGATAGAAAACACTTCCACTTCTGGTGATCTTGTTGGTCTCGACAATGTTACTGACATCGGGATCAACCTCTTCAGCCTTTAAATCTTGTTTAACGCCATGATAGTAAACATCAGCGCCATAGTTCCACAGGACAGCTTTTTCCGAGGAGTATGGTATGGGACCAGGAAAAGTGATTATTAGCGGAGCAATTCTTGGAGCAAGTGTAATCCTAACAGGTCTTTTAGAGGAGCTCTTGGAAGGATTGGCGGAAATGGTTATAATGGCAACATCTTCAAACAAAACAGTTGGAATCAAAGTCTTTTTGAACAAAATTTCTCTGCTGTCCATCAGGCATTGAACACCTGCTTTCAGCAAATAGCAACCAGTGGGCAGAGATGAACACATGTGGCAACCTTCACCACAACCCGTAAATAAACCTTCCAGCAACAAATTCTTCTTAACGGTCATAAGAGGAGTAGAAACTTCATCAACAAAGGTAACGAACAGGTCAGTATCAATGGCATTAACTCCATGGTTGTGCTTAGGCATGGGAGCAGTTATGACATTGGGCTTCTTTGGAGCATCAAACTCAATCTCCTTGGCTTCAATCAGATCTTGTACTTTATTTATCAGAGCCCAACAATCATTTGTATCGTGGTCAGGACTCTCAGAATGGTATGCACACCGAGCGTTTGGATTGTACCGAGGAGACGAAGGTGTTAGGATTCTTGTTAGCTTCTTTCAAGGTTGCCAAGTTAGATCTTAGAAGATGGGGTAGAACCTCAGTCAATGTCATGTTAATCCGAGTAAACTGTCTTTGCGATCTTTCTACCCTTTGCTGATTATTGCATTGTGGGCTAGTCGCGGGACTAGATATCATCACAACACCTACCGATGGATGGTGTTCAGCTCTGTTATGACCTCTTGAGCTATAAATAGCACTGACTTCCTTCTTTCATGCGAAGGGCTTCTTCACTGAGCTCGAAGATATGTATTTATGGATCTTGCCACTCCGGATCCCAGCTTCTACCCTCTCTCCCGTTAATATTAGATCTATAAAACCAGCTAAGGAGCTACCGATCAGGTGATTGAAGAATGGACCGGACGGCGTCCCAAGAAACAAGTCGACCAACTTCCTATCAGACAAAGGGGGTTGGACTCTCCCAACCAAATCTCTCCACTTCTGCGCATAGTCCTTAAAGCCCTCACTTGCACCCATGGACATACTCTAAAGTTGAGTATGAGTAGGGGAAAGGTCAGTGTTGTATTGATACTGCTTGTAAAAAGCAGCAGCCAAATCCTCCCATTTTCGGACATTGGTTCCCTCCAGTTGATAGAACCATTCAAGTTGAGTCCCTGACAGACTGTCTTGAAAGTAGTGAACCCACAAGTTCCTATCAGCAGTGTGAGGCTATATTTTCCTCACATAGGAACATATATGAAACTTGGGACAAGATAACCCATCATACTTCACGAAAGTCGAAGCTTTAAACTTCTGTGGGATGACTACCCCAGACACTAATCCCAGCTCTTCAAAATCCAGCCCTGGTATTCTATGGATCTCCATAGCACTCAACCGAACCTCTAACTACTTATATCTATCCTCAGTGGGAGGATACTGCTCATCATTGTAGTCCGTGTCATTATCAGAGACTTTAGGGCTAGGGTCCTTCTCCTTTGTCTCTCTCTCTTGATTCTCCCCTTCTTTGGACGAGGAGGTCAGATCGACTGGTTGTTTTAACGGCCCCCTGAACCTTCTGCCTAGATTCAGAACACCAGAGATCTTCTTCCTCTTCTTCTTATTTTCCTTCAGGATAAGGGCCTTCAGGTCTTCCTGCCCTTTTGCCAAAGCTATGAACATTTGTTGAAATTGGGAATTTTGTGCCTGAAGATCTTTGATGCTTTATTCAGAAGACATTATAGCTGAAATAAACAGCGAAGAAGATGAGAAACCTGTAATGGCACCTGTTATGCAATGATGGATGTTATGCGTATGCAATGATTTCAAATATTCTTAAAGGCTCAAATTTGTTTAACCAAAAGAAACACACGTTAATTGTATTGATAGGTTTGAATTTTTACAAAGAATGCCCTTTAGGCTTACAATTAAAAAAAAACTTAAAGCAAAAAGAAAACTAGGTCTCTCAGGAGCGCATCCTCTTTGGTGCAATGTAGGCGTTTATGTTCCTTTCTTCATGAAGTAGCCTAGTGAGCTCCAGGACCTTCTTCTCACTGACATAGAATTGAACTTAAAACGTATCCTGCTCCTCTTTAAGTTGAACCCAGGATTTCTATAACTCCTCATGAACAGTTGGCATGTCAGGATGATGAACAAGATAAGGAGTGTCTCCTTCAGCAACTGGTTCCACAATCATTGGTAGAACAGCAGGGTAAGGCATCATAAGACTTTGGGCGCGGGCTCGTACCCATCGGAGATAGGGCTCAAGAGGGATGGAATTCTTGGGCCCCGGTGTCTTGATGTCAATTTATGTACCATGCCTCAAGCTCTCATGAACCTTTTGCGGTAACCCTGAGCATCATTCTCATAGTTGAAGGCAATTCCTTAGATAAGCGTATCATGAGGACCATCCTTTCTCGCATAACCGTGCTGCCGCAGTGCCAAACAAGGATTATAAGTGATTCCTTCCCTAATGCCTAAGAGAGAGACATTAGGGAATTCACCATAGTGATCGATGATGGTAACATCTTCCGAGGACCGTGAACACCAATGAATGTCTGAATGTGTAAGGGACATCGACCTATGCGACCATTTCATACCCTGCTCGTTCTTCAAAATAGACCTGGGTAGGTGCGAAATAAACCAACTAGCCAATATAGGAGTGCAACACATGAGGTTCACCCTTCTCTTTAGAGTGCGAGCATGCAGAGAGTGTAGAATATCCCCAAGTAATGTAGGCACCGAATTATGGGACAAAAAAACCTTAATAGTATTCACATCTACGAGTTGGTCCGCATTAGGGAAAAGTACCATCCTGTAGATGAGGAGTGCCAATACCTCTTCGAAATCTTGTAAATCCAGGGTATCCTAAAAATAGTAAGCCTTCTCGAATAGAAATTTAACCGGGATTCCTTGGACACTTCCCCTAGTTTCCCAATTTATCACTACATCGGACCTTTGTAAGGACAAAGCTCGAGCAATCTCTTCAGGCTTTGGATGTTCTTCCGTACCGTTGAAAGGTAACTGATCAAGAATAGGTACCCCTAACAACTGAGAAAATTCCTCTATAGTAGACACTAGTTGGTAATCCGAGAAGGTGAAGCAGTGGTGCAAAGGATCAAAGAACTGAAATAGAACTTTTAACAATTCTTCACCAGGTTTTGAAGTGGCCAAGTTGAGCAAATGACCATGTGTTTTAGTGAAGGGAGATATTTCAGGGATCCTTAATGCCAATTCCTTTAGTTGGAGAGGCACTTTCACAAGGTTAATCTGGATAGTGTTCCTGCAGGCGGATGCCATGTCCTTTAAAACAAAGCAAAGATGAGCCCTATAAAATCCTTGAAATGGTCAGTATGATATGCCATGCTTATGATGTCATGATTATGCTAAAAAAATCACATTTATAACAAGCAACAAACAAGTGACACCAAGTCCTTAGGTTTAAGGCCTGCATGAGTTTTAAGGTCATACCCTCTTGAAGCTGGATTAGTTTAACCTGTCCTATAAATAGTAACCGGGTTCTAAGGCATCTCAATATCACCGATCTTTCCCCCAAGCTCCGTTCAATAGGCGATTGACTCCCAACCAAACAAACCTCAAGGGTCAAACCTCAATGAGTGTAGAATCGAGTATCCGTTGACCTTGGGAATACACCAAAGTCGGACATCTCTCTACGTCCTACTGGCCATGTTGTGAAATTAAAGGTTCTAAGGTCAGTTAATGCTTTATGACACCACGCAGCGGCCCCGTACCCTCCTTGATTGACTCAAGGGTTACCGGTACCAACCAAAGTGTCACATCAACGTAGCTACTGCTTCAAACGTGTCGGTATACCCCACACAGTTCCCTCACAATTTATTGCTACTTACCTAAAAGGTGTCCCCAGATCCGGGTGTAGGGTCTACATAACCCCAACAAAACCCTTGAATATAAAGCAGGAAAAGCAAAACAAGAAAGCAATTTTTAGAAATGACCTAGATCCTAAGGTATACCCCACTTATTATATCCCCAACAGAGTCGCCAGTTCTGTTATACGGTGGAAGAACCGCCTGTTATACTCATTTAGAATTTTGTATTCGCAAATGTCGCGGTAAGCAAGAGTCTCCACCGACTTTTATTTCATCCAACAAAGGAAAGGAAAAAGAACAGAAAAAACCTTTTTTCAAGAGTTTCTGAGTACGGGGGGTAGATTATAGAAAGGGAAGTGTTAGCACCCTTTCTATCCGTGGGTTTCCACGGGCTCTTAGGTACTTGCTCATTTTTGAAATTGCTTGTGTGTGTTTTGCAAAAAGTTTGTTTAACTTTGTGATAACCCTTGTATCTGTCCTCAAGAGTGTGACGAAGTCGTTTTTGAAAAATGTTTTGAAAAGTGTTTGTGAAAAAAGTTTTATTGTTTTGAGCAAGTACTTAAGATTTCTACCTACTCGAAAAAAGACTGTTCGTTCTCGTTTCTTTTAGATAGCACTATCCTACTATTAAGGAGTAGGTAGCCCTATCGTTGGAGTTTTAAGGGACATTTGAAGGGACGAAATGGTCATTGAAGGCAACAAGTGAGGATACCTTAGCATTTCGAAGGGACTATCATCGTAAGATCATTTCTCGTAGGCAACCCGAGGGACAATGAGGGACTATGATCTTTACGACAACTTTGAATTGTGGTTCATTGCTAAGATATCCCTACGTTTGGTGGACATGGCCATTATTTTCGAGGCAACCAAGTGGGGCAAACCCTAGGAGTGAGCATGTGCATGTGTGATTTTTTTAGTTAATTATCTTTGCACAATTAGGGTTATCTACCTTTTTAATTGTTGGTTTATCTTTCGCATACAATCCTAATGTCCATACATCTAGCAGTTTAATAATTGCGGAAATTTAAAGATGCGAGAAATTAAAGTCCTAACTATTACAAGGCTTTGGGGAAGATACACAAATATTTGACTGAAAATAAAGATGCGGAAATTAAAATCCTAATTAATCTATTACAATCTTTAAACAATTACAATAATTGAAAAAATAAATAAATAAATGCGCGCGAGACTAAAATAAATGTCCTAAGGAATCTATTTAAATGAAGAAAATATTTTTTGATTTTTCTATATTGAGAAAATTAAATAATTGTGAATTAAACCTAATTTGTCTAATTAATTTTATTTATGAAAACAATCAAGTCCATATCATTAAATTAATTAATTTCCAAAAAAAACTATTTTTAATTTAAAAAAAACTAATTCTACATTTTTTGTGGTTTTCTTGATTTTACGACTTTAAAAAAAAAAGATTTTTGAAATAAACAAAACAAAAATAATTAAAACAATAAAATAAGAAAATAAGAAATTAAAACAAAAAATGTAAAATGAGCCTGTGATACGGTGGCAGAACCAACTGTTTAATACTGGTTTGCGTTTTGCGTTTTTTGTTCGCAAAATATCGCGGTAAGCAAGAGTCGCCACCGACTTTTATTTCATCCAATCATGGAAAAGGAAAAATAACAGAAAAAACCTTTTTTCGAGATATTTTTGAGTACGGGGGGTAGATTATAAAAAGGGAATGTCTTAGCACCCTTTCTATTCGTAGTTATCTACGGGCTCTTAGGTACTTGCTCATTTTTCAAATTGCTTGTGTGTGTTTGTCTTGAAAATATTTTACTTCGTGATAACCCTTGTTTCAGTCCTCAAGGGTGTGACGAAGTTGTTTTGAAAATTTGTTTTGAGAGGTGTTTGTGTGAAGAGTTTTTATTGAGTAAGTACCTACTAGCATCTACTTACTCGAAAGAAGATCGTTTCTGTTCTATTTCCTTTTCCATGATTGGATGAAATAAAAGTCGGTGGAGACTCTTGCTTACCACGACATTTTGCAAACAAAAAACGCAAAATGCAAACCAGTATTAAACAGTCGGTTCTGCCACCGTATCACAGAACTGGCGACTCTGCTGGGGATTAGAGAGGGGGAACCTTAGGATCTAGGTCATATTTAATTGCTTTCTCTTGATTATCTTACTTGCTTTATATTTATGGGAACTGTTTGGGTTACTATAGATCCTACACCCGGATCTGGGGAACACCGTTTAGGTAAGTAGCAATAAACTGTGAGGGAACTATGTTGGGGTATACCGGCACGGTTAAAGAAGTAGCTATGTTTATGTGGCACTTTGGTTGGTACCGGTAACCCTTGAGTCAATCAGGGAGAGTACGGGGCCACCGCGTGGTTTTGTGAAGCATCAACTGACCTTAGAACCTTTAATTGCCCAACTTAGCCATTAGAAAGTAGTGAGATAGCCAGCCTCAGTGTAGAACTGAGAACTGGTTGATACTCGATGCTACACTCATTGAGATCAGACTTTCAGGATATTTCGGCCCCAAGAAAAGATTGCGTGAGTTGAGACAATGCCGATAAAGGATGACCAGTGATATTGAGATCCTCTAGAACCTGGTTACTTTTTAAGACAAGTTGAACCAACTAAACTTCAAGAGGGTACTACCTTAAAACCCATGCAAGCCTAAACCTAAGGTTGTTTGTGTGACTCGTGTGCTTTCAACTTAAACTACTTGCACAATTTTATTATCTGATAACATGAGTTCCTTACAGGTTTTGTTTACAGTCCTTATCCAATAACTTGGATTTCTTGTCGGGTTTACTTGCTTACATCACCTCGCACTTTTGCTTAAACGCATAACATACACATCATAACATCATGCCTTAACATTTCCTTAACCATTTCAAGGATCTCAAGGGTTTGTGATGCATGTTACGGTAAATCAGACGTCTAGCAAGGGGCAAGGGAATTTATTTTCCTCTAGCCAATGTTGTCTAGAGATCAAAACACGATAACTTGAGTCAGTGGCTATGACCCACTCGATATGGTGAGCTTGACTCTTGAAGAAGGACTCTCAATGACACGAAGTTTCTTCAATCAAGCTGCAATCAAATTCTAACAGTTTCTTGTTTACCCCACGAGATCCTTGAAAATATTGCATACATATATCATACATATCATTGCATAACAAGTCTTCCAGTACAAGTCTCTCATGTTCTCGCTGTTTATTTCAACAATGGCTCTCAAACAAGACAACAGAGATCTTCAAACTCAAGAAGCTCAGTTCAAAGACATATTCCTAAACCTATCCAAGGGGAAGGAAGAGTTGTAAACACTCCTCGCCGGGAACTTGGTCAAGAAAAGTCCTGAAGACAACAAGGACGAACGGCTGGAACAACTGCAAGCTGAGGTTGATGCAATGAGAACCCAGATGATGGGGCAGATGGCTCTTATCCAAGGCCTAGCCCGGGGACAAGAAGAGATGAGAACCATTAACAACAAACTTCATCAAGATGTATACAACCGTATGAAGCAAGCAGTCGAGGCTGGGTACGAAGTTATTGATCAACCTTCAAGAAGACAAGAGTTTGGTTTGGTGAAGAGTGGACCTTTCCAAATTGCTACTACCTCACGGGTCCAACAATAACCTCGCCAAAAACAACAGGTTAATAAGAGTAAGCCGGATATAACCAAAAGGCAGTTTACCAAACTCAACGTGTCACTGTCTCAAGCTTTGCAACACCTATTGAGGATGAATCTGATTACATTGATAGGACCTCATTCGAATCCCAAGATTTCTTCGCCTAACTATAATCCTTATGCAAGGTGTGCATATCACTCCAATAGTCCGGGGAAAGATACTGATGATTGTTAGATGTTTAAATATAAAATTCAAAACATGATTGATGAAGGAGCGCTGGAGTTTACACAAGATGGTCAGGCTGAGTTCTTCTGCCATCCTTCAAAGGCACGTCATCTGAAGTGACAAGATCAGACGAAGAGGCCTTTGTTCACTAGAATTTTCAATTTGTAATTTTCTTTTGATTTGTTCGAACATTTATTCATATCAAACCTTGTTATTTCATCAATGCATCGCGTATGTTTGTCTTGAATCAATTCATTCGTATTCACTATTTCAAAAATGCGTTCTTACTTCCTTTTTGTGATATTCGACTCTTGATTAAAAGCTGTAAGCCTTTAGAGGGAGGATGACAAAAACGATACCACAATCTCTACAATATGCTTGTGAACAGACCTTGTTGACGATGTACAAGTGTTGTTTCAAATCCTAAACAATGGAGTTATAAGGAAGATAATCCCTAGTAAACCCCTTCGAGCCAAAGAAGTAGGAGTTTTTCTTTTCACGCATATTAAAACCCTTAATCATAACCTGGGGCAGGGTAGTTTTCTCAGTTAATTCAGAGGCGCATTCAGTCGCAATCTTCCGCTTCGTATACAATGAATGGCATCGAAGACATCCTTCCAAATCAAAAGACGGTGATGGTTCCGCATAACTGTCAAGACAAGCAGTCATTATCTCTCAAAATAAAAGCCCGTTAAGTCAAAACCTATGAAGGAGACTTAAGGAAAAAAACTAGGGCATCCCGCTTACTGTAATCACAAAAGAAACAGTTCAGACAAAAGACAGGGATAGTAAAACCAAAAAAAGAGGTTACTACAAATCCTCAGCAAAAAAAAAAGAATATTACAAAATGAGTGCCTTTTTCCAATAAACTTTCAGTATCCGAACCATCACCGGAACATCAAGGACAATATTCCAGATCTCAACTGGGATTCTAAACGCGCAATTAACTGAGCATAAGACTGAAGGATATCACGAAGAACGAGTGGGTACAAATAAATTTTGAGCCTTTATCCTTTGTTTCTTGAACCGTGAACCAGTCCACGTTATAACCCTTAAAAGTCCTAGCTGAAGCATGGGTTAGTTCGAAAGCATACTGTTACAAAAGGTATCCTGACTCCTGAAGATCCGTTACAAATCCTGAGTTGATATCACATCTTTGCAAAATTCTATTTTTTCTATAAAAAAACTGCATTTTTAAAACTTCAAGACAAACGTAAGCTTTGCATTCTTAAAATAACATTGTTTGCATATCACTATTTGTTCAGCAGCAGAGAAATTCGCATGACGAATATCTAGTGAACAAAAACCTTCTCAATAAAAAGGATCACCTCAAGTGGAAAAACACTTCCAACCAAGGGGCATGACATGATCATTGTCCATCATTTGGGGCAGTCAAGTCAAGATTCAAGGAATCTCTCAAAGATGCCAAATAGCCAGGGGAAGATCTCCATCTGAATCACTTGGGGGAATTGGGCATGAATTCCAACAACGAATCCTGTACGATCAAACAAACATCTTCTGGTAGTGTGGCAACACAACACTACCGACAGTGACAACTCCCTACACCCTGAGAGCGTGGGCATAGTCAGAAAATACTGTGCATGAACAAAGACCCGCTAGGTTGACTGGCCTAGGAAAAAATAAGGGAATCCCCGTGAACCAAAAGGGTTCGGGAAAAAATTAGGGATAAAAACAAAAAGATATGTACACTCGGCAAGTCGAAAACTTGAAAAGGCGGCTTGAGCAAAAAAGGGTATCCCGGTGGACTGAAAACCCAAAGGGCGGTCCAGGCAAAAGTTAGGGATTTGAAGAGTACGACTATGTCCTGTCATCTTATCATTTGCTTATCAATAGAAGACTTATCATCCTGATCAGCATCCACAAAGCCTCCGTGGGTACTTTCTCCAGCAAGTACAGGGGCAGAAAAATCCTGATGCAAAGTCATTGTCGTATCCTCATCATACAACCCTGTGACATCTACACTCCCAACAGAGTAGAGACAACTGAAGCTTTGACATCAGCTTCCCCAAACAGGAGCTACGTTCCCCAACAAAGTTCCTTCAGAGAATCTACGTCTATATTCCCCAGCCGAATTTTGTAATCGCAAGCGGTTCATAATGTTTTCTCCTGAGCAGAGTTTATTTCTCTGAATACGGAAGCTCATCCTCGATAGAGTTATTCTCCCGTAGAGTTATTCTCAAACAGAGTCTCTCCCCCGGTAGAGTAGCTGTAAACAAGGAGAAAATCTCCACCATAGTCATCTACGATTCGCCATCTCCAGCGAAAGTAAAAGAACCACTCTTTCTACTACGACCAGGAATGTAATTTCCAGTACTCTCCAGCAATAGTCAGGGATTTATTTTCCCAAACTCAGACGTGCCACAATAGCATTTCATGTTCATATATCATGACGTGTGCATACATATTGCATACAACATAATCTCATTTATTTTGAGAATGTCATCATGCATTTAATGCATCATATATGATTAATCATGTCCCTTTTCAGGAAAGATGGTTATCATCAACAACTTCCAGCAAGTTCAAGATTAGCTCCTGAAACTAAATAAAATAATTATTTGTGCGACCAAATGCAGCTTTACATGGGTTCGTCACGAAGCAATCTTACACGGGTTTCTCCTAAATGCAGCTTCACACGGGTTTATCCTGAAAAATCTTACACGTGTCCTTTCTCATATATTTCCGAATGAAGTTTCACACGAACTTATCACAAAATAACCTTACCCAGGTTCCTCCTGAAGTTTTACATGAACTTATCAGAAAATAACCTTACCTAGGTTCCTCCTTAAGTTTTACATGAATTTATCCCAAAGTAACCTTACCCAAGTTCCTCTTGAAGTTTTACACAGACTTAGCCCAAAGTAACCTTACCCAGGTTCCTGTCGAAGTTTTACACAGACTTATCCCAAGGTAACCCTACCCAGGTTCCTCCTAAAGCCCTACACGGACTCATCACAAGTAACCTTACCCAGGTTCCTTCTGAAGTTTTACCCAAACTTATCAGAAAGTAACCTTACCCGGGTTTCTCTTGAAGTTTTACACAGACTTAGCCCAAAGAAACCTTACACAGGTTCCTGTCGAAGTTTTACACGGACTTATCCCGAAGCAACCTTACCCAGGTTCCTTCTCCGTTCAGATGCAGTTTTACACAAACTCCTCACAAAGTAACCTTACCCAGGTTCATTCTCAGTTCAGATGCAGTTTTACCCAAACTCCTCACAAAGCAACCTTACCCAGGTTCCTTCTCAGTTCAGATGCAATTTTACCCAAACTCCTCACAAAGCAACCTTACCCAGGTTCCTTCTCAATTCAGATGCAGTTTTAACCAAACTCCTCACAAAGCAACCTTATCCAGGTTCCTTCTCAGTTCAGATGAAGTTTTACCCAAACTCCTCACAAAGAAACCTTACCCAGGTTCCTTCTCAGTTCAGATGCAGTTTTACCCAAACTCTTCACGAAACAACTTTACCCAGGTTCCTTCTCACAGCCCTACTATCCAGGCTTTCATATCGAAGTAACCCTACTATCCAGGTTCCTTCTCACAGCCCTACTATCCAGGCTTTCATTTCTAAGTAACCCTACCATCCAGGTTCCTTCTCACAGCCCTACTATCCAGGCATTCACATTGAAGTAACCCTACTATCCAGGTTCCTTCTCTCGGCCCTACTATCCAGGCATTCACATCGAAGTAACCCTACTATCCATGTTCCTTCTCAGAGCCCCACTATCCAGGTTCCTTCTCACAACCCTACTATCCAAGCTTTCATATCGAAGTAACCCTACTATCCAGGTTCCTTCTTACAACCCTACTATCCAGGATTTCATAGTGAAGTAACCCTACTATCCAGGTTCCTTCTTACAATCCTACTATCCAGGCTTTCATATCAAAGTAACCCTACTATCCAGGTTCCTTCTCACAGCCCTACGATCTAGGATTTCATATCAAAGTAACCCTACTATCCAGGTTCCTTCTTACAGCCCTACTATCCAGGCTTTCATAGCAAAGTAACCCTACT
Organism: Vicia faba; assembly: GCA_948472305.1. Taxonomy (NCBI): domain Eukaryota; kingdom Viridiplantae; phylum Streptophyta; class Magnoliopsida; order Fabales; family Fabaceae; genus Vicia; species Vicia faba. The sequence goes on along the minus strand of OX451738.1, from coordinate 1,202,990,536 downwards.
ATCTAGGTTCCTTCTCACAGCCCTACTATCCAGGTTTTCATATCAAAGTAACCCTACTATCCAGGTTCCTTCTCACAGTCCTACTATCCATGATTTCATTTCGAAGTAACCCTACCATCCAGGTTCCTTCTCACAGCCCTACTATCCAGGTTTCATTTCTAAGTAACCCTACTATCCAGGTTCCTTCTCTAAGCCCTACTATCCAGGATTCACATCGAAGTAACCCTACTATCCAGGTTCCTTCTCACAGCCCTACTATCCAGGCTTTCATATCGAAGTAACCCTACTATTCAGGTTCCTTCTCACGTCCCTACTATCCAGGCTTTCATATCGAAGTAACCCTACTATCCAAGTTCCTTCTCACAGCCCTACTATCCAGGCTTTCATATCGAAGTAACCCTACTATCCAGGTTCCTTCTTACATCTCTACTATCCAGGATTTCGTAGTGAAGTAACCCTACTATCCAGGTTCCTTCTCACAGCCCTACTATCCAGGCTTTCATATCAAAGTAACCCTACTATCTAGGTTCCTTCTCACAGCCCTACTATCCAGGCTTTCATATCGAAGTAACCCTACTATCCATGTTCCTTCTTACAGCCCTACTATCCAGACTTTCATAGCGAAGTAACCCTACTATCCAGGTTCCTTCTCACTGCCCTACTATCCAGGCTTTCATATCTAAGTAACCCTACTATCCAGATTCCTTCTCACAGCCCTACTATCCAGGCTTTCATTTCGAAGTAACCCTACTATCCAGGTTCCTACTCACAACCCCATTATCCAGGCTTTCATATCGAAGTAACCCTACTATCCAGGTTCCTTATCACATCCCTACTATCCAGGCTTTCATATCGAAGCAACCCTACTATCCAGGTTCCTTCTCATAACCTTACTATCCAGGTTCCCCCTCTCTTATCCCCAAGCAGTGGTCCATAACATTGTAAGACCGGGACCCGCTCATACATGATTGGTTTAGCATTTCCCCAGTAAATCCCGGTGCAACATATACCCGACCAGATACGCAGTACACTTCCACTTGCTCAATACCAGAGTTATTCCCCAGTAGAGTAACGGATGACTGAAGCTCATAAAACTCTAGTTCTCCCAAGGCAGGAAATCGACATCCCCTAGATGGCATCTTTAAACCCATCTCCTGCAATTCTCCGTCGCATCCAGGATGGAATCTTTAAGCCCATCTCTGACAATATTCAATCCCCGATCTCCAAATGGCATCTGTAAGCCCATTCCCGATATCACAAATCAAGTGCCACCTCTGGCGAGTGCAAATTTCTGGGCACTCTAGTGTTCAATCATCTTCCACCTTCAGATCACGAAAGGCAGAGCAACCAATCTACATCCTCAGGTTTAAGAAGATTGAACAGGGGCAGTTGTTGTACCCCAAAATTTTCCCTATCATTTTACTCAATAAATGTCAATGGAGGTCCCCAAGTTGCTCAAGGAAGTCCAAGAGTTGACTAGACCAACTCTCTCCTAAGGCAGTATACCTTAAATTAGGGTTTCATTTTTCATCAAGATGCTTGAGTCCAAAGGATCCCAAATGCTCACCATTGTCCTAATATGTTCTCAAGACCCTACATGTCAATTTTCATGTCTTGCACAAGAAGTTAGCCCAGCCAACTGCTCAGATGCTTGAGAATCGACTGTACTAGGTCAAAAGTCAACTGTGGCCCACATACAGTCAAACTTCAAGATTTTTGGTCAACATCATAATTTTGAAGTGTTATCCATAATTTGATCAAGGGTTGATCATGATTCCTCAAAGAATACTCCAAATTCATCAAAACCCAAAAGTTGCTAAATTAGGGTTTTGTAGGAAAAGTCAATCCAACTTTGACCAAGCATAACTTCTTCATGCTTTATCAGAAATTTTCCATCCAAAGCTCATTTTTAAGAGGATGCAATTCCATATAATTCATCTTCAGCTCACGAGTTCAAAATATGCACTCATAAAAAGATATGAATTTTGACATTATAGGTCCTTTTGAAAAGTCAACAAAAACACCTTTGGGGTCAAAGCTTCATAAATGAACATGGAAGACTCAATTGAGATGATACCAAAAGGGGTTGCTTATGGCACACCCTAAGATTTCTAAAAAGTCAAATAACACCTCTCTAGGGTTAAAATTGGAGGAGATATGCCTCATCAAAGTTGACCTTTTTTGCAAAATTGCCAAAAGTCAAATGAGTTCAAAATTGCATTTTTTTGCCAAATGGGCCTAACTTCTTATGCTTGCACCTCACTTATAATTTAATCCATGACCCAAACATACAACCTCATGTTATTTGCTTCACTTTTCAATTTATTTTGATTTTTTGTTAATTAAAATTTCAATTAAATCAAATAATTGATGAATAATGGAAAAGATATGTTATGATCTGATTTTTGGACAGGATTTCAATAAAATAATGCAAGGATATCATGATCAATTTGAATCAAGGCTAATTGATACAAGAAAGACATAATTTGGATCAATATAGCAAGTTTACATATGCCATGAAAATCAAATCAAATCTTCAAAACTTTCAAAGACGTGATTTGTTTTTGCAACCCTAATTCACTCTATGATATATAGGGAACACATCCAAGGCAAGAACAAGGGAGAGGGTCGTGAAAAGAGGCAGAACAAAACTGCAAAATTTCAAAGAAAAGTGTGAGATCAAAATCCAATCTAGAGCCATCCTCACAGAGATTTAAAGATTCCAATCTATTCCAAGACATCCCAGGAAGCTATTCCACCTATCCTCAGGCTTCAAAACGCCAGGAGTCGTGCCCACCATCAACCACGGTTTGCCCAAAAACTCAATTCTGATTTCCTTGATTTTGACTGCATTATCATGTTTTGATTATACATTCTTGTTAGTTATCTTGTTTGCATGCTATTGGCATCATTTAATTGCATTTATAGCGCAGGAATCACAATATGCCATTGCTAGGGTTTATGAGTTTGTTTTAGGGGTTTTCAATGTAGGAACAATTGGCTTTCATATTGGGTATCATGATAATCAGGGCTTCAAGCCTAGTTGATTCATGGTCACCAATTTCATTTATCTTGCATGTATGCAATTTTTTAATGGAACAGGGTCATAGTTACAAAAAAACGTCCGTAGGTAAAAGTATTTTACCTAAAGCAACGAACCAAGGAAGAAGACGCTGGCGTGTCAAGAAACCATTGGTACATTTGAAAATCCGCACGTGTTCTGAGCATGGCAATTAATTTGGCTTTTGATTTATTGTTTTTATTATGTTAACAATTAACTAGTGCAGCGCAGTTGGTCATGGGAAGGAAGTATGAAGCTCATGTCCTGGGTTCGATCCCAGGCGTGAGCTTTTGGCATTTTCTCCATTATTTTCACCAGATCCAGCACACCTCACATTCTGAGGATCATCACGCGCCCTCTGATCTCATCCTCTGGATCCATCTCCAGCCAGATCCAACGCCAGCATACACAGGTCCACTATGAGTCCCCAGAAGATGGTCTCATTGGATCAGGCGTCAGGCTCTGGGCCATCCTTCTGGGTTTCAAAAGTTCAGCATACACCCCCAGATTTGCTAACAGCAGGCCCATTTGGTTATTTTTACTATCTTTCTTTAATTTCTTTTCTTTAATTATTCTGTTTTTTTTAATCAATACAAAAATTATTTTATTAAATTAACAAATCAAAAAAATCACAAAAAGACTTATTTTCTTAATAAATTTTATTTTTAATTAATTAGTTTAATAAATTTAGGGCAACTTTAATTTCTTTCATAATTTAAAAATAATTAGACTTAGGATTTTATTTGTACATAACTTAATTAATCTTTCTCAAAAAATATACAAAAATTATTTTTTCTCATAAAATACTTTTTTAATTTAATTAGTGAATTAGGTTAATTAACTTCTTTCATAATTAAAAACAATTAGAAATTAAGTTTAATTAATTTGTGATCTAATTGTTTTCTCAAATAAAAATCCACAAAAATTTCTTTCTCTCAATTAGGGTTTTAAGTTATTAATTACCATTCTCGTATTTAATTTTCCGCGCGCTTGTTAATTATTTTTTCTATTATTTTGTAACGGTTCAGGGTTTGTAATAGTTAAATTAGGGTTTTATTTCTTTCTTTAAATCCCCGATTTTTGGTTATGTAATTAATCCCCCTCCCCGAAGCCTTGTAATAGCTAGGTTTTACTTCCTCACACTTTTAATTTCTGCAATCTTTAACTGTCTAGATGCATGGCTAATAGGATTGTATGGCAATAATGTTTAGAAATTAAAACGGTAGATCACCTAATGTGCAAAGATTAAATAACTGAAACAAATCATATGCACATATTTACTCCTAGGGTTTACCTCACTTCGGTTGCCTTCGATAAACAATCATTAAGCATAAGAGATTTTAGTGGTTGCCCTCCAGTCTAAAGAGATCAAAGTGTACCATTCGAATGTTGCCTCGGAAAGATCTGAAGACTCTAGGGTTGCTACTAAAGTTTCCTAACTATTTCTTTAATGATTGTATTCATCCCTTTTGAACGTCCCTTACAACTCCAACGACGGTGCTACCTAATCCTTAATAGTGGGATAACGCTGTCTAAAGGAAATATAACATAAACGATCTTCTTTCGAGTAACTAGATGCTAGTAGGTACTTGCTCAATAAAAACTCTTCACACAAACACCTCTCAAAACAAATTTTCAAAACAACTTCGTCACACCCTTGAGGACTGATACAAGGGTTATCACAAAGTAAAATATTTTCAAGACAAACACAAACAAGCAATTTGAAAAATGAGCAAGTACCTAAGAGCCCATAGATAACTACGGATAGAAAGGGTGCTAACACATTCCCTTTCTATAATCTACCCCCCGTACTCAGAAATATCTCGAAAAAAGGTTTTTTCTGTTCTTTTTCCTTTTCCATGATTGGATGAAATAAAAGTCGGTGGCGACTCTTGCTTACCGCGACATTTTGCAAACAAAAAACGCAAAACACAAAATGCAAACCAGTATTAAACAGTCGGTTCTGCCACCGTATCACAGTGAGGTGTGCTAGATCTGGCTGGAGATGGATCTAGAGGATGAGATCAGAGGGCGCGTGATGATCCTCAGATGGTGAGGTGTGCTGGATCTGGCTGGAGATGGATCCAGAGGATGAGATCAGAGGGCGCGTGATGATCCTCAGAATGTGAGGTGTGCTGGATCTGGTGAAAATAATGGAGAAAATGCCAAAAGCTCACGCCTGGGATCGAACCCAGGACACGAGCTTCATACTTCCTTCCTCTGACCAACTGCGCTGCACTAGTTAATTGTTAACATAATAAAAACAATAAATCAAAAGCCAAATTAATTGCCATGCTCAGAACACGCGCGGATTTTCAAATGTCCCAATGGTTGCTTGACACGCCAGCGTCTTCTTCCTTGGTTCGTTGCTTTAGGTAAAATACTTTTACCTACAGACATTTGTTTGTAACTATAACCCTGTTTCATTCAAAAATTACTTACATGCAAGATAAATGAAATTGGTGACCATGAATCAACTGGGCTTGAAGCCCTGATCATCATGATACCCAATATGAAAGCCAATTGTTCCTGCATTGAAAACCCCTAAAAAAACTCATAAACCCTAGCAATGGCATATTGTGATTCATGCACTGTAAATGCAATTAAATGATGCCAATAGCTTGAAAACAAAATAATTAACAAGAATGTATAATCAAAACATGATAATGCTATCAAAATCAAGGAAATCATAATCGAGTTTTTGGGCAAACTGTGGTTGATGGTGGGAACAATTCCTGGCGTTTTGAAGCCTGAGGATAGGTGGAATAGCTTCCTGGGATGTCCTGGAATAGATTGGAATCTTTAAATCTCTGTGAGGATGGCTCTAGAGTGGATTTTGATCTCACACTTTTCTCTGAAATTTTGCAGTTTTGTTATGCCTCTTTTCACGACCCTCTCCCTTGTTCTTGCCTTGGATGTGTTCCCTATATATCATAGAGTGAATTAGGGTTACAAAAACAAATCACATCTTTGAAGGTTTTAAAGATTTGATTTGATTTTCATGGCATATATAAACTTGCTATATTGATCTAAATTATGCCTTTCTTGTATCAATTATCCTTGATTCAAATTTATCATGATATCCTTGCATTATTTGATTGAAATCCTGTCCAAAAATCACATCATAACATATCTTTTCCATTATTCATCAATTATTTGATTTAATTGAAATTTTAATTAACAAAAAATCAAAATAAATTGAAAAATGAAGAAAATAACATGAGGTTGTATGTTTGGGTCATGGATTAAATTATAAGTGAGGTGCAAGCATAAGAAGTTAGGCCCATTTGGCAAAAAAAAAGCAATTTTGAACTCATTTGACTTTTGGCAATTTTGCAAAAAAGGTCAATTTGACGAGGAATATATCCTCCAATTTTAACCCTAGAGAGGTGTTCTTGGACTTATTAGAAAGCTTAGGGTGTCCCCTAAGAAACACTTTTGGTCTCATCTTAATTGAGTCTTCCATGTTCATGTATGAAGCTTTGACCCAAAAGGTGTTTTGTTGACTTTTCAAAAGGACCTATAATGTCAAAATTCATATCTTTTTATGAGTGCATATTTTGAACTTGTGAGATGAATATGAATTGTATGGAATTTCATCCTCTTAAAAATGAGCTTTGGATGGAAAATTTCTGATAAAGCATGAAGAAGTTATGCTTGGTCAAAGTTGGATTGACTTTTCCTGCAAAACCCTAATTTAGCAACTTTTGGGTTTTGATGAATTTGGATTATTCCTTGAGGAATCATGATCAACCCTTGATCAAATGATGGATAACACTTCAAAATGATGATGTTTACCAAAAATATTGAAGTTTGACTGTATGTGGGCCACATTTGACTTTTGACTTAGTATAGTCGATTCTCAAGCATCTGAGCAGTTGGCTTGACAAACTTCTTGTGTAAGGCATGAAACTTGACATGTAGGGTCTTGAGAACATATTAGGAAAATTTTGAGCATTTGGGATCCTATGTACTCAAGCATCTTGATGAAAAATGAAACCCTAATTTGAGGTATACTGCCTTAGGAGAGACTTGGTCTAGTCAACTCTTGGACTTCCTTGAGCAACTTGGGGACCTCCATTGACATGTATTAAGTAAAATGAGAGGGAAAATTTTGGGGGTACAACAGGGCCTGATATCAAAAGTAAACTGGGGGTGTGAAGCTGGATTGCTGAAGCCCAAATCCTTTGGCCCAATCAAGCATTTGGATCCAGTGCTGGCCACGTTTGAGGGTACACCATAGACTTCTCCCCACTGGGCGCTAGATTTGGATCTAATGATGATCCACTGGCTGGATTTGGATGGTGTATGATACCTTTCCTGGGTAGTGCACGTTGGATCCACAAGAAATTATCAAGAAAAATGTAAAAGAAGACGCCTTCGATCGAACCCAGGACGTTTGCCTCATATACACACTCCCTGACCAACTGTGCTGGACTGCTAATTCGTACATATAATGAAACAAATAAGATATAAGGGAAATTAAATGTTATGCCTAGGAAAACGCGCGTGAATTCCAATGAGCCAGTGGTTATCAGACACGTCATTATCACTTTCCTCAAGATTGTTGTTTTAGGTGCCAACCTTTTACCTACAATAACTTTCCGTCACTATAAGTTGTATTGGTTCGTAACTAAAACCCTGCGTTATTCAAAAACATTATACATGCAATATAAATCAAAACCAATGTTAGAGATCAATCGGGAATTTTATCCTGAGTCCAGTAATACCAAGAATTCCCCTCAATTTGTCCTGAAAAAAGAAACCCTGATTTTGAGCTCTCAAACCCTAGCGATGGCACAAGCCCATTCCTGCACTAAAACTCAAATTGGACTATTCAGACACCTTCATGTGATGATGATGAACACGAAAATATAATCAAATAGCATGTATAATGTATGAATGAGCAAAATCGAGATTGAAGAAAATCGTGAGTACCAAGATGCGATTATGGATGTTTTGACGCGTGAAATTGATGCCGTTGGCTTTAGGAGACGTCCAGGAACGTGTTACCGGCCTTGAAATTGCTTGAATGAGACTGTAAATAAGAATCCGACCTCCAATTTCCTTTGGAAATTTTGGAATTTTGTTTGACTTTTTGGACGAGTTGCGCCTCTCTTTTTCTCTTCCTTAGGGTTCAACCTGCTCTGTTATATGCATCTGAATCAAATAGGTTAACAATTTTGGATTCAATCTTGGAAATTGATGAGCAAGATATTTGATTTTCAAGTCATATTCTTTGTTTTCAAAATTGGTCAAATCATGCCATTTTCAATTCAATCAACCCTTGCACGATTTGTTTGCTAACACACAACCTGTATCTTTATTCTTTAATGCAAAATCATTCCAAAATATTTTTATATCATTTATTTGATTTAATCTGGATTTTAAATGATTAAAAATCAAAGTAAATCAAATAAATAAGAAAATGATGTATGGAGGGGTTTATGGGTCGTGGACCATGTTAGGAACAATATACAAGCATAAAAAGTTGGGCCCATTTGAAGAAAAAAATGCATTTTGGGCATTGTTGACTTTGGGCAAATTTCTAAAAATAGCCAACTTTGACAATGCATACCTCCCTCAATTTTGACCCTAAGAGGGGGTTCTTGGACTATTTAGAAAGCTTGAGATGTCCCCTAAATAACCCTTTTGGTTTAATTTCAATTTGATCTTCCATGCTAATCTAAGAAGCTTTGACCCAAAAGGTGTTTTTGTTGACTTTTTGAAATGACATGTAATGTCTGAATTCATATCTTTTCATGAGTACATTTTTTGAACTTGAGGGATGAAGATGAGTTGTAGGGAATTGCATCATATTCAAAATTAACCTTGGATGGGAAATTTATGATAAAGTACGAGGAAGTTATGTCTGGTCAAGGTTTGGTTGACTTTTCCTATAGAAACCCTAATTTAGCAACTTTTGAGTTTTGATGAATTTGGGGCATTCCTTGAGGAATCATGATCAACCCTTGATCAAATTATGGATGTTACTTTAAAATGTTGATGTTGTCAAAAAATCTTGAAGTTTGACTGTATGTGGGTCACAATTGACTTTTGACCTTGCACAATTGATTTTCAGGCATTTGAGTAGTTGACTGAGCAAACTTCTTGTGCAAGGCATGAGACTTGCCATGGATGTTCTTGAGAACATATTAGGACCATGGAAAAGATTTAAGACCTTTGGAGTTCACCCATCTTGATAAAAATGTAAACCCTAACTTGAGGTTCATTGTCTTAGGAGAGCATTTGCCTGATCAATCCTTGGGCATCCTTGGGCAAGTTAGGGATTTCAATGAGTATATGTTGAGTAATATGAGAGGGAAAATTTTGGGGTACAAAAATACCAAAATTCACCAATTTTTGTACTTCATTTTTCAAAGGATAGCAGTTCTCAACATTGTGCCCTGGTGCTCCCTGATGAAAAGCACATGTTTGGTCTTCCTTGTAATACCAAGGCAATGGTGATGGTATAGCGGGAGGTGGTCTGGTTTGAACCAGCTTCTTCTAAATTAACGCCGGGAGTAATTTTGTATAGATCATAGGGATAGGGTCATAACTCTCCCTTCTCTGATTATACCCTTGATTCCCCTGATGGGATGGTCTCTGATAAGCAACGGTGGTTGGAGCTACACCAACAACTGGAGTTACTGATGCGACTTGTTGATGACGCTGATAATTTCTTCTAGGAGGATTAACCTTATTCTCTTACATAACAGAATTTTTATCTTCTTCCTTCTTTTTGGCAAACCCATAGGATGGCTTTTTCGTACTTCTGGAACTTTCACTTTTGTTAAACGACCCTCTCTTACAGTGTCTTCCAAACGGATACCCATGTCCACCATTTCAGTAAAGTCACTTGGCGCACTTGCTACCATCCTCTCATAGTAAAAAGCACCCAGAGTCTTCAGGAAAATCTTAGTCATCTCCTTCTCTTCCATGGGAGGAATCAATTGGGCGGCTACCTCATGCCATCTTTGTGCATATTCTTTGAATGATTCCCTGTCCTTCTGGACCATGGCTCTGAGTTGATCATGGTCAGGCGCCATGTCCACGTTGCATTTGTATTGTCTGATAAATGCTTCTCCCAAGTCATTGAAAGTATGGATGTCGATGTTGTCCAAACTTATATACCACTTTAACACAACACTGGTCAAACTATCCTGAAAAAAGTGAATCAATAGACATTGATCATCAGTATGGGTAGACATTCTTCTTATATACATCACAAGATGAGCACGAGGACAAGCGTCGCCCTTGTACTTCTCGAATTCGGAACTTTAAACTTCGCAGGTATCTTGAGATTCGGGACCAAGCATAAATCATTCATATTATGCCCGAACAATTCCTTTCCCCTGAGGGCCTTCATCTCCCTATTCATCTTGTTAAACTGTTCGTGAAAATCACCCATTTTATCATAGAGACCCAAGCCTTCATTTGGTGGAGGGAAAGGACGATACATATCATCATTAGAGAATGGGGCCATATTCACCGAATAAGGTGCAGCAGGAGTAGCATGCACCACGGGAGGTGCAGGAGTAACACTAGTCTGAACAACTAGAGTATCTTGATGACTAAGATTGAAAGCTTCAAGTGAAAAGTTCTCTGGCATTCCCCATGGACAACCTTGAGGCATGCGATTCTGAACAATAGTTGGAAGGGCAGACACAGGAACAGTCAGAGCTTCAATAATATCCTTTGTTTATTGAGGTTGAACACTCGGTTGCTGATTCTGAGCAGCCACAAGAGATTCCATCAGAGCAGTGAGATTGGCCATTCTGGCCTTCAGAGCAGAAAGTTCCTCGCAATGCTCGCGTTTCTCTTGTTCTAAGTTATCCATCTTCCTTCTGAAATTAGCTCGAGTATTGTAGTGGTGAGACAGCTTGCTGAACAAAGTAAAGAATCTTGGTAAGGCACCTGGATATGCATAACAAATGCAAGAAATATGTGCAATATGATGCATGATATCCAATGCATATGATTTATTTTATTAATATTTCAATGGACTTAAAGATTTATAGAATCATTGCAAATATCAAAGTAATAATACATTTGAAATACTGAAACGTTATATTACAATAACTTCAAAATGGATTACAATTTTCAAAAATCCCAAGTACAAGATGAAAATAAATTCTAAAACCCTAAGAAGTAAAGCTGGTGGAGATCACTCTATACGCTGGCTGTGATACGGTGGGAGAACTGACTTGGGTGTTTTGCATTTTATCGCAAATGTTGCGGTTAGCAAGAGTCACCACCGACTTTTCTTTTATCCAAAAGAAAAGGTGAAAAAGCACAGGAAAGACCTTTGAGATGTTTTCTTGAGTTCGGGGGGTAGATTATGAAAAGGGAAGGTATTAGAACCCTTTTCATCCATGGTTTTTAATGGGCTCTTAGTTACTTGCTAGATCACTTGCATTTTGTTTGAAATTGTGCTTTGTGTGGTTTTGAAAGTATTTTGTAAAAGAGGCCATTCGTTTAGGCAATCTTTGTAATGATTATCGTTTGTAAGAATGTATACAAAGACGTTTGTCTTTTGAAAATGTTTTCAATGTTTGAAAATGTGTGTGTTTGTTTTGAAAATAGCAAGGATAGTTATTTGGAAATAGAGCAAGTAACTAGAAGTAATCTACCTACTCAAAATGTCTTTCTTATGCATTTTCTATTCCTTTGACATTGTTGTCTTACCATTGATTTGGTAAGCAACCCTATCTTTGGATGTAAACGGGACGGGCGTGGGTCATCATGATTAGCAATGTTTGCAAAGTATCTTGGCATTTTTGAGGGACCAAGATCATTTTGTAAGGCAACCTTGAATAGCGTCATCAAGGGACTATGATCTTATATTTGTTTGTTTTGCCAAGATACTTCGCATGCGTAATATGGCTATTTTTATATAAGGCAACCAAGTGGAGAAACCCTAAGGATGCTTGTGTGCAAGTGTGTTACTTTCATGCTTTGATTTTATCTTGCATTTAGGGTTTTCTATTTGTTTTGTTTTGATCTTACCATACAAACCCTAATTACTAACATGACATGTAAAGCGGTAAATTGCGTAATATAAAGGTTACTAAGCTATTACAACAATTTTATGGGAGGGGGAATACAAATTTGAATGGGGATTTGCAAGAATATAAATCTAAATAAATTATTACAACCAAATCAAATTTGTACGAATATTAGAATAAACAATATAATATTTAAATATGCAATATTATGTACATGCAAGAAAAAGATTTTGTTTTGGTTTTTTCATGAAAAGAAAACTTTAACCTAATCCTAAAAATAAAAGGGAAAGAAAATAATTCTTAAAAAGGTGTTAACCCTAATTCCTAGTTTGAAAGAAAATAAGGTTTTCATGTATTATTATTTGTATATTCTTGTATTAAAAATAATAAATAATATTTTATAAAAATATTTAGTTTTTATATATGCCAAAATAAACATTTTACAAGTATGAAATGAAAAGAAAATAAAACAAACTAAACTAAACCTATTTTATTTAAGTTTGTAAGTTTATTCAAGAAAAATAATTAATATATAGTTTAATAAAAATAAATTTTTTAATGTAAAAATAAAAATAAAATAAACAAAAGCAAAATTATCATATTTCATATTTTTTTATGATTTTCATGCATTAAGGAAAATATATAATAAATTAAAATGAAAATAAATATAAAAAAATATAAAAATAGTTGGGCCAGGGGTGCTGTAAGGAAACTGGGTGCAGTATGTTAGTAAAAACGCTAGGCCCAAAGAACCAAGCCCAATCCTGCAAAAAAACACCAAAATGGAAAAATGGAAAAAAAAGTGAAAAATCAAAAGGTAGCGCCAAGGTTCGAACCAAGGACATGGGTCTCACCAGCGCGCTACCTTGCCACTGGGATGACTATACATCCGTTGATTAATGTGAAATAAAAATAACATAACATGAAATGCTTCCATGGCCCTGTACTTCGTCTTCTTCCTCTAGCCAGCCAGATGCTCTGTAACTTTCTCATTTCTCCATGAAAATGAAAACTCATAACATGAATGTTGTAGCATTTTGTCTCACGATTCTAACCATATAAATCATATAAGCTAACAATCAAAGATCAAGATGAATTTCAAAATCCCTAAATCTTAACCTAATTTTTACAGGAATTTAAACTTCAAAATTCTCTCAACTCAACCCAAATAAATACAAGATATGTATATGTACAACTTCGTTGCAAAGAAGTCTACATTGTTTATTCACAAATCGTGGCCAATGGATGCCTGTAGAAGTTGAGATTTTTACCTCTTTCAGTTGAAATCATGGATGGAGTTAGAGTGAGTTTTATGAAGGTCTGATGATTGCTTGAGCTTGCTTGAACCTCCCTGAGTGTGATCAAATCCTTGCCTTGCTCTGGAAGTGCCTGGAACTCTCTATCCAAGTCAACCTGCAAGCTTTGAAAACAAAAATGGCAGATGATAGAGAAGGGGTTACAGTACAGGGATGAGGGTCCGGATCAGTTAGATATAAAGTAGGTAAGGTGTTTTGATGGTTAAGACTTGAAAGGCACGAGCCAAATGAGAGATTGCTATGATTATGCAAAAACTGCAAGTTTTGACAATTTTTTTGGTGAAAGGAAGTTTGGGAGTGTTTCAGGCTTCTAGTAATCGTGTGTTATGTTGCAATGTGCTTGTATATTAGTATGGAATCAGTTTAAAGTCAGCTCTCCAACAGATTTGTAAGTTCCCACCTTTTTGCACACTTTCTTGCTTTTGAAGCAAAGTGAAGGGACAAGGCCTTACCTGCTTGTAATGGCTTGCTTAGGGTTGGTATTTGTTCTATACAAGTTGCCTTAGGTCTGTGGTACTTGTATGTACAAAGGAGACAGGTTCAATGCTCAAGATTGTAATGTTTGCAAAAGTGGAGCTTTTTCAAAATGAGAATGGCCACTTTATGCCATTTATGGAATTACAACTTGGGTAAAGATTCTAGGGCTTGGATTAAAGATTTGTCAACTGAGTAAGCATTAAATTATGGAGTAAGAAACAATTTTGGGACCTGTAAAGCATGGATTAGGCAGCATGGGTACTGATTGGAACTTTGTTCTTCATGAAATGGCTAGAATCAAAAGTGAGAAATTGCCAACTTCATCTCTTTGATTCTCCCTACTCAAAAATGATCTTGAGGAGTTCTTTGACATTTTGGAAATCTTGAAATGTGCTCTATAACTCATATTTGAAATGAATTTCAATATACCTCTTGGAACTAGGTGAAAAATTGCCATGAAGTTGGGTCCAAAACCTGCCTAAATTAGGGCAAAATTTCACTAAGTTATTTAGTTCATGAGCATGTATTCATAAATTTATATCTTTAGATCCACGTATCTTTAGGGAAAAGTGTGTGAAGAAAAGTTTTATATTTCATGGAGGCCTACAACTTTCATGTTTGTAACTTCCTTTGAATCATCTTGTATCATGGTGAAAAAATGGCCTAAAGTTGAGAAAAAACAAGAAATTTTCTATACTTAGAAAAATTTCTAAGTTAAGAAAATTTTCAATTTTAAACCCTAATCTTCAATCTTTGATTTCTTGATGACCAAGCTTCCATTTTGACATTTCTTGATGAATTGTGACCCTTGGTACTTGATTTTGACCAAAAAGTCAAAGTTTGACTTTTCAGTGTACAATTGACTTATGATCAGTTGACTGCAAATTTCATCTGTCAATCCAATGGAGTTGAAATGTTTTTAAACATGTAATTAGGTCAAGATGATAAAAATGAAACCTTGAAATCATGCTTTAAATCAATTGGTCATTTGCTAGGTCAAATATCAGGAATTGCCCTTCCTAAGTCAAAACCCTAATTTTGACCATTTTGCCCTTTTGATGATTTGATCAAATTTCTTGAGGAATTGTAATCCAAACTTGATCAAATGATACATATGAGTATAAAATTTTGATGTGGATAAAAAATTATGAAGTTTGACTATAAATTGGCCATGGTTGACTTTTTACCCAATACAACTGATTTTTAGGTCAACTGTCCAATTGACTGATCAAAAATGTGGTTCAAGGCTTGAAACTTGTCATGAGTAAACTTAGGGGTCCATAATGATGTTTGAAAGTCATATGAAGCATTGATAGTCCAAAAGTCCTTGTGCAATCTCAAACCCTAATTTTGGGTCATCAGTGCATGATGAGATGTCTTGAGCTGACCAAACCCTAACCCAGTCTTGAGTCAAAGTGATCTTGTGAGAAAAGTTTTGATAAATGAGAGGGCAAATTTGGGGTACAACAGCTTCCCCTGTTCAATCTTCTTAAACATGAAGAGTTATATCGGCGAGTCTTGCCATTCGTGACTCAAAGGTAAGAGAATGATTGGATACTAAAGTGCCCAGAAATTTGCACTCGACAATGTGTAGTTGAGGGAATGGGCTTAAATATGCCATTTGGAGAAGTGATAGAATCTTGTTGGAGATGGACTTGTAGATTCCATCAAAAAGTGTTTGTTGAACTGTAAGTTGTAAGATGAAAGAATGAGTATCAGAATGGCATCCGCGTCTAGAGCGTATCTGAGCTGTGTCTGGACTTGGAATCTGAATGAGTAACAGAAAGGCCTCTGCGTCTGGAGCGTATCCGTACTGTATCTGAACTTGAATCTGAATGACTATCAGAATGGCATCCGTGTCTGGAGCGTATCCGTACTGTATCTGAAAGTTGAATCTGAATGAGCATCAGAGTGGCATCCGTGTCTGGAGCGTATCCATACTGTATCTAAAAGTTGAATCTGCATGAGCAACAGAATGGCATCCGTGTCAGGAGTGTATCTGAACTGTATCTGAAAGTCTGAATTTGAATGAGCAATAAAATGGCATCCGTCTCAGGAGCGTATCTGAACTGTATTTGAAAGTCTGAATTTGAATGAGCAACAAAATGGCACCCGTGTCTGGAGCATATCTGAACTGTATCTGAAAGTCTGAATTTGAATGAGAAACAGAATGGCACCCGTGTCTGGAGCGTATCCGTACTGTATCTGAACTTGAATCTGAATGACTATCAGAATGGAATCCGTGTCTGGAGCATATATGTACTGTATCTGAAAGTTGAATCTGAATGAGCATCAGAGTGGCATCTGTGTCTGGAGCGTATCCATATTGTATCTGAAAGTTGAATCTGCATGAGCATCAAAATGGAATTCGTGTCTGGAGCCTATCCGTACTGTATCTGAAAGTCTGAATTTGAATGAGCATTAGAATGGCATCCGTGTCTGGAGCGTATCTGAACTGTATCTGAAAGTCTAAATTTAAATGAGCAACAAAATGGCACCCGTGTCTGGAGCGTATCTGAACTGTATCTGAAAGTCTGAATTTGAATGAGCAACAGAATGACACCCGTGTCTGGAGCGTATCTGTACTGTATCTGAACTTGAATCTGAATGAGTATCAGAATGGCATCCGTATCTGGAGCATATCCATACTGTATCTGATTGCACATTATTAATGATAACTATTTAATCTTATTCTGAAAAGGGTAAAGTGTTAGCTGAAACACAAAGTTATGTTGTATGATGCAATATATTTGCTTCATCAATGTTTATGATATGTATATGTAATGTATGCGCATGTAAGATAATTTGCTGTATTGCTTTTTGATTGAGGAAAATAAATCCTTGAATGCTGATGAGGATATATTGAATTTCCAACGTCTCGGGGTTGAAGTACTGGTGAACTCTTATTGAGAGAAGTAAATTCTGTTGTGAGGGAAATGCCATGTACTGCTTGTAAAATTTGCCTGGGGAATCTTGAGAATTTTGATGATTTCTACTGGGGATTAATAGTTTGAAGTTTTAGTTCTGTTGGGGATTTAAATGACATACCATGGGGATTGCTTATGGAATAGCCTAAAGACGTTTTCCTATCCTTTCAACCTATCAGTAATTATCTTTCTCATTTTGTTTATTTGTAAAAAGTAATTATGTTCAAATGCATATGTTCATTAATGAATCATTGGACGTTTTTGCAAATAAAACACAAGTGTAAAGAAAAAAAAGACAAATAGTTTTATGTACTTTCAAAGAGATATCTTTGTATTTAACTTTGAATAAGTATTTTGTACAAAGGATACATACATCCTAGTAAGAGAATGGTTCCATAAAAGCAAGAAAAATTTATACAAAGAAAGATAGCTTTGTGTAATAATCCCATGGGGTTCCCATTCTTCTATAGCCTTCATATCTCTGAATATCTTATCTATTTGTTGCTTCGTCCGAAGATGATTGAATTGATCAGAAACTTCGAACTTTGTTAGGGTAAGTCAGGTGTTGTCCTTTAGGTGATCCGACGGGACATAGTCATACGCTTTAATTCCCTATCTTTTGCCTGGACCGCCCTTTCGGGTTTTCAGTCTACCGGGAAACCCTTTTTTGCCCAAGTCGCCCTTTCGGGTTTTCAACTTACGGTGTACAGATTTTTTATTTATTTTATCCCTAATTTTTGCCCGAACCTTTTTGGTTCGCCGGGATGCCCTTGTTTTTCCTAGGTGTGTCAACCTAGCGGGTCTCTTATGCGTAGTATCTTTTGACTATGTCCGTGTTCGCAGGGTGTGGCAGGTCATCGCCGTCCATGGTTGTTAAGATTATTGCCCCACCGGAGAATATATTTTTGATTACAAATGGTCCTTCATAGGTAGGAGTCCATTTTCCCCTGGGATCACTTTATGGCAAGATGATGCGTTTGATCACTAGATCCCTAACTTGATATACTTGGCATCTGACTTTCTTGTTGAAAGCCTTGATCATCCGTTTTTGATACATCTGACCATGGCAAACAACAGTAAGTCTCTTTTCATCAATTAAGCTCAGTTGATCAAGTCGAGTCTGGATCCAATCGTCCTCATTCAAACCTGCATCCTTCATAATTCTCAAAGAGGGGATCTGAACCTCAATAGGCAAGATAGCTTCCATGCCATAAACCAAAGAATAGGGTGTTGCCCTAGTTGATTTGCGAGCCGTGGTATGATACCCGTGGAGAGAAAATGGTAGCATCTCATGCCAGTCCTTGTAGGTGACTATCATTTTCTTTGTGATCTTTTTAATGTTTTTATTTGCAGCTTCGACAACACCATTCATCTTTGGCCGATAGGGGGAAGAATTGTGATGCTGAATCTTGAACTGCTCGTACAGGGCGGTGATCATAGTATTGTTAAGATTTGTACCACTGTCAGTGATGATCCTTTCCGGGATACCATACCGGAAAATGAGATTTTGCTTGATGAAGCGGGCAACAACATTCTTAGTAACGGAAGCGAAAGAAGCTGCTTTAACCCATTTGGTAAAATAGTCAATGGCCACTAGGATGAAGCGGTGTCCATTGGAGGATGTAGGTTTGATCTCCCCAATCATATCAATTCCCCACATAGCAAAGGGCCAAGGAGCCGTTAAAAATTCAGAGGAACCGGAGGTACGTGCACCTGGTCAGCATAAATTTGACACTTATGACAGGTCCGAGAGTGCTGATAGCAATATGCTTCCATGGTAGACCAATAATAGCCTGCCCGTAGGATTTTCTTCGCCATTGTATGCCCACTGGAGTGAGTGCCAAAAGTACCTTCATGTAATTCAGCCATGATCCTTTCCGCCTCAATCTTATCCATACACCGAAGCAGAACGGAGTCATGATTGCGTTTGTACAGGATGCCATTACTCAGGAAGAACTTAGCAGAGAATCTCCTTAAGAACTTCTTATCATTGATTGAAGCTCCTTCTGGATATTCTTGAGCCTCGAGATACCTCTTGACTTCATGAAGTCAAGGCTGGTCCACTACCTCTTCAATATTAATCTCGTGACAATGTGTTGGTTCATCCATTCGTTCGATGGTGATATGGGGAGCTTCGTTATCCCAATTAAGTTTAAACATAGATGAAATTGTGGCTAGAGCATCTGCTAGATGATTTTCTTCTCGCGGGAAATGCTCGAAGGTAATCTCCTCAAAATGTGGTAGAAATGTCAAAACATGTTCTTTGTAAGGGATAAGATTTGGATGTTTAGTGTCCCATTTTCCTTTGATCTGACTGATGATTGAAGCTGAATCTCCAAACACATCTAAAGACTTGATTCCCAAATCTAAGGCAGCCTTGAGACCAAAGATGCATGCTTCGTATTCCGCCATGTTATTCGTACAGTTGAAGCAAAGTCTGGCAGTAAAGGGTGTATGACACCCTTCTTGAGATATGAGTACAGCGCCGATACCATTACCAAGTGTATTGGAGGCCCCATCAAAGAACAGGGTCCATCAGGATCCTTGTTCAGGTCCGTCATATGGTATGATTTCTTCACAGTTGTCTAATGTCATGATGTCTTCATCCGGGAATTCAAACTTCATGGACTGATAATCTTCTACAGCTTGATGAGCAAGATGATCAGCTAGCACACTTCCCTTTATAGCTTTCTGGGTAGAATACTGTATGTCATATTATGTTAGGATCATCTACCATCTAGCTATCCTTTTGGATAGAGCAGGCTTCTCGAAGATGTATTTTATCGGATCCATCTTAGATATCAACAAAGTAGTATGAGTCAACATATATTGTCTTAGCCAGCGAGCAGCCCATGCCAGAGCGCAACAAGTTTTCTCGAGCAATGAATATCTGGTTTCACAGTCGGTAAAATTTTTGCTCAGGTAGTAAATAACATGCTCTTTTTGGCCAGACTCGTCATGCTGCCCCAATACACACCCCATTGAGTTCTCTAAAACGGTCAGATACATGATCAGTGGTCTTCCTTCGACCGGTGGCATCAAAACAAGAGGCTCTTGTAAATACTCTTTGATCTTGTCAAAAGAAAACTGGAATTCATCATTCCACTTGACTACTTGATCTTTCTTCAGTAGTTTGAAGATTGGCTCACAAGTAGCTGTTAGGTGAGAAATGAATCTGGCAATATAGTTCAGGCTTCCCAAGAATCCTCTGACTTCTTTCTCAGTGCAAGGAGCAGGCATTTCTTTTATTGCTTTAACCTTGGCGGGATCAACCTCGATTCCTTTGTTACTGACAACAAAACCTAAAAGTTTACTGGACCGTACTCCGAATGTGCACTTGTTTGGGTTCAACCTTAACTTGTACTCCTTCAATCTCTCGAACAACTTTTGAAAGTGATCAAGGTGCTCTTCTTCAGTTTGTTATCGGGCTATCATGTCATCTACATAGACCTCTATCTCATGATGTATCATATCATGAAACAAAGCTACCATGGCGCGTTGATAGGTTGCCCCAACATTCTTCAGTCCGAATGGCATCACTTTGTAGCAGAATGTGCCCCACTGTGTGACAAATGTAGTTTTCTCATTGTCCTCAGGTGCCATTTTGATTTGGTTATAGCCTGAGAATCCGTCCATGAAGGAAAACACTTTGTGTTGGGCCGTATTGTAAACCAGGATATCTATGTGGGGGAGTGGAAAATCATCTTTAGGGCTAGCCCTATTCAAATCTCTATAGTCCACGCACATTCGTACTTTGCCGTCCTTTTTAGGCACGGGAACAATGTTGGCAACCCATTGGGGATATGAAGTGACATCCAAGAATCCAACATTGAATTGTTTCATGACTTCCGCTTTGATCTTCTTTGACATGTCAGGTCTCATGCGGCAGACTTTTTGTTTTACTGGTGGGCAGTCTTCTCTTGTTGGCAGACGATGTACCACGATGTCTGTATCAAGTCCTGGCATGTCTTCATATGACCAGGAAAAGATCTCAACATAATCATGCAACAGCTGAATCAAACGCTTCTTGACACTTGGCTCTAGATTGGCACCCACCTTGAATTATTTTTTATCCTCCTCGGTACCCAAGTTAATTGTATCCACCGGTTCCTCATGAGGCTGAATAACTCTTTCCTCTTGTTGTAGTAGTCTGGCCAATTCCCCTGGTACTTCACAATCTTCCTCACCTTCGTCTTCGGCTTGGTAGATTAGATCTTCAGAGTCACTAAAGGCCATAGCGGTATCATTACCCATGGGATCCGGAATGGAGGGGTACCTGCATTTATGAGTGTGGGTGTGTGTAAGGGTATAGCCATCTTTAAACAATAAAATGTAAAAGAAAGACAATAAGCACAAAAGTTTGTATGTGAAAAACGTCCATGATTCATTGAATGTCATATGAAGATGAAATAAAAACCCTTACAAATGGACCATTGTGCCTCGGGTAAGACACAAGGTTTTAAAAGTGCGAAATTGTTTGTGAATATTACAAGTCCAACATAAATGTAAAAGATAAATTACTGAGGGATGAAAGTTATTGGGACAAAGTCTCTGGCTTCCCAATTGCGAAGTCCTCCGTTGACAGTAGGAAATATCCAATCTTCCAAGCTACAATCTTCTTCACCATCTTCCACTGTATTGACCTCTCGGTTGCTAATCTTCAAAGGTGGTCCTCCAGCACGGGCACGACGCACAACCTTCTAAGCACTTGAAGTAAACCCTAAGCCAAACTTATCATATTTATACGGAATATCCGGAAGTTTCCCCCAGATGGTGCATCCACCCTCCTATACTACTGCCTTGGCGTCCTTCAGAGATGACATCCGGAGCAGAGGTCTTGTGATCTTGGGGATTTGGGATACTATCTTGGTTACTGCTACCTCTTGAGAGACTTCTTCGAAATGTTGAAAAGGAGTTTCAATGAACTCGCCATCCAATTCCACATACCGGGAAGAATTGAGGTGGCTAATCACATACTCTTCCTCTCCGTGGACAGTGATAATCTTTCAATGGACTGGGTATTTCAGCATCTGGTGTAGTGTAGAGGTGACAACACTGGCATTATGGATCCAGGTCCGTCCTAGCAGACAGGAGTAAGAGGGGCAGATGTCCATTACATAGAAGGTTGAGTTGAAAGTCTGAGTCCCAATCTTTATGGGGATGTCCACCTCCCCGTGGACCATCCTCTTTGAACCATCAAATGCTCTTACGACTATGTTATTGGGTTTCAACGTCAGTCCTTCACAATCCAATTTGTTGAGAGCTTTCTTCGCTAAAACATTCAAAGATGAGCCGGTGTCCACTAAGACATGGGCCAGAGTTGTTCCTCTACATTCCACATAGACATGTAATGCCTCGTTGTGCTTTCTCCTTCTTGGTGTCAAATCAGCATCAGAGAAGCCTAGGCCGTTATCAACTGTCAAGCTGGCCACACAATCTTGAAATTGGCCAGCAGACGTCTCTTGAGGCACATGGGTTGTCTTTAGAAACTTCACCAGAGCTTTCGGATGTGCCTCAGAACACAGCAACAATGCTAGCATGGAGATTTTGGAGGGAGTTTACCCCAACTGTTCAACTACGTCGTAGTCGCTCTTCTTTATTATTCTCAGGATCTCCTCCGTTTCCTTCTTGGAGGTTTCGGGGATAACTAGTGGTTGAGCCTTCATCCGGACAGACTCTTCTTGAATACTTTTTCCTCGAATTTCAGCAGTAGGATTGTCGGTAGGGACAACAACAGTGGTTGTGTCATCTTCGTTAACAGGAGTACTTGCATATATGATTATTTGTACAGAGGTAACCTTTGGAACAGTCACGGGTCCAAAAACTGCCTTTGGAGGGGCAATTTCTAGAGAGAAGATTCTACCGCTACGGGTAATCTTACTGGTTCCGACAATATTGCTAATGTATGAGTCTTCTTCTTCGGAGCTTATTTCTTCGGCGGCCAGCCCATCTTGTTTTATACCATGGTAGTAGATGTCTCCACCGTAATTCCATGGCACTGTTTTGTCTGATTCATACGGGACCGGCCCGGGCATTGTTGATGTGGATAAAAAATTATGAAGTTTGACTGTAAATTGGCCATGGTTGACTTTTTCCCCAATACAACTGATTTTTCGGTCAATTGTCCAATTGACTGATAAAAAATATGGTTCAAGGCTTGAAAATTGTCATGAGTAAACTTAGGGGTCCATAATGATGTTTGAGAGTCATATGAAGCATTGATAGTCCAAAATTCCTTGTGCAATCTCAAACCCTAATTTTGGGTCATCAGTGCATGATGAGATGTCTTGAGCTGACCAAACCCTAATCTAGTCTAGAGTCAAAGAGATCTTGTGAGAAAAGTTTTGATAAATGAGAGGGAAAATTTTGGGGTACAACACTGGCGCTTCCTTGTAAGCCTGGAAATCTGAGCCTTCAACCTCTGGTTTTCTTCCGCATATCTGGTGGCAACCTCCTTCCAATCACCTGAATCATGAAGTGAGCAACTGGCATCTGACTGAGGCTTAGAGGAAAATAAATCCCCTTGCCTCTCTATTGTATCTACATCCCAACTCTCAAGAATCTCAATCAAGTCTTCTTTCTCCTTTACGTCTACTCTATAGGAAATCTCTAAAGTTTGGCACTTATTCTTCCAAGCTTCCTTTTCCTGTTGCATCCTGACTAAAGCAAGCTATAACTCTTCCACATCATCCAATAGGGGAGGAGTGGTCTTCACAAACAAATCAGGCATACGTGATTCCCGGGAATACGGCATCTTCAACTGTATAGCTCTCGTTTGGACCCATTGGAGATAAGGCTCTAAAGAAACAACCCCCCTAGGTTCCAGGTCTTTCCTACTCTTCCTATGAATGTGACGCCAGGCCTTCACAATATTCTCCTTATATTCCTTATGGTCTTCTCCCTCCTTCAGGAAGAAACAACTCAAATGAATACTATCTGGTTTATCCCTCATCAGATAACCAAGCCGTCGTCGTGCAAGAACATGTTGTAGTTAATTCCTCCCTTTGTACCAAGAAGAGGTACATTGGGGAAACTACTACAACTGTCGACAATATCTAAATCATGGTAAGCCCGATGATACCAATCAATATCTGAGTGAGTAAGTTCCATGATCTCAGGAGCCCAACGGGGTTCCTTCCTGACATCCCAAAAAGCATCAGACTGAGGCATATGAGAAATAAACCATCGGTATAACAGAGGTGTGCAACAGATAATGAACCCCCCATGATACGAATTCCGAAGATGAAATAAGCATCACCCAACAATGTAGGGACTGGGTTTCCAATCATAAAGATCCCGATAGCATTAATGTTAACAAACTTATCCACATTAGGAAATAAAAACAACTCGTAAGAAAGTAGAGCAAAGATGGCCTAAAAAGCAGTTGTACTCTTCATCTTGGCAAAATAACGAGCTTTCTCCAATAAGAACTGAGCTGGTAATCCTCTAATCCCTCCTTTAGTAGTCATATGGGCTTCAAACTCAGACTTCCCCAGATGGATCAAAGCATCAATCTCGTATGGTTATGGCTCACCCTCCAAACAAGTAAAAGGAACATGATCGGTAATAGGTAAATCCAACAGATAAGAATACTCCTCTAGTTAGGAATCAATTGATAATCAGGGAAAGTAAAGAAATGATACATCGGATTATAGAACTGGACCAAGGTCGATAGAATACCCTCCTTCATCCTAAGCTTCATGAGAGGAATGATGGATCCATACTTCTTCCGAAAATTTGCAGAACACTCAATCTCAGGAATTAGACTGATCAACTCATCTATCTTGGGATCCTTGAAACTATATTTTCTAGTCTTTCTTTTTCCAGAATCCATGGTCAAAAGGTACCTGAGATATTCACAAATAGTCAACTTTCAAGTCCCTTGAAATAAAATTTCTTCAAAAGATGCTTATGAGTGCATGGATGCATGATGCAACAATCACACACAAGATCACAAACATAGGGTTCATAGGTTCAACGTCACGAGAATGAGGTTGAAGGTACTACCCATAAGGTATGCTCTGAAGTTATCACCTTCTGAACAAGTTTCTAGAGGTTCCCAGAGTCTACATCCTTCCTTCGGATATTACCGACTTCCCGATTAACTCGATAATTAGTAATATTCTCAAGAAAAACACGTCTGAGCATAGTATCGCGTGACAACTATTTCTGGATTACTCCGTCATAGCTTTTGCACTACACCTAAAAGGCCAAGATGGGTTAGGTATTCTACGGTCCTTAGCTTCAGCAGGCTTCCAGGTCGAAAGCAGCACGTCTTCCCAATTACTCGGTAAACCATACTACAGTCAAAGGGGTCTCCATTGAGTGGGGGATCTCATGCCTCCATTTTTGGGATTACTCCATCAAAGTTAGCATGACTATACTGCCCGTCCTATCTTGAAGTTTTCCCAAGTCCAGGTATAGGACTTATAAGTAATCACCAAGCACCCTGAAAACAAGGAAAATCCAGACAAATGAATATACAACATATAATATATAACAAACAATAGCACATATACAGATATAAACAAAGATAGGTTTAACCCACTTAGGGATGGACTAGCAAGAGGTCAATCTTTACCCAGTGAAGTCGCCATTTTTCCTGTAGCGGTAGAAATGTTTAAGACTAAGCCATTAGATTCACTAGACTTATATAGATCAAAATAAAAATCTCCACCGCGCTTTATTGTTTCCAAAGGAATGGGAAAAGAGCGAGTAACCCAACAAGAGGGGGAAATATTCTAAGTAAGGGGGTTGGTTATGCAAAATGAAGGTATTAACACCCTAAACATCTACGGTACTCCGTAAGAACCTCTTTGTAAAATCTGTATATTTTGGCAATAAAATGTTGTATAAGAAATAGATGGTGGAGGTGAGAAAGAAATATATTTTTTATGATTTTTGCACCTGTCGCGGTTGCGAACCTTTAGTGCCTACGTACCACCTTTCGTGCAATAGGGGATCAGGGTACACGTAGTTCCTCTTAAAATTAAAAAAAAAACACAAGTGTGTTGGTCAATTTTATGAGATAAGACACTGTCATCATTGTCCGTGTGGAAAACATACTTACTTCCCACAATCATGAGAAAGAAGAATTTGCATCATCTCAAAGTGGAGGATATGGCTTGGATTTTAAAATCAACAATGCCTCACTCAACACCCAAGTTGAAAATATCTCTCTTCACTATATATTGTAGAAGTATAGTTGTTTGCATCACTACAAGGATTAACAAGAGTCTAATCTTTTAAGAAAAGTTTTAAAATAAAAACCCAAAGTGGCAAAATGGTTTGAAATGAGATTGTTTGACTTTTAGTCTTCTCACAACAGAATATCAAGGTACTATTAAATTTATTGAAGTTTATTTATGAAAAGGTTTTAGAAAATTCATGGACATAAGTCCAAGTGTATTATGAAAATGGTTCAAGTTTAAAAATAAGAAAATTTTTCAAAAGGAGAGAGAAGATTTTTGAAATTAAAGAAGATGGGAGAAGAAGAAGGGACTATCCTAAAGCATAAGGTAAAAGCTAAGGAGAAGAACCATCTAACCAACAAGAATCCAATACTTGACATTATGAGTCAAGATAGAATTCCCATTATTTAGATTGAAACTAAGCAAGCAACGATACTAGACCTCTTGAGAGAACCAAACTTTAAGTGTATTAAGTATTCACTAAAATTGGACAGAGTAACGGTTGTATACAGGTGAATTCCAGATTACAAACAAAGTATGTAATTACAATAACCTGAACACAAAACAAACAAACAACCCAATGTCTTGAGGTAAACCTCAAGAACTCCAAACAAAATATCAATTAAGGTCATAAGGTCTCCAACATAGGCCAAGGATTCTAATCCTAAGTCCAAGAAGTCCAATACTCCATAATGCAAAGGATAGTAACCAAATAGTCCAAGTATCATTAAAGTTTTTTATGGTTCATGTTGATTATTAGGTGTCTTCAAAAAAAAAAAAAGCTCAAGTGAGCAAAATAAAAATGACAAGAAAGTAAATGCTCAAGTGAGCAAAGATGAAAAATAACATGAAATTTAAATGCTAAAGTAAATGGTGCGTAAAATAAAAGAGCATAAAATAAAGTCAATTATTAGTAATTAGTGGTTAGTTGGATGACCATCTTGAAACTTTCATTTGGAACTCATTAGAGGATTGGTAGAACCAAAGCCTCCACACAACAAGTTGCATTTGCTTTTTGTCAAGTATATCATCCATTTTGGAAGCCTCAAAAGTAAAAATTAATGATCAACGATGTTTAAGTGATCCGCGTTGACCAAAAGTGTTGTAGATCCATTAGAGGATTGGTAGAACCAAAGCCTCTACACAATGAATCTCAAGGTTATTGGATCAAAGAGATCAAATTAACATACTTGGGCTAGCAAGCATAAGTTTGGGCCACGAATGATCATTTATTCGAATCGGGACAAAATTTAGCGCTATGTTAAGAAATAGTAAGTGGACTTATATATAAGTCGCACCTATTTTGAGGCCGGTCAATAGCAATCTATGCACCATTTGTTTTGAGACATGATATAGAGATCATGCTCCAATAACACTTAGTGCAATAAGAAAGGGATGAGATGAAGAAGAGTGGGAAAGAATATACAGACCACTTTTGAATTAAAATTTAATCAAACTATTATTAAAATCATTCATCCATTTTTATGGAGTTAGACTCAACACCATGGATCCAATGATGATAATACAGTTTATGATAAAAAAATCAACCAAAGATCAGCCAGAAAATAATCATAAAATAATATTATATATATATATATATATATATATATATATATATATATATATATATATATATATATATATATATATATATATATATATATATATATATATATATATATATATATATATATATATATATATATATATATTAAAAAGGTTTTAAAATGTTTAAAAATGAGAATGAAGGAAAAAATATCAACTATATTCAAATTGATTCATAAAAAAGAAACAGGGTCATAGAAAAATCAGAGATAGACTCAAATATTTTTATAAATTTTTTGGTAATTTTTTAAAGTCAGAAACTATTTTTAAAATTAAAAGAATGAGTAAAATAAACCAAAAATGATAAAAAATAACAAAGTCAGAAATAAAAAAAAATGAGGTCACCAATATTTGTCGCAAAATCATTGGATCATTCCATATTTTTTTTAGAATTTAAAAATGCATAAAAATATTTTTAAACATTTGAAATAATTCAAATAAAGTGAAAATTTATTAAAAAAAATATCAAAACACAAAATAAAATTGTAAAAAAATTAAAATCAGAATGAGAAAAATCAAAAATATTTTTCATAATTTTTTCCAGATTGTTTGGACTTAAAATGAATTTTCTATGATTTTTTGAAGTTTAAAACAATTAAATATAAAAATCCAAAAATAAAATAAAAACCAAAAAGATGTGGACCAATGGATGAGAGTCAAAACGCGTTAGTAATCAAATCCAAGGGATCTGGCGCATTGTGCATATCATGGTCATTACTGAATAAAATACTGAATCAAATATAAATCAGATTTTAAAAAAATACAAATGGCACGCCATCATTGGTTGGAAGATGACACGTTGTTCATCTTCAACCTCTAGCCAACGTGAATTGCAAGTCTCTCAAACTGTAAAATCATAAGCTCAGACCTATGTCATTCGCTTCGTCTCATCAAGACGAAGACAACCACACCTTCGCGAAAAATTTATATAAATTGTAGCTCAAGCAATTTGGAAGGGAAGTTTTGAAAAGGAATTTGAAAATTCATGGCGAAAATGTGTTTCCAGTTGAAAGAAAGTGTTACGACTAGAATCAGGGCAATGAGAGCTTCACAATGATGTCAAAGTTTACGAGAATTGGTGAAGGAATCTACCTATTGAAGTTAATTTGCAGAGCTCTGAAACTGGACTTTTATGGATCAATATAGGTCACGATTCTTGAAGGTAATTGTATGGTTAGCTTCAAGGAAGATCAAGGAAGGTGAATTGATAAAAAATGGATTGAAAAAGGCTTGAACAATGATTTCGAAGTTGCAGAAAAGTGAGTTATGGAGCGAGTTTGGCAGGGTGATTTTGGTTGTTCAAGCATGGGAAAACGAATGGGATAGCTCATGTATTTATAGGAGAAGCAAATGGGATCAAAAGAAAGGATGAATGATGCATTTTGGAGGGAATTCTTGTGGAGTTGCAAACAAGAAAAGTGTGACTTCTATTTTAATAAAAACTCATCCAAACCTTGCGTTTTGATGTGCTAATCACTTCTGGAGGTTCACTAAACATGTTTAGAAGCAAAAGCGCGCAGAAAAAAAATGTGTTTAGAAGCTAAATCAAGGATTTCAAATTCTGACTTTTGAAGAAACTTCTGTTTCAAGTTACCAAGTTCAAATCAATGGCATTCTCAGCTCAAGGAGTCTTAGTGTATGGTTCTTGATGCTTTAGAAAGATGAGATTACAAGCTTTTCAATGGGAAAAGAGTGGAATCAAATGGATGTTTGAGCTGAAAGTTGCAATGAGTCAAAGTTGGGAAAAAGAGGTTGACTTTCCATACTTAGAAATATTTCAAGTTTTCCTTCAAAAGTGACATATAATGTTTTACATCCAAACATGGCCTTCCTCTTGGAATTTTCTCTTTAACAAAAAATATGGCATGAAATAGACCTCTTGAATGACATTTGGAAACTTGAACCATTCAAAATCTCCAAAAATTGAGAGAGTTATGAATTGTTAAAGTTGGCAAAAAATCATGAAATGATCTATAATCTTTTGTATCCTTAGGGCATCTTCCATCCATTTTCTCACTTTGCACATAAAATAAGGAATAAGGTTCACATCCTCAAGATCTTTGTGGAAAAATAATGGTCTCAGGGTGATAACAATTGACCAAGTTATGATCATTTGAAGTCACACATGAGAAATTGGGGGTTCATCTGGAGGACTTGTAATCTTTCTTCATCATCAAGTTTCTTCCACATGAAAAATCCTTGAAAATTTTGAAATGATTTGTTAATAACCTTTTGAAGAGAAGGATGTTTTTGGAATCACTAAAAAATACCAAAAGATGAGCAAGGTATACTTCTTTGAAGTTCAAAACCCTAGCTCCTAGATCAAGAAAATGCTTTGAGGAACTTTGACAATTTTAAACAACCTTCTTGTACCAACACTTTTGCTTTGTGAATAGAATTTACTTAGGATGATAATGAGAACTCATAGAAACCAAAACCACTTCCATATCTTGAGAATTGAGAGAAATATGCACTTGTGACCAATGGGAACAAGGCCTTGTCCAACCATGACAACTTCTTCATCAACCCCTTGTACTTTTGAATCAATCTTGATAACTTTGAAATGTGGTGAACCAAAATAAACCTTGCCATGCCATTTCTTCCAAAACAACTTCAATGGTGAGGTTTGAATTTCTCAAACTTTATTGACTAGGGCAGGGAAATAAACTCATGAACCCATGGGTCAACTTGCTAAGCCACATTGCCTTTACCTACATTATTAACAAGTAAGATAAACCAACATTGAATTTTATTAATTAAAAGGAAAGTCAAAACAAAACATGTATATCACAAAAGAAAAACAAGTCAAGGTGCTTGGTGATTCCTCAAAGAGCAAAGCTAAAGATAGGGAGGAGAACCAAAAGCCCTAATGTGATCTTATCGTGATTGAATCAATATGGTATGATGAATGGATCTTAGGGGAAAAAATTGGGGTACAACACTAAGACTTTTGCCAAAACTTTGACTTTAACAGTTTTTCCAATACCTTCATAGGCTTTTTCTTTGGAAAAATTCAGAATTTTGTCAAATTCTTCCAGAGCCGGTGCCAGCTGGAAGTCTTTGAAGGTGAAATATCTCAGTGGAGGGTCGTAAAACTGAATGAGGGCAGAAACAACATACGTTTGAACCTCTACTCTGGTCAAGTCAAGGGTATCCCTATAGAGGCGAGCATACATCTTCAGACCCCTCTCAGACAACTTCCCCTTTATAGCTTTGATTTCAGAAAGACCAGGCTTGAAGGCATTGACGTGAATAAGTTGTTTCCCTCTGGTATCCATTTTTAAGACAGTCACCAAAAATCTTGAAATTGCTATCTTTTATTTTATACCCTGTGAATAAGACAGATAAAAGAAACAAATGATGAATATGAGATATATATGAACGCATGAATGCATAGGTGTTGGGTTGCGTAACAGGATTTTTTGTGACAGGTTTTTGTGATAGGTATCCCTATAACGTAGGCTCCTTAATTTTGACCTACGGTAAGTATGCCCTCCCAAAAGGTGATTTTCTTAAAGGTAGCATGAATAACACCAGAGGGAAAAGGCACAAGGTCCTCCCTTAGGTGGAGCCTCTTTATGGACCGAAACTTTCGTCTCAAAGTCGTGAAAGGTCTCGTCATGAGATTTTAGGTTAAGGTCGTTACAAAGAGTCATGGGTGACCTACCAAAGTCCTGCTCGTCAAGAGGATATCTCTCGATAAGTATTCCTTTTTCGGAAGTTCACCGACTCTAGGCGAAGTCGTTACATAAACTCGCAGGGATGATGTACCCCCTAAGATAATAGACGAACCTTCTTTCTAAGGGTTATTGAAAATATTTTTTGGAATAAAAACCCGCCACATATTAAATATATAATAATAAAGAGAAATAGACAAGAAATAAAAATATATATTTTTTTTGATCGTATACCTACGTATCCTCTTATGAGGAATCAGAGTCCCAATTCGAAGTTCGTATGGGGTTGGTGTTTTTTAGGGGTCACAAACGTACTTTGAATCACCTTGCACTTTGGTCGGGAATAGTGATTGCGGAGATTTTGACTAAATACGCGGTAAGTCAAAATCTGTTTGAAACCCTTTTGCAAAAACAGTTGATTAGCTTAGTTGATTGTGAAAAATAGTTTGTTATTTGTTGCGTGTTTTTTAATCATATTATCTGCAAAAATATCTTGATTAATGCATGATTAAAAAAATATTTAATGCAAACAATATATAAAATAATATATGCAATTTTGATATAAAAATGATTTGGATGATAATATAGTAATATTTAAATAGTAAATAAGATATATTAATATTAATAATTAATAATAAGAATAATAATATTTACATAAAAAAAGGGATTATAATAATAATATATACATATAATAAAAATTAATACTAATGATACTTATAAATAATAATAATAATAAAATTAAGTAATTATAACAATATATAATGATAATATCAAAATATAATAATTATAAATAATAGAAAATAAGTGACAATATAAAAATAGGAAAAAATAATTTAATTAAGTTGAACCTGGGGGGTGTAGTTTTAGTTATTAAGTAAAAGAGTAGGGGTGTTAAAAGTTAGGGCCAAGTTGGCCCAAATATGTAGACATGCAGGGGGTGCGAATAGTTTTGTTGTTTAGCAAATACTGGCAGCGGAAGGTGTAGAAATTAATGGGCTTGGCCCAAACGAGTTTGCAAGGAGGTCCGGTCGATCAGGTGAGTGAGGGAGTATGATGCTTATCATGCAGACTTGGTCTATGGCCGTCTGATAGAGATCGCGCGGATAAAATTGAGGGAGCATGATTATTATGATGTACGCGCTGGCACATGATTGAAACAAAATATAACTTATGTTTTTTCATTTTTGTTAATCGTTTTCAAAAACTCTCATTCTTTCTTTCGCCTCTCGACCCTTTCCCCTTTTTCTCCTTAACCCTAATCTAATGTCTCCGCGGCGGCTCAAGATTCCTCCTATCGTTTCTTACTCAACCCAACCATCTACCCAAACAACAACAAAAAAAGATAAGGATGTTACCTCTTTACGTGATTGTCTTGCTGATTCTTGTTTTTTCCAATTCGATACTAAACGCTTCCTTGATCTTGTAGGCTCCGGCGTCGATTGAAGGTGATGATGAGCGATCGAAGGCGAATATCAGCGACGATTGTGGTTTCAGACAAAGAAACCCCAATCGTCCTTCTCTTCTTCAATGATGTTGGCTCGTGGTTGCATCGAGTTCCTCGTCGGATTCAAGTTTCTTACCCTTCTGTTCTTCAAGTTCTTCGCGGTTTTTTTCACAGTAAAATCCCCCCTTGTATCTATTTTCCTCTTTGTATTAAAAGTGTTTTTGATTTAGGGTTAGATTACTGTTGTTTATAATTTGTTAACATAGATTAGGGAGATGGGAACAAACTTGGGGATTGCAATTTTGTATAATTGATTTGGTATTGAATGTAAATTGATATAGATTTGATTTATTGTAGATTTGATACATTTTCATCTTTTTTTCTGAGATTTGATTTGAATATTTGTATATTTAATTAAATGATGTAGATTTGATTTATTTTTTCAATCTGTACAGTATTGGTTATTTGGTAAAGCAAGCGCATATTTTGGAATAATTTGCACAGTAACCATTAGTATAATTGAAACGTGCATTTTTCTGCTGGTTGATTTGTACAGTATGTGTTAGCACTCTTTTGGGCCTTGTAATGATTTGAATTGGGCTTTCATTGCTACTTTTTGTTTTATCCAGCAACAATATTCCAATAAGCCAATTCTCTCATAGGGCCTGGGCCTAATACGAGGCCCTATATAAAATAAACCTCTTATCATTATATTTACAACAACTCCACAAAATATTAAATAAACTGTTTTTAATAATAAATTTGTACATGGATTTTTCTAATGAAGCTGCCAAAAATAGATAATATTCATAATAATGCTTTTTCTCCTAAAATGCAACAACGAATAATAATAATAAAACAACAAATATGTTAGTTTTAACAAAATCTTTAATAGGCTCATAATTTGTACTCATACTCCACCCTTTGCTATTTGGACAACAAAAATGGAAATGGGCCAACGAACATGGACTAGTATATTGCAATCTCACCTCCTATTTTTATAACAGCAACATATCCTAATAATGATAATTAGAACTT
Organism: Vicia faba; assembly: GCA_948472305.1. Lineage (NCBI taxonomy): Eukaryota > Viridiplantae > Streptophyta > Magnoliopsida > Fabales > Fabaceae > Vicia > Vicia faba. Next base: position 1,202,956,792 of record OX451738.1, on the reverse strand, counting down.
AATTATTAATTTTGGAATAATTTTTCATTTTCGAATTGCATGGGCCATTGGCCAACATGCTTCGCGAACGGATTTTTGAGTCTTTCTGATTTAAAAAATCCCCACTCTCCTGGATTAAGATACACCTCCCTGTTGACTTGGATTTATAAAAATGGGCAATCAAATATTGCTGAACCATCCTTAATTAAACATTTTCTTCTATTTTTAATCTTGAAAATATAATCATCGAGGTAGGGAAAATTTGGGGTACGACAAGAGGAAACGTCATCTGAAAAGCCTCAGTATTATGATATCAAGCATTTTCTCCAGGCTTAGGAATACCCGGTTGGTGCGTCAAATAAATATAGAAATACCTTGAGAAGGTTGGCAGGTAGCTTTTTCCTCAATGAATACATGTTATACAAAAGAAATTATGACATGGTCTTGCTCAGATGTGTGGATAGACACGAAGCAAACATGTTGATGCATGAAATCCATGAAGGTTCCTTTGGTACCCATGCCAATAGATGTTCGATGGTAAAAAAGATGCTTAGGGTATGTTTTTATTGGATGACAATGGAATCTGACTGTTATAACTTTGCAGTGTGTCACAAATGCTAGATCTATGCTGACAAAATTCATGTGCCTCTGACGCTTCTCAATGTTATCTCTTCCCTATGGCTTTTCTCTATGTGGGGCATTGACATGATTGGAATGATTGAACCTAAGGCGTCGAATGGACATCATTTTATTCTGGTGGCAATAGACTACTTCACCAAGTGGGTGGAAGTGGCCTCATATGCTAATGTTACTAAGCACATGGTAATGCGCTTTATCAAGAACAATCTCATATGTCGGTATGGTGTGCCAAACAGGATTATCACCGACAACGGCTCAAATCTGAATAATAAGATGATGATAGAAATTTATGAAGAATTCAAGATTGTCCACCATAGTTTATCTTCTTATAGTCCAAAGATGAATGGGGCTGTTGAAGCTGCTAATAAAAACATCAAGAAGATCATCCAGAAAATGGTTGTTACTTATAAAGATTGGCATGGGATGCTCCATTTTACTTTGCATAGGTATCGAACATCTGTCCTAACTTAAATAGGGGCAACCCTGTTCTCTCTTGTGTATGGCATGAAAGAAGTGCTCCCCGTTGAGGTTGAGATTCCCTCTTTATGTGTGATGATGGAAACTAAGTTATCAGAGGCTGAATGGGTCCAGAACAAGTTTGACCAGTTGAATTTGATTGAAGAGAAGAGAATGACAACCTTGTGTCATGGTCAGTTATACCAGAAGAGAATGAAGAAATCTTTTGATAAGAAGGTCAGACCTTGTGAATTCAGAGAAGGCGGCCTCGTGTTCAAGAAGATCATGTCTTTTAATGCTGATTCTAGGGGAAAATGGACTCCCAATTTTGAAGGCCCATATGTTGTCAAGAAATCCTTCTCTGGAGGTGCATTGATTCTTGAAACTATGGATGGTGAGGAGTTCCCACGTCTCGTGAATGTTGATGCAGTCAAGAAATACTTCACCTAAAGAAATAAAAGAATAACTCGCTAAGTTGAAAACTAGAAAGGGCGGCTTAGACAAAAAGGAGCGTCTCGGTAGGCCGAAAACCCGAAAGGGCGATCTAGGTAAAAATTAGAGACATAAACAAAATAAATTTTTCCTGGTAGGTTGAAAACCCGCAAGGGAAATCTAGGAAAAAGTTAGGTATTTCTTGGAAAGTAACTGCATCAGACAAGACTTGATCATTGAAGCAACAATCTTCTTGGATCCTCACCGCTCTTCAACCGAAGTCGTTGCTCAGGAATTCAAAGTTGTTAGGGAGAATCGTGGTCATTGTATTTCAATGTATTTTTTCCAATACATATTACCATTTTCCAAACTTTGTAATCATCTATGGAGTCTCGCCATTCCCGGACTACCATCCTATTAATAAAGTTTGAGCTTTTATCCAATTCTTTGCAATTCTTATTTTATTCAGCTTACAAAGACTTCATTTATTATTGATAGTAATTTTCAAAGCAAACATATTAAATAAAAAAAAAATTTTTTTGAAAAGAATTTGCAAATTACTTTTTACTTTAGATTTTGTGACTCAAGGAGAACAAAAATAGTGACCCCAAGGATGGACGAACTCTGAAATTTTGGAAGTATGTACTCCCCATGAAGGCTATCCCATATCACTTTTATTGGTATGCATACAATCTTCTTGTGCTTCTCAGATAGTTGAAGATGTTACCAATTGATGTATGGTGCGGTGTTGGGTTTGTGATCCCTGCTTCCCTAGTCAGGTCTTGGTTCATTTTAATTTCGGGTTTTCATCGTATGAAGTCTCTATCCCAGATTCCCCAGTAAGGTCTTCACCCACATGACAAAATTTTCTTCCCTCTTTGTGTGCTGAGATGAAATCATTTTCAAAACATCACCCTTTGCAATGCTAACATTTTTGTCGTTATTTGTTTCCCAGGAAACCAGACAAGGGCAATATCTTCTCTTAGAATTGTTGAAACAGTTATCAACTTTTTGGGTTGTCTCCCGCCAAGTGTTGGGTTTGATTTAAAATCCCCATGATTTTGATTTCTTGCTGTATTGTTTGACTTCTTAAATATCCAAGAAAAGTCTAGATAACGAGTCTCACTGAAATTTTTTACCCCCATGAGGTTTCATAATTTCTCCCCAGAAAAGTTGGTGTAATCATCACTCTCAGTATTGAAGAATGTATTTTGGGTTCCCCTCGATGATGTAGTGTTGCCTTCCCCAATGAATTCAGTACAAGATCCTCATTCGATGTCTCGGCGATATGGTTTTCATCTATCCTATTGAAATCAATATTGCAATCCCCAGTAGAAATACATACCTAGAAACATATGTTTTCCCCATTGAAGTCTGTGTGATATTCCCCGGTGAAGCTTGGAGGAGGATGTTATATCCCTGTATCTGTACATATTTATTTTTATGATTTGATTATTTTGGATTATGTTCCTTCTCAATGAAGTTAAGCTGCAAAATAAGAATCTGTTTGCTCAGTTGGTGCTTACTTTCTTATGAAATTTTCATCTTGGATGTAATTTAGATGAGTTTTGTCTTTATCCAAGTTGGTTTTGTCTGGTTATCCCCAACGTTATATGTCTCTTTTGTCAGCATATACATGATAACGTTCATACATTCATACATACATCATACATACATCATACATAGTTGAATTTAGAAAATCATTTCACATTTGCATTCATTAATATTGTGTTGGCATATTACACTGTTTTGCAGAGTTGTGTTATCTTCACTCCAATAGAATGTCAACCATAGGCATAAAGTGTATATTCTTTCAATTTCCCCACTAATTTATCCCTTGTGGAGTATTTTTGCTTTAGCCTTCCTATACAACTCTTTGTCTAGATAGAAAGTGGTTCCCTCTTGAGTTTATTTCCCATGAGGTGTTATTTTGGTTGACTGATTCATTCCAGTTTATTTCTGGATTAAATCTATGGTCCCCAGTAATATTATTATTTTGATTTCTGTAAGCTTTGAGCTCTGGTTTGAGAATGTGCATTTATTTTTCCACGAGAAGACTTTATCTCTTCAGCAGGAATATATTGACATTTCCCCAGGAAGTACTATTTCTTTCCCCACGAAATCATTATTGCAATTCCTTCTCGTAACAGCAAGTGGCATGTCTCTTTATTTGAGCAACTTGTACTTCCCCAGTAAGTTTGCCAGTTCCCAGAGAAGATTCAGGTTTGTTATTCCAATTAATGGTAGCCTTATCATTATGGAAGGTAGTTTATTGTTGAGATTTGTTACTCCAATGAATGGTAGCCTTGTCATTATGGAAGGTAGTTCTTTGTTGATATTTGTTACTCCAATGAATGGTAGCCTTGTCATTATGTAAGGTAGTTCGTTGTTGAGATTTGTTACTCCAATGAATGGTATCCTTGTCATTATGTAAGGTAGTTCGTTGTTGATATTTGTTACTCCAATGAATGGTAACATTGTCATTATGGAAGGTAGTTCGTTGTTGAGATTTGTTACTCCATTGAATGGTAGCTTTGTCATTATGGAAGGTAGTTTGTTGTTGAGATTTGTTACTCCAATGAATGTTAGTCTCGTCATTATGGGAGATAGTTCATTTTTGAGATCTTTTTCCGATGGATGGTAGTCTCGTCATTATGGGAGATAGTTCGTCATTGAGATTCGCATTATTCTGAAGAAGTTTATTTGTTCCCAATTATGAATACTGGTGCTAATCGTGTATTACCTACCCTAATGTTGGTAGTTACTGGTATTATCTTAACATATCTTTCCGTGGTAGGTCGATGTTACTTTTTTTGCTATCTCCTCAGTGAGTGGATAGTTTGCAGTCATTTGTCGATCATGGTTATCCTTTACTTTCTCTCCTCAATATTTAAGTTGATGACGCCTTATCTCCTCTTTGGGCTTTACCCCAATAGAGTTGGGTCTCTTGTTCATTAGTTATTTATTTTCCTGGTTGGGTTTTTCTTTTGATCCATGTTTTTATTTGCTACATGCCCACTGGTGTCTTGAATTTTTTTAGATTTGTTCATTTGCATTCATAATCATAAGCATTGAATGGCATCTTAGGGCCAAAATATGGCTTGTTTTATATTTAAGTATCTTCAATCGCGTCGACACGAAGATTTTAACCTTCACATCTCCGGATATAAGAAAATTAAATAAGGGCAGTTGTTGTACCCCGATTTTTACCCCTAAGATTCCTCTATCATATCATATCAACTCAATCACAAGAAGATCACACTAGGGTTTGGTTCTCCTCCTTATATTTAGCTTTTCTCATGGGTAATCACCAAGCACCTTGACTTGTATTTTGTGATCATATATGTTTTGTATTGATTAACTTTTAACTAATAAATACAATGAATATTTTCCCTAATTGATGATATTATAGGTGAAAGCACAACACATTCCACCAAGTTGATCTATAGGTTCATGACTTTATTCTCATGCCTTCTTCAACAAAGTTTCATTGAGATTCAAGATTCATCATTGAAGATGTTTTTAAGTAATACCATGAAAAAGTCTATTATGATCCATCATGCCTCAAGTTGTCAAAGATAGTCCAAAGATGCAAGGGTTGATTGGAGAAGTTTGACCTAATTTGACAAGTCTTTGATTTCTTTATCACAAGTGCATGGTTGCCATGGTTTCTAATTATTTGGAAGTGGTTATGGTTACCATGGTTTATCATTATCATCCTCAACAACTTATATTTACATGACAAAAGTATTTGTGCAAGAAGGTTTGTCAAAATTGAAAATGTGTTCCAAGGTATTTTGTTGCTCTATGAGCTAGGATTTTGAACTTCTAAAGGCTATATCTTGCTCATATTTTGGTATTTTTTAGTGATTCCAAAAACATGCTTATCTTCAAAGAGTTATAAATAAATCAATTCAAAGGTTTCAATAATATTTTGTATGGAGGATACCTAATTATGAATAAAGATTACAAGTCCTCTAGATAGGCCATCAAAATCCTTCATGTGACTTCAAAAGATCATAACTTGGTCAATTTTCATCTCCTTAAGCCCACTCTTTTTCCAAAATAATATTAAAGACGTGAACTTAAACTCTTCTTTTTATTTTCTAAGCTTTTAAATTGATGGAAGATGTCTTAAGGATGCAAAATATTATAGGTCATCTCATGAACTTTCACCAACTTCACCAAGTCATAACTTTCTCAATTTTTGAAGTTTTTGAATAGTTCAAGTCTCAAAATGTCATTAAAGAGGCCTACTTCATGCCATATTTTTTGGTCAAGAGAAAATTTTAAATTGAAGGCCATGTTTGGATGTAAGACATGGGATACATAGAGATGAATTAGGTCAAACAAGTGTGGGCTTGGACCTTGTATGAAAGGCTTGATTTTATCTAATTTAATTTTGAATTTCAATAAATAAAAATTAAAAATAAATAGAATAAAAATCTAAGGGGTGTATGAAGTGATTCATAGGTTCACTATAAGTTACAAAACACGTTTGGACCTTGAAACATAAGCTCACTAGCCCAAATACTGAAGATTGATCACTTTGGGTTTCATGCATTATCTCAAAACTTCCCAACTTGAACCAATCATAACTCTCTCAATTTTTATCATTTAAAAGTGATATTTGACTTTTTGGAAAGCCCAAATATCCTCTACAATCTCTATTATTATCTTTTTCCATTTTAAGGATTTATCTTGACGTAAGTTGCCTTGACAAAAAGTGTTTTTTTACTTTTGAAATTATTTGTAATGTTTTGGCCCATATCGCTCAAATGAAGTATTTTTTGGAATTGAGCTTAGAGGTAAAAGTTGTAGAGAATTGAATTTCCTTAAAAATGATCTTTGGTTAAGAAAAATCTAATGAATCATGTGAAAGTTGGGCTTGGTTAAAGTTCAGTTGACTTCTTCTTAAGAAAACCCTAATTTAGTAACTTTTGACTTTTGATGAACTGAGATTTTTCTTGAGGAATCATGATCAAACCTTAATAAAATGATGAATATAACTTCAAAATCTTTTTTTAGACAAAAAATCTTGAGGTTTGACTGTATGTTGACCATAACTTACTTTTTGCCCAATACAGTTGATTTTCAGTCATCTGAGCAATTGATTGAGCAAACTTATGATGCAAGGCTTGAAACTTGTCATGAGAATTCTTGGAGACATATAAGAAACTATGAAATCCACTTGAGGCCTTTTAAACCCAATCTTCCTTGAGAAAAGTTAAACCTTAGTTGTAGGTCCATTGCTTAGGAGGATAATTTGTCTGATCAATTCTTGAGTAACCTTGAGCAAATGAAAATCCTAGGAGCATGAGGAGATATCTTGAAGAAAATGGGAGGGAAAATTTTGGGGTACAATAATCCCCTTTAGGTTCGTACGCCATGTCTAAAAAGTTTTGATGCCGGGATGAACCGGGATCTTGATGCCACTTGTTAGACGACAACGCCTTATCTAGAGAGGAATGAATAGATCACCAAGCCAAAAAATCTAGATAAAGTTTCTGGTTTTAAAAAGTAATTTGAAAAGAGTGCAAGCAAAAGGTTTTCAAAAGTGTCATATAGACGAACCAAGTTGTTGGAAGTTGGATATTCAATAAAACAAATTATGGAATGAACACTATAATATGGAATTTATATACTTCAATCAAGTAACAATATATTAATCGTTTATAGAAAGTTACTAGCAATACTATTTCCAATGGAAACAATCAAAAGAACAAACAAAACAATTTGTCGAACACTTGGTGCACAGCCGAATTTTAAGAATTTTCCTATAAGATCTGTTGATATAAAAAAGAACTTATAATAAAAAGTGATTTAAAGAAAATCAACACACAATTCAAAATGAAATCAACCAAGGAAAAATTCCTACGAGTCGATAGATTACTCAATGTTATTTGACAAATTGATTGATGAAAATTAAAGCAAGTAAATCGATAAGAAAAAGAGAAATGAGGATTTGTCTACACAGTTCCTCACTTTCGTTCTCGTGTGTGGGTAAGTCTGTGCCCAATTCCAATTTGCAATTAGGATAATTCTAACTATGCAAAAAGTTGTTACAAGAGAATTGTTCCAAGAGAAACCCTACAAACCCTGACCATTTGTTGTTGATTCAACACCTTCTCTTCTTTTGGTCTTGATAAAGACCAAGACACAATATATCCCAATTAACTTGTCGATATTGCTACTCCTTTGCATTCTTTATCTCCAAAGCTTTCGCGCATGATCGAACATCGCCAAGATGGCACCCTGACAAAAGATTATTATGTGTGATTTATCAGTGTGTATGCATAGGTTGGAGGTTGAAGATGAAGAGAAAATGCAGTAAGTGTTTATAGTTTCACCAAGTTGGAATGTTGCATGAATGATGTATTTATAGTTGGGGAAGTTTATATGCAATGGAGTGATTTTGAGAATTAAAAAGAATTGAAAAATTGACCCAATCAAACAGTATGTGTCAACCTGAAACTCATATGTGTCGACATATAAGTCAGGAATTAACTCTATGTGTCGACCTGAAAAACAGATATATCGACCCAAGCATGGAAATAGTGTTTTACCTTTAAAACTGTAGTGAATGTGTCGATTTGAAACTCGTATGTGTCAACAAATGAAATAAGAATTTCTGCAATTTGCAAAAGCTTCAGCATTTGTCTACCAATATGCATACATGTGTCGACCGAAGACTTCTAAAGGCTTCATGCTTCAAAACTCAGTTGCATGTGTCGACCTGAAATACGTATGTGTCGACACATGCAAGCAAAAATTATGAAGAAATTTTTTTTTCAAGACTTTGGTTAATTTCAAAATGGTTTTTAATGGTTCCTAATACCCCTAATTTATCACAATATTCTTCAAATAGAAGGTTTTCAAATTCACCTCATAGATCGCTTTGAATGGGAACGATTTTAGAATTCAATTTATTTTGAGATAACTTGGTGAAACGTCTGAAAGCCGATAATGTTTCATCTTTGATACGTAAGAAAATAGTCCAACAAAATCTTGAGTAATCATCTACAATCATAAACCCATAGTAATTACAACCTATTCTTTTGTCCCGTGAAGGTCCAACTAGATCCATGTGAAGGAGCTCAAGAGGTCTCGAAGTTGAAACAACATTTTTTAGATTTAAAAGAGACACTTGTTTGCTTACCTTTTTTACATGAATGACATAGGTGATCTTTTAAAAACATTATTTTAGGTAGACAAATTACTAAATCTTTTGCAACTATTTTATTGAATATATCAAAGTTGACTTGCGCCTGATGTGTATGCCATAGCCAAGAGTCTTCGATCATGGTAACAAGACATTGGGAATTATTTAAGTTAACTCCTCTTAAGTCAAGCATATATATATATATATATATATATATATATATATATATATATATATATATATATATATATATATATATATATATATATATATATATCATTTACCCTCACATCATTAAACATACAATACTTCTTTTCATTATGTTCTATTATGCAATAATCTTTGGCAAAAGTTACTTTATACCCATTGTCACACCATTGACTAATGCTAAGAAGACTATGTCTAAGGCCTTCAACTAACGTAACATTTGAGATAGTAATAGTTAAGGGATTACCTATACATAACCTTTCTTCTTTGCTATAAATCCGGAGAATAGAGAAATGTCTCCCGTCATGTGTCTTGAACATCCACTACCAAGAATCCATTTTCCCGTCATAGCGTCAAGACACTCAACCTACAAAAATCTAGATAAAGTGGTAGGTACCCAATTCTCATTGGGTCCTTGGGAGTGATTGAAAGAAATTTTCCATTTGGGCAACCATTGGAAATTTCCTTTAGGAACTAGAAAGAATCTAAATTTTCATTTTTCAATAGTGTGGCCTTTCTTGCAAAAAGAGTGACAAAACAACCTATGATGAGATTTACTTTTTCTATTTGAATCCTTTGTGATCAACTTAAAATTTTTATGAGGCTTTTAAACCTTTGAAGAATTAATGGCAAAAGTATCATGAGATTGTGATGCCTTGAGAAACCTTGAGCAATTGAGAATCCTAGGGGAACATTTTGAATAAAATGAGAGGGCAAATTTTGGGTTATAACAGCTGCCCCTGTTCAATATTCTTAAACATGAAGAGTTAGATTGGCATGTCCGCTATTCGTGACTTAAAGGTAAAAGATTATTGAACACTTAAGTGACCAGAAATTTGCACTCGCCTATGCATAAAGTAACGTTGTTGATTGATTGTATTGCTTGAATAGGCTTAAAGATGCCATTCGGAGAGGTAACGGAATTTCGTTTGAGATGGGATTACGAATGCCACCTAGAATAATTGTTAATAGAAGTGTCAAAATGAGTCTATGTTTGACTGTATCTGAAGAATTCTTTTCAGAATGGACCTCTGAGGAAGGTGTTTGAGTAGCTTCTTGTTAGATTTAGTCTCCGAGGGAGATATTTGTCATGTAGATAGTCGCCTCGTCCTATTTCAAGAATTTATCCACAGTCTATTTTTGTTGGTAAACTCGTCCTATTTCGGGAATTCATACCACCTGGTGATAAAGATAGTCACCCCGTCCTGTTTCAGGAATTGATCTTCTCCTGGTCATAAAGATAGAAATATAGTTTCCCCGTCCTTTTTTTGGGAGTTAATCTTTACTCGGTCGTATAGATAATTTCCCCGTCCTATTTCGGGAGTTAATCTTCAACTTGTTTATGTAGATAGCCGGCCCATCATATTTCAGGAATTGATCTACAATTTGTTTTCACAGATAGTTGCCCTGTCTTGTTTCAGGAATTAATCTGTGTCTTGTCATATAGATATTTTCCCCGTCTTGTTTCGGGAATTAATCTGCGACCTATTTGAAAATTGTTGATGACATCCATCTATTTATAGACCTTTACCTGAAAAGATAAAGACTTAGTTATATGCAATGTCATGTTGTATGTAATGCATTGCGTAATTATGTTCTCACAGTAAATGAGAGTGTGTTATATGCATTTCGTATGCATATGCTATGATATTTTGTAAATGATGTATGGATGCCAAATGTTTTTTGAAGCGTATTGGATGCTTCGTGTAATATCTTTACTGGGGAAAATAAATCCCTGATGGTGATGGGGATGAAGAATATGAATCTTCAATCTTAACTAGAATGTTTCCGCTGGGGATTCCTGATTTCTGTTTGAGGAAACTCTGTAACGCCCATTAATTTAATTAATTATTTAATTAAATTATTCTTTTTTTTGGATTATTTGTCGAAGTTGTGAGATGTTGAGAATTATTGGTATAAGTTGTTGGATTATTATTAATTAATTAATTAATTAGTTGATTAATAATAATAATAATGTTGAATTAAGGGAATATATAGTGTTGGACTTATGTTATTGGTTGGAAGTAGTAAAGTGGGAGTGTATAGGTTAGGCCCAATAGGATTGATATATAAGGTTAAGTAGATACAAGGATTTGTTTTAGTTGGAGAATAAGAAGTTTTGTACGTTGACCGGAAGAGCTGTGCGGAAGAGGAGCAAGTTTCCCGGTGTCGAGCAGAGCAAATCAAGGATTACGGTCAGAGCTTTGGTGGAGAGACCTTCAATCCAGGTAAGGGTGGGGTTATGACCTTATAATTGGATTTATAATGTGTATCACGTGGGAATTGGTCGTTGTAGGCTTGTTGTGCATTGATGTTTTTGAATTTGCTAACGAAGTTGCCCGATTGTTTGTTGTGGACGTGTTGAGTTATCTATGTGACTTCCCGGTTTAATCGATGGATAGGTTCGGATAGTTGATCACTGGTCGAGGTGGTCATTAGGATGTTAGGATATTCCAAGCGGATTGGCAGGAAAATTAGTAAATTGTTGAAGTGGTCGTTTTAGGGAGGTTTCTGTGTGACATGTCTTGTATAATTAATGAACATGTCGATAGGAAATATAGTTTCCCGTTGATGTTTTATTCCGAGCGGTTGGCCAGTGTTGTACCCCAAAATTTGCCCTTTCATTTTATCAACATTTCTCATCACAAGGCTCTTGGAACTAAAGATCAAGCTAGGGTTTTCTCTGCTCAAGACACCTCCTTGCACTGTTGACCTAAATTAGGGTTTGAGTTTGCACAGGGATGTTTTGACCTACAATGCCCAAAGTGACTTTCATACTTCATGTTGGACTCATAAGTTTGCCCATACCAAGTTTCAAGCCTTGAATCAAACTTTTGCCCAGTCAATTGGACAGTTGACCTAGAAATCAGCTGTATTGGGAAAAAAGTCAATTGTGGCCAATTGACAGTCAAACCTCATGCATTTTTACCCACATCAACATTATGAACTCATGTGAACCATTTGATCAAGTTTAGATCACAATTCCACAAGAAATTTGATCAGATCACCAAAAGGGCAAAATGGTCATTTTTAGGGTTTTGACTGTACAAAGGCAATTTTTGACTGTTTGACCTAGCCAATGGCAAATCAAGCTCAACCATGGACTCAAGGACTCAATGACATTATCTTGACCCATTAAACAAGTTCAAGAGATCTCAAATGCATAGGATTGACAGATGAATTTTTCGGTCAACTAATCAAAATTTGACTGTATACTGAAAAGTTAAACTTTGACTTTTTGGTCAAAATCAAGTGTCAAGGGTCATTTTCCATCAAGATATGTCAAATTATGAAACTTGTTCATCAAGAAAACCAAAATTGCAAATTAGGGTTTGAAATTGAAAATTTTCATAACTTAGAAATTTTCTAAGTTATGAAATTTTCTTAATTTTTCCTAACTTTGCCCCACATTTTCACCAAGATTCAAAGGGATTCAAACAAAACTTACAACATGAAAGTTGTAGTACATCACAAAGTCTACAACTTTGATTAACAAATTTTTCTCAAAATAAGCTTGGATCTCAAGTTATGATTTTTGGAACAAGGGTCCCTAAAACTTTTAACTTAGAGAAATTTTGCCCTAGTTTAGGCAGGATTTTGACCCATCTTCTTGGCCATTTTTCACATAGTTCCACTTAGAGTCTCAAGTTTCATTTCAAAGATTGATTATATTACATGTTGCAAGCTTTCCAGATTGTCCAAGAACTCCTCAAACACCTTTGTGGTTAGGGAGAATCGAATGCTTGAAGTTGGCAAAAACTCACTTTGTAACCATGGCCAATACTTGTTCATACCACTTGCAAAATCTGACCAAACTATCTTAGTACACAATTACAGGCCTCTAAACCAATTTGTACTCAATAATTAAATGTAAATCCATTGGTCTAAGGTTTTTTTTGGTCATTAGAGGATTATACACTAGATTAATCCAAAAATAGTAAAAGGTAACTTTGCCATTTTTGTCAAAATCTTGCTTTATGTCAAATAGAATCCTTGAGCCTTGAGTACGATCTTATGCTGCAAATCAAATCCACAAACTTGGGGCCAAGCTTACACAATGTATGCAGGGTTAGAGCTAGCCTGTACATGCCTGCTCTTTGTCACTTCTCATTTTGCTTCATAACCAAGAAACTTGTCAAACACAACATAACTTACACATCTGATATATTGAAATCAAGCCAAGTTTTAAAATAAGTTACACACATCCTTGCAAGCCAGGATCACGAGCTCTTGATCTCTCAAACCTCCTCATACTCAGAAACCACATTTCTTTGCAAAACAGGGCAAGCCCTGCAGAATCACTTCCATCTTCACTTTGCCTCGTGCGTTTTGCCTCAAACTTGTTCCAATACCTTCCATTCAACTCACTAAAACTATCCCAAACCTCCATTGCCAACTGTAACTCCATTTACAGTGTTCACCATTTTTGTTTGGAAGCTTTGCAGGTTGAGTTCTGTAGCACGATTCAGGCCACTTCAAAACAAACTAAGCATTGGGAAAGGTTCAGAGGACATCAAGCAAGCTCAAAAGAACCTCAGGCCCCATTGAAAGTTGCAGCATTCTCCAGCTCGAACTCAACTGAAACAGGTATTTCATGAACTTATATCTCTCTATTTAGGAACATTTATACTTAGTTTTGTGAATGAAAGATGTTGTATTCATTACCCTGAAGCCATACACGTGCTTAGTTTTCATTTATATTAATCGTGCTAGGAGAATTTCATCCATGAACTTTCTGAAAAAACTAGGTTAAAAATTAGGGCCAGAGAAATTCTCTCTGGTCTTTGAGAGTTAGATTTAATGTTTTATATGGTTGAAATCGTTGTTTGATGCTCTACAAGTTTCATGTTTTGAGTTTTGTCAAAGGATCACGTTTCCAAGAGTTGGCAGTTTGTACACAGAAGGCGCATGTTTTTGTTTGAACGGAGGAAGGAGATGAAGTAGTTGGCCTGGGCCTGGCTACTTCCTGCTTTTGACACCCCCATTTTCAGTTTCACACCCCTCTGGCCCATTTCTTTGTATATTTATTATTTTTGCATTTTAATTTCATTTCTGACTTTATTATTTTATTTCCAAACATAAAAAATGCCTAAAAAATATTTTCATAGATTTTTATATTTATTTGGTATTTATTTTAGTTATTTCTAACATTAAAATATTTAAATACTCCATATTATTTTGTTTAAACTTAAAAATAATGCAAAAAAAATACTTTTATTTTCATTTATTATTTTTATTCACATTTGAAAATATTTTCTTGAAATATATACATTTTTGTAAATATTTTTTTTTTATTTTTTACACAATTAATATATTTAATATATATATATATATATATATATATATATATATATATATATATATATATATATATATATATATATATATATATATATATATATATATATATATATATATATATATATATATATATATATATATATATATATATATATATATATATATATATATATATATATATATATATATATATATATATATATATATATACACACACATATATACTTTATTTTATTAAAAGCATAGAATAAAAAACACAAAAATAATACATTTTATTTTTAATGATATTTTATACTAAAAAATACTTTTTTTCAATATACTTTTATTTTTGTACATATTGATACATTTTTGTATATAAATATTAAATAATATCATTTCTTTAAGGAATTAGGGTTTACCCTAAAAAATAATTAAAATTAACTTTTTATTTATTTCTTTACATTTCTTTCCATTGAAAATACTTTACATACCTAAAAAAAATTTTTTTTGCATTATACTTTTTATTTAATATTTATTTATTGTATTTATTTAAATATTGTACATTTAACTATTATGCCTTGCAATTTCAATTTGGTTGTAATAATGTAGGGTTTAATTTCTTGCAAAATAATCCCCTATTCAAATCTGTACCCCCCTCCCTATATCAAAGTTGTAATAGCTTAGATTTATTTTTAAGCACTTAAATGCTTTCAAATGCCATGATTAGAATTAGGGTTTGTATGCAAAATCAAAACCAACAAATAGTTTGACCTAATCAAAGGCAAAATTCATGAAAAAACAAACACAATGCACACTTGCACCCCTAGGGTTACAATCCACTTGTTGCCTTCAAAAATGGGCCATGGTATGTATGTTAAGTACTTTGGCAAAACAAAAATAAAACAAAAGATCATAGTCCCTCGATGACGCTATCTGAGTTGCCTAAACAAAATGATCAAGTCCCTTAAGAAAATTTCCAAAAATACTTGACACAATTGCTATCATGGTCCATACGATGACCCGCACCTGTCCCGTTTAACATCCTAACACAAGGTTGTTCACCAAACACAATGGTGAAACAACACTGTTAAAAGGGTTAAAAACATAATAAAAATCTTTGAGTAAAATAGGCTAGACAACTCTTAGTTACTAGATCAAAAACTTGCAAAACATCCTTGCCATTTTTCAAACACACTTCACAACACAAATTCAAAACAATTTCAAAACAACTTTCAAAACATTGAAATATATTTTCAAAAAGACACACACCTTTGTATATATTCAAACAAGAATCATTACAAAGGTTGCCTAGACAAGGCTTCTTTTTCAAAGCATTTTCAAAAACCACACACAAAGCACCATTTCAAACAATTGAAGAGCACCATTTCAAATAATTGAAAAGCAAAGCAAGTGATCTAAACAAGTAACTAAGAGCCCATGGATAACCATGGATAGAAAGGGTGCTAATACCTTCCCTTTCTATAATCTACTCCCCGAACCCAAGAAAACATCTCAAGGGTCTTTCCTGTGCTTTTTGACCTTTCCTTAGGATAAAATAAAAAGTCGGTGGCGACTCTTGCTAAACCGAAACATTTGCAAACAAAAACGCAAAATCCCAAGTCAGTTCTCCCACTGTATCACAGCCAGAAATTATGAATTGTAGTGGCGTGGCCGTTAATACGTTGTATTGTGTCTTTGTTGTTGGCCGAACTAGTGGTCGAGGAGGATGTTGCTGGTGTTAGGTACCGAGCGACATCTAGGCTGCGAGGTGTGTTGGGGGATTATATGATGGATTTTCGAGGAGTATTAGGTTTCAGGACGTTCCTAGGAGCATAAGTTAGTTGTTATTTTGTTTTCTCTGTGCGTGTTAAGGAGTCTGGATTAGTTGTTATGTTGTCCTAGTTGATATGCATGTCGAGGGGCACGTAGTTCCCTATCCCTTTTGCTCGTACATGCTATGTTTTGTTCGTTACCAACGATGTTTGAATTACTGTTAAGTTGCCGTTTGATTATGTTAATGATTGAATCGTTGATTGATGTGGTAGGCTTATGGCTAATGTTGATTTATGTTGAGTTGTTGTGTTATTGTGATTGTTGCTGTGAATTTTGTTGATAATGCAAAGTTGCAGGGGTCTTAAAATGATGATGAATTACCTCTATTTACTGGTAATAATGGTGATATAAGCTTATGCCTTACGATGGATGATGATTGTTGTGAGTATGTGATAGTGCATTCATTGAGTCATATACATTTGCATACTCTGCGACAGTCTGGATCGACAAACTGTGAAGAAGAATTATGCCTTGTTGATGCATCTATTTATTGGTAATTTTTAAGATGGGAGTTCTACTCCATTGGTACCACATGCATTTGCATAAGGATGAGTTTCATTATGTGTTGCATTCTAAGTCGTTGTGTGGTTGATCTAATTATGCTTATGTTGTTAAAAATCTGAGAAGTGGTGAATATGCATGAACTGATTCTAATGTTTTATTTATCATGCGTTCTATTATAATGTTCGATATCTCACCCCTTCTGTTTAAATGTTACCCCGATGTTGGTAATGTGCATGTAATCCAGAGTGAAGGAGGTTTACCTTCAGTAGTTCGAGTCGGTGTCATTGCTCTGATACATAACACTCGTGGGGATGAATGCTTGCTGTTTTATTGTTGTTATTATTTCAGTTAATTGAACTTTAAGTTGTTGTTCTTTAAATGATTGTTATTTGAAGTTTTCTTAGTTGGACAAAGATGTTACATTCCTTTAAGTTGAATATTATGACTCTGCTGCGTTGTTATGAAAGTTAATGTTTCTTTTTAAGATTGAATTATGTTTGTTATTGGTTCGTCCAAGTTTAATGTGTTATGTATCGGTGATGATTATTGTTGTTTTAAGTTGAATTTGTGGTATCCTGATTTAGTTGTAAAATTTTTATAACTCTGATTATATATATATATATATATATATATATATATATATATATATATATATATATATATATATATATATATATATATATATATATATATATATATTGTCAGGTAGAATCGGGTTGTTACAAAGTAGGTATCAGAGTAAGTCGGTCCGTCCGACCAAGTGGTCGAGTCGTAGTTGTCTAACAATAGAGTATTGTTAACTTGAGTTCTAACAATTGTTTATGTTGTAGTGATAAGTTGAGAATGCTGGAAGGAATGATGCTTCACTTGCTACTGCTTTAGAAGCAATGGCGCATGCTATGGAGAATCAACTGAACATTGACGGGAATGCTGGATCTCATAGTTTGGCGACTTTGCAGAGGGAGAATCTGCCTACCTTCAAGAGTAAGTATGATCCTGATGGAGTATTGGATTGGTTGAAAGAGACTGAGAGAATCTTCTGTGTGATGGAGTGCACTCCAGCGCAGAAGGTTTGATATGGTACTCATATGCTAGCAGTCGAAGCTAATGATTGGTGGCTAGAGATGTGTCAGAGGTTGGAAGCTGCAGGTGAAAATGTCACTTGGGCTGTGTTTCATAGGGAATTTCTGAGGAAGTATTTCCCTGAAGACGTTCGTGATAAGAAGGAAATTGAGTTCCTTGAGCTGAAACAAGGGAGTATATCGTTTGTTGAATATGCTACAAAGTTTGCGGAGTTGGCTAAGTTTTATCCGCACTATAGCGAAGCAAATGCTGAGTTTTCGAAGTGTATCAAGTTTGAGAATGGATTGCACCCAGAGATCAAGAAGGCAGTTGGATACCAGAAGATTTGTGTCTTTGCTGATTTGGTTGATAGTTACAGGATTTATGCAGAGGATAATAATGCTCATTATAAGATTATCAGTGAGAAGAGGGGTAAGCACCAACAAAATTATGGTAAGCCTTATGATGCCCCAGTTGGTAAAGGCAAACAGAAAGTTGCTCAGGGTTAGAGAACTAGTGGGGGAGATGCTCCTGTTTGTGTGGTTTGTTTCAAATGTGGAAAACCTAGGCATAAGAGTAATGTGTGTACTGTTGAGGTGAAGAGGTGTTTCCGTTGTGGTAAGACTGGACATGTTGCATCTGAGTGCAAGCATAAGGAGGTGATTTGTTTCAATTATGGTGAAGAGGACACATTGGTAGTCAGTGTCAAAAACCAAAGAAGGTGCAAACCAGTGGTAACGTATTCGCTTTGGCTGAGGATCAGACGGCTAGTGAGGTCAGACTCATCAGAGGTACATGTTTCATTAATAGTACTCCTTTAATTACTATTATTGATACTGGTGCTACTCATTGTTTTATTGCTGCTGATTATGTTGAAAGATTGGGTCTTATGTTGTCTTCTATGAATGGAGAGATGGTCCTCGATACTCCAGCTAAGGGGTCCGTGACTACTTATTTTGTGTGGTTAAAATGTCCTTTGTCGATCTACAACAGAGACTTTGCTGTTGATTTGGTTTATTTGCCTTTAAGAGGGTTGGATGTGATTCTGGGTATGAACTGGTTAGAGCATAACTATCTTCATATTAACTATTATAACAAGTCAGTGAGGTTTTCTACTCCTGAGGAAGAGGAAGCTGGTCTGTTGTCTTCTAGACAGTTGAGGAAGTCGATGCAAGAAGAAGCTCAAATGTTCTCGTATATGGTGTCACTATCTGTCGAGAATCAAGATGTAATTGAGGAATTATGAGTGGTGCGTGAATTTCTTGAAGTTTCCCCTGATGAAATTCGTGATGTACCTCCAGAGAGAGAAGTTGAATTTTCTATTGATCTTGTACCTGGTATCAGACCTATTTCTATGGCACCATACAGGATGTATGCATCTGAATTGTCGGAATTAAAGAAGCAATTGGAAGAGTTACTTGAGAAGAAATTTGTAAGACCAAGTGTATCGTCATTGGGAGCTCTAATGTTGCTAGTAAAGAAGAAAGATGGAATAAAGTATGAGGCTTTGTGTTGATTATAGACAATTGAATAAAGTGATGATCAAGAACAAGTATCCACTTCCAAGAATAGATGACTTGATGGATCAATTGGTGGGTTCTCGTGTGTTTAGTAAGATCGATTTGAGTTCGGGTTATCATCAGATTAAAGTGAAGGATGAAGATATCCACAATACGGCTTTCGGAACGTGTTATGGACATTATGAGTATTCGGTGATGCCTTTCGTTGTTACTAATGCGCCAGGAGTATTCATGGAGTACATGAACCATATCTTTCATACTTATTAGGATCGATTTATAGTGGTGTTCATTGATGACATTTTGATTTAATCTGAGTCGGAAGAAGATCATGCAGAACACTTAAGAATAGTATTGCAAGTTTTGAAATAGAAGAAGTTGTATGCAAAGCTGTCTAAGTGTAAATTTTGGTTAAAGGAGATTAGTTTTCTTGGTCATGTTATCTCAGGTAGTGGCATTATTGTGGATCCATCTAAAGTAGATGATGTATTACAATGGGAAACTCCAAAGTCGGCTACCGAGATTAGAAGCTTTTTGGGATTAGTTGATTATTATAAAGGGTTTATTGAAGGTTTTTCTAAGTTGGCACTTTGTTGACTAAGTTGACTTGTAAAGGTAGAGATTTTGTGTGGGATCTTCAGTGTGAAGAAAGTTTTACAGAATTGAAGAAGAGATTGATGTCAGCTCCAATTCGGACATTACCTAATCTGGGAGAACCTTTTATGGTATATTGTGATGCTTCTAAGATGGGTTTAGGAGGTGTGCTTATGCAGAATGGTAAAGTAGTTACTTATACGGTAAGGCAGTTGAGGACTCATAAAAAGAACTATCATGTGCATGATTTAGAGCTTGTTGCAGTTGTTTTTATGTTGAAGATTTGGAGGCATTATCTTTATGGTTCTAGATTTGAAGTATTTAGAGACCATAAGAGTTTAAAGTATTTTTTTGATCAGAAGGAATTGAATATGAGACAACGAAGATGGTTGGAGTTGTTAAAGGATTATGATTTTGGTTTGAATTATCATCCAGGAAAAGCGAATATGGTGGCTGATGCGTTAAGTTGAAAGACTTTACATATGTCAGCAATGATGGTTAAAGAGTTGGAATTAATTGAAAAGTTCCGATATAAGAGCTTAGTCTGCGAGGTGATACCGCAGAGTGTTATGTTAGGGATGTTGAAGATTAATAACGATTTTCTAGACAATATCAAAGAAGCTCAAATGTTGGATGTAAAACTAGTAGATTCGATGGTTGGGATCGATCAGTCTGAGAAAAGTGATTTCAAGTTAGATGTGCAAGGTGTGTTGAGATTTCATAATCGGATTTCCATTCCTGATGATACGGAGATGAAGAAAGTGATTCTTGAAGAGAGTCATAGAAGCAAGTTAAGCATTCATCCGGGAGCTACAAAGATGTATAAAGATTTGAAGAATTTGTTTTGGTGGCCTGAGATGAAGAGTGATGTGGCTTGGTTTGTGTATGCATGTTTGACTTGTCAGAAGTCGAATGTTGAACATCAGAAGCCTGTAGGGTTGATGCAACTGTTAGAAGTTCCAGAATGGAAATGTGATAACATTTCAATGGACTTTGTGACGGGGTTACCTAATACTCTAAGAGGACATGATTTGAATTGGGTGATTGTTGATAGGCTTACAAAGTCGGCTCATTTTATTCCTATTAACATCAGTTTTCCAATATCGAAGTTGGATGAGATTTACACTAGTGTAATTGTAAAGTTGCATGGTGTTCCATTGTGTATTGTGTCAGATAGAGATCTGAGGTTTACTTTAGATTTTTGGAAGAGTTTGCAAGAGGCATTGTGTTGTACCCCAAAATTTTCCCTCCCATATTCTTCAGGATTTGCTAAGATCAATCTTCAGATGGTTCAAAATCTCTCAAGGGTTGCATAGTCTAATTGCCTCCTAATACAATCAAAATTAGGGTTTTGGTTCTGGCAAAGAAATTGAAGTTTTCAAGGGTCCAATCAAGTCCCATATGCCTACATACATTGTCAAGCATTCATATGCCAAGTTTCAAGACTCACAGCATCAAATTGCACAGTCAAAAACCCTAAATGCTTCACAGTCAACTGCAGGGGCAAAATGGTCATTTGACAGTCAAAAGTCAAAATTTTTGGTCAACATCTTATTTTGAAGCCACAAACATCATTTGATCAATTCTTGATCATGATTTCACAAGCATGGCTCAAAAAGTCTCAAGATGCAAAAGTTTCTATTTTTGGACAGTTGAAAAAGTCAACTGCAAATTGACCAGGGCATAACTTCCTCATGGTTTATCAGAAAAATCCCATCCAAAGCTCATTTTGAAGAGGATGACATTTCCTACAACTCATCTTCACACTCCAAGTCCTAGAAATGCTCTCACAAAAAGTTATCAATTTCAACATTATAGGTCATTTTCAAAAGTCAACAAAAAGGCACTTTAAGTCAAAGACCATGACTTGAGATTGGTAAATCAAAATGACATGGGACCAAAGACATTGGTTAGAGGACTTCAAGACCTTTCCAAAATGTCCAAGAACATGATCATAGCTTCAAAATTGAGCAAGATATGCCTTGGAGAAGTTGGGAAATTTTTGGGAATTTTGAAAAGTCAACTTTGCATAAAAGACTTCAAAATTGCTATTGGGCCACAAATTCTTCCATGAATCATTACCCAAAGGCTATGCACGACCCGCTAAGCTCAAAGAGAGTTATTTTCTTATTTTTGATTAATTATTTGAATTTTTATTATTATTAATTCATTTAATTAAATTTAAATATAAGAAAAATACCAAATCATGTTTTTAAATCTTTTTATGCAGCAAATATCTTCCACACATGTAAGAGATTTCGTGCACCTTCTCAAGGGGACAAAATCATCTAAATTTGGCAAGTTTCCATGGCAAAAAGATTGGAAAAAGATGTGAAAAAATCAAAGATTGAAAACATTAATACATGGACTTTGGGCTTGTTTTCTTAACCTAATTTCACTCAAATACATATACACAACATGACCTAATGCTCATACACACGAAAAACTGCTCAAAACCATAGAACCAAATTGCAACTTTGGATAAAATTTTTGGAATCTGAAAACATAGCTACAAGGCGATTCAAGGTCCAAAAGCTTGTCCATTGTCTTCCTGACATTGCTAGGAACGTGTTGCAATCAAGAACACGCCTCCACACTCAAAGAATTGGTAGAACGACATCACACTTTTCTTGAACTTGTCCCTAATCGTTTTTTAATTTACATACATTATTCATGAGTTTTAATCATTGATTCTTGCTAATATTGATGTTCTGAAGCCATTGGTAGCAATTAATTGAACTAATACTGCCTGTAGCCAGATCTGCCATGGACGTGTTTTAGGGTTTCAGAAGCTTTAAATTAGGGTTTCCCTCATGTGGTAAAATTGGACATTCAAACCGGTGCAGACCAAATCGTGGCAACAAGACGAAGCGATTGAACTATTCACGCTCAATTTATGTTAACCATAGGCGTATTCGCTATTTTTTACAGGTTTCACTTAGTGGGGGTTTAAAACCCCCGCTATCTGTTTTCTATTTACAGGCAAATGAAGAAGAAAGCTAGCGTGGCTTGACATGACTGGTGATTCAAATATTGGCGCGTGATTTTTTGCTTTACACCACTAACGCTTGTTTTCTATTATAATGATTATGTTCCATAATATTAACAAAGGCGCGCACTGGCTCAGTTGGTAGATGAGCTGTCTGGCAGGTATTGGGACCTGGGTTCGATTCCCAGGTCCACACATATTATTCATAATTTTTGTTACAACATGTTCCCATGCAGTTTCTATCCAGTGGTTCACCATACGCCTTCACATGCTGACTTGCCACGTAATCAGGATGACCAATCTGAAGGCTACAGGATGAGGACCATCATACGCCTGGGTCAACTGCTCCACACGTAATCCCTGAAAGTCAAAAAGGGCCTTGATTAAGTGGGCCAAAATTCTTCAAAAACCTCCAAAAAGGGCCTGATACCCCCCCCCCCCCCCCCCATGGTTTGCATTATTTTTGCTTTTTATTTGATTTTCTTTAAATTCTTTTTAATGTTTTAATTATTTCTTTTCACCATAAAATAATTTCCACAATAAAAAATCAGAAACTAAAATTCTTATTTTTTTTAATAATATTTAATTCATTATTAATTTATTTTGTAAATAAACTTTAATAATCAATTTAGAACTAGGGTTTCCTTCTAATTTTAATTCTTTTCTTATTTCATTAAATACCAAAAACTAAAAAACATTTCTTTTCTTAATTAAATAATTAATTAGCTTTTTAATTTCATTTAATTTCTCAAAAGGGTCCAACGCCCTCGAATGTTCTATTTTTATTCTTTTCGCAGGTTATTTTATTTCCTTTGTGAATATTATGTAATTGCTCAAGCCATGTAATAGTAACTAGGTTTTACTTTCCGCATTTTTATTAAAAACGAGTCTTTGTTAATTTGGCGATGTATAGACCCGCGCCTTGTAATAGCGTAGGATTTTACTTTCCGCATTTAAATTTACGCACTTTTAAATTCTAATTGCATGAAAGAATGAATGGCTAAATTAAAAACAATACACAAATTCACACACCACTCTTAGGGTACGCCTCACTGTTGCCTTGCCCTCGAAACGTGGTCGTCGAGTATAGGACATTTTAGTAAGTCCTTATGTCCATAACATGATCCAGTTGCCTCGAAACGGTTGCCTCGGAATTAAAAAAGGATCAATGGCATAAGGGTAGCTTCTAAGGTGTCCTACTGTTGCTCTGGTGACCACACTGTCCCTAAAAACGAATTGACCCGAACACATCCAACGGTGGTGCTACCTACCTCTCAATGGTGGGATGGCACTACCTTAAGGACATTTACACAGCCTAATTTCTTAGGGTAGGTAGATGACTCGCAGATACTTGCTCTATTCAAAAACAAATAAAAAAAAAACTCTTTTCACACCGACACCTTCAAAAAGCTTTCAAAACAATTTTTCAAACACTCTTGAGGACTGATACAAGAGTCGATCTGAAATCTTTAAACGAAACTTTTTCTAACCCACTCACAGTTGAAAAGCAAACACTTTTGAAAACACAATGAGCAAGTATCTAAGAGCCCATGGATAACCATGGATAGAAAGGGTGCTAACACCTTCCCTTTCTATAAATCTACCTCCCGAACCGAGAAACTATCTCATAAGGAATTTTGCTGTGCTTTTGTCCTGTCCATGTTGGAGAAAATAAAAGACGGTGGCGACTCTTGCTTACCGCGACATTTCGCGAACCAGCATTAAACAGTCAGTTCCAGATCCACCGATCACAGAACTGGCGACTCTGCTGGGGATACTTATAAAATGAGGTGTACCTTAGGATTAGATTATACTTATGTTTTCAATTGCCTGTTTTGATTGCTTTAATATTGTGGGCCTATTTTGGGAGTTTCATAGATCCTAACCTGGATCTGGGGGAAACCTTTTAGGTAGCAACAAACTGTGAGGGAACTGTGCGGGGTATACCGACACGGTTGAAGCAGTTGCTACGTTGATGTGGCACTTTGGTGAGTACCGGTAACCCTTGAGTCAAGTCAAGGAGAGTACGGGGCCGCCGCGTGGTGTCGTGAAACATCAACTGACCTTAGGAACCTTACTTGACCATCCTGGCCTCTTTAGGGGTAGTGAGATGACTGACTTTGGTGTAGTCCGAAGTTGGTTGATACTCGATACTACACTCATTGAGGGTTGTTTTCTTGGAATATTTTGATCGCCAGTCCAGTGGCTAAATCAAAACAATGAACATAGAAAACAACCCAATGATATTGAGCTCCTTAGAACCCGGTTACTTTTGATAGGACAGGTTTTTGAGCCCACCAACTTCAAGAGGGTAGTACCCCAAACTTCATGCTGGCCTAAACTCTAAGGGCTGTCTTGTGTGACTTGTGTGCTTTCAAACTTGACTACTTGCATGCTTGTTATCTAACACATGAGTTTCTTGCAGGGTTTGTTTACAGTCCTTAACCTGGACTCATAACAGGGTTTACTTACATCACTCCACGCATAGCATAACATCATACCATCATGCCATTGCATACATCCTACATAAAGACTAATCCATTTCAAGGATCTCAAGGGTTTGTGATCCAGGTCATAATGAACCAACTATCTAGCAAGGGGCAAAGGGGATTTATTTTCCTCTAGCCAAGGTTGTCAGGGGCTATGACCCACTCGATATGGTGAGCCTTGACTCTTGAAGAAGGACTCTCTACAATATGCAGTTCCTTCAATCAAGCTACCAGATCCCAACTCTAACAATTTTCTTATTTACCCCCGCGAGATCCTTGAAAACATTGCATGCATATCATACATATCATTGCATCACAGGTACCCTTTTGACAGGTCACTTATCTTCTTCGCTGTTTATTTCAGCAATCATCATGAATCCTGAATCATCCAATGAACAAGCTATCAAGGCCCTCCAGGCCCAGAATGCCCAGTTCCAAGAGATGGTTATGAGCTTAGCCCAAGGTCAACAGGAATTGAAGACTCTGCTTATGAAGAAGAAGAAGAAGAGGACTGTGCTGTTCAACCCTAGACGCAAATCTGGGAATGGATCACAAAATGAAGCTGAGCTGACTACCCCTTCTGTTGGGAAAGACAGTCCCCAAGAGGGAGAGGTTCCTAGTCCAGTGGTCTCCGACAACGAGACAGGTTACAATGATGAACAATACCCTCCAGCTGAGGACATGTATAAACATCTAGAAGACCGGCTAAGTGCTATGGAGATACAGAAAGTGCCCGGCCTAGACTTCGAAGATCTAGGTCTATCCTCCGGGGTGGTGATCCCACACAAGTTCAAGGCACCGGCCTTTGCAAAGTACGACGGAGCCTCCTGTCCTAAGGTGCACCTCCGTTCATACATAAGGAAGATCCAGCCCTACACGGCCGACAAGAAATTGTGGATTCACTTCTTTCAGGATAGTCTGGAAGGGACTCAACTCGAGTGGTTCTATCAGCTGGATGGAGCCAGTATCCGTACCTGGGAAGACTTGGCTACTGCGTTCTATAAGCAATATCAATATAATTCCGACCTCGCTCCTACGCGTACCCAACTCCAGGGTATGTCACTAGGGACGGGTGAAGGATTCAAGGAATATGCACAAAAGTGGAGAGACCTTGCTGGAAGGGTGCAACCACCTCTGACCGACCGTGAGCTCGTTTATATGTTCCTGGGGACCCTGTCTGGTCCGTTCTTCCACCATCTGATTGGTACTTCTTCTGCTGGGTTTACAGATCTGATTTTGACCGGGGAGAGGATTGAAGCTGGTATCAAGGCTGGAAAAATTCAAGAAGCTGCACCTTCGGATGCTCAGAAAAAGCCTTACAGTGGGAAGAAGGAATCCAATGTTGTGCATGGTAAAAAGAGTCGTCATGATCAACATGTAGGGGCAACCCAGATCTCTAATCTTAGGCCTACTCAACAAGGACAGAGGCAGCAGCGTAAGGAGGTCGCACACAAACGACAGTTCACTAAGATCAACATGACACTGGATCACGCACTACAACAATTGATGAAGGCAGGGCTGATTACCTTAAGGGCTCCTCTTCGGAATCCAAACACTTCCACTCCTAACTATCATCCCAATGAAAGGTGTGCATACCACTCTGATAGCCCGGGGCATACTACGGACAACTGTTGGGCTCTGAAGAACAAGGTCCAAGACATGATTGATGCCAAGGAAGTCCAGTTTGAAGCGCCAGAGACTCCAAACATAATCACTGCTCCTTTGCCAAATCACTGAAGGCTTTTGTTTTATTTGAATTTCCGAGTTGTACTTTTCTTTGCTTATACAAACAATTAATGTCATAGCAAACTTGTTTATTCCATTAATGCATCACATATGTCTGTTTGAATTAATCTATTCGTATTCATTTTATTCAAAATTGCTTTCATTTTTCTGTGATGATCAACTCTCGATTGAAAAGTTCTAAGCCACTTGAGGGGAGGATGACGAAAACGATACCATGATCTTTACAGTATGCTTTTGAACAAACCCCGCTGATGAGGTACAGGCATTGTTTCAAATCCTAAACAGTGGAGTTATAAGGAAGATAATCCCTCGTCAACCCCTTTGAGCCAAAGAAGTTGGAGTTTTCTTTTCGAAAAAATTAAAACCCTTAATTAAAACCTGGGGCAGGGTAGTTTTCTCAGTTTAATCCAGGTGCACAACGAATGGCATCAAAGGAGTCCTTCCAAAGAAAAAGACAGTGATGGTTCCGAATAATCATAAAGACAGGAAGTCATTATCTATCAAAAACAAAAGCCCAATAAGTCAAAACCTATGAAGGAGACTTACAAAAAACTGGGGCATCCCACTGACTGTAATCACAAAAGAAACAGTTCAGAAAAAAAAACAGGGATAACGAAATCAAAAAAGAGGTCCTGCAAACCCTCAACAAAAAAGAAATGACTGCCTATTCAAAATAAACTGTCAGTATCCGAACCATCACCAGAATATCAGAGCAAAGACTCAAACAAGATCTGATGCACGATTAGCTGAGTTTAGGTTTGAAGAACATCACGAAGAGCGGGTGGGTACAAATATACTTTGAGCCTTTATCCTTTGTTTCTTAAACCGTGAACCAGGCCACGTTATAACCCTTAAAAGTCCTAGCGGAAGCATGGGTTAGTTCGAAAGCATACTGTTACCAAAGGTATCCTGACTCCTTAAGGCTCACGGTAAAATAATGAGTTGACATCACAATTTACAAAAAAAATTCACTTGTTTTTATGAAAAAATGCACTTTCAAAAACTTCAAGACAGACATAAGCTTTGCATTTTTTATATAACATTGCTTGCATATGACTATTTGTTTGAACAACATAGAAGTTCGCACGACGAATGTCTAATGAACAAAAGCACTTCCAAACAAGGGGCAAGCATGATCATGGTCCATCATCTGGGGAAATTAAGTCAAGATTCAGAGAATCTCTCAAATGCCAAATAACCAGGGGCAAATCTCCGCCTGAGTCACTTGGGGCATTGGACATGAATTCCAGCTATGAATCTTTTCTGATCAAACGAAGATCTTCTGGTCACATGGCAACACAATAACAGGGGCACCTCCCTACATCCTGAGAGCATGGACATAATTGAAAAAATACTACGCATAATCAAAGACCCGCTAGGTTGACACACCTAGGCAAAAATAAGGGCTTCCCGGCGAACCAAAAGGGTTCGGGCAAAAATAAGGGATGAAATGGAAAACAAATCTGTACACCCGGCAAGTCGAAAACCTGAAAAGGCGGCTTGGGCAAAAATGGGTATCCCGGTGGACTGAAAACCCGAAAGGGAGGTCCAGGCAAAAGTTAGGGATCACAGCGTACGACTATGTCCCGTTATCTCGTCACTTGCCTACCAGAAGAAGATTTGTCAATCGGCAATTATCAGCACCTCCACAGGTACCTTCTCCCGCAGAAACTGGGGCAATAAGAATTGTCTAAGCGATCTGGTTTCTCTGTCCACCGAGGTGCCAAAGTATGTTTAGCTGAAGAATGTAACCAAGATATCTCCACTCCCCGTAGAGTAAGACAAGATTCAACAACACTCTCCCCCGAGCAGAGTTGGTCTCCCAGCAGCCCCGAAAGGGCACAGTATCTCTAGCAAGTCAGCAACACTCTCCCCAAGCAGAGTTAGGCTACTGTCATCCCTAAGGAAGTCGGGTATCCCCATAAGATCTCAATATTCTCCAGCAGAGTATACAGATATTCCTCAGCAAGCATCCCCGGCAGTCTTAATATTCCTCGACGGAAATATAAGATTGTTCCCCGGCGGAATACCAGACACCCCAGTGGAGCCATTTCCCTGTACAGTTCAAAAATCTCCCCAGGAGAGTTGAATCATCATCCCCAGTAGATTCTGGAAACTTATCCCCAGTACATTCCAAAAGTCTCCCCAGGAGAGTTGAATCAATCTCCCCAGTAGATTCTGGAAGCTTATCCCCAGTAGATTCTGGAAGCTTGTCCCCTGCAGAGTACATATCTATCCCCGACTTTATTCAAAGGTCATTCCTCACCAGAGCTTATAACTGGGTTATCCTCAGCTAATTACTACAGAAAGACCGTCCTCGGTGAAGTTCTTCCTATCCTCCAGCGGAGTTCATCAATTCCCCAACATAACTTATCAATGGAATCCCCAGCGAAGTTCTCATCAAAACCTCAGCAAGTACCTCTCTCCCCACAGAGTATTTCCCCACAGAGTAATATCTTCGCCAAGTTTATTCCCCAACGGAGTCATCTTCTCCTACCGGTATTCTTGCAACCATCATACCCAACGGAAACAAAAAGCTCTATTCTTCAAACATCAGCCCAGGAATTAATTTCCCGGCATCCGTCAAGGATTTATTTTCCGAGACGAAAATACATTCATAAACATCACATCTTCATACACTATAGCATGCACATACGCATCATGAACATACAATCTCATTTATTCTAAGAACATCACGCATGTCATACATCATGACATTGCATACAACTAACGTTTTGTCTTTTCAGGATATAGGTTAACACAAAGATAATTACTATCAACTGTCATGATTCCAGATCCGATTCCTGTATCTTGCCAGGGTGTATCTGTTGATGACTATATTCCAAACTCGATTCCTGTATCTTTCCAGGGCACGTCTGAAGAGTTCGAAGATCCGATTCCTGTATCTTGCCAGGGTGTATCTGTTGATGACTACATTACTAGACTCAATTCCTGTAACTTGCCAGGGCACGTCTGAAGAGTTCGAAGATCCGATTCCTGTATCTTGCCAGGGTGTATCTGTTGACGACTAACATTACCAGACTCGATTCATGTATCTTGCCAGGGCACGTCTGAAGAGTTCGAAGATTCGATTCCTGTATCTTACCAGGGTGTATCTGTTGACGACTAACATTACCAGACTCGATTCCTGTATCTTGCCAGGGCACGTCTGAAGAGTTCGAAGATCCGATTCCTGTATCTTGCCAGGGTGTATCTGTTGACGACTATATTCTCCGGACTCGATTCCTGTATCTCGCCAGGGCACGTCTGAAGAGTTTAAAGATTCGATTCCTGTAACTAACCAGGGCACATCTACATAAAGAGTTTGAAGATCAACTCCTGTAACAGGCTAGGTAATTATTTTCTTTCTCAGGTACGCAAGTTCTCGCTAAGGAAACTCTTACGCGATCGACACTTAGATGGCATTTATAAGCCCATCTCCACATACCGACAGTCTCCAAATGGCATCTATCAGCCCATTTCTGACAAGGTTCTGTCATACTTCCAGATGGCATCTATAAGCCCATCCTCCTATCCATCAGTCTCCAAATGGCATCTGTAAGCCCATTCCCGCTATCACACTGCTGATACTCTCCTATGTGAGTGAAAATTTCTGGTCACTCTAGTGTTCAATCATCCTCCACCTTCGGATTACGAAAGGCACGTCAGCCAATCTACATCCTCAGGTCTAAGAAGATTGAACAGGGGCAACTGTTGTACCCCAAAATTTTCCCTCCCATATTCTTCAGGATTTGCTAAGATCAATCTTCAGATGGTTCAAAATCTCTCAAGGGTTGCACAGTCTAATTGCCTCATAATACAGTCAAAATTAGGGTTTTGGTTCTGGCAAAGAAATTGAAGTTTTCAAGGGTCCAATCAAGTCCCATATGCCTACATACAGTGTCAAGCATTCATATGCCAAGTTTCAAGACTCACAACATCAAATTGCACAGTCAAAAACCCTAAATGCTTCACAGTCAATTGCAGGGGCAAAATGGTCATTTGACAGTCAAAAGTCAAAATTTTTGGTCAACATCTTATTTTGAAGCCACAAACACCATTTGATCAATTCTTGATCATGATTTCACAAGCATGGCTCAAAAAGTCTCAAGATGCAAAAGTTTCTATTTTTGGACAATTGAAAAAGTCAACTGCAAATTGACCAGGGCATAACTTCCTCATGGTTTATCATAAAAATCCCATCCAAAGCTCATTTTGAAGAGGATGACATTTCCTGCAACTCATCTTCACACTCCAAGTCCTAGAAATGCTCTCACAAAAAGTTATCAATTTCAACATTATAGGTCATTTTCAAAAGTCAACAAAAAGGCACTTTAAGTCAAAGACCGTGACTTGAGATTGGTAAATCCAAATTACATGGGACCAAAGACATTGGTTAGAGGACTTCAAGACCTTTCCAAAATGTCCAAGAACATGATCATAGCTTCAAAATTGAGCAAGATATGCCTTGGAGAAGTTGGGAAATTTTTGGGAATTTTGAAAAGTCAACTTTGCATAAAAGACTTCAAAATTGCTATTGGGCCACAAATTCTTCCATGAATCATTACCCAAAGGCTATGCACGACCCACTAAGCTCAAAGGGAGTTATTTTCTTATTTTTGATTAATTATTTGAATTTTTATTATTATTAATTCATTTAATTAAATTTAAATATAAGAAAAATACCAAATCATGTTTTTAAATCTTTTTATGCAGCAAATATCTTCCACACATGTAAGAGATTTCGTGCACCTTCTCAAGGGGACAAAATCATCTAAATTTGGCAAGTTTCCATGGCAAAAAGATTGGAAAAAGATGTGAAAAAATCAAAGATTGAAAACATTAATACATGGACTTTGGGCTTGTTTTCTTAACCTAATTTCACTCAAATACATATACACAACATGACCTAATGCTCATACACACGAAAAACTGCTCAAAACCATAGAACCAAATTGCAACTTTGGATAAAATTTTTGGAATCTGAAAACATAGCTACAAGGCGATTCAAGGTCCAAAAGCTTGTCCATTATCTTCCTGACATTGCTAGGAACGTGTTGCAATCAAGAACACGCCTCCACACTCAAAGAATTGGTAGAACGACATCACACTTTTCTTGAACTTGTCCCTAATCGTTTTTTAATTTACATACATTATTCATGAGTTTTAATCATTGATTCTTGCTAATATTGATGTTCTGAAGCCATTGGTAGCAATTAATTGAACTAATACTGCCTGTAGCCAGATCTTCCATGGACGTGTTTTAGGGTTTCAGAAGCTTTAAATTAGGGTTTCCCTCATGTGGTAAAATTGGACATTCAAACCGGTGCAGACCAAATCGTGGCAACAAGACGAAGCGAATGAACTATTCGCGCTCAATTTATGTTAACCATAGGCGTATTCGCTATTTTTTACAGGTTTCACTTAGTGGGGGTTTAAAACCCCCGCTGTCTGTTTTTTATTTACAGGCAAACGAAGAAGAAAGCTAGCGTGGCTTGACATGACTGGGTGATTCAAATATTGGCGCGTGATTTTTTGCTTTACACCACTAACACTTGTTTTCTATTATAATGATTATGTTCCATAATATTAACAAAGGCGCGCACTGACTCAGTTGGTAGATGAGCTGTCTGGCAGGTATTGGGACCTGGGTTCGATTCCCAGGTCCACACATATTATTCATAATTTTTGTTACAACATGTTCCCATGCAGTTTCTATCTAGTGGTTCACCATACGCCTTCACATGCTGGCTTGCCACGTAATCAGGATGACCAATCTGAAGGCTACAGGATGAGGACCATCATACGCCTGGGTCAACTGCTCCACACGTGATCCCTGAAAGTCAAAAAGGGCGTTGATTCAGTGGGCCAAAATGCTTCAAAAACCTCCAAAAAGGGCCTGATACCCCCCCCCCCCCCCATGGTTTGCATTATTTTTGCTTTTTATTTGATTTTCTTTAAATTCTTTTTAATGTTTTAATTATTTCTTTTCACCATAAAATAATTTCCACAATAAAAAATCAGAAACTAAAATGCTTATTTTTTTTTAATAATATTTAATTCATTATTAATTTATTTTGTAAATAAACTTTAATAATCAATTTAGTTTAATTTAGGGTTTTCAATTTTAATCTTTTCTTAAATAACTAAAATATGTAGAAATTAGGTTTTTTTTTATGTTTTCATCCTTTTCTTAATAAATAATTTTTTCTTATTATCATTATTATTAATTACTAATTTATTTTGTAAATAAATATGTACATTAATTAATTAGTAAATTAGGTTAAACTTTCATATTTTTCATTAATAATTAAAAACCATTTAGAACTAGGGTTTCCTTCTAATTTTAATTCTTTTCTTATTTCATTAAATACCAAAAACTAAAAAACATTTATTTTCTTAATTAAATAATTAATTAGCTTTTTAATTTCATTTAATTTCTCAAAAGGGTCCAACGCCCTCGAATGTTCTATTTTTATTCTTTTCGCACGTTATTTTATTTCCTTTGTGAATATTATGTAATTGCTCAAGCCATGTAATAGTAACTAGGTTTTACTTTCCGCATTTTTATTAAAAACGGGTCTTTGTTAATTTGGCGATGTATAGACCCGCGCCTTGTAATAGCGTAGGATTTTACTTTTCGGATTTAAATTTCCGCACTTTTAAATTCTAATTGCATGAAAGAATGAATGGCTAAATTAAAAACAATACACAAATTCACACACCACTCTTAGGGTACGCCTCACTGTTGCCTTGCCCTCGAAACGTGGTCGTCGAGTATAGGACGTTTTAGTAAGTCCTTATGTCCATAACATGATCCAGTTGCCTCGAAACGGTTGCCTCAGAATTAAAAAAGGATCAATGGCATAAGGGTAGCTTCTAAGGTGTCCTACTGTTGCTCCGGTGACCACACTGTCCCTAAAAACGAATTGACCTGAACACCTCCAACAGTGGTGCTACCTACCTCTCAATGGTGGGATGGCACTACCTTAAGGACATTTACACAGCCTAATTCCTTAGGGTAGGTAGATGACTCGCAGATACTTGCTCTATTCAAAAACAAATAAAAAAAAAACTCTTTTCACACCGACACCTTCAAAAAGCTTTCAAAACAATTTTTCAAACACTCTTGAGGACTGATACAAGAGTCGATCTGAAATCTTTAAACGAAACTTTTTCTAACCCACTCACAGTTGAAAAGCAAACACTTTTGAAAACACAATGAGCAAGTATCTAAGAGCCCATGGATAACCATGGATAGAAAGGGTGCTAACACCTTCCCTTTCTATAAATCTACCTCCCGAACCGAGAAACTATCTCATAAGGAATTTTGCTGTGCTTTTGTCCTGTCCATGTTGGAGAAAATAAAAGACGGTGGCGACTCTTGCTTACCGCGACATTTCGCGAACCAGCGTTAAACAGTCAGTTCCAGATCCACCGATCACAGAACTGGCGACTCTGCTGGGGATACTTATAAAGTGAGGTGTACCTTAGGATTAGATTATACTTATGTTTTCAATTGCCTGTTTTGATTGCTTTAATATTGTGGGTCTGTTTTGGGAGTTTCAAAGATCCTAACCTGGATCTAGGGGAAACCTTTTAGGTAGCAACAAACTGTGAGGGAACTGTGCGGGGTATACCAACACGGTTGAAGAAATTTCTACGTTGATATGGCACTTTGGTGAGTACCGGTAACCCTTGAGTCAAGTCAAGGAGAGTACGGGGCCGCCGCGTGGTGTCGTGAAACATCAACTGACCTTAGGAACCTTACTTGACCATCCTGGCCTCTTTAGGGGTAGTGAGATGACTGACTTTGGTGCAGTCCGAAGTTGGTTGATACTCGATACTACACTCATTAAGGGTTGTTTTCTTGGAATATTTTGATCGCCAGTCCAGTGGCTAAATCAAAACAATGAACATAGAAAACAACCCAATGATATTGAGCTCCTTAGAACCCGGTTACTTTTGATAGGACAGGTTTTTAAGCCCACCAACTTCAAGAGGGTAGTACCCCAAACTTCATGCTGGCCTAAACTCTAAGGGCTGTCTTGTGTGACTTGTGTGCTTTCAAACTTGACTACTTGCATGCTTGTTATCTAACACATGAGTTTCTTGCAGGGTTTGTTTACAGTCCTTAACCTGGACTCATAACAGGGTTTACTTACATCACTCCACGCATAACATAACACCATACCATCATGCCATTGCAAACATCCTACATAAAGACTAATCCATTTCAAGGATCTCAAGGGTTTGTGATGCAGGTCATAATGAACCAACTATCTAGCAAGGGGCAAAGGGGATTTATTTTCCTCTAGCCAAGGTTATTAGGGGCTATGACCCACTCGATATGGTGAGCCTTGACTCTTGAAGAAGGACTCTCTACAATATGCAGTTCCTTCAATCAAGCTACCGGATCCCAACTCTAACAATTTTCTTGTTTACCCCGCGAGATCCTTGAAAACATTGCATGCATATCATACATATCATTGCATCACAGGTACCCTTTTGACAAGTCACTTATCGTCTTCGCTGTTTATTTAAGCAAACATCATGAATCCTGAATCATCCAATGAACAAGCTATCAAGGCCCTCCAGGCCCAGAATGCCCAGTTCCAAGAGATGGTTATGAGCTTATCCCAAGGTCAACAGGAATTGAAGACTCTGCTTATGAAGAAGAAGAAGAAGAGGACTGTGTTGTTCAACCCTAGACGTAAATCTGGGAATGGATCACAAAATGAAGCTGAGCTAACTACCCCGTCTATTGGGAAAGACAGTCCCCAAGAGGGAGAGGTTCCTAGTCCAGTGGTCTCCGACAACAAGACAGGTTACAATGATGAACAATACCCTCCAGCTGAGGACAGGTATAAACAGCTAGAAGACCGGCTAAGTGCTATGGAGATACAGAAAGTGCCCGGCCTAGACTTCGAAGATCTAGGTCTATCCTCCGGGGTGGTGATCCCACACAAGTTCAAGGCACCGGCCTTTGCAAAGTACGACGGAGCCTCCTGTCCTAAGCTGCACCTCCATTCATACATAAGGAAGATCCAGCCCTACACGGCCGACAAGAAATTGTGGATTCACTTCTTTCAGGATAGTCTGGAAGGGACTCAACTCGAGTGGTTCTATCAGCTGGATGGAGCCAGTATCCGTACCTGGGAAGACTTGGCTACTACGTTCTATAAGCAGTATCAATATAATTCCGACCTCGCTCCTATGCGTACCCAACTCCAGGGTATGTCACTAGGGACATGTGAAGGATTCAAGGAATATGCACAAAAGTGGAGAGACCTTGCTGGAAGGGTGCAGCCACCTCTGACCGACCTTGAGCTCGTTGATATGTTCCTGGGGACCCTGTCTGGTCCGTTCTTCCACCATCTAATTGGTAATTCTTCTGCTGGGTTTACAGATCTGATTTTGACCGGGGAGAGGATTGAAGCTGGTATCAAGGCTGGAAAAATTCAAGAAGCTGCACCTTCGGATGCTCAGAAAAAGCCTTACAGTGGGAAGAAGGAATCCAATGCTGTGCATGGTAAAAAGAGTCGTCATGATTAACATGTAGGGGCAACCCAGATCTCTAATCTTAGGCCTGCTCAATAAGGACAGAGGCAGCAGCGTAAGGAGGTCGCACCCAAACGATAGTTCACTAAGATCAACATGACACTGGATCAAGCACTACAGCAATTGATGAAGGCAGGGCTGATTACCTTAAGGGCTCCTCTTCGGAATCCAAACACTTCCACTCCTAACTATCATCCCAATGAAAGGTGTTCATACCACTCTGATAGCCCGGGGCATACTACGGAAAATTGTTGGGCTCTGAAGAACAAGGTCCAAGACATGATTGATGCCAAGGAAGTCCAGTTTCAAGCGCCAGAGACTCCAAACATAATCACTGCTCCTTTGCCAAATCACTGAAGGCTTTTGTTTTATTTGAATTTTCGAGCTGTATTTTTCTTTGCTTATACAAACAATTAATGTCATAGCAAACTTGTTTATTCCATTAATTCATCACATATGTCTGTTTGAATTAATCTATTCGTATTCATTTTATTCAAAATTGCTTTCATTTTTCTGTGATGATCAACTCTCGATTGAAAAATTCTAAGCCACTTGAGGGGAGAATGACGAAAACGATACCATGATCTTTACAGTATGCTTTTGAACAAACCCCACTGATGAGGTACAGGCATTGTATCAAATCCTAAACAGTGGAGTTATAAGGAAGATAATCCCTCGTCAACCCCTTTGAGCCAAAGAAGTTGGAGTTTTCTTTTCGAAAAAATTAAAACCCTTAATTATAACCTGGGGCAGGGTAGTTTTCTCAGTTTAATCCAGGTGCACAACGAATGGCATCAAAGGAGTCCTTCCAAAGAAAAAGACAGTGATGGTTCCGAATAATCATAAAGACAAACAGTCATTATCTCTCAAAAACAAAAGCCCAATAAGTCAAAACCTATGAAGGAGACTTATAAAAAACTGGGGCATCCCGCTGACTGTAATCACAAAAGAAACAGTTCAGAAAAAAAAAACAGGGATAACGAAATCAAAAAAGAGGTCCTGCAAACCCTCAACAAAAAAGAAATGACTGCCTATTCAAAATAAAATGTCAGTATCCGAACCATCACCAGAATATCAGAGCAAAGACTCAAACAAGATCTGATGCACGATTAGCTGAGTTTAGGTTTGAAGAACATCACGAAGAGCGGGCGGGTACAAATATACTTTGAGCCTTTATCCTTTGTTTCTTAAACCGTGAACCAGGCCACGTTATAACCCTTAAAAGTCCTAGCCGAAGCATGGGTTAGTTCGAAAGCATACTGTTACCAAAGGTATCCTGACTCCTTAAGGCTCACGGTAAAATAACGAGTTGACATCACAGTTTACAAAAAAAATTCACTTGTTTTTATGAAAAAATGCACTTTCAAAAACTTCAAGACAGACATAAGCTTTGCATTTTTATATAACATTGCTTGCATATGACTATTTGTTTGAACAACATAGAAGTTCGCACGACGATTGTCTAATGAACAAAAGCACTTCCAACCAAGGGGCAAGCATGATCATGGTCCATCATCTGGGGAAATTAAGTCAAGATTCAGAGAATCTCTCAAATGCCAAATAACCAGGGGCAAATCTCCGCCTGAATCACTTGGGGCATTGGACATGAATTCCAGCTATGAATCTTGCCTGATCAAACGAAGATCTTATGGTCACATGGCAACACAACAACAGGGGAACCTCCCTACATCCTGAGAGCATGGACATAATCGAAAAAATACTACGCATAATCAAAGACCCGCTAGGTTGACACACCTAGGAAAAAATAAGGGCTTCTCGGCGAACCAAAAGGGTTCCGGCAAAAATAAGGGATGAAATGGAAAAAAAATCTGTACACCCGGCAAGTCGAAAACCTGAAAAGGCGGCTTGGGCAAAAATGGGTATCCCGGTGGACTGAAAACCCGAAAGGGCGGTCCAGGAAAAAGTTAGGGATCACAGCCTACGACTATGTCCCGTTATCTCGTCACTTGCCTACCAGAAGAAGATTTGTCAATCGGCAATTATCAGCACCTCCACAGGTACATTCTCCCGCAGAAACTGGGGCAATAAGAATTGTCTAAGCGATCTGGTTGCTCTGTCCATCGAGGTGCCAAGGTATGTTCAGCTGAAGAATGTAACCAAGATATCTCCACTCCCTGTAGAGTAAGACAAGATTCAACAACACTCTCCCCCGAGCAGAGTTGGTCTCCCAGCAGCCCCAAAAGGGCACAGTATCTCTAGCAAGTCAGCAACACTCCCCCCAAGCAGAGTTAGGCTACTGTCAGCCCTAAGGAAGTCGAGTATCCCCATAAGATCTCAATATTCTCCAGCAGAGTATATAGATATTCCTCAGCAAGCATCCCCGACAGTCTTAATATTCCTCGACGGAAATATAAGATTGTTCCCCGGCGGAATACCAGACACCCCAGTGGAGCCATTTCCCTGTATAGTTCAAAAATCTCCCCAGGAGAGTTGAATCATCCTCCCCAGTAGATTCTGGAAACTTATCCCCAGTACATTCCAAAAGTCTCCCCAGGAGAGTTGAATCAATCTCCCCAGTAGATTCTGGAAGCTTATCCCCAGTAGATTCTGGAAGCTTGTCCCCTGCAGAGTACATATCTATCCCCGGCTTTATTCAAAGGTCATTCCTCGCCAGAGCTTATAACTGGGTTATCCTCAGCTAATTACTACAGAAAGACCGTCCTCGGCGAAGTTCTTCCTATCCTCCAGCGGAGTTCATCAATTCCCCAACATAACTTATCAATGGAATCCCCAGCGAAGTTCTCATCAAAACCTCAGCAAGTACCTCTCTCCCCACAGAGTATTTCCTCGCATAGTAATATCTTCGCCAAGTTTATTCCCCAACGGAGTCATCTTCTCCTACCGGTATTCTTGCAACCATCATCCCCAGCGGAAACAAAAAGCTCTATTCTTCAAACATGAGCCCAAGAATTAATTTCCCAGCATCCGTCAAGGATTTATTTTCCGAGACGAAAATACATTCATAAACATCACATCTTCATACACTATAGCATGCACATACGCATCATGAACATACAATCTCATTTATTCTAAGAACATCACGCATGTCATACATCATGACATTGCATACAACTAACGTTTTGTCTTTTCAGGACAAAGGTTAACACAAAGATAATTACTATCAATTGTCGTGATTCCAGATCCGATTCCTGTATCTTGCCTGGGTGTATCTGTTGACGACTATATTCCAGACTCGATTCCTGTATCTTGCCAGGGCACGTCTGAAGAGTTCGAAGATCCGATTCCTGTATCTTGCCAGGGTGTATTTGTTGACGACTACATTACCAGACTCGATTCTTGTATCCTGCCAGGGCACGTCTGAAGAGTTCAAAGATCTGATTCCTGTATCTTGCCAGGGTGTATCTGTTGACGACTAACATTACCAGACTCGATTCCTGTATCTTTCCAGGGCACGTCTGAAGAGTTCGAAGATCCGATTCATGTATCTTGCCAGGGTGTATCTGTTGACGACTAACATTACCAGACTCGATTCCTGTATCTTTCCAGGGCACGTCTGAAGAGTTCGAAGATCCGATTCCTGTATCTTGCCAGGGTGTATCTGTTGACGACTATATTCTCCGGACTCGATTCCTGTATCTCGCCAGGGCACGTCTGAAGAGTTTAAAGATTTGATTCCTGTAACTAGCCAGGGCACATCTACATAAAGAGTTTGAAGATCAACTCCTGTAATAGGCCAGGTAATTATTTTCTTTCTCAGGTACGCAAGTTCTCGCTAAGGAAACTCTTACGCGATCGACACTTAAATGGCATTTATAAGCCCATCTCCACATACCGACAGTCTCCAAATGCCATCTATAAGCCCATTTTCGACAAGGTTCTGTCATACTTCCAGATGGCATCTATAAGCCCATCCTCATATCCATCAGTCTCCAAATGGCATCTGTAAGCCCATTCCCGCTATCACACTGCTGATACTCTCCTATGTGAGTGTAAATTTTTGGGCACTCTAGTGTTCAATCATCCTCCACCTTCGGATTACGAAAGGCACGCCAGCCAATCTACATCCTCAGGTCTAAGAAGATTGAACAGGGGAAACTGTTGTACCCCAAAATTTTCCCTCCCATATTCTTCAGGATTTGCTAAGATCAATCTTCAG
This sequence comes from Vicia faba, assembly GCA_948472305.1. Lineage (NCBI taxonomy): Eukaryota > Viridiplantae > Streptophyta > Magnoliopsida > Fabales > Fabaceae > Vicia > Vicia faba. The sequence continues at coordinate 1,202,916,204 of OX451738.1, read as the reverse complement.
ATAGTTTAAAATCTCTCAAGGGTTGCACAGTATAATTGCCTCCTAATACAGTCAAAATTAGGGTTTTGGTTCTGGCAAAGAAATTGAAGTTTTCAAGGGTCCAATAAAGTCCCATATGCCTACATACATTGTCAAGCATTCATATGCCAAGTTTCAAGACTCACAACATCAAATTGCACAGTCAAAAACCCTAAATGCTTCACAGTCAACTACAGGGGCAAAATGGTCATTTGACAGTCAAAAGTCAAAAATTTAGGTCAACATCTTATTTTGTAGCCAAAAACATCATTTTATCTATTCTTGATCATGATTTCACAAGCATGGCTCAAAAAGTCTCAAGATGCAAAAGTTTCTATTTTTGGACAGTTGAAAAAGTCAACTGCAAATTGACTAGGGCATAACTTCCTCATGGTTTATCAGAAAAATCCCATCCAAAGCTCATTTTGAAGAGGATGACATTTCCTACAACTCATCTTCACACTCCAAGTCCTAGAAATGCTCTCACAAAAAGTTATCAATTTCAACATTATAGGTCATTTTCAAAAGTCAACAAAAAGGAACTTTAAGTCAAAGACCATGACTTGAGATTGGTAAATCAAAATTACATGGGACCAAAGACATTGGTTAGAGGACTTCAAGACCTTTCCAAAATGTCCAAGAACATGATCATAGCTTCAAAATTGAGCAAGATATGCCTTGGAGAAGTTGGGAAATTTTTGGGAATTTTGAAAAGTCAACTTTGCATAAAAGACTTCAAAATTGCTATTGGGCCACAAATTCTTCCATGAATCATTACCCAAAGGCTATGCACGACCCACTAAGCTCAAAGGGAGTTATTTTCTTATTTTTGATTAATCATTTGAATTATTATTATTATTAATTCATTTAATTAAATTTAAATATAAGAAAAATACCAAATCATGTTTTTAAATCTTTTTATGCAGCAAATATCTTCCACACATGTAAGAGATTTCGTGCACCTTCTCAAGGGGACAAAATCATCTAAATTTGGCAAGTTTCCATGGCAAAAAGATTGGAAAAAGATGTGAAAAAATCAAAGATTGAAAACATTAATACATGGACTTTGGGCTTGTTTTCTTAACCTAATTTCACTCAAATACATATACAGAACATGACCTAATGCTCATACACACGAAAAACTGCTCAAAACCATAGAACCAAATTGCAACTTTGGATAAAATTTTTGGAATCTGAAAACATAGCTACAAGGCGATTCAAGGTCCAAAAGCTTGTCCATTGTCTTCCTGACATTGCTAGGAACGTGTTGCAATCAAGAACACGCCTCCACACTCAAAGAATTGGTAGAACGACATCACACTTTTCTTGAACTTGTCCCTAATCGTTTTTTAATTTACATACATTATTCATGAGTTTTAATCATTGATTCTTGATAATATCGATGTTCTGAAGCCATTGGTAGCAATTAATTGAACTAATACTGCCTGTAGCCAGATCTGCCGTGGACGTGTTTTAGGGTTTCAGAAGCTTTAAATTAGGGTTTCCCTCATGTGGTAAAATTAGACATTCAAACCGGTGCAGACCAAATCGTGTCAACAAGACGAAGCGATTGAACTATTCACGCTCAATTTATGTTAACCATAGGCGTATTCACTATTTTTTACAGGTTTCACTTAGTGGGGGTTTAAAACCCCCGCTATCTGTTTTCTATTTACAGGCAAACGAATAAGAAAGCTAGCGTGGCTTGACATGACTGGGTGATTCAAATATTGGCGCGTGATTTTTTGCTTTACACCACTAACGCTTGTTTTCTATTATAATGATTATGTTCCATAATATTAACAAAGGCGCGCACTGGCTCAGTTGGTAGATGAGCTGTCTGGCAGGTATTGGGACCTGGGTTCGATTCCCAGGTCCCCCCATATTATTCATAATTTTTGTTACAACATGTTCCCATGCAGTTTCTATCCAGTGGTTCACCATACGCCTTCACATGCTGGCTTGCCACGTAATCAGGATGACCAATCTGAAGGCTACAGGATGAGGACCATCATACGCCTGGGTCAACTGCTCCACACGTGATCCCTGAAAGTCAAAAAGGGCCTTGATTCAGTGGGCCAAAATGCTTCAAAAACCTCCAAAAAGGGCCTGATACCCCCCCCCCCCCACTGGTTTGCATTATTTTTGCTTTTTATTTGATTTTCTTTAAATTCTTTTTAATGTTTTAATTATTTCTTTTCACCATAAAATAATTTCCACAATAAAAAATCAGAAACTAAAATGCTTATTTTTTTTAATAATATTTAATTCATTATTAATTTATTTTGTAAATAAACTTTAATAATCAATTTAGATTAATTTAGGGTTTTCAATTTTAATCTTTTCTTAAATAACTAAAATATGTAGAAATTAGGTTTTTTTTTATGTTTTCATCCTTTTCTTAATAAATAATTTTTTCTTATTATCATTATTATTAATTACTAATTTATTTTGTAAATAAATATGTACATTAATTAATTAGTAAATTAGGTTAAACTTTCATATTTTTCATTAATAATTAAAAACCATTTAGAACTAGGGTTTCCTTCTAATTTTAATTCTTTTCTTATTTCATTAAATATCAAAAACTAAAAAACATTTTTTTTCTTAATTAAATAATTAATTAGCTTTTTAATTTCATTTAATTTCTCAAAAGGGTCCAACGCCCTCGAATGTTCTATTTTTATTCTTTTCGCATGTTATTTTATTTCCTTTGTGAATATTATGTAATTGCTCAAGCCATGTAATAGTAACTAGGTTTTACTTTCCGCATTTTTATTAAAAACGGGTCTTTGTTAATTTGGCGATGTATAGACCCGCGCCTTGTAATAGCGTAGGATTTTACTTTCCGCATTTAAATTTCGGCACTTTTAAATTCTAATTGCATGAAAGAATGAATGGCTAAATTAAAAAAAATACACAAATTCACACACCACTCTTAGGGTACGCCTCACTGTTGCCTTGCCCTCGAAACGTGGTCGTCGAGTATAGGACGTTTTAGTAAGTCCTTATGTCCATAACATGATCCAGTTGCCTCGAAACGGTTGCCTCGGAATTAAAAAGGGATCAATGGCATAAGGGTAGCTTCTAAGGTGTCCTACTGTTGCTCTGGTGACCACACTGTCCCTAAAAACGAACTGACCCGAACACCTCCAACGGTGGTGCTACCTACCTCTCAATGGTGGGATGGCACTACCTTAAGGACATTTACACAGCCTAATTCCTTAGGGTAGGTAGATGACTCGCAGATACTTGCTCTATTCAAAAACAAATAAAAAAAAACTCTTTTCACACCGACACCTTCAAAAATCTTTCAAAACAATTTTTCAAACACTCTTGAGGACTGATACAAGAGTCGATCTGAAATCTTTAAACGAAACTTTTTCTAACCCACTCACAGTTGAAAAGCAAACACTTTTGAAAACATAATGAGCAAGTATCTAAGAGCCCATGGATAACCATGGATAGAAAGGGTGCTAACACCTTCCCTTTCTATAAATCTACCTCTCGAACCGAGAAACTATCTCATAAAGAATTTTGCTGTGCTTTTGTCCTGTCCATGTTGGAGAAAATAAAAGACGGTGGCGACTCTTGCTTACCGCGACATTTCGCGAACCAGCATTAAACAGTCAGTTCCAAATCCACCGATCACAGAACTGGCGACTCTGCTGGGGATACTTATAAAGTGAGGTGTACCTTAGGATTAGATTATACTTATGTTTTCAATTTCCTATTTTGATTGCTTTAATATTGTGGGCCTGTTTTGGGAGTTTCATAGATCCTAACCTGGATCTGGGGGAAACCTTTTAGGTAGCAACAAACTGTGAGGGAACTGTGCGGGGTATACCGACACGGTTGAAGCAGTTGCTACGTTGATGTGGCACTTTGGTGAGTACCGGTAACCCTTGAGTCAAGTCAAGGAGAGTACGGGGCTGCTGCATTGTGTCGTGAAACATCAACTGACCTTAGGAACCTTACTTGACCATCCTGGCCTCTTTAGGGGTAGTGAGATGACTGACTTTGGTGCAGTCCGAAGTTGGTTGATACTCGATACTACACTCATTGAGGGTTGTTTTCTTGGAATATTTTGATCGCCAGCCCAGTGGCTAAATCAAAATAATGAACATAGAAAACAACCCAATGATATTGAGCTCCTTAGAACCCGGTTACTTTTGATAGGACAGGTTTTTGAGCCCACCAACTTCAAGAGGGTAGTACCCCAAACTTCATGCTGGCCTAAACTCTAAGGGCTGTCTTGTGTGACTTGTGTGCTTTCAAACTTGACTACTTGCATGCTTGTTATCTAACACATGAGTTTCTTGCAGGGTTTGTTTACAGTCCTTAACCTGGACTCATAACAGGGTTTACTTACATCACTCCACGCATAGCATAACATCATACCATCATGCCATTGCATACATCCTACATAAAGACTAATCCATTTCAAGGATCTCAAGGGTTTGTGATGCAGGTCATAATGAACCAACTATCTAGCAAGGGGCAAAGGGGATTTATTTTCCTCTAGCCAAGGTTGTCAGGGGCTATGACCCACTCGATATGGTGAGCCTTGACTCTTGAAGAAGGACTCTCTACAATATGCAGTTCCTTCAATCAAGCTACCGGATCCCAACTCTAACAATTTTCTTGTTTACCCCGCGAGATCCTTGAAAACATTGCATGCATATCATACATATCATTGCATCCCAGGTACCCTTTTGACAGGTCACTTATCTTCTTCGCTGTTTATTTCAGCAATCATCATGAATCCTGAATCATCCAATGAACAAGCTATCAAGGCCCTCCAGGCCCAGAATGCCCAGTTCCAAGAGATGGTTATGAGCTTAGCCCAAGGTCAACAGGAATTGAAGACTCTGCTTATGAAGAAGAAGAAGAAGAGGACTGTGTTGTTCAACCCTAGACGCAAATCTGGGAATGGATCACAAAATGAAGCTGAGCTGACTACCCCTTCTATTGGGAAAGACAGTCCCCAAGAGGGAGAGGTTCCTAGTCCAGTGGTCTCCGACAACGAGATAGGTTACAATGATGAACAATACCCTCCAGCTGAGGACAGGTATAAACAGCTAGAAGACCGGCTAAGTGCTATGGAGATACAGAAAGTGCCCGGCCTAGACTTCGAAGATCTAGGTCTATCCTCCAGGGTGGTGATCCCACAAAAGTTCAAGGCACCGGCCTTTGCAAAGTACGAAGGAGCCTCCTGTCCTAAGCTGCACCTCCGTTCATACATAAGGAAGATCCAACCCTACACGGCCGACAAGAAATTGTGGATTCACTTCTTTCAGGATAGTCTAGAAGGGACTCAACTCGAGTTGTTCTATTAGCTGGATGGAGCCAGTATCCGTACCTGGGAAGACTTGGCTACTGCATTCTATAAGCAATATCAATATAATTCCGACCTCGCTCCTACGCGTACCCAACTTCAGGGTATGTCACTAGGGACGGGTGAAGGATTCAAGGAATATGCACAAAAGTGGAGAGACCTTGCTGGAAGGGTGCAACCACCTCTGACCGATCGTGAGCTCGTTGATATTTTCCTGGGGACCCTGTCTGGTCCGTTCTTCCACCATCTGATTGGTAATTCTTCTGCTGGGTTTACAGATCTGGAGAAAGTGTAGTGCTTGGACCCAAACTTGTCCGTGAGACTACTGAGAAGGTTAAGTTGATTTGAGAAAAGATGAAAGCTTCCCAAGGTAGACAGAAGAGTTATCATGACAAGCGAAGGAAAGACTTAGAATTTCAAGCAGATGACCATGTGTTTTTGAGAGTTATACATGTAACTGGTGTTGGGCGAGCATTGAAGTCTAAGAAGCTCACTTCTTATTTTATTGGTCCGTATTAGATTTCGGAAAGAGTTGGGAATTTTTCTTATAGAGTGGCTTTACCGCCTAATCTTTCGAATTTGCATGATGTGTTTCATGTGTCACAACTCTGGAAGTATGTTTCAGATCCATCTCATGTGATTCATATGGATGATGTGCAAGTACAGGATAATCTTACTGTTGAGACGATGCTTGTACGAATTGCGGATCATGAAATGAATACTCTAAGAGGCAAGGAGATTGCTTTGGTGAAAGTAGTCTGGTTAGGAGCTTCCTGAGAAAGCATGACTTGGGAGTTGAAAAGCAAGATGCGGGATTCCTATCTTGAGTTGTTCGAATGAGGTAAATTTTCGAGGACGAAAATATTCTAAGTGGGGGAGAGTTGTAACGTCCGTTAATTTAATTAATTATTTAATTAAATTATTATTTTTTGGATTATTTGTCGAAGTTGCGAGATGTTGAGAATTATTGGTATAAGTTGTTGGATTATTATTAATTAATTAATTAGTTGATTAATAATATTAATAATGTTGGAATTAAGGGAATATATAGTGTTAGACTTATGTTATTGGTTGGAAGTAGTAAAGTGGGAGTGTGCGGGTTAGGCCCAATAGGAGAATAAGAAGTTCTGTACATTGACCAGAAGAGTTGTGTGGAAGAGGAGCAATTTTCCTGGTGTCGAGCAGAGCAAATCAAGGATTACGGCCGGAGCTTTGGTGGAGCGACCTTCAATCTAGGTAAGAGTGGGGTTCTGACCTTATAATGGGATTTATGATGTGTATCACGTGGGAATTGGTCGTTGTAGGCCTGTTGCGCGTTGATGTTTTTGAATTTGGTAAAGAAGTTTCCCGGTTGTTTGTTGTGGACGTGTTGAGTTATCTATGTCACTACCCGGTTTAATTGATGGATAGGGTATGATAGTTGATCACTAGTCGGGGTGGTCGTTAGGACGTTAGGATATTCCGAGCGGATTGCCAGGAAATTAGTAAATTGTTGAAGTGCTCGTTTAAGGGAGGTTTTTGTGTGACATGTCTTGTATGATTAATGAACCTGTTGATAGGAAATATAGTTGCCCGTTGCTATGTTATTCCGAGCGGTTGGCCGGAAATTATGAATTGTAGTGGCATGGTCGTTAAGACGTTGTACTGTTTCTATGTTGTTGGCCGAACTAGTGGTCGAGGAGGATGTTGATGGTGTTAGGTACCGAGCTCCATCTAGGTTGTGAGGTGTGTCGGGGGATTATGTGTTGGATTTTCGAGCGGTATTAGGTTGCAGTACGTGCCGAGGAGCATAAGTTAGTTATTATTTTGTTTTCTCTGTGCATGTCGAGGAGTATGAATTAGTTTTTATGTTGTCCTAGTTGCTATGCATATCGAGGGGCACGTAGTTCCCTATCCCTTTTTCCCGTACATGATATGTTTTGGTCGTTACGAGTGCTGTATGAATTATTGTTAAGTTGTCGTCTGATTATGTTAATGTATGAATCGTTGATTGATGTGGTAGGCTTATGGCCAATATTGATTTATGTTGAGTTGTTGTGTTGTTGTGATTTTTGTTGTGAATTTTGTTGATAATGCGAAGTTGCAGGGGATCTTAAATGACGATGAATTACCTCTATTTACTGGTAATAATGGTTATATAGGCTTATGCCTTGCGATGAATGATGATTGTTGTGAGTATGTGATAGTGCATTCAATGAGTCATATACATTTGCATACTCTACGACGGCCTGAATTGGCAAACTGCGAAGAACGCTTATGCCTTGTTGATGCCTCTATTTATTGGGAATTTTTAAGATGGGAGTTCTGCTCCATTGGTACTACAAGCATTTGCATAAAGATGAGTTGCATTCTGTGTTGCATTATGAGTCGTTGTATGGTTGATCTAATTATTCTTATGTTGTTAAAAATCTGAGAAGTAGTGAATATGTATGAACTGATTCTAATGTTTTATTTTTTCTGTGTTCTATTATAATGTTTGATATCTCACCCCTTATATTTGAATGTTACCCCGATGTTAGTAACGTGCATGTAATCCAGAGTGAAGGCGTTTTACCCTTAGTAGTTCGAGTCTATGTCATTGCTCTGATACATAACACTCGGGGGGATGCACACTTGATGTTTTATTGTTGTTATTATTTCAGTTGATTGAACTTTAAGTTATTGTTCTTTAAATGATTGTTATTTGAAGTTGTCTTAGTTTGACAAAGATGTTACATTCCTTTAAGTTGAATATTATGACTCCGCTGTGTAATTATGAAATTTGTTGTTTCTTTTTAAGATTGAATTATGTTTTTTGTTGGTTCATCCAAGTTTAATGTGTTATGTATCGATAATGAATGCCGTTGTTTTAAGTCGAATTTGTGGCATCCTGATTCAGTTGTAGAATTTTTATAACTCTGATTTATATATATTGTTGGGCAGAATTGGGGTGTTACAAACTCCACTGGGGAATTTGATTTCTGCTTGGGGATAGAAGAGTTCAAGAACATTGTTTGTTCATAGCTCTACTGGGGAGTTTAATTCTTATATATCCTAATTGAGGATAAAAGAGATGGATAACCTTCCGAGGTGCTGTCTGATCGAGTTTCTGATATTGATGCCGACTCGTCTAGGGAGGATGAGGTTAAACGATATATGGTCAAGTTTCAGATTTCGTAGTAATTCTCTGGGGATAGCAACCTGGACTACCCTTTTTCTAGAGAAAGGAGATTTGTCAGTGATTTGCGATAGCCAGAGAAATAGACTCAAGCTAGGGAGATTGAATTCTGATGGGGAAACAAACCCTGTTAGGGAAACAAACCTTGCTGGAGAAATAAACTCTGCTGGATAAACATACTCTGTTAAGGAAATGAGCCTTGCTGGAGAAGGGAATTCTGCAAGGGATTTTATAGTTTTTGAGAAATAAACTCAGCTGGGGAAGATAACTTCTATGTGCGGATGACATAATCTCTGATGAGGATTGGGACTCCATAGTTTGGCGATGTTTTCGGGGGAAGATCATACTCCTCTATCGGCTAGGGGGATCAGCTGGGAGCATGGTTAGGTTAATTGGTGGAAGATGCCCCAATTCTTGTCTTAAGGCATTTTAGACCTGTGGGGGAATGTATCTCTGTTGAAGACGAGCATGTGAAAATGACTATGTTGGGAATTTTCTGTGGTGAATTATAGACGACATCAAACATTATCCCAACTCCTAGACTCTTGGATAAATGCTTTTTCCTGTTTTTATGCATATATTTGTTAACAGTAATCATGTTTATATGCATATGTTTATTCAATTTAGTCAGTGGACGTTTTTTGCAAACAAAACAGAAAAAGTAAAACAAATTTGAATTTTGAATGATATTTGTATTGATAATTTGCATATAAACAGGCGGTTTTTGTACAAAGAGACATAAATCCTAGTAAGAGGAGATCGTCGTAAAATGAAAAAAGCACAAAGTAGTAACAAAACATATAGCTATGTGTAAATGATCTCGTCAAGTTTCAACTCTACTATTTCCCATATGTCTTCAAGTATCTCATCCCTCGCTGTCATGAGAAGTCGGTTGTATTGATTTGTACCCTTCAAATGTGACATTGGTAATAAAGCGTGCCGTAAGTGATCCAACAGGACATATTCGTACGCTTTAATCCCTAATTTTTGCCTGGACTGTGCTTTCGGGTTTTCAGTCCGACGTGATACCCTTTTTTGCCCAAGCCGTCTTTTCAGGTTTTCGACTTGCCGGGTGTACAGTCTTATATATATATATATATATATATATATATATATATATATATATATATATATATATATATATATATATATATATATATATATATATATATATATATATATATATATATATATATATATATCCCTAATTCGCCTCTTCATCATTATCACTTGAGCTTTCATTACTTGAGGCATCACTATTGTTATCCCAAGCAACATAGGCTTTTCTAGAGTTTTTTAGAATTATTTCATTGGCCTTTTCCTTTCTTATTAGCAAGAGATGGAAAATCCGGTATAAAATGACTCAGCTTTCCACATTCATAGTATATACCTTTTGTCTTATCTCTTTTGTTGTATTTATCTTTGGAGGATGTAGATTGTCTTCTAAATTTCACAAGATTATTATTGAAGTGTTTGACACCATTCTTTTGAATGTGTCGATTGTATCTCCTTAAAAATAATCCCATTTGTTCATCATTCTAATCTTCTTCATCAAAAGAATCATTACCTTTAGTGTGCTCATCCTTTGAGGATCTTGAACTTGAAGCACTAAGAGCTTTATATTTTCATCCTTCCTCCTTATTAGTGTCTTTCTCCTTTTTCTTCTTCTTCTCAAGATTCTTTTCATGTGTATCCAAGCATGTGAGTTCTTGCTCGTGTTCTTTAAACTTTCCGAAAAAAATGGTGATATCAAGTGTTGCAAGATTATTGGCTTCCTTGATCGCGGTCACTTTTGGTTGCCAATTCCTAGTAAGACATCTCAAAACCTTGTTAGTAGCAATATCATTGGAAATAGGATTACCTAGCAAATTTAAATGATTAATAAGATGCGAGAACCGCTTTTGCATTTGGGCAATGGTTTCACCATGCTTAATGCAAAAGAGTTCAAACTTTTGATTAAGTATATTAATACTAGCTTCTTTGACCTCATTAGTTCCATCATAGGTAACTTTTAGAGTATCCCACATCGCCTTAGCGGTATCACAATGGGAAATGCGATAAACCTCATCAACACCAAGAGTATTTATGATAATGTTTTTTCGCTTTTCAATCACGTGCCAAGTTCTTTTTATCATCCTAATTACATAAGTTTTCAGATTTGGTACAATACCACCATCAACAACATATGTCACCAGTGTTAGACCATTTTGAATGGCTTCCCAAACACCTTTTTCATATGTGTTGACATGAATTTGCATACATGCTTTCCAATAACTATAGTTTTCTCCCGTGGAAATTGAGGCCCTTTTATAATCCCGTTTAGGTTCATACGCCATTTCAAAAAAAGTTTCGATGCCGGGATGAACCGGGCTCTTGATGCCACTTGTTATACGACAACAGCTTATCTAGAGAGGGGTGAGTAGATCACCAAGCCAAAAAATCCAGATAAAACTTCTGGTTTTAAAATTTAATTTGAAAAGAGTGCAAGTGTAACACCCCGAATTTAATTAATTATTTAACTAAATTAATTAAAGATTTAATTATTGGAAATGGTCGAAGTTAGGATTTGTCGGTATTATTTTAAGAGGTGTGATTGGATTAATATGTTGATTTGAGATGTTAAGTGGATGGTCGGTTTAATCGGAGAAATAATATTAGAAATAATATTATTCTATTGGATAATTATTTAATTTAATTGGATTAAGTGGTTGGGTGGTAAATAGCAAAGCTGGAGGTATTATCTAGTGGGCCGAATAAGACAATGTGGAAAAATATAATATTTTATTAGGTTGTTATAAGAAGTAGTAGTGAAATTAGGTTTGGTATGTAGCAGTAATGGTTTGGTGAAAGAATAATGGTACATGAGAAGTGGCAAGGAGAACAAAGGTTTGGAGGAAACTGTCGTTGGGAGAGAAACCGCAGACCGGAAAACCAAATCGGAATTCGACCGGAAATTATAGAGAACCGTCAATCCGAGGTAAGGGTGGGGTTCTGACTATCTAATGGGATGTATGACAAATTTTATGTGGGATTAGGTTTGTAAAACTGCCTTTGTTTGTGTTTAATGATTGTAATTTGATACTGAGACGTGGTTGCTGTCACCAAATTGGTTGTGGAAAATTAATGTGTCGATTCGTATAATTTTATGTTGATGTGATACTATGTTGTGTTGCTGAATTTGATACCGTTTTGGTTTGTAGCAGATAGAAGAAATTAGGAAGAAAACAAAGAAATAAAAGTGTGTGCCGACCGACAGTCTTGAGGATTATGGTGCCATGCCGAACGACATGGTTGTATGGTTGTTGAGTAAGGAGTGACGACCGGAAAAGTATTGTGTCGAGCAACACATGTGGAGAGGGAGGGGGTGCTGATCGGCACCCTAGAAGAGAAAGGGAAATGTGTGTCGAGGGGCATGATGCCTTGGTGCCAACCATACCTAGAATTTAAGTGATGTACTAAAGTAAAAGAAAAAAAAAGATAGCATAATTACTTATTCAATTAATTTAGCAAAGCAAGTAGCAGTAGGTAATTTTTAACAGTAACATAATTATATTTATTAGTAGTAGTATTGTATGGAAAATAACCTTAGCAGATAATTAGTAGAAGGACCTCAACAATAAAGATAAATAAAGTAGCAGAAACCTTGATATGTATATATACTATTAGTATAGTAAACTTAGCAGCAACAGTAGCAAGTTTATTGAATAGCCCAAAATAAAGTACAAAGTAGTATTTTTAGCAGAATTGCGTTCTTGATGAAACAAAACACTAATATCCAGTGGCAGGAAATAGTAAGTCTCGCATTTGACAGTATAGATTGGATAGAAGTGTAGTATTAAGTAGTCAGAAAACTAATAACGAATATTAGTACAGAGTATAAATAATGGGATGTTCAGTTGGTAATTAAATTGCAGGATTTGGTTAATTTGTTCGAATAATTATACGAATCAAATGTTGTATATTTTAGACGATATAACGTGTTCAATACTTTGCTGAAAAATATGAAATTACAGGTGATGATGAATTTGGTTGAATTGCCTCTATTTATGGGTAATATCAAGTTGTAGGCTTATGGCCAAAGTTGAATTATATTGAGTTGTATTGTTGTGATTTTCGCTGTGGGTAGCCTTATGGTGTGAATCTTAGCGGATATGTGGTGAATATGTCGTTGCCATGAAAAGTTGTTGATCTCGTTGATATGTTGTATTGTAGGCCTTTGGCCAATGTTGAACGGTGTGAATTGTTGTTATGTCGACCGTTGTTATGTTGTTGCCGCTGTTGTGTTTTCGAGTTGTGGTTGTTTATATCGTTGCATAGCATACCATAGCATTAGAGTTGGCCTGGATTGGCACTTTTTATGTTGGAGCTGAATGCTCACCACGTTGGCCTTTATCGGTAAGATTTTATGTTGAAGGCTTATGCCTTATGCCTCGGAATTACTGGAAATTTCTAAGTTGGGAGTTCTGCTCCAATGGAACCACATGCATTTGCATAGTTGAGTCACATTTGGAGTCGTTGATTTGTTGCTTATTTGAAGTGTTGTCTATGCATGGTGGCGTTATAAGTTGAATTGTGTTGCTTTATGTTGTTGTTGTGTGAAGTGGTAAATCGTATATTCTTTACCTATTATATTATTTATCATACGACTTATTATATAGTTTGATATCTCACCCCTTCTGTTTGAATGTTTCCCTCTGTTAGTAACGTGCAGGTAATCAAGAAGGATAGTTGTACATCATTAGTTCAAGTTTGGTGTCATTTGCTCTGATACGTAGCACTCGGGGGGAAATGAACACATGTTTCGATTTTGTTGTTTTAAGTTGAACTTTAAAGTTGTTATTGGAATATTTGATTTGTTTTAATGTCATTTGGAATAGTAGACAAATGCTATGTCTTATTTGGAGATTTTATTATGAATCTGTTGCGTGGTTAATGAAAGTCGATTTATGTTATGGAAACTATATTTATGCGTTGTGTTCACTTTGCTTCCATAAGTGTTATGTATCTTTTCTAAAAACAGTACATGTTTTGGTTATTTCTGTTGAAAGTGTAATATCCCATGTTTTGTTTGAAAATTTTATACTCTTATTTTATAAATAATTGTCTGGTAGAAATGGGGTGTTACATTAGTGGTATCAGAGCAGGTCGGTCCATCCAACCAAGTTGTCTAATGTCGTTTATTCCTTAGTGCACGACAAGTGTGTGAAACACTGTCGGTGCTTGTTGTTTTTCTAATCGAGTTGTATGCAGGAAGTTGGTTGAAGATAAGTGGGGAGAAGCTATGTTCAATTGAAAGGTGTTGGTTCGGTGTGCTGCCGACAACGACAATGCAAGAATTGTTGGAGTCTTGTTGTTCCCGAATTTGAAGGGGTCTTGGATTCAAGGTCTTGTTGTTAGTCGAGTTAGAGCGCCTTGATTGAAATTGATTAGACATTGTTGGTGCTTACTTCTCGAAGAATGAAGAGAAATGTAATATTTGTTGATTTACAAAGAAAGTGTAAGATGTCGATGTTTAATTAATTATGGAGTAATAATGTTGTGGTAACTTTTATGTTGGGATCACATTAGTGATTGTCGGAAGTAGTTGACGTTGATAAGTAGTTGTAAATCGCGAGTCTGAGTCGAAACTTGAAGAAGTGAGTAGCGTTGCGAAAGGAATTATTGCCCTGGTGTTTTGGAACCTGAACTTTGGCGAAGGAATGCATCTCTCGAGTTATAAGAAGTTTCGGAGCACGAGATATGTTAAGAGTTGGTGGGAATATGTCTAAGTTGAAGACAAATGAGTTTCGGAGTGGAATTTCCGTAAGCGAATCGCAGGAAACTGCAGAATTATTGTGGGACTTCGAAAATTCATAACTAGAGTTTCGGGTATCCGATTTGAGTTCCGTTTAAAGTGTTGGAAAGCTAACTAAATGAGCTTCATTTTAAAAATAGTTCCAGTAGTTGTAATAGATTCATTTATCACGTGATGATATTGGGAGTAAGTGCAGTTTGTTGTTAAGCTTGTCTTTGAGACTAGACTTGTTCTTCAGTGTTGTACGAGACGCCAGCGTCCGAGTTGGGTGAATTAAAGGAGAAATTGGAAGATTGATTTAAAGTAATTTGTGAAATCAAATGTATCATTTGGAAATCTTTGGTGTTATTAATTATAACGAAAGACGATAGTGCAAAGTTGTGTGGAATTTACTGTGTCGAAAAGGAGGAAGATTTATGCTAAGTTGTCAGAATGTATGTTATAATTTTGGAAGAAGAGTTCTCTTGAGTAATTTTATTTCCAAGTGAAAGTGTATGTAGATACATTCAAAGTGGATGCAGTTCTAAGTTGGAGAACGACGAAGTCTGTTATAGAGGTTAGTAGCTTGTTGAGCTTGGATGAGATGATATTGTTGAGAGTATGATTGGAAGGAAAGGGAAATTGTGGGAGTACTTGTAAACCTCATTGGAAATTATTGGATTATGCTGATTTAGGTGACTTGAGTACAAGTTCTAAAGGAACACTATTATAGTTAGTAACGATAGTTTATACTCCATTATGATTGTCGGCTATCTATTGACAAATTGAGGAACTGATCACCCTTAATCTCTTGTTGATAGTAGACGAGATCGTGTTGGATGGTGTAGACTTGTCTTGCTACCTTAATGGTGTGTAAAGTGATTTATGTTATATCATGATGATAATTGCTCACCAGTTTGTGTGAAGTGATACAGGAATTGACAAGAAAGAGTTGAGACGTATTAAACAATTCAGAGTAGCGGGTTTATATGCGAGCTAACATTGCAAAGTGAAGGATTGAGAATATCAAGTGAACAATGGTTTTATGGTGGGTATTGAGAAAGTCTGAAACTAGAACGAGACTTTTAAACTGTATAGTTGGCAGGAACTTTAATGAGGATTGTGACTTAAGATAGATTATCAGAGTTGCGCAGCTGAAGTGTATATGGCGCAGTTGCTATGAGTATACGACTCTACATGCTTGATTTGGTAGATTGTTAATGTAAGGATGATGTTCCAAGGCGTTGCGATATCTCGGAGATCCTTGCTGATCTTATAAGGAAATTATTGTGGTTGTTAGTTTATGGTGGGTTGTGCGTATAGTTGTTGAGTGGTGCTATTAAGTTGAAGTTATAATGATTTTGTTCCCATTGTCATGATGTTTATTACCGTAAGTAAGGGATAATATTTCGTAATATGATGAAGTTGATCATTTGGCTATGTTGATGTCACTATAAGAGTGATACGACCATATGAATAGGGTTGATGATATTTTGTTAAAGTGATTGATAAGTTGTTAGCAGTTATGTCGCGGAGATGTTGAATGATTAACACGTGTATATTTGAATTATATCACGTTGAGTTATTGTTATGTTGGTAAAGTAGTGGTCGAAGTGTTGCCAAACGGGGCTTGGGGATCAAAAGGTTAGATGTGAACTTCGCGTTAAGGGTGGTAGTATCGAGTAGATTTTCGAGGAAGAAAATATCCTAAGTGGGGGGAGAGTTGTAACACCCCGAATTTAATTAATTAAAGATTTAATTATTGGAAATGGTCGAAGTTAGGATATGTCGGTATTATTTTAAGAGGTGTGATTGGATTAATATGTTGATTTGAGATGTTAAATGGATGGTCGGTTTAATCGGAGAAATAATATTAGAAATAATATTATTCTATTGGATTATTATTTAATTAAATTGGATTAAGTGGTTGGGTGGTAAATAGAGAAGCAGAAGGTATTATCTAGTGGGCCAAATAAGACTATGGTAAAATATAATATTTGATTGTGTTGTTATAAGAAGTAGTAGTGAAATTAGGTTTGGTACATAGCAATAAGGGTTTGGTGAAAGAATAATGGTACATGAGAAGTGGCAAGGAGAACATAGGTTTGGAGGAAACCGTCGTCGGGAGAGAAACCGCAGACCGGAAAACCAAATCGGAATTCGACTGGAAATTATAGAGAACCATCAATCCGAGGTAAGGGTGGGGTTATGACTATCTAATGGGATGCATGACAAATTTTATGTGGGATTAGGTTTGTAAAACTGCCTCTGTTTGTGTTTAATGGTTGTAATTTGATACTGAGATGTGGTTGCTGTCACCAAATTGGTTGTGGAAAATTAATGTGTCGATTTGTATAATTTTATGTTGATGTGATACTATGCTGTGTTGCTGAATTTAATATCGTATTAGTTCGTAGCAGACAGAAGAAATTAGGAAGATAACAAAGAAATAAAAGTGTGTGCCGACCGACAGTCTTGAGGATTGTGGTGCCATGCCGAACGACATAGTTATATGGTTGTTGAGTAAGGAGTGACGATCGGCAAAGTATTATGCCGAATGACACATGTGGAGAGGGAGGGGGTCCCGATCGGCACCCTAGAAGAGAAAGGGAAATTTGTGTCGAGGGGCATGATGCCTTGGTGCCAACCATACCTAGAATTTAAGTGATGTACTAAAGTAAAAGAAAAGAAAAAAGATGGCATCATTACTTATTCAATTAATTTAGCAAAGCAAGTAGCAGTAGGTAATTTTTAACAGGAACGTGATTATATTTATTAGTAGTAGTGTTGTATGGAAAATATACTTAGCAGATAATTAGTAGAAGGACCTCAACAATAAAGATAAATAAAGTAGCAGAAACCTTGATATGTATATATACTATTAGTATAGTAAACTTAGCAGCAACATTAGCAAGTTTATTGAATATCCCAAAATAAAGTACAAAGTAGTATTTTTAGCAGAATTGCATTCTTGATGAAACAGAACACTAATATCCAGTGGCAGGAAATAGCAAGTCTCGCATTTGACAGTATAGATTGGATAGAAGTGTAGTATTAAGTTGTCAGAAAACTAATAATTAATATTAGTACAAAGTATAAATAATGGGACATTCAGCTGGTAATTAAATTGCAGGATTTGGTCGATTTGTTCGAATAATTATACGAATCAAATGTTGTATATTTTAGTCGATAAAACGTGTTGAATACTTCGCTGAAAAATATGAAATTGCAGGTGATGATGAATTTGGTTATATTGCCTCTATTTATGGGTAATATCAAGTTGTAGGCTTATGGACAAAGTTGAATTATATTGAGTTATTGTATTGTTGTGATTTTCGCTATGGGTAGCCTTATGGTGTGAATCCCAGCAGATATGTGGTGAATATGTTGTTGCCATGAAAAGTTGTTGATCTCGTTGATATGTTGTATTGTAGGCCTTTGGCCAATGTTGCACGGTGTGAATTGTTGTTATGTCGACCGTTGTTATGTTGTTGCCGCTGTTGTGTTGTCGAGTTGTGGCTGTTTATATCGTTTCATAGCAAAGCATTACCTTAGAGTTGGCATGGATTGGCACTTTTTATGTTGGAGCTGAATTCTCACCATGTTGGCCTTTATCGGCAAGATTTTATGTTGAAGGGTTATGCCTTATGCCTCAGAATTACTGGCAATTTCTAAGTTGGGAGTTCTGCTCTAATGGTACCACATGCATTTGCACAGTTGAGTCGCATTTTGAGTCGTTGATTTGTTGCTTATTTGAAGTGTTGTCTATGCATTTTGGCGTTATAAGTTGAATTGATGTGTTGGTGAATTGTGTTGCTTTATGTTGTTGTTGTGTGAAGTGGTGAATCGTATATTCTTTACCTATTATATTATTTATCATACGACTTATTATATAGTTCGATATCTCACCCCTTCTATTTGAATGTTTCCCTCTGTTGGTAACGTGCAGGTAATCAAGAAGGATAGTTGTACATCATTAGTTCAAGTTTGGTGTCATTTGCTCTAAAACGTAGCACTCGGGGGGAAATTAACGCATGTTTCGGTTTTGTTGTTTTAAGTTGAATTTAAAGTTGTTATTGGAAGATTTGATTTGTTTTAATGTCATTTGGAATAGTAGACAAATGCTATGTCTTATTTGGAGATTTTATTATGAATTTGCTGCGTGGTTAATGAAAGTCGATTTATGTTATGGAAACTATATTTATGCGTTGTGTTCACTTTGCTTCCATAAGTGTTATGTATCTTTTCTAAAAACAGTACATGTTTTGGTTATTCCGGTTGAAAGTGTAATATCCCATGTTTTGGTTGAAAATTTTATACTCTTATTTTATAAATAATTGTCGGGTAGAAATGGGTTGTTACAGTAAGCGGAAGGTTTTCAAAAGTGTCATATAGAAGAACCAAGCTATTGGAAGTTGGGTATGCAAATATAAAACAAATTATGGAATGAACACTATAATATGGAATTTATATACTTCAATCAAGTAAAAATATATTAATCGTTTATAGCAAGTTACTAGAAATACTATTTCCATTGGAAACAATTAAAAGAACAAACAAAACAATTTATCGAACACTTGGTGAGCAACCGGATTTTAAAAATTTTCCTATGAGATCTGTTAATATAAAAAAGAACTTATAATAAAAGTGATTATAAGAAAATCAACACACAATTCAAAACGAAATCAGCCAAGGAAAAATTCCTACGAGGCGATAGATTACCAATGTTATTTGACAAATTGATTGATGAAATTAAATCAAGTAAAGCAATAAGAAAAAAAGATACGGGGATTTTTCTACACAGTTCCCCACTTTCATTCTCGCGTGTGGGTAAGTCTGTGGCCAATTCCAATTTGCAATTAGGATAATTCTCACTATGCAAAAAGTTGTTCCAAGAGAAGTGTTCCAAGAGAAACCCTAAAAACCCTAACCATTTGTTGTTGATTCAACCTCTTCTCTTCTTTTTATCTTGATAAAGACCAAGACACAATATATCCCAATTAACTTGTCGATATTCCTACTCCTTTGCATTCTTTATCTCCAGAGCTTTCGTGCATGATCAATTGTACCTATTTTACTCAAGACTTCAATTTGATTTGCCGTTATCACTATAATTTCTTTGTGTTATTTATCTCTAAAGGGTCCTTAGCAATCTTTATCTCCAAAGGCTTTCACTAGGCCGAAATAATCTCTTTAACATCTTGCATGAAAACCCTCAAATCAATCAGCAATCTTAGAGGACAAGTCCACAGTTTTTCTTGATGAAACCCCCTACAAATCTCAACCCAATATTCTCGGCTACACAAGAACTTAATTGGATTTTATCAAACATCGCCAAGATGGAACACCGACAAAATATTATCATGTGTGATTTATCAGTGTGTATGCATAGGTCGGAAGTTGAAGATGAAGAGCAAATACAGTAAGTGTTTATAGTTTCACCAAGTTGGAATGTTACACGAATGATGTATTTATAGTTGTGGAAGTTTAGATGCAATGGAGTGATTTTGAGAATAAAAAATAATTGAAAAATTGACCCAATCAAACAGTATGTGTCAACCTGAAACTCGTATATGTTGACCTGAAAAACGGATGTATCGACCCAAGTATGGCAGTAGCGTTTTACCTTTAAAACTGCAGTGAATGTGCCGATTTGTAATTTGTATGTGTCAGCGTATATATAATAATTTCTGCAATTTGAAAAAGCTTCAGTATGTGTCGACCTATATGCATACATGTGTCGATAGAAGACCTCTAAAGGATTCAGGCTTCAAAACTCAAATGCATGTGTCGAGCTGAAATACGTATGTGTCGACACATGCAAGCAAAAATTATGAAATTTTTTTTTCAAGACTTTGGTTAATTTCAAAATGGTTTTTAATGGTTCCTAAGACCCCTAATTTATCACAATATTCTTCAAAGAGGAGTTTTTCAAATTCACCTCCTTGATCGCTTCGAATGGGAACAATTTTAGAATTCAATTTATTTTGAGATAACTTGGCGAAACTTGTGAAAGCCGAGAACGTTTCATCTTTGATACATAAGAAAATAGTCCAAAAAATTCTTGAGTAATCGTCTACAATCACAAACCCATAGTACTTACAACCTATGCTTTTGGCCTATGAAGGTCCAACTAGATCCATGTGAAGGAGCTCAAGAGGTCTTGAAGTTGAAACAACATTTTTAGATTTAAAAAAGACTCTTGTTTACTTACCTTTTTGACATCAATGACATAGGTGATATTTTAAAAACTTTACTTTAGGTGGACCAATTACTAAATCTTTTGCAAATATATTATTGAATAGATCAAAGTTGACATACGCCTGATGTGTATGCCATAGCCAAGAGTATTCACTCATGGTAAGAAGACATTGGGCGTTATTTATGGAAACTCCTCTTAAGTCAAGCATATAGGTATCATTTACTCTCACACCATTAAACATGCAATCCTTCTTTTAATGATGTTCTATTATGCAATAATCTTTGCCAAAAGTAACTTTATACCCACTGTCACACAATTGACTAATGCTAAGAAGACTATGTCTAAGGCCTTAAACAAACATAACATTTGAGATAGTAATAATTGATGGATTACCTATACATAAACTTTCTTCTTCGCCACAAATTCAGAGAATAGAGAAATGTCTCCCAATCCTATTTCCATGATCAAATTAAAATTTTTATGAGGCTTTTCAACCTTTGAAGAATTAATGGCAAAAGTATCATGACATTGTGATGCCTTGTCTGTAACACTCCGAATTATAGATTAATTATTTATTTAATTAACTTAGCATAAATATATGAGTCTCTGTGAAGTATTTGGTATATATGATATTTGGTGCTTTGTGTTAGTCCCTATGACGGTATATGATGTGTATTCATGGTGCATCTGTGATGAAATAGCGATGACTTGATAAATAAGATGTTTAATATGATGAATTGTGTGGTGTGGGATGGGATTATAAGAGGATTTAGAATTTAAATAATTAGTTTAGAATTATTTAGATTTAATAGTAATTATTTAGAATTAGTTGGATCTAAATAAATAGAATAATATGTGATGTAGAGAAAAAAAAAGGGCATTATGGTCATTACTGAAGAATAAGTGAGGGCATGATGGAAAGTACATTATTAGGGTTCTAAGATGGAAATTTTGGTATAAGGAGAAGGTTTGGGTTTTTACACGCTCATTCTATACGATAGAATTGGGAAGAACGCTATGTATAAAAGAGAGTCAGGGCACAAAGAGGCAAGAAGAGCATAGGGATACCAGTAGATCACGAAGAGGAATTGATCTCTAGAAATAATCTTAAGGTAAGGGGAGTTTTATCATTATTATTATATTTGATTTAAGGTTTATATAATTGGTAGATTGCCTTAGGTTTTAGTAGATGGTGATTTTGTATTGTTTGATGAGAAATTGATGAACTGGCGATGGATAATGACTTCTAATTGATTTATAATGAGTATAGAATTATAGGTTGTTGATAGATGATGAAACCATGTGATTAGATGATGTTTTAGGACCTGTAATATGATGAAATAGTAGAAGATTTGGACTTGTGTAGTGCAGAAATCACAACAGGAAAATCATGTTTGCGCATCATCCCCGGGCAATGAAAGTAATATCATCGGGCGACACATGCATTTTTGGTTGTCGCCAGGCGAGGACGATGATATGGAAAATATGGAAAAAGGATGTCACTTCTTGAGTGCGTTGCTTCTAGCATCGCCGGGTGAAGCTAACTCGAAGGGCGCATCGCTAGGCGACTGGGGTGTGTTGCCAGGCGAAGGATGGAAGATTTTGTTATTGTGTCGGACCATCTTAAAATGGTCATAACTTTAGTTCTAGAGCTCGGTTTGAGGTGTCATTCAGAGCGTTGGATAGCTAACACAATGAAATTTAATTATGTGGAGAAACAAAATAAGACTTAAGTAGTATATCTCTAATACCTAAGTTAAAATAGAATTAGGTTCCCCGTATTGAATCGCAATGATGTTTTATTTATGATGATGCTTTGCTTATGATGATGATGATGCTATGGTGTTGTGTTGATTACTATGACGATGTTATGATGTTTTGTTGATTACTATGATGTTATGATGATGTTTGTAATGAATCATGAATATTGGTGTGTGATGATTAGTCGTGGTCATATTAAATATGATGTTGCACATCATTGCATTCATGGCATATTCTAGGAATTTGGTCCAGTGAAGATAGGACTTCGGTCCTATGAAGTTAAGACTTCGGTCCAGTGAAGATGATTGGATGATTTTCCATTGAAAGCAACAATATCATAGTGTAGACTGGGTGTAACAGTGAAGTGCTCTGGTTCCAAGCAGGAATCGATCTTATGGTGGGGATCTTTGGAGATAACGATGATTGAGTCATCAGTGAAGTTTTGGTACCACATGCCTGAGTCTATGACATTGCATTACATTCTATGTGAAATTGCATAATGATTTATTTTTTATGCTTGATGATACATTATGTATGATGATATGTGTTCGTGTACTGATGAAGTGGTGAAAGTGTGAGTATAACATGATGATATAATGATGTGTGATGTCTTGCTTATATGCATATTTACTATGTCTATTCCTTATGTCTTCTATAATGATTATAATTTACTCACTCTTTCTATTTGAATGTTGCATCCACGTGGGTAACGTGCAGGTGATCGAGAATAGTCTGTAGAAGCATTAGAGGATAGCTTTGAAGTGCGCTTATTTGCTTTTGTTGAATAAAGGGAGTCTTGCTCTGATATGTAACATCAGAGTTGGGATCAAATGATTGGAACTTATGTTCTTTGTTTTTTTTAAGATGTCGAGTCACCCTACGTGGTACTCGAGATGCTTTGATTTATAAGTATGAGTTATGAAGTATGACTAATTTTTATGAAGTACTATAATGAAGTGTTTTGAACTATGATTTTCGCTGCCATGATTCGAAGAACTAAAAGTTGATTTTATCTTGTCAGAGATTTTGAAAACCCGTGTTATGGAGAAGGATGTATTGTTGTGAAGTTTTATATGAAGATGTGACACCCTTATTTGTTGATATACTATGATTTATTTATTAAAATAATTGCGAATACTCCTTGGGATTTATAAGGGTGTTACATTAGTGGTATCAGAGCAGGTTGGTCTGTCAGGCCAGGTTATTCAGTTTGTAGTGTGTGATAGTGGAATATTGTCGAGATAATTTCTAACCATTGTGAATGTTATTTATGTGAAATAGAGAAATGGCTGGAAGAAACGATGTTGCACTTGATGCTGCTTTGCAGGTTGTTGCTCAAGCTGTGCAAAATCAGCCTAATGATGGATCCCGTGTTTTGGAGACATTCCAGTGGAATCATTCGTCTCTTTTCAAGGGTAGGTTTGATCCTGATGGAGCGCAAGTTTGGCTCAAGGAGATTGAGAGAATCTTTCCGTTCATGGATTTCTCAGAGGCACAGAAGGTGCAGTTTGGTACGCATCAACTGGTGGAGGAAGTTGATGACTAATGGGTTGGTACTCATCAGAGACTGACAATGCTAGGTGAAGTGATTACTTGGGTTGTGTTTAGCAAGGAATTTCTGAGGAAGTATTTTCCTGAGCATGTGCGCGGGAAGAAAGAGATTGAGTTTTTGGAGTTGAAACAAGGAAGTTTGATTGGGGAAGAGTATGCTTCAAAGTTTGTGGAGCTATCGATGTTTTATCTGTATTACAGTGAAGCAATTGTTGATTTCTCAAAGTGTATCAAGTTTGAAAATGGTTTATGCCCGGAGATCAAGTGGGCGATTGGGTATCAATAGATCCATGTGTTTTTAGAGTTGGTGGACAGCTGTAGAATCTACGAGGATGACAATAAAGCTCATTCAGCTCACTATAAGAGTTTGAATGAGAAAAGAGGAAAGCAATATCAAGATCATAAGAATCGTTATGATGCCCTAGCTGATAAAG
The DNA here is from genome assembly GCA_948472305.1 of Vicia faba. Classification (NCBI taxonomy): domain Eukaryota; kingdom Viridiplantae; phylum Streptophyta; class Magnoliopsida; order Fabales; family Fabaceae; genus Vicia; species Vicia faba. The sequence goes on along the minus strand of OX451738.1, from coordinate 1,202,891,970 downwards.
GGAAAAATAAGGCTTATGATGGGAAGAATACAAGTGGGGGGGGGGGGGAGCTTCCGCTTCTATAAAGTGTTATAGGTGTGGTAAACAAGTTCACCGATCCAATGAATGTGAGAATAAGGTGGTGAGTTGTTACAAGTGTGGTAAGTATGGTCATCATGCTTCTGAATGCAACAACGATGGTCCAACTGGTTTAAATTGTGGAGAGTAGGGTCATATCAGTACTCAGTGTCATAAACCAAGGAAGGATGCTACTGCTCAGACCAATGGTAGAGTGCTTGCGCTGAGTGGATTAGAGGAGCCTAAGAAGGACAACTTTATTCGAGGTACTTGCTTTATTAATAATGTTGAATTGGTTGTTATTATTGATACTGGCGCTACTCATTCGTTTATTTTTCTTGAATGTGCTACTAAGTTGGAATTGAAATTGTCTGATATGAATGGTAGTGTGGTAATAGATACTCCTGCTAGTGGTTCTGTTACTACTACTTATGTTTGTCTGAAGTGTCCTTTGACTATTCACGGCAAGAGTTTTGTGATGGATTTAGTGTGTGAAATTCTGGCTGCAGATACTCAATGTCACGTTCAATGTTATGACACTGTATCTGACTTTCTATAAGACAGTAAATACAAAAACAGTAAAGAACACAGTCAATTGTTTACCCAGTTCAGTGTGCAACAACACCTACTCTGGGGGCTACCAAGCCAGGGAGGAAATCCACTATAAGAGATATTAATTCAGGAATAAACCAACCAGTTTATCTCCTTCACTTAAGACCTACCCAATGCAACTTCAATCTAAGTACAACTTAAACCTGAGTTCCTACTCACTCCCCCTCAATCACAGCAGTGATACTTAAAACAATTTGACTAATGAATTGATGAAGACACTCTTCAAAACATACACTTGATTATGCTTCACAGCTTTTTAATCAAGCAACACAAACACTCTTGCTTCACAGCTTTGAGTGATACATAAACCTAACTTGACTTTGCTTCAAAGCTTTAGTCAAGAGACACAAAAACACTCTTGCTTCAAAGCTTTGAGTGATACACAACCCTTACAATTAAAACCTATTCCAAGTCCCTTATCACAATGATAATTACTTGGATTACAATAGTTAAAACTATACAGCTTCTAAATGATCTTCTGTCAAAAAGGGATACATTCAAAACAGCAGCCCTGTTGAATATATAGCAGCTGCATCTTCAGTTAGGGTTTCCACAAAAAGCTAGGGTTAATTCCGTTTGTCCTTAAGACTAGGTCATAGGACTATATCAACCAGGTTGGGGTTGAGCTAGGTTAACCCAAAGAAAATGTAGGATTCTGTTCTGGAAAGACTGAGTCATTTTCCTGAAAAAACTCAGAATTAACCAAACTGCATACCTATTAGTTCAGAACAGGATGTCTTAACATTTGTTATGACATCTGAATTCATGTTTACTGATTTTGGTAAATGTGATCATTTTGCAAAATGCTCAGATACACACTCATAAACATCAGTACCTGTATGCCAATATTTTTCTGCAAAGGTACCTAATAAATCTGTACCTAATAAACTAGAATGTTATGACATCAGTCATGACATTCATACACCTGGTTTTACCAAAAATGCATGCCAATACCTAAACAACTACAAACTCCCCCTTTGGCAGATTTTTGGCTAAAGCCCCTAAGCAATCAGAGATAGATAGCAGCAGAATAAATATGACTGCAGAAAAATGGAATGTCAAATAAAGTCTACCAAAATATATCTCCCCCTCTTTAGCCACAAATGGGCCAAAGATACATGTTCTTAAAGATTATACAGTCATCCAGAAAAAGTAACACAACAAGACAAAAAACTGAACACACTTTGCAAACTCCACCAGGGACCAGCAACACCCCCAACCAGCAACTCCACCAACCTTTAAGCACTGCCATCAGACTCAGAGGATTCGGGCTTCTTCCTTTTCTTGTGAGCAATGTCATCATTCTTCTCTTTGTCTGATGTCTCAACATCCTTAGAGACATCTGGATTTGTTTCAGCATTTGAACTTTCTTGATTTAAAGGAACAGAAATTTCAGGAACTAAGTGGTTCTCGTTCATAATTCTTGAAACAATTTTAGCTATTGCTTGACGAACATAGGCTGACCCTTCCCTATTTGCAATTTCAGGGGGAACTGAAGAAGAAGGATGAGATGGATTACCAGAGGCAGAAGCTTGGGACCTTCCTGCATGTCTTGTTCTCATCTCTTTGACCTTGGTGGGGTTAGTTTCCACTTTTCTAAGAGAAGAGATCTCCATGACTTCAGAGTCCAGACAAGAAGAGATTGTCCTAGAATCTTGATCAGAGGAAGAGGTTGAAATAGTCGTATTGGATGATGATGGTGTTTGAGACATTTTGACAGTCTTAGAGGACCAACATCAATTGAAGAGAAAATTCTGATTGAGAGACTGGGTTTTGATGAGGAGACGAGAGGGGAAGGAAGAAAAGGAGTGTCTATTCAACTTCTTAAAAGAATTGAAGGAAATGGGAAAATATAATTTTAACCCAATCAGAACAAGCATAACTCCTTTAACCCTTGTTTTAAGCAAAATTAATTACTACAATTACTCATGTTGGCAAATACCCAACTTACCCCTCAAGTTTTCAAATTGATTTGCATCAAGAGCCTTGGTAAAAATGCCAGCCAGCTGTAGCTCAGTGGCAACATGTTCCAATTTGATTGTCTTCTCTTCTACAAGGTCTCTGATAAAGTGATGTCTTATGTCAATATGTTTGGTCCTACTATGCTGAATGGGATTCTTGGAAATGTTGATTGTACTCAGATTGTCACAGTACAATGTTATAACATCTTGTGTGACATTATACTCAGTAAGCATCTGTTTCATCCAGATCATTTGAGAACAGCTACTACCAGCTGCAATGTATTCAGCTTCAGCAGTAGAGAGAGACACACAATTCTGTTTCTTGCTGAACCAGGAAACCAGATTATTTCCCAAGAAGAAACATCCTCCAGAGGTGCTTTTTCTATCATCAGCACTACCAGCCCAATCAGCATCACAGTAACCAGTCAGAGTTGGTTCACAGCCATGAGAATATAGCAACCCATAGTTGTAAGATCCACTCACATACTTCAAAATTCTCTTCACTTGATTGATATGACTGACTTTGGGATCAGCTTGGTATCTTGCACAAACTCCAACTGCAAAAGCAATATCAGGCCTGCTGGCTGTTAAGTACAACAAGCTTCCTATCATGCTTCTGTACAGACTTTGATCCACCTTAACCCCACTTGAATCTTTGGAAAGCTTTAAATGAGTAGGAGCAGGAGTCCTTTTGTGACTGGCATTCTCCATACCAAACTTCTTTACAATGTTCTTATCATACTTGCTTTGAGATAAGAAGATTTAGTCCTCCATCTGTGAGACTTGCAGTCCAAGAAAATAAGTTAGTTCTCCCATAAGACTCATTTCGAATTCAGCCTGCATCTGGTCAGCAAAATGTTTAACCATAGGTTCTGACATTCCTCCAAACACTATGTCATCAACATATATTTGGGCAACCATCAACTTCCCTCCTTCAGTTTTGACAAAGAGTGTTTTGTCCAAGCCTCCTTTTCTGTATCCTTTATCTGAGAGAAACTTTGTTAACCTATCATACCATGCTCTAGGAGCTTGTTTCAGGCCATATAGAGCTTTTCTCAATTTGTAGACATGATCAGGGTGATTTGGATCCACAAAGCCTTTAGGCTGTTCCACATAAGCTTCCTCATTCAAGTACCCATTTAGAAAGGAACTTTTCACATCCATCTGAAATAACTTGAACTTCAGAAGACAAGCAATTGACAATAGGAGTCTAATTGATTCCATCCTGGCTACAGGTGCAAAGGTTTCATCAAAATCAACCCCTTCAACCTGAGTGTATCCTTGAGCAACAAGTCTTGCCTTATTCCTGGTGACAACTCCTTCAGCATCTGATTTGTTCTTGAAAATCCATTTTGTGCTAATGATGTTAATTCCTTCCAGTCTAGGAACCAGTTCCCAAACTTCATGTTGCTTGAATTGGTTCAGTTCATCTTGCATTGCTCCAATCCAGTATTCATCAGTTAAAGCTTCTTTGACATTTCTTGGTTCCATTTTGGACACAAAACAAGAGTTTGAGATGATTTCTCTAGATCTTGTAATGACTCCACTGTTGAGATCTCCTATGATGAGCTCTTTTGGATGATCCTTCTGAATTCTGATGGAAGGGATCTTGCTAGCTTCCTTTGATTCAGATTCTGTTGTGGTGGTGTTGGGTAAATCATTCTGTTGGGTTGAAGTCTCAAAGAATGTCTCAACATTACAAGGGACATCTATTTCTTCATGATAATCATCAATTATAACATTTATTGATTCCATCATGGCTTTGGTCCTGGAATTGAATACTCTATAAGCTCTATTGTTTGAGGAGTATCCTAGAAATATGCCTTCATCACTTTTAGGGTCCAGTTTTCTTCTTTGTTCACGATCTGCCAGAATATAGCATTTGCTGCCAAACACATGGAAGTACTTCACAGTTGGTTTTCTTCCTTTCCAGAGTTCATATATGGTGGATGAGGTTCCCTTTCTCAAGGTGACCCTGTTATGGACATAGCAGGCTGTATTCATAGCTTCAGCCCAAAAATACATAGGAAGTCTTTTGGCATGTATCATTGCTCTAGCAGATTCCTGTATGGTCCTGTTTTTTCTTTCCACAACTCCATTTTGCTGAGGAGTTATAGGAGAAGAAAATTCATGACTAATTCCTTCTTAGGAACAGAAATCATCAAACTTGTTGTTTCCAAATTCCTTGCCATGATCACTTCTGATTCTGACAATACACCCTTCCTTTTCTCTTTGAATTCTTTTGCACAATTCTTTAAAAACTTCAAATACATCAGATTTTTCCCTAATGAAGTTAATCCAGGTGAATCTGGAAAAATCATCCACAACCACATAGGCATATTTTTTTCCACCAAGACTCTCCACTTGCATTGGTCCCATCAGATCCATATGAAGAAGTTCTAGAACCTTAGAGGTGGTCAGATGTCTTGACTTTGGATGTGACATCCTAGTCTGCTTACCAACCTGACATTCACCACAAACTCTTCCTTCATCAATTTGCAGTCTTGGAATCCCTCTGACTGCCTCCATGGAGATAATCCTTTTCATACCTCTTAGATGAAGATGGCCAAGTTTTTGGTGCCACAGTTTCACCTCTTTTTCTTCTTTTGCAATGGAACACACAGAGGAGAAATTAGAGTTCTCAGGCTCCCAAAAGTAACAGTTGTCTTTAGATCTGACTCCTTTCATTATAATTTCTTGTTTTTCATTAATTACAAGACATTCAAATTTTGAGAAATTGACCTTGAATCCTAGATCACACAATTGACTGATACTAATGAGATTAGCAGTCAGCCCTTTTACCAGCAGTACTTCATTCAGACTTGGAACTCCAGGGCAGTCCAAATTACCAACTCCTTTGATTTCACCTTTAGCACCATCTCCAAAGGTCACAAAACTGGTGGTGTGAGGTTTAACATTATTGAGGAGGTTCTTGATTCCAGTCATGTGTCTGGAACACCCACTGTCAAAATACCAGTCTTCCTTTGCAGAGACCCTCAGGGAAGTGTGGGCTATCAGGGCAGTAGCCTTTTTCTTCCATTTAGGAGCATGTGGTACCTTTTTAGACTTAGGTTTGACACCTGAGTTCTGATTAGGGTATCCATGCAATCTGAAGCAGAAAGGCTTTATGTGGCCATATCTCCCACAATGATGACATCTCCATCTTTGGTACCTTTTCTTCATATGTCTCTGTTCCTGATGTTGAGAGTTGTGTTGAGACATCTGTTTTGACATTTGCTTATCAGGCCTGATCTTCTTATCTGTACCAGATTTCTTTGCTTCCATAAATCCTAGTCCAGATTTATTTCCCACATTTTGTCCAACCTGAAGGATCTCTTCCAATTTGTCTGTTCCATTAGTCAGCATCTTGACAGATTTGGTCATTTGATTTAGTTGTGAGTTTAGCAATTGAACTTCTCCTTCTAGATGACTTATAGTTTCAAGGTTTGCCCTTTTTTCATCCTCCAGTTTATGATGAGTTTTGATTGTTTCTCATTCTGCACACAGACTTCAGCACTTCTGATACACAATTTCTTGTAGGTATCAGCCAGTTCTTCAAATGTCACTTCTTCATCACTAGTGTCACTTCCAGAAGTACAAACACCAGTTAGAGCAGTAACTAGTTTGGCAGATTCTTCTTCAGAATTACTTTCTGAATCACAGTCAGACCAAGTAACAATCATTCCTTTCTTTTGTTTCTTAAGAAAGGTTGGACATTCAGCTTGAATATGCCCATATCCTTCACAACCATGGCATTGAATTCCTCTGCCTTGGTTTCCCTTCTCTTCTGAACTTGGTCTTCTGCTGGAACTATCAATGTCAGAGGGAATGTTATGAACATTAGACCTTGACTTTGGATCTATTCTTTTGATGAGTTTGTTGAACTGTCTTCCAAGCATGGCTATAGCTTCTGAAATATTTTCTTCTTCATCCTCCTTGTTTTCAACACCAGTGTTGGATACAAGTGCTATGCTCTTGTTCTTCTTGTCACCATTATCAATGATTCCCATCTCAAAAGTCTGAAGAGACCCAATAAGTTCATCCACTTTCAACTTGCTGATGTCCTGGGCTTCCTCTATGGCAGTTACCTTCATTACAAATCTTTTAGGCAAGGATCTGGGAATCTTTCTCACCAGTTTTTCTTCTGACATCTTTTCTCCCAGTGCTCCTGAGGTGTTGGCAATCTCCAAGATGTTCATGTGAAACTCATGAATGGTTTCATCTTCCATCATTTTTAGATTCTCAAACTTGGTAGTCAACATCTGAAGCCTTGACATTTTTACTTTGGAAGTGCCCTCATGAGTAGTTTTGAGAGTGTCCCAAACTTCCTTGGCCAGATCATATTGATGTACTAGTCTGAAAATGTTTCTATCAATTCCATTGAACAAGGAATTTAAAGCTTTGGAATTTCCCAGGGCTAACTCATCTTCTTCTTTACTCCAGTCTTCCTCAGGCTTCAGACTGATTGTCCCATCTTTCTCAGTTATGGTGGGATGGTTCCATCCTTTGTCAGCAGCTCTCCAAGCCTTTTTGTCCAGAGATTTTAAGAAGGCAATCATACGAGGTTTCCAGTACTCATAATTTGTTCCATCCAGAATGGGTGGTCTATTTCCAAAAACTCCTTCTTTGTCCATAGTGCCAGAAAGTGATATCCCTAGATCTCACCCAGTAATACAGGCAGGGTGCATGCTCTGATGCCAATTGAAATTCTGGCTGCAGATACTCAATGTCACGTTCAATGTTATGACACTGTATCTGACTTTCTATAAGACAGTAAATACAAAAACAGTAAAGAACACAGTCAATTGTTTACCCAGTTCAGTGTGCAACAACACCTACTCTGGGGGCTACCAAGCCAGGGAGGAAATCCACTATAAGAGATATTAATTCAGGAATAAACCAACCAGTTTATCTCCTTCATTTAAGACCTACCCAATGCAACTTCAATCTAAGTACAACTTAAACCTGAGTTCCTACTCACTCCCCCTCAATCACAGCAGTGATACTTAAAACAATTTGACTAATGAATTGATGAAGACACTCTTCAAAACATACACTTGATTATGCTTCACAGCTTTTTAATCAAGCAACACAAACACTCTTGCTTCACAGCTTTGAGTGATACATAAACCTATCTTGACTTTGCTTCAAAGCTTTAGTCAAGAGACACAAAAACACTCTTGCTTCAAAGCTTTGAGTGATACACAACCCTTACAATTAAAACCTATTCCAAGTCACTTATCACAATGATAATTGCTTGGATTACAATAGTTAAAACTATACAGCTTCTAAATGATCTTCTGTCAAAAAGGGGATACATTCAAAACAGCAGCCCTGTTGAATATATAGCAGCTGCATCTTCAGTTAGGGTTTCCACAAAAAGCTAGGGTTAATTCCGTTTGTCCTTAAGACTAGGTCACAGGACTATATCAACCAGGTTAGGGTTGAGCTAGGTTAACCCCAAGAAAACGCAGGATTCTGTTCTGGAAAGACTGAGTCATTTTCCTGAAAAAACTCAGAATTAACCAAACTGCATACCTGTTAGTTCAGAACAGGATGTCTTAACATTTATTATGACATCTGAATTCCTGTTTACTGATTTTGGTAAATGTGATCATTTTGCAAAATGCTCAGATACACACTCATAAACATCAGTACCTGTATGACAATATTTTTCTGCAAAGGTACCTAATAAATCTGTACCTAATAAACTAGAATGTTATGACATCAGTCATGACATTCATACACCTGGTTTTACAAAAAGTGCATGCCAATACCTAAACAACTACAGTGTGTCTTCCCTTACACCAAATCGATGTGAATCTTGGAATGAACTGGTTGAAGTTCAACTATGTTCATATCATTTTTTATAATAAGACTTTGAGGTTCCCTATGTTTGGTGATAATGGAGAATTGATGTTTTTCACCGCTAAGGAAGTGAATGAACTTTTGGAGGATGAAGCCTTGATAATTGTGATGTTTGTGCCGTTGAAAATTGATTGTACAGATGCGAATATAGAATTATCGGTTGTCTGTGAATTTCCAAAGGTGCTTCAAGATGACATCAGTAATTTACCTCCTGAATGTGAAGTGTAGTTTTCTATAGATTTGGTGCCAGGTACAAGTCCGATGTCGACGGCTCCTTATAGCATGTCAGCTTCAGAGTTGAGCAAGTTGAAGAAACAATTGGAAGATATGCTCTAGAAGAAGTTTGTTTGACCGAGTGTTTCGTTGTGGGGTGCTCTAGTGTTGCTAGTTAAGAGGAAAGATAGAAGTATGAGGCAATGTGTAGATTACAAATAGTTGAAATAAGTAACGATTAAGAACATGTATCCATTATTGAGAACTGATAATTTGATGATCAGTTGGTGGGTGCTTGTGTTTTCAATAAGATTGACTTGAGGTCGGGTTATCATTAAATTTGAGTTAAACCAGATGATATTTCGAAGATATCTTTTCGAACGAGGTATGGCCATTATGAATACATCGTGATGCTGTTTGGTGTATCTAATGTGCTAGATGTTTTTATGGATTATATGAATAGAACTTTTCATTTATATTTGGATAAGTTTGTTGTGGTGTTTCTTGATGATATTTTGATCTATTATAGATCGAAAAAAGAGCATGTTGAGCATTTGCGGATGGTGTTGCAAGTGTTAAAGGAAAGGAAATTGTATGAAAAGTTGTTAAAGTGTGAATTTTGGCTAAATGAAGTTAGTTTTCTTGGTCATATGATTTCTAGTGGTGGGATTATTGTGGAACCTTCTAAAGTTGATGTTGTATTACCGTGCAAGGCTTCAAAGTCTGCAATCACGGTTTGAAGTTTTCTTGGTTTGGAAGGTTACTGTCGAAGGTTCATTGAAGGATTTTCTAAGTTGGCATTTTCTTTGACTCAGTTGACTCGAAAGGGTTAAGCTTATGTGTGGGACGTTACGTATGAAGAAAGTTTTATAGAACTAAAGAAGAGGTTGACGACCGCTCTGGTGTTGATTTTACCTAATCCGAGTGTGTCTTTTATGGTGTATTGTGATTCCTCTAAGATGGGACTTGGTGGTGTGCTAATGCATAATGGACAAGTTTTTGCTTATGCTTCTAGACAACTCAGAGTTCATGAAAGGAATTACCCTATGCATGACTTAGAATTAACAGCAGTGGTGTTTGTATTAAAGATTTGGAGACATTATCTTTTAGGTTCTAAATTCGAAGTGTCCAATGATCACAAGATTTTGAAGTACTTATTTGACCAAAAAGAGTTGAATATGAGACACAAAAGATGGCTTGAATTGTTGAAAGATTATGGCTTTTATTTGAGTTACCATCCTGGTAACGCAAATGAGTTTTTGGTGCATTAAGTAGGAAGTCTCTGCATATGTCGATGCTTATGGTTCGAGAGTTGGAGTTGATCGAGCAATTTAGAGACATGAGCTTAGTGTGTGAAGAAACTTCCAATAGTGTGAAGTTAGGAATGTTGAAACAGACTAATGGTATAATAGAAGAAATCCGAGAAGGTCAGAAGTTTGATTTAAGGTTACTTGATCAATTAACTTTGATTGACCAAGGTAAAGGAGATAAGTTCAGAATTGATGAGAATGGTGTAATGAGGTTTGACAATAGAGTGTGTGTTATGGATATCCCAGAGATTAAGAATGGTATTCTTGAGGAAGGACATAGAAGCGGGTTGAGTATTCATCTCGGTGCTACGAAGATGTATTAAGACTTGAAGCAGTTATTTTGGTGGCATGGTATGAAGAAGGAGATCGCTAAATTTATTTATGCTTGTTTGACTTGTCAGAAGTCCAAAATTGAACATCGGAAGCCTATAGGTCTTATGCAACCGTTGAGTATTCCAGAATGGAAGTGGGACAATGTTTCCATGGACTTTGTGTCAGGTTTGCCAAAGACTTTTAAAGGAAATGATTCGATTTGGGTGATTGTGGATAGGTTGACTAAGTCGGCTCATTTATTACCGATGAAGATCAATCATCCTATGGAGAAGTTAGCTGACATGTATATCAAAGAAATTTTGAAATTGAATGGAATAACCTCGAGTATCGTGTCGGATAAAGATCTGAGGTTTACGTCGAAATTTTGGACAGGGTTGCAAAATGACTTTGGTACTAAGTTGAATTTGAGTTTCGCATATCATCCTCAGACGAATGGACAGACGGACAGAACCATTTAGTCTTTAGAATATTTGTTGAGGGCTTATGTGCTAGAACAAGGAGGAGCTTGGGACAGTCACTTTCCATTGATTGAATTTACTTATAATAATAGTTTCCATTCTAGTATTAGAATGGCACCATATGAAGCATTGTATGGTAGGAGGTGTAGGACTCCATTGTGTTGGTATGAGTCAGGAGAGAGTGATGTGCTCGAACCCGAGGTTGTGCAAGAGACAACTACGAAGATAAAGATGATCCAAGAGAAGATGCAGGCTTATCAGAGTCGTCAAAAGAGTTATCATGATAAGAGGAGAAATGACCTTGAGTTCAAGAAAGATGATTGTGTATTTTTGAGAGTTACTCCGGTAACCAGTGTTGGTAGAGCTTTAAAGTCGAGGAAACTCACGTTGCATTTTGTTGGTTCGTATCATATATCTGAGAAGATAGGTGAGGTGGCTTATCGCATTACTTTGCCGCCGTCACTTGTGAATCTGCATGACGTGTTTCATATGTCTCAGTTGAGAAAGTATATTTTGGATCCTTTGCATGTGATTCAAATGGACGATGTACAAGTGAGAGATAACCTGACATTTGAGGTGTTACTGTAGCGGTAGAAATGTTGAGACTAAGCCATTGGATTAACTTGACTCGGACAGATCAAATAAAAAATATTACCAACGCACTTTATTATTTCCAGAGGAATGGGAAAAGAGTGAATAAACCCAAAAAGAAGGGGTAAGAAAATCTAGGTACGGGGGTTTGTTATGCAAAGGGAATGTATTAGAACCCTAAACATGAACAGTACTCTGCAGGAACCTATTTGAAAATTTGTGTATTTTGGCTATAAATGGTGTATACAAAAATAGATGGTGGGGATGAGAAAAGAAGTATTTTTTACAATTTTTCACCCGCCGCGGTTGCGATTCTTTATTTCCTACGTACCACCTTTCATGTAATAGGGGATCATGATACTCGTAGTTCACCTCAAAAAATTTAAACACAAGTGTGTTGGTTAATTTGAAGAGAAGAGACATCATCGTCATATCCAAGTGGAAAACATACTTACTACCCACAATCATGAGAAAGGAGAATTTGCATCATCTCAAAGTGGAGGATATAGTTTGGATTTTAAAATCAACAAATCCTCACTCATCACCTAAGTGGAAAATATCTTACTTCACTACATATCGTAGAAGTATAGTAGCTCGCATCACTACAAGAATCGAAAAGAGTCTAATATTTTGAGATAAAATTTTAAAGTAAAAAGCCAAAGCGGCAAAAATGATTTGAATGAGATTAATAGACTTTTGATCTTCTCACAAAAAATTTTAAAGAATGATTAATATTAATTAAAATTTGATTAAGAAAACATTTTGAAAATACATGGACCTAAGTCCAAGTTTATTATGAAAGCGGTTCAAGTTAGATAACAAGAAGAGTTTTGAAAAGGAGGGAGAAGATTTTTTAAATTAAAGAAGATGGGAGGAGATTCACTAACTATTCTAAAGTATAAGTTAAAAGCTAGGGAAAATAACGATCTAACCAACAAGAATCCAACAATTGACATAAAGAGTCAATGTAAGAATACTAAACCTCTTAGGAATACCAAGCTTCAGATGAATTAAGTTTTCATAAAAATTTGGCAGAGTAACAACTGTATACAGAAGAATTCCCAATCACAGACAAAACACATAATCAGAATAACCTGCACACAAAGAAAATCAACCCAATGTCTTGGAGTAAACCCCGTGAACTTCATACAAAATAACAACAGAGTCACAAGGTCCCAAGGGTATCATGGCTTCTAGTTCTAAGTCCAAGAGGTCCACAACTCCATTATGCCAAGGATAGTAACCAAATAGTCCAAGTAACCTTAAAGTTTTTTAATGTTCAAGTTGGTTATTACGTGCCTTTAAAAAGAAAAGGAAAGCTCAAGTGAACAAAATAAAAGGATATAAAGATAAATGCTCAAATGAGCAAAGATAAAATGACAAAAAGATAAATGCTCAAGTGGGAAAATATGAAATTAGCATGAAATGTAAATGCTAAAGTAAATGGTGCAGAAAAGTAAAGGCATAAAATAAAGGGGCATAAAGTAAAAGCACAAAGTAAAGTATAAAGTAAAGTCAATTGTTAGTGAATTAGAAGTTAGAGGTTAGTTGAATGGCCATCTTAAAACTTGCATTTGAAAACTCATTATAAGATTGATAAAATTAAAGCTTCTCAACAACAAGTTTTATTTTCTTTTTGTCAAGTATATCATTCATTTCAAGTACTCAAGGTAAGCATATATGATCAATGATGTTTAATTGATCCACTTAGACCCAAATTCATGAAAATTAATTAGAGGATTGATAAGATCAAAGCCTTCTAACAATGAACCTTAAGGTTTTTGCATCAAAGGTTTCAAACTAACATACTTGGGCTTGCAAACATAAGTTTGGGCCCCAAAGGATCATTTCTCAAATCGGGACAAATTTAGCACTACGTTAAGCAATCTTAAGTGAACTTATATAGAAGTCACAACTATTTTGAGGTCGGTCAATAGCAATTTATGTACCACATGTTAGAAAAATGATAAATAGATCATTCTCCAATAACATGTAGCACAAGTAAGAAAGAGATAAGATAAAGTGGGAGGGGATGTATCAGATGAAATTAGGTTTTCAAATATCATCAACATCATTCATCCATTTTGATGGATTTGGTTTTTCAACCTATCAACACCTGAGATCTAATGAGGTTAAGGAACTTATCCCAAAATAACACCCAAATCAGAACCAAACAAAAATAATAAAATAATACTTAATAAAACAATATTAAAAATGATTAATAAAAGGGAAATAATTGGATAAATACATAAAGTATATTAAAACACAAAATAAAAAATCATTAAAACAAGTCAGAGGTCAAACATGAGTCAAATAAAAAATAAAAATAAAATGAGGTCACCAATATTTGTCGAGAGATCATTGGAACCTTCCATAATTTTTCAAGAATTTAAAATTCAAGAAAAGTATTTTTAAGCAATTAAAATAATTCAAATAGAATGCAAAATCATAAAAAAATACCAAATCATAAAATAAAATTATGAAGAAATAAGATCAGAAAGAGAAAAATCAAAAGTATTTTTGAGAATTTTTTCAGAATTTTAGAAGTTAAAATGAATTTTTTTATTAATTTTTGAAGTTTAAAACAAATAAAATATAAAATCAGAAAATAAAATAAAACCAAAAAGATGTAGACCATTGCATCAATGTCAAAACGTGTTAGTAATCAAATCCAAGGGATCTGGTGTGCTGTGTATGATATGTGCATTAGGGCATGTCATCGTCTTCAACCTCTAGCCACTCGCGAATTATAGGTTCCACAAACTGTAAAATTAGAAGCTCATACCGCTGCCATTCACTTTGTCTCTTCAAGATGATTTCAATGGTACCCTTGCAAGAAATTTATATAAATTGTAGCTCAGTCGATTTGAAGAAAACCAGAAAAAAAAAGTTGGAAAGGGATTTGAAAATTCATGAGTAAAACACACTTCCAGTTAAAAACTAATGATGCGATCAGTATAAGAGTGATGAGAGATACATTATATCAACAAGTTTGGAGAGAACTGATGGAGGAATCTACCTGTTGAAGTTCAAATTCAGAGCTCTGAAACTTGACTTGGCTAGCACGATTCAGGGAACTTCAAAGCTTGGTTCTTCTTTTGTTAGCTTTAGTGAAGTTCAAGGATGAAGAATCAGCAAAGAAATTGGATTGAAAGATGCTTTAGAATTGAATTCGAAGTTGCAAAATTATGAGTTATAGATGGAGTTCAACAAAGGTTCTTTGGCTCTCTAAAGCTTGTATAATGAGTGGGATATGGACCTCTATTTATAGGGAAGTGAATGGAATTGAGAGGAGGGGTGGATGATGTAATTTGAGCTGAAATCGTGCACACCTGCATCATTAGCAAAGTGTGACTTGCAAGTTATCAAAACTCAATCATTCCTTGCGTTTTGATGAGCTAAACCTTTTAGACAACTTAGTTAATAATGCGTTTAAACATCAAACGCATGACAAAATTATGTTTAGAGGTCACACTAATCAATTTGCAATCTGATTGTAAAGGAAACTTCATTTCCAAGGTACCGACTTTGAATTCATGGTGCACACAGCTCAAGAGGCTTTAGGGCATAATTCTTGAAGCATTTGGAAGATGAGGTCATAATATTTACAATGTGAAAATAATGACTCCATTTGGATGCTTGAGAAAAATTTAAAGTCCAATTGAATTATGAAAAACACACAGATGTTTTGTACTTAGAAAAATTCCAAGTGTTGAACTTCAAAATGACCTATAATGTTCTTGAAAATTAAATGACTTTCCACTCAAAATTTTGTCTTGATATCTGAAGATGACATGAAGTATACCTCTTGAGTTGAATTGTTGGAATTGAGATCACTCAAAAATCATAAAAATTGAAAGAGTTATGGTCTTTGGAAGATGATGACCAAATTTGGGGAAAATCACAAAAGACCTATAACCTTTTAATTTCTTCAACAACTTTCCAAGCATCTTCAAGTCTTGCACATAAAAACAAAGTTTTAGTAGACATCCCAAATATTATTTTGGGAAAATAATGGGATCAAGGTGATAAAAATTGACCATGTTATGATCATTTGAAGTCAAACCCTAAAATTCAAGGGCTCTTCAAGGAAGCTTGTAATCTTTCTCAATTTTTAGTGATCTTTCATTCAAATTTAGCCTTAGACCTATGAAGAGAGATTTTTAGGGAACCTTTAAAGAGAATCATGGCTTTGGAGTCACTCAAAAATATCAAAAAATGAGCAAGATATGGCCCTTGGAAGTCAATAAACCTAGCTCAGAAAGTGTCAAAATGACTTGAAATCTCTTTCAATTTTTGTTGATTTTTCTTGCACAATTGGATCTTTTCATGTGAAGAGATATTTTTTTAGATGATTATAAGAATCCATAGAATAAAGAACAAACTCAAAATGTTGAAAATTGAGAGACTTATGCACTAATGATCACTGAATCTAGTATTTGCCCAATTAGGTCAAGTTTGTTGTGTCAACCGTGAATTTTTTGAACTTTCTTGGCAAAAAAAGCATGATGAATCAAAAGAGGTCTTGAAATGGTGTTTTATTGAAGCACACTCAAAGATGGAGCTTAATTTTCAATGAAGCTTGTTGAAGAAGGTATGGAAATAAACACATGACCTTGAACTACAAATATTTGATGTCATAGACATGACCTTAAAGATTGAGCTCTTGTAATCCATTGAAGCATCATTTGACTAAGAACCACCCCTCAAAACCCTAGGTTAGATGGTGAGATGAATGCGATTGTGCTCACCTACAATATTAACATTCAAAGGAACATATATACACATATTAATGTTAGTTAAAAGAACACATGTACAAGATACACAATTCAAGGTGCTTGGTAATCCCTCAAGATTAAACTTAAAGATAGGATAAACAAAGAAATAAACCTAATATGTGTGTCTTGATGCATTGTGACATGAGATGATGATAAATCTTAGGGGAGAAAGTTGGGGTATAACATTTACCATTGCAAATAGAAGGATGGGAGGTGAAGCAATTGTGAGGAAAGGAAATTTCCTTAGTGAAGGTATTATGGGGCGGACCAGATGGTGAAATTTGTACTTGCAAATGCAAAGATCAGATGAGAGAGTCTTATCCGATGTTGTTTTTGTCAGGTAATTTTTGAGGGTGAAAGTTCTTTTAAGTGGGGGAGAGTTGTAACACCCTGAATTCTAGATTAATTATTTATCTAACTACTTTAGCGTAAATATATGGGTCTCTGTGAAGGGTTTTGAATATCTGATGTTTTGGTGCTTTGTGTTAGTCCCTGTGACGGTATATGATGTGTATTCGTGATGCATTTGTGATACAATATTGATGGCTTGATGAATAAGATGTTTAAGATGGTGAATTGTGTGGTGTAGGATGGGATAATACGAAGGTTTAGATTTTAAATAATTACTTTAGAATTATTTAAATTTAATAGTGGTTATTTAGAATTATTTGGATTTAAACAAATAGAATAATATGTGATGTATAGAAAATAAGGGCATTGTGGTCATTAGTGAAGGATACGTGAGGACATGATGGGAATTTCATTATTAAGGGTCTAAGAGGGAAAGTTTGGTATAAGGAGAAGGTTTGGAATTTTACATGCTCATTATGTACGATAGAATTGGGAAGAATGATATGGAGAAAAGAGAGCTAGGGCATAAAGAGGAAAGAAGAGCATAGGAATCTTGGTAGATCACGAGGAGGAATTGATCTCTAGGAATAATCTTAAGGTAAGGGAAGTTTTATCATTGTTATTTTATTTGATTTAAGGTTTAGATGATTGGTATATTGCATTAGGTTCTGGTAGATGGTGATTTGGTATTGTTTGATGAGAAATTGATGAATTGGTGATGGATAATGACTTGTAATTGATGTATAATGAGTATAGAGTTATAGGTTGCTGATAGATGATAAAACCCTGTGATTAGATGGTGTTTTGGGACCTGTAATATGATGAAATCGCATAAGATTTGGACCGGTGTGATAAAGAAATTGCAACCGGAAAAACTTGTTCGTGCATCATTGTTAGATGATGAAAGTAGTGTCGCCGGGCGACACATGCATATTTAGTCATCGCCAAGCGAGGACGAGGAAATGGAAAAGGTGGAAAAAGGATGACGCTTCTGGAGTGCATCGCTTCTAGCATCGTCGGGCGAAGCCGACGCGGAGTGTGTGTCGCTAGCCGACGGGGGTGTGTCGCCAGGTGACAGATGGCAGATTTGGTTGGTTGTGTCGGACAATCATAAAATGGTCATAACTTTAGTTTTGGAGCTCAGTTTGAGGTTCCATTCGGAGCATTGGATAAATAACGGGGTGAACTTTAATTTTGTGGAGTAAAAAATGAGTCTTAAGGAGTATATCTCTGAAACCTAAGTTAGAATAGAATTAGGTTTCCTGTGTTGAATCGCAATGATGTTTTATTTATGATGATGCTTTGCTTATGATGATGATGTTATGGGGTATTGTTGATTACTATAATGATGTTATGATGTTTTGTTGATTACTATGATGGTGTTTGTGATGAATCATGAATGGTGATGTGTGTTGACTAGCCGTGGTCGTATTAAATATGTTTTTGTGCATAATTGCATTCATGGCATATTCTAGGACTTCGGTCTAGTGAAATTAGGACTTCGGTCCAGTGAAGTTAGGACTTCGGTCTAGTTAAGACGATAGGATGATTGTCCAGTGAAGGAAATAATCACATAGTGTGGAATGGGTGCAATAGTGAAGTGCTCTGGTTCCAAGTGGGAATTGATCCTATGGTAGGGATCTTTGGAGATAACAACGACTGAGTCACCACTGAAGTTTTGGTACCTGTTGTACCCTAATTTTTTCCACTAAGTTTCCTCTATCATATCATATCAACTCAATCATAACAAGATCACACTAGGGTTTGGTTCTCCTCCTAATCTTTATCTTTGCTCATGGGGAATCACCAAGCACCTTGACTTGTATTTTGTGATCATCTATTTTTGTATTGATTAAATATTAACTAATAAATACAATGCATTTTGGCCCTAATTGGTGATATTATAGGTGAAAACACAACATATTCCATCAATTTGATCTATAGGTTCATGAGTTTATTCCCATGTCTTCTTAAACAAAGCTTCATTGAGATTCAAGCTTCATCATTGAAGATGTTTTGAAGTAATATCATGAAACATTCTATTATTATCAATCATGCCTCAAGTTTTCCAAGATAGTCCAAATATGCAAGGGTTGATTGGAGAAGTTTGACCTAATTGGATAAGTATTTGATTTCTTGATCACAAGTGCATATCTCCCTAAATTCTCAATATTTGGAAGTGGTTATGGTTGCCATGGTTTCTCATTATCATCCTAAACAACTTCTACTTACATGATAAAAGTATTTGTGCAATAAGGTTTGTCAAAATTGAAAAGGTTTTCCAAGGCATTTTGCTGCTCTAGGAGCTAGGGTTTTGAACTTCTAAAGGCTATATCTTGCTCATCTTTTGGTATTTTTGAGTGATTCCAAAAACATGATTTTCTTCAAAGAGTTATAAATAAATCACTTCAAAGGATTCAAGAAAAGTTTGTGAAATTCTGGCAGCAGATACTCAATGTCACAGTGAATGTTATGACACCGTATCTGACTTTCTATAAGACAGTAAATAAAAACAGTAAAGAACACAGTTAATTGTTTACCCAGTTCAGTGTAAAACAACACCTACTCTGGGGGCTACCAAGCCAGGGAGGAAATCCACTATAAGAGATATTAATTCAGGAATAAACCAACCAGTTTATCTCCTTCACTTAAGACCTACCCAATGCAACTTCAATCTAAGTTCTACTTAAACCTGAGTTCCTACTCACTCCCCTTCAATCACAACAGTGATGCTTAAAACAATTGACTAATGAAATAATGAAGACACTCTTCAGAACATACACTTGATTATGCTTCACAGTTTTTTAATCAAGTAACACAAACACTCGTGCTTCACAGCTTTGAGTGATACATAAACCTAACTTGACTTTGCTTCAAAGCTTTAGTCAAGAGACACAAAACACTCTTGCTTCAAAGCTTTGAGTGATACAAAAAAACCCTTACAATCAAAACCTATTCCAAGTCACTTATCACAATGATACTTGCTTGGATTACAGCAGTTAAAACTATACAACTCCTAATTGATCTTCAGTCCAAGAGTTACTTTCCAAACAGCAATCCTGTTGAATATATAGCAGCTGTTTCTTCAGTTAGGGTTTCCAAAAAAAGCTAGGGTTAATTAGGTTTAACCTTAAGACTTGGTCACAAGACTTTATCAACCTGATTAGGGTTGAGCTAGGTTAACCTAAAGTCCACGTGAGATTCTGTTCTGGAAAGAATGAACCAACTTCCTGAAAAATCTCAGAATTAACCAAACTGCAAATCTGTTAGATCAGTACAGGATGTCTGAACATTTGTTATGACATCAGAATTCCTGTTTACTGATTTTGGTAGAAGGCAATAAATGTGATCATTGCAAAATGCTCAGATACACACTCATACACAGTAGCTATTGTATGCCATACTTTTTCTGCATAAAGTACCTAATAATCCAGAATGTTATGACATCAGTCATGACATTTTACACACCTGGTTTTACCAAAAATACATGCCAATAACTAAACACTTACAAACTCCCCCTTTGGCAGATTTTTGGCTAAAACCCCTAAGCAATCAGAGAATAGAGAGCAGCAGAATGAATATGACTGCAGAAAAAATATGATGTCTACCAAGTAATTAACTCAAAATATCTCCCCCTCTTTAGCCACAAATAGGCCAAAGACACATGTACTTATATGTTATACAGTCATCCAAAATAAGTAATAAAAACAACAAATAAAATCTGAAAACACTTGCATCAACAGGAACCAGCATCAGGCTTGTCAACTCCACCAAACTTTAAGCACTGTCATCTTCAGAGGAGCTACTTTCTTCAGCATTGAGCTGATCTTCAGCAGCACCCTCTTCCCTTCTGTTTCCTTCAGTCTCCTCCTGTTCCAACTAGAGAGAGAACTTTGATTGAGAGAATGGGATTTGTTGCAGAGTTGAGAGAGGAAGGAGGCAAATGAGTGTCTATTCAGCTTCTTAATAATTATGAAAGAAATGGGAAAGCATATGATTCACCCAATCAAAATAGACTTAACAAAAAGAACTCCTTCAACCCTTGTTTTAAGCAAAATTAATTGCTACAATTCCTCCTGTTGGCAAATACCCAACTTGCCCCTCAAGTTTTCAAATTGATTTGCATCAAGTGCCTTGGTAAAAATGTCAGCCAGCTGTAGCTCAGTGGCAACATGTTCCAGTTTAATCGTCTTCTCTTCTACAAGGTCTCTGATAAAGTGATGTCTTATGTCAATATGCTTGGTCCTGCTATGCTGAATAGGATTCTTGGAAATGTTGATTGTACTCAGATTGTCGCAGTACAATGTCATAACATCTTGTGTGACATTATACTCAGTAAGCATCTGTTTCATCCAGATCATTTGAGAACAGCTACTACCAGCTGCAATGTATTCAGCTTCAGCAGTAGAGAGAGACACACAATTCTGTTTCTTGCTGAACCAGGAGACCAGATTATTTCCTAAGAAGAAACATCCTCCAGAGGTGCTTTTTCTATCATCAGCACTTCCAGCCCAATCAGCATCACAATAACCAGTCGGAGTTGGTTCACAACCATGAGAGTACAGCAAGCCATAGTTGTAAGTTCCACTTACATACTTCAAAATTCTCTTTACTTGGTTGATATGACTGACTTTAGGATCAGCTTGGTATCTTGCACAAACTCCAACTGCAAAAGCAATGTCAGGTCTGCTGGTTGTTAAGTACAGCAAACTTCCTATCATGCTTCTGTACAGACTCTGGTCCACCTTAACCCCATTTGAATCTTTGGATAGCTTTAAATGAGTAGGTGCAGGGGTCCTTTTGTGACTGGCATTCTCCATACCAAACTTCTTGACAATGTTCTTTGCATACTTGCTTTGAGATAGAAAGATTGAGTCCTCCATCTGTGAGACTTGCAGTCCAAGAAAATAAGTCAGTTCTCCCATGAGACTCATTTCGAATTCAGCCTTCATCTGGTCAACAAAATGTTTAACCATTTGTTCTGAAATTCCCCCAAACACTATGTCATCAACATATATTTGAGCTACCATTAACTTCCCTCCTTCATTTTTGACAAAGAGAGTTTTATCCAAGCCTCCTTTTCTGTATCCTTTGTCTGAGAGAAATTTTGTTAACCTGTCATACCATGCTCTAGGAGCTTGTTTCAGGCTATATAGAGCTTTCCTCAATTTGTAGACATGATCAGGGTGGTTTGGATCCACAAAACCTTTAGGCTGTTCCACATAAACTTCTTCATTTAAGTACCCATTTAGGAAGGCACTTTTTACATCCATCTGAAACAGCTTGAACTTCAGGAGACAAGCAATTCCCAATAGGAGTCTGATAGATTCCAGTCTGGCTACAGGGGCAAAGGTCTCATCAAAATCAACCCCTTCAACTTGAGTGTATCCTTGGGCAACAAGTCTTGCCTTATTCCTAGTGACAACTCCTTCAGCATCTGATTTGTTCTTGTATATCCATTTCGTGCCAATGATGTTTGTTCCCTCTGGTCTAGGAACTAAATCCCAAACTTCATGTTGCTTAAATTGGTTTAATTCATCTTGCATTGCACCAATCCAGTATTCATCAGTTAAGGCCTCCTTAACATTTCTTTGTTCAATTTTAGACACAAAGCAAGAGTTTGAGATGATTTCTCTAGATCTTGTAATGACTCCACTATTTGGATCCCCTATAATGAGTTCTTTAGGATGATCTTTCTGAATTCTGATGGAAGGGATTTTGCTAACTTCCTTGGATTCAGAGTCTGCTGTAGTGGTGTTATGAAGATCATTCTGTAGAGTTGGAGTCTCAAAGAATGTCTCAACATTACAAGGGACATCTGTTTCTTCATGATAATCATCAACTATGACATTTATTGATTCCATCATGACTTTGGTCCTGGAATTGAATACCCTATAAGCTCTGCTGTTGGAGGAGTATCCTAGAAATATACCTTCATCACTTTTAGGGTCCAGCTTCCTCCTTTGTTCACGATCTTCCAGAATATAGCATTTGCTGCCAAATACATGGAAGTACTTCATAGTTGGCTTTCTTCCTTTCCAGAGTTCATAAATGGTGGATGAGGTTCCCTTTCTCAAAGTGACTCTTTTATGGACATAACAGGCTGTATTCATAGCTTTAGCCCAAAAATGAATAGGAAGTCTTTTGGCATGTATCATAGCTCTGGCAGATTCCTGTATGGTCCTATTTTTCCTTTCTCAACTCCATTTTGTTGAGGAGTTATAGGAGAAGAGAATTCATGACTAATTCCTTCTGAGGAACAGAACTCATTAAACTTACAGTTTTCAAATTCCTTGCCATGATCACTTCTGATTCTGGCAATACACCCTTCTTTTTCTCTTTGAATTCTTTTGCACAGTTCTTTAAAAACTTCAAACATATCAGATTTTTCCTTAATGAAGTTAATCCAGGTGAATCTGGAATAGTCATCCACAACAACATAGGCATATCTCTTTCCACCAAGACTTTCCACCTGCATTGGTCCCATCAGATCCATATGTAGAAGTTCCAGAACCTTAGAGGTGGTCAGATGTCTTGACTTTGGATGTGACATCCTAGTCTGCTTACCAACCTGACATTCATCACAAACTCTCCCTTCATCAATTTGCAGTCTTGGAATCCCTCTGACTGCCTCCATGGGGATAATCCTTTTCATTCCTCTTAGATGAAGATGGCCAAGTTTTTGGTGCCACAGTTTCACCTCTTTTTCTTCTTTGGCAATAGAACACACAGTAGAGTAATTAGTGTTCTCAGGCTCCCACAAGTAACAGTTGTCTTTAGATCTGACTCCTTTCATTACAACTTCTTGTTTTTCATTAATTACAAGACATTCAGATTTTGAGAAGTTGACCTTGAATCCTAGATCACATAATTGACTGATACTAATGAGATTAGCAGTCAGGCCTTTTACCAATAGTACTTCATTCAGATTTGGAACTCCAGGGCAGTCCAAATTACCAACTCCTTTGATTTCACCTCTAGCACCATCTCCAAAGGTCACATAACTAGTGGTGTGAGGTTTAACATTATTGAGAAGGTTCTTGATTCCAGTCATGTGCTTAGAACACCCACTGTCAAAGTACCAGTCTTCCTTTGCAGAGACTCTCAGGGAAGTGTGGGCTATCAGGGCAGTAGCCTTTTTCTTCCATTGAGGAATATGTGGTACCCTGTTAGAATTAGGTTTGACACCTGGGTTCTGATTAGGGTATCCATACAATCTGAAGCAGAAAGGCTTTATGTGACCAAACCTCCCACAATGATGACATCTCCATCTTTGGTACTTTTTCTTCATATTTCTCTGTTCCCGATGTTGAGTGTTATGTTGTGACATCTGTTTTGACATTTGTTTATCAGACCTGATCTTCTTGTCTGCACCAGATTTCTTTGCTGTCACAAATCCTAGACCAGACTTGTTTCCCACATTTTGTCCAACCTGAAGGATTTCTTCCAATTTGTCAGTTCCATTTGTCAGCATCTTGACAGATTTGGTCATCTGGTTCAGTTTTGAGTTCAGCATTTGAACTTCCCCTTCTTATGACTTATAGTTTCAAGGTCTACCCTTTTTTCAGCCTCCAACTTTATGATGAGTTTTGTTTGTCTCTCATTTTGTACACAGACTTCAGCACTTCTGATACACAATTTCTTATAAGTATCAGCCAGTTCTTCAAATGTCACTTCCTCATCACTAGTGTCACTTTCAGAGGTACACACACCAGTTAGTGCAGTAACTAGTTTGGCAGATTCTTCTTCAGAATTACTTTCTGAATCACAGTCAGACCAGGTAACAGTCATTCCTTTCTTTTGTTTCTTAAGAAAGGTAGGACATTCAGCTCGAATATGCCCATATCCTTCACAACCATGGCATTGAATTCCTCTGCCTTGATTTCCCTTCTCTTCAGACCTTGGTCTTCTGCTGGAGTCATAAGATCTGTTAATGTCAGAGGGGATGTTCTCAACATTTGACCTTGACTTTGGATCCATTCTCTTGATGAGTTTGTTGAATTGTCTTCCAAGCATGGCTATAGCTTCTGAAATATTTTCTTTTTCATCCTCCTTGTTTTCATATTCAGTGTTGGATACAAGTGCTATGCTCTTGTTTTTCTTGTCAGCATTGTCACTGATCCCCATCTCAAAAGTCTGAAGAGACCCAATGAGTTCATCCACCTTTAACTTGCTGATATCCCGGGCTTCCTCTATAGCAGTTACCTACATTGCAAATCTTTTAGGCAGGGATCTGTGAATCTTTCTCACCAGTTTTTCTTCAAACATCTTTTCTCCCAATGCTCCTGAGGTGTTGGCAATCTCCAAGATGTTCATGTGGAACTCATGAATGGTTTCATCTTCCTTCATCCTTAGGTTCTCAAACTTGGTAGTCAGCATCTGAAGCCTTGACATTTTTACTTTGGATGTGCCCTCATGGGTAGTTTTGAGAGTGTCCCACACTTCCTTGGCCAGTTCACATTGATGTACTAGTCTAAATATGTTTATATCAATTCCATTGAACAAGAAATTTAAAGCTTTGGAATTACCCAGGGCTAACTCATCTTCTTCTTTACTCCATTCTTCCTCAGGCTTCAGACTGATTGTCCCATCTTTCTCAGTTATGGTGGGATGGTTCCATCCTTTGTCAGCGGCTCTCCAAGCCTTTTTGTCCAGTGATTTTAAGAAGACAATCATACGAGGTTTCCAGTAGTCATAATTTGTTCCATCCAGAATGGGTGGTCTATTTCCAAAAACTCCTTCTTTGTCCATAGTGCCAGAAAGTGATATCCCTAGATCTCACCCAGTAATACAGGCAGGGTGCCTGCTCTGATGCAAATTGAAATTCTGGCAGCAGATACTCAATGTCACAGTGAATGTTATGACACCGTATCTGACTTTCTATAAGACAGTAAATAAAAACAGTAAAGAACACAGTCAATTGTTTACCCAGTTCAGTGTGAAACAACACCTACTCTGGGGGCTACCAAGCCAGGGAGGAAATCCACTATAAGAGATATTAATTCAGGAATAAACCAACCAGTTTATCTCCTTCACTTAAGACCTACCCAATGCAACTTCAATCTAAGTTCTACTTAAACCTGAGTTCCTACTCACTCCCCCTCAATCACAGCAGTGATACTTAAAACAATTGACTAATGAAATAATGAAGACACTCTTCAGAACATACACTTGATTATGCTTCACAGTTTTTTAATCAAGTAACACAAACACCCGTGCTTCACAGCTTTGAGTGATACATAAACCTAACTTGACTTTGCTTCAAAGCTTTAGTCAAGAGACACAAAACACTCTTGCTTTAAAGCTTTGAGTGATACAAAAAAACCCTTACAATCAAAACCTATTCCAAGTCACTTATCACAATGATACTTGCTTGGATTAAAGCAGTTAAAACTATACAACTCCTAATTGATCTTCAGTCCATGAGTTACTTTCCAAATAACAATCCTGTTGAATATATAGCAGCTGTTTCTTCAGTTAGGGTTTCCACAAAAAGCTAGGGTTAATTAGGTTTAACCTTAAGACTTGGTCACAAGACTTTATCAACCAGATTATGGTTGAGCTAGGTTAACCTAAAGTCCACGTGAGATTATGTTCTGGAAAGAATGAACCAACTTCCTGAAAAATCTCAGAATTAACCAAACTGCAAATCTGTTAGATCAGTACAGGATGTCTTAACATTTGTTATGACATCAGAATTCCTATTTACTGATTTTGGTAGAAGGCAATAAATGTGATCATTGAAAAATGCTCAGATACACACTCATACACAGTAGCTACTGTATGCCATACTTTTTCTGCATAAAGTACCTAATAATCCAGAATGTTATGACATCAGTCATGACATTTTACACACCTGGTTTTACCAAAAATACATGCCAATAACTAAACACTTACAGTTTGTATGAAGGATACCTAATGATGAAGAAAGATTACAAGTCCTCTAGATAGGCCAGCAAAATCCCTCATGTGACTTCAAAATACCATAACTTGGTCAATTTTTATCTCCTTAATCCCAATATTTTTCCATAATGATCTTAAATATGTGAACTTCAATTATTATTTTATGTGCTAAGCTTGAAAAGGGATGGAAGATTCCCTAAGGATGCAAAAGATTATAGGTCATCTCATGAATTTTCACCAATTTCACCAAGTCATAACTTTCTCAATTTTTGGAGTTTTTGAATGGTTCAAGTCTCAAAATGTCATTCAAGAGGTTATGTCATATTTTGTGGTCAAGAGAAAATTTTAAATGGAAGGCCATGTTTGATTGCAAGACATTATAGGTCATTTTGAAGAAAAAACTTAAAATTTTTCTAAGTAAAAAAATTCAGCATCTTTTTCTCAACTTTGACTCATCACAACTTTCAGCTAAAGCATCCATTTGATTCCATTATTCACACATTGTAAAGTTTGTGATCTCATCTTTCCGATGCATCAAGAATTAAGTCCTAAGGTTCCCTAAATCATGCACACCATTGATTCAAAGATGGTACCTTGAAACTGATGTTTTCTCCAAAGTCAGAATTTGAAATCCTTGATTTGGCCTCTAAACACGAAATTTCTGCGTATTTTTACTTCTATCATGTTTGATGAACTTATAGAAATGATTAGCACATTGAAACGCAAGCTTTGGATGAGTTTTGAGCAAAATAGAAGTCACAATTTTCATGTTTTCAACTTCACACGATTTCCCTCCAAACTTCATCATTTCACACGCTTAAGCATTCCATTAGTTTCCCTATAAATAGAGGGTCATACCTAGTTCATTTTCTCTAGCTTAGAGAGCCTGGATCACCCTATCAAACTTCCTCTTGAACCCACTTTTCTGCAACTTCGAATTTGGTTTTACAGCTTTCCCCAATCCATTTTCTTTGTCAATTCATCATCCTTGAACCTTACTGAAGCTAACAGAATAAGAACTAAGCTCTAAGACTTCCTAAATCATGCTAGCCAAGTCAAGTTTCAGAGCTCTGAATTTGTACTTCAATAGGTAGATTCCTTCACCAATTCTCTCAAACTTTGATACTGTAATAAAGCTCTCATCATTCTGATTCTAGTCGCAACATTTATTTTCAACTGGAAGTGAGGTTTGGGCATGAATTTTCAAATCCCTTTTCAAATATTTCCTTCCAAAACAACTGAGTTACACCTTATATAAATTTTTCGCGAGGGTACTATTGGAGTCGTCTTGAAGAGACGAAGCGAAGCGTACCGGTCTCGAACTCTAATTTTTCCATTTCAGAGACCTGCAATTCGCGTGGCTGAAGGATGAAGATGACCAACGTGTCATCTCTCAACCAATGATATCGTGCCATTTGTTTTTTTCAAATTCTGATTTTAATAAATGATTCAATGTTTTATTTACTAAGGACCATGATATGCACAACGTGTCTGATCCATTAGATTAGCTTACTAACGTGTTTTGACTCTTATCTAATGGTCTACATTTTTTTGGTTTTTATTTTATTTTCTAATTTTTACATTTTATTTGTTTTAAACTTCAAAAATTCATAAAAAATTATTTTAACTTCCAAAAATCCACAACATTTTCTTAAAAATACTTTTGATTTTTCTCTTTCTGATTATTATTTTTTTCACAATTTTATTTTGTGTTTTGATATTTTTTATATTTTTTCACTTTATTTGAATTGTTTTAAATGTTTAAAAATAATTTTCTTGATTTTTAAATTTTGAAAAAAAATATGGAAGGATCCAATGACCTCTTGACAAATATTGGTGACCTCATTTTATTTTTATTTCTGACTTTACTATTTTTCACAAGTTTTGGTTTATTTTGCCTATTTCTTTTAATTATAAAAATAGTTTCTGACTTAAAAAAAATTACCAAAAATCTTTTAAAAATATTTGAGCTCATTTATGATTTTTCAATGGTCTTATTTAATTTTTATTGGAGGTTTTGAACATAGTTGTTATTTTCCTATTTTATTTTCATTTTAAAAACCATTTTAAAAAATTGTTTTCTTTATTTTTAAATAAAATTTTATTTTGTATATATTCTGGTTGATCTTGGACTATGAGATTTTGATCATAAGCTTCATTAACATCATTAGATCTTGGGTGTTGAGTTTAACTCCACCAAAATTGATGGATAATTTTAATGATGGCTTGATTAAATTTTTGGTTCAAATATGGTTTAATTCTTATCCCATCCCTCTTCATCTTATCCTCTTCTTATTGTGTCAGATGTTGTTAGAGGATGATATACATATAATCTCTCTAAACATATGACACTTAAATTGCTATTGACTGGCCTCAAAATAGGTGTGTGTGATACAGTGGGAGAACTGACTTGAGGTTTTTACATTTTATCGCAAATGTTGCGGTTAGCAAGAGTCGCCACCGACTTTTCTTTTATCAAAAAGGAAAGGTGAAAAAGCACAAGAAAGACCTTTGAGATGTTTTCTTGAGTTCGGGGGGTAGATTATGAAAAGGAAAGGTATTAGCACCCTTTTCATCCATGGTTTTCCATGGGCTCTTAGTTACTTGCTTAGATCACTTGCTTTTGTTTGTTTGAAATTGTGCTTTGTGTGGTTTTTAAAAGTATTTTGTAAAAGAGGCCATTGTTAGGCAAACTTTGTAATGATTCTGGTTCGTAAGAATGTATATAAAGATGTTTATCTTTTTGAAAATGTTTTCAAGATTTGTAAGATGTTTTGAAATATGTGTGTTTGTTTTGAAAATAGCAAGGATAGTTGTTTGAAATGGAGCAAGTAACTAGAAGCCATATACCTACTCAAATGTCTTTCTTATGCATTTTCTATTCCTTTGACATTGTTGTCTTACCATTGATTTGGTAAGCAACCCTATCTTTGGATGTAAACGGGACGGGCGTGGGTCATTGTATAATAATGATTAGCAATATTTGTAAAGTATCTTAGCTTTTATAGGGACCGAGATCATTTTGTAAGGCAACTTTTGAATAGCGTCATCGAGGGACTATGATCTTTATATTTGTTTGTTTTTGCCAAGATACTTCGCATGCGTAACATGACCATTTTTGTTTTAGGCAACCATGTGGAGAAAACCCTAAGGATGCTTGTGTGCAAGTGTATCATTTTCATGCTTTGATTTTGTCTTGTATTTAGGGTGTTCTATTTTGCTTTGTTTTGATCTTGTCATACAAACCCTAATTACTAATCATGGCATATAAAGCGATAAATTGCGTAATGTAAATATTTCTAAGCTATTACAACAATTTATGGGAGGGGGAATACAAATTTGAATGGGGATTTCCAAAGATATAAACCTAAATTAATTATTACAACTAAATCGAATTTGTACGAATTAAAATAAATACAATATTTTAAAATACAATACACTGTATATGTAAGAAAAGATTTTTTGTGTCTTGCTTTTTATATAAAAGAAATTTTCATCTAAACCTAAAAATATAAGGAAAAGGAATTAATTTTTAAAAGGGGTTTAACCCTAATTATTATTTTAAAAGAAAATAAAGCTCTTATGCATTATTTTTTATGTATTTTTTTGTATTAAAATAATAAATAATATTGTATAAAAAATATAAATTTTTTATATATGCAAAAATAAGTATTTATAAGTATGAAATGAAAAATAAATTAAACTAAATATGTTTTAACTATATTTTACAAATTTATTAAGAAAATATATGATATATATTAAAATAATATATATTTTTATGTGCAAAATAAACTAAAATAAAATAAAATGGAATGTTATGAAATTTACATTTTTTGAGATTTTTATGCATTAAAGAATTATTTTATATATATATATATATATATATATATATATATATATATATATATATATATATATATATATATATATATATATATATATATATATATATATATATATATATATATATATATATATATATATATATATATATATATATATATATATATATATATATATATATATATATATATATATGAAAATAAGATAAATAAAATAAAAATAATAAAAATATAAAAAAGCTGGCAAGGAGGTGATGTAGCAGATTGGTAGTAATGTTAGCAAAAAATCCTGGCCAAAAAGACTAAGCCCAACCTGCAAAAATGGCAAAATGGAAAAGGGAACAAATGTGAAAAACACAAAAGTAGCGCCCATGTTCAAACCCAGGACATGGGTCTCACCAGCGTGCTACTTTGCCACTGGGGTGGCTATACATCCATTGTCTTATAGAAAGCAAAAATAATATAACCCAAAACAAATCCTTGCCCTGTATTTCATCTTCTTCCTCAAGCTTGGCCAAACATCCTGTAACTCTCTCATACTTCCAGGAAAATGAAAACTCATAACATGAAAGTTGTAGAGCTTGAACTCACATTTCCAACCATATAAGTTATGTGAACTATCAATCAAAGATCAAAGAGAATTTTAACAGCCCTAAATTTTAACCTAATATTTTCAGAAATTTCAAGTTCCAAATTCTCTCAACTCAAGTAAAATTAATGCAAGATAAAGATATGTACAGTTTCGTTATGATGAGGACTACACTTTTTATTCACAAATCGTGGCCTATGGTTGCCTGTATAAGGAGATAGAGTTTGAGATTTTACCTCCTTCAGTTGGAATCGTGGATGGAACTGGAGTGAGTTTGATGGAGGCATGATGCTTGCTTGAGCTTCCTTGAGCTTCCCTGAATGTATTCCAACCCTTGCCTTGCTCTGAAAGTATCCGAAACTCCTTGGCCAAGTCAAACTGCAAGCTCTGAAATCAACAATGGCAGATGATGGAAAAGTGATTACAGAACAGGGATGAAGGTCTGGATTGGCTAGGTATCAAGTATGTAAGATGTTTTGATGATCAAGAATGGAAACGCACGAGCCAAATGAGAAATTGGTGTGCTTATGCCAAAACTGCAAGTTTGGACAGATTTTTGGTGTTTTTCTGCTTGGGAGTGATTCAGGCCTTTGCTAATCGTCTCTTGTGTTGCATAATGTTTGTATATTAGTATAAGATCAGTTTCCTATCTTCCCTTCAACAAATGTGCCAGTTCAAGCCTTTTGGCCACCTTTCTTGCTTTTGAAGTAAAGTGAAGGGACAATGCTTGCCATGCTTCTACTTGCTCTCTTAGGGTTGGTATCAGCTTGTACAATTTGCTTTAGACCTGTGAAACTTGTGTGTACAATGGAGACAAGTCCAATGCTCAAGAATTGGAAAGTGGCAAAAGTTGTGCTTTTCCAAAATGGCAATGGTCACTTTATGCCATTTTTGGAATTGCAACTTGGATAATGGTTCTAAGGCATGGATAAAAGCTCTGTCAACTGAGTAAGCATTAAATTAAGGAGTGAGGAACAAGTTTGGGACCTGTACAGCATGGATTAGGAAGCATATGTGCTGATTGCAACTTTGTTCTTCATGAAATGGCTTGGACACAAAGTGAGAAATTGCCAACTTCATCTCTTCGATTCTCCCTACTCAAAAATGATCTTGAGGAGTTCTTGGACATTTTGGAAATCTTGAAATATCCTCTATAACTCTTATTTGAAATTCATTTTGAGATACCTCTTGGAACTAGGTGAAATATTTCCATGAAGTTGGGTCCAAAACCTGCCTAAATTAGGGCAAAATTTCACTAAGTTATTTAGTTCATGACCATGTATTCATAAATTTGTATCTTGAGATACAAGCATCTTTAGGGAAAAGTATGTGAAGAACAGTTTTAGATTTCATGGAAGTCTACAACTTTCATGTTTGGAACTTTCCTTGAATCATTATGCATCATGGTGAAAAAGTGGCCTAAAGTTGAAAAAAAATAAGAAATTTTCTATACTTAGAAAATTTTCTAAGTTAAGAAAAATTTCAAATTCAAACCCTAATCTTCAAACTTGGATTTCTTGATGAACAAGTTTCACATTTTGAAATGTTTTTATGAATTATGACCCTTGGTAATTGATTTTGACCAAAAAGTCAAAGTTTGACTTTTTAGTGTACAATAGACTTTTGATCAGTTGACTGCAAATTTCATCTGTCAATCCAATGAATTTTAGTTGTTTTGAGCCATGTAATTAATTCAAGATGATGCCATTGAATCCTTGAAATCATGCTTTAACTCAATTGGTCATTTGCTAGGTTAAAAATCAAAAATTGCCCTTCCTCAGTCAAAACCCTAATTTTGACCATTTTGCCCTTTTGGTGATTTGACCAAATTTCTTTAGGAATTGTGATCCAAAATTTACCAAATGATACATATAAGTTTAAAATGTTGATGTTGATAAAAAATTATGAAGTTTGACTGTAAATTGGCAATGGTTGACTTTTTCCCCCATACAGCTGATTTTTAAGTCAACTGTCCAATTGACTGATCAAAAATGTGGTTCAAGGATTGAAACTTGTCATGAGTGATCTTAGGGATCCATAATGATTTTTGAAAGTCATATGAAGCGTTGATAGTCTAAAAATCCTTTTGCAAACTCAAACCCTAATTTTAGGTTATTAGTGCAAGATGAGATGTCTTGAGCTGACCAAATCCTAATCCAGTCTTGAGTCAAAGGAAACTTTTGAGAAAAGTATTGATAAATGAGAGGGAAAATTTTGGGTTACAACAGCTGCCCCTATTCAATCTTCTTAGACCTGAAGAGTTAGATTGGCGAGCTTTGCCATTCGTGACTCGAAGGTGAAAGATGATTGGATACTGAAGTGCCTATAAATTTGCACTCAATAATATGTAGTTGAGGGAATGAACTTAAAGACGCCATTTGGAGAAGTGATATAATATTGTTGGAGATGGGCTTGTAGATGCCATCCAAGAATGTTTGTTGGATTGCAAATTGTAAGCTGAAAGAATGAGTATTAGAATGGTGTTCGCGTCTGGAACGTATCTGAACTGTATCTGAACTTGAAATCTGAATGAGTATCAGAATGGCATCCGTGTCTGGTGCATATCTAAACTGTATCTGAAAGATGAATCTGAACGAGTAACAGAATAGCGTCCGTGTCTGGAGCGTATCTAAACTGTATCTGAACTTGAAATCTGGATGAGTATCAGAATGGCATCTATGTCTGGAGCGTATCTGAACTGTATCTGAAAGCTGAATCTGAATGAGTAACAGAATGACGTCCGTGTCTAGAGCGTATCTGAACTGTATTTGAACTTGAAATCTGAATGAGTATCAGAATGACATCTGTGTCTAGAGCGTATCTGAACTGTATCTGAAAGGTGAATCTGAATGAGTAACAGAATAGCGTCCGTGTCTAGAGCGTATCTGAACTATATCTGAACTTGAAATCTGAATGAGTATCAGAATGGCATTCGTGTCTGGAGCGTATCTGAACTGTATCTGAAAGCTGAATCTGAATGAGTAACAGAATGGCATCCGTATCTGTAGCGTATCTGAACTGTATCTGAACTTGAAATCTGAATGAGTATCACAATGGCATCGGTGTCTGGAGCGTATCTGAACTGTATCTGAAAGCTGAATCTGAATAAGTAACAGAATGGCGTCCATGTCTGGAGCGTATTTGAACTATATCTGAACTTGAAATCTGAATGAGTATCAGAATGGCATCCGTGTCTAGAGCGTATCTGAACTGTATTTGAACTTGAAATCTGAATGAGTATCAAAATGGCATCCGTGTCTGGAGTGTATCTGTATTGTATCAAGATTGCACATTATTAACAGTAGCTGTTAATCTTATCCTGAAAAGGGTAAAATGTTAGCTAGAACACAAAATTATGTTGCATGAAATGTATGATGCAATATATGTGTTTTATCAATGTTTATGATTTGTGGGTGTAATTTATGCGCATGCGAGCTGATTTGTTGTATGATTGAGGAAAATAAATCCTTTATTGTTGCTGAGGATATGTGGATTCTTCATATCTTGAAATTGAAGTATTGGCAAAATCCTATTGTGAGAGCAATGCCGTATACTGCTTGAGGAATATGCTTGGGGAATCCAGAGAATTTCGATGAATTCTGTTGGGGATTGCTCATGGAATAGCCTAAAGACGTTTTCCTATTCTTTCAACCTGTCAGTAATTGTCTTCTTTCATTTTGTTTATTTGTAAACAGTAATTATGTTCAAATGCCTATGTTCATTAATGAATCATTGGACGTTTTTGCAAATAAAACACAAGTGTAAAGAAAGGGACAAATAGTTTTCTGTACTCTAAAGAGATATCTTTGTATTTACTATGAATAAGTACGTTGTACAAAGGAGACAGACATCCTAGTAAGAGGATGGTGCCATAAAAATAAGAAAAGTTTATATAAAGAAAGATAGCTATGTGTGATAATCCCATGGGGTTCCCATTCTGCTATAACCTCCGTATCTCCGGATATCTTGTCTATTTGTTGCTTCGTCCAAAGATGATTGAATTGATCAGAAACTCCAAGTTTGTCAGTGAAGATATTGTCCTCAAAGTGATCTGATGGGACATAGTCATACGCTTTAGTTCCCTAACTTTTGCCTAGACCGCCCTTTCAGGTTTTCAGTCCACCGGGAAAACCCCTTTTTTCCCAAGTCGCCCTTTCGGGTTTTCAACTTGCCGGGTGTACAGATTTTTTTAATATATTATCCCTAATTTTTGCCCGAACCTTTTGGTTCGCCGGGATTCCCTTTTTTTTGCCTAGGCGTGTCAACCTAGCGGGTCTCTTATGCGTAGTATCTTTTGACTATGTCCGCGTTCGCAGGGTGTGGAAGATCATTGCCGTCCATGGTGGTTAAGATCATTGCCCCACCGGAGAAGATGCTCTTGATTACAAATGGTCCTTCATAGGTAGGAGTCCATTTGCCCCTGGGATCACTTTGTGGTAAGATAATGCGTTTGATCACTAGATCTCCAACTTGATATACTTGGCGTTTGACTTTCTTGTTGAAAGCCTTGATCATCCATTTTTGATACATCTGAATATGGCAAACAACAGTAAGTCTCTTTTCATCAATCAAGTTTAGTTGATCAAGTCGAGTCTGGATCCAATCATCCTCATTCAAACCTGCATCCTTCATAATTCTCAAAGAGGGGGATGAATTGTGATGCTGAATTTTGAACTGCTCGCACAAGGCGGTGATCATAGTATTGTTAAGGTTTATACCATTATCAGTGATGATCCTTTCTGGGATACCGTACCGGCAAATGAGATTCTACTTGATGAAGCGGGCAACAACATTCTTAGAAACAGATGCGAAGGAAGTTTCTTCGACCCAATTTGTGAAATAATCAATGGCCACTAGAATGAAGCGGTGTCCATTGGAGGCTGTAGGCTTGATCTCCCCAATCATATCGATTCCCCACATAGCAAAGGGCCAAGGAGCCGTCAAGACATTCATAGGAACCAGAGGTACGTGCACCTTGTCCGTATAAATTTGACACTTGTGTCAGGTCCGAGAGTGTTGATAGCAATCTGCTTCCATGGTAGACCAATAATAGCCTACCCGCGGGATTTTCTTCGCCATCGTATGCCCACTGGAGTGAGTGCCAAAGGTGCCTTCATGTAATTCAGCCATGATCTTTTCAGCTTCAATCTTATCCACACACCTGAGCAGAATGGAGTCATGATTGCGTTTGTACAGGATGCCATTACTCAAGAAGAACTTAGCAGAGAATCTCCTTAAGAACTTTTTATCATTGATTGAAGCTCCTTCTGGATATTCTTGTGCCTCGAGATACCTCTTGACTTCATGAAACCAAGGCTGGTCCACTACTTCTTCAGTATTAATCTCGTGACAGTGTGCTGGTTCATCCATTCGTTCGATGGTAATCTGGGGAGCCTCATTATCCCAATTAAGTTTAAACATAGATGACATTGTGGCTAGAGCATCTGCTAGCTGATTTTCTTCTCGCGGGAAGTGCTCGAAGGTAATCTGCTCAAAATGTGGTAGCAATGTCAAAACGTGTTCTTTGTAAGGGACAAGGTTTGGGTGCTTAGTGTCTCATTCTCCTTTGATCTAACTGATGACCAAAGCGGAATCTCCAAACACATCTAAAGATTTTATTCCAAGTCTATGGCAGCCTTGACACCAAAGATGCATGCTTCGTATTCCTCCATGTTGTTCGTACAGTTGAAGCAAAGTCTGGCAGTAAAGGGAGTATGACACCCTTCTGGAGATATGAGTACAGCGCCGATACCATTACCAAGTGCATTGGATGCCTCATCAAAGAACAGGGTCCATCGGGATCCTTGTTCAGGTCCGTCATATGGTCTTATTTCTTCACAGTTGTCTAATGTCATGATGTCTTCATCTGGGAATTCAAACTTCATGGACTGGTAATCTTCTACAGCTTGATGAGCAAGATGATCAGCTAGCACACTGCCCTTTATAGCTTTCTGGGTAGTGTACTGTATGTCATATTCTATTAGGATCATCTTCCATCTAGCTATCCTTCCAGATAGAGCAGGCTTTTCGAAGATGTGCTTTACCGGATCCATCTTAGATATCAACAAAGTGGTATGAGTCAACATATATTGTCTTAGCCGGCGAGCAGCCCATGCCAGAGCGCAACAAGTTTTCTCGATCAGTGAATATCTGGTTTCACAGTCGGTAAACTTTTTGCTCAGGTAGTAAATAGCATGCTCTTTTCGGTCAGACTCGTCATGCTGCCCCAATACACACCCCATAGAGTTCTCTAAAACGATCAGATACATGATCAATGATCTTCCCTCGACTGGTGGCATCAAAACAGGAGGTTCTTGTAAGTACTCCTTGATCTTGTCAAAAGAAATCTGGCATTCATCGTTCCATCTGAGTACTTGATCTTTCTTCAATAATTTGAAGATTGGCTCACAAGTAGCTATTAGGTGAGAAATGAATCTGGCAATATAGTTCAGGCATCCCAAGAATCCTCTGACTTCCTTCTCAGTACGAGGAGCAGGCATTTCTTGTATCGATTTAACCTTCACAGGATCAACCTCGATGCCTTTGTTGCTGACAATGAAACCTAAGAGTTTACTGAACCGGAGTCCGAATGTGCACTTGTTTGGGTTCAACCTTAGTTTGTACTCCTTCAATCTTACAAACAACTTTTGCAAGTGATCAAGGTGCTCCTCTACAGTTTGTGACCGGGCTATCATGTCATCTACATAGACCTCTATCTCATGATGTATCATATCATGAAACAAAGATACCATGGCACGTTGATAGGTTGCCCCAGCATTCTTCAGTCCGAATGGCATCACTTTGTAGCAGAACGTGCCCCACTGTGTGACAAATGTAGTTTTCTCCATGTCCTCAGGTGCCATTTTTATTTGGTTATAACCTGAGAATCCGTCCATGAAGGAAAACACTTTGTGCTGGGCCGTATTGTCAACCAGGATGTCAATGTGGGGAAGTGGAAAATCATCTTTAGGTCTAGCCCTATTTAAATCTCTATAATCCATGCACATTCGTACTTTACCGTCCTTTTTAGGCATGGAGACAATGTTGGCAACCCATTAAGGATAGGAAATGACAGCTAAGAATCCAGCATTGAATTGTTTCATGACTTCCACTTTGATCTTCTCTAACATGTCAGGTCTCATGTGGCAGACTTTTTGCTTCACTGGTGGACAGTCTTCTCTTATGGGTAGACGATGTACCACGATGTCTGTATCAAGTCCTGGCATGTCTTCGTATGACCAGGCAAAGATCTCAACATAATCATGCAATAACTGAATTAGACGCTCCTTGACACTCGGCTCTAGGTTGGCACCCACTTTGATTTCCTTTTTGTCTTCCTCGGTACCCAAGTTGATTGTATCCAATGGTTCCTCATGAGGCTGAATATCTCTTTCCTCTTGTTGTAGTAGTCTGGCCAATTCCCCTGGTATTTCACAATCTTCCTCACCTTCATATTCGGCTTGGCAAATTAGATCTTCAGAGTCACTAAAGGCCATAGTAGTATCATTACCCATGGGATCCAGAATGGAGGGGTACCTGCATTTGTGAGTGTGTGTAAGGGTATAGCCATCTTTAAACAATAAAATGTAAAAGAAAGATAATGAGCGCAAAAGGTTTGTATATGGAAAAACGTCCATGATTCATTGAATGTTGTGATCGGTGGGAATGAGAACTGACTATTTTGGAATGCTGGTTCGCGTTTGCGTTTGTTTTTGCAAAATGTCGCGGTAAGTAAGAGTCGCCACCGTCTTTTATTTTATCCAACAAGGAAAGGAAAAAAGAATAGAAAAATTCCTTTTCGAGATGTTTCTCGGGTTTGGGAGGTAGATTATAGAAAGGGAAGGTATTAGCACCCTTTCTATCCATGGTTATCCACGGGCTCTTAAGTACTTGCTCACTGTGTTTTCAAAAGTTTTCTTTTCTTTGTGTTTGTGGGTTTGAAAAGAGTTTTTGTTTTAAAAGGGGTGTAAGTGCGAAAAGTTTTGTTTTGTTTTTAAAGGAGCAAGTACTTAAGAACCTCTACCTACTCAAAAAGGAATTAAACTGTGCAAATGTCCTTTATACAGTGCTATCCCACTATTGAGGAGTAGGTAGCACCGTCGTTGGAGCTTTTCGGGTCAATTCGATTAAGGGACATGTGGTCACTAAAGCAATGTTAGGACGCCTTAGTGGTAACCCTAATGTCTTAGATCATTTTATCCGAGACAACCGTTTCGAGGCAACTATGATCTTTGGACAAGAGGGCGACCTCTAAGACTCCCTATACTCAATGACCACGTTCGAGGCAACCAAGTGATGTGTACCCTAAGAGTGGCATGTGCGAGTGTATTGTTTTTCAGTTACATTATCTTTGTATATTTAGGTGTTCTACCGTTTGTTTTCAGATCTTGTCATGCAATCCTAGTTAGCATACATCGAAGCAGTTAATATATGTATAGGAATTTAAAGTGCGGGAATTGTAAATCCTACGCTATTACAAGGCTTCGGGGAGGGGGATTATTTACATGTCCAAAATTGGGGGAATAAAGCAGTAAAGTGTAAAAGTCTTAGTTAAGCTATCACAAACCAGTAGGCAGTTACAATAAAATAAACGTGCGCGAATCTGAACATAACTTCTAAAAATCCTAAGAATAAAATCTTTTTGTTGTTTTATTTTATTTTGGGAAAATGATCTAAATCCTCTTAATTTTAGTTTTGAGAAAATGTTAAGATAATTAAATGATTAATTAACAAAGTTAATTTAATAGAAAAAACTAGCCTAATGTTTTTGTGGTTTTTCTTTTTAATTGATTTTATGTTGATTAAAAAAAAAGAAATAAAATAGTCAAAACAAAGATGAAATCGAAGGAACAGGCAGTAAATCAAGAAAGGTAGAATTCTGGAGGCCTGGATCGAAAGAGGTGTGGGCTGTCTTTCGATCCAGTGAAGAGGCTTGATCGAAGGTGCATGAGGGGCTGCACTTTGGGGGTGTTCGATCTGGATATGTCATCCTTCGATCTAGGAACCCTGGATCCAGTTCGAAGCTAAGCTGCTAAGCTTCGAAGCTCTGAACAAGATTCTGAGAAGATATTTCCTGAAAAATGAGACAAATGTTAAAGATCTAGGGGGGACTTTACCCCCCCTGATTCGAATCTCCTCCCAATTTGAATCCTTCCTCAATTTGAATCTGCTGAATCTGGGCCTGGGTTTGTTTTATCCTGAGATTCGAAGGAGAAACTTAGATCGTGCCCCAGCAATGGCACGATCTCATCTTTGCGCTTCAGCTTACATGCAACATAATCAGTAATAACAAGAATACATATGCAATGTGTATTTAAGTGTCATAAAGGTGCAATTTTGGTTTTGCAAACCCTTACCAATTAAAGATGTATGATCTGTGGCTCTGGGTGTGGAGATGTTCGCTGGATGGCTGCTTTGGCTTGGATTACTTATGAAAATGCTGATAACCTTTGGTGGGTTTGTGGGCAGCGTATCTCCAAACCCTCCATGTTTCTCTCTTCTCCTTTTTCCGTTTTTTTTTTGTCCCCCTCTAATGTTTCACTTGCCTCGTATATATAGGAGTGTGAGGGTGCATGAAAATGGCAAGGGACATCCATTTAACCAGGCCTTTAAAGCCTTGAGACAAGAATCAAACATATTAAAAGATTTCCTTTTTGAAATATTCATGCCTCTTTGGAATCTTGAATGAACCTGGACACTTTTTGATTTTCGAATGCCTTCAGGCCCTGCTCTTCGATTGGTCTTGATTTTCCTCCTTCGAATGGATTTCTTATGTACCCTTCGAATGGGCCTTTTGAATATTATTCGAATTGACCCTTTGAATGCTTCTTCAAATGGACCTTTACATGTTCTTCGAATGAGTCATTTACATGTTCTTCGAATGAGCCTCTTGCCTGGTGTGTTGGCAAGTTGAGGGGCCTTTTCCTTTGTGAATCGAAACAAACTTGTAGGAGATTCTTGCCTCATGAGTCGAAGGTAAGCCTGAAGTAGTTAACGCGTAGTCGAAGCATTGTGAAATTGACTTGATCGAAGGGGGGTCCAACATTCAATCAAAGACTTGCAGACCAAAGCTTAATCGAAGGGTTCCAAACACCTAATCGAAGCTTACTAATCAAAGCCTGGTCGAAGAGTGCCAAATACCCAATCGAAGACTGGTGAGTCAAGCCTGTATCGAAGGATTTTGGATGCCCAATCGAAGACTTTTTCCCAGATGCCAATCGAAAGACACTTTGTTCATCTTCAAAAAACTTTATTTTCGTTAGGCAAGTGTTTGTGACCAACCATGTAAGGGAAGACCTTTGAAAACATGAGAGGGAAAATTTTGGGGTACAACAAATGTCATATGAAGATGAAATAAAAACCCTTACAAATGGACCATTGTGCCTCGGGTAAGACACAAGGTTTTTAAAGTGCGAATTGTTTGTGAATATTACAAGTCCAACAGAAATATAAAAGATAAATTACTGAGAGATGAAAGTTATTGGGACAAATTCTCTAGCTTCCCAATTGCGGAGTCCTCCGTTGATAGTAGGAAATATTCAATCTTCCAAGCTACCATCTTCTTCACCATTTTCCACTGTGTTGACCTCTCGGTTACTAATCTTCAAAGGTGGCCCTCCAGCACGGGCACAACGCACAGCCTTCTGAGCAGTTGAAGTAAACCCCAAGCCAAACTTGTCGGATTTATACAGAATGTCCGGAAGCTGCCCCCAGATGGTGCATCTGCCCTCCTCTACTACTGCCTTGGCATCCTTTAGAGATGACATCCGAAGCGGAGGTCTTGTGATCTTGGGGATCGGGGATACCGCCTTGGTTACCGCTATCTCTTGAGATACCTCTTCGAAATGTTGAAAAGGAGTTTCAATAAAATCGCCATCCAACTCCACATACCGGAAAGAATTTAGGTGGCTAATCATGTACTCCTCCTCCCCATGGACAGTGATGATCTTTCCATGGACCGGATACTTCAGCATCTGGTGTAGTGTAGAGGTGACAACACCGGCATTATGGATCCAGGGCCTTCCTAACAGACAGGAGTAAGAGGGGCGGATGTCCATTACATAGAAGGTTGAGTTGAAAGTTTGAGTTCCCACCTTTATCGGGATGTCTACCCCCCGTGGACCATCCTCTTTGAGCCATCAAAAGCTCTCACAACTATGTTACTGGGTTTCAATGTCAGCTCTTTGCAATCCAATCTGTCAAGAGCTTTCTTCGGTAAAACGTTCAAAGATGAACCCGTGTCCACCAAGACATGGGCCAGAGTCGTTCCTCTACACTCCACAGAGACATGTAACGCCTCGTTGTGCTTTCTCCCTCTGGGTGTCAAATCAGCATTAGAGAAGCCTAGGCCGTTATCAGCTGTCAAACTGGCCACACAATCTTGGAATTGGTTAGCAGACGTCTCTTGTGGCACATGGGCTGTCTTCAGAAATTTTACCAGAGCTCTCACACGTGCCTCAGAACACAACAGCAATGCTAGCATGGAGATCTTGGAGGGAGTTTGCCCTAACTGTTCAACCACATCATAATCACTCTTCTTTATTATTTTCATGATCTCCTCCATTTCCTTCTTGTAGGTTTCAGGGATGGTCAGTGGTTGAGCCTTCATCCGGACTGGCTCTTCTTGAATACCCTTTCCTCGAATTTCAGCAGTAGAAGTATTGGTGGGGATAACAACAGGGGTTGTGTCGTATTTTCCGGTAGGAGAACTTGCAGATATGATTATTGGTATGGAGGTAACCTTTGGAGCAGCCATGGGTCCAAATATTGCCTTTGGAGGGGAAATTTCTGGAGAGAAGATTCTACCGCTACGGGTAATCTTACTGGTTCCAGCAATATTGCTAATGTCGGGGTCTTCTTCTTCGGAGCTTACTTCTTCGGCAGTCAATACCTCTTGTTTGATACCATGGTAGTAGATTTCTCCATCGTAATTCCACGGTACTATTTTATCTGATTCATACGGGACCGGCCCGAGCATTATGATTTTAAGAGGAGTAGTCTTTGGAACCGATGTAATCCTAACGGGTCTTTTGGGGACCCTGGAAGGATTGGCGGATATGGTTATGATTGAAACGTCTTCAACAAGAATAGGTGAAGCAAGAGCATTTTCAAACAGAATCTCTTGGTTGTCTATCAAGCGTTGAATGTATGTCTTCAACAGAGGGCAATCAGTTGGTGAGGATAAGCAAAGATGGCAGTCTTTATTACAACCTGGGAATAGACCAGCTTTCAACAAGTTCATCTTAATGATCGGGAGCGGAGTCAAGAGTTCATCCATTGTAGCAACAAACAAATCTTCCTCGATAGCATTGGCGTTGTGACCATGTCTAGGCATAGGAGTGGAAATGACTTTTGGTTTTTCGGGCGCCTCAAACTCAATCTCTTTTGCATCTATGAGGTCTTGAATTTTGTTTTTCAAATCCCAACAGTTGTTGGTGTCGTGGCCCAGACTCTCGGAATGGTATGCGCATCTGGCATTCGGGTGATAATGAGGGGACGCCGTGTTGGGATTCTTTGGAGCTTCCTTCAAAGTTGCCAAATTAGATTTCAGAAGATGTGGTAAGACTTGGGCTAGAGTCATATTAATTCTGGTGAATTGCCGGACCGGCCTTTCCGCCCTC
This sequence comes from Vicia faba, assembly GCA_948472305.1. NCBI lineage: Eukaryota > Viridiplantae > Streptophyta > Magnoliopsida > Fabales > Fabaceae > Vicia > Vicia faba. The sequence goes on along the minus strand of OX451738.1, from coordinate 1,202,848,484 downwards.
GGTTGATTACTCCTTGGTTGATCAGATGTAAGCTTTGGGATCATAACGGCCCCTACCATTGGTCGGCATTCAACTCTCCTTTGGTTCCTTTATGGATAAACAACAGATACCTCCTTCTTTCCAGTGAAAGGCTTTCTCACAGCTGTAGAGGCAGATGAATCCTTCTGAATCTTTCCACTTTTTATGCTGGCTTCCACCCTCTCTCCGGTTAATATTAACTCAGTAAATCCAGCAGATGAACTCCCAATCAAATGGTTGAAGAAAGGGCCCGATAGAGTGCCTAAGAACATATCCACCAACTCCCTTTCAGACAGAGGGGTTGCACTCTCCCAGCTAGATCTCTCCATTTTTACGCGTAATCTTTAAAACCCTCATTTGAAACCATAGCCATACTCTGAAGTTGAGTACGGGTAGGCGCCAAATTTTCATTATACTAGTATTGTTTATAGAAAGCTACGGCAAGGTCTTCTCAGTTGTGGACGTCGGCCCTTTCTAATTGGTAAAACCAATCGAGTTGTGTTCCAGATAAACTATCTTGGAAAAAATGCACCCACAGATCTTTATCGGTAGAGTGCGGCTGAATCTTTCTCACGTATGATCAGAGGTGCATTTTAGGACATGACACCCCATCATATTTTGCAAACAACGGCACTTTGAACTTTGGTGGAATCACAATTCCCGATACTAGCCCCAATTCTTCAAAGTCTATACCTGGTACCCTTTGTATTTCCATAGCGCTTAAATGCTCTTCAAAATGTTTGTACTTATCATCAGCCGGAGGGTACTGTTCCTCAGAGTAGTCTTCCTCTTCTTCCTCCTCTTCGGATTCTGACAGAACTGCTGTTTCTTTTCCTTTTCCTTCTCCTTCCCCGAAAGTGGTTGCAAAATTCAAGGTTCTTCTAGTCTATCCCTGAAATCTTCTCCCCATATTCAAAACCCCAGTGGCTTTCTTTGTTTTCTTCTTTCTTTCTTCAGCTAACATAGTCTTCAACTCATCTTGTCCCTTGGCTAGGGTCATGAGTAACTGTTGAAACTGCATGTTTTGAGCTTGAAGATCTTTGACCGTCTGTTCGAGATCCATCTTACTGAAATAAACAGTAGAGAGATGAGGAAACTCGTTGCAAAAGGCCTGTTATGTTATGATGAATGATATGTGCATATGTAATTTTTTCAAGGATTTTAAAAGATTCAAATTCGTTTTAAACAAAAAGAAACACACGTTATATTAATAAGATAGAGTTTGAGTACATCAATGCCACTTGGGAAAAATAATACAACACTCTAAGATAAAAATGTAATACAACACTCCATCTGAATGTTTGAGCGTCATTAACCTTTGTGACCACCTTAAACCTTGCTCATTCCTTAAGACTGATTGGGGAAGATGAGAAATAAATCATCTTGCCAGGAGGGGAGTGCAACACATAAGGACACCTCTTTTCCTCATTGTAGGAGTGTGAAAAGAGTGCAGGATATCCCATAGTAATGTAGGAACCGGATTGCGTGACATGAAGATTTTGACAGCACTTACATCTATGAGTTGGTCAGGATTGGGGAACAAGACCATCCCATAGATAAGAAGAGCCACAATTTCCTCAAATTCTTACAAGTCTAAGGAATTCCAACAGCTTTGGGCCTTCTCAAACAAGAACTTTGCTAAGAAGCCTTTGACACCACTTCTAGTTTCCCAATGGGTTGTGACATCAGATGAGTGCAAGTGCAGGGCTTGAGCAATCTCTTCTGGCTTTGGATCTCTTTCCGTACTGTTGAAAGGTAGTTGATTGAGAATGGGAATCCTCAAGAGTTGAGAGAATTCTTCCAAAGTAGGTACAAGCTGATAGTCAGGAAATGTGAAGCAATGATGCAAAGGATCAAAGAACTGGAAGAGAACTTTCATCTTGTCCTCGTCTGTGTTGGAGGTGGCCAAGTTGAGTAGACGACCATGCCTCTCGGTGAATGGAGAGTTCTCAGGGATCCTTGAAGCTAGCTCCTTGAGTTGTGGAGGAATTCTTACAAGGTTGACTTGGATAGTTTTCCTGCGAAGTGAATCCATATCCTACAAAATAAGAACAAAGATGAATCTCCAAAATCCTTGAAATGGTTAGTGGATGCATATGATGCTCATGATGTCCATTATGTTATGCACAAGTATGCATATACAAGCAAATTAAACAAGTTCTTAGTTTAGGCTTGCATGGGGTTTTATAGGTAAGTACCCTCTTGAGGTTTAGTTGGCTCAACCTGTCCTAACAATAGTAACCGGGTTCTAAGGAGCTCAATATCACTGGATTGTTTCCTTGGTCATTGTTTCAGATCAAGCCTCTTTAATGGAGACCGAAATATCCCAAGAAACCAACCCTCAATGAGTGTAGTATCGAGTATCTACCAACTTCGAACTGCACCAAAGTCGGTCATCTCACTACATCCTAAAGGCCAAGTTGGTCAAGTAAAGGGTTCTAGAAGTTCATTAGTGCTTCATGACATCACTCAGTGGCCCCGTATTCTCTTTGATTAACTCAAAGGCTACCGTTACCCACAAATATGTCACACTAACACAGCTATTGCTTAGACCATGTCGGTATACCCCACACAGTTTCCACAACATATTGCTATTTACCTATAATGTTTCCCAAATCCGGGTGGAGGATTCAAACCCAAATAAAGAACCATAATGTAAAGCAAACAAATCAAACAAATGTAAGCAAATAAATGTGATCTAAAACTTAAGGTAACCCCACTTCTATAAAATTCCCCAGCAGAGTCGCCAGTTCTGGGATACGGTGGGAGAACTGACTTGAGGTTTTTGCGTTTTATCGCAAATGTTGCGGTTAGCAAGAGTCGCCACCGACTTTTCTTTTATCCAAAAGAAAAGGTGAAAAAGCACAGGAAAGACCTTTGAGATGTTTTCTTGAGTTCGAGGGGTAGATTATGAGAAGGGAAGGTATTAGCACCCTTTTCATCCATGGTTTTCCATGGGCTCTTAGTTACTTGCTTAGATCACTTGATTTTGTTTATTTGAAATTGTGCTTTGTGTGGTTTTTGAAAGTATTTTGTAAAAGAGGCCATTGTTAGGCAATCTTTGTAATGATTCTTGTTCGTAAGAATGTATACAAAGATGTTTGTCTTTTTGAAAATGTTTTCAAGATTTGTAAGATGTTTTGAAATGTGTGTGTTTGTTTTGAAAATAACAAGGATAGTTGTTTGAAATGAAGCAAGTAACTAGAAGCCATCTACCTACTCAAATGTCTTTCTTATGCATTTTCTATTCCATTGACATTGTTGTCTTACCATTGATTTGGTAAGCAACCCTATCTTTGGATGTAAACGGGACGGGCGTGGGTCATCGTATAACAATGATTAGCAATGTTTGCAAAGTATCTTAGCTTTTATAGGGACCGAGATCATTTTGTAAGGCAACTTTTGAATAGCGTCATCGAGGGACTATGATCTTTATATTTGTTTGTTTTTGCTAAGATACTTCACATGCGTAACATGGCCATTTTTGTTTTAGGCAACCAAGTGGAGAAAACCCTAAGGATGCTTGTGTGCAAGTGTATCATTTTCATGCTTTGATTTTGTCTTGTATTTAGGGTGTTCTATTTTGCTTTGTTTTGATCTTGTCATACAAACCTTAATTACTAATCATGGCATATAAAGCAATAAATTGCGTAATTTAAATATTTCTAAGCTATTACAACAATTTATGAGAGGGGGAATACAAATTTGAATGAGGACTTGCAAAGATATAAACCTAAATAAATTATTACAACCAAATCGAATTTGTACGAATTAGAATAAATACAATATTTAAAAATACAATACAATGTATATGTAAGAAAAGATTTTTTGTGTCTTGTTTTTTATGTAAAAGAAATTTTCATCTAAACCTAAAAATATAAGGAAAAGGAATTAATTTTTAAAAGGGGTTTAATCCTAATTATTATTTTAAAAGAAAATAAAGCTCTTATGCATTATTTTTTATGTATTTTTTTGTATTAAAATAATAAATAATATTGTATAAAAAATATAAAAATTTTATATATGCAAAAATAAGTATTTATAAGTATGAAATGAAAAATAAATTAAACAAAATATATTTTAACTATATTTTACAAATTTATTAAGAAAATATATGATATCTATTAAAATAAAATATATTTTTATGTGAAAAATAAACTAAAATAAAATGTAATATTATGAAATTTACATTTTTTGGGATTTTTATGCATTAAAGAAATATTTAATATATATATATATATATATATATATATATATATATATATATATATATATATATATATATATATATATATATATATATATATATATATATATATATATATATATATATATATATATATATATATATATATATATATATATATATATATATAAATGAAAATAATATAAATAAAATAAAAATAATAAAAATATAAAAAAGTTGGCAAGGAGGTGATTTAGCAGATTGGTAGTAATGTTAGCAAAAAATCCTGGCCCCAAAGACTAAGCCCAACCTGCAAAAATGGCAAAATAGAAAAGGGAAAAAATATGAAAAACACAAATGTAGCGCCCAGGTTCGAACCCAGGACATGGGTCTCACCAGCGTGCTACTTTGCCACTGGGGTGGCTATACATCCATTGTATTATGGAAAGAAAAAATAATATAACCCAAAACAAATCCTTGCCCTGTATTTCATCTTCTTCCTCAAGCTTGGCCAGACATGCTGTAACTCTCTCATACTTCCATGAAAATGAAAACTCATAACATGAAAGTTGTAGTGCTTGAACTCACGATTCCAACCATATAAGTTATGTGAACTATCAACCAAAGATCAAAGAGAATTTTAACAGCCCTAAATTTTAACCTAATATTTTCAGAAATTTCAAGTTCCAAATTCTCTCAACTCAAGTAAAATCAATGCAAGATAAAGATATGTACAATTTCGTTATGATGAGCACTACACTTTTTATTCATAAACCGTGGCCTATGGTTGCCTATACAAGGATATAGAGTTTGAGATTTTACCTCCTTCAGTTGGAATCGTGGATGGAACTGGAGTGAGTTTGATGGAGGCCTGATGCTTGCTTGAGCTTCCTTGAGCTTCCCTGAATGTATTCCAACCCTTGCCTCGCTCTGAAAGTATCTGAAACTCCTTGGCCAAGTCAAATTGCAAGCTCTGAAATCAACAATGGAAGATGATGGAAAAGTGATTATAGAACATGGATGAAGGTCTGGATTGGCTAGGTATCAAGTATGTAAGATGTTTTGATGATCAAGAATGGAAACGCACGAGCCAAATGAGAGATTGGTGTGCTTATGCCAAAACTGCAAGTTTGGACAGATTTTTGGTGTTTTTCTGCTTGGGAGTGTTTCATGTCTTTTCTAATCGTCTCTTATGTTGCATAATGTTTGTATATTACTATAAGATCAGTTTCCTATCTTCCCTTCAACAGATGTGCCAGTTCTAGCCTTTTGGCCACCTTTCTTGCTTTTGAAGTAAAGTGAAGGGACAATGCTTGCCATGCTTGTACTTGCTCTCTTAGGGTTGGTATCAGCTTGTACAATTTTCTTTAGACCTGTGAAACTTGTGTGTACAATGGAGACAAGTCCAATGCTCAAGAATTGGAAAGTGGCAAAAGTTGTTCTTTTCCAAAATGGCAATGGTCACTTTATGCCATTTTTGGAATTGCAACTTGGATAATGGTTCTAAGGCATGGATCAAAGCTTTTTCAACTGAGTAAGCATTAAATTAAGGAGTGAGGAACAAGTTTGGGACCTTTAAAGCATGGATTAGGCAGCATAGGTACTGATTGTAACTTTGTTCTTCATGAAATGGCTTGGACACAAAGTGAGAAATTGCCAACTTCATCTCTTCGATTCTCCCTACTCAAAAATGTTCTTGAGGAGTTCTTGAACATTTTGGAAAGCTTGCAATGTGCTCTATAACTCATATTTGAAATGAATTTTGATATACCTCTTGGAACTAGGTGAAAAATTGCCATGAAGTTGGGTCCAAAACCTGCCTAAATTAGGGCAAAATTTCACTAAGTTATTTAGTTCATGACCATGTATTCATAAATTTTTATCTTGAGATCCAAGTATCTTTAGGGAAAAGTGTGTGAATAAAAGTTGTATATTTCATGGAGGTCTACAACTTTCATGTTTGGAACTTTCCTTGAATCATTATGCATCATGGTGAAAAAGTGGCCTAAAGTTGAGAAAAAATAAGAAATTTTCTATACTTAGAAAATTTTCTAAGTTAAGAAAATTTTCAAATTCAAACCCTAATATTCAAACTTGGATTTCTTGATGAACAAGTTTCACATTTTGACATGTTTTGATGAATTATGACCCTTGGTACTTGATTTTGACCAAAAAGTCAAAGTTTGACTTTTCAGTGTACAGTTGACTTTTGATCAGTTGACTGCAAATTTCATCTATCAATCCAATGAATTTTAGTTGTTTTGAGCCATGTAATTAATTCAATATGATGCCATTGAATCCTTGAAATCATGCTTTAACTCAATTGGTCATTTGCTAGGTTAAAAATCAGAAATTCCCCTTCCTCAGTCAAAACCCTAATTTTAACCATTTTGCCCTTTTGGTGATTTGACCAAATTTCTTGAGGAATTGTGATCCAAACTTGACCAAATGATACATATAAGTTTAAAATGTTGATGTTGATCAAAAATTATGAATTTTGACTATAAATTGGCCATGGTTGACTTTTTCCCCAATAAAGCTGATTTTTAGGTCAACTGTCCAATTGACTGATCAAAAATGTGGTTCAAGGCTTGAAACTTGTCATGAGTGATCTTAGGGATCCATAATGATGTTTGAAAGTCATATGAAGCATTGATAGTCCAAAAATACTTTTGCAAACTCAAACCCTAATTTTAGGTTATCAGTGCAAGATGAGATGTCTTGAGCTGACCAAACCCTAATCCAGTCTTGAGTCAAATGAAACTTGTGAGAAAAGTCTTGATAAATGAGAGGGAAAATTTTGGGGTACAACAGCTGCCCCTGTTCAATCTTCTTAGACCTGAAGAGTTAGATTGGTGAGCTTTGCCATTCGTGACTCGAAGGTGAAAGATGATTGGACACTAAAGTGCCCATAAATTTTCACTCGATAATGTGTAGTTGAGGGAATGGGCTTAAAGATGCCATTTGGAGAAGTGATAGAATCTTGTTGGAGATGGGCTTGTAGATGCCATCCAAGAATGTTTGTTGGATTGTAAATTGTAAGTTGAAAGAATGAGTATCAAAATGGTGTTCGCGTCTGGAACGTATCTAAGCTGTATCTGAACTTGAAATATGAATGAGTATCAGAATGGCATCCGTGTCTGGTGCATATTTGAACTGTATCTGAAAGATGAATCTGAACGAGTAACAGAATGGCGTCTGTGTCTCGAGCGTATCTGAACTGTATCTGAACTTGAAATCTGGATGAGTATCAGAATGGCATCCGTGTCTGGAGCGTATCTGAAAGTTGAATCTGAATGAGTAACAAAATGACGTCCGTGTCTGGAGCGTATCTGAACTGTACCTAAACTTGAAATCTGAATGAGTATCAAAATGGCATCCGTGTCTGGAGCGTATCTGAACTGTATCTGAAAGCTGAATCTGAATGAGTAATAGAATGGCGTCCGTGTCTTGAGCGTATCTGAACTGTATCTGAACTTGAAATCTGAATGAGTATCAGAATGGCATCCATGTCTGGAGCATATCTGAATTGTATCTGAAAGCTAAATCTGAATGAGTAACATAATGGCGTCCGTGTCTGGAGCGTATCTGAACTTGAAATCTGAATGAGTATCAGAATGGCCTCTGTGTCTAGAGCGTATCTGAACTGTATCTGAAAGTTGAATCTGAACGAGTAATAGAATGGCGTCCGTGTCTGGAGCGTATCTGAATTGTATCTGAACTTGAAATCTGAATGATTATCAAAATGGCATCTGTGTCTGGAGCGTATCTGAACTGTATCTGAACTTGAAATCTGAATGAGTATCAGAATGGCATTCGTGTCTGGAGCGTATCTGTACTATATCATGATTGCACATTGTTAACAGTAGTTGTTAATCTTATCCTGAAAAGGGTAAAATGTTAGCTGGAATACAAAATTATGTTGCATGAAATGTATGATGCAATATATGTGTTTTATTAATGTTTATGATATGTGGATGTAATGTATGCGAATGTGAGCTGATTTGTTGTATGATTGAGGAAAATAAATCCTTGACTGCTGCTGAGGATATGTGGATTCTTCATATCTTGAAATTGAAGTATTGACAAAATCCTATTGTGAGAGCAATGTTGTATACTGCTTGAGGAATCTGCTTGGGAAATCCAGAGAATTTCGATGACTTCTGTTGGGGATTGCTCATGGAATAGCCTAAAGACGTTTTCCTATTCTTTTAACCTGTCAGTAATTGTCTTCTTTCATATTGTTTATTTGTAAACAGTAATTATGTTCAAATGCATATGTTCATTAATGAATCATTGGACGTTTTTGCAAAAAAAACACAAGTGTAAAGAAAGGGACAAATAGTTTTATGTAATCTAAAGAGATATCTTTGTATTTACTTTGAATAAGTATTTTGTACAAAGGAGACAGACATCCTAGTAAGAGGATGATGCCATAAAAATAAGAAAAGTTTATACAAAGAAAGATAGTTATGTGTGATAATCCCATGGGGTTCCCATTCTGCTATAGCCTCCGTATCTTCGAATATCTTGTCTATTTGTCGCTTCGTCCGAAGATGATTGAATTGATCAGAAACTCCGAGTTTGTCAGTGAAGAGATTGTCCTCAAAGTGATCTGACGGGACATAGTCATACGCTTTAGTTCCCTAACTCTTGCCTGGACCGCCCTTTCGGGTTTTCAGTCCACCGGGAAAACCCCTTTTTGCCCAAGTCGCCCTTTCGGGTTTTCAACTTGCCGGGTGTACAAATTTTTTATATATATTATCCCTAATTTTTGCCCAAACCTTTTGGTCGATGCTCTTTTTTTGCCTAGGTGTGTCAACCTAGCGGGTCTCTTATGCGTAGTATTCCTTGAAATATTAATAATAAAATAAATCATGCTCATTGCATATCATGCATCATATTGTACATAATTCTTGCATTTCTGTTCATATCCAGGTGTCTTACTGTGCTTCTTTACTTCATTCAGCAAATTGTCTCACCAGTACAATACTCGGGCCAATTTCAGAAGGAAGATGGATAATCTAGAACAAGATAATTGCGAGTTACGCGAAAAATTTACTGCTCTAAAGGTTGGTATGGCCAATCTCACTGCTTTGATGGAATCGTCAGTGGATGCTCAAGATCAGCCACCACTTGCTCAACTTCAACAGATAATGGTTACTTCCGAAGCTTCGACAGTTCCTGTTTCTGTTATTCTAGTTACTGTTGTTCAGAATTGTATGCCTCAGGTTTATCCGTGGGTAATTCCAGAGAACTTCATGCCAGAAGGTTATAATTAAGATGCTCAGGTTTCTCCATTTGCTCAGGCTTCTGCTGCTCCTGCACCTCCTGTAGTGCATATTACTCCTACTGCTAGAAATGAGATTCACTATGTAACACCTCCTTCGGTGAATGATGTACCATTTGCTAATGATGAAGTTTATCGCCCTATTCCTCCACCAAGTGAAAGCTTGGGTTTCTATGATCGAATGGACGATTTTCAGGATCAGTTTGATAAGATGTAGAAAGAGTTGAAGGCCCTCAGAGGAAAATAATTGTTTGGGAAGAATATGAATGATCTGTGTTTAGTACCAAATGTGAAAATATCTGTGAAGTTCAAAGTACCGAAGTTCTATAAGTACAAGGGAAATACTTGTCCTCGTGATCACCTAGTGATTTATGTGAGAAGGATGTCCACTCAAATTGATGATCAACACCTATTAATTCACTTTTTTCAAGAAAGATTGACTGGTGCAACATTGAAATGGTACATGAGCCTGGATAGTGTCAATGTTCATACTTTCAACAACCTGGGTAAAGCGTTTATTAGACAGTGCAAATATAATGTGGACATGGCACCTGACCATGATCAACTCAGGGCAATGGTCCAGAAGGACAAAGAGTCATTTAAGGAATATGCACAGAGATGGCGTAAGTAGCCTCCCAAGTGATCCCTCCAATGGAAGAAAAAGAGATGACGAATATTTTTCGGAAGACTCTAGGTGCTTTCTATTATGAAATAATGGTGGCGAGTGTGCCAAGTGATTTTACCGAGATGGTGGGCATGGGTGTTCGTTTGGAAGAAGCTGTGAGAGAGGGTCGCTTGATAAGAAGTGAAAATTCTGGTAGTACGAAGAAACCATCATACGGGTTTGCTAAAAAGAAAGAAGGAGAGACAAATGTTGTTATTCAAGAGAGAAACGTTAATCCTCCTAGAAGAAATCATCAGTGCCACCAACAGGTTGCTTCGGTAACTCCAGTTGTCAATACGGCTCCGACCACAGTGGCTTATCAAAGACCAGCCCCTCAAGGAAATCAAGGGCAGAATCAGAGGAGAGAGGCTTTTGACTCTATCCCCGTGAGTTATGCAGAGTTACTCCCAGCATTGATTCAGAAAAAGTTGGTTCAGACAAGGCCACCCCCTGTTATACCATCACCTTTTCCTTGATATTATAAGGCCGATTAGACGTGCGCTTTTCATCAGGGTGCACTAGGGCACAATGCAGAAATATCTTATCCTCTAAAATTGGAGGTATAAAAAATGGTGAGATCTGGCCATTTGTCCTTTAAAGATATCGGCCCTAATGTAAAAGATAATCCTTTTCCAAAACATGGAGGAGCAAATGCTATCAACATGGTTGTTGGTTGTCCAGGGGATTTCCGGATCTTTGATATCAACTTGGTTAGGGGAGATTTAGTAAATCTGCACGCTGAACTTTGTGAGTTTAGTTACTATACGCATGACCATGCAGGTTGTGGTATTTGTAGTACGAATATACAAGGGTGTGATAAGATAAAGGTTGATCTTCAGGAAATGATAGATGAAGGCATCATTCATATAATCATGCCTAAGGTAGAATATGAAAAACAAGTGAACATGGTCTTTGGATGCTCTGGAGAATTCCGGATCTTTGACGTGAACCATATGAATGATTATTTGGTGCAATTGCACGCCACCTTCTGCCACATGGAAGGTCAAGTAGAGCACCATTATGGATCTTGTCGGGTTTGTTGTAGAGACTTTCGTGGTTGTGCCATTGTGAGAAGGGATATTCAGTTGTTATTCGATAATGGTACTATCAAGGTTTCAGGCCTTATATATGATTATAATATGATTAATGTGATTGAAGATTGCTTGGATGAGATTGTGTCAGATGATAAATACGCTTCTATAGATGAATTCTTTTCCTCATACGAAGATATGATCTCCAGTGATGATTCTGCAATGACCAAATATTCTGAAGAAGGTGTGAATGTTATTGTGTCGTGTTTCAATGATTTCGCCCCTGTCGAGATTGAATACTATAGCAAGCCAGTTTTAGCTCCAATAGTGATTTGCTTTCCAGGTCATGTTCCTTACAAATCAGACAAAGTCGTACGGTACAAGTATAATGCTACAATTCTAGAGAATGGTATGGAAGTTCCCATCCAACCTTTGTCTAATGTCGAGAATATTGCTGAGGCCAGTAGAGTGACCCACAGTAGTCGTGTGTTCACACCTATTATTTGAGGGAATGTCAGTGTCAATAATAAGGTTGTCAGAAGTGTTGAGACTAAGAAAGCAATAGGAGAATCTAGTGGTGCTACTCTGGAAAAAGATATGGATGATATATTGAAGATTATCAAAATGAGCGACTACATGATTGTAGATCATTTTTTGCAGACTCCTTCAAAGATATCTATTCTAGATTTTCTAATGAACTCTTCTGCCCACAGGGAATCCTTGATGAGGATGTTGGATCAAGCCTTCATGGAAAGTGATATGTCGTTGGACCAATTCAGCAGTGTGGTAGGAAATATTACATCCTGTAATAACTTAAGTTTCTGTGATGACAAATTTCCCGACGAAGGAAGGAATCACAATCTAGCCCTCCATATATCCATGAACTGTAAGAAAGATTCATTGTCAAATGTGTTGATTGAAAATGGGTTCGCCTTAAATGTCATACCGATGAGCGCGCTGATGAAGCTGAAGTACCAAGGAGCTTTCATGCGCCCAAGTGGAATAATTGTAAAAGATTTCGATGGATCAAGGAAGTTTGTTATTGGGGAAGTGGATCTGCCTATTCATGTAGGCCCATACTTGTTTTAGATTACTTTCCAAGTCATGGATATTATGCCCGCTTACATGGATACATGAGGCAGGGGCTCTCACTTCAACTTTGCACCAAAATCTGAAGTTCGTGCGTGAAGGAAAATTGGTTATCATAAATGGAGAGCAAGCATTGTTAATATCTCATCTATCCTCTTTCAGTGTTGTGGAAGCAGATGAAGCTGCTGTTGGAACTCAGTTCCAAGCTTTATCCGTTGATAACATAAGGGAGAATGAGAATTCTATGGCTTCATTCAAAGATGCTCAGTAGGTTGTGCGTAATGGCCCTAGTAAAGTATCAGTGAATATTATTGATCCTTCGATGAACAAGAATAGGGCTGGTTTGGGATTTGCTGCGAAGAATTATAAAGGTGAGAACATGAAGCTGAAGTCTGTGTTGGGAAGGTATCAGGATATTTTCCACAGCAGAGGTTATCTTTATTCAACTGTTTCTAGGATCAATGCTATTATGGAGGATGAAGAAGAGCAGGAAATGCTGAACTATGTGACACATGGAGTCAGAGTCCAGAACTGGGTCATTATTGATGTTCCCTCTTGCATCCATGTCTCAAAGTAATTTGTTTTTGTTAATCTTTGCAAAAGGTTTTCACTCTTCCCAAGGTGAAAGTTAATATTGTATGGGCTTATCTGTTTGCTTTGATCATTTAAATCATTAATAAAAGTTGTATTTGATTCCCAAACTGTGTTTTGATTTACTTCTTTTTCTTGGAAAAATGATAATCAGAAAAAAAAACCCTTTTGGAATAAATAATGACTGTAAATAAATCTGCATAATCACTTGATATATGTGTTAGTTTCTAAAAGCAATCATAAATCATATGTACAGATTAATTAAAAAACATGTTGAATACAATGACCCTGCACCGTCTCCCAACTTTGAATATCCTGTGTATGTGGCCAAAGAAGAAGAATATGATGAAATTCCAGAAGAGGTTTCACGGTTTCTCGAGCGTGAGGAAAATGCCATTTAGCCGTATAAAGAGTCGTTGGAGACAATCAATTTGGGTTCAAAGGAAGATCCGAAGGAATTCAAGATTGGAGCATTGTTACATACCGACGTAAAGAGCGAGTTGATGGAATTATTGAAAGAGTATGTAGACGTCTTTGCTTGGTCATACCAAGATATTCTGAGTTTGGATACGGATATTGTGGAGCATCATTTTCCGCTAAAGTTAGAGTGCCCACCAGTCAAGCAGAAATTGCGAAGAACTCAGCCAGATATGGCAGTAAAAATTAAAGAAGAAGTCTTAAAGCAGATTAATGCCGGTTTTCTTGTGACATCAGTGTACCCTTAATGGATTACCAATATTGTCCCAGTACCAAAGAAATACGGAAACGTTTGCATGTGCATTGATTATAGAGATTTAAATAAAGCTAGTCCAAAAGATGATTTTCCATTGCCACATATTGATATGTTGGTTGATAGTACAGAAAAATTCAAAGTATTCTCGTTCATGGACGGATTTTCCGGATATAATCAAATTAGAATGGCTCCTGAGGACATGGAAAAAAACAACGTTTATCACATCCTGGGGAACATTCTGTTACAGAGTGATGCCCTTCGGGTTGTAGAACGCTGGTGCAATGTACCAGAGGGCTATGACAACCCTATTCCATGATCTGATGCACAAGGAAATTGAGGTATATGTTAATGATATGATTGTTAAATCCCAGACTAAATAAGGGCATGTAGAAGATTTGTTGAAATTGTTTCAGCGTTTGAGGAAATATTGTCTCCGCTTGAATCCAAATAAATGCACCTTCGGTGTTCGATCAGGGAAGTTGTTAGGTTTCATTGTCAGCCAAAAAGGAATTGAAGTTGATCTTGATAAAGTCAAAGCAATTCAAGAAATTCCTGCACCAAGGACTGAAAAGCAAGTTAGAGGTTTCCTTGGACGTCTGAATTATATTTCCAGATTTATTTCCCATATGACTGCAATGTGTGAACTGATCTTTAAGTTGTTAAAGAAAGATCAGGGTTTTGTGTGGAAAGATGATTGCCAAAGGGAATTCGAAAGTATTAAATAGTATCTGCTTGAACCTCCTATCTTGCTCCCTCAGGTTGAAGGAAGACCATTGATCATGTATCTAACAGTGTTAGATAATTCTATGGGTTGTATTTTGGGACAACAAGATGAAACCGGAAAGAAGGAATACGCCATTTATTATCTCAGCAAGAAGTTTACTGACTATGAGTCACGGTATTCTATGCTATAAAAGACATATTATGCTCTGGCCTGGGCGGAAAAGCGGTTGCGGCAATATATGTAAAATCATACTACTTGGTTGATTTCCAAAATGGATCCAATTAAGTATATTTTTTTAAAGTGTGCTCTTACTGGATGAATTGCCTGTTGGAAGATGTTGTTGTCTGAGTATGATATTGAATACCATACTCAGAAGGCTATAAAAAGTAGTGTGTTGGCAGATTAGCTTGCTCACTAACCGGTGGATGATTATCAGTCTGTTAAATATAATTTCCCTGATGAGGATGTTATGTTTCTGAAAGTGAAAGATTGTGATGATCCTTTGCTTGGGGAAGGTTCTGATCCTGAATCCCGGTGGGGTATGGTATTTGATGGAGCTGTGAATGCTTATGGGAAAACAATTGGTGTTGTGATTATCACTTCTCATGGATCACACATTCCTTTTACTACAAGGCTGACATTTGATTGTACCAATAATATGGCAGAGTATGAGGCTTGTATCATGGGTCTCGAGGAGGCCATTGATCTCAGAATAAAAGTTCTAGATGTTTATGGAAAATCAGCTTTGGTACTAAATCAGATTAAAGGAGAATGGGATACTCGTCACCCTGGCTTGATCCCTTACAAAAACTATGCTAGAAGATTATTACCCTTCTTTAACAAAGTTGAATTCCATCATATTCCCAGAGATGAAAATTAAATGGCAAATGCTTTGGAAACTTTGGCTTCTTTGTATCAAGTGAATACTTGGAATGATGTGCCTCGTATCACAGTCTGACGTTTGGATAGACTGGCCCATGTGTTTACAGCAGAGGAAACGTCAGCTGAAAAGCCTGGGTATTATGATATCAAGCATTTTCTCCAAACTTAGGAATACCCGGCTGGTGCGTCAAATAAAGATAGAAATATCTTGAGAAGGTTGACAGGTAGCTTTTTCCTCAATGAAGACGTGTTATACAAAATAAATTATGACATGATCTTTCTCAAATGTATGGATGGACATGAAGCAAACATGTTGATGCATGAAATCCATGAAGGTTCCTTTGGTACCCATGCCAATGGACATTCGATGGCAAAAAAGATGCTTACGGTAGGTTATTATTGGCTGACAACGGAATCTGACTGTTATAAATTTGCAAAGAAGTGTCACAAATGCCAGATCTATGCTGACAAAATTCATGTGCCTCCGACGCTTCTCAATGTTATCTCTTCCCCATGGCTTTTCTCTATGTGGGGTATTGACATGATTGGAATGATTGAACTTAAGGTGTCGAATGGACATCATTTTATTCTGGTGGAAATAGACTAGTTAACCAAGTGGGTGGAAGTAGCCTCATATGCTAATGTTACTAAGCACATGGTAGTGCGCTTTATCAAGAACAATCTCATATGTCGGTATAGTGTGCCAAGCAGGATTATCACCGACAACGGCTCAAATCTGAATAATAAGATAATGACAGAACTTTGTGAAGATTTTAAGATTGTCCACCATAATTCATCTCCTTACAGGCCAAAGATGAATGGGGCTGTTGAAGCTGCTAATAAAAACATCAAGAAGATCATCTAGAAAATGGTTGTTACTTATAAAGATTGGCATGAGATGCTCCCTTTTTCTTTGCATGGGTATCGAAAATTTGTCTGCACTTAAATATGGGAAGCCCTATTCTCTCTTGTGTATGGCATGGAAGCAGTGCTCCCGTTGAGGTTGAGATTCCATCTTTATGTGTGATGATGGAAATCGAGTTGTCAGAGGCTGAATGGGTCCAGAACAGGTTTGACCAGTTGAATTTGATTAAAGAGAAGAGAATGACAACCTTGTGTCATGGTCAGTTATACTAGAAGAGAATGAACAAAGCTTTTGATGATAAGGTTAGGCCTCGTGAATTCAGAGAAGGAGACCTCGTGCTCAGGAAGATCATGTCTTTTAATTCTGATTCTAGGGGTAAATGGACTCCCAATTTTGAAGGCCCATATGTTGTCAAGAAATCCTTCTCTGGAGGTGCATTGATTCTTGAAACTATGGATGGCGAGGAGTTCCCACGTCCCGTGAATGTTGATGCAGTCAAGAAATACTTCGCCTAAAGAAATAAAAGAACAACTCGCTAATTCGAAAACTAGAAAGGGCGACTTAGGCAAAAAGGAGCGTCTCGGTAGGCCGAAAAATCGAAAGGGCGGTCTAGGCAAAAATTAGAGACATAAACAAAATAAATTTTTCCTGGTAGGTTGAAAACCCGTAAGGGAAATCTAGGAAAAATTTAGGTATTTCTTGGAAAGTAACTGCATCAGACAAGACTTTATCATTGAAGCAACAATCTTCTTGAATCCTCACCGCTCTTCAAGCAAAGTCGCTGCTCAGGAATTCAAAGTTGTTAGGGAGAATAGTGGTCATTGTATTTCAATGTATCTTTTCCAATACATATTACCATTTTCCAAACTTTGTAATCATCTATGGAGTCTCTCCATTCACGGACTACCATCCTATTAATAAAGTTTGAGCTTTTATCCAATTCTTTGCTATTCTTATTTTATTCAACTTACAAATACTTCATTTATTATTGTTAGTAATTTTCAAAGCAAACAGATTAAATAAAAAAATTGTTTTTTTAAAGGATTTGCAAATTACTTTTTACTTTAGATTTTGTGACTCAAGGAGAACAAAAATAGTGACCCCAAGGATGGACGAACTCTGAAATTTTGGAAGTATGTATTCCCCATGAAGGCTATCCCAGGTTACTTTTGTTGGTATGCGTACGATCTTCTTGTGCTTCTCAGATAGTTAAAGATGTTACTAATTTATGTATGGTGCAGTGTTGGGTTTGTGATCCATGTTTCCCCAGTCAGGTCTTGGTTCATTTTAATTTCGGGTTTGCATGGTATGAAGTCTCTATCCTAGATTCCCAAGTAAGGTCTTCGCCCACATGAAAAAATTCTCTCCCCTCTTTGTGTGCTGAGATGAAATAATTTGCAAAACATCACCCTTTGCAGTGCTAGCATTTTTGTCGTTATTTGTTTCCCAGGCAACCAGACAAGGGCAATATCTTCTCTAAGAAGTGTTGAAATAGTTGTTAACTTTTTGGGTTATCTCCCGCCAAGTGTTGGGTTTGATTTAAAATCCCCATGATTTTTATTTCTTGATGTATTGTTTGACTTCTTAAATCTCCAAGAAAAGTCGAGATAACGGGTCTCGCTGAAAATTCTACCCCAATGAGGTTTCATAATTTCTCCCCAGAAAAGTTGGTGTAATCATCACTCTCAGTATTGAAGAATGTATTTTAGGTTCCCCTCGACGATGTAGTGTTGTCTTCCCCAATGAAGTCAGTATGAGATCCTCAGTTGATGTCTCGATGATGTGGTTTTCATCTACCCTATTGAAATCAGTATTGCAATCCCTAGTAGAAATACAGACCTAGAAACATATGTTTTCCCCATTGAAGCCTGTGTGATATTCCCCGGTGAAGCTTGGAGGAGGATGTTATATCCCTGTATCTGTACTGATTTATTTTTATGATTTGATTATTTTCGGATTATGTTCCTTCCCAGTGAAGTTAAGCCGCGAAATAGGAATCTGTTTCCTCAGTTGGTGCTTACTTTTTTATGAAATTTTCATCTTTGATGTGATTTAGACGAGTTTTGTCTTTACCCAAGTTGGTTTTGTCTGGTTATCCCCAATGTTATATGTCTCTTTTGTCAGCATATACATGATAACGTTCATACATTCATACATACATCATACATAGTTGCATTTAGAAAATCATTACTCATTTGCATTCATTAATATTTTGTTGGCATATTACCCTATTTTGCAGAGTTGTGTTATCCTCTCTCCAATAGAATGTCAACCTTAGGCAGAAAGTGTATATTCTTTCAATTTCCCCACTGAGCTATCCCTTGTGGAAGATTTTTTCTTTAGCCTTCCTGTACAACTCTTTGTCTGGATAGAAATTGGTTCCCTCTTGAGTTTATTTCATATGAGGTGTTATTTTGGTTGACTGATTCATTCCGGTTTATTTTTGGATTGAATATATGGTCCCTAGTAATATTATTATTTTGATTTCTGCAAGCTTTGAGCCCTGGTTTGAAAATGTGCATTTATTTTGCCACGAGAAGACTTTATCTCATCAGCAGGAATATATTGACATTTCCCCCAGGAAGTACTATTTCTTTTCCCAGGAAATCATTATTGCAATTCCTTCTCGTAACAGCAAGTGGCAGGTCTCTTTATTTGAGTAACCTGTACTTCCCCGGTAAGTCTGTCAGTTCCCAGAGAAGATTCAGATTTGTTACTCCAATTAATGGTAGCCTTTCATTATGGAAGGTAGTTCGTTGTTGAGATTTGTTACTCTAATGAATGGTAGCCTTGTCATTATGGAAGGTAGTTAGTTGTTGAGATTTGTTACTCCAATGAATGGTAGCCTTCTCATTATGGAAGGTAGTTCATTGTTGAGATTTTTTACTCCAATTAATGGTATCCTTGTCATTATGGAAGGTAGTTTGTTGTTGAGATTTGTTACTTCAATGAATGGTAGCCTCGTCATTATGGAATGTAGTTCATTGTTGAGATTTGTTACTCCAATGAATGGTAGTCTCGTTATTATGGGAGATAGTTCGTTGTTAGTATCTTTTTTCGATGGATGGTAGTCTCGTCATTATGGGAGATAGTTCGTTGTTGAGATATTTTTCCGATGGATGGTAGTCTCGTCATTATGGGAGATAGTTCGTCATTGAGATTCACATTACTCTGAAGAAGTTTATTTGTTCCCAATTGTGAATACTGGTTCTAATCGTGTATTACCTACCCTAATGTTTGTATTTACTGGTATTATCTTACCATTTCTTTCCCTGGTAGGTCGATGTTACTTTTTTTCTATCTCCTCAGTGAGTGGATAGTTTGCAGTCATTTGTCGATCATGGTTATCCTTTACTTTCTCTCCTCAATATTTAAGTTGATGACGCCTTATCTCCTCTTTAGGCTTTACCCTAATAGAGTTGGGTCTCTTGTTCACCAGTGATTTATTTTCCTGGTCGGGTTTTTCTTTTGATCCCTATTTTTATTTGCTACATGCCCAGTTGTGTCTTGCGTTTTTTTAGATTTGTTCATTTGCATTCATAATCATAAGAATTGTATGGCATCTTAGGGCTAAAATAGGGCTTGTTTTATATTTAAGCATCTTCAATTGTGTAGACACAAAGACTTTAACCTTCACATCTCCGTATATAAGACACTTAAATAAGGGTAGTTGTTGTACCCTAATTTTTGCCCCTAAGATTCCTCTATCATATCATATCAACTCAATCACAACAAGATCACACTAGGGTTTAGTTCTCCTCCTTATCTTTAGCTTTGCTCATGGGGAATCACCAAGCACCTTGACTTGTATTTTGTGATCATCTATATTTTATATTGATTAACTTTTAACTAATAGATACAATGAATATTTTCCCTAATTGATGATATTATAGGTGAAAGCACAACACATTCCATCAAGTTGATCTAGAGGTTCATGATTTTATTCCCATGCCTTCTTCAACAAAGATTCATTGAGATTCAAGCTTCATCATTGAAGATTTTTTGAAGTAATACCATGACAAAGTCTATTATGATCCACCATGCCTCAAGTTGTCAAAGATAGTGTAAAGATGCAAGGGTTAATTGGAGAAGTTTGACTTAATTGGACAAGTCTTTGATTTCTTGATCACAAGTGCATGGTTTCCATGGTTTCTTATTATTTGGAAGTGGTTATGGTTTCCATGGTTTCTCATTATCATCCTCAACAACTTCTATTTACATGACAAAAGTATTTGTGCAAGAAGGTTTGTCAAAATTGAAAAGGTTTTCCAAGGCATTTTGTTACTCTAGGAGCTAGGGTTTTAAACTTCTAAAGGCTATATCTTGCTCATATTTTGGTATTTCTGAGTGATTCTAAAAACATGCTTCTCTTTAAAGAATTATCAATAAATCACTTTAAAGGTTTCAAGAAAATTTTGTATGGAGGATACCTAATGATGAAGAAAGATTACAAGTCCTCTTGATAGGCCATCAAAATCCCTCATGTCACTTCAAAATATCATAACTTGGTCAATTTTTATATCCTTAAGCCCACTCTTTTTATGCAATGATCTTAAAGACGTGAACTTCAACTTTTATTTTATGTGCTAAGCTTGTAAATGGATGGAAGATTCCCTAAGGATGCAAAAGATTATAGGTCATCTCATGAAGTTTCACCAACTTCACCAAGTCATAACTTTCTAAATATTTGGATTTATTGAATGGTCCAAGTCTCAAAAGGTCATTCAAGAGGTCTACTTCATGCCATATTTTTTGGTCAAGATCAAATTTTAAATGGAAGGCCATGTTTGGATGCAAGACATTATAGGTCATTTTGAAGAAAAAACTTAGAATTTTTCTAAGTACAAAAAGTCAGTATCTTTTTCTCAACTTTGACTCATCACAAATTTCAGCTCAAGCATCCATTTCATTCTATTCCTTTCACATTGTAAAGTTTGTGATTTTATCTTTCCAATGCATCAAGAATCATGTCCCAAGGTTCCCTAAATCGTGCACACCATTGATTCAAAGATGGTACCTTGAAAATGAAGTTTTCTCCAAAGTCATAATTTGAAATCCTTGATTTGGCCTCTAAACACAAAATTTCTGTGCATTTTTACTTCTAATCATGTTCAATGAACTTCCATAAATGATTAGCACATTGAATCGCAAGCTTTGGTTAAGTTTTGAGCAAAATAGAAATCACACTTTTCATGTTTGCAACTTCAAACGATTTCCCTCCAAACATTATCATTTCACACGCTTAAGCATTCCATTAGTTTTCCTATAAATAGAGGGTCATACCTCATTCATTTTCTCAAGCTTAGAGAGCCAGAATCACCCTGTCAAACTTCCTCTTGAATCCACTTTTCTGCAACTTCGAATTTGGTTTTACAGCCTTCCTTAATCCATTTTCTTTGTCAATTCATTATCCTTGAACCTCACTGAAGCTAACAGAAGAAGAACTAAGCTCTAAGACTTCCTAAATTGTGCTAGCCAAGTCAAGTTTCAGAGCTCTGAATTTGAACTTCAATAGGTAGATTCCTTCACCAATTCTCTCAAACTTTGATACTTTAATGAAGCTCTCATCATTTTGATTCTAGTCGCAACATTTATTTTCAACTAGAAGTGAGTTTTGTCCATGAATTTTCAAATCCCTTTTAAAATCTTTCCTTCCAAACCGACTGAGCTACATCTTATATAAATTTTTCGCGAGGATACCATTGGAATCGTCTTCAAGAGACGAAGCGAATGATACAGGTCTCGAGCTCTTATTTTTCCATTTCAGAGACCTGCAATTCGCGTGGCTGGAGGTTGAAGATGACCAACGTGTCATCTCTCAACCAATGATATCGTGTCATTTGTTTTTTTTCGAATTCTGATTTTAATAAATGATTCAATGTTTTATTTACTAAGGACCATGATATGCACAACGCGTCTGATCCATTGGATTAGTTTACTAACATGTTTTGACTCTCATCTAATGGTCTATATCTTTTTGGTTTTTATTTTATTTTCTAACTTTTTATATTTTATTTGTTTTAAAATTCAAAAATTCATTAAAAAAAATCATTTTAACTTCAAAAAATCCAAAAAAAAATTCTTAAACTTTTGATTTTTCTCTTTCTGATTATTATTTTTTCATAAGTTTTTTTTGTGTTTTGATATTTTTTATATTTTTTCACTTTACTTGAATTGTTTTTAATGTTTAAAAATACTTTGCTTAATTTTTAAATTCTGAAAAAAAATATGGAAGGATCCAATGACCTCTTGACAAATATTTATGACCTCATTTTATTTTTATTTCTGACTTTACTACTTTTCACAATTTTTGGTTTATTTTGCCTATTTCTTTTAATTTTAAAAATAGTTTCTGACTTTAAAAATTTACTAAAAATTTTTTAAAAATATTTGAGCTCATTTCTGATTTTTCTAGGGTCTTATTTAATTTTTCTTAGATGTTTTGAATATAGTTGTTATTTTCCTCTTTTATTTTCATTTTAAAAACCATTTTAAAAAATATTTTTCTTTATTTTTAAGTACAATTTTATTTTGTACATATTTTGGTTGATCTTGGACTATGAGATTTTGATCATAAGCTTCATTAACATCATTGGATCTTGGGTATTGAGTTTAACTCCACCAAAATGGATGAATGATTTTAATGAGGGCTTGATTAAATTTTTAGTTCAAATGTGGTTTAATTCTTATCCCATCCCTCTTCATCTTATCCTCTTCTTATTGTGTCACATGTTGTTAGAGGATGATATATATATCATCTCTCCAAACATATGACACATAAATTGCTATTGATGGGCCTCAAAATAGGTGTGACTTCTATATAAGTCCACTTACAATTGCTTAACATAGCGCTAAATTTTGTCCCGATTCGAGAAATGATCATTCGTGGCCCAAACCCATGTTTGTAAGCTCAAGTATGTTAATTTAAATCCTTTGATTCAATAACCTTGAGGTTCATTGTTAGGATGCTTTGGTCTTATCAATCCTCTAATGAATCTTCATAAGCTTTGGTCAAAGTGAATCACTTAAACATCGTTGATCATTTATGGTTGACTTGAGAATTTTAAATGAATGATATACTTGACAAAAAGCAAATGAAAATTATTGTTGAGAGGCTTTGGTTTTATCAATCCCCTAATGAGTTTCAAATCCAAGTTTCAATACGGTCATTCATCTAACCTCTAATTTCTAACAATTGACTTTATTTTGTGCTTTTACTTTTTTTTTTACTTTAAGCACATTTATTTTAGAATTTACATTTTATGCTATTTTAATCTTTACTAATTTGAGCCTTTACTTTTATGTCATTTTTATTTTGCTCCCTTGAGCTCTTCATTTCTTTTTTAAGATACCTAATAATCAACTTGAACCATAAAAAAAACTTTAATATTACTTGGACTATTTGGTTACTATCCTTGGCATTATGGAGTGATGGACTTCTTAGACTTATGACCAAAGACCTTGGCCTACCTTGAGACCTTGTGACCTCAACTTCTATTCTGTCTGGAGCTCTTGGGGTTTATCCCAAAACATTGGTTTGTTTGTTTGCTTTGTGTGCAGGTTATTGTAATTACATGCTTGGTCTGTGATTGGGAATTCATTTGTATATAGTTGTTACTCTGCCAAATTTTTGTGAAGACTTAATGCAATTAAAGCTTGGATTTCTTAAGAGGTTTTTTATCTTTGCTTGTTTGGTTTCAAATCCAAAGGATGGGAATTCTACATTGACTCATTGTGTCAAGTGTTAGATTCTTGTTGGTTAGACGATTCTTTTCCCTAGCCTTTTTCCTTATGCTTTAGGATAGTCCCTTCATCTCCTCCCATTTTCTTTAATTTCAAAAAATTTCTCCCTCCTTTCGAAAACTCTTCTTGTTTTTAAACTTGAACCGCTTTCCTAATAAACTTGGACTTAGGTCCATGTATTTTCAAAAATATTTTCTTAATCAAACTTTAAACAATTTAACAATACTTTGACATTTTTGTGAGAAGACTAAAAGTCAGTCAATCTCATTCAAACCATTTTTCCACTTTGGCTTTGTTTTACCTTAAAACTTTTTCTCAAAAGATTAGACTCTTGTCCATCCTTGTAGTGATGCGAGCTACTATACTTCTATGATATGTAGTGAAGTGAGATATTTTCCACTTGGGTGTTGAGTGAATCTTTGTTGATTTTAAAATCCAAGCTATATCCTCCACTTTGAGATGATGCAAATTATCCTTTCTCATAATCGTGGGTAGTAAGTATGTTTTTTCACTCGGATAAGACAATGATGTCTTGTATCTTAAAATTAACCAACACACTTGTGTTTTAAAATTTTTAAAGGTGAACTACGGGTAACCTGATCCCCTATTGCATTAAAGGTGGTATGTAGGCACTAAAGGTTCACAACTGCGGCGGGTGTAAAAATTATAAAAAATATTTCTTTTCTCATCCCCATAATCTATTTTTGTATACAACACATATAGCCAAAATACACAGATTTTCAAGAGGTTCCTGCGGAGTACCATAGATGTTTAGGGTGCTAATATCTTCCCTTTGCATAACCAACCCCCAAACTTAGATCCTTTCCCCCTCATTTGGGTTATTCACTATTTTCCTATTCCTTTGGAAACAATAAAGCACGGTGGTGATTTTTATTTTGATCTTTGCGAGTAAAGTCAATCTAATGGCTTAGTCTCAACATTTCTACCGCTACAGTACCACATGCATGAGTCTATGATGTTGCATTACATTCTATGTGACATTGCATGATGATTTATTTGTGATGCTTTATGATACATTGTGTATCATAATATGTGTTCGAGTATTGATGAAGTAATTAAGGTGTGAGTATAACATGGAGATATAATAATGTGTGATGCCTTGCTTATATGCATATTTACTATATATATTCATTATGTCTTATATAATTATTATGATTTATTCACCCTTTCTGTTTGAATGTTGCCTCCACGTGGGTAATGCACAGTGGTTGACAATATTCGGTAGACGCATTAGAGGATAGCTTCGAAGTGCGTTTATTTGCTTTTGTTGAATAAATGGAGTCTTTCTCTGATATGTAACATCGGGGTTGGGATCAAATGATTGGAACTTATGTTCTTTTGTTTTTTTAAGATGTTGAGTCACCCTACATAGTACTCGAGATGTTTTGATTTATAAATATGAGTTATGAAGTATGATTAATTTTTATGAAGTACTGTAATGAAGTGTTTTGAACTATGATTTTCACTACCATGATTCGAAGAACTAAATGTTCATTCTATCTTGTCAAAGATTTTGAAAACCCGTGTTACGGAGCAGTATGTATTATTGTAAAGTTTTATAAGAAGATGTCAAACCCTTGTTTGGTGATATACTATGATTTATTTATTAGAATAATTGTAAATACTCCTTGGGCTTTAGAAGGGTGTTACATTGTCTATTTCGGTTTAAATAGTACTCACCTCTTGTTGTTAAATTTGACAAGTTTCACAACCAAACTGACAAGGTTCCTCATCCTCCTTTTTATGATTTTGACTATCTACAATAGATCACTTTAATGCTTCAAATTTTTTATTGATTTCTTCAACCTTTGCTTCCAAGTATGTAAAAAAAATTATTGGAAGCTAATTTCTTATAAGCATGTGAAGCCTCTCTTTGTAGATTTTCAAAGGCCTTTTTCAATTCACTAAAAGACAACTTATCAACGTTAGAATATTTAGAATGACTTATATTCTTTTTCTTTCTTTGACGTGTATTTTCCATGAAACAATAATTTTCCTTTTCATCGCTATCACTTGAGCTTTCATTACTTGAGGCATCACTATTTCTATCCCAAGCAACATAGGCTTTTTTATTGTTTCTAGAATTGTTTTGTTTGCTCTTTCCTTTCTTATTAGCAAGAGATGGACAATCTAGTATAAAATGACCCGACTTCCCACATTCATAGCATATACCTTTTGTCTTATCTCTTTTGTTGTCTTCATCTATGGAGGATGTAGATTGTCTTCAAAATTTCACAAGATTATTGTCAGGGTGTTTGATACCATTCTTTTGAATGTGTTAATTGTATCTTCTCACAAATAATCCAATTTTTTAATCATTTGAATCTTCTTCGTCAAAAGAATCACTTTCATTAGTGTGCTCATTGTTAGAACATAGTTTGGTTCTACATCATTGTAATAGTTTTTATGATAATAAATACATGATATATATATATATATATATATATATATATATATATATATATATATATATATATATATATATATATATATATATATATATATATATATATATATATATATATATATATATATATATATATATATATATAAAGAACAAATATGCTCTCTAATAATATATTTAAATATTCATAGAAATTCTGATAAAAGAAGCATAGAAGATGATGAGAGATTTATGTTTTGAAGCTCTATTTAGACACAACATGCTTAGAAGAAAATCTGTGTAACACGCTAAAAATAAGAAGTTCTAATGCTATAACTTTTGAAGTATCAACGTTCTAAGAAAAGCTCTCATATTCTAATAAGTAAAGTTCTGGAAGAACAAAAGAAATCTCAATGCACTCATCTATACAACTGTTCTAAAGACTCAGCACTTAAAGCTACACTCTGATAATAAATATTCTGAAATGCAAAAGAAGCTTCAACGTATCATCCAAGGTCTAATGAATATCAAGAAACTCTAAAGATCTAAAGTCTCAACGGTAATATTCTTATTCTGATAATATCCCAAGGAAGCAAAGTTCTTATACGTTACAACTCATTTATTACAAATCAAATAGTAACAAATGAACTAAGATAAGATCTATATTTTTGGAAAGTACATTAACAATTCTTTATCAAAATTCCAAAAATATCTTCTTATGTCTCTTATGCCTCGCCTATATAGAGAAGACTTGAAGAAGAAATCAATACAACACTATTGCGCACTGAAAGAGAAATATTTTGTACCCAGTTTTATCTTGTGCTTTACACTTGTGTATACATCACTGTTGTGATAAAGTTTTGTCTAGAAACATTATTGTACATATCCTTATTTGGTTTACTTTGTAATACCTTGATAAAATAGAGTTGTGGTTTAGAC
This sequence comes from Vicia faba, assembly GCA_948472305.1. Taxonomy (NCBI): domain Eukaryota; kingdom Viridiplantae; phylum Streptophyta; class Magnoliopsida; order Fabales; family Fabaceae; genus Vicia; species Vicia faba. The sequence goes on along the minus strand of OX451738.1, from coordinate 1,202,821,325 downwards.
TCAAGAAGACATTGACATTAGTCATTGTGTTTGTGTAATCAAGTTTTAATTAGTGGAATAAGACCTCGTTTGAGAGAGGCGAAATTAGCTTGGCGGATGGACTGGAGAAGTTTGAGTTCAAACGAACCAGGATAACCAATGTGTCTACTGTTTTAATTTTGAAAACCCCAATTCAAACCCCCCCTTTTTGTGTTTTTCCATTCTTCAATTGGTATCAGAGTGTCTGGCTCTAGGTGCAAACACTTAATTGTGTCAGAAAAAGATCCTAGCAAGAAAAACATTATGGTGGGACCAAGTCAGATTACCAGCAATGATAACCATGATGAGAAAGACACAATCAATGGCAAACCTCCAATATTTGATAGTGAGAACTTTGATTACTAGAAAGACAAAATCGAAAGTTTATTTCTAGCTCATGACGCTGTTCTTTGAGATATGGTGACTGGTGGATACATTTATCTAGTTGACGAAAGCGGTCAAAAGATCGACAGAAAGAAAATGACAGGTCAACAAAAGAATGAATTCAGAAATCATCACAAAGCTAGAACAATCCTCTTGAGTTCTATCTTGTAAAATGAGTATGAGAAGATCACAAACAGGTAATCAGCTAAGGACATGTTTGACTCTCTGAGAATGATGCATGAAAGCAACACAAAAGTCAAAGAAACTAAAGCTCTTGCACTCATTCAGAAGTATGAGGCCTTTAAATGGAAGAAGATGAAATAGTTGAAAGAATTTTCTCAAGGTTTAAAATTCTGGTTGCTCGGATAAAAGTTCTGGACAAAGAGTACTCAACAGCAGATCATGTAAAGAAAAGTTTCAGAATCTTACCCAAGAAATGGATACCCAGGGTCACAGCCTTAAAACTAGCCAAATATCTAAATAAAATATCTCTTGAAGAACTTATCAACTCCTTGAGAATTCATGAGATAGAACTAGAAGAAGATGAGCCCTAAATTCAAGTTAAGTCTCTTGCCCTTAAATCTAATAAAAATATTAACCTAAAGTTTTTCAGGCAAAAGAAGAAAACTTTGGTGGATCCTCGTCAGAAGAAGACGAACTATCTCTTCTCTCCATAAGGCTCAATCAGCTTTGGAAGCACAGACAAAGGAAATTTAGAAACCCCAAAAGAACATGAAATCACTCTGAATCATCTTCTGGATACTGAAAATATAGCAACAAAGATATTGTATGTTACAAATGCAACGAATCGGGTCATTACAAAAGCGACTGCCTAAATCTTCAGAAAGAAAAGCCTAAAAAGAAGTTCTTCAAATAAAATAAGAAAAGTCTTATGGCAACATGGGATGACTCAAAATCTTCTGAAGCTGAAACAGAATCAGAAGATGAACGAGCCAACATAGCCTTAATGGCCAACATATTAGATGACACTAGATCATCTGAATCAGAATCAGACTCAGAGGAAGAAGAGGTATTCTATAACTTTTCTAGATCTCAATTAGAAGAAATTTTGTTAGAAATTCTTGAAAGATATCAGCAACTTCGAGTCAAAAACAAGAACCTGAAACAGGATCTAGTATTTGACTCAAGAGAAACTAAGAAACTAAAACCAAAAAACTTTGAGCTAAAAGAAACCATCTCTAAACATGAAAATGAAAACTACGAATTACAAAAAGCTCATAAAGAAACTGTTTCTGAAGTTTCGAATAATTCTGATAAAATCATAAAAGAATACGATCATAGATTTCAAAAATTTCTAGCTAAAAACATAGATAGGAGCAAGATGGCTTCAATGATCTATGGAGTTAGCAGAAATGGTAGAAAAGGTATAGGATATGTAAAACCAAAGGGAAAAGAAACATATCAACCAAAGAAAGTTGATGATATAGTTATAAAGCATACACCTCTCTATTCACACTTTACATATGTACATGCACAGGATATAAAATATACTAGTAATTCTTTCTCTACAAAACCAAAACTCAAACATAATTTTGGTAACTCTAGCAAAGAAGGGTCTAAAAAGATATGGGTACCTAAGGATAAAATCATTTATGTTGCAGATGTCTTTAACAGGAAAATTGAAACACCAATCTTGGTACCTGGACTCTGGATGCTCTCGACACATGATGGGAAGAAAGCATATGTTCCAAAGTCTTGAGCTTAAATATGGAGGCTATGTAGGTTTCAGAGGCAATCAGAAAGGAAAGATTATTGGCTCTAGAACTATTGGTAATAGTACACTTCCCTCTATAACTAATGTTTTGTTAGTAGATGGATTAATGCATAACCTATTATCCATAAGTAAATTAAGTGATAATGGTTATGATATAATTTTTAATGAAAAGTATTATAAAGCAGTTAGTCAGAAAGATGAGTCTATCCTTTTTAATGGTAAGAGAAAGAACAACATTTATAAAATAAAACTTTCTGAACTAAAAGTCAGAATGTAAAATGCCTTATGTCTATTAACATTGAGCAATGGGTCTGGCATAAAATATTGGGGCATGTTAGTATGAGAAGAATATCTCAGCTTAACAAACATAATTTGGTCAAAGGACTTCCTGACTTGAAGTTCATCTCAGAAGCTCTGTGTGAAGCATGTCAAAAAGGCAAGTTTGCAAAACCCTCTTTCAAATCAAACAATGTTGTTTCTACCTCTATACCATTAGAACTTCTGGATACAGATATGTTTGGACCAGTGAAAATTGCATCCATAAGTGGCAAGAAGTATCGATTAGTGATCATAGATGACTATAGAAGATGGACATGGATAAAATTCTTAAGACACAAGGATGGGTCACACTCTGTGTTCTTTAATTTCTGTAACCAAGTTCAAAACGAAAAAGAATTTAGAATTGTTAAAGTCAGAAGTGATCATGGTGTGAAAAACAAAAGATTTGAAAACTTTTTTAAGGAGAATGGCATCTCTCATGATTTCTCTTGTCCTAGAACTCCTCAACAAAACGGAGTTGTAGAACTAAAGAATAGAACTTTACAAGAAATGGCCAGAACCATGATCAACGAGACTAACATTGCTAAAAACTTATGGGCAGAAGAAGTTAACACAACGTGCTATATTCAGAATAGAATCTCAATAAGACCTATTCTGGATAAGACTCCATATGAAATATGGAAGAACAGAAATCCCACCATCTCTTATTTCCATCCATTTGGATGTATTTGCTTTATATTAAATACTAACGAACATCTGAACAAGTTTGATTCTTAAGCACAAAAGTGTCTCATGTTAGGATACTCTGAACACTCAAAAGGTTATAGAGTATATAACATGATTGTGGAAGAATCTATTAGTGTAAGATTTGATGATAAGTTTGACTCTCAAAAGTCAAAGCAGGGCAAAACTTTTGCAAAAATAGAAGTTCAACTTACAGGTACTGAAGACAGACCATCAGAAAATAATAATATAGAATCTCAGCCAAATACAGAATATGTCACAAATATTACAGTAGCTTCTGAAGAAACCATCCAGAAAAGACAATCCATAAGCAGCTTAGCACATCCGACAAACATGATTATGGGAAAGAAAGATGACCCAATCAGAAGAAGATCTACATTCTGAAATTCTGAAGAATCACTCATGGGATTAGTTTCTCTAATCGAACCAACTTCCATAGATGAAGCTCTTATAAACAATTATTGGATCCTTTCAATGCAGGAAGAACAAAATAAATTTACCAGAAACAATGTGCGGGATCTAGTCCCTAAACCAAAAGGCTTCAACATCATTGGAACCAAATGGGTCTTTAGAAACAAGCTAAACAAACAAGAAGAAGTCATCAGAAACAAAGCACGACTGGTTGCACAAGGTTATAGTCAGCAAGAAGGGATAAACTATACTTAAACCTTTGCTCCAGTCGCCAAGTTAGAATCGATCAGGTTTTTAATTTCTTTTGTTATACATATGGCATAACTCTATATCATATGGATGTTAAAAGTGATTTTTTAAATGGTTACATTGATGAAGAAGTTTGTGTGCTCCAACCCCCTGGATTTGAAAATACAAAACATCCAGAATATGTTTATAAACTTAAGAAATCATTATATGGTCTGAAACAAGCTCCCAGAGCTTGGTATGAAAGATTAAGTAATTTTCTGTTAAAAAATGATTTTACCAGAAGGAAGGTGGACACAACCTTATTCTGTAACTATTTAAAAATGACATTTTGGTTTGTCAAATTTACGTAGATGATATAATTTTTGCATCTACTAAAGCCTCTTTGGGAAAAAATTCTAAGTCTATGCAGGCAGAGATTGAGATGAGCTTGATGGGTGAACTCAAGTTCTTTCTGGGTATCCAAATCAATCAAACTCTAGAAGGAACCTACATTCATCAAAGCAAGTATGTCAAAGAATACTCCAAATCGGAGAAAGGAACACGATCGGTAACAGGTAAATCCAATAGATAAGAATACTCCTCCAGTGTAGGCATCAACTGATAGTTGGGAAAAGTAAAGCAATGATACATCAGATCATAGAATTGGACCAAGATAGAGAGGATACCCTCCTTCATCTTCAGCTTCATGAGAGGAATAATGGATCCATATTTCTTCCGAAAGTCTGCAAAACACTCGATCTCGGGAATTAGACTGATCAACTCATCTATCTTGGGATCCTTGAAATTGTATTTCCCGGTCTTTCTCTTTCCAGAATCCATGGTTAGAAAGTACCTGAGATATTCACAAATAGTCAACCTTTAAATCCCTTTAAATATGGTTTCTTCAAAAGATGCTTATGAGTGCACGGATGCATGATGCAACAATCACACACAAGATCACACATATAGGGTTCACAGGTTCAACATCACGAGCATGAGGTCGAAGGTACTACCCATAAGGTATTGGTCTAAAATTTATCACCCGCCGAACAAGGTTTTAGAGGTTCCCAGAGTCTACATCCATCCTTTGGATATTACCAACTTCCCTATTAAATCGGTAATTAGTAATATTCTCAAGAAAGACTCGTCCGAGCGTAGTACCGCGTGACAACTCTTTCCAGATTACTCCGTCATAACTTCCGCACTACACCTAAAAGGCCAAGATGAGTTTGGTATTTTATGGTCCTCAGTTTCAGCAGGCTCCCAGGTCAAAAGCAGTACGTCTTCCCGATTACTCGGTAAAAGACACTATAGTCAAAGGGGCCTCCACTGAGTACGGGATCTCATGCCTCCTTTTTTGGGATTACTCCCTCAAAGTTAACATGACTATACCACTCGTCCTATCTTAAAGTTTGCCCAAGTCCGGGTATAAGACTTATGAGTAATCACCAAGCACCCTGAAGACCAGGAAAATCCATACAAACATACATATAACATATAACACATAAACAACAATAGCACATATACAGATATAAACAAAGATAGGTTTAACCCACTTAGGGATGGACCAGCAAGAGGTCAATCTTTCCCCAGTGAAGTCGCCATTTTTCTGTAGCGGTAGAAATGCTTAAGACTAAGCCATTGGATTGACTAGACTTTTACAGATCAAAATAAAAATCTCCACCAAGCTTTATTGTTTCCAAAGGAATGGGGAAAGAGCGAATAACCCAAAAAAGACGGGGAAAGATTCAAGGTAAGGGGGTTGGTTATGCAAAGGGAAGGCATTAGCACCCTAAACATCTACGGTACTCCACAGGAACCTCTTTGTAAAATCTGTATACTTTGGCTATAAAATGTTATATGTAAAATAGATGGTGGAGGTGAGAAAAAGAAATATATTTTTTATGATTTTTGCACCCGCCGCGGTTGCGAACCTTTAGTGCCTACATACCACCTTTCATGCAATAGGGGAATAGGGTATACGTAGTTCCTTTTTAAAAAAAATTAAAAAACAAATGTGTTGGTTAATTTTATGAGATAAAACATCATCGTCATTGTCTGTGTGGAAAACATACCTACTACCCACAATTATGAGAAAGGAGAATTTACATCATCTCAAAGTGGAGGATATGGCTTGGATTTTAAAATCAACAATTCCTCACTCAACACCCAAGTGGAAAATATCTCTCTTCACTACATATTGTAGAAGTATAATTGTTTGCATCACTACAAGGACTGACAAGAGTTCAATCTTTTGAGAAAAGTTTAAAGATAAAAGCCAAAATGGCAAGATGGTTTGAAATAAGATTGATTGACTTTTAGTCTTCTCACAAAAAATGTCAAGGTATTATTAAGTTGATTGGGGTTTATTTATGAAAATGTTTTGAAAATGCATGGAGATAAGTCCAAGTTTATTATGAAAATAGTCCAAGTTCAAAAAACAAGAAGAGTTCTCAAAAGGAGGAAGAATATTTTTGAAATTAAAGAAGATAGGAGGAGAAGAAAGGACTATCCTAAAGCATAAGATAAAAGCTAGGGATAAGAGTCATCTAACCAACAAGAAGTCAATACTTGACATTATGAGCCAAGATAGAATTCCCATTCCTTGGATTGAAACCAACCAAGCAGAAAAACACTAGACCTATTGAGAGAACCAAATCTTCAAGTGTATTAAGTCTTCATAAAAATTGGGCAGAGTAACGCCTGTATACGGGTGAATTCTAGATTACAAACAAAGAGTGTAATCACAAAAAAAACCTGCACACAAAAACAATCAAGCAACCCAATGTCTTGAGGTAAACCTCAAGAACTCCAGACAGAATAATCAGATAAGATCACCAGGTCTCCAAGATAGGCCAAGGTTTCTAATCCTAAGTCCAAGAAAAGTCTCATGCTCCATAATGCCAAGGATAGTAACCAAATAGTCCAAGTACCATTAAAGATTTTCAGGGTTTATGTTGATTATTAAGTATCTTAAGAAAGGAAAAGAAAAGCTTAAGTGAGCAAAGTAAAAATGACAAGAAAGTAAATTCTCAAATGAGCAAAGATGAAAATGGCATGAAATGTAAATGTTAAAAGTAAATTGTACATAAAGCATAAAAAAGAATAAAAGCATAAAGTAAGACAAGTCAATAATTAGTGGTTAGTTGGATGACCATCTTGAAGCTTGTATTTGGAACTCATTAGAGGATTGGTAGAACCAAAGCCTCCACACAACAAGTTGCATTTGCTTTTTGTCAAGTATATCATCCATTTGAAATTCTCACAAGTGCCATTTAATGATCAACGATGTTTAAGTGATCCGCGTTGACCAAATGTGTTGTAGATCCATTAGAGGATTGGTAGAACCAAAGCCTCCACACAATGAATCTCAAAGTTATTGGATCAAAGAGATCAAATTAACATACTTAGGCTTGCAAACATAAGTTTTGGCCACGAATGATCATATATTCGAATCAGGAAAGAATTTAGCGCTATGTTAAGCAATCGTAAGTGGACTTATATAGAAGTCGCACCTATTTTGAGGCCGGTCAATAGTAATCTATGCACCATTTTTTTAGACATGATATAGAGATCATGCTCCAACAACATTTAGTGCAATAAGAAGGGGATGAGATGAAGAGGGATGGGAGAGAATATACAAACCACTTTTGAATTAAATTTAATCAAACTATTATTAAAATCATTCATCCATTTTTGTGGAGTTAAACTCAACACCATGGATCCAATGATTTTAATAAAGATCATGATCCATAATTTAACCCAAGATTAGCTAGAAAATAGTCACGAAATAATATCACATTTTAATATATACAAAAGGGGTAAAAAATAATGTTTAAAAATAGAAAATAAAGAGAAAATATCAACTATGTTCAAATTAATCAAGAAATAAAAAGTAAGACCATGGAAAAATCAAAAAAGGGCTCAAATAATTTTACAAAATTTTTGGTAATTTTTTAAAGTCAGAAACTATTTTTAAAATTGAAATAAATGGGTAAAATAAACCAAAAATGAAAAAAAAAATAGTAAAGTCAGAAACAAAAATAAAATAAGGTCACCAATATTTGTCACAATATCATTGGATCATTCCATAATTTTTTCAGAATTTAAAAATGTATAAAAGTATTTTTAAACATTTAAAACAAATCAAATAAAGTGTAAATTTATAAAAAATACCAAAACACAAAATTAAATTGTGAGAAAATGAAAATCAGAAAGAGAATAATCAAAAATGTTTTTCATAATTTTTTAGATTTTTTGGACTGAAACTGAATTTTCTATGATTTTTTGAAATTTAAAACAATTAAAATATAAAAATCAGAAAAAGAAAATAAAAGTAAAATATGTGGACCATTGGATGAGAGTCAAAACGCGTTAGTAATCAAATCCAAGGGATCTGGCGCGTTGTGCATATCATGGTCATTAGTGAATAATGTACATAATCATTAATTAAATCAGATTTTAAAAAAATAGATGGCGTGCCTTCATTGGTTGGAAGATGACACGTTGGTCATCTTCAACCTCCAGCCAACACGAATTGCAGGTCTCTCAAACTGTAAAATCAGAAGCCCAGACCTATTTCCTTCGCTTCGTATCTTCAAGATGAAAACAACCACACCCTCGCGCCAAATTTATATAAATTGTAGCTCAAGTAATTTGGAAGGAAAGTTTTGAAAAGGGATTTGAAATTTCATGGTCAAAACGTATTTCCAGAAAGAGGTAAGTGTTGCGACTAGAACCAGGGAAATGAGAGAATCACAATGATATCAAAGTTTTGAAGAATTGATGAAGGAATCTACCTATTGAAGTTGAGTTGCAGAGCTCTGAAACTGGACTTCTATGGAGCAGTTTAGGGCACGATTCTCAAATGTAATTATATGGTTAGCTTCAGGGAAGATCAAGGAAGGTGAATTGGTGGAAAAATTGGATTGAAAAAGGCTCGAGAATGGATTTTGAAGTTAGTGAATTTTGAGTTATGAAACAAGTTTGGCAGGGTAATTCTAGCTATCCAAGTTTGAGAAAATGAATGCGATAGTTCATGTATTTATAAGAGAAGCAAATGGGATCCAAAGGAAGAGTGAATGATGCGTTTTGGAGGGAATTCGTGCAAACTTGATGCACGAGTGAAGTGTGATCTAAACTTCACTAAAACTCATCCAATTCTTGCATTTTGATGCGCTAATCCACTTGGGAAAGTTGGCTAATCATGTTTAGACCCAAAACGCGTGCTAATTTGAGGTTTAGAGGTTGTAACATGAAATTCAAATTCTGACTTGCAATGAAACTTCAATTCCAAGTTACCACTTTTGAAACAATGGCATTCTCAGCTCAAGGGGTCTTAAGGCAGAATTCTTGATGCTTTAGAAAGATGAGGTTACAAGCTTTGTAATTGAAAAAGAATGGATTTAAATGGACGCTTGAGCTGAAAGTTGTATTGAGTCAAAGTTGAAGAAAAAGGCTTGACTTTCCATACTTAGAAATATTTCAAATTCTTCTTCAAAAATGACCTATAATGTCTTGCATCCAAACATGGATTTCCACTTGGAATTTGTTCTTGACCAAAAAATATGGCATGAATAGATCTCTTGAATGACATTTTGAAACTTGAATCATTTAAAATCTCCAAAATTTGAGAGAGTTATGAATTGTTGAAGTTGGCAAAAAAATTATGAAATGACCTATAATATTTTGTATCCTTGAGGCAACTTCCATCCATTTTCTCACTTTTCACATAAAAGAAAGAATAAAATTCACATCTTCAAGATCATTATGGAAAAATAATGGACTCAAGGTGATAAAAATTGACCAAGTTATGACCATTTGAAGTCACACATGGAAAATTGGGGATTCATCTGGAGGACTTGTAATATTTCTTCCTCATCAAGTCTCTTCCTCATGAAAACTCCTTGGAACTTTTGAAGTGATTTGTTAATAACCCTTTGAAGAGAAGTATGTCTTTGGAATCACTCAAAAATAACAAAATATGAGCAAGATATAATCCTTTGAAATTCAAAACTCTAGCTCCTAGATCAAGAAAAATGCCTTGAGGAACTTTGACAAGAATGAAAAAACTTCTTGTACCAACATTCTTGCTTTATGAATAGAAGTTGTTGAGGATGATAATGAGAAATAATAGCCACCAAAACCACTTCCATATCTTGAAAATTGAGAGAAATGTGCTCTTGTGGCCAATAGGAACAAAGCCTTGTCCAAACATGACAACTTCTCCAATCAAACCCCTTGTACTTTTCAACCAAATTTGATAATCTTGGAATGTGGTGAACAAAAATAACCTTGCCATGCCATTTCTTCCAAAAGAAATCCAATGACGAGGTTTTAACTTCTCAAGCTTTATTGACTAGGGCATGGAAATAAACTCATGAACTCATGGGGGGGGGGGGGACTTGTTGAATCTCATGGTCTTTACCTACATGGATAATAAGAAAGACAAACCAACATTGCACTTTATTTAATTAAAATAAGAAATCAATACAAAAATATTCATGATCACAAAAGAACATAAGTCAAGGTGCTTGGTAATTCCTCAAAATGGAAAAGCTAAATGTAGGGAGGGGAACCAAGAATCCTAGTGTGATCTTGTTGTGAATGAATCAACATGGTATGATGAAGGGATCTTAGGGGAAAAAATTGGGGTACAACAGCTGCCCTTATCTAATTTTCTTCTTTCCAGAGGTACGAAGGTTAAAAATCTTCGTGTCGACGCGATCGAAGATAATTAAATATAAAACAAACCCTATTTTTGGCCCTAAGATGCCATGCAAATGTTTATGATCATGAATGCATATGAACATGACCAAAGAGACGCAAAACACCACTGGGGATGTAACAATAATAAAGAAACAATAGAGCGACCTGACCAGGAAAATAAATCACTGGTGGATCAAAAGACCTGACTCAGAGAGGATGTTAAAATGGTCAAAGGATACGCCAACTTCTACCGAAGGCGAAGCTACCGACGTTCACTGAAGATGGAGAGAAAGATAACAAACATCGACGTTCACTGCCGATGTCCTACCAACTTTCACTAAAGGTAGAGAGAAAAGAAATATCATAGCACCGCCGTTCACTGATGATGAACTACCAACATTCACTGAGGGTTGCAAAAAGATAACAAACATCGACGTTCACTGTCGATGTCCTACCAACTTTCACTGAAGGTAGAAAGAGAATATATCATAGCATCACCGTTCACTGACGATTAACTACCAATGTTCACTGAGGGTAGCAAAAAGATAAAAAACATCGACGTTCACTTCCGACATGCTACCAACTTTCACTGAAGGTAGACAGAGAATATATCATATCATCGTCGTTAACTGACGATGAACTACCAACATTCACTGAGGGTAGTAAACAGATAAAAATCACTAACTTTCACTGAAGGTGACCTACCAACTTTCAATGAAGGTAGAGAGAAAATATATCATAGCACCGTCGTTCACTGACGATGAACTACCAACGTTCACTGAGGGTAGCAAAAAGATAACAAACATCGATGTTCACTACCGACGTCCTACCAACTTTCACTGAAGGTAGAAAGAGAATATATCATATCACTGCCGTTCATTGACGATGAACTACCAACGTTCACTGAGGGTAGCAAAAAGATAACAATCACCAACTTTCACTGAAGGTGACCTTCCATATTTCACTGAAGGTAGAGAGAAAATATATCATAGCACCGCCGTTCACTGGCGATGAACTACCAACGTTCACTGAGGATAGCAAAAAGATAACAAGTTTCCCCAAGATTCTGGCGTTTCACCTAGAACGGGTCTCAACTCCTTCTTTAACCAAGGCACTCTGCCTGGAAAGGATAATACATAAGTTGTCTCAAATAAAGAGACTTCCATTTGAAAAGATTTCACAACAAGATGTTTCTGTGATATTGAAAGTCTTGCAATTTATTGGCGTAATCTGTCGACAAACTGCGAACTATTCACTCATAGAGGAGATAACAAAAAGTTACGTCGACTTTTACAGGGAAGCACAAGTTGCTCAAATAAAGAGTCTTGCTACTTCTTGTCATGGAAGATAAAAAAGGAATGACTTTTTGGGAAAGAGGTATGACTTCCTGGGGAGATTCCATGATATTCTTGCTGAGGAGATAAAGTCTTCTCGTGCAAAATAAATGCACCAACCAAAGCTTGAAGTTTTCAGAAATCCAAAGTAAATAATATTACGGTGGAACCACATATTCAAACCAGAAATAAACTGGAATGAAACAGTCAACCAGAATACATCCTTTGAGAAATAAACTCAAGATGGAAAACCAAATCCATTCAAACAAGGAGTTGTACCTGAAGGCTAAAGCAAAAATCTTCCATGAGGGACAACTCAGTGGAGAAATTGAAAGAATATACGCTTTTTGCTTAAGGCCAACACTCTATTGAAAAGAGGACAACGTAACTCTGCAACACAGGGTAATATGTCAACAAAAATATTAACAAAGGTCAATGAACAATGATTTGCCAATTTTAGCTATGCATGATGTATGTATGAATTTATGAGTATTATCGTGTATATGCTGACAAAACAGATATACAACATTGGGAATAACAAGGCAAAACCGCCTCGGGCACTAACAACACTCGGCTAAACTTCATCCAAGATGATCATTCCAAGAAAAAGTAAGTGCCAGCTGAGGAAACAAAACCTACTTCCTGCTTTAACTTTAATGGGAAGAAACATAATTCGGAGGTAGACAAATCAAAGTGATAAAATAGTACAGATACAGGGATAGAACATCCTTCTTCAGGATTCACCGGGGAAACAAGTGTTTTTCAAAATTAACATTCCTACTGGAGATTGCAAAACCAGTCTCAAGTAAAGCAGACTGACACCAAAACATCCAAACATTCACTGGGGAATTCAGGCCTACTTTATTGGCGAGGTTAACACCACATCCATAATACGTCCTTCACCTAGAGAAACCAGGGACCTGCATTCTTCAAGAGTGGTTATGATACCAACTTCTATGGAAAAAGAACTTCTATTAGGCCAAACGAAAACTTCACTGGAGAAATCTCGGACTGAAACTTCACATCATGAAAAATCAGAAAAGAGGATAAATGAATCCAAACTTGGTCGAGGATACCGGAGTCATAAACCCAATACGGAGAATCATTCTGAGTAAACTTTCCGAGGGGAACAAAAAACTTCTCAAAACAACTGGAGTTTGTCCATTCCTGGGATCACCATTTTTGTTGTCATTGTTTCATCACAAATCTCAAAGTAAAAGCAAATTGTAAATTACTTTTTGAAAAATCGATTTCGTTATTTAATCTTTTGCTTTGAAAGTTATTATCAATAATAAACAGAGTCTTTGCAAGCTAAATAAAATAAAGAATACGAAGAATTGGGTGAAAGTTCAAATATCATTAATAGAATGGCAGTCTGCGAATGGCGAGACTCTAAAGATGATTACAAAGTTTGGAAAATGGTAATATATATATAATGGGAAAGATACATCGAGATACAATGACCGATATCCCCTCTAACAACTTTTGAAATCCTGAGCAGCAGCTTCTGTTGAAGTATGGTGAGGATCCGAGAAGATTGTTGCTTCAACAATCAAGTCTTGTCTGACGTAGTTACTTGCCAAGAAAGTTCCTAACTTTTGCCTAAGCTGCCCTTGCGGGTTTTCAACTTAGCGGGAATTTTTTTCTGTTTATGTCTCTAATTTTTTCCTAGACCTCCCTTTCGGGTTTTCGGCCTACCGAGACGCTCCTTTTTGCCTAAGCCGCCCTTTCGGGTTTTCAGCTTAGTGAGTTGTTCTTTTATTTCTTTAGGCGAAGTATTTCTTGACTGCATCAGCATTCATGGGACGTGGGAACTCCTCGCCATCCATAGTTTCAATAATTAATGCACCACCAGAGAAGGATTTCTTGACAACATATGGGCCTTCAAAATTCGGATTCCACTTTCCCCTAGAATCAGCGTTGAAAGACATGATCTTCCTGAGCACGAGGCCGCCTTCTCTGAATTCACGAGGTTTGACCTTTTTATCAAAAGCTTTCTTCATTCTTTTCTGATATAACTGTCCATGACATAAAGCTGTCATCCTCTTCTCCTCAATCAAATTCAATTGGTCAAACCTGTTCTGGACCCATTCAGCCTCTGTCAATTTGGTTTCCATTATCACGCTCAACGAGGGAATCTCAACCTCGACAGGGAGTACAACTTCCATTCCATACACCAGGGAGAACGGGGTGGCTCCTGTTGAAGTGCAGACAGATGTTCGATATCCATGTAGAGCAAAAGGGAGCATTTCATGCCAATCCTTATAAGTAACAACCATTTTCTGGACAATTCTCTTGATATTCTTATTAGCGGCTTCAACAACCCCATTCATCTTTGGCCTGTATGGAGATGAATTGTGATGGACAATCTTGAATTCCTCACAAAGTTCAGTCATCATTTTGTTGTTCATATTCGAGCCATTGTCAGTGATAATTCTGCTCGGCACACCATACCGACATATAAGGTTATTCTTAATGAAGCGCACAACCACCTGCTTAGTAACATTGGCATACGAAGCAGCCTCCACCCATTTGGTTAAGTAGTCAATTGCTACCAAGATAAAATGGTGTCCATTTGAAGCTTTGGGTTCTATCATCCCAATCATGTCAATACCCCACATAGAGAAAGGCCACGGGGAGGAAATCACATTAAGAAGTGTCGGAGGCACATGGACCTTGTCTGCATAAATATGACATTTATGGAACTTCTTTGCAAATTTGTAACTGTCAGACTCCATTGTCAGCTAATAATAACCTGCCCTTAGCATCTTTTTAGCCATCGAATGTCCATTGGCATGAGTGCCAAATGAACCTTCATGAATCTCATGCATCAACATGTTTGCTTCGTGTCTATCAACGCATCTGAGCAAGACCATGTCATAATTTCTCTTGTATAACACATTTTCACTGAGGAAGAAAATGCCTACCAATCTTCTCAATGTCTTTCTATCTTTCTTCGACGCACCAATCAGGTATTCCTGAGTCTGAAGAAAATGCTTGATATCATAATACCAAAGTTTTTCATCTGCTACCTCCTCTGTCGTAAACACATGAGCGGGCCTATCCAAACGTTGAACCATAATTCGGGGTATATCGTTCCAAGTATTCACTTGGTACATAGAAACCAGAGTTTCCAAAGCATCCGTCATTTGATTTTCATCTCTAGGAATGTGATGGAATTCAACTTTATCGAAGAAGGGTAACAATCTTCTAGCATAATCTTTATAAGGGATCAAGCCGGGTGACGAGCATCCCATTCTACTTTAATCTGATTTATTACCAAAGCTGAATTACCATACACATCTAGAATTTTAATTCTGAGATCAATAGCTTCTTCGAGACCCATGATGCAAGCCTCGTATTCTGCCATATTGTTAGTACAATCGAATGTTAACCTTGCAGTAAAAGGAATGTGCGATCCACAAGGAGTGACGATCACAACACCAATTCCTTTACCATAAGCATTCACAGCTCCATCGAATATCATACTCCAACGAGATTTAGAGTCAGGACCTTCCTCAAGCAATGGTTCATCACAATCCTTCACTTTCAGGAACATCACATCCTCATCGGGGAATTCATATTCTACAGACTGGTGATCCTCCACTGGTTGGTGAGCAAGATAATCTGCCAACACACTGCTTTTAATAGCCTTTTAAGTGCGGTATTCGATGTCATATTGCCAGCGGGCAATTCTCCCAGTAAGAGCAGGCTTTTCAAAAATGTACTTATTTTGATCCATTTTGGAGATCAACCAAGTAGTGTGATTCAACATATACTGCCGCAACCGCTTTGCCGCCCAGGCCAAAGCACAACACGTTTTTTCTAGCATGGAATACCACGAATCACAATCAGTGAATTTTTTACTGAGATAATAAATGGCGAACTTCTTCTTCCCTGTTTCATCCTGTTGTCCCAGAGTACAACCCATGGATTTATCTAACACTGTCAGATACATAATCAACAGTCTTCCTTCTACAAGAGGGAGCAAGATAGGAGGTTCAAGCAGATATTCTTTAATACTTTCAAATGCCCTTTGGCAATCATCCATACACACACAAGCTTGATCTTTCTTTAACAACTTAAAGATCAGTATACATGTTGCAGTCATGTGGGAAATAAATCTGGAAATATAATTCAAACGCCCGAGGAAACCTCTGACTTGCTTTTCAGTTCTTGGTGCTGGCATCTCTTGAATCACCTTGACTTTATCAGGGTCAACTTCAATTCCTTTCTGGCTAATAATGAAACCCAATAATTTCCCTAATCGAACACCGAAGGTGCATTTATTTGGATTCAAGCGGAGACGATACTTCCTCAAACGCTGAAACAACTTCAACAAATCTTCTATATGCCCTTCTTCAGTCTGGGATTTGGCGATCATATCATCAATATATACTTAGATTTCCTTGTGCATTAGATCATGGAATAGGGTTGTCATAGCCCTCTGGTACGTTGTACCAGTGTTCTTCAACCCGAAGGGCATCACTCTGTAACATAATGCTCCCTAGGGTGTGATAAACGTTGTTTTTTCCATGTCCTCTGGAGCCATTTTTATTTGATTATACCCGGAAAATCCGTCCATTAACGAGAATACTTTGAATTTTGCTGTGCTATCCACTAACATATCAATGTGTGGAAATGGAAAATCATCTTTTGGACTAGCTTTATTTAGATCTCTGTAATCTACGCACATGCGGACTTTTCCGTCTTTTTTCGGTACTGGGACAATATTGGCAATCCATTGAGGATACACTGACGTCACAAGAAAACCAGCATTAATCTGCTTTAGAACCTCCTTTTTTATTTTTACTGCCATATCTAGGTGAGTTCTTCTCAACTTTTGTTTGATTGGCGAACATTCTGGCTTCAACGGCAAACAGCGCTCTACGATATCTGTATCTATACCAGGCATATCTTGGTAATACCAAGCAAAAATATCCACATACTCTTTCAACAGTTTAATCAACCTTCTCTTCACATCAGGATGCAACAATGCTCCAACCTTGACTTCCTTCGGATCTTCTTCTGAACCCAAATTGATCACTTCCAATGGCTCTACATAAGGCTGAATGGCATTTTCCTCGTGCTCAAGCAACCGTGAGACCTCTTCTGGAATCTCATCATAATCTTCTTCTTCAGCCCCAAACACAGGACACTCAAAGTTGGGAGAGGGTGCAGGGTTATTGTATTCAACGGGTTTTTTAATTAATCTGCACATATGATTTATGATTGCTTTTAGAAACTGACACATATAACAAGTGATCATGCAGATTGGATTTCAGTTATTATTTATTTTGAAAATTTTTTTTTATTACCATTTTCCAAGAAAAAGCAGAAAATAAAGACACAATTTGGGAAACAAAGACAACTTTTATTATTGATTTTAAAAATCACAGCAAACAGATAAGCCCTACAACATTAATACTTCCACCTTGGGCAGAGTGAAAGCTTTTTCAAAAAGATTAACAAAGAGAATTACTTTGAAACATGTATGCAAGAGGGAACATCAATGGTGATCCAGTTCTGAACCCTAACTCTGTGCGTCACATAATTCAGAATTTTTTGCTCTGCTTCATCTTCCACAACGACATTGATCTCGAAAACAGTTGGATGAAGATAACCCCTGCTATGGAAAATGTCTTGATATTTTCCTGCAACAGACTTCTGCTTCATGCTCTTACCTTTGTCGCTCTTCAAAGAGAACCCTAAGCCAGCTCTGTTCTTGTTCACAGGTGGTTCCATGATCTGTCCCCATACCTCACTATGACAATTACGCACAACCTGCTGCGCATCATTCAGCGAAACCATGGAATTCTCATTTCCTCTTATGTTGTCAATGGATAAGGCTTGGAACTGGGTTCCAACAGCAGCTTCATCCGCTTCTACAATGCTGAAAGAGGACAAATGAGATATCAACAATGTCGGCTCCCCATTTATGATCACTACTTTCCCTTCACGTATAAACTTTATCTTCTGGTGTAAAGTTGAAGTGACAGCCCATTCTTCATGTATCCATGGCCGTCCCAACAAACAACTATAAGCGGGAACAATGTCCATGACCTGGAAAGTTATCTGAAACAAATGTGGTCATATATGAATAGGCAAGTCCACTTCACTGATGACAAGTTTCCTTGACCCATCAAACGCTTTCACAATGATGCAACTAGGGTGCATAGGCGTTCCTTGATATTTCAACTTCATAAGTGTACTCCTCGGTATAACATTCAACGCGGATCCATTATCAATCAGCACATTGGATAGTGAATCATTCTTGCAGTTCATAGAGATGTGAAAGGCCAGGTTGTGATTCCTTCCTTCATTTGGCAGTTCGACATCGCAAAAACTCAAGTTATTACACGACGTAATGTTTCCTACTACGCTGCTGAATTGGTCTATTGGCATATCACTCTCCACAAAAGCTTGGTCCAGTACCCTCATCAAGGATTCTCTGTGAGCAGATGAGTTCATCAATAAAGCCAAGATAGATATTTTCGAAGGAGTCTGCAGTATCTGATCTATAATTCTGTAGTCGCTCATCTTGATTATCTTCAAAATATCGTCCACTTCTTTCTCTAACGTAGCTCCTCTAGTCTCACCCGAAGCCTTCTTGGGTTCAACATTCTCAACAATTTTCTTTCCAGCACCAACATCTCTTCAAACAATTGGCGCAAACATACGACCGTTGCGGGTCACCCTACTATTTTCAGCTATATTTCCAACACCAGGCATTGGCTGGATGGGAACCTCCACTCCATCCTCTAAGATTGTAGCGTTATATTTGTAAGGCACAACCTTATCTGACTTGTAGGGGATAGGACCCGGCAAACTAATCACCAATGGGGTGATAGCTGGCTTGCTGTGAAACTCAACTTCAAAATGGACGGGTGCACCAAAACAAGGCACGATGATGTTTACCCCCTCTTCAACACAATCAATCATTAATAAGTCATTTCTGGAAAACAAGTCTTCGTCTGAAGAGAAATACTCATCTACAGAGGCATACTCTTCATTGGACTCTTCTTCAGTCAAATAAACCTTAACCATATCGACTTCATGGTAATCATCCCTCTGACTTACGACCTTGATAGTTCCATTGTCTAACAACAACTGAACACCCTTCTTCACGATTGAACATCCTCGGGAATCTCGACAGCAAACTAGGCAAGATCCATATTTTGTGTTCCACCTGACCAGCCGTATGGCAGAAGGTAGCATGCAACTGTATGAGGTCAACATTCATATACTCTACATCAAAAATTCTGAATTCACCAGGACATCCAGAAACCATATTCACTTCCTCTTCATACTCTTCCCTAGGCCTGGTTATGTGGATGAGGCCCTCATCCATCATCTCCTACAAATCAACCTTTATCTTATCGCAACCTTGTATGTCTGTACTACAAATAGCACAATCGGAATGGTCATTCGTATAGTAGCTAAATTCACAGAGGTCTGCATGCATTTTCACCAAATCTTCTCTAACCTGATTAGCATCAAAAATCTGGAAGTCTCCTGGACAACCGGCCACCATATTCACAGCATTTACTCCACGTGCTTGGGTAGAGGATTATCTTTCACATTAGGTCCCACGTCCTTGAAAGATAGAACACCAGAATTTACCAATTTATGTACCTCAGTCTTCAAAGGATAACAATTCTCAACATTATGCCCTGGTGATCCCTGATGAAAAGCACATGTTTGGTCTTCCTTGTAATACCAAGGCAATGGTGACGGTATGGCGGGAGATGGTCGGGTTTGAACCAACTTCTTCTGAATCAATTCCGGTAGTAGCTTTGAATAGCTCATGGGAATAGGTTCATAATTCTCCCTTCTCTGATTATACCCTTCATTCCCCTGCTGGGACAGTCTCTGATAAGCAACGGTAGTTAGAGCAGCATTCATAACGGGAGTAACTGAGGCGACTTGCTGATGACGCTGATAATTCCTTCTAGGAGTGTTTACCCTCCTTTCTTGTATAACAGCATTTGCATCTCCTTCTTTCTTCTTGGTAAACCTATAAGATGACTTCTTCACACCTCCAGATCCTTCACTCTTCATTAAACGACCTTCTCTCACAGCCTCTTCTAAGCGGATACCCACTCCTACCATTTCAGTAAAGTCACTTGGTGTGCTTGCTACCATCCTCTCGTAGTAGAAAGCACCCAGCGTCTTCAAGAAAATATTAGTCATCTCCTTCTCTTCCATGGGAGGAATCACTTGGGCGGCTACCTCACGCCATATTTATGCGTATTCTTTAAATGATTCCCTGTCTTTCTGAACCATGGCCCTGAGTTGATCACGGTCAGGCACCATGTCCACGTTGTATTTGTATTGTTTGATGAATGCTTATCCCAAGTCATTGAAAGTATGGATGTTAACACTTTCCAAACTCATATACCACTTCAGCGCAACACCGGTCAAACTATCCTGAAAAAAAGTGAATCAGCAGACGCTGATCATCAGTATGGGTAGACATTCTTCTCACGTACATCACCAGATGAGCATGAGGGCAAGTGTTTCCCTTGTACTTATCAAACTCTGGGACCTTAAACTTAGCAGGTATCTTAACATTCGGGACCAAACATAGCTCGTTCACATTCTGCCCAAATAGCTCTTTTCCCCTGAGGGCCTTCATCTCTCTCTTCATCTTGTCAAACTGCTCTTGAAAATCATCCATTCTGTCATAAAGACACAAGTATTCACTTGGTGGAGGGAAAGGACGACGCATATCATCATTAACAAACGGAACCATATTCACCGAAGGAGGTGCAGCAGGAACATGTACCACAGGAGGTGCAGGAGTAAAAATAGTTTGAACAACTGGAGTATCTAGGGGACCACGATTGAAACCTTCAGGTGCAAAATTCTCGGGCATTCCCCATGGATAACCTTGGGGCATATGATTCTAAATAACAGCTAGAGTAGCAGATACGGGAACAATCGGAGCTTCAGTAGTTGCCCTTGTTGGTTGAGGTTGAGCACTCGGTGGTTGATTCTAAGCAGCCACCAGAGCTTCCATCAGAGTAGTCAGATTTTCCATGCCGTCCTTCAAAGCAGAAACTTCCTCACGCAGCTCGCGATTCTCTTGTTCTAAGTTATCTATCTTCTTTTTGAAATTAGCCCGAGTGTTGTAGTGATGAGTTAGCTTGCTATTGAAGTAAAGAAGCTTGGTAAGACACCTGGATATGCATAACAAATGCAAGAAATGTGTGCAATATGATGCATGATATGCAATGCACATGATTATTTTTAATTTTTTATTTAATATCTCAAGGGATTCATAGATTTATAGAAAGATTGCAAACATCAAAGGAATACTGAAATTTTTTATTATAATAACTCCAAA
Organism: Vicia faba; assembly: GCA_948472305.1. NCBI lineage: Eukaryota > Viridiplantae > Streptophyta > Magnoliopsida > Fabales > Fabaceae > Vicia > Vicia faba. Next base: position 1,202,800,135 of record OX451738.1, on the reverse strand, counting down.
ATGGATTACAAGTTTCAATGATCCCAAGTACAAGATGAAAATAAAATCTAAAACCCTGATAAATAGAACTGATGGAGATAACTCTATACGCTGATGCTTCCCCGTGAGCCTGGAAATCTGAGCCTTCAACCTCTGGTTTTCCTCCGCATATCCGGTGGTAACCTCCTTCCAATCATCTGAGTAATCAGCACCTGATTGAGGCTTAGGAGAAAATAAATCCCCTTGCCTCTGCATAGACTCTACCACTCGACTCTCAAGGATCTCAATCAAGTCATCTTTCTCCTTCAAATCTACTCTATAGGAACTCCAAATTTTGGAACTTATTCTTCCAAGCACCGTTTTCCTATTGCATCCTAACCAAAGAAAGTTGCAGCTCTTCCAGATCATCTAATAAGGGAGGAGTGGTCTTCACAAATAGATCAGGCATGGGTGTCTCTCGGGTATATGGCATCTTTAACTGAATAGCCCTCGATCGGACCCACTGAAGATATGGCTCCAAAGAAACAACACCCCTAGGTCCCAAATCCTTCCTACTCTTCCTATGAATGTGACGCAAGGCCTTCGCAATCTGCTCCCTAGATTCCCTATAGTTTTCTCCTTCCTTCAGAAAAAAACTACTCAAATGAATACTATTTGGTTTATCCCTCATCGGATAACCAAGTTGTCGTCGTGCAAGAACAGGGATATAGTTAATTCCTCCCTTTGTACCAAGAAGAGGTACATTGGGGAAACTACCACAACTGTCAATAATCTCTTTATCCTGGTAAGCTCGATGATACCAATGAATATTCGAGTGAGTAAGTGCCATGATATTAGGAACTCAACGGGGTTCCTTCTTGACATCCCAAAAAGCATCAGACTGGGGCATATGAGAGATAAACCATTGGTACAACAGAGGCGTGCAACAGATAATCATCCCCCCATGATAAGAATTCTGAAGATGAGTAGAGTAATAAGCATCACCCAACAATGTAGGAACTGGGTTTCCAATCATGAAGATCCTGATAGCATTAATGTCAACAATCTTGTCCACATTAGGAAATAAGAACAACCCGTAAGCAAGTAGAGCAAAGATGGCCTCAAAAGCAACTGTACTCTTCATTTTGGAAAAGTAACGAGCTTTCTCCAGTAAGAACTGAGCCGATAATCCTCTAACCCCTCCTTTAGTAGTCATATGGGCTTCCACCTCAGATTTCCCCAGATGAATCAAAGCAGCAATCTCATGTGGTTTTGGTTCACCCTCCAAACCGGTGAAAGGAACATGATCGGTAACAGGTAAATCCAATAGATAAGAATACTCCTCCAGTGTAGGCATCAACTGATAGTTGGGAAAAGTAAAGCAATGATACATCAGATCATAGAAATGGACCAAGGTCGAGAGAATACCCTCCTTCATCTTCAGCTTCATGAGAGGAATAATGGATCCATATTTCTTCCGAAAGTCTGCAGAACACTCGATCTCGGGAATTAGTCTAATCAACTCATCTATCTTGGGATCCTTGAAATTGTATTTCCCGGTCTTTCTCTTTCCAGAATCCATGGTTAGAAAGTACCTGAGATATTCACAAATAGTCAACCTTTAAATCCCTTTAAATATGGTTTCTTCAAAAGATGCTTATGAGTGCATGGATGCATGATGCAGCAATCACACACAAGATCACACATATAGGGATCATAGGTTCAACGTCACGAGCATGAGGTCGAATGTACTACCCATAAGTTATTGGTCTAAAAGTTATCACCTGCCGAGCAAGGTTCTAGAGGTTCCCAGAGTCTACATCCTTCCTTCGGATATTACCAACTTCCTGATTAACTCGATAATTAGTAATATTCTTAAGAAAGACTCATCCGAGCGTAGTATCGCATGACAACTATTTCCAGATTACTCCATCATAGCTTCCGCACTACACCTAATAGGCCAAGATGGGTTTGGTATTCTACGGTCCTCAGTTTCAGCACGCTCCTAGGTCGAAAGTAGTACATCTTCCCGATTACTCGGTAAATGACACTACAGTCAAAGGGGCCTCCACTGAGTGGGGGATCTCATGCCTCATATTTTGGGACTACTCCCTCAAATTTAACATGACTATACCGCCTGTCCTATCTTAGAGTTTGCCCAAGTCCGGGTATAGGACTTATGAGTAATCACCAAGTAACCTGAAGACCAAGAAAATCCAGACAAACATAAATATAACATATAACACATAAACAACAATAACACATATACATATATAAACAAATATAGGTTTAACCCACTTAGGGATGGACCAGCAAGAGGTCAATCTTTCCCCAGTAAAGTCGCCATTTTTCTGTAGCGGTAGAAATGTTTAAGACTATGCCATTGGATTGACTAGACTTTTACAGATCAAAATATAAATCGCCACCACACTTTATTGTTTCCAAAGGAATGGGAAAAGAGTGAATAACCCAAAAAAGAGGGGGAAAGATTCAAGGTAAGGGGGTTGTTTATGCAAAGGGAAGGTATTAGCACCATAAACATCTACGGTACTCCGCAGGAACCTCTTTGTAAAATCTGTATATTTTGGCTATAAAATGTTGTATGTAAAATAGATGGTGGAGGTGAGAAAAAGAAATATATTTTTTATGATTTTTGCACCCGCCGAGGTTGCGAACCTTTAGTGCCTACATACCACCTTTCAGGCAATAGGGGATCAGGATACACGTAGTTCCTCTTTTAAAAAAAATTTAAAACACAAATGTGTTGGTTAATTTTATGAGATAAAACATCATCGTCATTGTCCGTGTGGAAAACATACCTACTACCCACAATTATGAGAAAGGAGAATTTGCATCATCTCAAAGTGGAGGATATGGCTTGGATTTTAAAATCAACAATGCCTCACTCAATACCCAAGTGGAAAATATCTCTCTTCACTACATATTGTAGAAGTATAGTTGTTTGCATCACTACAAGGATTGACAAGAGTTCAATCTTTTGAGAAAAGTTTAAAGATAAAAGCCAAAATGGCAAGATGGTTTGAAATAAGATTGATTGACTTTTAGTCTTCTCACAAAAATGTAAAGGTATTATTAAGTTGATTGGGGTTTATTTATGAAAATGTTTTGAAAATGCATGAACATAAGTCCAAGTTTATTATGAAAATGGTTCAAGTTTAAAAAATAAGAAGAGTTCTCAAAAGGAGGAAGAAGATTTTTGAAATTAAAGAAGATGGGAGGAGAAGAAGGGACTATCCTAAAGCATAAGATAAAAGCTAGGGATAAGAGCCATTTAACCAACAAGAAGCCAATACTTGACATTATGAGCCAAGATAGAATTCCCATTCCTTGGATTGAAACCAACCAAGAAAAAAAACACTAGACCTCTTGAGAGAACCAAAACTTCAAGTGTATTAAGTCTTCCTAAAAATTGTGTTGAGTAACGGTTGTATACGGGTGAATTCCATATTACAAACAAAGAGTGTAATCACAAAAAAACCTGCACACAAAAACAAACAAGCAACCCAATGTCTTGAGGTAAACATAAAGAACTCCAGACAGAATAATCAGATAAGATCACCAGGTCTCCAACATAGGCCAAGGTTTCTAATCCTAAGTCCAAGAAAAGTCCCATGCTCCATAATGCCAAGGATAGTAACCAAATAGTCCAAGTACCATTAAAGATTTTTCAGGGTTTATGTTGATTATTAAGTATCTTAAGAAAGGAAAAGAAAAGCTCATGTGAGCAAAGTAAAAATGACAAGAAAGTAAATGCTCAAATGAGCAAAGATGAAAATGGCATGAAATGTAAATTCTAAAAGTAAATTGTACATAAAGCGTAAAAAAGAATAAAAGCATAAAGTAAGACAAGTCAATAATTAGTGGTTAGTTTGATGACTATCTTGAAGCTTATATTTGGAACTCATTAGAGGATTGGTAGAACCAAAGCCTCCACACAACAAGTTGCATTTTCTTTTTGTCAAGTATATCATCCATTTGGAATTCTCACATGTTCCATTTAATGATCAACAATGTTTAAGTGATCCGCGTTGACCAAAGGTGATGTAGATCCATTAGAGGATTGGTAGAACCAAAGCCTCCACACAATGAATCTCAAAGTTATTGGATCAAAGAGATCAAATTAACATACTTGGGTTTGCAAACAAAAGTTTGGGCCACGAATGATCATTTATTTGAATCGGTACAAAATTTAGTGCTATGTTAAGCAATCGTAAGTGGACTTATATAGAAGTCGCACCTATTTTGAGGCCGGTCAATAGCAATCTATGCACCATTTGTTTTGAGACATGATATAGAGATCATGCTCCAACAACATTTAGTGCAATAAGAAGGGGATGAGATGAAGAGGGATGAGAGATAATATACAAACCACTTTTGAATTAAATTTAATCAAACTATTATTAAAATCATTCATCCATTTTTGTGGAGTTAAACTCAACACCATGGATCCAATGATGTTAATAAAGTTCATGATCCAAAATTTAATCCAAGATCATCCAGAAAATAGTCACAAAATAATATCACATTTTAATATATACAAAAGGGGTAAAAAATAATTTTTAAAAATAGAAAATAAAGAGAAAAATATCAACTATGTTCAAATTAATCAAGAAATAAAAAGTAAGACCATAGAAAAATCAGAAAAGGGCTCAAATAATTTTACAAATTTTTTGGTAATTTTTTAAAGTCAGAAACTATTTTTAAAATTAAAATAAATGGGTAAAATAAACCAAAAATGATAAAAAATAGTAAAGTCAGAAACAAAAATAAAATAAGGTCACCAATATTTGTCACAATATCATTGGATCATTCCATAATTTTTTCAGAATTTAAAAATGTATAAAAGTATTTTTAAACATTTTAAACAAATCAAATAAAGTGTAAGTTTATAAAAAATACCAATACACAAAATTAAATTGTGAGAAAATGAAAATAAAAAAAGAGAATAATCAAAAACATTTTTCATAATTTTTTAGATTTTTTGGACTGAAAATGAATTTCCTATGATTTTTTTTAAATTTAAAACAATTAAAATATAAAAATCAGAAAAAGAAAATAAAAGTAAAATATGTGGACAATTGGATGAGAGTCAAAACGCGTTAGTAATCAAATCCAAGGGAACTGGCGCGTTGTGCATATCATGGTCATTAGTGAATAATGTACATAATCATTAATTAAATCATATTTTAAAAAAACAGATGGCGCACCTTCATTGGTTGGAAGATGACACGTTAGTCATCTTCAACCTCTAGCCAACATGAATTACAGGTCTCTCAAACTGTAAAATCAGAAGCTCAGACCTATGCCATTCGCTTCATCTCTTTAAGACGAAAACAACCACACCCTCGCGCCAAATTTATATAAATTGTAGCTCAAGCAATTTGGAAGGAAAGTTTTGAAAAGGGATTTGAAATTTCATGGTCAAAATGTATTTCCAGAAAGAGGTAAGTGTTACGACTAGAACCAGGGCAATGAGAGCATCACAATGATATCAAAGTTTTGAAGAATTAGTGAAGGAATCTACCTATTGAAGTTGAGTTGCAGAGCTCTAAAACTGGACTTCTATGGAGAAGTATAGGGCATGATTCTCAAATGTAATTATTTGGTTAGCTTCAGGGAAGATCAAGGAAGGTGAATTGATGGAAAATTTGGATTGAAAAAGGCTCGAGAATGGATTTTGAAGTTAGTGAATTCTGAGTTATGAAACAAATTTGGCAGGGTAATTCTAGCTATCCAAACTTGAGAAAATGAATGCGATAGTTCATGTATTTATAGGAGAAGAAAATGGGATCAAAAGGAAGAGTGAATGATGCGTTTTGGAAGGAATTCTTGCAAACCTGGTGCACGAGTGAAGTTTGATCTAAACTTCACTAAAACTCATCCAATTATTGCGTTTTGATGCGCTAATCCACTTGGTAAAGTTGGCTAATCATGTTTAGACCCAAAATGAATGCTAATTTGAGGTTTAGAGGTTGTAACATGAAATTCAAATATCTGACTTGCAATGAAACTTCAATTCCAAGTTACCACTTTTGAAATAATGGCATTCTCAGCTCAAGGGATCTTCAGGTATGATTCTTGATGATTTAGAAAGATGAGGTTACAAGCTTTGTAATGGAAAAATAATGGAATTAAATGGATGCTTGAGCTGAAAGTTGTATTGAGTCAAAGTTGAATAAAAAGGATTGACTTTCCATACTTAGAAATATTTCAAATTCTTCTTCAAAAATGACCTATAATGTCATGCATCCAAACATGGATTTCCACTTGGAATTTGTTCTTGACCAAAAAAGATGGAATGAAGTAGATCTCTTGAATGAAATTTTAAAACTTGAATCATTCAAAATATCCAAAATTTGAGAGAGTTATGAATTGTTGAATTTGGTAAAAAATCATGAAATAACCTATAATCTTTTGTATCCTTAAGGCAACTTCCATCCATTTTCTCACTTTGCACATAAAAGAAAGCATAAAATTCACATCTTCAAGATCATTATGGAAAAATAATGGACTCAAGGTGATAAAAATTGACCAAGTTATGACCATTTGAAGTCACACATGGAAAATTGGGGATTCATCTGGAGGACTTGTAATCTTTCTTCCTCATCAAGTGTCTTCCTCATGAAAAATCCTTGGAACTTTTGAAGTGATTTGTTTATAACCCTTTGAAGATAAGTATGTCTTTGGAATCACTCAAAAATAACAAAAGATGAGCAATATATATTCCTTTGAAATTCAATACCCTAGCTCTTAGATCAAGAAAAATGCCTTGAGGAACTTTGACAAGCTTGAACAAACTTCTTGTACCAACATTCTTGCTTTGTGAATAGAAGTTTTTGAGGATGATAATGAGAACTCATAGCCACTAAAACCACTTCCATATCTTGAAAATTTAGATAAATATGCTCTTGTGACCAGTAGGAACAAGGCCTTGTCCAAACATGACAACTTCTCCAATCAAACCCCTTGTACTTTTCAACCAAATTTGATAATCTTGGAATGTGGTGAACCAAAATAAACTTGCCATGCCATTTCTTCCAAAACAAATCCAATGATGAGGTTTGAAATTCTCAAGCTTTATTGACTAGGGCATGGAAATAAACTCATGAACCCATGGGGGGGGGACTTGTTGAGTCTCATGGTCTTTACCTACATGGATAACAAGCAAGAAAAACCAACATTGCACTTTATTTAATTAAAAGAAGAAATCAAGACAAAAATATTCATGATCACAAAAGAACATAAGTCAAGGTGCTTGGTAATTCCTCAAAAGGGAAAAGCTAAATGTAGGGAGGGGAACCAAGAATCCTAGTGTGATCTTGTTGTGAATGAATCAACATGGTAAGATGAAGGGATCTTAGGGGGGGGGGGAATTGGGGTACAATAGAGATCATTTACCGAAAGGCAACATTGTAAGGGTCATCGAGGGACTATGGTCTTTTGATTTTTACGGGTCTTTGCTAAAGCATCCACATTCTCGAGGGACATGACTATTTTTTTCCCGAAAGGAAACCGAAGCGGGGATACCCTAGAGGTGCATATGTGCATATATGTTGAGATTCAGTTATTTTTGTCTTTTTATTAGGTTAGCTAATGTTTTAATTTGCAGTCTTTCCATACACGCCTATTTACTAACAGTAACATAGAAATTTAATGAAGCAGTAAATGTGCGGAAAATAAAAAGCAGAAAAGTAAACCCTAAACTATTACACGACTTTGAGAGAGATAAAATATAAGCGTATGGAGTAAAGTGCGGAATTTTAAATCTAAAACTATTACATCCTTGATCAGTTACAATATAAATGCGAGAATAAAAATAAACGCGCGCGAAATAAATAATATGTCTCAAAACCTAAAAAATCTAAGTAAACAAAAAAATCTTTTTTTATTTTTGGTTTTGTTAAGAGAATAATTAACTCTAAATTTAATTTTAATTAAGAAAAATAAATGTTGAATGAAATAAATCCTAATTCTAATATTTTTGTATTTTTTATTAAGAAAATAATTTAAATTAAAATGAACCTAAGTCTAATTGATTTTAAATTGATAAAATAATTAAAATAATTAATTAATTAATTAAACTAATTTTATAAAACCTAAATCTATTTATTACTTTTTTTTTCTTTTTTTTATTATTTGTTAAAAGTAAGAATATATAAAAAAACTAAAAGAGAAATAATTAAAACATGAGATATGGGCCTGGCTGTCAAAAGCAAATAGGGGGGGGGGGGTTGTTGAAAAAACGTTGGGCCCAATTGCGTGGGAGCCTAGAAGCTATATTGGGATTCCGTGGGGGGCAGGCTTGAGGGTGCATGGTGCTCTGCATATTGAAACCTTTTGATCTAGATTAACCAAGATCTAGGGGTTGTGATCTGGAGGCATATACTGGACTTGTATAGCTAATGCATACTGGATTTGTAATCAACAAATGTTAGAAAAACAAAATGTTGGACCTGGGACTCGAACCCAGGTCCTCTCCTTATACACACGCCTTTCCTGCCAACTGAGCTACCAATTCAATTGTTATATAAAATAAGATAATAATATAATATAAGAAAAATGTATAGTTATATTAAAAATAAAAAAACGCGCGATGATTTGAAACGTCCAATGGGATGGGGACAGATAGGTGCCGAAGTCAAAGGTTCAGAGGGTACCGGAGTTAAACTCCGGTCACCCTCTCTGATCATACAAAATGCGAAAAACTTGCAAATCACAAAATCGAAGCCTACAATCAAGGCTACCCCCCCCCCCCCCCCCCCCCCCAAATCAACCCTCCTGAGTCCATTTCTAGGGTTAGATCTCAAAGATCCTGGCTGTATTGTCTTGCTCAAATCACGACTCAGGTTTCTCCCTAAACATGGAAAAATCCTAAACCTGCATCTAACAACTAATGCTTCACGTCAAAACACATCAGAATAAGTATCTAAACAAAAGTGTGTGCAGTAGATAGGCTTAAAATATATGCATTAGGAGATTCAAATTTTTAGAATTTTTACCAAAATGAGTGATACGGTTTGGTGCTTCCAGACGTGGATTGACTTGGATGATGATTGGGATGATCTCCTGATAACATCAGGAGTTGAATGGTGTGGTTTGCTTGGCACGAGGAAGGCTGGAAGTGAACTTTTGGATTTCACAACTTTGGAATTTTTTTTTTGTGAATTTCGTGTGCTCTCTTTTGGCTGTCTCCCCCCTATTTGGCTTTCTAACATGATGTATATATAGGGTATAAGGAGGGTACAAGGAAACATGGCAAGAATCAAATCCATAACTATGCATTTTAAAAGCAAAATCAAAATTTGAATAATTGCCATTTTTGTGTTTTCATGCCATGTTTGATGCTGAATGAATTCGGTCACTTCTTGCACGAATTTGTGGACCTCATGCCAAGACAAAACACAAGCCCAAGGGTCAAGTCCCATTCCCAATTATTTTGTACCATTTATTTTATATTTATTTGAAATAAATCAAAATAAATATGTAAAAAATAGGTGTGATACGGTGGCAGAAACGACTGTCTATACTGGTTTGCATTTTGTATTCGCAAATTTTGAGGTAAGCAAGAGTCGCCACTAACTTTTATTTCATCCAACAAAGGAAAGAAAAAAGAACAGAAAAAACCTTTTTTCGAGATGTTTCTGAGTACGGGGGGGTAGATTGTAGAAAGGGAAGGTGTTAGCACCCTTTCTATATGTGGTTTTCCACGAGCTCTTAAGTACTTGCTCATTTTTGAAATTTCTTGTGTGTGTTTTGCAAAAAGTTTTGATTAACTTCGTGATAACTCTTGTATCTGTCCTCAAGAGCGTGACGAAGTCATTTTTGAAAACTGTTTTGAAAAGTGTTTGTGAAAAAGTTTTATTGTTTTGAGCAAGTACTTAAGATTTCTACCTACTCGGAAAAAAAATGTTCGTTCTCGTTTCCTTTAGACAGCGCTATCCTACTATTAAGGAGTAGGTAGCCCTACCGTTGGAGTTTTAAGGGACATTCGAAGGGACGAAATGGTCATTGAAGGCAACAAGCAAAGATACATTAGCATTTCAAAGGTACTATCATCATAAGATCATTTCTCATAGGCAACTCGAGGGACAATGAGGGACTATGATCTTTATGACTTCTTTGAATTGGGGGTCATTGTTAAGAATTCCCTACGTTCGAGGGGCATGACCATTATTTCCGAGGCAACCAAGTGAGGTAAACCCTAGGAGTGAACATGTGCATGTGTACCTTTTTTTAGTTAATTATCTTTGCACAATTAGGGTTGTCTACCTTTTTAATTGTTGATTTATCTTTCGCATGCAATCCTATTATCCATACATCTAGCAGTTTAATAGTGGCGGGAATTAAAAAGTGCGAGAAATTAAAGTCCTAACTAATACAAGGCTTTTGGGCAGATACACAAATATTTGACTGAAAATAAAGATGCGGAAATTAAAATCCTAATTAATCTATTACAAGCTTGAAACAATTACAATAATTGGAAAAAGAAATAAATAAATGCGCGCGAGAATAAAGTAAATGTCTTACGGAATCTATTTAAATAAAAAAATATTTTTTGATTTTTTATATTGAGAAAATTAAATATTTGTGAATTAAACCTAATTTGTCTAATTAATTTTAATTATGAAAACAATCAAGTCAATATCATTAAATTAATTAATTTCCAAAAAAAAACTATTTTAATAAAAAAAACCTAATTCTACATTTTATGGTTTTCTTGATTTTATGATTTTTAAAAAATGATTTTTGAAATAAACAAAACAAAAATAATTAAAACAATAAAAAAGAAAATAAGAAATTAAAACAAAAGTGTAAAATGGGCCTGATATCAGAAGTAAACTGGGGGTGTGAAGCTGGATTGCTGAAGCCCAAATCCTTTGGCCCAATCAGGCATTTGGATCCAATGCTGGCCACGTTTGAGGATACACCATAGACTTCTCTCCACTGGTCGCTAGATCTGGATCTAAGGATGATCCACTGGCTGGATTTGGAGGGTGTATAATAGCTTCCCTGGGTAGTGCACGCTGGATCATGTGAAGAAATAATGGAAACAATGCAAAAGCTCACGCCTGAGATCGAACCCAGGACATGAGCTTCATACCTCTCTCCCTTGACCAATTGTGCTAGCTTGTTTATCTATTAACATAATGAACAAACAATAATATAATAGAAAAGCACTCCTTATGCCCAAAAGCGTGTTTAATTTCAAACTGGCCAGTGGTTATCAGACATGTTATTATCTTCTCCCCTGGATTGTTGTTTTAGATATCAACTTTTACCTACGGACACCAACTGTAACTACAGCCCTGCGAATCTCAAAAATCAATGCCAGGCATGAGAAATCAATTCCAAGCATACAGATCAACTCGTTTTGATCTCACGAGTATGATGGCATCCCTCTTTTGCCCTGATTTTACCTGCATCAAAAAGCCCTAAAACACAACCTTAAACCCTAACAATGGCAACTATTAGTACATGCGCTAAAACTCTTAATTAACCATACCAATACATTCTAAATGATGATATAAACATGAAGGCATGCTTAGAAATTATTTATGATGCGTAAATTTATAGAACCAAATTTAAAAAAGATGGCAAACCGTGACGCTGTAAAGTGATGATTTTTGAATCTTTCACGCGTGCAAACAATGCTTCTAGCCTCAGGAGACGTCCATGAGTAGATTGATGGTCTTGAATCACCTTGAATTGTCTTGTGGAATGAAATCTGATCCTAACTTTTTTTTCCAAAACTGAATTCTGTTTGATGGTTTTCACGACCAAAATCCTTGTCCTATTGCCTTGGTTGCATTGTGTATATATAATAGAGTGTATTAGGTCAACAAAAACAGCTTGAATCTTGAAATTTATGGAGAAAAGATCTTGATTAATCCTTGCATTATTTGTTTAAGAAATAAGGAAAATCATGCCATTCTTGCTCCAATCGCACCTTGCACGATTTGATATTGATATGCCAGCATATACCATCTTCATTTAATGCCAAAATCAATCCAAAAGCAAATTACATGATTTATTTTGATTTTATTTGATTTTATTTGAATTTTAAATGAATAAAATCATAATAAATCAAATAAATAATTTAATGAGGCATGGAGTGGTTCATGGGTCGTGGACAATGTTAGGAACAAGATACAAGCATAAAAAGTTGGGCCCATTTGAAGAAAAATGCATTTTGGGCATTGTTGACTTTAGGCAAATTTCCAAAACTAGCCAACTTTGATAATGCATATCTCCCTCAATTTTGACCCTAAGATGGGGTTCTTGGGCTTTTTAGAAATCTTAGGATGTCTACTAAGCAAACCTTTTTGTTTCATTTCAATTGGATCTTCCATTCTCATGTAGGAAGCTTTGACCCAAAAGGTGTTTTTGTTGACTTTTTAAAATGACTTGTAATGTCTGAATTCATATCTTTTCATGAGTGCATCTTTTGAACTTGAGGGCTGAATATGAGTTGTAGGGAATCGTATCCTCTTCAAAATGAGCCTTGGATGGGAGATTTCTGATAAAGTATGAGAAAGTTATGCCTGGTCAAAGTTTGGTTGACTTTTCCTATATAAACCCTAATTTAGCAACTTTTGAGTTTTGATGAATTTGGGGCATTCCTTGAGGAATGATGATCAACCTCAAATGGTGGATATTACTTCAAAATGTTGATGTTGACCAAAAATCTTGAAGTTTAACTGTATGCAGGTCACAATTGACTTTTGACCTAGTATAGTTGACTTCCAGGCATTTGAGCAGTTGACTGAGCAAACTTCTTGTGCAAGGCATGAGACTTGACATGGATGTTCTTGAGAACATATTAGTACCATGGAAAAGATTTAAGACCTTTTGAGTTAACTCATCTTGATGAAAATGGAAACCCTAGTTTGAGGTTCATTGTCTTAGGAGAGCATTTGCCTGATCAATCCTTGGGCATCCTTGGGCAAGTTGAGGATTTCAATGAGAATATGTTGAGTAAAATGAGAGGGAAAATTTTGGGGTACAACAGCAGCTCCTGTTCAATCTTCTTAAACTTGAGGATGTAGATTGGCTGGTCTGCCTTTCGTGATTTGAAGGTAGAAGATCATTGAACACTACAGTGCCCAGAAATTTGCACTCGCATGAGGTAATACTGATTGGTGATATCGAGAATGGGTTTACAGATGCCATTTAGAAGTCGACAGAGAATCGTCGGAGATGGGCTTAAAGATGCCATCTAGAAAAGATATCGGTTGCATAAGAGATTCCTTTGCGAGAATTCATGTACATGTCATTGAGGAGGACTTCACTGGGGAATGTTGATTTATGTCTTGGGAAATAAAGGCTAGGAGCTTTGGTTGTCCGCTACTCTATTGGGGAATTCACTCTTGATTGAGGAGGTGGAAGTAAAGTGCACATCTGGTCAGAGTCCAGGCTGCATAGCGACTTACTGGGGAAATGTGAAATCGACTGTATCTGGTCGGCTCCAGGTCTTATAGTGTTGTAAACTATTGTCTAGAGAGAAGAGAGAAGGAACTTGTATAGTAGGGTTGCTTCGAAATGAAAGCCTGGATAGTAGGGCTATGGGAAGGAACCTGGATAGTAGGGTTTCTTCGAAATGAAAGCCTGGATAGTAGGGCTATGAGAAGGAACCTGGATAGTAGGGTTACTTCAAGATGAAAGCCTGGATAGTAGGGCTATGGGAAGGAACCTAGATAGTAGGGTTGCTTCGAGGTGAAAGCCTGGATAGTAGGGCTTATAAGAAGGAACCTGGATAGTAGGGTTACTTCAAGATGAATGCCTGGATAGTAGGGCTATGGAAAGGAACCTGGATAGTAAGGTTACTTCAAAATGAAAGCCTGGATAGTAGGGTTATGGGAAGGAACCTGGATAGTAGGGTTTCTTCGAAATGAAAGCCTGGATAGTAGGGCTATGAGAAGGAACCTGGATAGTAGGGTTACTTCAAGATGAAAGCCTGGATAGTAGGGCTATGGGAAGGAACATGGATAGTAGGGTTGCTTCGAGGTGAAAGCCTGGATAGTAGGGCTTATGAGAAGGAACCTGGATAGTAGGGTTTCTTTGAAATGAAAGCCTGGATAGTAGGGCTTATGGGAAGGAACTTGGGTCATAGGGTTACTTCATTTGGCCGTGTAGCTTAGTTGACCTGTTTGGTTTCGGGAACTGATTTTTCATTGGCTGTCTGCAGATATGACATGTATAACTGCTGGAATTGTTAGTGATAATTGTCTTTCCTGAAAAGATAACAAAGTTAATTATATGCGATGCATGAAATGCATTATGAGATGATGTTCTCAAAATAAATGAGATTATGATGTATGTGATATGTATGCGCGTGTCATGATGTATGAGCATGAGATGCTATTGTGACATATCCGAGTCTGGGAAAATAAATCCCTGACTGCTGCTGGAGAGTATAACACTCCTGACTGTTGTAGAGAATGGTGGTTCTTCTACTTCGGTTGGGGATGGTGAACGGAAATGACTATGCTGGAGATTTACTCCTTGTTGTTTGTGAATATTCTGCCGGAGAGAGACTCTGTTTGAGAATAACTCTTCAGGGAAATACTCTGTTGGAAAGTGGATTTTCGTAGCTGGAGGGATAAACTCTGTCGGGGATTAAGTTTTCACATTCATGGAAATAAACTCTGCTTGGGAGACAAATTTTATGACCCACTTGCGATTATGAAATTTGGCTTAGGGATATAGATGTCAGATTTCTAAAAGAACCTGGTTGGGGAGATTACTTTCTGTTTTGGGAAAGCTGATATCAATGCTTTGATTACCTTTACTCTGTGGGAAGTACAGATGTCATGAGGTCGTATGTACTGATGACTTTGTTTCAAGGTTGTCTCTGCCCTGATACCTGCCGGATAGAGTAACTGTCGGGTTTGACATTTTTAGCTTTTTGCCCCTGTTTCTTAAGTTACGAGCAATTGTCTTTTTGTTTCTTATGCAAAAATTTGTGAACAACAATCATATTCAAATGCATATGTCAAGAATAAACAATTGGACGTTCTTTCAAAACAAAACTGAAAAAGAAAAAACACATAGTTTTTTTTTGTAAAAATGATTTGTATTGATTTTCGAAGTTGGCCTATAATAGGAGTTTTTGTACAAGGAAGCTGACGCTCTAGTAAGAGAATGCTGCCGTAAAAATAGAAGCTATACAATATTTGTGTAAAAAATAAAACAGCTATGTACAACAATCCCGTTGGGTTCCAAGTCTGCTATTGCCGCTATGTCTTTGAGCATCTCATCACTTTGTTGCTTGTCTGAAGCTGATTAGATTAATTGGTTTCGTTCAAGCATGATGGTTGATACTGAGGTATGATCGTAAGGTGATCCAACGGGACATAGTGATACGCTTTACATCCCTAACTTTTGCATGGACTGCCCTTCCGGGTTTTCAGTCCACCAGGATACCCTTTTTTGCCCAAGCCACCTTTTCAGGTTTTCGACTTGTCGAGTGTACATATTTTTTAATTTTCATCCCTTACTTTTGGCCGAACTCTTTTGGTTCTCCGGGAAACCCTTATTTTATCCTAGGCCAGTCAACCTAGCGGGTCTTTTATCATGCGTAGTATCTTTTCACTATGTCCGCATTGACAGGGTGAGGAAGGTCGTCACCGTCCATGGTGGTTAGAATCATGTCTCCACCCGAGAAAATGTTTCTAATAACAAATGGCCCTTCGTATGGGGGTGTCCATTTTCCCTTGAGATCACCTTGTGGCAGTATGATGCACTTGATCACTAGATCCCCGACTTGATACTCTTGGCGTCTGACTTTTTGTTGAAAGCCTTGATCATCCGCTTTTGATACGTTTGACCATGACAGATAGCAGTAAGTCTCTTCTCATTGATCAAATTAACTTGGTCAAGTCGAGTCTGAATCCAGTCGTCTTCGTTCAAACTCGCATCCTTCATGATCCTTAAAGAAGGAATTTGGACCTCAATGGGTAGGACTGCCTCCATGCCATATACCAGAGAGTAGAGTGTTTCCTTTGTTGATGTCCGTGCTGAGGTACAGTACCCATGAAGAGCGAATGGTAACATCTCATGCTAGTCTTTGTATGTCACCGTCATCTTCTGTATAATCTTCTTGATGTTCTTGTTAGCTGCTTCAACAACGCCATTCATCTTTGGTCGGTAGGGAGAAGAGTTATGATGTTTTATCTTGAATTGCTTACAGAGCTCAGTGATCACCGTGTTATTGAGATTTGTACCATTGTCAGTGATAATTCTCTCTGGCACACCATACCGATAGATCAGGTTATGCCTGATAAATCGCGCCACAATGTTCTTAGTCACAGTAGCAAAAGAGACAGCTTCCACCCACATTGTGAAGTAATCGATGGCCACTAGGATGAAGCGATGCCCATTGGAAGCGGTAGGTGTGATTTCTCCGATCATGTTAATGCCCCACATTGCAAAGGGCCAAGGAGTTGTTAAGATGTTCAGAGGAACTGGAGGCACATGCACCTTATAAGCTTAGATTTGGCACTTATGACAAGTTCGGGAGTGCTGATAACAATCTACTTCCATAGTGGACCAGTAGTATCCTGCCCGTAGGATCTTCTTAGCCATGGTATGTCCATTTGAGTGGGTTCCGAAGGTACCTTCATGTAGATCTTCCATAATCCTCTATGCTTCTCTCTTGTCTACACATCATAGTAAGGTAGAATCATGATTGTGTTTGTAAAGGATTCCATTACTAAGGAAGAATTTTGGATCGAACCTTCTCATAAATTTCTTATCATTGACATATGCCCCTTCAGGATATTCTTGAGCCTCGAGATACCTTTTTACTTCGTGAAACCAGGGTTTGTCTGCAACCTCTTCAGTATCAATCTCGCAACAGTGCGCAGGTTCATCCAACCTTTCAATGGTGATTCGGGGAGCTTCTTTGTCCCACCTGAATTTGAACATAGAAGACATGGTGGCTAGTGCATCCGCTAACTGATTCTCTTCTCGTGGGAAATGTTCAAAGGTTACCTCCTCAAAGTGTGGGAGCAATGTTAATACGTGCTCTTTGTACGGGATGAGATTCAGATGCTTCGTATCCCATTTTCCTTTGATTTGGCTTATCACCAAGGCTGAATCCCCAAAGACATTTAACAACTTGATCCTGAGGTCGATAGAGGCTTTGAGACTCATTGTTGCACCCCAAAATTTGCCCTCCTCTTTTTCCACAAGAAATCACAGCTTCGGGCTTTTCCTGATTTTTCAGACTGGCTCAAGAATCGGTCAAACAGACTTTTCTCGTCAGTCAGACAAAATTTAGGGTTTTCATTGATTTTAAGACAATTCAAACAGATTGCTTAGGGTTTGGTTGAATCGGCTCAAAGTTTGATCAGGCAGGCGTTTCTCCAGTGTTAAGTCAAAAATCAGGGTTCTGCGCGCATATTTCTCAGCAAGAGTTAGTTCTATCAGTATGCTTTTCAAATTACTCTGAGATAAGGACTGGGGCTGCTGATTGTTAATTTGCAGTTTGTTTGGTTTTAATCAGTGAAAAGAGGCATGTGGACGTTTTGTTTAATTAACTGTGCATTGCTTTGGATAATTGGAGCGTCGATTTTATTATTGATTGATGATAAGACCACAGTGTTTATCAATTGACTATTTATTTTAAGTTAGAATAATTGGAATTTATTTCCATTTTATTATAATTTAAGAATTATAAACAATTAGATAAACATTTAAAAAAGGAATTAACTGATCAAGATTGGATTTTATTCATCTTTAATTATTTGTTACAATTGTTATTTGAATACAATATTTATTTACAAAGTATTCATAATAATAATAGTTACAATGATTAAAAATTTGAAATAAAATTTCATCCTAATTCCTAAGTCTTCATCTTCTAACCAATGCTCCCTCTGCTTCATTTGATTTTATCTGCAAAAAAAAAAGAAACAAAAGAAAAGTCAAAGCAGATAAAACAATTAAAGGTAGACAGTTAAAAAGATTCATCATTAAAAGCAATTGGCCGGAATCAGTTTGCCCTCTCTGCAAATCACGAGATTTCTCCCGGTTCACAAAGAGGGATGAAAGTTGCTTGCAAAAGAAAAAGACATGAATGCACAAAGTTATGATTTTGCACAAATTCAAATTTTTAAGCATACTGCATAAATCAAAAGAATTGTCAACTAAGTTTCCAAACAGCATAAAGGCAAACTGAATCACAATCTCAAACCAAGCCAAAGCTGTCAAAATTGTCCAAGTATATGAAAATCTCAAACCAAGCCAAAGCTGTCGAAGGAAAGTACATAAAGTATGCAAGAAACATGGAAATATGCAGTGGAAAAGGGACAAGTGCAAGCAACATTCAGAATGCATCATCTTCCTAGGCCATTTGCTTTTTCAGAAAAGACAAAATATAAGCAATAAAAATGCTTTCTTTAATCTGGAGAGAGAAGGAGAGAAGAAAAGATCTTACAGTACAGCAGGCTAGAGGCTAAGCAAAAGATATAAACAGGATGTATCAGAATACATAGAGAAAAGAGGCAGAACATATGCAGCAGGATATCACAAAGAGGGAAAACCTCAAGCCTTGCAAACCTGTCCACAGATTTGACCAAGAAAATATAGTGCCTCCTGCCCTTAAAAGACAAGGGGGCAAAGACCCTGAAGAGATACAAAAAACCTACCAACCTGCAGAAGATATCTCAGAAGCTACACAAAGCCTAAAAAACTTCTAAGTTCATCAAGCCTTAAGACAAACGGTATCAAATATCAAAAAGCTCATAAAACCTGAAACACCAAAAGCCAAACCTGCATAAGCCTTTGCCTCTAAACAACAGAAGCCCAAAAACCTCAATGGCCTGAAGCATCAAGCCTCCAAGCCTCTCCAAAAATCAAAACATCCTGCACAAACCTGTAACTACCCTCAACCAAAACGCCATAGCCTAAGCCTAAAAGCCTCATGCCTGTCTAAGACCAAAAGCCTCAAACTGAAGCTTAAACAGTTTTCAACACAAGCCTAAGCATCAGCCTGCATATTGCCTTAAAGCCTGTTGTAACACAAAGCCTTTATCCTAAACCTTTCAAACCTGAAACACAAGCCTAAATCCTGCATAGTTCACCAAAACATAAACAGCATATCAACCTGTTCCAACTCTAAACCCTCAGAAATTTTTCATCATTGGGCAAGCACACAAATCAAACACAATAAGCATTCAATACCCACTACCAACAAGCATATTCAGGGCACAACATTCATTAGCATATCAAAGGCATCAAGCCATCATACAGCAGCAGAAGCCAACAGAAGAAGAAGATAAAGAAATCATCCAAGGCAACTCAGCAAGCAAATATACTCAGAAGCATATCATCATACAGAAGCCAGCAATCAAGAAAAGGAAACAGAAGTGTTCAAAGAGGAAAAGAAGCGAGCGTTTCAAAGGTAATAGAAGTGAAGGGCAAACAGAAGAAGAAGATAAAGAGGCGTTCTCAAACATCATCATTGAACCAACACTCAAAAAGGCAAAAGATATACAGAATACCGGGGTTTCCAAGCAAAGCGCACATCATCACCAAGCCTCGCCCTGTCCACCCTAGGCGCCTCCAACTCTCTCCTCCATTTTCCAAAGACAACGAAGGTATAACTTTTCCACCTTTTTCCTTCACACCTCACATAACAGTAATAATGTTCAGAGATTAGGAATTTATCAAAGATTAAAAAATGCACGAATTGGAAACCCTAAAACATAAACTATAAGTTCATTACCTTTGCAAACATCGCCCAGACATGACCATGGGAAAGGAGAGAGGATGGCGCCTGGCACAAGGACGAAGGATTTTGGCTCAGAATCCATGGCATGGGAACGAACGAAGAAGACGAAGTGATGAAGGAACGACAACGGCGCCGTAACTCATGAACCCAAACCCTAATCCTCTTTCTGAAACAAAAATCAAAGAACCCTAAAAACGTTGTGAAGCATTGCCTTGGGCCTTACCCTTTCCATCCTAAAGCCCACGCATACCCCCCCTTTTTTATGTTCTGATTAATCTTTACTTGGGCCAAACAAAACCCTCTAAGGCCCATTTTTTTTTAACTAAAAAATGTTACTCTATACTTTTTTTTTATAACTTACTTAATATATTGATTTTAATTTTGCCTTAACAATACTCTTTTTATTATATATAACATAATCAAATTTTGTATAGAAACCAAAATTCAAATAATAATTTTTCTTTAAATTTAAGACAATTTTCCTTTCTTTTAATTAAATTTTTGTATATAATACATTAACTAAAATACAAATAATGTTTTCCTTTAAACTTAAAACATTTCTATTTTTTAGTTAAACTTTTGTACATAATTACATCAATACATCATTTTTCTTTAAGTTAAATACTTTTCTTTTCTTGAAATATTTGTTTTGTACATATTAACAAAATACGAGAATACAAAATTAAATAAACAAAACACTTAATTTTTCATTAAGTTCACATCTCAACTTGTAAATACATACACTTACACATTTGCAATACACAAATACATTTACTTTACATTGACACATTTACATTATTCTATTCTTATACATTGCTATACACTACATATTACATTTGCGCAATTCGATTTGGTTGTAAATTATTTGGACACAACTCTCCTAAAGTCTCATCCCCATTTGTAAATTTGTACCCCCACTCCCGGATACTTATTTGTAATAGCGTAGACTCTAAATTCCCGCAATTTACCGCTTTCAAATATACCATGGTTAGACCTAGGGTTTGTATGTACATAAAATCAAACGCTAGATAACCTAATACAAGACAAATACATGAAATAAATACACAATCACACTTGCACCCTTAGGGTAATCCCGCCTGTTGCCTTCCAAAATGGGCCATGCTTGCACGTCGAGTTTCTTTGGCAAAACACTTCAAATGATCATAAGTCCCTCGATGACGCTTTCCAAAGTTGCCTAAACTGAATGATCATAGTCCCTTCAAGCAAATTGCCAAAGACACTTGGAACCATTGCATTCATGGTCCATACGATGACCCGCGCCTGTCCCGTTAAACATCCTAAACGCAAGATTGTCCACCAAATACAATGGTGGAACAAAATTGTTAAAAGGGTTAAGACATGAGAAAAACCTTTGAGTAAACTTAGGGGTAGACAAAACTCTTAGTTACTTGATCAACTTGCAAAAGCACTTGCCTACTTTTCAAACCACTCCACCTACACTTTCAAAACAAACTTTCAAAAACATTTGAAACATCTTTTCGAAAAGATACACACCTTTGTAAAACACTCAAACACGAGTCATTACATTGGTTGCCTAAAACAAGGCATCTTCTTCAAAAACATTTTCAAAACACACACACCATTTCAAGCAATTGAAAATCAAAGGCAAGTGATCTAAAACCAAGTAACTAAGAGCCCATGGATAACCATGGATGAAAAGGGTGCTAATACCTTCCCTTTTCATAATCTACCCCCCGAACCCACGAAACATCTCAAAAGGTTTTTCCTGTGCTTTTTAACCTTTCCTTTAGGATAAAATAAAAAGTCGGTGGCGACTCTTGCTAAACCGAACAAGTGCGAATACAAACGCAAAAACTCAAGTCAGTTCTCTCACCGTATCACACTCACGATGCAGGCTTCATACTCTGCCATATTGTTAGTGCAGTTGAAACATAGTGGGGCAGTGAAAGGAGTATGACAGCCCTCAGGAGATATGATTATGGCGCCACCGTATCACAGAACTGGCGAATCTGCTGGGGATAAATTTAAAAGTGGGGTTACCTTAGGGTTTTAGATCACCCTCTTGCATGATTAATTGTTTGCTTTGATTGCTTTACCTTTGTGGTTCTCTTGTTTGGGCTTGAAATCCTACACCCGGATTTGGGAAACATTCATAGATAGCAATACGTTGTGGAAACTGTGCGGGGTATACCGACACGGTTGAAGCAATAGCTATATTAGTGCGACATATTTGTGAGTACCGGTAACCCTTGAGTTCAATCAAGGAGAGTACGGGGCTTCTGAGTGATGTCACTAAGCACTAATGACCTAGAACCTTACTTGACCATCTTGGCCTTTTATTAGGGGTAATGAGATGACCGACTTTGGTGCAGTCCGAAGTTGGTAGATACTCGATACTACACTCATTGAGGGTTGTTTTCTTGGAATATTTTGGTCGCTAGTTAAGTGGCTAAACCAAAACAATGAACATGGAAGACAATCCAATGATATTGAGCTCCTTAGAACCCGGTTACTATTTATAGGACAGGTTTTTAACCCAAATACACTCAAGAGGGTACTTACCTATGAAACCCCATGCAAGCATGAAACTAGGGTTTTGTGTGATTTGCTTGTACATGTGTTTTTGCATGCATCATAAAACATCATAAAGCATCATATGCATCCGTTAACCATTTCAAGGGTTTGGATCTTCACCTTTGTTCTTGTTTTGTAGGTCATGGAAATTCCTCGCAGGAAAACTATCCAAGTCAACCTTGTGAGAATCCCTCCTCAACTCAAGGAGCTCACATCCAGAATTCCCGAAAGCTCTCCTTTTAGTGAAAGACATGGTAGACTGCTCAGCCTAGTCAACGCCAGCATTGAAGAGGACATGATGAAGGTTTTTTTCCAATTCTTTGACCCCCTTCACCACTGTTTCACATTCCCCGATTACCAATTGGTGCCCACTTTGGAGGAATTTTCTCAACTCCTGAGAATTCCTATCCTTAATCAACTACCTTTCAACGGTACGGAAAAGGAGCCAAAGCTTGAAGATGTTGCTCAAGCACTGCACTTGCAACCATCCGACATCAAGGGGAATTGGGAAACTAGAAGCGGTGTCAAAGGCTTCTTGGCAAAATTCTTGTTTGAGAAGGCACAAGAGTGTTGGAACTCCTTGGATCTACAAGCCTTTGAAGAAATTGTGGCACTCCTCATTTATGGGTTGGTCTTGTTCCCGAATCCTGACCAGCTTATAGATGTCAATGCCGTCAAGATCTTCTTATCCAGGAATCCCATACCAACATTGCTTGGGGACATCCTCCACTCATTTTACACACGAACAATGAGAAAGAGAGGTGTTCTCATGTGCTGTACTCCTCTCCTTGCAAGGTGGTTTATTTCGCACCTTCCACAATCTGTTTTGAAGAATGACCAAGGCCTAAGGTGGTCACAACGGTTGAGGACCCTCACTCACTCTGATGTACATTGGTGTTCTCGGTCCAGAGAAAATGTCATCATCGTCGATCGTTGTGGAGAGTTCCCCAATGTTCCATTACTTGGCATTAGGGGAAGAATTACCTACAACCCTTGTCTAGCTTTGAGACAATTTGGATATGCACGAAGGGATGGCCCTCACGACATGCTGATTCCTGACCTAGTTTTTGACTTCGACAACGATGCGCAAGGGCTTCGCCAAAGGTTCATCAGAGCTTGGGGGATGCCTAACAAGGTAGACAACAAGACACTGGGGCACAAGAATTCCATCCCTCTTGAGCCTTATCTCAAGTGGGTCCGAACCCGAGGCCAGAGTCTAATGATGCCTTACCCTCATGTTCTCCCTGTGATTAAGGATCCCGTTAAGGAAGGAGAGGTTCCCTACACCATCTTATATCCTGACATGCCAACGACATGGGAGGAGATGCAGAAGAGTTGGATCCAACTCAGGGAAGAAAGGGATACTTTTGAAGCCAACTTTTATTCCAGCGAGAAGAAGGTTTTGGAGCTTACCCGCCGACTCCATGAGGAAGAGACCCTCAACACCTACATCGCGCCAAAGAGGATGCGCAACGTCTTTTTACCATGAGAAGTTTTTGTAATATTTGGCCCATGGGCATTTATGTACTAACAAAATTTCTTCTTATTAATATGACGTGTGTTCTTTTTGTCTGCAACAATTGTGAATTTCTAAATCCTTGAATGCATTGCATAAATAAACATATCATTCATCATGTGCATAAGCAGGTCTCCACACCAGGTTTCCTTATCTTTCTGCTGTTTATTTCAGTAAGATGGATCTCGAACAGGCGGTCAAAGATCTACAGTCTCAGAACTCACAGTTTCAACATCTCCTGATGACCTTGGCAAAGGGTCAGGAGGATCTAAAAGCCCTGCTCGGGAACAAAGAGCAAGTGAAAAAGAAGAAGAAGAGAGTCGGGGTGGCTACCCTGGGAAGAAGGTTTGAGGGTGAAGCCAGAAGAGTTCTTGAATTTCCCCCTACATCTGAAGAGGGAACCAGTAAAGGAAAAGGGGCCGCGGTACCATCTGAATCTGAAGTTGAAGAGGAAGAGGCGGAAGAAGACGAAGACTACTCAAAACAACAATACCCGCCGGCTGATGACAAGTACAAGAGTTTGGAGGAAAGGCTAGCAGCTATGGAGCTGCAGAGAGTTCCAGGCTTAGATTTCGAAGATTTGGGATTAATCGCTGGAATTGTGATCCCCCCGAAGTTTAAAGTGCCAGTTTTTGCAAGGTATGATGGGCTGTCTTGCCCGAAGATGCATCTAAGGTCGTATGTCCGAAGAATCCAACCTCACACATCTGACAGAAACCTGTGGGTACACTTCTTTCAGGATAGCCTGTCTGGCACACAGCTGGATTGGTTCTACAATCTTGAGAGATCAGAGGTACATAGTTGGAAGGATCTGGCAGCTACTTTTTATCGCCAATATCAGTATAACTCTGACCTGGAACCAACCCGTACTCAACTACAGAGTATGGGGATGGCCTTAGGTGAAGGATTCAAGGAATATGCCCAGAAGTGGCGCGATCTGGCCGGAAGAGTGCAGCCACCTCTTTCTGATAGAGAGCTTGTTGATATGTTCCTGGGGACCCTGTCTGGACCGTTCTTTAATCATCTGATCGGTAGCTCTTCCGCAGGGTTTATCGAATTAATTCTGACTGGCGAGCGGGTAGAAGCCGGTATCAAGAATGGGAAGATTCATAAGGATGCCTCTGCATCTACAACTGTTAAGAAATCATTTCCGGCGAAGAAGGAAACGGCTGTTGTGTATTCTCAGAGAGGAGCAGGAAGAAATGTACGCCGGCCGACTGTGGGGGCCGTGATGATCCAGAATCCATCAAACGATCAGCCTCGCAATAATCAGTCCAGACCTAAACAGCAATGGGGAGAACGGCCACCACGGCAGTTTACCCGCATCAATATGACACCTGCGCAGGTTGTTCCACATCTGTTGAATTTGAATCTCACCAAAATTAGGGAAGCACCGAAGACTGTGAATACCGCTTCACCGCACTATCATCCCAATGCTAAATGCGCCTACCATTCCGATAGCGTCGGACATGACACAAACGATTGTCGGGCGCTAAAAAATAAAATTCAAGACTTGATAGATGCAAAAGAGGTGGAGTTCGATGCTCCAGAGAAGCCAAACGTGATATCTGCTCGGATGCCGAAACATGGTCGAAATGTCCATGCTATTGAGGAAGATTTGTATGTTTCTGATGTCAGTGACCTGAGGACTCCGCTGTTAACCATCAAGTTAAATCTTTTAAGAGCCGGGATTTTCCCGGTATGCAAAGAAGACTGCTACTGTTGTTACTCTCTGCCATTTGACTGCCCATCACTGAAAAAGGCATCCAAGGCCTGATGGATAGTCAACAAATTCTGTTTGAGAAGGTTCCCGCTATTCCAACCCCTACTGAAGATGTTTCAATTATCACCATTCACTCCAATCTTTCCAAGGCCGTCAGAAAGCCTGTTAAGATTACATCAGCTACAAAGATTGTTCCCTTGAAAATAACTATGCCTGGGCCTGTCCCCTACAGTTCTGACAAGTCAATACCATGGAATTACGATGGAGAAATCTACTACCATGGTGTTAAACAAGTTGAAGTAACCGCAGAAAGCTCTGATGAAGAAGATGCCAGTATTGGAAACATTGCTGGTACAAGCAAGTTCACCCGAAGCGGGAGAATATTTTCTCCAGAGATTGCCCCCCCAAAGGCAATCTTTGGACCCTCAGCTGCTGCCAAAGTTAATCTTGCACCAATAAAACTTTCCGCTGAAACTCCGTTGATTGAAGAAACTGTTATTCCCGTTGTTGTCCCTCCTACTTCTGCTGATAAAGGTAAAGGGACCCAAGATGAGCTCGTCCGGACGAGGGCTCAACCTTTGGTCATCTCGGAGACCTCTAAGAAAGAGATGGAGGAGATCCTGAAGATAATTAAAAAGAGTGATTATGACGTGGTAGAGCAACTGGGGCAAACCCCCTCGAAGATCTCCATGTTAGCACTATTGCTTTGCTCTGAGGCGCACGCCAAAGCATTGATCAAATTCCTGAAGACAGCCCATGTACCCCAGGAAACCTCTGCCGACCAATTCCAAGACTGTGTAGCCAGTCTTACAGCAGACAACGGTTTAGGTTTCTCTGATGCTGACCTGACCTCAAAAGGAAGAAAACACAACGACGCATTACATGTGTCGGTAGAATGCCAAGGAACTACTCTGGCCCATGTTCTGGTCAACACTGGTTCTTCTCTGAACGTGCTTCCCAAGAAGGCTCTCGACCGTTTAGATTGTGAAGGCTTGGAGTTAAGGCCAAGTAATATCATTGTAAGGGCATTTGACGGGTCGAAGAGAATGGTACACGGAGAGGTAGACATTCCCATTAAGGTCGGCACAAAAGTGTTCCCCTCAACTTTCTATGTGATGGACATCCGTCCGTCATACTCTTGCTTAATGGGAAGGCCATGGATACATAACGTTGGGGCGGTTACCTCCTCCTTACATCAAATGTTGAAGTACCCTGTCAAAGGAAAGATCATAACCGTGCACGGTGAAGAGGAATATATGATCAGCCACTTGAACTCATTTCGGTATGTAGAGGTGGAAGGAGAATTCATTGAGACACCATTCCAGCACTTCGAGGAAGTCTCTTCTGAAGTGGCAGTAGCAAAAGTGGTAGCTGAGGTACCAAAGCAGATGGTCAGGATGGCATCTCTAAAAGACGCGAAAGCTGCAATGAAGGAAGGGAAGAGCTCAACATGGGGTCAGTTTCCTGATATTCCTCACAAAACAGACAAGTTTGGATTAGGTTTCACTGCTGCAGGACAGAAAGCTATGCGCCGCTCAAAGGTTGAAAGAACGCCCATCAAGATCTCTCCTTATGGGATCAATGCTCTGTAAGGTGAAGACGAAGAGGCCAACATTGAAGATTGGATCTACCCAACCATCGAGGGAGGACTACGCAACTGGGAGGCAAAAGACTTTGCCCCCATTACTTTTATTAATCAGTAATTATCTGTCAAACATTTCCTGTTGGTTTGTAATAATTACTTTTTGAACAATCCGTACACTACTTTTTCACCTCATGCCTTGCCCGGGGCATGTAGGTCCATTTGTAAGGGTTTTGATTATCTTCATATCCATATGCCATGTTTAATGATTCATTGGACGTTTTTCATTGATAAACTTCTGTGTTCATTTTCTTTCCTTTTTGCATTTTGTTTGTTTAAGGATGGCTATCCCTTACACACACCCACACTCACAAATGCAGGTACCCGTCCACTCTGGATTCTATGGGTGACTATTCTGCTATGTCCTTCAATAACTCTGGAGATTTGGTCAATCAGGCTGAGTATGAAGATGACGAAGATTGTGAAGTACTGGGAGAACTAGCCAGACTTCTACAACAAGAAGAAAGGACCATATTGCCTCACGAAGAGTTATTGGAAACTGTCAACTTAGGAACAGAGGAAGACCGGAAGGAAGTACAAGTGGGTTCCAATCTGGAGCCAAGTGTCAAGGAACGCTTGATACAGATGTTAAATGAATACGTTAAAATCTTTGCCTGGTCTTATGAAGACATGCCGGGTTTAGACACAGACATCGTGGTTCATCGTCTCCCTACAAGAGTAGATTGTCCACCGATCAAACAAAAGGTCCGCCGAATGAGGCCCGACATGTCTGAGAAGATTAAAGCAGAAGTGATGAAGCAATTCAACACTGGCTTTCTGGCTGTTACATCCTATCCATAATGGGTTGCTAACATCGTGCCAGTACCTAAAAAAGACGGCAAGGTCAGAATGTGTGTGGACTACCGGGATTTAAATAGGGCTAGCCCTAAAGATGATTTTCCGCTACCCCATATCGACATTTTAATTGACAACACAGCTCAGCACAAAGTGTTTTCCTTCATGGATGGCTTCTCGGGCTACAACCAAATTAAAATGGCCCCCGAGGACATGTAGAAAACAACCTTTGTTACACAATGGGGTACTTTCTGCTACAAGGTGATGCCGTTCGGATTGAAGAATGCAGGGGCAACTTATCAACGCGCCATGGTAGCTTTATTTCATGATATGATACATCATGAGATCGAAGTCTACGTAGACGACATGATAGCTCAGTCACAAACAGAGGAGGAACACCTTGAACATCTAGAAAAGCTGTTTGCCAGGTTGAAAGAATACAAACTCAGGTTGAATCCAAGTAAATGCACTTTTGGAGTTAGGTCTGGTAAACTTCTAGGATTCATTGTCAGCAACAAAGGCATTGAAGTCGATCCTGCAAAAGTGAAAGCAATACAAGAGATGCCTGCTCCCCATACTGAAAAGGAGGTTAGAGGATTCTTGGGGCGTTTGAACTATATTGCCAGATTCATCTCTCATCTGACTTCTACCTGTGAGCCAATCTTCAAACTATTAAAGAAAGATCAGGTAGTCGAATGGAACGACGATTGCCAAGCTGCTTTTGATAAGATCAAGGAGTATTTGCTAGAACCTCCTATTCTGATGCCACCCGTCGAGGGAAGACCATTGATCATGTATCTGACCGTCTTGGATAACTCAATGGGGTGTGTTTTGGGCCAGCTTGACGAGTCTGGTCGAAAAGAGCATGCTATTTATTACCATAGCAAAAAGTTTACCGACTGTGAGACTCGCTACTCACTGCTCGAGAAAACTTGTTGCGCTTTGGTATGGGCTGCCCTCCGACTAAGACAGTATATGTTGACCCATACCACTCTGTTGATTTCCAAAATGGATCCTATCAAGTATATCTTCGAAAAGCCTGCTTTATCTGGAAGAATAGCTAGATGGCAAATGATCCTAACTGAGTATGACATCCAGTACACCACCCAAAAAGCTATAAAAGGGAGTGTACTAGCTGACCATCTGGCTCATCAAGCTATCAAAGATTACCAATCCATGATATTTGACTTCCCAGATGAGGACATCATGAATTTGGACAACATTGAAGGTAACGGACCGTATGACGGACCTGAAAAGGGATCCCGATGGACCATGTACTTTGATGGTGCTTCAAATGCACTTGGAAACGGTATCGGTGCGGTACTCATTTCCCCGGAAGGTTGCCACACACCTTTCACGGCCCGACTTTGCTTCAGCTGTACCAACAACATGGCTGAATATGAAGCTTGCATTTTTGGTCCCAAGGCTGCCATAGACTTAGGGATCAAATCTTTGATCGTATTTGGGGACTCGGCTTTGGTTATCAGTCAAATCAAAGGAGAGTGGGATACCAAACATCCTAATATCATCCCATACAGAGAACATGTCTTGACATTGTTGCCTCATTTCAAGCAAATCACCTTCGAGCATTTCCCGCGAGAAGAGAATCAGCTAGCAGATGCTCTGGCTACAATGTCTTCCATGTTTAAACTCAATTGGGATAACGAGGCTCCCCGAATCACTATCGAGCGAATGGATGAACCTGCGCATTGTCACGAGATTAATACCGAAGAAGTAGTGGAACAACCCTGGTTTCATGAAATCAAAAGGTATCTCCAGACTAGAGAATATCCCGAAGGAGCTTCAGTAAATGACAAAAAGTTCCTAAGGGAGTTTGCTGCCAAGTTCTTCCTGAGCAATGGCATCCTCTATAAATGCAGCCATGATTATGTTTTACTCCGATGTGTGGACAAAGCTGAGGCAGAGTTGATCATGACTGAGATACACAGCGGTACGTTCGGCACCCACTTGAGCGGACACACGTTGGCTAAGAAGATTCTAAGGGCAGGCTATTACTGGTCAACCATGGAAGCTGATTGCCATCAACACTCCCGTACCTGCCATAAATGCCAAATCTACGCCGATAAGGTGCACATTCCTCCGGTTCCTCTCAACGTGCTGACAGCTCCGTGGCCATTTGCAATGTGGGGCATTGACATGATTGGAGAGATCAAGCCCACTGCATCCAATGGACATCGCTTCATCCTGGTCGCCATTGACTATTTCACCAAATGGGTCGAAGCGGCTTCCTTCGCCTCTGTTATAAAAAATGTGGTTGCCCGCTTCATCAAGCAAAACCTCATATGCCGGTACGGTGTCCCCGACAGGATCATCACAGATAACGGAACCAATCTGAATAATACTATGATCACCGCTCTATGCGAACAGTTCAAGATTTATCATCACAATTCATCTCCCCATCGGCCGAAGATGAACGGTGCTGTTGAAGCTACGAACAAAAACATTAAGAAGATCATTCAGAAAATGACAGTCACTTACAAGGACTGGCATGAGATGTTACCGTTTGCTCTGCACGGATACCGTACCACAACACGTACTTCAACCGGGGCAACCCCATTCTCTTTGGTATACGGCATGGAAGTTGTCCTGCCCATGGAAGTTCAGATTCCTTCCTTAAGGATTATGAAAGACGCAGGTTTGAATGAAGATGATTGGATTCAGACACGACTTGATCAACTCAATTTGATCAACGAGAAGCGACTCGCTGATGTTTGCCATGGTCAGACGTACCAAAAATGGATGATCAAGGCTTTCAACAAGAAAGTCAGACGTCAAGTATATCAAGTAGGAGATCTCGTGATCAAGCGGATTATCTTACCATAAAGTGACCCCAGGGGCAAATGGACTCCTACTTACGAAGGACCATTTGTGATCAAGAGCATATTTTCTGGTGGTGCAATGATTATGACCACCATGGACGGTGATGATTTGCCGCACCCCGTGAACGCAGACATAGTCAAAAGATACTACACATGAAATAACCCGACAAGTCGAAAACCCGAAAGGGCAGCTTGGGCAAAAATGGGCATCCCGGTGAACCAAAAACCCGAAAGGGCGGTTCAGGCAAAAATTAGGGATAAAACAAAAAAATCTGTACACCCGGCAAGTCGAAAACCCGAAAGGGCGGCTTGGGCAAAAAGGGGTTTCCCGGTGGATCGAAAACCCGAAAGGGCGATTCAGGCAAAAGTTAGGGAATTAAAGCGTATGACTATGTCTCGTCGGATCACTTTAAGGACAATCTCTTCATCGACCAGCTCCAAGCTTCTGGTTAATTCAGTCACCGGCAGACGAAGCATTGAATGGACAAATATTCAGAGTTGTGAAGGCTATAGCAGAATGGAATCCCATGGAGTTATTTCACATAGTCATCTTTCTTTTGTATAAAACTTTCAATTTTTACGGCGACATCCTCTTACTAGGATGCCTGGCTCCTTTGTACGAAGATGCTCATAGAAAGTTAATACAAATACTTTTCCAAATACACAAATTCGCTTTGTCTTCCTTTTTCTCTTTCACACTTATGTTTACTTGTGAAACGTCCAATGTTTTGTTAAATAGGCATATGCATTTGAACATAGTCGTTTCCTTAACAAATCAGGAAAAGATGATTACTGATAAGTTGAAGGTACAGATAGATATCTCGATTCCCTTTCAGAAGGATTCCCCAAACAGAGTTAGACTCCAGGATCCTCAGCAGAACAGGGGCTTTCTCAAAACTGATTTCCCCAGCCGGAGAACCTTCCAGAACTTAACCCCCCTCAGAGTTAAGTTTCAGCACCCCCAGTGGAGCCCTAAAATCTGAAAATCCTATCCCCGGCGGAGCTAAAACTTCCAATCCCCAGTGGAACCAGACCAGTGGACATTCTCCCCACAGAGATACTTCCCACCAGACTGAAGATTCCCAGTCATACCTCTCCAGCATAAGTCTACCAGGTTCTGAACTCCCCAGCAGAGATCATCAGAATTCTCTCACCCCGCAAGTCACCAAGGAGTTCTAATCCCCAGCAGCGGTCCTAAGATCCCTCAACCAGTAAAGATCTTGTTCCCCAAGCAGTCGGCAGACAACAAGGATTCCTCATCCTCACTAACCCTAGAGTTCTTCTATCTCCAACTTTGGTTATGGGTTTATTTCCCCAACATTTGTCCAGGATTTATTCTCCAGAACAAATTACATTTCAGATTGATCGGTCGTTCAAAAGCTCTTTCATCATCTGTTGGAGGCTACAGTCACCGAAGATCAAATTATCACAAGATTCAAGTTACAAAGCCCGGATGTGACCGGATAGTATCTTAATCCCTACAGCATATTGTGAAGCCCGGAGTACGACCGGATAACAATGCCATACAACCACGAAGCCTGGATTACGACCAGATAGTGATGTCCTCTCAGAACAAGCTATGAAGTCCGAATTCGACCGGATAATAGTTTAATCCCTAGCAAAGCTATTGTGAAGCCTGGATTACGACCAGACGACAATACAAATTTCTGTGAAGCCTGGATTACGACCAGACAACAGTCAAGAATACTACGAAGCCTGGAGTCAACCAGATAGTGGTATATCTTTAGCACAAGCCGTGAAGCCCGGATTTGACTGGATAGCAGCTTAGCAAAGCTATTGTGAAGCCTGGATTACGACCAGATGACAATACAAATTTCTGTGAAGCCTGGATTACGACCAGACAACAGTCAAGAATACTACGAAGCCTGGAGTCGACCAGATAGTGGTATATCTTTAGCACAAGCCGTGAAGCCTGAATTTGACCGGATAGCAGCTTAGCAAACTATTGTGAAGCCTGGATTATGACCAGATGACAATACAAATTTCTGTGAAGCCTGGATTACGACCAGACAACAGTCAAGAATACTACGAAGCCTGGAGTCGACCAGATAGTGGTATATCTTTAGCACAAGCCGTGAAGCCCGGATTTGACCGGATAGCAGCTTAGCAAAGCTATTGTGAAGCCTGGATTACAACCAGATGACAATACAAATTTCTGTGAAGCCTGGATTACGACCAGACAGCAGTCAAGAATACTACGAAGCCTGGAGTCGACCAGATAGTGGTATATCTTTAACACAAGCCGTGAAGCCCGGATTTGACCGGATAGCAGCTTAGCAAGCTATTGAGAAGCCTGGATTACGACCAGATGACAATACAAGCTTCTGTGAAAGCCTGGAGATCGACCAGATAACAGTTAAGCATTAGCAGAATGAAGACCCATTCTCAGTCCCTCACAGAATATTCGAATATTCTCCAGTGAAGATCTCCTCAAGAAAGGAATCCCCATTAGATTGGCGTACAATCCAAACTCCTGATCCCCCAACAGTGGTCTCGGGACTTCTCATTTTCAACGATCAAAAGATTCTTGCCCTACCCAGCAGCAGTCAAGGAATTACTTTCCCCGACAGCAGTAAAAAATTTCATTATCCGAGAGTCGTCTATCCTCAGCAAGACCGCTCATCAGCTTACATTCGCATTCATCACATTCATATCATAAACATTGATATAACATACATTGCATCATACATTTCATGCAACATGACTTCGTGTTTCAGCTAATATCTTACCCTTTTTCAGGATAAGAATTAGTAAGCTTCAAATTCAAGACTTCTGAAAACGGTTTACAGGTTCTCCAGTAACGGATGTCAACCTATCGCTTATTCAGATTCTTCTCAACTTTTGAAAACAGTTTACGGACGCTTCCCCATCGACGGATGCTGATCTATCGCTTATTCAACTTCAACTCCTGAAAACAGTTTACGGATTCTCCAAACACGGATATCAATCTATTGCTTGTTCAGAACCCCAGTTCAGAAATGTTCCAAAACATGGATACCTTTCTGATACTCGTCCACTCACCAATGACATACAGTTCAACATTTCAAGATGGCATCGTTAAGCCCATCCCCCGACAAGATTTTGTCACGCTCCAGATGGCATCTTTAAGCCCATCACCAAATGACATCTTTAAGCCCATTCCCTCTACCATCACATCACCAAATGGCATCTTTAAGCCCATTCCCTCTACCATCACATCACCGAGTGTAAATTTTTTAGGCACTCTGGTGTCCAATCTCCTTTTACCTTCGATTCGCGAAAGGCAAACTTGCCAATCTAACTCTTCATGTCCAAGAAGATTGAACAGGGGCAACTGTTGCACCCCAAAATTTGCCCTCCTCTTTTTCCACAAGAAATCACAGCTTCGGGCTTTTCCTGATTTTTCAGACTGGCTCAAGAATCGGTCAAACAGACTTTTCTCGTCAGTCAGACAAAATTTAGGGTTTTCATTGATTTTAAGACAGTTCAAACAGATTGCTTAGGGTTTGGTTGAATCGGCTCAAAGTTTGATCAGGCAGACGTTTCTCCAGTGTTAAGTCAAAAATCAGGGTTCTGCGCGCATATTTCTCAGCAAGAGTTAGTTCTATCAATATGCTTTTCAAATTACTCTGAGATAAGGACTGGGGCTGCTGATTGTTAATTTGCAGTTTGTTTGGTTTTAATCAGTGAAAAGAGGCATGTGGACGTTTTGTTTAATTAACTGTGCATTGCTTTGGATAATTGGAGCGTCGATTTTATTATTGATTGATGATAAGACCACAGTGTTTATCAATTGACTATTTATTTTAAGTTAGAATAATTGGAATTTATTTCCATTTTATTATAATTTAAGAATTATAAACAATTAGATAAACATTTAAAAAAGGAATTAACTGATCAAGATTGGATTTTATTCATCTTTAATTATTTGTTACAGTTGTTATTTGAATACAGTATTTATTTACAAAGTATTCATAATAATAATAGTTACAATGATTAAAAATTTGAAATAAAATTTCATCCTAATTCCTAAGTCTTCATCTTCTATCCAATGCTCCCTCTGCTTCATTTGATTTTATCTGCAAAAAAAATAAGAAACAAAAGAAAATTCAAAGCAGATAAAACAATTAAAGGTAGACAGTTAAAAAGATTCATCATTAAAAGCAATTGGCCGGAATCAGTTTGCCCTCTCTGCAAATCACGAGATTTCTCCCGGTTCACAAAGAGGGATGAAAGTTGCTTGAAAAAGAAAAAGACATGAATGCACAAAGTTATGATTTTGCACAAATTCAAATTTTTAAGGCAAACTGAATCACAATCTCAAACCAAGCCAAAGCTGTCAAAATTGTCCAAGTATATCAAAATCTCAAACCAAGCCAAATCTGTCGAAGGAAAGTACATAAAGTATGCAAGAAACATGGAAATATGCAGTGGAAAAGGGACAAGTGCAAGCAACATTCAGAATGCATCATCTTCCTAGGCCATTTGCTTTTTCAGAAAAGACAAAATATAAGCAATAAAAATGCTTTCTTTAATCTGGAGAGAGAAGGAGAGAAGAAAAGAGTTTACAATACAGCAGGCTAGAGGCTAAGCAAAAGATATAAACAGGATATATCAGAATACATAGAGAAAAGAGGCAGAACATATGCAGCAGGATATCACAAAGAGGGAAAACCTCAAGCCTTGCAAACCTGTCCACAGATTTGACCAAGAAAATATAGCGCCTCCTGCCCTTAAAAGACAAGGGGGCAAAGACCCTGAAGAGATACAAAAAACCTACCAACCTGCAGAAGATATCTCAGAAGCCACACAAAGCCTAAAAAACTTCTAAGTTCATCAAGCCTTAAGACAAACGGTATCAAATATCAAAAAGCTCATAAAACCTGAAACACCAAAAGCCAAACCTGCATAAGCCTTTGCCTCTAAACAACAGAAGCCCAAAAACCTCAATGGCCTGAAGCATCAAGCCTCCAAGCCTCTCCAAAAATCAAAACATCCTGCACAAACCTGTAACTACCCTCAACCAAAACGCCATAGCCTAAGCCTAAAAGCCTCATGCTTGTCTAAGACCAAAAGCCTCAAACTGAAGCTTAAAAAGTTTTCAACACAAGCCTAAGCATCAGCCTGCATATTGCCTTAAAGCCTGTTGTAACACAAAGCCTTTATCCTAAACCTTTCAAACCTGAAACACAAGCCTAAATCCTGCATAGTTCACCAAAACATAAACAGCATATCAACCTGTTCCAACTTTAAACCCTCAGAAAATTTTCATCATTGGGCAAGCACACAAATCAAACATAATAAGCATTCAATACCCACTACCAACAAGCATATTCAGGGCACAACATTCATTAGCATATCAAAGGCATCAAGCCATCATACAGCAGCAGAAGCCAACAGAAGAAGAAGATAAAGAAATCATCCAAGGCAACTCAGCAAGCAAATATACTCAGAAGCATATCATCATACAGAAGTCAGAAATCAAGAAAAGGCAACAGAAGTGTTCAAAGAGGAAAAGAAGCGGGCGTTTCAAAGGCAATAGAAGTGAAGGGCAAACAGAAGAAGAAGATAAAGAGGCATTCTCAAACATCATCATTGAACCAACACTCAAAAAGGCAAAAGATATACAGAATACCGGGGTTTCCAAGCAAAGCGCACATCATCACCAAGCCTCGCCCTGTCCACCCTAGGCGCCTCCAACTCTCTCCTCCATTTTCCAAAGACAACGAAGGTATAACTTTTCCACCTTTTTCCTTCACACCTCACATAACAGTAGTAATGTTCAGAGATTAGGAATTTATCAAAGATTAAAAAATGCACGAATTGGAAACCCTAAAACATAAACTGTAAGTTCATTACCTTTGCAAACATCGCCCAGACATGACCATGGGAAAGGAGAGAGGATGGCGCCTGGCACAAGGACGAAGGATTTTGGCTCAGAATCCATGGCATGGGAACAAACGAAGAAGACGAAGTGATGAAGGAACGACAACGGCGCCGTAACTCACGAACCCAAACCCTAATCCTCTTTCTGAAACAAAAATCAAGAACCCT
The DNA here is from genome assembly GCA_948472305.1 of Vicia faba. Taxonomy (NCBI): domain Eukaryota; kingdom Viridiplantae; phylum Streptophyta; class Magnoliopsida; order Fabales; family Fabaceae; genus Vicia; species Vicia faba. The sequence goes on along the minus strand of OX451738.1, from coordinate 1,202,763,295 downwards.
AAAAACGTTGTGAAGCATTGCCTTGGGCCTTACCCTTTCCATCCTAAAGCCCACGCATACCCCCCCTTTTTTATGTTCTGATTAATCTTTACTTGGGCCAAACAAAACCCTCTAAGGCCCATTCTTTTTTAACTAAAAAATGTTACTCTATACTTTTTTTTTATAACTTACTTAATATATTGATTTTAATTTTGCCTTAACAATACTCTTTTTATTATATATAACATAATCAAATTTTGTATAGAAACCAAAATTCAAATAATAATTTTTCTTTAAATTTAAGACAATTTTCCTTTCTTTTAATTAAATTTTTGTATATAATACATTAACTAAAATACAAATAATGTTTTCCTTTAAACTTAAAACATTTCTTTTTTTTTGTTAAACTTTTGTACATAATTACATCAATACATCATTTTTCTTTAAGTTAAATACTTTTCTTTTCTTGAAATATTTGTTTTGTACATATTAACAAAATACGAGAATACAAAATTAAATAAACAAAACACTTAATTTTTCATTAAGTTCACATCTCAACTTGTAAATACATACACTTACACATTTGCAATACACAAATACATTTACTTTACATTGACACATTTACATTATTATATTCTTATACATTGCTATACACTACATATTACATTTGCGCAATTCGATTTGGTTGTAAATTATTTGGACACTACTCTCCTAAAGTCTCATCCCCATTTGTAAATTTATACACCCACTCCCGGATACTTATTTGTAATAGCGTAGACTCTAAATTCCCGCAATTTACCGCTTTCAAATATACCATGGTTAGACCTAGGGTTTGTATGTACATAAAATCAAACGCTAGATAACCTAATACAAGACAAATACATGAAATCAATACACAATCACACTTGCACCCTTAGGGTAATCCCGCTTGTTGCCTTCCAAAATGGGCCATACTTGCACGTCGAGTTTCTTTGGCAAAACACTTCAAATGATCATAAGTCCCTCGATGACGCTTTCAAAAGTTGCCTAAACGGAATGATCATAGTCCCTTCAAGCAAATTGCCAAAGACACTTGGAACCATTGCATTCATGGTCCATACGATGACCCGCGCCTATCCCGTTAAACATCCTAAACGCAAGATTGTCCACCAAATACAATGGTGGAACAAAATTGTTAAAAGGGTTAAGACATGAGAAAAACCTTTGAGTAAACTTAGGAGTAGACAAAACTCTTAGTTACTTGATCAACTTGCAAAAACACTTGCCTACTTTTCAAACCACTCCACCTACACTTTCAAAACAAACTTTCAAAAACATTTGAAACATCTTTTCGAAAAGATACACACCTTTGTAAAACACTCAAACACGAGTCATTACATTGGTTGCCTAAAACAAGGCATCTTCTTCAAAAACATTTTCAAAACACACACACCATTTCAAGCAATTGAAAATCAAAGGCAAGTGATCTAAAACCAAGTAACTAAGAGCCCATGGATAACCATGGATGAAAAGGGTGCTAATACCTTCCCTTTTCATAATCTTTCCCCCGAACCCACGAAACATCTCAAAAGGTTTTTCCTATGCTTTTTAACCTTTCCTTTAGGATAAAATAAAAAGTCAGTGGCGACTCTTGCTAAACCGAACAAGTGCGAATACAAACACAAAAACTCAAGTCAGTTCTCCCACCGTATCACACTCACGATGCAGGCTTCATACTCTGCCATATTGTTAGTGCAGTTGAAACATAGTGGGGCAGTGAAAGGAGTATGACAGCCCTCAGGAGATATGATTATGGCGCCAATGCCATTACCAAGTGCATTCGAAGCTCCGTCAAAAACCATGGTCTATCAGGATCCCTCCTCAGGTCCTTTATCCAGTCCAGGTTTTTCGTAGTCAATCACTAGCATGATATTCTCATCCGGGAACTCAAAATTCATGGACTGGTAGTCATCCACGGCCTGACGAGCCAAATGATCCGCTAATACACTTCCCTTGATTGCTTTCTGGGTTGTATATTGTATATCGTATTCAGTTAAGATCATCTGCCATCTTGATATTCTTCCGGAGAGTGAGGGCTTCTCAAAGATATATTTGGTTGGATCCATCTTAGATATCAACAAAGTGGTGTGGGTCAACATATATTGTCTTAGTCGGCGAGCAGTCCATGCCAAAGCGCAACAAGTTTTCTCGAGAAGTGAGTATCTTGTCTCACAGTTGGTAAACTTTTTGCTAAGGTAGTATATTGCATGCTCTTTTCGACCAGACTCGTCATGCTGCCTAAGCACACACCCCATTTAATTGTCTAGCACTGTTAAGTATAATATCAAAGGTCTTTCTTTAACCGGTGGCATCAGAATTGGTGGTTCTTGAAGGTATTCTTTGATCCTTTCGAAAGCAATCTGGAATTTGTCATTCCACTTTACCATTTGATCTTTCTTTAGAAGCTTGAAGATGGGCTCACAAGTAGCAGTCAGATGTGAAATGAACCTGGTGATATAATTCAGGCGTCCCAAGAAACCTGTAACCTCCTTCTCTGTACAGGGAGCCGACATCTCTTGTATGGCCTTTACCTTCGCAGGGTCTACCTGAATAACTTTGTCACTGACAATGAAACCCAGAAGCTTACCAGACCTTACCCCGAAGGTGCACTTGTTCGGATTCAACCTCAGCTTGTATGTCTTCAACCTGTCGAACAAATTTTGCAGATGATCAAGGTGTTCCTCTTTGGTTTGAGACCTGGCTATCATTTCATAAACATAAACCTCTATCTCATGGTGAATCATATTATGGAACAAGGCGACCATGGCTCGCTGATAAGTTGCCCCAGCATTCTTCAACCCAAAAGGCATCACCTTGTAACAGAAGGTTCCCCACTGTGTGACGAAGGTTGTCTTCTCCATGTCTTCAAGAGCTATCTTGATCTGGTTGTAGCCAGAGAAACCATCCATAAAGGAGAATATTTTATGTTGTGTGATATTGTCAACCAGAACATCAATGTGGGGAAGTGACAAGTCATCCTTGGGGCTTGCCCTGTTTAGGTCTCTGTAGTCTACACACATTCGTACCTTGCTGTCCTTCTTAGGTACCGAAACGATGTTAGCAACCCACTGCGGATATGAGGTGACAGCTAAGAACCCAATGTTGATCTGTTTCATAACCTCTGCTTTGATCTTCTCTGAAATTTCATGGCGCATACGGTGGACCTTCTGCTTAACCGGAAAACACTCTTCTTTAGTCGGCAGACGGTGTACAACAATATCAGTGTCTAAACCTGGCATGTCTTTATATGACCAGGCGAAGATCTCAACATAGTCGTGCAACATCTGTATCAACCGTTATTTGATCTTAGTCTCCAGATTTGCGCCGATCTTGACTTCTTTTCTGTCTACCTTCGTGCCCAAGTTTATCGTCTCAACTGGCTCTTCATGAGGCTGTATAGCCCTCTCTTCCTGCTGTAACAGTCAAGCAAGTTCTCCAGGCACCTCACAATCGTCCTCACCTTTGTCCTCGGCTTGGTTAATCGGATTTTCTAAGTTATTACTGGCAATAGCAGAACTGTTATCAATGGGATCCAGGGTGGATATGGATCTGCAGTTGGATATGTGAGTGTGTGTAAGAGCATAGTTGTATTCATAAAGTAAAAGCAGAAAAGAAAAACATAGAGCGTAAAATTTGTATGCAAGGAACGTCCAATGTTTTATTGATGATGTATGAAATGACATATAATAACCCTCACAGATGGAACCATTGTGCCTCGGGTAAGACACAAGGTGTGATATGGTTTTATTGAGGTTTCGCATTTGTGTTTGCAAATGTTTCGGTTTAGCAAGAGTCGCCACCGACTTTTTATTTTATCCTAAGGAAAGGTCAAAAAGCATAGGAAAGACCTTTGAGATGTTTTCTTGGGTTCGGGGAGTAGATTATGAAAAGGGAAGGTGCAATCACCCTTTTCATCCATGGTTATCCATGGGCTCTTAGTTACTTGTTTAGATCACTTGCTTTGTTTTTCAATTGTTTGAAATGGTGCTCTTCAATTGTTTGGAATGGTGCTTTGTGTGTGTTTCTGAAAGATGTTTTGAAAAGAGGCCATCGTTGTGGCAACCTTTGTAATGATTCTTGTTTGAATGTATACAAAGGTGTTTTTGTCTTTTGAAAAGTTTTCAATGTTTGAAAGTTGGATTTTTAAATTGTGTTGTGAAGTGTGTTTGAAAATAGCAAGGATGTTTTGCAAGCTTTTGATCAAGTAACTAAGAGCTATCTACCCTATTTTACTCAAAGATCTTTCTTATGTTTTTAACCCTTTTAACAGTGTTGTTTCACCATTGTATTTGGTGAACAACCTTGTGTTAGGATGTTAAACGGTACGGGCGCGGGTCGTCGTATAGACCATGATAGCAATTGTGCTAAGTATTTTTGGCAATTTTCTTAAGGGACTTGATCATTTTTGTTTAGGAAACCAAGATAGCGTCATCGAGGGACTATGATCTTTTATTTTGATTTTGTTTTGCCAAAGTACTTAACATGCATACCATGGCCCATTTTTGAAGGCAACAAGTGGATTGTAACCCTAGGGGTGCAAGTGTGCATTGTTTTTGTTTTTTCATGCATTTTTGTCTTTGATTAGGTCAAACTAATTGTTGGTTTTGATTTTGCATACAAACCCTAATTCTCTAATCATGGTATATTTGAAAGCGTAAAGGTGCGAAAATTTAAATTCTAAACTATTACAACATGATTATGGGGATGGGGGTACAAGTTTTGAATAGGGGGTATTTGGCAAAAAATTTAAATCCTAAGTTATTACAACCAAATTGAATTTACAATGCATAATATTTAAATGTACAATTATTTAAATAAACAAAATAAATAAATGTTAAATAAAATGTATTATGCAAAAAAGAATTTTTCATTTTTGTTGATGTTTATGTATGTAAAGCATTTTTTAATGTGAAAACGGTGTAAATAATTAAAATAAAAAAAAAGGTTGATTTTATTTAATTAAGTGGTAAACCCTAATTTTCCTTAAAGAAAATAATATTATATTATTTATATACAAAAATATATTAATATGTACAAAAATAAAAATATATTGAAAAAAAGTGTTTTTTAGTATAAAATAACAATAAAAATAAAAATGTACTATTTTTGTATTTTTATTCTATGTTTTTAATAAAATAAAGTATATATATATATATATATATATATATATATATATATATATATATATATATATATATATATATATATATATATATATATATATATATATATATATATATATATATATATATATATTAAGGATGCATAAAATAAAATAAAATATTTACAAAAATAAAATATATTCAAGAAAATATTTTCAATGTGAATAAAAATAAGAAATGAAAATAAAAGTATTATTTACATTATTTTTCAAGTCTTAATACTATATAAAAAGTATTTAATATGTTTTCTATATTATAAAATATAAAATAACATGAAATAAAATGTAAAAAATTATAAAAATATTTTTGGAGCATTTTTTATGTTTGAAAATAAAATATCAAAGTCAGAAAAGAAAATAAAAATGCAAAAATGTCAAAATACAAGAAAATGGGCCAGGGGGTGCATTTAGCAAAATGGGGGTGCAGGAAGCAAGAAGGCCAGGCCCAGCCCAAGCCTTCATCTTCTTCCTCCAGCCATTGTCAAACGCGAGCGCGCCATGTTTAAACTGTAACATCCTAGAAACGTGATCTTTTGCCAAAACTCACAACATCCAACTTGTAGAGAATTTAAATATGAATCTAACCATATAAAGCATTGAATCTAACTCTCAAAGACCAGAGAGAATTTCTCTGGCCCTAAATTCTAACCTAACTTTTTCAGCATGTTCATGGATGAAATTCTCCTAGCACACTTAATATAAATGAAAACTGAGCATATGTATGGTTTCAGGGAAATGAGTACTACATCTCTCATTCACAAACATAAGGCTAAATGTTCCTAAATAAAGAGATAGAAGTTGATGAAAAACCTGTTTCAGTTGGATTCGAGTTGGACAATACAATAACTTTCAGTGAGGCCTGAGGTTCTTTTGAGCTTGCTTGATGTTCCCTGGACCTTTCCCAATGCTTAGTTTGCCTTGAATGTCCCTGAATCAACCTCTAGAAGTCAACCCGCATAAGCTTGAAACAAAAATGGTGAACACTGTAAATGGAGTTACAGTTGGCAATTGAGGTTTAGGATAGCTTGAGTGAGTTGAATGGAAGGTATTGGAACAAGTTTGGGGCAAAACGCACGAGGAAATGTGAAGATGGAAGTGATTCTGCAGGGCCTGCCCTGTTTTGCAAGAAAATGTGGTTTTTGTGTACAAGGGTGTTTGAGGGATGAATGGCTCGTGTTTCTGGCTCCAAGGGATGTGCAAAGATTGTTTGAAATGTTGGCTTAAGTTGAATATATCAGATATGCAAGTTATGTCCTTTTGGCACAATGACTTGGTTTTGAAGCAAAAAGTGAGAGTTGACAATGCAATGGCTGTACTGACTTGTAACCTAGCTGCACAAAGTTGTTGAACTTTGCCTGACATTAGGGAGCCTTGTTTGCAGCAACGGGCTTGGTGTATGGCTCAAGAAATGAAACTTGACATAAAGCATGCTTTATGAAAATGGAAGTGCTACCTTTATGCCCAAAATTGAATTATTCATTGTGCCAAGCTCTAATGATCAGAATAACACCAATGTCCAATGTATTTGCATTCATTTTTTGAGTTTAAATTGGTTTAGAGACCTTTAATCAAGTACAAAGCTAGTTTGGTCAGACTTTGCAACTTGTATGAACATGTATTGGCCATGGTTACAAAGTGAGTTTTTGCCAACTTCAAGCATTCGATTCTCCCTAAAAACAAATGTGTTTGAGGAGTTCTTGGACAATTTGGAAAGCTTTCAAAAATTACTATAATCCATCTTTGAAATGAAACTTGAGAATCCAAGTGGAACTATGTGAAAAATGGCCAAGAAGATGGGTCAAAATCCTGCCTAAACCAGGGCAAAATTTATCTAAGTTAAAAGTTTTAGGGACCCTTGTTCCAAAAATCATAACTTGAGATCCAAGATTCTTTTGAGAAAACTTTGTGAATCAAAGTTGTAGAATTTGTGGAGGACTACAACTTTTATGTTGTAAGTTTTGTTTAAATCCATTTGCATCATGGTGAAAATGTGGGGCAAAGTTAGGAAAAATTAAGAAAATTTCATAACTTAGAAAATTTCTAAAAGTTATGAAAGTTTTTCAATTTCAAACCCTAAATTGTAATTTTGGGTTTCTTGATGAACAAGTTTCATAATTTGACACATCTTGATGAAAAATGACCCTTGGCATTTGATTTTGACCAAAAAGTCAAAGTTTGACTTTTTAGTGTATAGTCAAATTTTGATCAATTGACTGAAAAATTCATCTGTCAATCCAATGCATTTGAGATATTTTGAACTTGTTGAATAGGTCAAGATAATGTCATTGAGTCCTTGAGCCCATGGTTGAACTTAATTTGCCATTGGCTAGGTCAAACAGTCAAAAGTTGCCTTTGTACAGTCAAAACCCTAAAAATGACCATTTTGCCCTTTTGGTGATCTGATCAAATTTCTTGTGGAATTATGGTCCAAACTTGATCAAATGGTTAATATGAGTTCATAATGTTGATGTGGGTCAAAATTCATGAGGTTTGACTGTAGATTGGTCACAGTTGACTTTTCCCCCAATACAGTTGATTTCTAGGTACACTGTCTAATTGACTGGGCAAAGATTTGATTCAAGGCTTGAAACTTGGTATGGACAAACTTATGAGTCCAACATGAAGTATGAAAGTCAATTTGGGCATTGAAGGTCCAAAAATCCCTGTGCAAACTCAAACCCTAATTTTAGGTCAACAGTGCAAGGAGATGTCTTGAGCAGAGCAAACCCTAGCTTGGTCTTGAGTTCCAAGAGTCTGGTGATGAGAAATGTTGATAAAATGAGAGGGAAAATTTTGGGGTACAACAGTTGCCCCTGTTCAATCTTCTTGAACCTGAAGAGTTAGATTGGCAAGTTTTTCCTTTCGTGACTCAAAGGTAAAAGAGGATTGGACACTAGAGTGCCTGTAAATTTGCACTCGTCAAAATATTATTGAGGGAATGGGCTTAAAGATGCCATCTAAGAATGTTCGTTGAACTGCAATGTTGTAGGTCAGAAGAATGAGCATTAAAATGGTATCCGTGTCTGGAATGCATTGAACTGTATCTGGAGACTGAGTCTGTATGAGCAAAGGAATGGTGTCCGTGTCTGGAGCGTATCCGAGCTGTAACTGTATTTGATCTCTTAATGAATATCATAATGACTGCCCTGTTTGGAGTGTATCTGTATTCTGAATGGGTAACAGAGAAACATTTGTGTATGGAACAACTGTGTGCTGGGGATAAGTTCTGAATGAGTGACAGAATGGCAACCGTGGCGACTGCACTGGGGAGAACCAAACTTCTGGTGTAAGGGCCAGAATGGCATCCGTGTTCGGAGCGTATCTGAACTTGAAGTTGATAGTTGAATATGAATGAGAGATAGAATGGCCGCCGTGTCTGGGGCGTATCTAGTCTGTATCGGATTGCTGAAGTCTGAATGAGTAGTAGAATGACCGCCGTGTCTGGGGTGTATCTGTACTGTATTTGACTTGAAATTATGAATGAGTAATAGAATGATCGCCGTGTCTGGGGTGTATCCATACTGTATCTGAATAATTGTTAACGATAGCCTTTTGATCTTATCCTGAAAAGGGTAAAATGTTAGCTAAAACACAAAGTTATGTTGCATGATATGTATGATGCAATGAACTGTGTTTCATCAATGTTTATGATATATGAATGTAATGGATGTGCATGTAAGTTGAGTAGCTGTCTTACTGAGGAAAATAAATCCTTGATAACTGGAGATAAAGAAATCTTTGACTGCTGCAGGAGGAAATAAATTCCTGACCGATGTTGAGGATTCAAAAATCTTTGATTATTGAAGATGACAAATCCTTGCTGACTGCTTGGGGATTAGAGATCTTTGATTGTCGAGAATGAGAAATCCTAGGACCACTGCTGGGGATTGAAAATCCTTGGTGACTTGTGGGGATTAACAAGAGCTTTGACAACTTATGCGGAGAATGAGAATCCTTCATGACTTTCTTGGGAAATAAGGAATACTCTGAAAATCTCTACTGGGGAATTAAAACCTGGGAGGCTTCTGCTGGAGAAATGAGAAATAGAATCTTTGTTGTGTTGGGAAATAAATTTGTGGGGAGAGTGTTTACTCGACTGGGGAAATCAGGATTTTGGGTTGTACGCCAATCTACTGGGGAAGTTGGGGAACACTGAATGGTTCTCACTGGGGATTGATAGTTGGAAATTTGACTTTGCTGGGGAATAAGGTTTTAGAATATTCTAACTCCGCTAGGGATATGTATTTCAGGGTTTTCGAGCTCCACTGGGGATCGGGAGTTTGGAGACTTAACTCTGATGGGAACTTTGAAACTTAACTCCGCTGGGGAATAAAGTTTAGAATACACTGGCTCCGCTGGGGATCTTGAAATTTAACTCCGCTGGGGATATATACTCCAAGGTTTTAGCTTTATTGAGGATCTGAATGATGTACTGTAGGGGATTTCTTCTGGAATAGCACAAAGATATCTTCCTACACCTTTAACCTATCAGTAATTATCCTTTCTCAATTTCGTTTTATTTGTAAGCAGTGATTATATTCAAATGCATATGCCTATTTAACAAAACTTTGGACGTTTTCAAATAAAACACAAGTGTAAAAGGAAAGGAAAGGCAAGAAAATTTATGCACTTTGAAGTATCTTTGTATTAACTTTTGTAAGTATCTTTGTACAAAGGAGACAGACATCCTAGTAAGAGAATGTTGTCGTAAAAATTGAAAAATTTTATACAAAAAGAAAGATGGCTATGTGTAACAATTCCATGGGGTTCCCATTCTGCTATAGCCTTCACAACTCTGAGTATCTTGTCCATTCGCTGATTTGTCCGCCGATGATTGGATTGATCAGAAGCTCAGAGTTTTTTAGTGAAGAGATTTTTCTTAAAGTGATCCGACGAGACATAGTCATAGGCTTTAATTCCCTAACTTTTGCCTGGACTTCCCTTTCGAGTTTTCAACTTGCCGGGTGTACAGATTTTTTGTTTATCCCTAATTTTTGCCTGAACCGCCCTTTCGAGTTTTCGATTCACCGGGATGCCCATTTTTGCCCAAGTCGCCCTTTCGGGTTTTCAACTTGTCGGGTCATTTTATGCGTAGTATCTTTTGACTATGTCTGCGTCCGTAGGGTGCGGCAAGTCGTCTCCATCCATGGTGGTTAGAATCATTGCCCCACCAGAAAATATGCTCTTGATCACAAATGGTCCTTCGTAAGTAGGAGTCCACTTTCCCCTGGGATCACTTTGCGGCAAGATGATCCGCTTGATTATAAGATCTCCGACTTGATATACCTGACGCCTGACTGTCTTGTTGAAGGCCTTGATCATCCGTTTTTGATACGTCTAACCATGACAAACAGTAGTAAGTCGTTTCTCGTCGATCAAGTTAAGTTGGTCAAGGCGGGTCTGAATCCAATCATCTTCACTCAAACCGGCATCTTTCATAATCCTTAAGGAAGGAATCTGAACTTCCATTGGTAAAACAGCTTCCATGCCATATACCAAAGAAAAGGGGGTTGCCCCTGTTGAAGTACGCACCGTGGTACGATATCCGTGCACGGCAAACGGTAACATATCATGCCAGTCCTTGTAGGTGATTGTCATCTTTTGAATGATCTTCTTAATATTTTTGTTCGCGGCTTCAACAACATCGTTCATCTTTGGCCGATAGGGAGATGAATTATGATGATAAATCTTGAACTGCTCGTACAGAGCGGTGATCATAGTGTTTTTCAAATTTGTACGGTTGTCTGTGATAATCCTATCGGGGATACCATACCAACATATGAGGTTCTGTTTGATGAAGCGGACAACCACATTCTTTGTAACAGAGGCGTAGGAAGCTGCTTCGACCCACTTAGTAAAATAATCAATAGCGACCAAGATGAAGCGATGTCCATTGGATGCCGTAGGCTTGATCTATCCAATCATGTCGATGCCCCACATCGCGAATGGCCAAGGAGCCGTTAGAACATTAAGAGGAACAGGAGGAATATGTACCTTGTCAGCATAGACTTGGCATTTGTGGCAAGTACGGGAATATTGATGACAGTCAGCTTCCATGGTAGACTAGTAGTAGCCTTCCCTTAGAATTTTCTTAGCCATCGTATGCCCACTTAAGTGGGTGCCAAATGTGCCACTATGTATCTCGGTCATGATCAACTCTGCTTCAACCTTGTCCACACAACGAAGTAGAACACAATCATGGTTGCGCTTATAAAGGATGCCATTGCTCAAGAAGAACTTGGCAGCAAATCTCCTTAAGAACTTTTTGTCATTGACGGAAGCTCCTTCAGGGTATTCTCGAGTCTGGAGATACCTTTTGATTTCATGAAACCATGGTTGTTCCACTACTTCTTCGGTATTAATCTCATGATAGTGCGCAGGTTCATCCATTCGCTCGATGGTGATTTGGGGAGCCTCGTTATCCCAGTTGAGTTTAAACATGGAAGACATTGTAGCCAGAGCATCTGCTAGTTGATTTTCTTCTCGCGGGAAGTGCTCGAAAGTAATCTGCTCGAAATGAGGCAACAATGTCAAAACATGTTCTTTGTATGGGATAAGATTAGGATGTTTAGTGTCCCACTCTCCTTTGACTTGACTGATAACCAAAGCCGAGTCCCCAAATACGACCAAAGATTTGATTCCCAAGTCTATAGCAGCCTTGAGACCAAAGATGCAAGCTTCATACTCAGCCATGTTGTTGGTACAACTAAAGCAAAGTCGGGCAGTGAAGGGTGTATGGAAACCTTCCGGAGAAATGAGTATCGCACCAATACCGTTACCAAGTGCATTTGAAGCACCATCAAAGTACACGGTCCATCGGGATCCTTGTTCAGGTCCGTCATACGGTCCGTTACCTTTAATGTTGTCCAATGTCATGATGTCCTCGTTAGGGAAGTCGAATCTCATAGATTGGTAATCTTCGACGGCTTGATGAGCTAGATGGTCAACTAGTACACTCCCTTTTATAGCTTTTTGGGTAGTATACTGGATATCATACTCAGTCAGGATCATTTTCCATCTAGCGATTATTCTAGATAAAGTAGGCTTCTCGAAGATATACTTAATCGGATCCATTTTGGAAATCAGCAAAGTGGTATGAGTCAACATATACTGCCTTAGCCGGCGAGCAGCCCATACCAAAGCGCAGCAAGTTTTCTCGAGCAGTGAGTAGCGAGTCTCAAAGTCGGTAAACTTTTTGCTATGGTAATAAGTGGCATGCTCTTTTCGTCCAGACTCGTCATGTTGCCCCAGTACGCACCCCATTGAGTTATCCAAAACAGTCAGATACATGATTAACGACCATCCTTCGACGGGTGGCATCAAAATAGGAGGTTCCAGCAAATACTCCTTGATCTTATCAAAAGCAACTTGACAATCATTGTTCCATTCAACTACCTGGTCTTTATTCAACAGCTTGAAGATTGGCTCACAGGTAGATGTTAGGTGGGAGATGAACCTCGCAATATAGTTTAAGCGTCCCAAGAATCCTCTAACCTAATTTTCAGTGCGGGGGGCAGACATTTCTTGTATAGCCTTGACTTTAGCAGGATCAACCTCAATTCCTTTGTTGCTGACGATAAATCCAAAAAGTTTACCATACCTAACTCCAAAAGTGCACTTGCTTGGGTTCAGTCTGAGCTTATACTCCTTCAACCTGACAAACAGCTTTTGCAGATGATCAAGGTGTTCTTCTTCTGTCTGTGAACGGGCTATCATGTCGTCTACATAAAATTCAATCTCATGATGTATCATATCATGAAACAAAGCTACCATGGCGCATTGATAGGTTGCCCCAGCATTCTTCAGTCCGAATGGAATCACTTTGTAGAAGAAGGTACCCCATTCTGTAACAAAAGTAGTCTTCTCCATGTCTTCAGGGGCCATTTTGATCTGGTTGTATCCCGAGAATCCATCCATGAAGGAAAATACCTTGTGTTGAGATGTGTTGTCAACCAAGATGTCGATGTGTGGTAGTGGAAAATCATCTTTAGGGCTAGCCCTGTTTAAGTCCCGATAGTCCACACACATTCTGACTTTGCCGTCCTTCTTAGGTACGAGCACAATGTTAGCAACCCATTGTGGATAGGAAGTAACAGCCAGAAAGCCAGTGTTGAATTGCTTCATTACCTCAGCTTTGATCTTCTCAGACATGTCGGGCCTCATTCGATGGACCTTTTGCTTGATCGGTGGACAGTCTTCTCTTGTAGGGAGACGGTGAACCACGATATCTGTGTCTAATCCTGGCATGTCTTCATAGGACCAGGCAAAGATCTCAACATATTCGTTCAACAACTGCACTAAGTGCTCTTTGACACCTGGTTCCAAGTTGGCACCCACCTTAACCTCTTTCTTGTCTTCCTCTGTTCCCAATTTGATGGTTTCTAGCAACTCTTCATGAGGCAGAATAGCCCTCTCTTCTTGTTGCAAAAGTATGGCTAACTCTCCCGGCACTTCACAGTCTTCGTCAACTTCGTACTCAGCATGATTGACCAAATATTCAGAGTCACCGAAGGCTAAAGCAGAATAGTCACCCATGGAATCCGGAGTGGATGGGTACCTGCATTTTGTGAGTGTGGGTGTGTGTAAGGGATAGCCATCCTTAAACAAAACAAGATGCAAAAGGAAAGAAAATGAACACAACAGTTTATAGATGAAAACGTCCAATGATTCATTAAAACATGGCATATGATAATGAAGAAAATCAAGCCCTTACAAATGGACCTATATGCCCCGGGAAAGGCATAAGGTGAAAATAGTGTACGAATTGTTTAGTTATTACATACCAAAATAGGAAATTGTTCAAAGATAAATTACTGGTTGATGAGAGTGATGGGAATAAAGTCATTTACTTCCCAGTTGCTTAATCCTCCTTCGACGGTTGGAAAGATCCAATCTTCAAAGTTGTCTTCTTCGTCATCAACTTCTAAGGCATTAATTCCATGGTGAGTGATTTTTACGGGTGGTCCTCCGGCCCTAGAGCGACGCACAGCTTTCTGGCCAGCAACAGTAAAACCTAGTCCGAACTTGTCCGTCTTATGGGCAAAATCAGGCAGTTTCCCCCACATTGTACTTCTTCCTTCTTTGATTACAGCCTCCGCATCTTTGAGAGATGCCATCCTAGACACATGCCTGGAAACGATAGGCACATCAACCATTATCTTCGCAACTGCGACTTCAGGAGAAACTTCATCAAAATGTTGGAAAGGCATTTCTATGTTTCACCATCCAACTCCACATAGCGGAAGGAGTTGAGGTGACTTATCATGTACTCTTCCTCGCCGTGCACCATTATAATCTTACCTTGAACAAGATACTTTAGCATTTGGTGTAAAGAGGAGGTAACTGCCCCAGCATAGTGGATCCACGGCCTTCCCAACAAACACAAATATGAAGGATGGATGTCCATCACATAAAAGGTATAGTTGAAGGTCTCGGTTCCCACTTTGATAGGGATGTCCACCTCTCCGTGAACCGTCCTTTTGGACCCGTCAAAGGCCCTAACCATGATATTACTAGGTTTGAGGGTCAATCCTTCGCAGTCCAATCGGTCTAACGCTTTCTTCGGCATCACATTCAAGGATTAACCGGTATCAACTAGGACATGGGCAAGGGTGGTTCCCCTGCATTCTACTGAGACATGCAGCGCGTCGTTGTGCTTCCTTCCTTTAGGGGTTAAATCAGCATCGGAAAAACCAAGACCATTATCAGCAGTAAGGTTGGCCACGCACTCTTGAAACTGGTCAGCCGGAGTTTCTTGAGGCACGTGTGCCGTCTTTAAAAATTTGATCAAGGCCTTAGCATGGGCCTCAGAGCAGAGTAGAAGAGCCAACATGGAGATTTTGGAAGGGGTATGCCCTAGCTGTTCCACGACGTCGTAGTCGCTCTTTTTTATTATCTTTAAAATTTCTTCCATTTCTTTCTAGGTGGTTTCGGGGATTACCACAGTCTGAGCCTTCATCCCGACAGGCGCTTCTAGTATCCCCTTACCTTTGGTAGTAGCATCAGAGGGTCTAACTTCAGGTACATCAATTTCTTCAATTATCGGGCTTTGCACAGATGGCTTAACAGGAACAGAAGCGTTTGAGGGTCCGAAGACTTCTCGTGGAGGAGCAATCTCCAGAGAGAAGATTCATCCGCTGCGAGTTATCTTTCTTGTTCCCGTAATGTTCCCGATATCAGGGGTTTCATCATCAGAATTCTCTTGGACTGATTCAATCTGTTTGATACCATGATAGAAGATTTCTCCTCCGTAGTTCCATGGTATCGTTTTGTTAGATTGATACGGGACAGGCCCCGACATGGTGATTTTCAACGGCACGAATTTAGGATCAGGCGTAATCTTGACAGGCCTTTTGCAAGCCTTGGGAAGATTGTCGGAGATGGTTATTATTGCAATGTCATTGGTTGAAGTATCAAAAGTAGAAGGAGTAATAGGAGTGAAGGTATCAACATGAGTCTTTTGGAAGAGTATCTCTTGGGTATCCATCAGGCGTTGGATGCCTGATTTCAACAATGGGCAGTCAGCTCATATGTTTAAACAAAAGTAACAGTCTTTTCCACAGCCTGGGAATATCCCGGCTCTCGTCAAATTCACTTTAATCACTGGTAACGGAGTCAAAAGATCAGCAACATTGGTAACATGAAGGTCTTCCATAACGGCATGAACATTATGACCGTGCTTGGGCATTGGGGCAGAAATCACATTCGGCTTTTCGGGCGCATCGAATTCTACCTCCTTGGCGTCGATCAGGTCTTGGATTTTGTTCTTAAGAGCCCAACAGTTGTTGGTATCATGCCCTACACTGTCAGAGTGGTAAGCACATTTTGCATTGGAGTGGTAATATGGAGAAGAGGTATTGGGGTTCTTTGGCGCTTCCTTCAAATTGGTAAGATTCAGCTTTAGCAAATGAGGGAGTACTTGAGCCGGTGTCATGTTGATTCGGGTGAACTGCCGTTGGGGCCTTTCTACCCTTTGCTGATTAGATCTTGGCTGGTTGCTGCGAGGTTGATCATTTGAAGAGTTTTGAATCATCACAACCCCTACCGTTGGTCGGCGCTCGGTTCTTCCATGACTTTTCTGAGAATAAACAGCAGAAGCTTCCTTCTTAGCTGGGAAGGTCTTCTTAATAGAAGTGGACGCGGAGGCATCTTTCTGAATCTTACCACTTTTAATACCGGCCTCGACCCTCTCACCGGTTATGATTAATTCGGTGAATCTTGCGGAGGAACTCTCGATCAAATGATTGAAGAAAGGGCCAGACAGGGTCCCTAAAAACATGTCAACCAACTCTCTATACGACAATGGTGGTTGCACCCTTCCAGCCAAGTCCCTCCACTTCTGGGCATACTCTTTAAATCCCTCGTTAGAAGCCATACCCATACTCTATAGTTGAGTACGAGTAGGTGCTAAATCAGCGTTGTATTGGTATTGCCGGTAGAAAGCAGCAGCTAAATCTTCCCAGTTATGAACCTCAGACCTCTCAAGTTGATAGAACCAGTCCAATTGTGTGCCTGACAATCTGTCTTGAAAAAAATGGACCCAAAGATCTTTATCAGATGAGTGGGGTTGGATCTTTCTGACGTAGGATCTTAGATGCATCTTTGGGCAGGAGAAACCGTCATACTTAGAAAATGTAGGTACTTTGAACTTGGGAGGAATGACGATCCCAGCGACCAACCCTAGTTCCTCAAAATCTAAACCAGGTACCCTTTGCAATTCCATGGCTTCCAACCGATCCTCAAGATTTTTAAACTTAACATCCGCCGGGGGATATTGCTGTTTGGAGTAATCTTCGTCTTCTTCCTCTTCCTCTTCTTCTCCTTCAACTTCAGATTTAGAAGGCATTGCAGTTCCTTTTCCTTTACCAGCCCCTTCATCAGACGTTGAGGGGAACTCGACAACTTTTCTAGCATTGCTTTCAAACCTTCTTCCCATGATGACTACACCAAGTCTTTTCTTCTTTTTCTCTTTATCTTTCTCCAACAGTGCTTTAAGGTCCTCTTGACCCTTTGCTAAGGTCATGAGGAGTTGCTGGAATTGAGAATTCTGTGCTTGCAGATCCTTAACCGTCTGCTCCAAATCCATCTTGCTGAAATAAATAGCAGAAAGATAAGGAAACCTGGTGTGAAGACCTGTTTATGCATATGATGAATGGTATGTTATTCATGTAATGCATTCAAGAATTCGGAAATTCAAATTTGTTGCAAACAAAAAGAACACACGTCATATTAAGAAGAAATTTGTTAGTACATAAGTTCCCCATGGGCAAAATATTACAAAATTCTTAATGTAAAAAGACATTGCGCATCCTCTTTAGTGCGATGTAAGTGTTGAGAGTTTCCTCCTCATGAAGTCGGCGGGTAAGTTCCAAAACTTTCTTCTCACTGACATAGAAGCTGGCTTCAAAAGTATTTTGTTCTTCTTTGAGTTGGATCCAACTCTTTTGTAATTCTTCCAATGATGTTGGCATGTCAGGATGTAGGAGGGTTTATGGAACCTCTCCCTCCATAACAGGCTCTTTGATCATGGGGAGAATGTGAGGATATGGCATCATAAGATTCTGGGCGCGGGTTCATACCCACTTGAGATAAGGCTCAAGAGGGATGGACTTCTTGTGCCCCAGTGTCTTACTATCCACTTTGTTGGGCATCCTCCAAGCTCTGATGAACCTTTGTCGAAGTTTTGACGCATCGTTGTCGAAGTCAAAATCCAAGTCAGGAATCAACATGTCATGAGGGCCATCCCTCCGAGCATATCCAAACTGTCTTAGAGCTAAACAGGGGTTGTAGGTAATGCCTCCCCTAATGCCAAGTAGTGGGACATTAGGGAATTCCCCACAACGATCAATGATGATGACATTTTCTATGGACCGAGAACACCAATGAACATCAGAATGTGTGAGGGTCATCAACCGTTGTGACCACCTTAAACCCTGCTCATTCTTCAAAACTGATTGTGGAAGGTGAGAAATAAACCACCTTGCTAGGAGAGGAGTACAACACATGAGAACACCTCTTTTCCTCATTGTTCGTGTGTAAAATGAGTGTAGGATGTCCCCAAGCAATGTAGGCACAGGATTCCGGGATATGAAAATCTTGACAGCATTCACATCTATAAGTTGATCAGGGTTTGGGAACAATACCAACCCATAGATGAGAAGTGCTACAATCTCCTAAAAAGCTTGTAGATCTAGAGAGTTCCAGCAGTCTTGTGCCTTCTTAAACAGAAACTTTGCCAAGAAACCCTTGACACCACTTATGGTTTCCCAATGTCCTTTGATATCAGATGGTTGCAAGTGTAATGCTTGAGCAACATCTTTATGCTTTGGTTCTTTTTCCGTACCGTTGTAGGGTAGTTGATGAAGAATAGGAATCCTCAGGAGTTGAGAAAATTCCTCCAAAGTAGGTACTAGTTGGTAATCAGGGAATGTGAAACAGTGGTGTAGGGGGTCAAAGAACTGGAAGAGAACTTTCACCATGTCTTCTTCAATGTTGGAGTTGACCAAGTTGAGAAGTCTACCATGTCTTTCACTGAAGAGAGAATTCTCTGGAATCTTGGAAGTAAGCTCCTTGAGTTGAGGAGGGATTCTCACAAGGTTGACTTGAGTTGTTTTCCTGCGAAGAGATTCCATGACCTACAAAACAAGAACAAAGATGAAGATCCAAACCCTTGAAATGGTTAGTGGATGCATATGATGCTTTATGATGTTCATGATGTATGCACAAAAATATGTACAAGCAGGTCACACAAGATCCTAGTTTCAGGCTTGCATGAGGTTTCATATGTGAGTACCCTCTTGAGTTTAGTTGGCTCATACCTGTCCTATAAATAGTAACCGGGTTCTAAGGAGCTCAATATCACTGGATTATTTTCTGTGTTCATTGTTTTGGTTTAGCCACTTAACTGGCGACCAAAATATTCCAAGAAAATAACCCTCAATGAGTGTAGTATCGAGTATCTACCAACTTCGGACTGCACCAAAGTCGGTCATCTCACTACCCCTAATAAAAGGCCAAGATGGTCAAGTAAGGTTCTAAAAGGTCATTAGTGCTTCATGACATCACTCAGCGACCCCGTATTCTCTTTGATTGACTCAAAGGCTACCGGTACTCACAAATATGTCGCACTAATATAGCTATTGCTTCAACCATGTCGGTATACCCCGCACAGTTTCCACAACGTATTGCTATTTACCTATGAATGTTTCCCAAATCCGGGTAGAGGATTTCAAGCCCAAACAGGAGAACCAAATGTAAAGAAATCAAAGCAAACAAGATAAGAATGCAAAGGTAATCTAAACCCTAAGGTTACTCCACTTTCAGAGTTACTCCCCAGCAGAGTCGCCAGTTCTGTGATACGGTGGGAGAACTGACTTAAGGTTTCGCGTTTGTGTTTGCAAATGTTTCGGTTTAGCAAGAGTCGCCACCGACTTTTTATTTTATCCTAAGGAAAGGTCAAAAAGCACAGGAAAGACCTTTGAGATGTTTTCTTGGGTTCGGGGAGTAGATTATGAAAAGGGAAGGTGCAAGCACCCTTTTCATCCATGGTTATCATGGGCTCTTAGTTACTTATTTAGATCACTTGCTTTGTTTTTCAATTGTTTGAAATGGTGCTCTTCAATTGTTTGAAATGGTGCTTTGTGTGTGTTTTTGAAAGATGTTTTGAAAAGAGGCCATCATTGTGGCAACCTTTGTAATGGTTCTTGTTTGAATGTATACAAAGGTGTTTTTGTCTTTTGAAAAGTTTTCAATGTTTGAAAGTTGGATTTTGAAATTGTGTTGTGAAGTGTGTTTGAAAATAGCAAGGATGTTTTGCAAGCTTTTGATCAAGTAACTAAGAGCTATCTACCCTATTTTACTCAAAGATCTTTCTTATGTTTTTAACCCTTTTAACAGTGTTGTTTCACCATTGTACTTGGTGAACAAACTTGTGTTAGGATGTTAAACGGGACGGGCGCAGGTCGTCGTATAGACCATGATAGCAATTGTGCTAAGTATTTTTCGCAATTTACTTAAGGGACTTGATCATTTTTGTTTAGGCAACCAAGATAGCGTCATCGAGGGACTATGATCTTTTGTTTTGTTTTTGTTTTGCCAAAGTACTTAACATGCATACCATGGCCCATTTTTGAAGGCAACAAGTGGATTGTAACCCTAGGGGTGCAAGTGTGCAATGTGTTTGTTTTTTCATTCATTTTTGTCTTTGATTAGGTCAAACTAATTGTTGGTTTTGATTTTGCATACAAACCCTAATTCTCTAATCATGGCATATTTGAAAGCGTAAAGGTGCGAGAATTTAAATTCTAAACTATTACAACATGATTATGGGGATGGGGGTACAAGTTTTGAATAGGGGGTATTTGGCAAAAAATTTAAATCCTAAGTTATTACAACCAAATTGAATTTACAATGCATAATATTTAAATGTACAATTATTTAAATAAACAAAATAAATAAATGTTAAATAAAATGTATTATACCAAAAAGAAGTTTTCATTTTTGTTGATGTTTATGTATGTAAAGAATTTTTTTAATGTGAAAAAGGTGTAAATAATTAAAATAAAAAAAGGTTGATTTTATTTAATTAAGGGGTAAACCCTAATTTTCCTTAAAGAAAACAATATTATATTATTTATATACAAAAATATATTAATATGTACAAAAATAAAAATATATTGAAAAAAAGTGTTTTTTAGTAAAAAATAACAATAAAAATAAAAATGTACTATTTTTGTATTTTTATTCTATGTTTTTAATAAAATAAAGTGTATATATATATATATATATATATATATATATATATATATATATATATATATATATATATATATATATATATATATATATATATATATATATATATATATTTAATATATTAAGGATGCATAAAATAAAATAAAATATTTTCAAAAATAAAATATATTCAAGAAAATATTTTCAATGTGAATAAAAATAAGAAATGAAAATAAAAGTATTATTTACATTATTTTTCAAGTCTTAATACTATATAAAAAGTATTTAATATGTTTTCTATATTATAAAAAATAAAATAAATTGAAATAAAATGTAAAAAATTATAAAAATATTTTTGGAGCATTTTTTATGTTTGAAAATAAAATATCAAAGTCATAAAAGAAAATAAAAATGCAAAAATGTCAAAATACAAGAAAATGGGCCAGGGGGTGCATTTAGCAAAATGGGGGTGCAGGCAACAAGAAGGCCAGGCCCAGCTCAAGCCTTCATCTTCTTCCTCCAGCCATTGTCAAACGCGCGCGCGCGCCATGTTCAAACTGTAACATTCTGGAAACGTGATCTTTTGCCAAAACTCACAACATCAAACTTGTAGAGAATTTAAATACGAATCTAACCATATAAAGAATTGAATCTAACTCTCAAAGACCAGAGAGAATTTCTCTGGCCCTAAATTTTAACCTAACTTTTTCAGCATGTTCATGGATGAAATTCTCCTAGCACACTTAATATAAATGAAAACTGAGCATATGCATGGTTTCAGGGCAATGAGTACTACATCTTTCATTCACAAACCTAAGGCTAAATATTCCTAAATACAGAGATAGAAGTTGATGAAAAACCTATTTCAGTTGGATTCGAGTTGGACAATGCAACAACTTTCAGTGAGGCCTGAGGTTCTTTTGAGCTTGCTTGATGTTCCCTGGACCTTTCCCAATGCTTAGTTTGCCTTGAATGTCCCTGAATCAACCTCTAGAAGTCAACCTGCATAAGCTTGAAACGAAAATGGTGAACACTGTAAATGGAGTTACAATTGGCAATGGAGGTTTGGGATAGCTTGAGTGAGTTGAATGGAAGGTATTGGAACAAGTTTGGGGCAAAACGCACGAGGCAATGTGAAGATGGAAGTGATTCTGCAGGGCCTTCCCTGTTTTGCAAGAGAATGTGGTTTTTGTGTACAAGGGTGTTTAAGGGATGAATGGCTCGTGTTTCTGGCTCCAAGGGATGTGCAAAGCTTGTTTGAAATGTTGGCTTAAGTTGAATATATCAGATATGCAAGTTATATCCTTTTGGCACAATGACTTGGTTTTGAAGCAAAAAGTGAGAGTTGACAATGCAATGGTTGTACTGGCTTGTAACCTAGCTGCACAAAGTTGTTGAACTTTTCCTAACATTAGGGGGCCTTGTTTGCAGCAAAGGGCTTGGTGTATGGCTCAAGAAATGAAACTTGACATAAAGCATGCTTTATGTAAATGGAAGTGCTACCTTTATGCCCAAAATGGAATTATTCATTGTGCCAAGCTCTAATGATCATAATAACACCAATGTCCAATGTATTTGCATTCAATATTTTAGTGTAAATTGGTTTAGAGACCTGTAATCAAGTACAAAGCTAGTTTGGTCAGATTTTGCAACTTGTATGAACATGTATTGGCCATGGTTACAAAGTGAGTTTTTGCCAACTTCAAGCATTCGATTCTCCCTAACCACAAATGTGTTTGAGGAGTTATTGGACAATTTGGAAAGCTTGAAACAAGTACTATAATCCATATTTGAAATGAAACTTGATACTCCAAGTGTAACTATGTGAAAAATGGCCAAGAAGATGGGTCAAAATCCTGCCTAAACTAGGGCAAAATTTCTCTAAGTTAAAAGTTTTAGGGACCCTTGTTCCAAAAATCATAACTTGAGATCCAAGCTTCTTTTGAGAAAACTTTGTGAATCAAAGTTGTAGACTTTGTTAAGGACTACAACTTTCATGTTGTAAGTTTTGTTTGAATCCATTTGCATCATGGTGAAAATGTGGGGCAAAGTTAGGAAAAATTAAGAAAATTTCATAACTTAGAAAATTTCTAAGTTATGAAATTTTTTCAATTTCAAACCCTAAATTGTAATTTTCGGTTTATTGATGAACAAGTTTCATAATTTGACACATCTTGATGAAAAATGACCCTTGGCATTTGATTTTGACCAAAAAGTCAAAGTTTGACTTTTCAGTGTACAATCAAATTTTGATCAGTTGACTGAAAAATTCATCTGTCAATCCTATGCATTTGAGATCTTTTGAACTTGTTGAATAGGTTAAGATAATGTAATTGAGTCCTTGAGCCCATGGTTGAACTTAATTTTCCATTGGCTAGGTCAGACAGTCAAAAATTGCCTTTGTACAGTCAAAACCCTAAAAATGACCATTTTGCCCTTTTGGTGATCTGATCAAATTTCTTGTGGAATTGTTGTCCAAACATGATCAAATGGTTCATATGAGTTCATAATGTTGATGTGGGTCAAAATTCATGAGGTTTGACTGTAGATTGGTCACAGTTGACTTTTTCCCCAATACAGTTGATTTCTAGGTCAACTGTCCAATTGACTGGGCAAAGATTTGATTCATGGCTTGAAACTTGGTATGGATAAACTTATGAGTCCAACATGAAGTATGAAAGTCAATTTGGGCATTGAAGGTCCAAAAATCCCTGTGCAAACTCAAACCCTAATTTTAGGTCAACAGTGCAAGGAGATGTCTTGAGCAGAGCAAACCCTAGCTTTGTCTTGAGTTCCAAGAGTCTGGTGATGAGAAATGTTGATAAAATGAGAGGTCAAATTTTGGGGTACAACACAAGGCCATAAAGTTTAAATTGTTTATTACAAACTCGGAAAACAAGTAAGACAATTACTGCGGAATAAAAGAAACTGGTATAAAATCTTTGGCCGTCCAATTACTCGGTCCACCGTTAGTAGTCGGGTAGATCCAGCTGTCAATATTGGAATCTTCCTCACTGAATTCAATAGCATTGATCCCACGATTGTTGATGCGTAGGGGAGGTCCTCCAGCCCGAGCGCGTCGAATAGCCCTTTGAGCTCCTAAAGTAAAGCCCAAACCAAATTTGTCAGTTTTATGAGTAAAATCAGGGAGCTGTCCCCAATTAGTACACCCACCTTCTTCAACTGCTGCTCTGGCGTCCTTGAGAGAAGCCACCTTCAGAGGAGGTTTGGTGCTGGTAGTAGTCTCGGTTGACGCTAAAATCTGGGGAACCTCTTCAAAGTTTTGACAAGGAGTCTCTATGAATTCCCCGTCCATATCCATATAACGGAAGGAGTTCAGGTGGCTCACCATATACTCCTTGTGATACGGTGGCAGAACCGAATGTTTTGGAAAATGCTGGTTTGCATTTTGCGTTTGTGTTTGCAAAATGTCGTGGTAAGCAAGAGTCACCACCGACTTTTATTTTATCCAACTGGAAAGGACAAAAGCACAGAAAAATTCCTCTTCCGAGATTTTGAGTACGGGGGGTAGATTATAGAAAGGGAAGGTATTAGCACCATTTCTATCTATGGTTTTCCACGGGCTCTTAGGTACTTTCTCATCATTTTAAAAATTGCTTCCGTGTTTGTGTGTTTTGAAATTTTTTTGTTTTTACTTCGTTTTAACCCTTGTATCAGTCCTCAAGAGTGTTACGAAGTGTTTTTGAAAACATTGTTTGGAAAAGTGTGAGTGTGAAAAAGTTTGTTTTTGAGCAAGTACCTACTAGCATCTACCTACTCGAAAAAGGATTGTTTCTGTTCTTGTTTCCTTTAGACAATGATATCCTACTATTAAAGAGTAGGGAGCACTGTCGTTGGAGTTTTAAGGGTCAATTTGAAAGGGACGTACGATCACTAAAGCAATGTTAGGACGTCCTAGTAATAACCCTAGTGTCTTAAGATCATATTCGAGGCAACATTTCTGAGGCAACCTTTCTGAGGCAACATTTCCGAGGAAACATTTCCGAACGGGACATTTGATCTTTGTTTAGACAAGAGGGCAACCACTAAGACACCCTATACTTAATGATCGTTTACCGAAGGCAACCGAAGTGAGAGTATATCCTAGGAGTGCGCATGTGCGGGTGATTTGATTTCAGTTATTATCTTTGCACATTTGGGGTTTGCTATCCATTTTAAATTAACATACAATCTTGTCATGCAATCTTATTATCATACATCTAACAGTTAATATTTTGCGAGAATTAAAATGCGAGAAATAAAAACTATGCTATTACAAGGCTTCGGGGAGGGGGATTAATTACATAGCCAAAAACCCGTAAAACGATAAATAAAAGAAAATCCTAATTAAACTATTACATACCATGAGCAGTTACATTAATATCGCAAAAATAATAAATGCGCGCGATGAATTAAGAATGAGAAAAATTAGGGTTTTGACCCCGTCTAAACCTAATTGCAAGAAAAATCATATTTTTGTGGTTTTTGCGTTATTTTAAGAAAAATAGAGTTTAATTGAATAAATAAAGAAAATCTAATGACTAATTAATTTTATTTAAGAAAAATAATTAAATTAACTATTTTTGTATTTTATTTTATTGAGAAAAGAAATAAAAATTAAATCATATGACAACCCTAATTTTTCTAATTCATTTTAAATATTTACAAAAAAAGTTAGAATTACCCTAAAATTAAAACTAATATAAAATTAATTTGATAAAATAAAATAAAACCTAAATTCTAAATTGGTGAAATTGATTTTATGATTTTTGTAAGAAAATAAATTAATTTATGGTTAGAAAATAAATTAAATAAAGAAATTAAATAAAAGGAAAAATATAAAAGAAAAAGAAATGGGCCTGGTTTCTTGGCAGAAAGGGGGGTGCTAATTGCAATTTCTGAGCCCAATAGCGCCTAGCCCATTTGACTTTTCCAGATTCCATGCGCTTGCTTGACTTGTGCCCATGGTGGACCCTCATGTGGGAAGCCTTGGATCTGGCGCACTAGGGATCTGATGGTTGAGTGTTGATGACGCATGGTAGTCACATGAGAAGCCTGTACACTTGATCATACAAAGCAAAATAGTATTGAACAAATAAGGGGACCTGGGGATCGAACCCAGGCCCTTTGGCATTTTACCCTGTGCGCTTACCAGCTGGGCTGGCTTTATTAGTTGTACAATGAATAACAAACATGCATTATATGGAAAAACACAAAATATCAATTCTCCAGCGTGTAAAATTTAAATGGGCCAGTCAGGGAAGGCCACGTTATCATCTCCTTCCTCCCACCGTTGCTAAAAGTCTTGACTTTTACCTATGGACAAATGGGCGTAGGTACAGCCCTGTGATTCTCCAAAATTCTATGCAAGCATGATAAATGCACAACAATGGTACCAATCAACTCGTGGCAACCTCACGAGCATCATGGTACCCTTATCCATGGCCAATTGTACCTGTAAAGAAAAACCCCAAAAACTAACCAAAAACCCTAACTATGGCATCTTGCTGTATAGTTAATGAAAATGCAATTAAGTATCACCATTAGCTTGCAAATGATTCAAGGATTAAGAATATGCAAATAAATTATGCTAAAAGTTCCAGAATTGGGATATTCGATTTCAATAAGGTATGTAGATCGTGGGACACTTACAATGTGTCTCAGGGCACGAGAATGCTTGTTAGTGATTGCAATATGACCCAGAGATATCCAGCAAGTGATTGAGATAGCTGGGAAGGCTTGAGATGGCCTAAAAACTGGAAATTGATTCACCACTTTTGTTGAATTTTTTGCATGTTTGCTTTTTGTTTTTCACGCCTCCAATCCCTCTGCTTTTGGTTTGCACATGTTCTTTATGTACCCTAGAACGAATTAGGGTTACAAACTTGTTTCAAATCTTCCTCAATTAAGATCATTGATTCAAGATTTGATCCTTATGCAAATATTTCCAAATCACACCAAATCCAATCTTTTTGTGTCCAAATAAAGCTTTCACAATTTTATTCTCTTTCCAGTTGTATAAGAGGCCTAAACATGCACAAAATCTTAAGCTTTGATTAGTTTTGATATTTTCATGATTTTATTTGATTTAATTGAAATAAAATCAAAATAAATGACAAAAATAAAATAATGACAAATGGGAAGGATCATGGGTTGCAAGTCATGTTACAAACTCAATGCAAGCATAAAAAGTTGGGCCCATTTGATAAAAAATGCAATTTTTGCCACATTTTACTTTTGACAATTTTGCAAAAAAGGTCAACTTTGCCAATACATAACTCCTTCAATTTTGACCCTAGAGATGTGTTCTTGGGCTTTTTAGAAAGCTTAAGATGTCTTATAAGCAACCCTTTTGGTCTCATCTCAATTGGGTCTTCCATGTTCATGTATGAAGCTTTGACAAAAAAAGTGTTTTTGTTGACTTTTCAAAATGACACATAATGTCCAAATTCATATCTTCTTGTGAGTGCATATTTTGAACTTGGGAGCTGAAGATGGATTGTATGGAATTACATCCTATTCAAAATGAGCTTTTGATAGGTCATTTTTGATAAAGTATGAGAAAGTTATGCTTGGTCAATGTTGAGTTGACTTTTCCTACAAAACCTTAATTTAGCAACTTTTGGGTTTTGATGAATTGTGAGCAATCCTTGATGAATCATGATAAACCCTTGATCCAATGAGGAATAATACTCCAAAATGAGAACGTTGACCAAAAATCTTGAAGTTTGACTGTATGTGGGACACAGTTGACTTTTGCCCTAGCATAGTCGATTTCTAGGCCTTTGAGCAATTGACAGAGAAAATTTCCTCTGTCAGGCTTGAAAATTGACATGGATGATCTTGAGAACATATTAGGACAATGGTGAGCATTTGGGACCCTTTGGATCCAAACATCTTGATGCAAACTGAAACCCTAATTTGGGGTAGACTGCCTTAGGACAGAGTTTGTCTGGTCAAGCCTTGGACTTCCTTGAGCAATTTGAGGACCTCACTTGAAATGTATTGAGAAATATGGGAGGGAAAATTTTGGGGTGCAACAGCTTCCCCTGTTCAATCTTCTTAAACCTGAGGACGTAGATTGGCTTGTCTGCCTTTCGTGATACGAAGGTGGAAGGTGATTGAACACTAGAGTGCCCAGAAATTTGCACTCGCATGAAGTGGTACTTGTCTTGTGATATCGGGAATGGGCTTATAGATGCTATTTGGAAGTTGATGTCGAAAGATGGGCTTAAAGAATCCATTAGAAGAAGTGTCGATCGCATAAGAGATTCCTTTTCGAGAGCCCGTATACCTGTTGTCGAGGAGGACTACGCTGGGGAATGTTGTTCTTTGTCTTGGTAAAAGTATAATTTTAGGAGCTTCAGTCGTCCGTTATTCTACTGGGGGATCATCTCTTAGTCGAAGAGGTGAAAATGAACTTCTATCTGGTCGTGCTCCAGGCTTCACAGTGATTTGTTGATAAAAATAAGACCGACTACTATTTGGTCATGCTCCAGGCTTCACAGTGACTTACTGGGGGGATGAGATTAAACTTGCTATCTGGTCGTTATCCAGGCTTCTCAATTTCTCACTTCTTATCTGGTCGTGCTCCAGGCTTCAGAAGAAATCAAGTGGTTATCCGGTCGCATTCGGGCTTTAACTTGAATTTAAGGCAATACTAATATCCGGTCGATTCCGGGCTTCTTAGTAATTGGCCGAGTAAACTGCTATTTGGTCGAAATCCAAGCTTCGCAGTGTCTTATACTATTATCTGGTCGTGTCCCAGGCTTCAGTATCTTTTGCCGTTATCTGGTCGTGATCCAGGCTTCACGGTGTCTTATACCATTATCTGGTCGAGTCTAGGCTTCATGGTATCTTGTATTGCTATCTGGTCGATTTCCAGGCTTCACAATATCTTGCTGGGGGTTAAGCTGTTTTCCGGTTGACTTTCGGGTTTTAAGCTTGTATTTAAGACATACCACTATCTGGTCGATTCCAGACTTCATGGTATTCTGGAGAAACCAAGATAATATTTGGTCGAATCCGGGCTTCATAGCTTGAATTTAAGATATACCACTATCTGGTCGATTCCAGGCTTCGTAGTATTATGGGTACATCAAGATATTATTCGGTCGAATCCAGGCTTCATAACTTGAACCCGAACAGAAATCTTAGCATTGATTTGATTGAACCAGAGAAAACTTGTGAGAATTTGATTGTATCTTTCCCTGAAAGGTAAAGAGTTAGTCGTATGTAATGTCATGATGTATGACATGTATCGAGTAATGATGTTCTCAAAATAAATGAGATTGTGTTGTATGATGCATATGTGTATGCCATGATGTATGGATATGAAATGTTTTTATGATATTCTATAGCTGGGGAAAATGAATCCGAGACTTCTGTTGGAGAGTTTAAGGAATTGAGTTCTTCGCGCTCGTTGGGGATAACGACCGAAGATGATTAGCCAGAGACTTGCGTCCGTTCTGTTTGAGAATACTCCGCTGGGATAGACTCTACTGGAGAATAAATTGGGGAGAGAATGAATCTATAGGGAAGAGAGATACTCTGCTAGAAGATCTGCTGATTTGGAGAAATAACCTCGGCTTGGGATGAATTACTATTGCTGGCGGTAATGAACCCTGTTGGGGATTGAGTTTCTGCTTGTGGACGAACTAAACTCAGCTGATGGTGAACTTCTATTGCTGGTGGTAGATAAACTCTGCTTGGGGAGAATTAACACCACTGTCTTTGGGCACTTTTTACTCGGCGGGGAGTGTATGCACCTTTAGTCATATTCTCAAGCTGGCTCTATCCCTGTACCTGGTGGGTAGAGCAACTGTAAGGTTTGGA
The DNA here is from genome assembly GCA_948472305.1 of Vicia faba. Classification (NCBI taxonomy): domain Eukaryota; kingdom Viridiplantae; phylum Streptophyta; class Magnoliopsida; order Fabales; family Fabaceae; genus Vicia; species Vicia faba. The sequence goes on along the minus strand of OX451738.1, from coordinate 1,202,733,549 downwards.
CATTTCTTGTTGTCCCCTATTCTTGGAATTATGAGTAATTGTCTTTTGTTTCGCATGTAAATATTTATGAGCAGCAATTATTATCAAATGCATATATCAAAAAAGAACCATTGGACGTTCTTGCAAAACAAAACAGAAAAAAGAAAAAAAAACAATTTTGAAATTTCCTCTGGAAACGAATTGTATTGATTTTTGAAGTTAGCCTGTAATAGGTGTTTTGTACAAGAGGCTGACGTCCTAGTAAGAGAACACCGCCGAGGGAACAGAAGTTATACAATTTGTGTAAAAGAAAGAAAAAGCTATGTGAAACAATCCCATCGGGTTCCAATTCTGCTAATGCCCTTATATCTTCGAGCGTCTCATCATTTTGCTACTTGGTCGAAGGTAGATCCGATTTATTGGTGCCATCCGAGCTTGATAGTCGATATTGAAGTCTGGTTTCAAGGTGATCCAATAAGACATAGTGTTACGCTTCAATCCCTAATTTTTTCCTGGACCGCCCTTTCGGGTTTTCAGTCCACCGGGATACCCTTTTTTGCCCAAGGCGCCTTTTCAGATTTTCGACTTACCGGGTGTATAGTTTTTTTCTTCATTTTCATCCCTTACTTTTCCCCGAACCCTTTTGGCTCGCCGGGAAGCCCTTATTTTTGCTTAGGCAGTCAACCTAGCGGGTCATTGATTATGCGTAGTATTTTTTCACTATGTCTGCATTGACGGGGTGAGGAAGGTCATCACCATCCATGGTGGTTAGAATCATAGCTCCTCCTAAGAAGATGTTCTTAACCACAAATGGCCCTTCATAAGTGGGGATCCATTTGCCCTTGGGATCACCTTGTGGCAGTATGATGCGTTTGATCACTAGATCCCCGACTTGATATTCTTGTCGTCTAACTTTCTTGTTAAATGCCTTGAACATTCGCTTTTGATACGTCTGACCATGACAAATAGCAGTAAGTCTCTTTTCATCAATTAAGTTCAGCTGATCAAGCTGGGTCTGGATCCAATCATCTTCGCTCAAACCTGCATCCTTCATAATCCGGAGAGAGGGTATCTGGAACTCAATGGGTAAGACTTCCTCCATGCCATACACCAGAGAGTAGGGTGTTGCCCCTGTCGACGTCTGTGCTGAGGTGCTATACCCATGAAGAGCGAATGGTAGCATCTCGTGCTAGTCTGTGTATGTTACCGTCATCTTCTGCACAATCTTCTTGATGTTCTTATTAGCCGCTTCAACACTCCCATTCATCTTCAGCCGATAAGGAGAAGAGTTATGATGTTGAATCTTAAACTGTTTGCAGAGCTCGGTGATCATCGTATTGTTGAGATTTGTACCATTGTCAGTAATGATTCTCTCTGGTACACCATATCGACAGATCAAGTTGTGTCGGATAAACCGCGCCACGACATTCTTGGTTAATGTAGCAAAGGAAGCTGCCTCGACCCACTTTGTGAAATAATCAATAGCTACCAAAATGAAATGATGCTCGTTGGACGCAGTAGGTCTGATCTCGCCAATCATATCGATGCCCCACATTATGAAAGGCCAAGGAGCCATCAAGACGTTCAGAGGAACTGGAGGTACATGCACCTTATCAGCGTAGACTTGGCACTTATGGCAGGTCTAGGAGTGCTGATATCAGTCGGCTTCCATAGTAAACCAATAATATCCTGTCCGTAGGATTTTCTTTGCCATGGTATGTCCACTAGAATGAGTTCCAAAAGTACCTTCATGTAACTCTGCCATAATCCTTTCTGCCTCGTTCTTGTCCACACATCGCAGTAAGGTTGAATCATGGTTACGCTTGCGAAGGATACCATTACTAATGAAGAACTTCGTAGCGAATCTCCTCAGAAACTTCTTATCATTAACAGATGCACCCTCGGGGTACTCTTGAACCTCAAGATACCTTTTCACCTCGTGAAACCAGGGTTTATCTTCTACCTCTTCAGTCTCAATGTCACAACAATGTGCGGGTTCGTCCAACCTCTCAATGGCAATATGGGGAGCTTCATTGTCCCACCTGACCTTGAACATAGAAGACATAGTAGTTAGCGCGTCCGCTAACTGGTTTTCCTCTATGAGAAAATATTCAAAGGTTATCTCCTCGAAGTGTGGGAGCAACGTTAGTACATACTCTTTGTAAGGAATAAGATTTGGGTGTTTTGTATCCTACTCACCTTTGATCTGACTGATCACTAGAGCAGAATCTCTGAATACACTCAAGAACTTAATCCTCAGGTCCATGGCAGCTCGAAGACCCAGGATACATGCTTCATACTCTGCCATATTATTGGTGCAGTTAAAACATAATCGGGCGGTGAATGGAGTATGACAACCTTCAGGAGATATAATCACAGCGCCAATGCCATTACCCAACGCGTTTGAGGCCCCATCAAAATACATAGACCATTGGGATCCTTCCTCAGGTCCTTCATCCGGTCCAGGTTTTTCACAGTCGGTCACCAACATGATGTTCTCATCCGGGAACTCAAAATTCATGGATTGGTAGTCATCCACGGCCTGATGCGCCAAATGATCTGCCAATACACTCCCCTTGATTTCTTTTTTGGTTTTGTATTGCATTTCATACTCAGTTAAGATCATCTGCCATCTTGCTATTCTTCCGGACAAGGCAGGCTTTTCGAAGATATACTTGATTGGATCCATTTTTGATATCAATAGGGTAGTGTGAGTCAGCATATACTATCTCAGCCGGAGAGCAGCCCATGCCAAAGCGCATCAAGTTTTCACGAGCAGTGAGTATCGGGTCTCACAATCAATAAACTTTTTGCTAAGGTAGTAAGTAGCGTGCTCTTTTCGGCCAGACTCGTCATGCTGCCCCATCACACACCCCATTGAATTGTCGAGTACTGTCAAGTATAAGATCAAAGGTCTTCCTTCAACTGGAGGCATCCGAATTGGCAGCTCTTGGAGGTATTCCTTGATCCTTTCGAAGGCGGTCTAACATTCATCATTCCATCTTACCACTTGATCTTTCTTCAGCAGCTTGAAGATTGGTTCACAAGTAGCAGTCATATGTGAAATGAATCGGCCAATGTAGTTCAGATGTCCTAGAAAGCCTCTAACTTCCTTTTTTATGCGGGGAGCCGGCATCTCCTATATGGCTTTTACCTTTGCAGGGTCCACCTGAATACCCTTATCACTGACGACGAAACCCAGCAGCTTACCAGACCTTACCCCGAAGGTGCATTTGTTCGGGTTCAACCTCAGCTTATACGTTTTTAACCTGTCGAACAGTTTCTGGAGATGGTCAAGGTTCTCTTCCTCAGTCTGGGACCTTGCGATCATGTCATCAACGTAAACCTCAATCTCATGGTGAATCATGTCGTGGAACAAAGCGACCATGGCGCACTGATAAGTTGCCCCAGCATTCTTCAACCCGAAGGGCATTACCTTGTAACAGAAGGTGCCCCACTGTGTAACAAAGGTTGTCTTCTCCATGTCTTCAGGAGCCATCTTGATCTGATTATAACAAGAAAAACCATCCATGAAGGAGAAGATCTTATGCTGTGCGGTGTTATCGATCAAAACATCGATGTGAGGAAGTGGGAAATCATCTTTGGGGCTCGCCCTATTCAGATCTCTATAGTCCACACACATCTGTACCTTACCATCCTTCTTAGGCACCGAAACAACGTTGGCAACCCACTGCGGATAAGAAGTAACAGCTAGAAATCCGACGTCAAACTATTTCATGACCTCAGCTTCGATTTTCTCATACATCTCAGGGTGCATACGACGAACCTTCTGCTTTACCAGAGGGAAGTCTTCTTTGGTTGGTAGATGGTGTACCATAATGTCAGTGTCCAAACCAGGCATATCTTCATATGACCAAGCGAAGATCTCAACATAGTCGCGTAGAATCTGTATCAATCGTTTCTTGACACTAGCCTCCAGATTCGCACCTATCTTGACCTATTTCTTGTCTTCCTCTATACCTAAATTCACTTATTCCACTGGCTCTTCATGAGGTTGTATGGCCCCCTCCTTCTGCAGTAATAGTCTAGCAAGTTCTCTGGGCACCTCACAATCATCCTCACCTTTGTCCTCGGCTTGGTTGATCATATTTTCAAATTCATAACTGGCAGTAGCAGAGTTGTTATCAATGGGATCCATAGTGGATATGGATCTGCATTATGATACGTGAGTGTGTGTAAGACAATAGCTGTTTTGATAAAGTGCGAGATAGAAAAGAAAAACAAGGAGCGCAAAATCTGTAATGCAAGAAAACGTCCAATGCTTTATTGATGATATATGAAAATGACAAATAATAAGCCCTCACAAGCAAAGCCAAGGTGCCTCGGGCAAGGCATCGGGCTATAAAGTTTCAAACTGTTTATTACAACTCTCAAAACAAAAGTTAATTACTATGTAATAAAAGAAACGGGTATGAAGTCTTTCTCCTTCCAGTTGTTCAAGCCACAATTGGTTGTAGGGTAGATCCAGCTTTCGATATCTGAATCTTCTTCACCATCTTCAATTGCATTAACTCCTTGATTACTGATGTGCAGAGGAGGTCTTTCAATCCGCGCGCGCCTAATAGCCCTTTGAGCCCCTGTAGTAAATCCCAAACCAAACTTGTCAGTTTTGTGTGTGAAATCAGGCAGCTGACCCCAATTTGAACACCCACCTTTTTCAATTACAGCCCTGGCATCCTTGAGGGAAGCCATCTTCATCAGAGGTTTGTCAGTAGCAACTTCAATTGACGCCAAAGTCTGGGGGACCTCTTCAAAGTTCTGACACGAGGTTTCGATGAACTCCCCGTCCATCTCCATGTAGCGAAAGGAATTAAGATGACTCACCATGTACTCCTCTTCTCCTTGAATCGTAACAATCTTCCCCTTTACTGGATACTTCAACATTTGATGGAGCGTAGAAGTCACTGCCCTAGCCTTATGAATCCAAGGGCAACCCAGCAAGCAAGAATATGATGGTCGGATATCCATCACGTAGAAAGTAGATGAAAAAGTCTGAGAGCTAACTTTAACAGGGACATCCACCTCCCCGTGCACCATCCTTTTTGACTCGTCGAAAGCCCTGACCACAATATTGCTCGGCTTCAGAATCAAACCTTCACAGTCCAGACGGTCTAATGCTTTCTTTGGTAAAACATTCAATGAGGACCCGGTATCTACCAGTACATGGTCCATAGTAGTGCCCATGCAATCGATCGAGACATGCAGAACATCATTGTGATTTCTTCCTTTAGCAGTCAGATCTGCGTCTGAGAAACCCAACTCGTTGTCGGCAGTCAAACTAGCTACGCAATCTTTGAATTGATCGGCAGAAGTTTCCTGCGGCACATGCGCAGTTTTGAGGAAAGCAATTAAAGCCTTTGCATGGGCTTCATAACACAATAACAAGGACAACATGGATATTTTTGACGGGGTCCGCCCCAACTGCTCGACTACGTTGTAGTCACTTTTCTTGATAATCTTCAAAATTTCCTCTATCTACTGCTTAGAGGTTTCTACAATGATCTTCTTAGGTGCCTCCGTCCGGGCAGGCTCACCTGTGATTTCTTTGTCCCGAGTCCCAGATGACTCGACAAAGGGGGTGATAACTGGAATAGGAACCGGGATAATAGCTGATGTACTAGCAGATGGAATGACAATAGGTTTGTGGACAGTCGGAGGGGAAATCTCGAGAGAAAAGAGTCTTCCACTTCTGGTGACCTTGCTAGCCCCGACAATATTGCTGACATCAGCATCAGCTTCTTCAATCTTTAAGTCTTGCTTAACTCCATGGTAATACACATCGTCCCCATAGTGCCAAGGGACAACCTTATCTGAAGTGTATGGGATAGGACCAGGGACAGTAATGATTAACAGAGTGATTCTTAGAACGGGTGTAATCCTAACAGGCTTTCTCGAGTAAGCCTTGGAAGGATTGGAGAAAATGGTTATGATGGCAACTTCTTGAATTGGAACTAACAGAATCATAGTCTTCTAGAACAGGATCTATTTGTTATCCATCAAGCGTTGAACACCTGATTTCAATAAGTGGCAACTAGCAGGCAGAATTGAACACATGTGGCAACCTTCGCCACAGCCCGGAAATAAACCGGCCAACAATAGATTCTTCTTAACTGTCATCAAAGGAGTAGAAATTTCTTCCACGGAGGTCACAAATAAATCATCGTCCACAACATTCACTCCATGACCATGTTTGGGCATAGGAGTAGTTATGACGTTGGGTTTCTCTGGAGTGTCAAACTCAATCTCTTTAGCTTCGATCAAGTCTTGTACCTTATTCTTCAAGGAGCAATAGTTGTTTGTACCATGACCTGGGCCATCAGAGTGATAGGCGCAGCGGGAATTCGGGTTATACAGCGGAGATATGGTGTTGGGATTCTTCGGGGCCTCCCTCAGAGTTACCAGGTTGGTCTTCAATAATTGTGGTAGAATTTGAGACAAGGTCATATTGAGTCGAGTGAACTGTCTTTGTGGTATTTCCACCCTTTGTTGATTGTTGCTTTGTGGAGCAACTGTGGGTCTTGATATCACTACCGCATTCACTGCTTGACGATGTTTAGGTATGCTTTGGCGCCTCGAGCCATAGACCACACTAGCTTCTTTCTTACCGGTGAAAGGCTTCTTCACTGCACTTGATGAAGTATCCTTCTGTATCTTACCACTTCGGATACCAGCTTCTACTCTCTCCCCAGTCAAAATCAATTCAGTAAACCCAGATGAAGAACTGCCGATCAGATGATTGAAAAATGGACCAGATAGCGTCCCCAGAAACATGTCAACCAACTCCCTGTCAGACAAAGGGGGTTGGAATCTTCCAGATAAGTCTCTCCACTTCTGAGCATAGTCCTTAAAGCCTTCGCTTGCACGCATAAACATACCCTGAAGCTGAGTACGAGTAGGAGCAAGGTCGGCGTTATATTGGTACTGCCTGTAGAAAGCAGCAGCAAGGTCCTCCCAGTTTCGGACATTAGCTCCTTCCAATTGATAAAATCATTCAAGCTGAGTCCCTGACAGACTATCTTGAAAGAAGTGCACCCACAAATTTCTATCAGCCGTGTGGAGTTGGATTTTCCTGACATACGAACGAAGATGGAGTTTTGGATAGGATACTCCATCATACTTGGAAAAAAACGGAGCTTTGAACTTATGAGGGATCACCACTCCCGATACGAGTCCCAGCTCTCTGAAATCCAAACCAGGGATCTTCTGAATCTCCATAGCACTCAAACGGTCTTCTAATTTCTTATACCTATCCTTGGCAGGAGGATATTGCTCCTCATCATAATCTGTATCATTATCAAAAACTGCAGGACTGGGGCCCTTTTCTTCTTCTTGGTCCTCCCCTTCCTTGGATGAAAAGGAAAGATCAACTTGTTGTTTCAACCTATCCCCATACCTTTTGCCCATACTCAGCAGAACGACCTTCTTCTTCTTCTTCTTCTTCTTCTTCTGCTCTTTCTCTTTCAGAATGAGAGCTTTCAAGTCCCCTTGCCCTTTAGCCAAGCTCAAGAACATCTCTTTGAATTGGTCATTTTGTGCCTGAAGATCTTTGATAGCTTGATCATAAGACATTTTGTGCTGAAATAAACAGCGAAGAAGATGAGAAACCTGTTATGGTACCTGTAATGATGTGCATGATAATGGAATGCGTATGTAATGATTTCAAAGACTTTGGGAGATTTAAATTTGCAAACCAAAAAAATAAACAAACTTTATTAGATTAACTGGTAAGAAGGTTCAACAATGCCTTTAAGGCGTTACAAAGAAATAAATGAAAAACACATCTAAACTAGGAAAATCAAAATCAGAAATCCCATGGACGCTTCCCCTTGGTGCTGACGTAGTCATTGATCGTTCTTTCATTCTCGAGTTGCCTGGTAGGCTTCAAGATCTTCCTTTCTTGCTCATGGTACTTTTCTCGGTAGGTATCCCTCTCCTCTTTCAGCTGAATCCAGGATCTCATCAATGCCCCAATATCAGTGGGCATGTAGGGATAAAGGACTGTATAAGGAATGCCCTCTTCATTGGTGGGCTCCACAATCACTGGCAACACAGCTTCATAAGCCATCCCAAGCTTCTGGGCTCGAGCTCGGACCCACTGGAGATAAGGCTGCATAGGGAGAGAAGTCCTTGGTCCTAGCTCTTGAGGGTCAGACTTGTTCACCATGCCCCAAGCTCGTATAAGCCTTCGGCGATGCTCGTCAACATCTTCCTTGTAGTCAAATGCAATATCCGTAAGAAGTAGCTCATGAGGACCATCTCTCCGAGCACGACCGAATTATCGCAAATCTAAACAAGGACTGTAGGTTATCCCTCCTCTGATTCTGAGCAATGGGACATTAGGGTATCCCCCACAACGATCAATGATAACAGTGCTTTCTATAGCCTTGGAACTCCAAAGAATGTCTGTATGGGCAAGTGACATTATCCTGTAAGACCATCCTAAACCTTCTCCATTTTTCAACACAGATTTGGGGAGATGTGAAATAAACCACCTCGCCAGCAAAGGCATGCAACACATGAGGGTCCCTCTTCTCCGCACAGTACGGGTGTAGAGGGCATGCAAGATATAAACTAGTAAAGTAGGCAAAGGATTACGAGACAGGAAGATCTTAACCGCATTCACATCTATAAAGGAATCCGAATTTGGAAAGAGAACCAAACCGTATATAAGGAGAGCCAAGATATCTTCAAAAGCCTGAAAGTCCAAACTGTCCCAGAATAGCTGAGCTTGATCTATCAGGAACTTGGCTAAGAAACCTTCAACCCTGCTTCGTGTCTCCTAGTTGGATATTACATCAGCCCGTGTCAGATGCAGAGCTGAAGCAATGTCTTCTAGTCTAGGAGTCTCTTCCAAACCTGTGAAGGGAATTTGCTCAAGGATGGATATGCCCAGTAAGTGTGAGAACTCTTCCAAAGTGGGAACTAGCTGATAATCTGGGAAAGTGAAGCAATGATGCACAGGATCGAAGAACTGGAAAAGCACACTCATCATCTGCTCATCAAACTTTGAGGTAACCAAGCTAAGAAGCTGACCATGTCTTTTAATGAACGAAGAACTCTCAGAAACTCTTGAGGCTAACTGTTTGAGTTGAGCAGGTATTTGCACAAAGTTAACTCAGATGGTGTTTCTGCGCATGGAAGCCATAATCTGCAAAATAGAACAAAGATAAATCCCCTCGGTCTTTGAAATGGTTAGTATAATGAAGTATGCATGCTATGTTATGATGCATGATGTCTTGGTAAAAGAAACACAGGTATAGCAGATAACAGACATGGCAAAGGCAAACAAGTCACACAAAAGCCCTTATGTTTAAGGCTTGCATGGGGTATAGGTATTACCCTCTTGAAGTTCAGTTGGTTTTAACCTGTCCTAATAATAGTAACCGGGTTCTAGAGGCTCTCAATATCATTGACCATCCTCCATAGGTCATGGTTTCAGCTCACGCAATCTTTTCTTGCGGTCGAAACTATCTCGAGAGTATGGTCTCAATGAGTGTAGTATCGAGTATCAACCAGTTCTCAGCTTTACACCGAGGCCGGCTATCTCAATACTTCCTACTGGCCAAGTTGGTCGATTAAGGGTTCTAAGGTAAGTTGATGCTTAACGACACACATAGCAGCCCTGTATTCTCCTCGTTTCTCTACAAAGGATACCAGTACCAACCAATGTGCCACATCAACGTAGCTACTGCTTCAACCGTATCGGTCTACACCGTACAGTTCCCTCACAGTTTATTTCTACTTACCTAAAAGGTGTCCCCAGATCCGGGTTAGGATCTATAGTAATTCCCAATACAAAACCCTCAAAAGTAAAGCACCCAAAACAAACAAGAGAAGCAATTTATGATGAACTAATCCTAAGGTATACCCCACTTATTGAATCCCCAGCAGAGTCGCTAGTTCTGTAATACGGTGGCATAACCGACTGTTTTGGAAAATGCTGGTTTGCGTTTTGTGTTTGTGTTTTCAAAATGTCGCGGTAAGCAAGAGTCACCATCGACTTTTATTTTATCCAACTGGAAAGGACAAAAGCACATAAAAATTCCTCTTCCAAGATTTTCAGTACGGGGGGTATATTATAGAAAGGGAAGGTATTAGCACCCTTTCTATCCGTGGTTTTCCACGGGCTCTTAGGTACTTGCTCATCATTTTAAAAATTGCTTCTGTGTTTGTGTGTTTTGAAAAGTTTTTGTTTTTACTTTGTTTTAACCCTTGTATTAGTCCTCAAGAGTGTTACGAAGTATTTTTGAAAACTTTGTTTGGAAAAGTGTAAGTGTGAAAAAGTTTGTTTTTGAGTAAGTACCTACTAGCATCTACCTACTCGAAAAAGGATTGTTTCAGTTCTTGTTTCCTTTAGACAACGCTATCCTACTATTAAAGAGTAGGTAGCACCGTCGTTGGAGTTGTACGGGTCAATTCGAAAGGGACGTACAATCACTAAAGCAATGTTAGGACGTCCTAGTAATAACCCTAGTGTCTTAAGATCATATTTGAGGCAACATTTCCGAGGCAACCTTTTTGAGGAAACATTTCTGAGGCAACATTTCCGAATGGGACATTTGATCTTTGTTTAGACAAGAGGGCAACCACTAAGACACCTTATACTTAATGATCGTTTACCGAAGGCAACCAAAGTGAGAGTATATCCTAGGAGTGCGCATGTGCGAGTGATTTGATTTCAGTTATTATCTTTGCATATTTAGGGTTTGCTAGCCATTTTAAATTAACATACAATCTTGTCATGCAATCCTATTATCATACATCTAACAGTTAATATTTTACGAGAATTAAAATGCGAGAAATAAAAACTACGCTATTACAAGGCTTCGGGGAGGGGGATTAATTACATAGCCAAAAACCCGTAAAACAATAAATAAAAGAAAATCCTAATTAAACTATTACATACCATGAGCAGTTACATTAATATCTCAAAAATAATAAATGCACGCGATGGATTAAGAACGAGAAAAATTAGGGATTTTGACCCCGTCTAAACCTAATTGCAAGAAAAATCATATTTTTGTGGTTTTTGCGTTATTTTGAGAAAAATAGAGTTTAATTGAATAAATAAAGAAAATATAATGACTAATTAATTTTATTTTAGAAAAATAATTAAATTAACTATTTTTGTATTTTATTTTATTGAGAAAAGAAATAAAAATTAAATCATATGACAACCCTAATTTTTCTAATTCATTTTAAATATTTACAAAAAAAGTTAGAATTACCCTAAAATTAAAACTAATATAAAATTAATTTGATAAAATAAAATAAAACCTAAATTCTAAATTGGAGAAATTGATTTTATGATTTTTTGTAAGAAAAGAAATTAATTTGTGGTTAGAAAATAAATTAAATAAAGAAATTAAATAAAAGGAAAAATATAAAAGAAAAAGAAATTGGCCTGGTTTCTTGGCAGAAAGGGGGGTGCTAATTGCAATATCTGAGCCCAATAGCGCCTAGCGCATTTGATATTTCCAGATTCCATGTGCTTGCTTGACTTGTGCCCATGGTGGACCCTCATGTGGGAAGCCTTGGATCTGGCGCACTAGGGATCTGATGGTTGAGTATTGATGACGCATCGTAGTCACACGAGAAGCCTGCACACTTGATCATACAAAGAAAAATAGTATTGAACAAATAAGGGGACCTGGGGATCGAACCCAGGCCCTTTGGCATTTTACCCTGCGCGCTTACCAGCTGGGCTGGCTTGATTAGTTGTACAATGAACAACAAACATGCATTATATGGAAAAACACAAAATATCAATTCTCCAGCGTGCTAAATTTAAATGGGCCAATCAGGGAAGGCCACGTTATCATCTCCTTCCTCCCACCGTTGCTAAAAGTCCTAACTTTTACCTACGGAAAAATGGGCGTAGGTACAGCCCTGTGATTCTCCAAAATTCTATGCAAGCATGATAAATGCACAACAATGGTACCAATTAACTCGTGGCAACCTTACGAGCATCATGGTACCCTTAACCATGGTCAATTGTACCTGTAAAGAAAAACCCCAAAAACGAACCAAGAACCCTAACTATGGCATCTTATTGTATAGTTAACGAAAATGCAATTAAGTATCACCATTAGCTTGCAAATGGTTTAAGGATTAAGAATATGCAAATAAATTATGCTAAAAGTGCCAGAATTGGGATATTCGATTTCAAGAAGGTATGTAGATTGTGGGACACTTACAGTGTGTCTCAGGGCACGAGAATGCTTGTTAGTGATTGCAATATGACCCAGAGATATCCAGCAAGCGATTGAGATAGCTGGGAAGGCTTGAGATGGCCTGAACACTGGAAATTGATTCACCACTTTTGTTGAATTTTTTGCAAGTTTGCTTTATGTTTTTCACACCTCCAATCCCTCTACTTTTGGTCTGCACATGTTCTTTATGTACCCTAGAACGAATTAGGGTTACAAACTTGTTTCAAATCTTCCTCAATTAAGATCCTTGATTCAAGATTTGATCCTTATGCAAATATTTCCAAATCACACCAAATCCAATCTTTTTGTTTCCAAATAAAGCTTGCAAGATTTGATTCTCTTTCCAGTTGTATAAGAGGCCTAAACATGCACAAAATCTCAAGCTTTGATTAGTTTTGATATTTTCATGATTTTATTTTGATTTTATTTGATTTAATTGAAATAAAATAAAAATAAATGACAAAAATTAAAGAATTTAAAATGGGAAGGATCATGATTCGTGGGTCATGTTACAAACTTAATGCAAGCATAAAAGGTTGGTCCCATTTGATAAAAAATGCAATTTTGGCCACATTTGACTTTTGACAATTTTGCAAAAAAGGTCAACTTTTCCAATTCATAACTCCTTCAATTTTGATCCTAGATATGTGCTCTTGGTATTTTTAGAAAGCTTAAGATGTCCTCTAAGCAACCCCTTTGGTCTCATCTCAATTGGTCTTCCATGTTCATGTATGAATCTTTGACAAAAAGAAGTGTTTTTGTTGACTTTTCAAAATGACCCATAATGTCCAAATTCATATCTTCTTGTGAGTGCATATTTTGAACTTGGGAGATGAAGATGAATTGTAGGTAATTACATCCTCTTCAAAATGAGTGTTGGATGTGTAATTTTTAATAAAGTATGAGAAAGTTATGCTTGGTCAAAGTTGAGTTGACTTTTCCTGTAAAACCCTAATTTAGCAACTTTTGGGTTTTGATGAATTGTGAGCAATCCTTGAGGAACCATGATCAACCCTTGATAAAATGATGAATAATACTTCAAAATGAGAATTTTGACCAAAAATCTTGAAGTTTGACTGTATGTGGGACACAGTTGACTTTTGCCCTAGCATAGTCGATTTCTAGGCCTTTGAGCAATTGATTGAGCAAATTTCCTCTGCAAGGCTTGAAACTTGACATGGATGATCTTGGGAACATATTAGGACAATGGTGATCATTTGGGATCCTTTGGATCCAAACATCTTGATGCAAACTGAAACCCTAATTTGAGGTAGACTGCCTTAGGAGAGAGTTTGTTTGGTCAACCCTTGGACTTCTTGAGCAATTTGAGGACCTCACTTGAAATGTATTGAGAAATATGGGAGGGGGAATTTTGGGGTGAAACACTCCTCTTCACCGTGCACAGTGACGATTTTCCCCTTCACCGGATACTTCAGCATCTGGTGTAGTGTAGAAGTAACAACCCTAGCTTCATGGATCCAAGGACGACCCAACAAACAAGAGTATGATGGCCTGATGTCCATCACGTAGAAGGTGGACTCAAAGGTCTGAGAGCCCAACTTGACAGGGAAGTCCACCTCCCCATGCACCATTCTCTTCGACCCGTCAAAATCCCTCACCACAATATTACTGGGCTTTAGGGTCAAGCCTTCACAATCTAGCCGATCGAGGGCCTTCTTAGGCAAAACATTCAATGAAGATCCAGTATCCACCAGTACATGAGCCATAGTGGTGCCCCTGCATTCGATCGAGACATGCAGAGCATCATTATGCTTCCTCCCTTCCGGTGTCAGGTCGGCATCTAAGAAACCCAACCCATTGTCAGCAGTCAAGCTAGCCACACAGTCTTTGAATTGGTCGACTGAGGTTTCTTGCGGCACATGCACAGTCTTGAAGAATGCAATCAAAGCCTTTTCATGTGCCTCGGAACATAACAACAGAGATAACATCGATATTTTCGAAGGGGTTTGCCCCAGCTGCTCGACCATATTGTAGTCGCTCTTCTTGATTATTTTTAAGATTTCCTCTATCTCTTGCTTATAGGATTCAACAACAACTTTTCTAGGTGCCTCCGTCCGGGCAGGCTCACCTACAACTTCTTTTCCCCGAGTCCCAGATGACTTGATGGCAGGAGTAACAATTGGAGTAAGGACGGGAGTAGTAATGGAAGTACCGATAGGAACAACAGGTGAAATAACAACAGGCTTAGTGACAGTCTTCGGAGAGATCTCGGGAGAGAAAACCCTTCCACTTATGGTGATCTTGCTGGTCCTGACAATGTTACTGACATCGGGATCAGCCTCTTCAGTCTTCAAATCCTGTTTAACACCATGATAATAAACATCGGCGCGCCATAATTCCAAGGGACAGCTTTGTCCGAGGAGTACGGTACAGGACCAGGAAAAGTGATTATCAATGGAGAAATTCTTGGAGCAGGTGTAATCCTAACAGGTCTTTTAGAGGAGACCTTGGAAGGACTAGCGGAAATGGTTTTAATGGCAATATCTTCACACGGGACAGATGGAATCAAAGTCTTTTCGAACATAATTTCTCTGCTGTCCATCAGGAGTTGAACACCGGCTTTCAGGAAATAGCAACCAGAGGGCAGAGATGAACACCTGTGGCAACCTTCACCACAGCCTGGAAATAAACCTACCAACAATAAATTCTTCTTAACAGTCATAAGAGGAGTAGAAACTTCATCAACAGAGGTAACAAACAGATCAGTATCAATGGCATTAACTCCACGGTTGTGCTTAGGCATGGGAACAGTTATGACATTGGGCTTCTCCGGAGCATCAAACTCAATCTCCTTGGCTTCAATCAAATCTTGTACTTTATTTCTTAGAGCCCAGCAGTCATTTGAATAGTGGCCAGGACTCTCAGAATGGTATGCACACCGAGCGTTTGGATTGTACCGAGGAGATGTGGTGTTAGGATTCTTGGGAGCCTCTTTCAAGGTTTCCAAGTTGGATCTTAGCAGGTGGGGTAGAACCTCAGTCAATGTCATGTTAATTCGAGTAAACTGCCTTTGCGGTCTTTCTACCCTTTGCTAATTATTGCATTGTGGGGTAGCCGCGGGCCTATATATCATCATAACACCTACTGCTGGACGGCGTTCAGCTCTGTTCTGACCTCTTGAGCTATAAATAGCACTGACTTCCTTCTTTCCTGTGAAGGGCTTCTTCACCGAGCTCGAAGAGGTGTCTTTCTGGATCTTGCCACTTCGGATCCCAACTTCTACCCTTTCTCCCGTTAATATCAGCTCGGTAAAACCAGTTGAGGAGCTACCAATCAGGCGGTTAAAGAATGGACCCGACAGCGTCCCAAGAAACATGTCAACCAACTCCCTCTCTAACAAAGGGGGTTGGACTCTCCCATCCAAATATCTCCACTTCTGTGCATAGTCCTTAAAGCCTTCACCTGCACCCATGGACATACTCTAGAGTTGAGTACGAGTAGGGGCAAGGTCAGCGTTGTATTGATATTGCTTATAAAAAGCAGCAGCCAAATCCTCCCAGTTTCGGACATTGGTTCCCTCTAGTTGATAGAACCATTTAAGCTGAGTCCCTGACAAACTGTCTTGAAAGAAGTGAACCCACAAGTTCCTATCAGCAGTGTGAGGTTGAATCTTCCTCACATAGGAACAGAGATGAAGCTTGGGACAAGACACCCCATTATACTTCGCAAAAAATGGAGCTTTAAACTTTTGTGGGATGACTGACCCAGACACCTAACCCAGTTCTTCAAAATCCATCCCTGGTATTCTCTGGATCTCCATAACGCTCAGTCGATCCTCTAATTGTTTGTATCTATCCTCAGTGGGAGGATACTGCTCATCATTGTATTCCGTGTCATTATCAGAGACTTTAGGGCTAGGGTCCTTCTCCCTTGTCTCTCTCTCTTGATTATCCCCTTCTTTGGACGAGGAGGTCAGATCGACTGGTTGTTTTAACGGCCCCCTGAACCTTCTGCCTAGATTCAGAACACCAGAGATCTTCTTCTTCTTCTTCTTTTCCTTCAGGATAAGGGCCTTCAGGTCTTCCTGCCCTTTTGCCAAAGCTATGAACATTTGTTGAAATTGGGCATTTTGTGCCTGAAGATCTTTGATGCTTTTTTCAGAATACATTATAGCTGAAATAAACAGTGAAGAATATGAGAAACCTGTAATGGTACCTGTTATGAAATGATGAATGGTATGCGTATGCAATTATTTCAAAGATTCTTAAAGGCTCAAATTTGTTTAACCAAAAGAAACACACGTTAATTGTATTAATAGGTTTGAATTGTTACAAATAATGCCCTTTAGGCTTACAATTAAACAAAACTTAAATCAAAAAGAAAACTAGGTCTCCCAGGAGCACATCCTCTTTGGTGAAATGTAGGCGTTTATGTTCCTTTCTTCATGAAGTAGCCTAGTGAGCTCCAGGACCTTCTTCTTGCTGGCATATAATTGAGCTTCAAACGTATCCCGCTCCTCTTTAAGTTGAATCCAGGATTTCTGTAACTCCTCATGATTAGTTGGCATGTCAGGATGATGAAAAAGATAAGGAGTGTCTCCTTCAGCAACTGGTTCCATAATCATTGGTAGGACAGCAGGGTAAGGCATCATAAGACTTTGGGTGCGGGCTCGTACCCATCGGATATAGGGCTCAAGAGAGATGGAATTATTGTGCCCCAGTGTCTTGCTATCAATTTTATGTACCATGCCCCAAGGTCTCATGAACCTTTTACAGTAACCCTGAGCATCATTCTCATAGTTGAAGGTGATTCCTTGGATAAGCGTATCATGAGGACCATCCCTTCTTGCATAATCAAACTTCCGCAATGCCAAACAAGGATTATAAGTGATTCCTCCCCTAATGCCTAAGAGAGGGACATTAGGTAATTCACCACATCAATTGATGACGGTAACATCTTCCGAGGACCATGAACACCAATGAATGTCTAAATGTGTAAGGGACATCATCCTACGCGACCATTTCATACCCTGCTCATTCTTCAAAATAGACCTGGGTAGATGCGAAATAAACCACCTATCCAATAGAGGATTTCAACACAGGAGGGTCCCCCTTCTCTATAGAGTGCAAGCATGCAGCGAGTGTAGAATATCCCCAAGTAATGTAGGCACCGAATTATGAGACAGAAAGACCTTAGTCGTATTCACATCTACGAGTTGGCCCGCATTAGGGAATAGTACCATCACGTAGATGAGGAGTGCCAATACCTCTTCAAAATCTTGTAAATCCAGGGTATCCCAAAAATAGTAAGCCTTCTCGAATAGAAATTTAATCGGGATTCCTTGGACACTTCCCCTTGTTTCCCAATTTGTCACTACATCGGACCGTTGTAAGGACAGAGCTCGAGAAATCTCTTCAGGCTTTGGATGTTCTTCCATACCATTGAAAGGTAACTGGTCAAGAATAGGTACTCCCAACAACCAAGAAAATTCCTCTATAGTAGGAACTAGTTGGTAATCTGGGAAAGTGAAGCAGTGGTGCAAAGGATCAAAGAACTGAAATAGCACTTTTAACAATTCCTCATCAGGTTTTGAAGTGACCAAGTTGAGCAACCGACCATGCTTTTTAGTGAAGGGAGAGCTTTCAGGGATCCTTAATGCAAAATCCTTTAGTTGGAGAGGCACTTTCACAAGGTTAATCTGGATAGTGTTCCTGCGGGCGGATGCCATGCCCTACAAAACAAAGCAAAGATGAGCCCTAGAAAATCCTGGAAATGGTTAGTATGGTATGCCATGTTTATGATGTCATTATTATGCTAAGAAATCACATGTATAGCAAGTAACAAATAAGTCACACCAAGTCCTTAGGTTTAAGGCCTTCAGGGGTTTTAAGGTCATACCCTCTTAAAGCTGGATTGGTTTAACCTGTCCTATAAATAGTAACCGGATTCTAAGGGATCTCAATATCACCGATCTTTCCCCCAAGCTTCGTTCAATAGGTGATTGACTCACAACCAAACAAAACTCAAGAGTCAAACCTCAATGAGTGTAGCATCGAGTATTTGTCGACCTTGGGAATACACCAAAGTCGACCCACTCGCTACGTCTTACTGGCCAAGTTATGCAATTAAAGGTTCTAATGTCAGTTGATGCTTTATGACACCATGCAGCGGCCCCGTACTCTCCTTGATTGACTCAAGGGTTACCGGTACCAACCATAGTGTCACATCAACGTAGCTACTGCTTCAAACGTGTCAGTATACCCCACACAGTTCCCTCACAGTTTATTACTACTTACCTAAAAGGTGTCCCCAAATCCGAGTGTAGGATCTACATAACCCCAACAAAACCCTTGAATATAAAGCAGGCAAATCAAAACAAGAAAGTAATTTTTATAAATAACCTAGATCCTAAGGTATACCCCACTAGTTCATTCCCCAGCAGAGTCGTCAGTTCTATAATACGGTGGAAGAACCGAATGTTTGTACTGATTTGTGTTTTGTATTCGCAAATTTTTCGGTAAGTAAGAGTCGCCACCGACTTTTATTTCATCCAACAAAGGAAAGGAAAAAGAACAAAAAAAACCTTTTTTCGAGATGTTTCTAAGTAAAGAGGGTAGATTATAGAAAGGGAAGGTGTTAGCACCCTTTCTATCTGTGGTTTTCCACGGGCTCTTAAGTACTTTCTCATTTTTGAAATTTCTTGTGTGTATTTTGCAAAAAGTTTTGTTTAACTTCGTGATAACTCTTGTATATGTCCTCAAGAGCGTGACGAAGTCGTTTTTGAAAATTGTTTTAAAAAGTGTTTGTGAAAAAGTTTTATTGTTTTGAGCAAGTACTTAAGATTTCTACCTACTCGAAAAAAGACTGTTTGTTCTCGTTTCCTTTAGACAGCGCTATCCAACTATTAAGGAGTAGGTATCCCTATTGTTGGAGTTTTAAGGGACATTCGAAGGGACGAAATGGTCATTGAAGGCAACAAGCAAAGATACATTAGCATTTCGAAGGGACTATCATCATAAGATCATTTCTCATAGGCAACTCGAGAGACAATGAGGGACTATGATCTTTATGACGACTTTGAATTGCGGGTCATTGCTAATATATCCCTACGTTCGAGGGGCATGACCATTATTTCCTAGGCAACCAAGTGAGGCAAACCCTAGGAGTGAACATGTGCATGTGTACCTTTTTTTAGTTAATTATCTTTGCACAATTAGGGTTATCTACCTTTTTAATCGTTGATTTATCTTTCACATGCAATCCTATTATCCATATATCTAGCAGTTTAATAGTGGCGGAAATAAAAAAGTGCGAGAAATTAAAGTCCTAACTATTACAAGGCTTTTGGGCAGATAAACAAATATTTGACTGAAAATAAAGATGCGGAAATGAAAATCCTAATTAATCTATTACAAGCTTGAAACAGTTACAATAATTGGAAAAATAAATAAATAAATAAATGCGTGCGAGAATAAAGTAAATGTCATACGGAATCTATTTAAATAAAGAAAATATTTTTTGATTTTTTATATTGAGAAAATTAAATATTTGTGAATTAAACCTAATTTGTCTAATTAATTTTAGTTATGAAAACAATCAAGTCAACATCATTAAATTAATTAATTTCCAAAAAAACTAATTTTAATAAAAAAAACTTAATTCTACATTTTTGTGGTTTTCTTGATTTTATGATTTTTAAAAAAAGATTTTTGAAATAAACAAAACAAAAATAATTAAAAAAATAAAAAATAAAATAAGAGATTAAAACAAAAGTGTAAAATGGGCCTGATATCAGAAGTAAACTGGGGGTGTGAAGCTGGATTACTGAAGCCCAAATCCTTTGGCTCAATCAGGCGTTTGGATCCAGTGCTGGCCACGTTTGAGGGTGCGCCATAAACTTCTCTCCACTGGGCGCTAGATCTGGATCTAAGGATGATCCACTGGCTAGATTTGGAGGGTGTATGATAGCTTTCATGGGTAGTGCACGCTAGATCCTGTGAAGAAATAATGGAAAAAATGCAAAATCTCACGCCTGGGATCGAACCCAGGACATGAGCTTCATACCTCTCTCCCTTGAACAACTGCGCTAGCTTTTTTAACTGTTAACATAGTAAATAAACAATAATATAATAGAAAAGCACACCTTATGCCCAAAAGCGTGCGTAATTTCAAACTGGCCAGTGGTTATCAGACACGTTATCATCTTCATCTTCTCCCCTGGACTGTTGTTTTAGATATCAACTTTTACCTACGGACACCAACTGTAACTACAGCCCTGCGAATCTCAGAAATCAATGCCAGGCATGAGAAATCAATTCCAAGCATACAAATCAACTCGTTTTGATCTCACGAGTATGATGGCATCCCTCTTTTGCCCTGATTTTACCTGTATCAACAAGCCCTAAAACATGACCTTAAACCCTAACAATGGCAACTATCAGTACATGCGCTAAAGCTCTTAATTAACCATACAAATACATTCTAAATGATGATATAAACATGAAGGCATGCTTAGAAATTATTTATGATGTGTAAATTTACAGAACCAAATTCAAAAAAGATGGAAAACTGTGACGCTATAAAGTGATGATTTCTAGATCTTTCACGCGTGCAAACAGTGTTGCTAACCTCAAGAGACATCCAGGAGTAGATTGGTGGTCTTGAATCACCTTGAATCGTCCTGTGGAATGAAATCTAATCCTAACTTTTTTTTCCAAAACTGAATTTTGTTTGATGATTTTCACGACCAAAATCCTTGTCCTCTTGCCTTGGCTGCGTTGTGTATATGTAATAGAGTGTCTTAGGTCAACAAAACAGCTTGAATCTTGAAATTTATGGAGAAAAGATCTTAGTTAATCCCTGCATTATTTGTTTCCAAAATAAGGAAAATCATGTCATTCTTGCTCCAATCACACCTTGCACGATTTGATATTGATATGCCAGCATATACCATCTTCATTCAATTCCAAAATCAATCCAAAAGAAAATTACATGATTTATTTTGATTTTATTTGAATTTTAAATGAATAAAGTCATAATAAATCAAATAAATAATTTAATGAGGCCTGGAGTGGTTCATGGGTCGTGGACCATGTTAGGAACAAGATACAAGCATAAAAAGTTAGGCCCATTTGAGGAAAAATGCATTTTGGTCGTTGTTGACTTTCGGCAAATTTCCAAAAATAGGAAACTTTGACAATGCATATCTCCCTCAATTTTGAACCTAAGAGAGGGTTATTAGGCTTTTTAGAAATCTTAGGATGTCCCCTAAACAACCTTTTTGGTTTCATTTCAATTGGATCTTCCATGCTCATGTAAGAAGCTTTGACCCAAAAGGTGTTTTTGTTGACATTTTGAAATGACATGTAATGTATGAATTCATATCTTTTCATGAGTGCATCTTTTGAACTTGAGGGCTGAATATGAGTTGTAAGGAATTGCATCCTCTTCAAAATGAGCCTTGTATGGGAAATTTCTGATAAATTATGAGAAAGTTATTCATGGTCAAAGTATTGTTGACTTTTCCTATAGAAACCCTAATTTAGCAACTTTTGAGTTTTGATGAATTTGGGGTATTCCTTGAGGAATCATGATCAAACCTTGATAAAATGGTGGATATTACTTCAAAATGTTGATTTTGACCAAAAATATTGAAGTTTGACTGTATGTGGGTCACAGTTGACATTTGACCTAGTATAGTTGATTTCCAGGCATCTGAGCAGTTGACTGAGCAAACTTCTTGTGCAAGGCGTGAGACTTGACATGGATGTTATTGAGAACATATTAGGACCATGGAAAAGATTTAAGACCTTTGGAATTCACCCATCTTGATGAAAATGGAAACCTTAGTTTGAGGTTCATTATCTTAGGAGAGCATTTGCCTGATCAATCCTTGGGCATCCTTGGGAAAATTGAGGATTTCAATGAGCATATGTTGAGTAAAATGAGAGGGAAAATTTTGGGGTACAAAAATAGGTAAAAATGGTAAGGCCATTCAAAATGATATTAAGGGTCTGCGATACAGTGGCAGAACCGACTGTTTTGAAATTCTGGTTTGTGTTTTGCGTTTTATGTTCGCAAAATGTCGCGGTAAGCAAGAGTCGCCACCGACTTTTATTTCATCCAACCGGAAAGGAAAAAAGTACAGAAAAAAAATCCTTTTTCGAGATTTTGAGTACGGGGGATAGATTATAGAAAGGGAAAGTGTTAGCATCCTTTCTATCCATGGTTTTCCATGGGCTCTTAGGTACTTTCTCATCTTTAAAATTGCTTGTGTACGTGCTTTATTTTGAAAAGAGTTTTAACTTCGTGATAACCCTTGTATCAGTCCTCAAGGGTGTGACGAAGTTGTTTTGAAATGTGTAAGTGTGAAAAGTTTTGATCTGAGCAAGTACCTACTAGCATCTACCTACTCGAAAAAAGATCGTTTCTATTCTCGTTTCCTTTAGACAACGTTATCCTACTATAGAGAAGTATGTAGCATCGTCGTTGGAGTTGTAAGGGTCAATTCGTAAGGGACGTACAATCACTAAAGCAATGTTAGGACGTCTTAGTAATAACCCTAAAGTCTTAAGATCATATTCGAGGCAACATTTACGAGGCAACATTTCCGAACGGGGCATTTGATCCTTGTTAGACAGGAGGGCAACCACTAAGACACCCTATAGTTAATGATCGTTTACCGAAGGCAACCGAAGTGAGAGTATACCCTAAGAGTGATATGTGCGAATAATTTATTTTCAGTTATTTATCTTTGCACATTAGAGTTTTCTAACTGTATTAAATTATCATGCAATCTTGTCATTCAAACCTATTAACATACATCTAGACAGTTAAATATTTGTGAGAATTAAAATGCGAGAAAGTAAATCTATGCTATTACAAGGCTTCGGGGAGGGGAATTAATTACATAGTGAAAAACCCGGAAAAATAAGCGATAAGTAAAAATCCTAATTTAAACTAATACATACCAGTGAGCAGTTAGAACAATATGGGCAAAAATAAATAGTCAGCGCGCGGCGAATTGAATGCGAAGCGACTAGGGTTTTGACCCTTGACTAAACCTAATTGTAATTGATTAAAGTAAACATGTTTTTTTTGTCATTTTTTTGTTATTTAAGAAAGTAACGAAATAATTGAATTAAAAAAGAAAATCCTAAGTTCTCATTAATTTTAATTGTGAAAGAAATTAGAATTGCCTTAAATTAATTAAACTGATTAATTAAAAAAACGCTTATTAAGAAAATAAGTCTTGATTTTTTGGTCGGTTAGTTTTTAAAAAGAAAACAAATAATTTTGGTGTTGGTAAAAAAAACAGAATAATTAAAGAAAAGAAAATTAAAGAAAAAATAAAAGAAATAACCCAAGGGCCTGCTGTCAACGGTTCTGATCAGAGGATGATGGTCTAGAAGATGGTGGCCCTCAGAAGATGGGGACACCGGGCCTGCTCCTGGCTGGTGGATCCAGCAGATGATGACCCTCAGAAGATGGGGTGCGCTGGATCTAGTTCTGAATAGGATCCAGAAGATGATGGCCTGCACGTGCTGGGTCTGGTTCTGAATGGGATCCAGAAGATGATGCGTTGGATCTGGTCCTGGCTAATGGATCCAGAAGGTGATGATCCTTAGAAGATGCACATGTTGGCTCTGGAAAAAACAAAGGAGAAGATACCAAAAGCTCACGCCTGGGATCGAACCCAGAACAATGAGCTTCTGACTTCCTTCTTCTGACCAACTGCGTTGGACGTTAGTTTATTAATATAATAAAAACAACAATATATATCAAAACTACAGGTTTCTGGCCAAAACAATGCACCAGAATTTGAATCAACCAGTCAGGTTGTGACACGCTATTGCCTTGTTCCCTGGAACCTTCTCTTAAAGTTCTGAACCTTTACCTACAGACACTTACTGTAGGTACAAACCTGTAACTTTCAATCATCAAGAAAACGCATGCTAAATGAATTCTAATTACATGGATCTGTTCATCTTGAACCCACGAACACTATGGTACTACTTTCTTGGACCAATTTTACTGATACAGAGAAACCCTAAAACATAAGATCAAACCCTAACAATGGCATCTTCATGTACAAGCATTAGAAATACAATTAAATGATATCAAATGCTTGCAAACTCAAAGATAAACACAAATATATCATTAAAATATGCAATGGGTGAATGAATCAATGAAACTGGATTCAAATTTGGAGGTATATCGTGATACCTCTATCTTGCAATTCTAGGCGTGAAAAGGCTTGAATCTGATTGGAAATTGCTCCTGGAATGTCCAGCATCATATTGGCAACCTGAGAATGGCACGAATTGCCTCTAACACAGAAATTGGATCACCACTTTTCTTGCAATTTTTGAGTTTTTCTTTCACCTTCGCACGGCTGTCCTCTCCTCTCTTTTGCTTTGGGAATGTTCAATATATATTATAGAATGCATTAGGGTAAAAATTTGCATTAAATCTTTGCCATTTATGAAGATTGACCATTGATTTATTCCTTGTACAAAATCTTTCCAAAACACGCTTTTTCAATCTTTTTCTGTCCATATGAAGCCTTGCACAATTTGATCTTTCCACCAGCTGTATAATGACACTAATCATGCACAAAATCTCAAGGTTTAATTGATTTTTGACATTACCATTATTTTATATTGATTTTATTTGATTTAAATGAAATAAAATTAAAATAAATAATAAAAATAAAAGAATGACAAGTGGAAGGGATCATGGGTCGTGGATCACATCACAAACTCAGTGCAAGCATAAAAAGTTAGGCCCATTTAGCAAAAAATGCAATTTTGGACACATTTGACTTTTGACAATTTTGCAAAAATGGTCAACTTTGACAAAGCATATCTCTTTCAATTTTGACCCTATGAGGGTGCTCTTGGACTTTTTAGAAATCTTAGGATGTCCTCTAAGCAACCATTTTGGTATCATCTCAATTGAGTCTCCCATGTTCATGTATGAAGCTTTGACCCAAAAGGTGTTTTGTTGACTTTTCAAAATGACCTATAATGTCTAAATTCATATCTTCTTGTGAGTGCATATTTTGAACTTGGGAGATGAAGATGAATTGTATGGGATTGCATCCTCTTAAAAATGAGCTTTGGATGGGCCATTTCTGATAAAGTATGAGAAAGTTATGCTTGGTCAAAGTTGAGTTGACTTTTCCTACAAAACCCTAATTTAGCAATTTTGGGCTTTGATGAATTATGAGAAATCCTAGATGAATCATGATCAACCCTTGATCAAATAATGAATGAGACTTAAAATGAGGATGTTAACCAAAAATCTTGAAGTTTGACTGTATGGGGGCCATAGTTGACTTTTGACCTAGCACAGTCGACTTCTAGGTATTTGAGCAATTGACTGAGCAAACTTCCTCTACAAGGCTTGAAACTTGACATGGATGATCTTGAGAACATATTAGGACCAATGAGCATTTGTAATCTTTTGGACTCAAACATCTTGATGCAACATGAAACCCTAATTTGAGGTAGACTTCCTCAGGAGAGAGTTTGTTTGGTCAGCTCTTAGACCTCGAGCAATTTTGAGGACCTTACTTGACATGTATTGAGAAATATGGGAGGGAAAATTTTGGGGTACAACAGCTGCCCCTGTTCAATCTTCTTAAACTTGAGGATGTAGATTGGCTTGTCTGCCTTTCATGATCTGAAGGTGGAAGATGATTGAACACTAGAGTGCCCAGAAATTTGCACTCGCATGAAGTGATACTTGTCTTGCGATATCAGGAATGGGCTTACAGATTCCATTTGGAAGTCAATGAAGGAAGATGGGCTTAAAGATGACATCAGAAGAAGTGTCGATCGCATAAGAGATTCCTTTGCGAGAACTCGTGTACCTGTTGTTGAGGAGGACTTCGTTGGGGAATGTTGGTCTCTGTCTTGAGAGAAATAGAGTTTTAGGAGCTTCAGTTGTCAGTTACTCTACTGGGGAATGATTCCGGTTTGGGAAGCAGGAGTGATATTGTGTTTGGTCGGGGTATATGTTGCACCGCGACTTACTGGGGTAATGTGAAGTTAATTGCGTTTGATTAGGTCCAGGTCTTACAGTGTTGTGGACTGTTGTCTGGGGATAAGAGAGGAAGAAAAAATATGGATAGTAAGGTTATGAGAAGGAACCTGGATAGTAGGGTTACTTCGATATGAAAGCCTAGGTAGTAGGGCTGTGAGAAGCAACCTGGATAGTAGGGTTACTTCGATATGAAAAGCCTGGATAGTAGGGTTATGAGAAGGAACCTGGATAGTAGGTTTACTTCAATATGAGAGCCTGGATAGTAGGGCTGTGAGAAGGAACCTGGATAGTAGGGTTACTTCGATATGAAAGCCTGGGTAGTAGGGCTGTAAGAAGGAACCTGGATAGTAGGGTTACTTCGATATGAGAGCCTGGATAGTAGGGCTGCGAGAAGGAACCTGGATAGTAGGGTTACTTCGATATGAGAGCCTGGATAGTAGGGTTATGAGAAGGAACCTGGATAGTAGGGTTACTTCGATATGAAAGCCTGGGTAGTAGGTTTGTGAGAAGGAACCTGGATAGTAGGGTTACTTCGATATGAGAGCCTGGATAGTAGGGCTTTGAGAAGGAACCTGGATAGTAGGGTTACTTCGATATGAGAGCCTGGATAGTAGGGCTGTGAGAAGGAACCTGGATAGTAGGGTTACTTCGATATAAGAGCCTGGATAGTAGGGCTGTGAGAAGGAACCTGGATAGTAGGGTTACTTCGAAATGAAAGCCTGGATAATAGGGCTGTGAGAAGGAACCTGGATAGTAGGGTTACTTCGATATGAAAAGCCTGGATAGTAGGTCTGTGAGAAGGAACTTGGATAGTAGGGTTACTTCGAGATGAAAGCCGGGATAGTAAGGCTATGAGAAGGAACCTAGATAGTAGGGTTACTTCGAGATGAAAGCCGGGATAGTAGGGCTGCTTTTGTTGCGCCGATGATTACTCTGTTTAGCTTTGAGTGTTGATCATGGACTTGCTGGCAATTGTTGATAATAATGTCTTTCCTGAAAGAAATACAGGGTTAGTTATATGTGATGCATGAGATGCATTGTATGCTGACGTTCTCAAAATAAATGAGACTATGTTATATGTGATGTATGCATATGTCATGATGTATGAACATGAAATGCTGACGTGATAATATGAGTCTGGGAAAATAAATCCCTGATTGCTATGAAAACCATAGTTCCTCAACCTCTGTTGGGGATGGAGAACAAAGATGACCGTGTTGGGGATTTTCCCCTTGGCTGGTAAGTATTCTACCGGAAGAGACCCTGTCTGAGGATAACTCTGGCGGGGAATAAATCTGTTGGAGAGGAGATACTCTGTCGCTAGATCGTTGATTTGGAGAAATAAACTCAGCTGGGGGTGAATTTCTGTTGTTGGTGATACTGAATTCTGTTGGAGATTGAATTTCTGCTTGTGAGAGAAGTAAACTCTGCTTGGGGAAAAATTTACTGACTCACTCGCAATTGTGAACCTTAGCTGGGGAGAGTCACGTCTTACTTGGGGAAGCTGACATCATCGTCTTTGGGTACTTTTTACTCTGTGGGGAGTGTTTGTACCACTACTCATATTCTCAAGCTGGCTCTATCCCTGTACCTGATGGGAAAAGCAACTGTAAGATTTTGGACACTTCTTGTTTGCCTCTGTTCCTAGAATTACGAGTAATTGCCTTTTATTTCTTATGTAAATATTTATGAGTAGCAATTATTTTCAAATGCATATATCAAAAATGAATCATTGGACGTTCTTGCAAATCAAAATAGAAAAAGAAAAAACAGGTTGAAATTTCTTGTGAAAATGAATTGTATTGATTTTTGAAGTTGGCCTGTAATAGGTGTTTTGTACAAGAGACTGACGTCCAAGTAAGAGAACGCCGCCGAAAGATAGAAAGTATACAATTTGTGAAAAAGGAAGAAAAAACAGCTATGTGAAACAATCTCATTGGGTTCCAACTCTGCTATTGCCCTTATATCTTCGAGCGTCTCATCACTTTGCCGCTTGGTCGAAGGTAGGTCAGATTGATTGGCGTCGTCCGAGCTTTATAGTTGATACCGAAGTCTTGCTGCGAGATGATCCAATGAGACATAGTGTTACGCTTCGATCCCTAATTTTGGCCTGGACCTCCCTATCGGGTTTTCAGTCCACCGGGATACCCTTTTTTGCCCAAGTTGCCCTTTCAGGTTTTCGACTTGCCGGGTGTACAGTTTTTTATTTTCATCCCTTACTTTTGCCCGAACCCTTTTAGTTCGCCGGGAAGCCCTTATTTTTTCCTAGGCCAGTCGGCCTAGCGGGTCTTTGATTATGCGTAGTATCTTTTCACTATATCTGCATTGATGGGGTGAGGAAGGTCATCACCATCCATGGTGGTTAGAATCATAGCTCCTCCCGAGAAAATGTTCTTAACCTCAAATGGCCCTTCGTATATTGGGATCCATTTGCCCCTGGAATCACCTTGCGGTAGTATGATGCGTTTGATCACCAGATCCCCGACTTGATATTCTTGGCGTCTGACTTTCTTGTTAAAAGCCTTGATCATTCGTTTTTGATACGTCTGACCATGACAGATTGCAGTAAGTCTCTTTTCATCAATTAGGTTCATTTGATCAAGTCGGGTTTGGATTCAGTCATCTTCGTTCAAACCTGCAGCCTTCATAATCCTGAGAGAGGGTATCTGGACTTAGATGGGTAGGACTGCCTCCATGCCATATACCAAAGAGTAGGGTGTTGCCCCTGCCGACGTCTGTGCTGATGTACGGTACCCATGAAGAGCGAATGGTAACATCTCATGCCAGTCTTTGTAGGTCACTGTCATCTTCTGCACAATCTTCTTGATGTTCTTGTTAGCTGCTTCAAAAGCCCTGTTCATCTTCGGATGGTAGGGAGAAGAATTATGATGCTGAATCTTGAACTGCTTGTAGAGCTCGGTTATTATTGTATTGTTGAGATTTGTACCATTGTCCGTAATGATCCTCTCTGGTACACCGTATCGACAGATCAAATCATGTCGGATAAACCGCGCCACGACATTCTTGGTTACTGTAGCAAAGGAAGCTGCCTTAACCCACTTCGTGAAATAATCAATTGCTACCAGAATGAAGCGATGTCCATTAGATGCAGTAGGTCTGATCTCACCAATCATGTCGATGCCCCACATTACAAAAGGCCAAGGAGCTGTCAAAACATTCAGAGGAACCGGAGGTACATGCACCTTATCAGCATAGACTTGGCACTTATGACAGGTTCAAGAATGCTGATAACAATCGGCTTCCATAGTAAACCAGTAATATTCTGCCCGTAGGATTTTCTTCGCCATGGTATGTCCACTGGAATGAGTTCCGAAGGTACCTTCATGTAACTCTGCCATGATTCTTTCTGCCTCGCTCTTGTCCATGCATCGCAGTAAGGTTGAATCATGGTTGCGCTTATAAAGGATTGCATTACTAATCATGAACTTCGCAGCGAATCTTCTCAAAAACTTCTTATCATTAACAGATGCCCCTTGGGGTATTCTTGAGCCTCAAGATACCTCTTTACCTCGTGAATCCAGGGTTTATCTGCTACCTTTCCAATCTCAATGTCACAACAATGTGCGGGTTCATCCAACCTTTCGATGGTAATCTGGGGAGCTTCATTATCCCACCTTATTTTGAACATAGAAGACATGGTAGCTAGCGCGTCCGCTAACTGGTTCTCCTCTCTTGGGAAGTTTTCAAAGGTTATCTCCTCAAAGTGTGAGAGAAATGTCAGTACATATTCTTTGTAAGGAATAAGATTTGGGTGCTTCGTATCCCACTTGCCTTTGATCTGACTTATCACGAGAGCAGAATCTCCGAATACACTCAAGAACTTAATCCTCAGGTCAATAGCAGCTCGAAGACCCAAGATACATGCTTCATACTCCGCCATATTGTTGGTGCAGTTAAAACATAATCGGGCTGTGAACGGAGTATGACATCCCTCAGGAGATATAATTATGGAGCCAATGCCATTACCCAATGAGTTTGATGCTCCATCAAAATACATTGACCATCGGGATCCCTCCTCGGGTCCTTCATTCGGTCCAGGTTCTTCGCGGTCGGTTACCAACATGATGTTCTCATCTGAGAACTCGAAATTTATGGACAGGTAGTCATCCACAGCCTGATGCGCCAAATGATCCACCAATACACTCCCCTTGATTGCTTTTTGGGTTGTGTATTAGATGTCGTACTTGGTTAGGATCATCTACCATCTTGCTATCCTTCCGGAGAGAGCGGGCTTCTCGAAAATATACTTGATTGGATTCATCTTTGATATCAACAGGGTAGTGTGAGTCAACATATACTGTCTCAGCCAGCCAGCAGCCCATGCCAAAGCGCAGCAAGTTTTCTCGAGCAATGAGTATCGGGTCTCACAGTCGGTAAACTTTTTGCTAAGGTAGTAAATAACGTGCTCTTTTCGGCCAGACTCGTCATGCTGCCCCAACACACACCCCATTGAACTGTCTAGCACTGTCAAGTATAAAATCAAAGGTCTTCCTTCAACTGGAGGCATCAGAATTGGTGGCTCTTGAAGGTATTCCTTGATTCTTTCGAAAGCGGTCTGGCATTCCGCATTCAACTTTACCACTTGATCTTTCTTCAACAGCGTGAAGATTGGCTCACAAGTAGCAGTCAGATGTGAAATGAACCTAGTGATGTAATTCAGACGTCCTAGAAAACCCCTAACTTCTTTCTCTGTGCGGGGGACCGGCATCTCTTGTATGGATTTTACCTTTGCAGGATCTACCTGAATACCCTTATCACTGACAATAAAACCCATAAGCTTACTAGACCTCACCCCGAAGGTACACTTGTTTGGATTCAATCTCAGCTTGTACGTCTTCAACCTGTCAAACAGTTTCTGGAGATGATCAAGGTGCTCTCCCTCAGTCTGGGACCTGGCTATCATGTCATCAACATACACCTCGATCTCATGGTGATCATGTCGTGGAACAAAGCGACCATGGCGCGCTGATAAGTTGCCCCAGCATTCTTCAACCCGAAAGGCATTACCTTGTAACAGAAGGTTCCCCATTGTGTAATGAAGTTTGTCTTCTCCATGTCTTCAGGAGCCATCTTGATCTGGTTGTAGCCAGAAAAACCATCCATGAAGGAGAAGATTTTATGCTGCGCGGTGTTGTCGACCAGAACATCAATGTGAGGAAGTGGGAAGTCATCCTTGGGGCTTGTCCTATTTAGATCTCTATAGTACACATGCATTCGTACCTTACCGTCCTTCTTAGGTACTGGAACAACGTTGGCAACCCACTGTGGATAAGAAGTAACAGCTAAGAACCCTGCGTCGAACTGTTTCATGACTTCTGCTTTGATTTTCTTTAACATTTCAGGGAACATACGACGAACTTTCTGCTTTATCGGAGGACAGTATTCTTTAGTCGGCAGGCAGTGTACCACAATATCAGTGTCCAAACCAGGCATATCTTTATAAGACCAGGCAAAGATCTCAACATAGTCACGTTTCATTTGTATCAACCATTTCTTGACACTAGGCTCCATATTTGCACCTATTTTGACCTCTTTCTTGTCTTCCTCCGTACCCAAGTTCACTAACTCCATTGGCTCTTCATGAGGCTGTATGGCCCTCTCTTCCTGCTGTAATAGTCTAGCAAGTTCTCCAGGCACCTCACAACCATCCTCACTTCCGTCCTCAACTTGGTTGATCGGATTTTCAAAGTCATAACTGGCAGTAGCAGAGCTGTTATCAATGGGATCCAGAGTGAATATGGATCTGCATTATGATATGTGAGTGTGTGTAAGAGAATAGCTGTTTTGATAAAGTGAGAGATAGAAAAGAAAATCAAGGAGCACAAAATTTGTAATGCAAGAAACGTCCAATGCTTTATTAATGATATATGAAAATGACAAACAATAAGCCCTCACAAGCAAAGCCAAACTCCCTCGAGTAAGACACCGGGCTATAAAGTTTCAAACTTTCTATTACAACGCTTAAAACAAAAGTCAATTACTGTGGAATAAAAGAAACGGGTATGAAGTCCTTAGCCGTCCAGTTGTTCAGTCCACCGTTGGTTGTTGGGTAGATCCAGCTGTCGAGGTCTGAATCTTCTTCATTTTCATCAATTGCATTAACTCCCCGGTCGCTAATGTGCAGAGGAGGTCTTCCAATCCGTGCGTGCCTAACAGCCTTCTGAGCCTCTATAGTAAAGCCCAAACCAAATTTGTCAGTTTTGTGAGTGAAATCAGGGAGCTGACCCCAATTGGTACACCCACCTTCTTCAACCACGTCCCTGGTGTCTTTGAGAGAAGCCATCTTCAACGGAGGTTTGCTGGTGGTAACTTCAGCTGATGTCAAGAACTGAGGGACCTCTTTGAAGTTTTGACAAGGCGTTTCTATGAATTCCCAGTCCAACTCCACATAGAGGAAGGTGTTGAGATGACTCACCATATACTCCTCTTCACCTCGCACCGTGACAATCTTCCTCTTTACCGGATATTTCAGCATTTGATGGAGCGTGGAAGTCACTGCCCCAGCCTTATGAATCCAAGGATGACCCGGCAAGCAAGAATATGATGGTTTGATATCCATTACGTAGAAGGTGGACCCAAAGGTTTGAGAACCCACCTTGACAGGGATGTCCACCTCCCCGTGCACCATTCTTTTTGACCCATCAAATGCCCTTACCACATTATTATTCGGCTTTAGAATCAAACCTTCACAATCCAGATGGTCTAACGCTTTCTTTGGCCGAACATTCAATGAGGACCCGGTATCTACCAGTACATGAGCCATATGGTGCTCCTGTACTCGATTGAGACGTGCATAGCATTATTATGATTCCTTTCTTTAGCAGTCAGATCTGTATCTAAGAAACCCAACCCATTGTCGGTAGTCAGGCTAGCTACGCAATCTTTGAACTGATCGGCTGAAGTTTCCTGCGGCACATGTGCAGTTTTGAGGAATGCAATTAAAGCCTTTGCATGGGCTTCAGAATACAACAACAAGGACAACATGGAGATTTTTGACGGGGTCTGCCCCAGCTGTTCGACCACATTGTAGTCGCTCTTCTTGATGATTTTCAGAATTTCCTCTATCTCTTGTTTCGAGGTTTCTACAATGATCTTCTTTGGTGCCTCCGTCTGGGCAGGCTCACATGTGATTTCTTTGCCCCGAGTCCCAGATGGTTCGGCGGCAGGGGTGATGACTGGAGTGGGAAGTGGGACAGTAGTTGATGTACTAGCAGACGAAATGACAATAGGTTTGTGGACAGTCGGAGGGGAAATCTCAGGAGAAAAGAGTCTTCCACTTCTGGTGACCTTGCTTGTCCCAACAATATTACTGACATCCATATCGGCTTCTTCAGTCCTCAGATCTTGTTTAACACCATGGTAATATACATCAGCACCGTAATTCCATGGGATAGCCTTATCTGAGGTATATGGGATGGGAACCGGAGCGGTGATTATTAATGGAGAAATTCTTGGAACGGGTGTAACCCTAACAGGTTTTCTCGAGGAAACCTTGGAAGGGTTGGCGGAAATGGTGATAATGGCGACATCTTCAAACGGAATCATAGTTTTCTCAAACAAAATTTCCTTATTATCCATCAGGCACTGAACACCTGTCTTCAATAAGCAACAACCAGAAGGCAGAATTGAACACATGTGGCAACCTTCACCACAGCCCAGAAATAAACCGGCCAACAACAAATTCTTCTTAACCGTCATCAAAGGAGTAGCGATCTCTTCCACAGAGGTTAAAAACGAATCGGTGTCCACAACATTGACTCCACGACCATGTTTGGGCATAGGAGCAGTTATAACATTTGGTTTTTCCAGAGCATCAAACTCAATATCTTTAGCCTCCAGCAAATCTTGCACTTTATTCCTCAGAGCCCATCAATAATTTGTATCATGGCCTGGACTTTACGAATAGTAGGCGCACCGCGCATTGGGATTGTACCTGGGAGAAGTAGTGTTTGGATTCTTGGGAGCCTCTTTCAAGGTTGCCAAGTTGGATTTTAACAGATGAGGCAGAACTTCAGCTAAAGTCATGTTGATGCAGGTAAACTGTCGTTGTGGTCTTTCCACCCTTTACTGATTGTTGCATTGCGGAGCAACTATTGGTCTTGATATCACCACAGCATTTACCGCTTGACGGTGTTCAGGTCTGCTTTGGCCCCTCGGGCCGTAGACTTCATTAGCTTCCTTCTTACCGGTTAAAGGCTTCTTTACTTGATGAAGTATCCTTCTGTATTTTACCACTTCAGATACCAACTTCCACTCTCTCTCCAGTCAAAATAAACTCGGTAAACCCAGATGACGAACTACCGATCAAATGATTGAAAAATGGACCAGATAGCGTCCCTGGAAACATGTCGACCAACTCCCTATCAGACAAAGGGGGTTGGACTCTTCCAGCTAAGTCTCTCCACTTTTGAGAATAGTCCTTAAAACCTTCACTTGCACCCATAGACATACCCTGGAGCTGAGTACGAGTGGGGGCAAGGTCGGCGTTATACTGATACTTCCTGTAAAAAGTAGCAGCAAGGTCTTCCCAGTTTCGGACACTGGCTCCTTCCAACTAATAAAACCAATCAAGTTGAGTCCCTGACAGACTATCTTGAAAGAAGTGTATCCACAAATTTCTATCAGCAGTGTGGGGTTGGATTTTCCTTACGTAAGAGTGGAGATGGAGTTTTGGACAGGATACTCCATCGTATTTGGCAAAAACTGGAGCTTTGAACTTATGAGGGATCACCACTCCCGATACTAGTCCCAGTTCTCTAAAATCCAGACCAGGGATCTTTTGAATCTCCATAGCACTCAGATGGTCTTCTAGCTGCTTGTACCTATCCTCAGTAGGAGGATATTGCTCATCGTCATAATCCGTATCATTATCAGAAACTGCTGGACTATGGTCCTTTACCCTTTCTTGGTTCTCCCCGTACTTGGATGAGGAGGTCATATCAGCTGATTGTCTTATCCTTTCTCTGAATCTTCTACCCATGTTCAGAATACCAACCTTCTTCTTCTTCTTCTTCTCTTTCAGAATAAGGGTCTTCAGACCCTCTTGCCCTTTATCCAGACTTAAGAACATCTGTTGGAATTGGGCGTTTTGTGCCTGAAGATCTTTGATGGCTTGATTGGAAGACATTTCTGCTTAAATAAACAGCGAAGAAGATGAGAAACCTGTAAGGGTACCTGTAATGGTGTGCATGCTAATGGGATGCGCATGTAATGATT
Organism: Vicia faba; assembly: GCA_948472305.1. Taxonomy (NCBI): domain Eukaryota; kingdom Viridiplantae; phylum Streptophyta; class Magnoliopsida; order Fabales; family Fabaceae; genus Vicia; species Vicia faba. The sequence goes on along the minus strand of OX451738.1, from coordinate 1,202,698,090 downwards.
TCAAAGACTTTGCGAGATTTAAATTTGCAAACAAAAAATAAACCAAACTTTATTAGCTTTAAACTTTGAAAGGTTCAACAATGCCTTTAAGGCGTTTACAAAGAAGTAAATAAATAAAAATCTAAAACTAGAAAAAGAAAAATCAAAAGTTCCATGGTCGCTTCCTATTTGTGTTGATGTAGTCATTGATCACTCTTTCTTCTTCGAGCTGCCTGGTGAGCTTCAAAATCGTCCTTTCTTGCTCATGGTATTTTTCCCGGTAAGTATCCCGCTCATTCTTAAGCTTAATCCAAGACCTCTGCAACTCCCCAAGATCAATGGGCATGTAAGGATAAATAACCGTGTAAGGAATTCTCTCTTCATTAGTGGGCTCCACAATCACTGGCAATACGGCTTCATAGGACATCCCGAACTTCTGGGCACGAGCTCGGACCCATTGGAGGTAAGGCTGCATAGGAAGGGAAGTCCTTGGTCCCAACTCTTGGGGTTCAGATCTCTTCACCATGCCCCAAGCTCGTATAAACCTCAGGCGGTTCTCCTTAACGTCCTCCTTTTAGTCAAATGCAATATCCTCAAGAAGTAGCTCATGGGGACCATCTCTCCAAGCACGACCAAATTATCGCAAAGCTAGACAAGGATTTTAGGTTATACCCCCTCTGATTCCAAGCAATGGGACATTAGGGTATCCCCTACAACGGTCAATAACAGCAGTGTCTTCCATAGCCCGGGAACTCCAAAGAATATCTGTATGGGCAAGTGACATTATCCTGTAGGACCAACCCAAACCTTCTTCGTTCTTCAACACAGACTTAGGGAGGTGCGAAATAAACCACCTCGATAGCAGCGGCATGTAACACATAAGAGTCCATCTTCTTCGCACAGTACGAGTATAGAGGGAATGCAAGATATCACCCAGTAGGGTAGGCATAGGATTGCGAGAAAGGAAAATCTTGACGTGTTCACATCTATAAAGGAATCCGGATTCGGGAAGAGAACCAAACCATAGATAAGGAGAGCCAAGATATCTTCGAAAGCCTGAAAATCCAAATTATCCTAGAATAGCTGAGTCTGGTCTATCAGAAATTTGTCTAGAAAACCTTCGACCCCGCTTCGTGTTTCCCAATTGGATACTACATCAGCCCGTTTCAGATGCAGAGCTGAGGCAATGTTTTCTGGTCTAGGAACCTCTTCCATACCTGTGAAAGGTACCTGTTCAAGGATGGATATGCCCAATAGGTGAGAGAACTCTTCCAAGGTGGGAACCAACTGGTAGTCTGGAAAGGTGAAGCAATGATGCACAGGATCGAAGAACTGGAAAAGTACAGTCATCATCTGCTCATCAAGATTTGAGGTGAACAGGCTAAGAAGCTGACCATGTCTCTTAATGAACATAGAAGTCCCAGAAACTCTCGAGGCTAGCTCTTTAAGTTGAGCAGGTATTTGCACAAAGTTGACTCGGATGGTATTTCTGCGCACGGAAGCCATAATCTGCAAAACAGAACAAAGATAAATTCCCTTTGTCTTTGAAATGGTTAGTATAGTGAAGTATGTATGCTATGTTATGATGCATGATGTCATGATAAAAAACAACAGGTATAGTAAACAACAGGTATTGCAAGCACAGTTAAATCACACAAAACCCTTAGGTTTAAGGCTTGCATCAGGTCAAAGGTAGTACCCTCTTGAAGTTAAGTTGGTTTCAACCTGTCCTAGAAAAAGTAACCGGGTTGTAGAGGATCTCAATATCACTGACCATCCTTCATCAGTCATGGTTTCAGCTCACATAATCTTTTCTTGCGGCCGGAACTATGTCGAGAGTATGGTCTCAATGAGTGTACCATCGAGTATCAACCAGTTCTCGGCTTTACAGCGAGGCTGGCTATCTCACTACTTTCTAATGGCCAAGTTGGTCGATTAAAGGTTTTAAGGTCAGTTGATGCTTAACAACACCATGCAGCGGCCCCGTATTCTCCTCGTTTCTCCACAAGGGATACCGGTACCAACCAATGTGCCACATCAACGTAGCTACTGCTTCAACCATATCGGTCTACGTCGTACAGTTCCCTCACAGTCTATTGCTACTTATCTAAAAGGTGTCCCCAGATCCGGGTTAGGATCTATAGTAACTCTCAAACAAAAACCCTTAAAAGTAAAGCAAACAAAACAATCAAGAGAAGCAATTATGATAAACTAGATCCTAAGGTATACCCCACTTATTAAGTCCCCGGCAGAGTCACCAGTTCTGTGATACGGTGGCAGAACCGACTGTTTTGAAATGCTGGTTTGTGTTTTTCATTTTATGTTCGCAAAATGTCGGGGTAAGCAAGAGTCACCACCGACTTTTATTTCATCCAACCAGAAAGGAAAAAAGTACAGAAAAAAATCCTTTTTCGAGATTTTAAGTACGGGGGATAGATTATAGAAAGGTAAGGTGTTAGCACCCTTTCTATCCATGGTTTTCCATGGGCACTTAGGTACTTGCTCATCTTTAAAATTGCTTGTGTACGTGCTTTGTTTTGAAAAGAGTTTTAACTTTGTGATAACCATTGTATCAGTCCTCAAGGGTGTGACGAAGTTGTTTTGAAAATTGTTTTGAAATGTGTAAGTGTGAAAAGTTTTAATCTGAGCAAGTACCTACTAGCATCTACCTACTCGAAAAAAGATCGTTTCTATTCTCGTTTCCTTTAGACAACGCTATCCTACTATCGAGAAGTAGGTAGCATCGTCGTTGGAGTTGTAAGGGTCAATTTGTAAGGGACGTACGATCATTAAAGAAATGTTAGGACGTCTTAGTAATAACCCTAAAGTCTTAAGATCATATTCGTGGCAACATTTTTGAGGCAACATTTCTGAACAGGACATTTGATCCTTGTTAGACAGGAGGGAAACCACTAAGACACCCTATACTTAATGATCGTTTACTGAAGGTAACCGAAGTGAGAGTATACCCTAAAAGTGATATGTGTGAATGATTTGTTTTCAGTTATTTATCTTTGCACATTAGGGTTTTCTAACTGTATTAAATTATCATGCAATCTTGTCATTCAAACATATTAGCATAGATCTAAACAGTTAAATATTTGTGAGAATTAAAATGCGAGAAAGTAAATCTACGCTATTACAAGGCTTCGGGGAGGGGAATTAATTACATAGCCAAAAACCCGGAAAAAATAAGCGATAAGTAAAAATCCTAATTTAAACTATTACATACCAGTGTGCAGTTACAACAATATGGGCAAAAATAAATAGTCAGCGCGCAACGAATTAAATGCGAAGCGACTAGGGTTTTGACCCTTGACTAAACCTAATTGTAATTGATTAAAGTAAACATGTTTTTTTGTCATTTTTTTGTTATTTAAGAAAGTAACGAAATAATTGAATTAAAAAAGAAAATCCTAAGTTCTAATTAATTTTAATTGTGAAATAAATTAGAATTGCCTTAAATTAATTAAACTGATTAATTAAAAAAATGCTTATTAAGAAAATAAGTCTTGATTTTTTGGTCGATTAATTTTTAAAAAGAAAACAAATAATTTTGGTGTTGGTAAAAAAAACAGAATAATTAAAGAAAAGAAAATTAAATGAAAAAATAAAAGAAATAACCCAAGGGCCTGCTGTCAGCAGTTCTGATCAGAGGATGATGGTCCAGAAGATGGTGGCCCTCAGAAGATGGGGACATCGGGCCTGCTCCTGGCTGGTGGATCCAGCAGATGATGACCCTCAGAAGATGGGGTGCGCTGGATCTAGTTCTGAATGGGATCCAGAAGATAAAGGCCTGCACGTGCTGGGTCTGGTTCTGACTGGCATCCAGAAGATGATGCGCTGGATCTGGTCCTGGCTAATGGATCCAGAAGGTGATGATACTCAGAAGATGCACATGCTGGCTCTGGCGAAAACAAAGGAGAAAATACCAAAAGCTCACGCCTGGGATCGAACCCAGAACAATGAGATTCTGACTTCCTTCTTCTGACCAACTACGTTGGACGTTAGTTTATTAATATAATAAAAACAACAATATATATCAGAACTACAGGTTTCTGGCCAGAACAATGCGCCAGAATTTGAATCAGCCAGTCAGGCTGTGACACGCTATTGTCTTCTTCCCTGGAATCGTCGCTTAAAGTTCTGAACCTTTACCTACAGACACTTACTGTAGGTACAAACCTGTAACTTTCAATCATCAAGAAAACGCATGCTAAATGAATTCTAATTACATGGATTTGTTCGTCTTGAACCCATGAACACTATGGTACTACTTTCTTGGACCAATTTTACTGATACAGAGAAACCCTAAAACATAAGAGCAAACCATAATAATGGCATCTTCATGTACAAGCATTAGAAATACAATTAAATGATATCAAACGCTTGCAAACTCAAAGATAAACACAAATATATCATTAAAATATGCAATGGGTGAATGAATCAATGAAACTGAATTCGAATTTGGAGGGATATCGTGATACTTCTATCTTGCAATTCTAGGCGTGAAAAGGCTTGAATCTGATTGGAAATTGCTCCTAGAATGTCCAACAACCTATTGGCAGCCTGAGAATGGCACGAGCTGACCTCTAACACAGAAATTGGATCACCACTTTTCTTGCAATTTTTGAGTTTTTCTTTCACCTTCGCACGACTGTCCTCTCCTCTCTTTTGCTTTGGGAATGTTCAATATATATTAGAGAATGCATTAGGGTAAAAATTTGCATTAAATCTTTGCCATTTTTAAAGATTGACCATTGATTTATTCCTTGTACCAAATCTTTCCAAAACAAGCATTTTCAATCTTTTTCTGTCCATATGAAGCCTTGCACGATTTGATCTTGCCACCAGTTGTATAATGACTCTAATCATGCATAAAATCTCAAGGTTTAATTGATTTTTGATATTTCAATTATTTTATATTGATTTTATTTGATTTAAAAGAAATAAAATCAAAATAAATAATAAAAATAAAAGAATGACAAGTGGAAGGGCTCATGGGTCGTGGATCACATCACAAACTCAGTGCAAGCATAAAAAGTTAGGCCCATTTAGCAAAAAATGCAATTTTGTACACATTTGACTTTTGGGAATTTTGCAAAAATGGTCAAATTTGACAAGGCATATCTCTTTCAATTTTGACCCTATGAGGGTGCTCTTGGACTTTTTAGAAATCTTAGGATGTCCTCTAAGCAACCGTTTTGGTCTCATCTCAATTGAGTCTCCCATGTTATGTATGAAGCTTTGACCCAAAAGGTATTTTTGTTGACTTTTCAAAATGACCTATAATGTCCAAATTCATATATTCTTTTGAGTGCATATTTTTAACTTGGGATATGAAGATGAATTTTAGGGGATTGCATCCTCTTCAAAATGAGCTTTGGATGGGCCATTTCTGATAAAGTATGAGAAAGTTATGCTTGGTCAAAGTTAAGTTGACTTTTCCTATAAAACCCTAATTTAGCAATTTTGGGCTTTGATGAATTGTGAGCAATCCTAGATGAATCATGATAAACCCTTGATCAAATAATTAATGAGACTTCAAAATAAGGATGTTTACCAAAAATCTTGAAGTTTGATTGTATGGGGGCCACAATTGACTTTTGACCTAGCATAGTCGACTTCTAGGCATTTGAGCACTTGACTGAGCAAACTTCATCTGCAAGGCTTGAAACTTGACATGGATGATATTGAGAACATATTAGTACCAATGGGAATTTCTAATATTTTGGACTCAAACATCTTGATGCAACATGAAACCCTAATTTGAGGTAGACTGCCTCAGGAGAGAGTTTTTCTGGTCAGCTCTTAGACCTCCTTGAGCAATTTTGAGGACCTTACTTGACATGTATTGAGAAATATGGGAGGGGAAATTTTGGGGTACAACCGGGTCCTCTATAAGCTTAATAAAATATTTGAACCTTAAAAAGTTAGGCCATTGACTCAAAATTCAAATTTGCTCAATGCACCATTCTTGAAATTTCCAAAATTTTCCAAACATGGGCAAGCCATAAATTGCTCAATTTTTATCTCATTATAATATTGAACTTTCTGGAAATCCCGATATGTCTACTTCAATCCCTCTTTTGATAAATTTTGCATTTGAAGATGTTATCTTGATGTAAAAGGTCTTGGCAAAAAGTGGCTTTTGTTGACTTTTTGAAAATGACCTGTAATGTCTGAGTTCATATCTTTCAAATGGTGCATTTATTGATCTTGAGGGATGAAGAGAAGTTTTAGGGAATTGGATTCTCTTCAATATGAGCTTTGGTGTAGAAATTTCTGATAAAGTATGAGAAAGTTATTCTTGGTCAAAGTTTAATTGACTTTTCCTATAGAAACCCTAATTTAGCAATTCTTGACTTTTGATGAATTAGGAGAATTTCTTGAGGAATCATGATCAAACCTTGATCAAATTATGAATATCACTTCAAAATATTTATGTTGACCAAAAATCTTGAATTTTGACTGTACAAGGGCCACCATTGACTTTTGACCTAACATAGTTGATTTTCTAATACTTGAGCAATTGACTGGGCAAAATTGTTATGCAAGGCATGAAATTTGGCATGGATAATCTTGAAGGCATATTAGGACCATGGGAAGCATTTGAGACCATTAGAGCTCAACCATCTTGATGAAAATTGAAACCCTGGTTGGGGGTTCATTGCCTTAGGAGAAGAATTTATCTGGTCAATTCTTAGTTATCCTTGAGCAATTGAGGACCTAAATGGGCATGTGTTGAGTAAAAAAGGGAGGGAAAATTTTAGGGTACAACAGATGCCCCTGTTCAATCTTCTTGGACCTCAGGATGTAGATTGGCTTGTCTGCCTTTCGTGATCTGAAGGTAGAAGATGATTGAACACTAGAGTGCCCAGAAATTTACACTCGTCTGAAGTGATATTGTTGGTGAATAATATCGGGAATGGGCTTACAGATGCCATTTGGAAAAGATAACAGAAGACTGTCGGAGATGGGCTTAAAGATGCCATCCAAGGAATATGACGGAGATTCGTCGAAGATGGGCTTATAGATGCCATCCAAAGTAGATGTTGACTTCATAAGAAATCGCTTTGTGGGGATTCCTGTTCTTGCTGTCTGAGGAGGAGTCTGTTGGGGAATGTTTTAGGGGAATAGAGTCTAGGAGCTTCGGTGTTCCATTACTTTATTGGGGAGTTATCTCTTGAAATTGAGCTATTATCTGGTCGGGATCCAAGCTTCACAGCGACTTGTTGAGGACAATAAGACTAACTGCTATCTAGTCGTATTCCAGGTTCTGCAGCGGCTTATTGGTGAATATGAAATTAACTGCTATTTGGTCGGTTCCAAGATTTGCAGTAACTATAGACATTTAACTGTTATCTGGTCGTCTCTAGGCTTTAGCATTTTGAAGAAATTAAGTTGTTATCTGGTCGGGCCTAGACTTCAACTTGAATCTGAGGTATACCATTATCTGGTCGAGTCCAGGCTTCGGTGTCATAGGTTATACTATCATCTGGTCGGTTCCAGGCTTTATAGTAATTAATAAACTGATATGTGGTCGGACTTCAGGCTTTACAGTATCTTTAACGGGATAAGAATCAGAAAATCTTAGGGTCGATTTAACTGAACTAGAGAAAGTATCTACCGGAAAATAATCAGTAATAAATCAATGGTCGATTTGAACTGAACCAGCAGAGGTCTTGATTTATCTTTGAATGGATAAGAATCAAAAAATCTTAGTGTTGATTTAATTGAACTAGAAGAAGGTCTTGGATTGTCTTCAACTGGAATAGAAATCAGGAAAATATTAGTGTCGATTTAACTGAACCAAAGAAGGTCTTGAATTAACTTTGACTGAAATGGAAATCAGAAAAATCTAAGTGTCGATTTAACTGAACCAAAAAAAAGGTCTTAGATTAACTTTGACTGGAACAGTAATAAAAAAAATCTTAGTGTCGATTTAACTGAACCAGAAAAAGGTCTTGAATTATCTTCAACTAGAATATAAATCAGGAAGATCTTAGTATCGATCTAACTGAACCAGAGGAAAATCTTGAGAACATTTTTTCTGAGGAAAATGCTGAAGTAGCCCTTCGTCAGACGTATCCTTTCAGAAGACTATCAGGTCATGTAAGTAGTCAACGGTGTATGTTGATTTGATCTTTCCTAAAAAGGTAAAGAGTTAGTCGTATGAAATGTCATGATGTATGAAATGCATTGTGTAATGATGTTCTCAAAATAAATGAGATTATGCGGTATGCAATGTGTATGCGCATGCCATGATGTATGAGTATGGAATGTTGTTGCGATATCTCCTAGTCTGGGAAAGTAAATCCCTGACTGTTGTTTGGTAGATGAGGAAAATGATTCTTTCATTCTCGTTGGGGATGATGAGCGGAGATGATTTGCTGGGGATTTCCTCCTTCCATTTGAGGATATTCTGTTAGGGATCTTTGACTCCTGCTTGAGAATGACTCTGTTGGGGGAAAGATGCTCTGTTAGAAAGTTTTACTGGTGTAGAGGAAAAAACTCTGTTGGGGGATAAACTTTCGTAGCTAGAGAAATGAACTCTACCATGAGATAAGGCTTTATAAACTGCTTGAGATTTGTAAAAACTCAGCTGGGGATCTTTGAGGTAACCTCTCTGAGGGAACTTTACTGGGGGAGGTAATTCCTACTTGGGGAAGAAGAGATTAAAATTTTGGTTGTTTCCACTATGTGAGGAACATAGACATCACTGGGTCGTATGCCAAGGATGTAGCGGTGGCTTCGTCTCAAGACGTTTCTGCCCCTATACCTACTGGAAAGAGTAACTGTCGGGACTACAAATGGCCTTTTTTAGACTTTTCCCCGTTTCTTAAAGTCATTAGCAATTGTCTTTTTGTTTCTTATGCAAGTATTTGTAAACAGTAATCATATTCAAACGCATATGTCAAAAATAATTACTGGACATTTTTACAAAACAAAACATAAAAATAGAAAACAAATAGTTTTGTACTTTCAAAGAAATGATTTGAATTGATTTAGAAGTTTGCCTATATCAGGCATTTTTCTACAAATAGACTGGCGTTCTAGTAGGAGAACACCGTCGTGAAAATGAAAACTATAAAAAATAGTTTACAAAGAGAAAATAGCTATGTGTAATAATCCCATTGAGTTTTAATTCTGCTATTTCCCCTATGTCTTTGAGTGTCTCATCACTTTGCTACTTGTCCAAAGTTGATTGGATTGGTCGGTACCGTTTGAGCTTGATAATTGATACTGAAGTCTAGTCGCAAGGTGGTCCAATGGGACATAGTTGTACGCTTCAAATCCCTAACTTTTTCCTGGACCGCCCTTTCAGGTTTTCAGTCCACCGGGATACCCTTTTTTTCCCAAGCCGTCTTTTCAGGTTTTCGACTTGCTGGGTGTACAGATTTTTTGTATTTATCCCTAATTTTTGCCCGAACCCTTTTGGTTCGCCGGGATGCCCTTATTTTATTCCTAGGCATGTCAACCTAGAGGGTCTTTATTCATGCGTAGTATCTTTTAACTATGTCTGCATTCACAGGGTGAGGAAGGTCGTCACCATCCATGGTGGTTAGAATCATGGCTCCACCAGAAAATATGATTTTGATTACAAATGGCCCTTCGTATGTGGGAGTCCATTTCCCCCTGGGATCACCTTGTAGCATTATGATGCGCTTGATCACTAGATCACCCACTCGATGTACCTGACGTCTGACCTTTTTGTTGAAAGTCTTGATCATTCGTTTTTGGTACATCTGACCATGACAGACAGTAGTAAGCCTTTTCTCATCAATCAGATTCAGTTGGTCAAGTCGAGTCTGGATCCAATCATCTTTGTTCAAACCTGCATCCTTCATGATTCTCAAAGAAGGGATCTGGACCTCAATAGACAGGACAACCTCCATACCATACACCAGAGAGTAAGGTGTTGCCCCTGTTGACGTACATGCTGAGGTGCGGTAACCATGAAGAGAAAATGGTAACATCTCATGCCAGTCTTTATATGTCACCGTTATCTTCTGTATGATCTTTTTAATCTTCTTATTAGCAGCTTCTACAGCGCCATTCATCTTCGTCCGGTAAGGAGAAGAGTTATGATGTTGGATCTTGAATTACTTACAGAGTTTGGTGATCATTGTATTGTTGAGATTTGTACCATTATCTGTGATGATTCTTTCCGGAATACCATACCGACAGATAAGGTTATGGTTGATGAACTGCGCCACAACATTCTTGGTAACAGTAGCAAAAGAGGCAGCCTCAACCCACTTCGTGAAGTAATCAATGGCGACTAGGATAAAGCAATGCCTGTTTGAAGCGGTAGGTCTGATTTCTCTGATCATGTCAATGCCCCACATTGCAAAGGGCCAAGGAGAAGTCAAGACATTCAGGGAAACCGGAGGCACGTGTACTTTGTCAGCATAGATCTGGCATTTATGACAAGTCTGTGAATGCTGATAACAGTATGCTTCCATAGTGGACCAGTAATATCTTGCCTGTAGGATCTTTTTATCCATGGTGTGTCCACTAGAATGGGTGCCAAAGGTACCTTCGTGTAAATCTGCCATAATCCTCTCTACTTCACTCTTGTTTACACACCGAAGTAAAGTAGAGTCGTGGTTGCGCTTGTAGAGGATTCCATTACTGAGGAATAAATTTGCGGAGAACCTTCTCAGAAACTTTTTATCATTGACAGATGCTCCCTCGGGATATTATTGAGCCTCAAGATACCTTTTAACTTCATGGAACCAAGGTTTGTGTGCTACTTCTTCAGTATCAATCTCATAGCAGTATGCTGGTTCATCCAATCTCTCAATAGTGATCTGGGGAGCTTCGTTGTCCCATCTAACCTTGAACATAGATGACATAGTAGCTAGCACGTCCGCTAATTGATTCTCTTCTCATGGAAAATGTTCAAAGGTGACCTCTTCAAAGTGTGGAAGCAATGTCAGCACATGTTCTTTATAAGGTATGAGATTAGGGTGTTTCGTGTCCCACTCCCCTTTGATTTGACTTATTACCAAGGTTGAATCCCCGAAAATGCTCAAGAACTTGATCCTTAGGTCAATAGCAGCTTTGAGACCTATGATGCATGCTTCATACTCAGCCATATTGTTGGTGCAATTGAAACATAATCTGGCGGTGAAAGAAGTATGACATCCCTCGGGAGATATGACTACAGCACCAATGCCATTACAGAGAGCGTTCGAAGCCCCATCAAAAACCATAGTCCTTTGGGATCCTTCCTCAGGTCCTTCATCCGGTCCAGGTTCTTCACATTCAGTCACTAACATAATATTCTCATCCTGGAATTCAAAGTTCATGGATTGGTAGTCATCCACAGCCTGGTGAGCCAAATGATCAACTAATACATTTCCCTTGATTTCTTTTTGGGTTATGTATTGGATATCGTATTTGGTCAAGATCATTTGCCATCTTGCTATTCTTCCAGAGAGAGAGTGCTTCTCGAAGATGTACTTGATCCGATCCATCTTAGATATCAACAAAGTAATGTGGGTCAACATATATTGTCTCAGTCGGTGAGCAGCCCATGCCAAAGAGCAACAAGTTTTCTCGAGTAGTGAGTATCTTGTTTCACAGTCGGTAAATTTTTTGCTAAGGTAGTATATTGCATGCTCTTTTCAACCAGACTCATCATGCTGCCCTATCACACACCCCATTGATTTATCTAACACTGTTAAATACATTATCAAAGGTCTTCCTTCAATTGCAACATCAGAATTGGAGGATCTTGTAGGTATTCCTTGATTCTGTCAAAGGCGGTCTGGAATTCGTCATTCCACTTTACCACTTAATCTTTCTTCAGGAGTTTGAAGATTGGCTCACAAGTAGCAGTTAGATGGGAAATGAACCTGACAATCTAATTTAGGCGTCCCAAGAAACCTCTAACTTCCTTCTCAGTGCGAGGAGCCGGCATCTCTTGATAGTTTTTACCTTTGCAGGGTCTACCTGAATACCCTTGTCACTGACAATGAAACCTAGGAGTTTACCAGGCCTTACCCCAAAGGTGCACTTGTTTGGATTCAACCTCAACTTGTACGTCTTCAGTCTATCAAACAGATTTTGTAGATGATCAAGGTGCTCTTCCTCAATTTGAGACATGGATATCATGTCATCAACATAGACTTTTATCTCATGGTGAATCATGTCATGGAACAAAGCTACCATGGCACTCTGATAGGTTGCCCCAGCATTCTTCATTCCAAACGGCATCACTTTGTAAAGCGCCCCATTGCGTGACGAAGGTAGTCTTCTCCATGTCTTCGGGTGCCATCTTGATCTGATTGTAGCCAGAGAAACCGTCCATGAAGGAAAAGATCTTATGTTGTGTGGTGTTGTCAACTAGAACCTCAATGTGGGGAAGCGAGAAGTCATACTTGGGGCTCACCCTGTTTAAATCTCTATAGTCCACACACATTCGTACCATGAGGTCATTTTTAGGCACCGGGACTACGTTAGAAACCCACTGTGGATAAGAGGTGACAGCTAAGAACCCAACGTTGAACGGCTTCATCACTTCTGATTTGATCTTCTCTGACATTTCAGGACGCGTACGACGGACCTTCTGCTTTACCAAAGGGAAATCTTCTTTAGTTGGCAGAAAATGAACCACAATATCAGTATCTAGCCCCGGCATGTCTTCATATGACCAGGCAAAGATCTCAACATAATCATGCAACATCTGAATCAAACGTTGTTTGAAACTAAACTATAAATTTGCACCTATCTTGACTTCTTTCCTATCCTCTTTTGTACCCAAATTTACTGTCTCAATTGGCTCTTCATGAGGCTGTATAGCCCTCTCTTCCTGCTTTAATAGTCTGGCAAGTTCTCCGGGTACCTCACAATCTTCCTCACCTTCATCCTCGGCTTGGTTGATCGGATTTTCAAAGTCATAATCGGCAATAGCAGAATCGTTATCAATGGGATCCATAGTGGATATGGATCTGTAGTTTGATACGTGAGTGTGTGTAAGAGCATAGTTGTATTGACAAAGTAAAAAGCAGAAAAGAAAAACAGAGAGCGCAAAATTTGTATGCAAAACGTCCAATGCTTTATTAATGACATATGAGATTAAAACATGATAACCCTCACAAAAAAACCATTGTGCCCTGGGTAAGACACATGGCCATAGAGTTTATACTGTTTAATTATTACATATCAGAAAACAAAAGGACAATTACTTCTGAATAAAATTAATTGGTACAAAGTCTTTAGCTGTCCAGTTACTGGGTCTACCATTGGTAGTAGGGAAGATCCAGATATCCATGTCATAGCCACTGTCAGCATCTTCTGTGCCGGAGACAACATCAATAGAATTGATTATCGGGCCATGCTTGGGCATGGGTGCAGTTATAACATTGGTAATCTCGAGAGCGTCAAATTCAATCTCCTTTGCTTCAATAAGGTCTTGCACTTTGTTTTTCAAAGCCCAGCAGTCGTTGGTATCATGGCCCAGACTTTCTGAATGGTAAGCACAGCGAGCGTTTGGGTTGTAGCGAGGAGATGCAGTGTTGGGATTCTTGGGAGCTTCCCTCAAGGTAACCAGATCGGATTTCAGTAGATGAGGCAATACTTGATACAAAGTCATATTTATCCAAGTGAATTTCTTTACGGGTCTTTCTGCTCTAGGCTGATTACTTCGTTGTTGAGTAGCTGTAGGTTTGGATATCATAACATCCCCTATCATTGGACGAAGTTCAGTTATGCCCTGATTCCATTGAGTATAAACAGCACTGACCTCCTTTTTTCATACAAAAGGTCTCTTTCCCGCACTTGAAGAGGCATCCTTCTGAATCTTGCCACTTCTAATCCCATCTTCCACTCTTTCTCCCGTCAAAATCAACTCAGTAAATCCAACTGAGGAGCTTCCAATCAGATGATTGAAAAATAAACTAGATAGGGTACCCAAAAACATATGCATTAATTCCCTATCAGACAGGGGGGTTGGACTCTTCCTGCTAAGTCCCTCCACTTCTGATCATAGTCTTTAAAACCTACGCTCGAACCCATAGACATACTTTGCAGTTGTGTACGAGTGGGAGCAAGGTCTGCATTATACTGATACTACTTGTAGAAATCAGCATCCAGGTCTTCCCAGTTATGAATATTGGTCCCTTCCAGCTGGTAGAACAACTCTAGTTGAGTCCCAGATAGACTATCTTGAAAGAAGTGGACCCATAAGTCCTTGTCTGCAGTGTGAGGCTAAATCTTCCTCACATAAGATCAGAGATGCATCTTTGGACATGAGACCCCATCATATTTTGCGGACACCAGAACCTTAAACTTCTGCGGGATGATAACCCCAGAAACCAAACCCAGTTCTTCAAAATACATACCCGGTACCTTCTGGATTTCCATTGCATTCAAACGATCCTCCAGCTGTTTGTATTTTTCATCAGCAGGAGGATGCTACTCCTCATCATAGTAAGATTCATCATCGGATTCCTTAGGACTGAAGTCTTCCTCTCTTGTTTCCTCTTCTTGATTGTCTCCTTCCTTTGATGAATTTACCAGCTCAGAAGCTCGCCGCACTGGTCCTCTGATCCTTCTTCCCAAGTTCACCATACTAGCTGGTTTCTTTGGCTTATTCTTTTTATCTTTAAGTATGAGGACTTTCAGATCTTCCTGCCCTCTATCTAGAGCCACAATCATTTGCTGGAACTGGGCGTTTTGCACCTGGAGATCCTTGATGTTTTGTTCAAGAGCCGTTTCTTTACTTGCTGAAATAAACAGCGAAGAAGATAAGAACCCTGCTTTGAGACCTGCTTATGCAATGAGATGCATGATATGCTTATGCAATGTTTTCAAGGACCTTATTGGATTTAAGCTCTTTTAAACAAAATAAGAAACAAAACCTTTTATTAGCAAGTTTTTTAAAGAAACAAAAGATTACACAGGGATAAACAATGAAAGGAAATTCTAAACTCCTAAGTCTCCCATGGGCGTTTCCTCTTGGTGTTGAGGTAGGTGTTGAGGTTCTTCTCTTTATGAAGTTGTTTTGTTAATTCCAACACCTTCTTCTCACTTTCATATAATTGATCCTCAAAAGTATCCCATTCTCCCTTGAGCTGGATCCAAGACTTTTGCAATTCTTCGAATTTGGTTGGCATATCAGGATGGAGAATAATACGGGACTCGTCCCCTTGAACAACAGGTTCCAAGATCATCGGTAAGATGGAATCGTATGGCATCATAAGACTTTGGGCTCAAGCGCACCCATTTGAGGTAAGGTTCCAAAGGGATGGAGTTCTTACGCCCCAAAGTCCTACTATCAGTCTTCTTAATAATGCCCCAAGGGCGGATGAAACTCTGAGGATAATTTTGCAAATCATCTGAGTAGTTGAACATAATACCCTGGATGAGAATATTCGGTGGACCATCTCTCCGTGCATAGCCAAATTGATGTAGTGCTAACAAAGGATTGTAAGTGATGCCTCCCCTAATGCCCAGGAGTGGAACATTAGGAAATTCTACGCAACGATCAATAAAAGAAATGTCTTCTTGAGAGCGGGGACACCAACAGATGTCGGAGTGGGAGAGAGACATTAGTCTTTGACTCCACCTCAAGCCTAAATCATTTTGCATTGTTGACTGAGGAAGGTGCAAAATAAACCACCTATATAGCAGAGAGGTGCAACACATGAGAGTTCCTCGCTTCTTTAGAGTACGAGTATAGAGAGAATGTAGGATGTCCCCAAGCAATGTAGGAACCGGATTGTGAGCAAGGAAAATTTTGATGGCATTCACATCTGTAAGTTTATCTGAATTAGGAAACAGGACCAGTCAATATATCAAGAGGGATAATACATATTCGAAGGCATGATAACTCATAGCATCCAGGAAAATCTGAACTTTCTTCATCAGGAAATTTGCAAGGAGACCCTTAACTTCACTTCTATTTTCCTAATTGGACTCAATGTCAGATGGCTTCAAGTGTAAAGCTACGACAACATCTTCAGAAGTTGGGTCTTGCTCTAAACCAGTGAAAGGTACTCGCTACAATATAGGTAAACCAAATAACTTAGAGAATTCCTCTAGGGTAGGCACCAGTTGATAATCGGGGAATGTGAAGCAATGGTGCTTAAGGTCGAAGAACTGCAATAAGACACTCATCAAACCTTTGTCAAACCCGATGGT
Source organism: Vicia faba (assembly GCA_948472305.1). Taxonomy (NCBI): domain Eukaryota; kingdom Viridiplantae; phylum Streptophyta; class Magnoliopsida; order Fabales; family Fabaceae; genus Vicia; species Vicia faba. Next base: position 1,202,681,956 of record OX451738.1, on the reverse strand, counting down.
AACCAAACTGAGCAAGTGACCATGTCTTTTGTGGAATGATGAGTCCTCGGGGACTTTCAATACTAATTACTTGAGCTTAGGAGGAACTTCTGTATAGTGAAACCATATGGTTTTTCTGCGACCTGAATTCATATCCTACAAAACAGTAAAGAGGTAAATCCAGTAGGTCCTTAAAATTATTAGTAAATATGAATGTCATGATGTTTATGATGTCATGATTATGCTAAAAAATACAGATAAACACAAGAAAATCACACAATAGACCTTAGGTTTAAAGGCTTGTATGAGGTTTTAAGGTAAGTACCCTCTTGAATGTTCAGTTGGCTCAACATGTCCTATTAATAGTAACTGGGTTCTAAGGAGTCTCAATATCACTGACCTTTCCTTCAGAAATTGTTTCAGCTCCGCACCAAAGTATTGCGGCCAAAAAATCCTAAAAGTCCAGCCTCAATGAGTGTAGTATCGAGTATCAATCAATCTTTGGTCGGAACCAAAGCCGATTATCTCACTACTTCCTAATGGCTAGGATGAGTCAATTAAAGGTTCTAAAGGTCAGTTAGCGCTTAGTGATACTATGAGGAAGCCTAATGTTATCCTCGACTTACTCAAGGAACATTAGTACAATCCATAGTATCGCGCTAACGTAGACACCACTTCGTCTGTATCGGTCTAGGCTGTACAACCTCCATGGTTTATTGCTACTTACCTAATAAGGTGCCCCAGATATGGGTGTTGGATCTATAGTAACAACCCAAAGAAGCCCTCAAAAGTAAAGAAAACAAGCATAAAAAGCAGTTTAAAAAATGAACTAAAACTCTAAGGTAACCCCACTTTTAAGATCCCCAGCAGAGTCGCCAGTTCTGTTATACGGTGGCAGAACTAACTGTTTAATACTGGTTTACATTTTGTATTCACAAATGTGCGGTAAGAAAGAGTTGCCACCGACTTTTCTTTTATCCAACAAAGGAAAGGGTGAAAATAACATAAAAATACCTTTTTGAGATGTTTTCCGAGTAAGGGGGGTAGATTATGGAAAGGGAAGGTGTTAGCACCCTTTCCATCTGTGGTTTTCCACGGGCTCTTAGAGGTTTGCTCTATTTTAAAATACCTTTGTGCTTTGTGTTTGAAAATGTTTTGAAAATGTCTTAGTACGGCGAACTTTGTAATGTTTCTCGGGATAGAGGAGAAAGTATACAAAGGGTTTTGAAATTGTTTTTGAAAAGCAGTTTTGTGTAAGTGTGAGATGTTTGAGCAAACTTCTAAAAGCTATCTACTTTATTACTCGAAAAGATCGTTCTTGTCCTCTTTTCCTTTAGACAATGCTATCCTACTATTAGCGAGTAGGTAGCCTTATCGTTGGATGTTAAGGGACAATCGAATGGACTTTTTACAGTCAAAAAGGTAACGTATGGAGACGCTTTAGCAACTTTTGTTTAAGGGACGAGATCCTTTACCGAAAGGCAACACTGTAAGGGTCATCGAGGGACTATGATCTTTTGATTTTTACAGGTCTTTGCTAAAGCGTCCCTATTCTCGAGGGACATGACTGTTTTATTTTCCGAAAGGCAACCGAAGCGGGGATACCCTAGAGGTGCATATGTGCATATGTGTTGAGATTCACTTATTTTTGTCTTTTTATTAGGTTAACTAACATTTTAATTTGCAGTCTTTCCATACATGCCTATTTACTAACAATAATATAGAAAAATAATAAAGCAGTAAATGTACGGAAAATAAAAAACAGAAAAGTAAACCCTAAATTATTACACGGCTTTGGAAGAGATACAATATAAGCGTAAGGAGTAAAGTGCGGAATTTTAAATCTAAAACTATTACATCCATGATCAGTTACAATATAAATGTGAGAATAAAAATAAACACGCGCGAAACAAATCATGCGTCTAAAAACCTTAAAACTCTAAGTCAACAAAAAAAATCTTTTTTTCTTTTTGGTTTTGTTAAGAGAATAATTAACTCTAAATTAAATTTTAATTAAGAAAAATAAATGTTGAATGAAATAAATCCTAATTCTAATATTTTTTGTATTTTTTATTAAAAAAATAATTTAAATTAAAATGAACCTAAGTCTAATTGATTTTAAATTGATAAAATTAAATTAAATTAACTAATTAATTAATTAAACTAATTTTATAAAACCTAAATCTATTTATTACTTTTTTTATTTTTTAATTATTTGTTAAAAGTAAGAATATATAAAAAAAACTAAAAGAGAAATAATAAAAACATGAGATATGGGACTGGCTGTCAAAAGCAAATGGGGGGTGTTTTTGAAAAAACGTTGGACCCAATTGTGTGGGAGCCCAGAAGCTATACTTGGATTCAATGAGGGGAAGCCTTGAGGGCGCATGGTGCTCTGCATATTGAAACCTTTTGATCTAGATTAACCAAGATTCAGTTGTTGTGATCTGGAGGCATATACTGGACTTGCGTAGCTAATGCATACTGGATCTGTAATCAACAAATGTTGGAAAACAAAATGTTGGACCTGGGACTCGAACCCAGGTCCTCTCCTTATACACACGCCTTTCCTTCCATCTGAGCTACCAATTCAATTGTTATATAAAATAAGAGAATAATATAATATAAGAAAAATGGTCAGTTATATTAAAAATAAAAAAACACGCGATGATTTGAAACGTCCAATGGGATGGGGACAGATAGGCGCCAGAGTCAAAGATTCAGAGGGTGCCGGAGTCAAACACCGGTCACCCTCTCTGATCATACAAAATGCGAAAAACCTGCAAATCACAAAATTGAAGCCCACAATCAAGGCTACCCTCCCCCAAATCAACCCTCTTGAGTCCATTTTTGGGGTTAGATCTCAAAGATCCTAGTTGTATCGTCTTGCTCAAACCACGACTCAGGTTTTGCCTTAAACATGGCAAAATGCTAAACCTGCATCTAACAACTCATGCTTCATGTCAAAACACACCAGAACAAGTATCTAAACAAAAGTATGTGTAGTAGATAGGCTTAAAATATATGCATTAGGAGATTCAAGTTTTTAGAAATTTTACCAAAATGAGTGATCCGGTTTGGTGCTTCCAGGAGTGGATTGACTTGGATGATGATTGGGATGATCTCCTGATAATGTCAGGAATTTAATGGTGTGGTTTGCTTGGCACGAGGAAGATTGGAAGTGCACTTTTGGATTTCACAACTTTGGAAGATTTTTTTTGTGAATTTCTTGTGCTCTTTTGGCTGTCTCCCCCTTATTTGGCTTGCTAACATGATGTATATATAGGGTAGAAGGAGGGGACAAGGAAACATGGCAAGAATCAAAGCCATAACTATGCATTTTAAGAGCAAAATAAAATTTTGAATAATTGCCATTTTTGTGTTTTCATGCTATGTTTGATGCTGAATGAATCTGGTCACTTCTTGCACGAATTTGTGGACCTCATGCCAAGACAAAACACAAGCCCAAGGGTCAAGGCCCATTCACAATTATTTTGTACCATTTATTTTATACTTATTTGAAATAAATCAAAATAAATATGTAAAAAAATAGGTAAAAATGGTAAGGCCATTCAAAATGAGATTAAGGGTCCTCTATAAGCTTAGGAAAATATTTGAACCTTATAAAGTTACGCCATTGACTCAAAAATTCAAATTTTCTCAATGCACCATTCTTGAAATTTCCAAAATTTTCCAAACTTGGGAAAGCTATAACTTGCTCAATTTTTATATCATGATCATGATCTTGGACTTTTTGGAAAGCACAATATGTCTACTTAAATCTCTCTTTTGATCAATTTTTCATTTGAATAAGTTATCTTGATGTAAAAGGTCTTGGCAAAAAGTGGCTTTTGTTGACTTTTTGAAAATGACTTGTAATGTATGAGCTCATATCTTTCAAATGGTGCATTTCTTGATCTTGAAGGCTGAAGAGAAGTTGTGGGGAGTTGGATTCTCTTCAATATGAGCTTTGGTGTAGAAATTTTTGATAAAGTATGAGAAAGTTATGCTTGGTCAAAGTTTAGTTGACTTTTTCCTATAGAAGCCCTAATTTAGCAATTCTTGACTTTTGATGAATTAGGAGCATTTCTTGAGGAATCATGATTAACCCTTGATAAAATGATGGATATAACTTCAAAATTTTGATGTTGACCAAAAATCTTGAAGTTTGACTGTACATGGGCCACTGTTGACTTTTGACTTAGCACAGTTGATTTTCCAATACTTGAGCAATTGACTGAGCAAACTTATTGTGAGGCATGAAATTTGGCATGGATAATCTTGAAGGCATATTAGGACCATGGGAAGCATTTGAGACCATTGGAGCTCAACCATCTTGATGAAAATTGAAACCCTAGTTGGGGGTTCATTGCCTTAGAAGGAGAATTTGTCTGGTCAATTCTTGGTTATCCTTGAGCAATTGAGGACCTCAATGGGCATGTGTTGAGTAAAAAAGGGAGGGAAAATTGTGGGGTACAACAGAAAGTTGTATCAAAAACTATCCAGAAGATCTGAATGTTTTCCAAAAACATTTCGTTTCTAAGATAGAAGCAAGCAGTTCACAATTTCAACATATGTTAACTCTAAACGCAAGTTCACCCTCTAAGGCTGAACATGTGTTCAAAATCTGAAGGGACTGAAATGGTTGATTTGATGTATTGAGGCACAAGTCAAATCAATAATTGTTCAAAATCTTCATGCTTTCCCTCTTTTCAGGAATCATTAATGCATTTAATCATTGTTTTTATTTCTTTTAATTAAAATTAAAATTCTTGTTTTTTCTTCCATTGGCTATTTATACCCCACTCTCACATCTTCAATTTTATCTCTTCATTTGTTCCTCTTTCAAAAACCCTAAAAGGTCTATGAACAATCGCTTCCTCTCACCAAATTTCTCAAGTTTCACAAATAATTCCTGGATCTTCCTCTACTAATGAAGAAAGGTACATTGAACCATCAAGAACTCTTCTCACCCCTGTTGATTCTCTGGATGTTCTATGTGAACTTATTGTTGATTTCGTAAGTATGAAAGAAACTGGGTATGACTTAACCACTGATGTTGAGTTTCGAGGATGGACGAAATACTTTCATTGTCTCATAGGTCGAGTTTTCCAAAAATTAGTGAAATATTTTTTGATCCATGCCACAGCTTCAATCATCAGGTAACGTCTTACGTTATGGGAAAGAAGATCATCATCACTGAAGATCTTTTTGGGAAGCTTATAGGTCATGGTGGCAGCGTTATAAGATGTAGTGAAATAGCAGAAAAAGGTTATGACCTAACCATCTTCTCAAAATAAATCTTTTCCTCTATGCAACCATCAAAGAAAATCAAAGATCTAAAGGAATATCTTAGAATTTGGTCTAAAATAATTATGGGATGCATCAATCATAGAAAACCAACCAGCTCTCCTGACTTCATCAATATTGATCAACAGTACCTCCTGTACTTCATCTCCCCCAAATCCAAAGGTCATCTTCCTCATATTCTGTTCAACCATCTAAAGACTAGTGTCAAAGAAACAAGAGAATAAGAAAGAACCAAGAGAGATTGGATTCCTATGGGAAGACTCATTTCAGATAGTCTAATAGAAAACAGACTGATAGAACATCTTACTAAGGCTCAACAAATAAATGTTCTGGAACCATGTGCTGGAAAACCTCTAAATTCCAATAATTTAAAGAATATGAAGATAATTGAAACCATTAAGAAGGATATAACACTCACCACCAAGGAAGTCATCACCACTAGAAGAGTGTCTCTGAAGGATTTTCCTCTCTTCACTCAAGCAGACTCTTATCCATAAATTGTCCTCAGGTATCTGCAAGCCTGCAAGAGTGATGGTACGATTCCATATGGGAATATTCCTTACCTAAGGAAACAACCTCTGGAAGTTGCTACCAGAAAGTCAAGAAAAAGGAAAGGTAGTGGAGAAGGAACGTCTCAGAAAACGCCCAAAGCTGCCAAAAAGAAAGGTAACTCGTCTTTTGTTTATGTTATTGGATCAGTATTTTTATCAACATGTGAAACCCCCTCATCTCCAAGACCCGGTGAAGATCCATCTCCTCAAACCCTTGATGATTTTGACCTATAAATTGACACCTCAATACCAATAAATAATCCTCTGATTAATCCACCTTTTACCCATTTTGATCAGACTAAGCCAGAACTTACACAAGTTCTTTCTAATATTGATCAATTTGATCCATTGTTTGAAGCTGCCCAAACCAAAAATCCAAATATTGACTCTGATACCACAATAGCCATCCCAGGCATCACTTGCCCACTCATGATCTCTTAACCACCAATAATCCCCACAACTACATCACAAACCTTCTCCATTCTAGATATTCCATCTCCCTGTCATTCAACACCACCTAACTCACCTATAATTATTTCAGACTCTCCCCCTCCCAATAAATAACTAGAAGATCCCCTCAGAACCATCATTGATTTAGAAGCTTGGGACAATCTTATCACAAGTTCTCAAAAAATAGTCGTTCCTAAACCAACACCAAAAATATCCAAATCAGATGTTGGTAAACCTCTGCTGATTTTTGAAATAGAAATACAGGAGCGCTCCTTGAAGTAAGCTTGCATGGAAAATCTTAACCCAGCTGCTTCTAATCCTCACTAGAATTAGTTTAGAAAATGGTTGAACTCTGAATATTTGAAGCTAAAGGAACTCGACTATGAAATCGCTCAACAAAACTTATGCGATCGCTTGCAAATCTTCAAGGATCAAGTTCTACAACACTGGTTAAAGAAACCCCTCCTTCTTCTGGACAACACCTCTTGGGAAGCCTCTCAGACATCATATTATAATGAGCCATCTCCTAAACCTCAACCTCTTCCTCTGGTCATGTTTCAAGATAAAGGCAAGACAATCGAAGAATCTCTTGAGCAAGAATATGTTGTAGTTAATTCTGAGAATGTGGGTTCTTCTATTGAAACATCCTCCTCCTCTCTTGTGTTGAAAACTCTAGAGGAGTTGAAGAAAGAAAATGTAGTGTTTAAGGAAAGGCTAGGCAAATAGGATTAAATGAGCAAGGAAATTAAGGGGATGCTTAGGAAACAAGAGGAATCAAACAATCAGATCAAGAGTTTATTGGAAGCCTTGTTCACACGACTTCCACCTCCTCAACCTTAGTTTTGATATATTGTTTTGTTTTTGTTATGTTTGTTTCTTATTTTAATCTTTTGTTTATCTACCTCCTTCTGTTTATCTTAATCTACTTTGAATATAAAATCTATTTTGTTACTTTTACGTGTTTTTATTGCTTTTTTATTTTTGACAAAAAGGGGGAGAACGTAAGATATTTTGAATATAACAGTACCGAGACTTAGTCTCAAACATGTTGAATATCATAACTTATGTTTTATCTTCTGAAAGCAAACAAGAAAAATCTCTTGAAAGGAACCTCTGAAAGTAACTTCTGTCAAGTGGACGTATCAAAACTTCCATCACAAAGCTCTGATTCAAAACATCCTCAAGGAATTATTTTCCTTATATGAGTATTCAACTCAGGGGGAGATTTTAATTCATTATGATCTTAAGTAATCTATCAAAATATGCAAGTTTTTATCATCAAAAAGGGGGAGATTGTTAGAACATTGTTTGGGTCTACATCATTGTAATAGTTTTGATGATAACAAATACATCATATATATATAAATAAAAAATATGCTCTCTAATAATGTATTTAAATATGCAGAGAAAATCTGATAAAATAAGCATAGAAGATGATGAGAGATTTACGTTTTAAAGATCTGTTTAGACACAACATACTTAGAAGCAAATCCGTGTAACACGCTAAAAAGAAGAAGTTCTAATGCTATAACTTCTGATGCATCAACACTGCTGTAACACGGTGGGAGAACTAAATTTACTAGTTTTGCATTTTATCGCAAATGTTACGGATAGTAAGAGTCGCCACCGAATTTTCTTTTATCGAACAAAGAAAAGGGTGAAAAGAACGGGAAAGACCTTTCGAGAATTTTTCTGAGTAAGCGGGATAGGTTATGAAAAGGGGAGGTGTTAGTACCCTTTTCATCCATAGTTATCTATGGACTCTTAGTTGCTAGCTCACTTTGAAAATGCTTTTTGTGCAAGTGTATTTTTAAAATATTTTGAAAAGATGCCTTAGTACGGTGAACTTTATAATGATTCTCGTATCGTTGAGAATGCATACAAAGTTTTTTGTCTTTGAAAATATTTAGAAAAGAGAGTGTATGTGTGAGAAATTGATTTGTTTTGTGAGAAAGCAACTATAAGCTATCTACCTACTCGAAAGATCTTTGTTCTTTTCCTCTTTTCCTTTAGATAGTGTTATCCTACCATTAGTTAGTAGGTAGCCCTATCATTGGATGTTTTGAGGGATAGGCGCGGATCATCGTACAATCATGAAGGCAACCTGTAGAACACTTCAGAAATTACCCTTAGGTACTAAGATCATTTATCGAGGTAGCATCGAAGGGTCATTGAGGGACTATGATCTTTTAACCAAAGGTTTTTTGCTAAAACAACCTACGTTCGAGAGACGTGACTGTTGTTTTCCGAAGGCAACAAGTGAGGGTACCTTATAGGTGCACGTGTGTGAAGTCTGTTGTGTTTCAGTTATATTTATCTTGAATGTTAGGTTTTCTAACATTTGCTTTTAAGTCTTATCATGTAATCCTGTTAGGCTAGCAATTAAATATATACAAACATTCATACAATAGTGCGGAAAGTAAAAATGCGGGAAATTTGAACCTATGTTATTACAAAGCTTCGGGTACGGGGAAATACATACCATAAATGGGGGAAAATGTAAAAGATCCCTAATTGTAAAATTATTACATCCCTCTATACAGTTACAATAATTCATGAAAATAATGTGAAAAAAGTAAACAAACGTGCGGAAAATGAAAAGGGGAAAGATGTAAGACCCTAGAAAAATAATCTAAGTGTTTTAGAAGAAAAATATTTTTGATGTTTTTATTTAGAAAAATGTTTGAAGTGTGAAATAAATATCTAAACCTAATTCTAGTTAATTTTTAATTAATAAAATCAAATTGATTAAATTAACTTAATTAATTTGTTTTATCAAAAAAAATTAAATCAATTAAATATAAAAATAAACCTAAATCTAATTTTTTTTTAAAAGCTGATTAAAAAAAAGAAACTATTAATTTAAAACAAAAACAAAATAAAAAAACTCGGTGGGCCTGCGTTGCAAAAAGAAAAATTGGGAGGGTGGAAATAAAGCGAAATCCCATGCCCAATGACAAGAGGGCCCAGGCGCCTGTGAGATCTGGTGAAGGCAGCTCCTTGGGGTACACCATGAGGCGTAGCTTATCACCAATATTGAATTTGATTAGACGGTGTTGATTGGGGAAGCCCATGGTAGGCTTTCTAAGGTAGCTTGTATCGGATCTGCAAAACAAAGGTTAGAAAAATAAAAATTGTTTTCTTCCTGGGTCGAACCCAGGACCTAGTAGAGGTGTGTCTTAAGAGCGTGCATTCTACCATTGGGTTGTGTTGTTCATTCGTTATACCAAATGTGAATGAATGAATATATTATAAAACTCAATCATTTTTTTATTTCAAAACGCGCGCGCCCAGGTTGATTTGAATGAGCCAACCAAGTGATGACACTTAGGCTAACAGAGTCAGCACGCCAGAGTCAACCTTCTGGTTGTCTTCTCCGGTCACAATAAAAACTAAAACCTGCAAAAATGGCTCAAATAACAAAATCAAAATATCCAGGTCCACTAATTTGGACCTTACGGATCTGATGGTGAAGTCAGTTTGGTCTGAAAATGGATGGATTTAGATATTCGAAGCTTCTTTGATATTCTGCCCTAATAATGACACGATCTCATTCTTGCATCCAAACTTACATGTAGTACGTCGGATCTATTCCAAACATCAATCAAAATATGAATGTATACATAAAATTTCTTTAAATCACATGATTAAAGAGTTTGAAAAATTAAAATTTTACCAACATGGTGAAACGGTATGAAGAGGTTTTAGGACACGTAAGGCTCGAATTTGGGCTCTGTAGGACTCCTGGGGATCTCAGGAATGTATTGATGGGTTTGGTTTGGATTGATATGGGCTAGGAGTGTAGTTACGAATTTTACAACTTTTAGAATTTTGAGAATTATGGAGCTCTCTCTTAGGCACTGTAATCATGTCCTTCCCGGCTCAGCTTGCTTGCATTATATAGAGAAATGAATTATCTCAATAAACATGGCATGAATCAAATCATTAAGCCATGCTTTAAAACAAAAATCAAAATTTTGAAAACTTGCCATTTTGAATGATTCTTGCCTCTCTTGGACCTCTTACACGAATTTGGCAAGTTTTGCAGGTTGTAATATGTTGTATAGGCCTTAAGAAATCAAACCACATGTTAGGCCCATTTGTTTCCTATTTTATTTTTTATTTTGAGTTTATTTGAATAAAAACAAAATAAATATAAATAAAATAATGAGAAAATATAGGGCAAGATGTGAGTCAGTTTAAGAGTCTCTCATGAGGTTATGAACATGTTTGAAGCTTGAGAAGTTAGGCCACAAAATTCAAAATTTCAAGTTTGCATGTTTTGTACTTCATGTATTTCTTCAAAAATGTCCAACTTGTGAAACTCATAACTTGCTAAATTTTCATGTTTTGAAGGTAATCTTGAACTTTTTAGAAAGCTCAAGATGGTCTCTACACTTCCTCTTTTGATCATTTTTGCATTTGGAGACATTATCTTGAGGTAAGTTGGCTTGACAAAAAGTGTCTTTTGTTGACTTTTGAAAATGACCTATAATGTATTAGCTCATATATTTCAAATGTAGCATGTTTTGGACTTGAGCATAAAAACAAAATTGTAGAGAATTGAACTTTCTTCAAGATAAGATTTGGTTGGGGAAAAGTTGATGAAGCATGTGAAAGTTATGCTTGGTCAAAGTTCAATTGACTTCCCCTAAGGAAACCCTAATTTGACAATTCTTGACTTTTGATGACTTGAGGACTTTCCTTGTGGAATCAAGATCAACCCTTAATCAAATGATGAATATCACTTCAAAATGTTGATGTTGACAAAAAAATTTGAAGTTTGATTGTATGTTGACCATAGTTGACTTTTTACCCAATACAGTTGATTTTCAATCATATGGGTCATTGACTGAGCAAACTTGTGATGCAAGACTTAAAACTTGATATGAGCTTTGTTAGCGACCTATGATGAGCCATGAGAACCATTTGAGACCTTTGTAAACCAAATTTCCTTGAGAAACTCAAAACCCTAGTTGTAGACCTTTGCTTAGAAGGAGCCTCTTGACTAGTCAACCTTTGAGATTCTAGAGTATTTAAGAAGCCTTAAAAGAATGTCTTGAGAAAAATGGGAGGGCAAATTTTTGGGTACAATAGCTGCCCCTGTTCAATCTTCTTAAACCTGAAGAGTTAGATTGGCACGTCTTCCATTCGTGACTTGAAGGTAGAAGATGATTGAACACTTAAGTGCCCAGAAATTTTCACTCGCATGTGCAAGAAGTGATTATGTTGGTTGATTATGACGGGAATGGGCTTATAGATGCCATCCAAAGTAACTGTTGACTTCAACTGGAAGAATTAGCAGAATAAACCCATGCTTGATTTAATCTGAGCCAGAAGATGTTTATACCCGATTTCAACTAGAAGAAGTATCAGAATAAATCTTTGATCGATTTAATCTGATCTAGAAGAAGTCTCTTTGTCTTTAACTAGAAAAAGTATCAGAATAAATCTTTGGTCGATTTAATCCGAGAAAAAAAAAGGTCCACTGGAAGAAGTATCAGAATAAATCTTTGGTCGATTTAATCTGAGCCTGAAGATGTTCTCAACTGGGAGAAGTATCAGAATAAATCTACGCTTGATTTAATCTGAGCCAGAAGATACTTGTGCTTGTTTTTATTTGGAAGAAGTATCAGAATAAACCTAGCTTGATCTAAATTGAGCCAGAAAATATATGCTGGGAGAAGTATCAGAATAAATACACACTTGATTTAAACTGAGCCAGAAGATTTTTACGACTGATTTTAACTGGGAGAAGTATCATAATAGATCTATGGTTGGTTCTATCTGAGCCATGAGATGTATATGTTTAACTTTAATTGGAAGAAGTATCAGAATAAATCTATGGTCGATTTAATTTGAGCCAGAAAATGTCTTCAACTGGAAGAAGTATCAGAATAGATCTACGTTCTATCTAAGCTGAGCCAGAAGAATATCTACTGGAAGAAGTATCAGAATAAATCCACGCTTAATTTAAACTGAGCCAGCAGATGTTTATGCTTGTGTGCAACTAGAAGAAGTATCAGAATAAATCCATGCTTGATTTAAACTGAGCAGAAGATGCTATCTTTGAGCAGACTTCCTGGTCATACAAGTAATTTGATTATATTCCTCTCTTGATTGATATTTTACTGAAAAGGCAAAGAATTAGCTGCATGCAATTTCATGATGTATGAAATTCATCGCGTGATAATGTTCTCAAAATAAATGAGATTGTGCTATATGCGTTCTATATGCATATGCTATGTTGTTGGTAAATGATGTATTTAATGATATATGAATGTGAAATGTTATTGAAGTGTATTTGTAAATTTAGACAACATCTTTGATTGGGGAAAATAAATCCATGATTGTTGCTGGGGATGAGGAGTATGTGTATCTTCGATTTTTGGGGGTTGTTTCCGCTGGGGATTACTGCTCTCTATTTGAGGGAACTCCGCTTGGGAATGTCTATTTCTTCTTGGAAAGAAGAGTTCAAGGACATTGGTGTTCCTTACTCTACTGGGGATTATAATTCTTGTATACCCTGACTGGGGATAAAAGAGATGGATATTCTTCCGAGGTTTCGTTTGATTGAGTTTCTGATACGGATATCGACTTGTCTAAAGAGACTAAGGTTGAGCAATATCTGGTCCAATTTCATATTTAATAGCAACTCTCTGGGGATAAAAATTCGGGTTGTCATTTGTTGGATATAGGAATTCTTACCGGTAATGTATGGTGGAAGCAGACCCAAAATGGGGAGATTGAACTTTACTGGGGAAATAAACCCTGTTGGGGAAATAAGCACTGTTGATGGAAATCTGAACTCCTCTAGGGAAGTAAACATTGTTGATGGAGGAATACTTTGATGAGGAAACACTCTTTCTGAGTGAACGAGCTCTGCTAGAGAGAAGTAGTATGCGGGGAACTTTACAGTTTTGAAAATGCAACTGGGGAGAAGAATTTCCATAAACTATAATGATTGGGATTCCGTAGATGGGCGATATTGCTGGGACAAAGACTATACTCCTTTATCTGCTAGAGTATCTTCCGGGGAAATTATGGGGAATGTATGAACTTGCGAAGACTACTTTGTAGGGATAATATCATGGAAGTGGCTCTATGGGGATTTGTGGATGGCTTCAACATTATCCCAACTCCTAGAGTCTTGAGTAAATGCTTATTCTTGATTTTATGCATATATTTGTTAACAGTCAATTGTATTCATATGCATATGTTCATTCAATTTTAGTCATTGGATATTTTGCAAATAAAATAGAAAAAGTAAAACAGAATTTGGCTTTGAAGTTGTATTTGTATTAATAATTTTCCTATGAACATGAAATTTTTGTACAAACATACGGAAATCCTAGTAAGAGGAATTCGTCGAAGAAAAGATTACAAAGTGTAAACAAGATAATAGTTATGTGGAAATAATATCGTCGGATTCCAACTCTTCTCTTGCCCCTATGTCTTCAAGCATCTCATCCCTTACTGTCGGAAGAAGCTGATTGAATTGATCTGTACCTTTCATTTTTGACTTTGGTGATAGAGCTTGATGTAAGTGATCCAATGGGGACATAGTCGTACACTTTAATCCCTAATTTTTTCTTGGACTGCCTTTTCGGGTTTTCAGTCCACCGGGATACCCTTTTTTACCCAAGCCGCCTTTTCAGGTTTTTGACTTGCCGGGTGTACAATCTTTTCATATATATCTCCGACTTTTGCCTGAATCCTTTTGATTCGTCGGGATGCCCTTATTTTTTCCTAGGCCAGTCAACCTAGTGGGTCATTTTTATGTGTAGTATCTTTTGACTATGTCCGCATTCACAAGGTGCATGAAATCTTAACCGTCCATGGTGGTCAGTATCATAGCTCCGCCAGAAAACATTTTCTTGATTACAAATGGCCCTTCGTAAGTAGGAGTCCATTTTCCCATGGGATCACCCTGCGGTAGAATAATGCGCTTTATTACCAAGTCACCATCCTGATATAGTTGATACTTGATCTTCTTATTGAATGCCTTGATCATGCATTTCTGATACATCTGACCGTGACAAACAGCCGCAAGCCTCTTCTTGTCAATCAGATTTAACTGATCCAACCTGGTATGAACCCACTTGTCTTCGCTTAAGTCTGCATCTTTCATGATCCATAGAGAAGGAATTTGAACTTCAATAGGTAGGACAGCTTCCATACCATAGAACAGAGAGAATGGGGTTACCCCAATTGATGTTCTAGCTGAAGTGTGGTCGCCGTGGAGAGCGAACAGTAACATCTCGTGCCAATCTTTGTATGTCACAACCATCTTCTGTATGATCTTCTTTATGTTCTTATTGGCGGCTTCCACTGCGCCATTCATCTTAGGTCGATACAGAGAAGAGTTGTGATGCTTGATCTTGAACTGTGTCCAGAGTTCAGTGATCATGGTATTGTTGAGATTTGTACTGTTTTCTGTGATAATCCTCTCGGGGATGCCATATCGACAGATAAGGTTATGTTTGATGAATCGGGCGACCACATTCTTGGTAACAGAGACAAATGAGGTTGCTTCAACCCATTTTATAAAGTAATAAATGGCGACGAGTATGAAGCGATGTTCGTTAGAGGCTGTGGGCTTGATTTCTTTGATCATATCAATGCCCCACATTGCGAATGGCCAAGGAGAATTCATGACATTCAAAGGTACTAGAGGCACATGAACTTTATCAGCGTAAGTTTGGCACTTATGATAAGTTCTTGAGTGGTGGTGATAGTCAGTTTCCATAATCGACCAATAGTAACTAGCTTTTAAGATCTTTTTAGCTATAGTATACCCACTGGAGTAAGTACCAAAGACACCTTCGTGCATATCTTGTATAATTTCTTATGCTTCTTTCTTGGCCACACAACGAAGCAGAGTCAAATCATGATTGTGTTTGTATAGAATTACATTGCTCAGGAAGAACTTAGTCGAGAACCTCCGTAGGAATTTCTTGTCATTGACGGGTTCCCTTTCTATGTATTCTTGAGCCTCAAGGTACCTTTTCACTTCATGAAACCAAGGTTTTTCCTCTACTCCATCAATGTCAATTTCATAACAGCGGGTCGGTTTGTTGAATATTTCAATGGTAATCTTAGGAGCCTCATTGTCCCATATGACCTTAAACCTGGATGACATGGTAGCCAATGTGTCTGCCAGGTCATTCTCTTCTCGTGGTATGTGCTCAAAAGTAATATCTTTGAAATACGGGATCAAGGTTAACATATGCTCTTTATAAGGAATGAGATTCGAGTGTTTCGTATCCAAATCTCCCTTAACCTGACTGATAACCAAGGTTGAGTCTCCACACACGCTTAAGAACTTGATTCTTAGGTCAATAGCAGCCCTAAGATCCATGACGCACACTTCGTATTCAGCCATATTGTTAGTGCAGTCAAAGCATAGTCTGGCGGTGAAGGGCGTTTGGCAACCCGCGGGGGACATAATCACAAAACCTATTTTGTTGCCAAGTGCATTGGAAGCTCCATCGAAAACCATAGTACATCAGGATCCTGGCTCAGGTCTTTCATATGGTCCATGTTCTTCACAATCTGTTACTAGCATAATGTTCTCATCTGGGAATTCAAAGTTCATAGATTGATAGTCATCTACAGCCTGATGTGCCAAATGGTTGGCCAGTGCACTTCCTTTGATTGCCTTTTGGGTGGTGTATTGGATATCGTATTCTGTTAACACCATCTGCCATTGAGCTATTCTTCCGAAGATAGCTAGCTTCTCGAATATGTACTTGATGGGATCCATTTTAGAAATCAACAAGGTAGTATGGGTTAACATATACTGTCTTAGTCGGAGAGCAGCCCATGACAAAGTGCAGCAAGTTTTCTTGAGCAGTGAATATCTTGTTTCACAATCTAAACTTTTTGCTAAGATAGTATATTGCATGCTCTTTTCGACCAGACTCATCATGCTGCCCCAGTACACACCCCATTGAGTTCTCTAGCATTATTAAGTACATGATTAGAGGTTGTCCTTCAACTGGTGGCATCAGAATAGGAGGTTCTTGTAGGTACTCTTTAATTTTATCAAAAGCTATTTGACAGTCATCGTTCCATTTTACCACTTGATCTTTCTTCAGCAGCTTAAAGATTGGCTCACAAGTAGCAGTCAAATGCAAAATGAAACAGGCAATGTAATTCAGCTGTCCTAAGAAACCTCTTACTTCCTTCTCGGTACGAGGAGATGGAATCTCTTGAATGGCTTTAAATTTTGTAGGATCAACCTCAATACCCTTACCACTGATGAAGAAACCCATGAGTTTACCAAATCTCACCCCAAAGGTGCACTTGTTCGGGTTTAGCCTCAGTTTATACTTCCTCAATCTTTCGAACAGTTTATGCAGATGATCAAGGTGCTCTTCTTCAGTTTGTGACCTGGCTATCATCTCTTCAACGTAGACTTCTATCTCTTGGTGAATCATGTCATGAAATAAGGCTACAATGGCATGCTGATAAGTTACCCCGATGTTTTTCAACCCAAAAGTCATAACCTTGTAACAGAAAGTTCCCCACTGTGTGACGAAGGTAGTTTTCTACATGTCTTCAGGTGCCATCTTGATCTGGTTATAGCATGAGGATCCGTCCATGAAGGAGAATACCTTGTGCTGAGCGGTGTTGTCGACCAAAATATCAATATGTGGTAGTGGGAAGTCATCTTTAGGGCTCGCCCTGTTAAGATCCCTGTAATCTACACAAATACGTACCTTGCCGTCTTTCTTTGGCATCGGAATAACATTAGCAACCCATTAAGGATATGACGTCACTACTAAGAACCATGTGTTGAATTGCTTCATAACCTCAACTTTGATCTTTTCTGACATTTCAGGATGCATGCGACGCACCTTCTGTTTTATCGGAGCACAACCCTCTTTCATTGGCAGATGATGAACCATAATATTGGTATCAAGCTCTGGCATGTCTTCGTATGACCATGCAAAGATTTCAACATATTCATGAAGCATCTGGATTAACCTTCTCTTGACACTGCTTTCTTAGTTGGCACCTATCTTGACCTTTTTCTAGTTTGTCTCGGTACCCAGGTATACAACTTCAACCGGCTCTTCATCTGGTTGGATAGCCTTTTCTTATTGTATCACGAGTCTAGAAATTCCTCCATATATTTCACAATCTTCCTCACCTTCGTCCTCGGCTTGGTAGATCATATTTTCAAAGTCATATGCGGCAATAGAAGAATTGCTATCAACGAGATTCAAAGTGGATGAGGATCTACAATGGAGTGTGTGGGTATGCGTAAGAACACATAGCTATTTTGAAAATGCAATAAGATAAAAGAAAGACATAGATCACAAAATTTGCATGCAAAACATCCAATGTTTTTATTGAATGAACAATGTTTATGAATTATCAACCCTTTAACAAATGAACCATTGTGCCCCGGGTAAGATACAAGGTTTTAAATTCTTTGTTTATTACATAACCAAAACTTTTTAAAATAATAAGACAGGAATAAAGTTATTACTCCTGACTAAAGGAGATGGGAAAGATGTCTTTTGCCTTCCAATTATCCAGTACATTACCAACGGTAGGGAATTTCCAACTGTTGAAGTCATAATCATTGTATGTATCCTCTATAGAATTAACTCGTTGTTGCTGATACGGAACTGTGGTCTCCCAGAACGAGCGCAGCGAACAACCCTCTGACCTTCTGCAGTAAATCCTAGACCAAACTTGTTAGATTTGTAAGGGATGTCAGGAAATTGACCCCAAATAGTATTACCACCTTCTTCAATAGCAGCCTTAGCATCTTTCAAGGAGGCCATCTTGTGCGGAGTTTTAGTGATCTTCAGAATGGTAGAAACGTTTTCAACGGCAGCAGGGGAAATCACTTCAAAGGTTTGACACAGTCTTTCAATAAATTCTCCTTCCTTCTCCATGTGTTGGAACGAATTGGGGTGGTTGACCATATACTCCTCTTCTCCACAAACAGTAACAACTTTCCCTTTTACCGGATATTTCAGTTTCTGGTGCAAGGTGGAGGTGACAGCACCTGCCCCATGGATCCAAGAGCATCCCGATAAACAAGAGTAAGTTGGCCGGGTGTCCATCATATAGAAGGTGGACTCAAAAATCTGTGAACTCACCTGGATTGGGAGGTCCACTTCTCCATGCACCATTCTTTTGGACCCGTCGAAAGCCCGGACTATGATATTGTTGGGCTTTAGCACAACCCCTTCACAATATAGTCGGTCAAGAGCGCCCTTTGGCAGAACATTCAGAGAAGATCCAGTATCAATTAACATATGGACCGACGTAGTTCCCCTGCATTCAATGGAGACATACAGGGCCCTACTGTGATTTCTCCCCTCCAGAGTCAAGTCGGCATCATAGAAACCCAAACCATTATCAGTTGTCAGACTTGCTACATAGCTTCCAAATTGATCAGCCAAAATTTCTTGCAGCACATGGTCAGTCTTCAAGAATTTTACTAAAGCCTTTGCATGGGCTTTAGAACACAGCAGCAAAGACAGCATGGAGATTTTAGGTGTGGTTTGCCCCAACTGTTCAACAATTTTATAATCACTTCTATGAATGATCTTTAAATTTCTTCCAAATCCTGCCCGGAGGTATCCTTGACCGAAGCTTCCTTTGGCGCCTCCGTCTAGGCAGGGTCTATCACTGGCTCTTTACCTCGAGCCTCAGCAGTTGTCTTGGTAACCATAACTTGAGAAGGTGGAGAGATTTCTGGGGAGAAAATCCTTCTGCTTCTGGTGATTTTGCTAGTCCCCATGATATTGACAATGCTGGGATTAACCTCTTCACTATCTTCATTGGAAAACTCTTGCTTAACGCCATGGTAATAGACGTCAGACCCATAATTCAATGAAATAGCCTTCTCCGAGGAATATGGGATAGGTCTGTGTGTTGTAATAACCAAAGGATCAACTTTCAGATTGGAGGTAATCCTTATAGGACCTTTGGAAGGGATCCTAAAAGGAGCACCGGAGATAACAGACAAATCTTGGCATAAATTCTCAATAGACGGAACTTTTTCAATCAAAATCATGTGTTCATCCATCAGATATTTAACACTTTCCTTCAGCAACCCACAGTCGTTGGGTTGGACCGCACAACAATAACATACTTTAACACAACCCGAAAATAAACCAGACTATAACAAATTCTTCTTGATTGTAGAGAGGGGAGTAACCATATCATTGATAGAGGTAATATACAACATATCTTCAACAACACTTATGCCTTTGTCATGCTTGGGCATAGGTGCGGTAATCACAGTTGGGGTCTGTGGAGGATCAATCTCAATTTCTTTATTATCGATCATGTCCTGAATCTTTCTCTTCAGGGCCCAGCAATTGTTGGTGTCATGACCAGGACTATTTGAATGATAAGCACACCTAGCGTTTGGATTATACTTTGGAGAGGAGGTGTTGGGATTCTAAGGAGGATCCCGCGGTGAAATGAGTTCAGCCTTCAGCAAATTTTGTAATGCCTGAGATAAAGGCATTCCAATTTTGGTAAAATGCCTCGGAGGAGTCTAGAATTCGTCGATTACCCTGTTGTTGTTGAACAGGTGCCGGATTGGAAATTAATATATCTCCCACAAACTGATGGCGGTTACTTTTACTACGGCTCTTGTGGCTATAGACAACATTGACTTCCTTTTTACTTCCAAATGGCTTCTTCACAACATTAGAAGATGTAGCCATCAGGATCTTCCCACTCTTGATACCACTTTCAATTCTTTCCCTTGTCAAAATCATCTATGGAAACCCAAACGACGAGCTTCCAATTAACAAATTAAAGAACGGGCATGTTAGAGTGCCCATGAACATATCCATCATTTCCTGATCAGTCAAGGGAGGTTGCACCCTTCCATCCAAGTCCTTCCATTGTTGTGCATATTCCTTGAACCCTTCTAGAGCCCATGGACATATTTTGCAGTTGCACTCGAGTCGGTTCTAGGTCAGCATTATATTGCTACTGCTTATAGAAAGCAGCGGCCAAGTATTCCCATTTATGAAATTGGTTCCCTCTAGCTGATAGAACCATTCCAGTTGAGTGTCAACCAAACTTTCTTGGAAGAAATAGACCCATAACTTCTGGTCAGCTGTATGAGGCTGTATTTTCCGAACATACAACCTCAAGTGGAGTTTAGAACAAGAGACCCCATCATATTTGGCAAAGACAGGGACCTTGAACTTAGGTGGGATGACCACCTCCGGAACCAGACCTAATTCACCAAAATCTAATCCAGGTATCTTCTGAATTTCCATAGCCTTGAGTATGTCTGCCAACTGCTTATATTTGTCATTCGTAGGAGGATATTATTCGTCAGAAAAGTCTTCATCTTTAGGAGCATTCTCATAACCTTGATTGTTCCTTCCTTCATTCTTGATGCTTCTACCGTCTTCATCATGGTTGTCATCTTCTTCATAGGAGACATCATCCATTTGGACTGGTTGAGCAGGACCTTTGAACCATCTCCCGATATTAAGGACAGTAGTTGGCTTCTTAGTCTTCTTTTTCTTGGAGATGAGTGCCAACAACTCTTTCTGTCCCTATGCCAGATTCATGAGATTTTCTTGGAATTGTGCATGTTGAGCCTGAATATCCTTAACAGTTTGTTCGAGGGCCATTTTTCTGCTGAAATAAACAGCGAGGAAATGAGAAACCTGTATGACAAACCTGTTATGAAATGATGCATGATATGTAAATGCAATGGTTTCAAGGACTTCTGGAGATTTAAATTTGCTAACCAAGAGGAAACAAAAACAAATATTTTATTAGCAAAGTTAAAATTACAACTTCCTTTTAGTCTTACAATGACAACAAAAGCTCTCAAAGAGACAATAAAATGAACTCGTAAAATCTAAGAATCAAATCTCCCATGGACGCTTCCTCTTTGAGTTGATGTTTGCATTAAGACTTTTATCCTCGTGAAGTTTCCTGGTGAGCTCCAACACTCTCTTCTCACTTACATAGAATTGAGTCTCAAAGGTGTCATGTTCTTCCTTCAGTTAAATCCTGAACTTCTGCAATTCTTCAAGATCATTAGGCATGTCTGGATGGAGGATGGTGCGAGAAACGTCTCCTTTGATAACAGGCTTCATGATCACTAGTAAGACAGCTGGATATGGCATCATGAGGTTTTGAGCGCGAGCTCGTACCCATTTGAGATAAGGCTCCAGAAGGATGGAATTTTTTTCCCTAAAGACTTACAATCAATTTTGCTTACCATACCCCAAGTACGTATAAAGCTCTGACGATAACCTTGAAGATCACTTTCATAATAGAACATAATACCCTTGATAAGTGCGTCATGAGGACCATCTCTTCGAGCATAACCAAACTGACGTAGAGCCAGAGAAGGGTGGTAAGTAATACCTCCCCTAAATCTAAGGAGTGGAACATTAGAGAATTCTCCACAACGATCAATGATAGTGATATCCTCATGAGATCAGGAAATCCAGTAAATATCCACATGAGAAAGTGACATTATTCTTTGTGACCACCTCAGACCTTGTTCATTCTTCATTATCGAGCGCGGAAGGTGCGAAATAAACCACCTGAATAGCATAGGAATACAACACATGAGAGTTCCTCACCTCTTCATAGTGCGAGTGTGAAATGAATGCAGAATGTCTTCGAGCAAGGTAGGCACAAGATTACGAGCGAGAAAAATCTTGACGGTGTTCACATCTATGAATTGGTCTGGATTAGGGAATAGTACCAACCCATAGATTAGAAGAACCAAGATGTCTTCAAAAGCCTGAAAACTCATGGCGTCCAGAAATAGTTGAGCCTTCTCAATCATAAATTTATCCAAAAAAACCTTTGACTCCGCTTCTTGTTTCCCAGTTGGATACAATGTCGGACCGCTTCAGATGTAAGGCTGCTGCAATAACTTCTGGCTTCGGAGCTTCCTCTAAACGGGTGAATGGCATCTAATCAAGGATAGGTAATCTCAGTAGCTAAGATAACTCCTCTATAGTGGGTACCAACTGATAATCGGGAAAGGTAAAGCAGTGATGTGCAGAGTCAAAAAATTAGAAGAGAACATTGTCTTCATCAAAACCTGGAGTAACCAAACTGAGCAGTCAACCATGCCTTTTGATAAATGAAGAGCTTTCGGGAACCCTTGAGACTAACTCTTTAAGTTGAGGAGTCATCCTTACCAAGTTAACCTGGATAGTATTTCTACGAGCGGAGGCCATAGTCTTCAAAACAGAACAAAGATAAATTCCCGGGTCCTTGAAATGGTTAGTAAAAATGTAATGGTATGAATGTTATGATGCATGATGTTATGTTCGAACAATTTAATCATACACAAGAAAAACACACAAGGCCTTAGGTCAAAGCTTGCATGGAGTTTGTAGGTAAGTACCCTCTTGAACTTTTAGTTGAATCAACCTATCCTAAAAGAAAGTAATTGGTTTCTTAAAGTCTCAATATCACCGATCTTTCTCTCGGGCATTGTTTTAGTGCAAGCATCTAATTTACGACCAAAATATCCCGAGAGTCCGACCTCAATGAGTGTAGCATCGAGTATCAAACAACTTCAGTCTGCACCAAAGTCAACTATCTCGCTACCTTCTAATGCCTAAGTTGTGTCAACTAAGGTTCTACGGTTAGTTAGTGCTTTATGATACCACGCGGCAGCCCATCATTATCCTTGACTTGACTGAAGGGACACCGGTACCAACCAATTTGTCGCACTAACATAGCCATCTCTTCAACCGTATCGGTGTACATTGTACATTTTTCACGATCTATTTCTACTTACCTAAAATGCCCCAAATCTAGGTATAGGATCTTTACAAGAATAACCCAAGCAACCCTTTAAGAATAAATCAGACAAGTCAAACAATGAAAGCATTTAAATATGAATTATCTCTAAGGTAACCCCACTTTAAAGTATATCCCCAGCAGAGTCATCAGTTCTCTAATACGGTGGGAGAACTGACTTTACTGGTTTTGCATTTTATTGCAAATGTTGCAGATAGTAAGAGTCGCCACCGACTTTTCTTTTATCTAATAAAGGAAAGGGTGAAAAGAACAGGAAAGACCTTTCGAGAATTTTTCTGAGTAAGGGGGTAGGTTATAAAAAGGGAAGGTGTTAGCACCCTTTTCATCCGTAGTTATCTACGGGCTCTTAGTTGCTAGCTCACTTTGAAAATGCTTTTTGTGCAAGTGTATTTTGAAAATATTTTGAAAAGATGCCTTAGTACTGAGAACTTTGTAATGATTCTCGTATCGTTGGGAACGCATACAAAGTGTTTTGTCTTTGAAAATATTTAGAAAAGAGAGTGTATGTGTGAGAAATTGATTTGTTTTGTGAGCAAGCAAATATAAGTTATCTACCTACTCGAAATATATTTGTTCTTTTCCTTTTTTCCTTTAGATAGTGATATCCTACCATTAGTTAGTAGGTAGCCCTATCATTGGATGTTTTGAGGGATAGGCACGGGTCATCATACAGTCACGAAGGCAACCCGTATAACACTTTAGCAATTATCCTAAGGTACTAAGATCATTTACCTAGGCATCATCGAAAGGTCATCGAGGGACTATGATCTTTTAACCAAAGGGTTTTTGCTAAGACATCCTACGTTTGAGAGATGTGACTGTTGTTTTCCGAAGGCAACAAGTGGGAGTACCTTAGAGGTGTGTGTGTGTGTGTGTGTGTGTGTGTGTGTGAAGTGTGTTATGTTTCAGTTATGTTTAGCTTGAATTTTAGTTTTTCTAATGTTTGCTTTTAAGTCTTATCATGCAATCCTATTAGGCTAGCAATTAAATATAAACAAACATTCATACAATAGTGCAGAAAGTAAAAATGCAGGAAATTTGAATCTACGCTATTACAATGCTTTGGGGATGGGGAAATATATACCATAAATGGGGGGAAGAGCCCAAACTGTAATATTATTACATCCCTCTATACAGTTACAATAGTTCATGAAAATAATGCCAAAAAGGTAAATAAACACGCGGAGAATGAAAAGGGGAAAGATGTAAAACCCTAAAAAAATAATCTAAGTGTTTTAGAAGAAAACTATTTTTAATGTTTTTATTTAGAAAAATGTTTGAAGTATGAAATAAATATTTAAACCTAATTCTAGTTAATTTTTAAGTAATAAAATCAAATTGATTAAATTAACTTAATTAATTTGTTTTATAATAAAAAATTATATCAATTAAATAAAAAAAGAAACATAAATCTAATATTTTTATGATTTTATGATTTAAAAAAAAAGCTAATTAAAAAAAAGAAATTATTAATTTAAAACAAAAACAAAATAAAATAAACTTAGTGGGCCTGCGTTGCAAAAAGAAAAATTGAGGGGTGGAAATAAACAGAAATCCCAGGCCCAATGACAAGAGGGTCCGTCCGTTAGATCTGGGGAAGGCATTTCCTTGGGGTATACCATGAGGCGTAGCTTATCACAAACGTTGGATTTGATTGGACGGTGTTGATTGGGGAAGCGAATGGTAGGTATGCTAAGGTAGCTTGTACTGGATCTGCAAAATAAAGGTTAGAAAAATAAAAATTGCTTTCTGCCTGGGTCGAACCCAGGACCTGGCAGAGGTGTGTCTTAAGAGCATGCATGCTACCATTCAGTTGTGTTGTTCATTCATTATACAAAATGCAAATGAATGAATATATTATAAAACTCAATCATATTTTTATTTTAAAACGCACGTGCCCAGGTGGATTTGAACGAGCCAACTAGGTGATGACACTTAGGCTAACGGAGTCAGCACGCCAGAGTCAACCTTCCGGTTATTTTCTCTGGTCACAATAAAAACTAAAACATGCAAAAATGGCTCAAACAACAAAATAAAAATATCCAGGTCCACTAATTTGGACCTTGCGGATCTGATGGTGAAGTCAGTTTGGTCTTAAAATGGCTGGATTTAGAGATTCGAAGCTTCTTTAAGATTTTTCCCTAACAATGGCGCGATCTCATTCCTCCGTCCAAACTTACATGTAGTACGTCAGATCTATTCCAAACATCAATCATAATATGATAATGTTTTTCTATTTCCAATCATATGTGAACTTCTTTTTATCATCCGCATTCCATAAGTTTTTCGGCTTTGGTATAGTAGCACCATCAACAACATATGTCACCGGTGTTGGACCATTTTGAATGGCTTCCCACACACTTTTGTCTAATGAGTTGACATGAATTTTCATACAAGCTTTCCAATAACTATAGTTTTGTCCCATGAAAATTGGGGCTCTTTTATAATCCCCTTTAGGTTCGTACTCCATTTCTAATAAGTTTCGAAGCCAAGATGAACTGGGCTCTTGATTCCACTTATTAGACGATGGAGCCTTACCTAGAGGGGATGAATAGATCACCAAGCCAAAAAATCCAGATAAAATTTTTGGTTTTAAAATTAATTTGAAAAGAGTGCAAGTGGAAGGTTTTCAAAAGTGTCGTATAGACAAACCAAGCTATTGGAAGTTGGATATGAAAATATAAAACAAATTATGAACTGAACACTATAATATAGAAGTTATATACTTCAATCAAGTAACAAGATATTAATCATTTATAGCAAGTTACTAGCAATACTATTTCCAATGGAAACAATCAAAAGAACAAACAAAACAATTCGTCAAACACTTGGTTTGCAATTGAATTTTAAAAAATTTTCTTTAAGATGTGTTGATATAAAAAAGCACTTATAATCAAAAGTGATTATAAGAAAATTAACACATAATTCAAAACAAAATCAGCCAAGGAAAAATTTCTACGAGTCGATAGATTACTCAATGCTATTTGACAAATTGATTGAATTAAAGCAAGTAAAGCGATAAGAAAAAGAGACACGTAGATTTGTATACACAGTTCCACACTTTCGTCCTTGCTTGTGGGTACATCTATGCCCAATTCTAATTTGCAATTAGGATAATTCTTACTATGCAAAAAGTTGTTACTAGAGAAGTGTTCCAAGAGAAACCCTACACACTCTAACCATTTGTTGTTGATTTAACCTCTTCTCTTCTTTTGATCTTGATAAAGGCCAAGACACAACATATCTTAATTGACTTGTCAATATTTCTACTCCTTTGCATTATTTATATCCAAAGCTTTCACGCACGATCAATTATACCTATTGCACTCAAGACCTCAATTCAATTTTCTATTCTCGCGCTACTTTCTTAGCGTTCTTTATCTCCAAAGGGTCCTTTGCATTATTTATCTCCAAAGGCTTTCACTAGGATAAAATCCTCTCTTGAACGTCTTTCACGAAAACCCCTAAATCTATCAATGATATTGGAGGATAAACCCATGATTTTTCCTGATGAAACCTCCTGCAAATCTCAACCCAATATTCTTGGCTACACAAGAACCTAATTGGACGTTATCGAACCTCGCCAAGATGGCACCCCAACAAAAGATTATTATGTGTAATTTATCAGTGTGTATGCATAGGTTGGAGGTTTAAGATGAAGAGCAAATGCAGTAAGTGTTTATAGTTTCACCAAGTTGGAATGTTGCATGAATGATGTATTTATAGTTGTGGAAGTTTAGATGCAATAGAGTAATTTTCATAATTAAAAAGAATTGAAAAATTAACCCAATCAAACAATATGTGTCGACATGAAACTCGTATGTGTCGACACATAAATCAAGAATTAATTGTATGTGTCGATCTGAAAATGGATGTGTCGACCCAAGCATGGAATTAGCGTTTTACCTTTAAAACTGCAGTGAATATGACGATATGAAATTCGTATGTGTCAGTATATAAAATAAGAATTTATGAAATTTGCAAAAGCTTCATTATGCATCGACCTATATGCATGCATGTGTTGATCGAAGACCTCCATAGGCTTTAGGATTTAAAACTCAGTTGGATGTTGTTGTACCCCAAAATTTTCCCTTCCATTCTCACACAAGACATACTCCTAGAGGTTCTCAATTGCTCAAGGTTGACCAAGAATTGACCAGACAATTCTCCCCCTAAGGCAATGAACCCCCAACTAGGGTTTCAATTTTCATCAAGATGGTTGAGCTCCAAAGGTATCAAATGCTTTAAATTGTCCTAATATGTCCTCAAGATCATCCATGCCAAAATTCATGGTTTGAACAACAAGTTTGCTCAGTCAATTGCTCAAGTATTGGAAAATCAATTGTGTTAGGTCAAAAGTCAATTGTGGCCCATGTACAGTCAAACTTCAAGATTTTTGGTCAACATCAACATTTTGAAGTGATATCCATCATTTTATCAAGGGTTGATCATGATTCCTCTAGAAATGCTCCTAATTCATCAAAAGTCAAGAATTGTTGAATTAGGGTTTCTATAGGAAAAGTCAACCAAACTTTTACCAGGCATAACTTTCTCATAATTTATCATAAAATTTCCAACCAAATCTCATTTTGAATAGAATCCAATTCCCTACAACTTATCTTCATCCCCCAAGATCAATAAATGCATCATTTGAAGAATACAAGCTCATACATTACAGGTCATTTTCAAAAAGTCAACAAAAGACACTTTTTATCAAGACAACTTACATCAAGATAATATCTTAAAAATAAAAAATCATCAACATAGAGATTGTAGAGGACATCTTGGGGTTTCCAAAAAGTCCAAGATCATCTTCAAAAGATGAATATTGAGCAAGTTATGGTTTTCACAAGTTGGACAAATTTATGAAAAATGCATGAAGTCAACTTTGAGCAAAATTGTGTTTTTAGGTTAATGGACCTAAATCTTAGGGTTCAAACATGTTTATGACATACCCAAGGACCTATAAACCTAACCATGCACTATTTTGATTTTTATTTCTATTTATTTGAATTTTTATTCATTTAAATATGAATGAAATTAAATAAAAATACAATGAATAATGGGCCATGACATTTGGATTTGATTTGATCTATTAGAAGGCCCATATTTTCGTGCAAGATACATCCAAAGGGACCAGGTTCATGCAAGTGACCAAAGAGGCAAAGATATCACAAATATGGACATTTTTCAATGTGTTTTATCCTTGTCTCCAAGGCCATGAATGCATTGATTCTTTACCATGTTTGTTCACTAATCTCTTCCCTCTATAAATACATAACATTACAAGCCAAAGGGAGCACGAAATTCCTCTCCAAGAAGCTCTCAAAAAGCTCTTCAAAAAGCTCTATAGAAAGCCTAAAGAATTGTTGCACATTTCATTCAAAAATTCCAAAGTTGTTAAAACTGAATTTAAAATTGCAGGTGGCTCTGATCCAAAACAAAGGCTCGGACGTATTCCTGGAAGCCTCCTAGATTGTTCCCAGCCATTCCCAAGTCCTAAATCTATCTGAAACGTGTTTCAACCACACCATAATTTGCGTTTTTACTTTATTTCAATTTCCATGATTCGTACGATATAAACGCATTTTATTCATACATTATTAACCACTCTTAGGTTTGCAAGCTTTCTGTATGGTTATATTTGAGTTTTAACACGGGAATCGAAGTCCACCATATGCAGATGCACTATGAGCCATCAAAGGCGCTCCCTACTGAATTCCAGCGCCAATTCTGATTTGCGCCAAAACATTTTAATAACAACCCCCCCCCCCCCCCCCTATTTTTCAAGCCTGGCCCATTTCTTTTGTTTATTTCTTTATTTCTTTTATTTTATTAATTTCAAAATGTTTTTTTCACTTAATAATAGTATCACATAGAAATTTAGGATTTAGTTTTTTTAATAATTAATTTTGAGTATAATTAATTAATTAAACTTTAACTTTTTTTCTAATTAAAATGAAATAGAATTTGGATTAATTTTATTTATATCATTTCTTTTTCACTATATAAAACAAAAATACCAAAAATAATAGAAGTAGTCTCATTAGAATTAATTTTTAATCAACAATCTTTTTTTTTTCTATTTTAATTAATTAGGATTAAAACTTAATCTTCCTCATTTTTATTTAATGGTTTTTTTAACAAAAACAAAAACCAAAAAAAAAAAGATTTTTCTTTTGTTTACTTAGCATATTCTTAGGTTTTTAGACGTTAATCTTTACCTCGCGTGCATTTATCATTTTCGCATTTTTTTAATATTGTAACTGATCATGGATGTAATATTCTTAGATTTAAAATTCCGCACTTTATTTTCTTGCACCACTTTTTTATGTAACTGTCCCAAAACGTTGTAATAGTTTAGGGTTTATGTTTCTGCTTTTATTTTCCGTACTTTACATTTCCTGTACAATATTACTGTTAGTAACTAGGATTTCATGGAAAGACTGAAAATAAACGTTAGCAAACCTTAATGCAAAAGATAAATAACTGAAAAAACACACTTCTCACACTTGCATCCTTAGGGTATTCTTCACTCGGTTTCCTCGGGAATTATCACGTCCCTCGAACGTAGGGATATCTTAGCAAATATCCTCGGTATAAAAGTCATCATAAAAGATCATGGTCCCTAAACGTCCCTCGAGTTGCCTTTCGGCAAATGATCTTGTCCCTCGATGTTGCCTATATGATGACAGTCCCTTCAAAATGCTAAGATATCTTTACATGTTGCCTTCAATGACCATAGCGTCCCTTTTGATAGTCCCTCAACATCCGACGATAGGGCTACCTACTCATGAATAATAGGATAGCACTATCTAAAGGAAAGGAGGAAAAGAACATCCTTTTTCGAGTAGGTAGATAACTCTTAAGTACTTGCTCAAGAACAACTTTTTCACACTTACACACTTTTCAAAAACGCTTTATCACACTCTTGAGGACTGATACAAGAGTTACCATAAAGCAAACAAAAACTTTCAAAACACACAAACACACAAACAGTTTTCAAAATGATAAAGTACCTAAGAGCCTGTGGAAAACCACGGATAGAAAGGGTGCTAACACCTTCCCTTTCCATAATCTACCCCCCTACTCAGAAAATCTTGAAAAAGGTCTTTTTCTGTTCTTTTCACCTTTTCCTTTGTTGGATAAAAGAAAAGTCGGTGGTGAATCTTGCTTACCGCAACATTTTCTAATACAAACGCAAAACCAGTATTAACAGCCGGTTTTGCCACCGTACCACACATGTGTTGACACATGTAAGAAAAAATTATGCAAAAATTGTTTTTCAAGACTTTAGTCAATTTCAAAATGGTTTTTAATGGTTCCTAAGACCCCTAATGCAAAGGAGTACTACAAGACATAGAGATGTCAACTAATATATAGAAATGCTAAGTTTTCCTAGTTTTGACATCATGTAAAACATCTAATAGTGAAGTTGTACTCACCCCTTGTCTCTGATTATCAGCATAAGTCATTTGTACCTACCACAAATAACCCACATGATGTCATCTCTATCCCCTCTGATTCTAAAGAAGCAATTCTAACGATCACAACCATACCAGAAAGAGTTTCTAAGCCTTATTCCACCCATATGACCCTTTTTTCCTCCGAACCAATGTCCATCCAACACCCAAAGATGAATTAATTAATTAATTTGAATTTGAAGCTATGGATAGACTTCATTCCTTGGTGGATGAGTGTAATGACTATGAGGATCCGGATGAGAGTAATGCCCTCTAGCATGGCTTCAGAAAATGGATGGTTTCCAGCACTACTGAACTATACTTTTTCTGCTTCAAGGATTCCAGGAGAAATATTAATGCAACACTTGTTGCTAGCAGACCTCCTCCTCCCGTGCTTCTACTCCCTGCACCAGAAGTTAACTTCCCTTGGCAGTTTTTATCCAAGAGACTCAATCTTCTCAGAAGACTCTAGAGGTTAGTACTTCCTCTGGAGAATTGAATACCTCTACTTCTGGCTCTAATATTATGCATTCTATGATCAAGGAAACTTTGGATGAGCATGGAAAAGAGAATATTTTTGTCAGACAACATTTGGATAAACAAGATGAGAGATTCAAGGCACAAGATGAAACAAACTATGTGATTATAAGCATGCTCAGAGATATCATGTCAAGACTTCCTCTGCCTCTAACATGATTTGACTTATCAAGAACTTTGAGAAAGTTCGCTGAGTTTTTCTAAACAGGAAAAGATCTAAAACTCTAAAGAGATATCTTATTTTGATATCCAGAATTCATGGTAATCAAGTCATGTTAACCAAACCTTTACTTAAAGTGAATTCAACTAGACTCTGTAAAACCATACTCTGGTAGTCATGGTTCAACCTAGTTCTGACTCATAGGTTCTGATACTTAAATAAAACCAACTTCTAGTTGTTTTGATAGAAAGCCAGGATGTGAATTCCATTTAGACTAATGACGAATCAGGAATCTCCACTCAAACTCTAATGATGTTCTTAACCAGGAAATCTACCAGGAATTCTAGTCAGAAATTGATAGTCTTCTAATCAGAAAAATATTTCTTTCATGCTAATTATGGTTTCTATTGAATTAGGAGAGACTAAGAGACATTTAGGTTAAACCGTGTGTTATGAAAGCACTACGGAGACTTTATTATATATAGAGAGATTACAACTAATTACACTATATAATCGATGTGGGACTATTCTACATATAAATATTCTTAACATTATATATTTACAAACATCAACACTCCCCCTCAAGCTGGAGCATATAAGTCAAATGCACCAAGCTTGCCACATATATAATTAGTTTTGGGGCTTCACAGAGATTTTGTAAACACATCTGCCAATTGATCATGAGAGTTGACAAAGCTTGTGACGATGTCGCCAGATTCGATCTTCTCTCTGACAAAGTGACAGTCTATCTCAATATGTTTGGTCCTCTCATGGAAGACTGGATTTGAAGCAATGTGCAATGCAGCTTGATTATCACATACAAGTGCCATTGGTCTTGCTTCTTCAATTTTAAGTTCTTTGAGCAACTGTTTTAACCAAATGAGTTCACATGTTTCCATTTCCATGGCCCTATACTCTGCCTCGGCGCTTGATCTTGCAACTACATTTTGTTTCTTACTTTTCCAGGATATAAGATTTCCTCCAACAAGTACACAGTACCCAGAAGTGGATCGTCTATCAATTGGTGACCCTGCCCAATCAGCACCAGAGTATCCAACTATCTGAGTATGTCCTTTATCTTCATACACTAAACCTTTTCTTAGAGCATATTTGATGTGTCTTAGAATCCGGATAACAGCATCTATGTGTTCCTGACAAGGGGAATTTAAGAACTGACTTACCACACTGACTGCAAAAGAAATGTCTGGACGAGTGACTGTGAGATAATTCAACTTTCCAACCAATGTCCTCTACCTTTCCGAGTCTGATAGAGGCTCCCCATGATTGGGTAGTAGTTTGACACTTGAATCCATAGGAGTATCAACTGGTTTAGCGTTCAACAAACCTGTTTCTTCCAAAATATCCATAGCATATTTCCGCTGAGAAATCACCAAACCATCTTTAGATTGGGCTACCTCAATACCCAAGAAAAACCGGAGTTTACCAAGATCCTTTGTCTGAAATTGATTTGAAAGATGTTATTTCAACTGGAGTATTCCTGACTCATCACTACCAGTTATGACAATATCATCTACATACACAATAAGATAAATATGCCCTTATACTGAGTGACGATAAAAGACAGAATGGTCAGCTTCACTACGGACCATACTAAATTGTTGTACTACAGTGCTGAATCTGCCAAACCAAGCTCTCGGACATTGTTTAAGACAGTAAAGAGACCTGTGTAGCCTACAAACCATATTCGATGACTTCCCCTGAGCAACAAACCCAGGTGGTTGCTCCATATATACTTCCTCTTCAAGATCACCATGTAAAAATTTATTTTTGATGTCAAGTTGGTGAAGAGGCCAGTGTCGAATGGCTGCAATGGCTAGAAGAAGTTTAAGAGATGTCATCTTGGCTACAGGCAAGAAGGTATCACTATAATCCAACCCAAAAATCTGAGTGTATCCCTTGGCTACCAAGCGAGCTTTAAAACGATCAATCTTACCATCTGGACCAACCTTCACTGTATAAAGCCAATGACAACCTGCTAAAGATTTTCCAGTGGGTAGAGGAACCAGTTCCCAGGTACCACTGCTTTGAAGAGAACACATTTCATCAATCATTGCTTGCATCCACTCAGGGTGAGATAATGCTTCACCTGGAGATTTAGGAATAGAAACCGAAGATAAAGAGGACAAACAAGTATACTGCAAAGGGGAAAGACGATGATAACATAAATCAATATAATGTGGAGAAGGATGTCGTGTTTGACGTATACCTTTGCGAAGGGCAATCGGAAGATTAGACTCAGGTTGCAGGATCGAATCCGGTGATGGCGATAGTGTCGGAGGAGAGTCTGCAATAACCTCAGGGACAGGTACGACCTCAGGGACATGTACAACCTCAGGGACAGGTATGACAGACGTTGGTTTACGATGCTGATATGTTTGAAGTGGACGAGAAGTGGGGGGTCAACCGTAGGGGTTTCTCGTGGGACAGGTTCCCTAGAATGATGGGGAATAATGGGAAATAGGACGTCTGGAAGAGGTGTGGGAGTACTTTCCTGAAGGGGTTCCGGAGTGACTTAGGTGGACGCAAAATATGGCACAGACTCGAAGAAGGTAACATCGGCCGATATCAGGTATCGTTGCAGAGTGTGTGAGTAGCAACGATAACCCTTTTTGGATCGATGATAACCAAGAAAGACACACTTTAGTGATCGAACTGATAGTTTGTCAAGACCAGGGGAGAGATTATGCACAAAACATGTAGACCCGAAGACTCGAGGAGGAATTGGATGAAGAGGAGAGTTTGGAAACAAGATTGAATGAGGGATTTTATTATTAAGGACAGATGAGGGCATGCGATTTATGAGATAACACACTGTGAGCACAGCATCCCCCAAAAATCTGAGAGGGACATTACCATGGAGAAGTAGAGTCTGAGTGGTTTCTACGAGATGCCGGTTTTTGCGTTCGGCTATCCCGTTTTGTTGAGGTGTATGAGGATAAGATGTTTGGTGTAGAATGCCATTGGATGACATAAAAGTTTGAAATTGTTGGGATAAATATTCACGAGCATTGTCACTTCTTAAGGTACGAATGGACAAACCAAATTGGGTTCTTATTTCTCGATAAAATTGTTCAAAAATAGAAAATAATTCAGATCTGTTTTTCATTAAAAATAGCCACGTGCAACATGAAAAATCATCAATAAATGTTACAAAATACCTAGACTCAAAAGTAGACACAATACGCAATGGACCCCAAACATCGGAGTGAACTAAAGCAAAAGGAGACGCAACTCGTTTATTGACTCGATCAGGAAAGTGACTACGAGTATGTTTCCCTAATTGACAAGACTCGCACTGTAAAGTGGATAATTTAGATAAACTGGGTACCAACTTTTGTAGCTTGGGAAGACTTGGATGACCTAACTGCGCATGTATAATGAGTGGAGAATTTGTGTTGGAGCGTGTGGTAGATGACATAGAGAAGTAGTAGAGGCCTTGAGACTCACATCCGATGCCAATCGTCTGTCCCAAACTTCGATCCTGCAGAATAACATCACTGTTAGTAAAAGTGATAGAACAATTAAGGGAACGAGTTAAACGACTGACTGACAGTAGATTAAATGGACAATTAGGTACATATAGGACAGAAGTAACAAAGAGAGATGGTAGAATTTGAACAGTACCGATCCCTTGGGATCGGGTTTGAGAACCATTTGCGGCAGTTATACTCGGTAAGAAACCAGAGGTAGAAAGGGAAGAGAAAAGATTTGTATTACCGGTAACATGATCAGACGCACCAGAGTCGAGGACCCAAGGACCAAGAGGAGATGATTGAGAGACGTAAACAGATGAATTACCAGTGTGTGCAAACGAAGTCGTGGAACCAGAGGTCTGGTTAGTCTGACACCACCTGATAAAATCCTCGTAGCTTGGCGTAGTGTTCTGAAGAGAAGGTGAAGTCTGCATAGTGTACGACTTTTCGAGAGTACGACTTTCTGTGAGTCGAAAACGAAAGCCGAGGGCGGATCTGGAACCGGAGGAGGAAGGCGATTTTCTGAAAGAATTTTTTTCCGTGAACAGTAGCGGCGGAGGTGAACAGTAGTCCTCCAAAAAAAAAAAATTTTTTCGTGGACTGTGCTTGGCAGAGGTCGCTGGAAAAAAAAAGGTGAGGCAAACTGGAATGATGACACGGTTTGCAGAAGAAAATTTCTTACCGGAAGACAATGGGTCAACCGGGTAAAGCACGGCGAAGAATTGTCTCTTAGAAGGCTCTAAATACCATATTAAATTAGGATAGACTAAGAGACATTTAGGTTAAACTGTGTGTTATGAAAGCACTACGGAGACTTTATTATATAGAGAGAGATTACAACTAATTACACTATATAATCGATGTGGGACTATTCTACATATAAATATTCTTAAAATTATATATTTACAAATATCAACAGTTTCTATGCCTCAAAATTATTTCATAAGTCTTGATCTCAGGGGGAGCCTCTGAAAAATCTGAGATAAGTATTGAGAGTATAGAACTCAGGGGGAGTTATTTGGCTAACTTTTATAGTGTTCTAAGCATGAAAGTAATTCTTGCATGCAGATTATGGTTTCTATTCCTCAAAATTATTTCATAAGTCTTGAACTCAGGGGGAGCCTCTAAACAAATTAAGATAAGTTTTAAGAGTATAGAACTCAGGGGGGGGGGCTATTTAGTTAACTCTGATATGTTTTATGTGATTAAACCTATAAAAATTGTTCATCAAAATACATAGTTTTGTCATCATCAAAAATGGGGAGATTGTAAGAATAAGATTTGGTTATGCATCTGGCCTTTAGTTTTGATGATAACCATACATTTTTTCTTAGAAAACATTTTTTTTACCCTAATGGTTTTTTCTAGTGTGTAGCTTTTGCTAATAGATTCTAACTCTGTTAGAATGGTGTGTGACATAATTAATTTCTGGAATCAACACACTCTGATTCTAGAGAAATACAAAGTATGTGTTACAAGACATTGTCAAGTTCTTGAATGCTTCTAAACAATGGTTTTGATGAATGTTGTCGCTACTCGAAAAATATACAACAATGAAGTTTCCACTAAACTTTATTTATCCCAAAGAGGGAAATAAAAATATCAATAAAACCTCAAAGAGCATAAGAACATGGTCTCATAACCAATATCTAGGTAAGGGAGTTGATTACACAAGGGGAAGGTATTAGCACCCCTCACGTCTGTTGTACTCAACGGGATCCACTCTTGTTGTTATAATAAAAGGGTGTGTGTATATCTAAACACTTACTTGCTAAGGGAATCCATGAGGGAAAAATAAAAGGTTTTTATTATTGAGTCCGTCCGAGTTTTACAACTTAGTGCCTACGTATCCCAAAGGGAATCAGAACTCTCTAGTTCTTCTCAAAAATGTTGGTTTGTTGTGTGTTTTGTATGGATGATGCTAAGTTCACATTCTAGTTGTTAGGTGTTTTCTGCTTGAACTTTGGAGACCCACGTTTTATTTGTTTGCGGTTGAATGGAATTAACATATCCTTTTTGAAAATGTTATAAAAGGGAAAAGCCCGAAGGAAAAAAGGTTTTGAATTTTTTGGAGTATTTTGTCAGGGTAGAACAGTAAGTGGTCCCCCATCCAGGGGAACTTAGCTACTTTCACACCCTTAGTTTTGAAAATTGTTTGAATTTTGTTAATTTTTTTGAGTTTTTGATCAAAAAGGGAAAAAATAAAGGGGACCTAAAACCCTAATGTTGTCGTGCAAGTGTGTACTTAAGATTAAGTTTTTTGATAGGGAATTCTAACCTAATGAGTTATCATGCATCAATGGCCCTAAAGTTATGATGAAAGGGAAACCCTAATGAGTTATCATGCATGGATTGATCGTAAAATCTATATCTTGATTCAATTTAATCAAGTTAAAGCCTTTGATTAAATTGATTCAAAATCTCCTAAGGGAGCATGTGAGAATCAAGCAAACAATCAAAAAATGAAAATAGTATCTAATATTTTTATGATTTTATCAAGTAAAGAAAATATTAAAATAAAAATTCTAATCTAATATTTATAGCTTTTTTCATGTTTAGAGAAATATATTAAAAAAAGAAATCAGTTTTAATCTAAACATTTTTTTATTTTTAATCAACCAAAGAAAATTAAACAAACCTAACAAAATAACAAAAAACGAATAGGTTGCAGGTTTAAGAAGTTTGAGCACTGTTTTCCGTAGGTTATTCGTGCTTATTGTTGGACAACTTTATGGTATATTAGTATGGTGTGGAGTTGTGAAATATAGATGATGAAGAGTGAGGTTGCGGGTTATATGAAGGTTTTGAAGTATTTTCAGTTTTGAGTTGTTGAGGGAGACGGTGGAGTGAAGGTTTTTGGTGAGATATAAGCTGAAGGTTGCATATTAGAGGTTTGAGGTAGGTTGAAGAGAAAGGTTTTGAGGGTGATTAGAGAATGGTGGTGATTCAGAGATAGATCATAGAGAGATATTTATGGTTGATTCTTCAAGAAGATAAAGAATGTATCTGTAGTGAGAGGATTAGGGGTCTGCTACAAATTGTGGAATTAGCGTTATTATATTAGAGAGTTTGTTAGAGAATTCAAAGGTGGAGATTTATTATGAAAACTTGGTTAGGAAGTTTTGTTTGTATGATTCTGAACTTTTATTTTAAAATTTTTTACTTTTTGTCTTTTGTTTGATTCTAATGAGTTGGCCATTGGTTTTGATGTTTGTATTATTTTGTTGTTTTTTGGTTGTAGAGACCTATTTTGTTGTCTTGTAATGCAGCAAGGTTTTAGACCAGTTATGTTGCTGCAGATTATGTAAGGTTTTTGCATGTTTATGGACTGCTTTTTTATTGGACAGTAGTATGGAAACTTGGGTTAATTGGTTTTGTTTGGATTTTATGCAGGTTTGGTTGTGTTTTATTATTGTAGCAGGGTCACGGTTTTATGGTTTTAACAAGTTTGACAAGGTTTGGACAAGTTTGCTCATGGTTGCAGCAAGTTTTTTTTTGCAAATATTTTGGGACTGTGCAAGATGGGAATATGCTTGGTTTACTTTTGTCCAAGGCAAGGCATAGGTTCAATGGAGCATGAAGATGGGATCATGGAGATTTAGGATATATTAGCATATGGTTTAGAATATGTTTAATGTTATTTGTGACTTTAGTGTGAAAATGGCCTTGTAAACTCCTTGTAATGATTTTGAAATCAATGATAAACTTCTCTTTCAAATTGTATGCTCTTTTTTATTTATGGAATTCTTCAAAGTAAAACTCTAATCTCCTTATGAATCTTGCTCCTTTGTTCCTTGTGATATAATTTTGTGCACATCTTTGAATCATGACTTTGTATGAACTTGAATAATGCTTTAGACCTTGATAACTTGGAATGGATTAATAATGAATTATGCCTTTGTTACTTGAATACCAAAAAATCCACTTAAAATATTAAATCTTGCATGAACCAAATCTTGACAACTTTGAACAAATTTTGAACCTAAATCATCACTTGACTGAATACTTCAAATTATATTTAACTAAATGAAACCTTAACTCAATTCCTTAATCCATGTTAACTTGTACTACAAGCAATGAATACTTGAAAGAATGAACATGCCTTGAACATAATGAACCCTCAAGTCATATCCTATACGACAACTCACATTTTAACAATTCAATCCTCGAGTCCTTTGTCTTAACTAATGATCTCCATACAAAGCTGATGCCTTTGAGAAAAACCTCTTGATGCAGATGAAACTTGAAGTACGAAAAGACATCCTTGAGATAAAACCTTAATCAATTTTCCATTAATGAACGTCAATAAACGCACACACAAAAGATGAGAAACCCTAATCCAACAACTTGAGATATGGAGAGAAAGATGTTCAAATGTCTTTGAAATGAAACCCTAACCTTATGATAAACATAGGGAAATAAACCTTAATCAAATACCTTGATGAATTTGAATGGAAAATAGACTTGTAACATGATGATGATGAAGATAATCCATAATAACCACACCTCAAAACCCTAATTCCACAGTTCACAACTCAAGGAAGAACCATATAAATCAGCCTTATTTGATGAAGAAGCCTTAAAACCACTATGAAACCCTCGCTTCAATAAATGTTGATTATTTGATCCTCAAGTGCCTTATTGGATGAAATGCATGATAAGCAAATGCCCTGATGAGGATATGATTATTAAATACAAAGCCTAATCCATATAAAATTAAAATCTCGAGGGAAAATTTTGGGGTGCAACAAATTTTAGTCTAGAGCTTGTGATTGTGACTCTGATGGAATAGCTTCTGAGGACTTATCAAGCTCTGAGGTTCTGAAGAAAAAGTTATGAAGATTCTGAAGACAAGATTCTGGTGAACAAGTTCTGAAGACAAGGTTCTGAAGACCAAGCTCTGAAGACTCTGAAGACAAGGTTATGTTGAAGAAGTTCTGAAGACTCTAAAGACAAGGTTTTGAAGATTCTCATTCTGTTTTTTATCCTTCTAAGAATGCTTCACCAACACACATTGTGAATCTTCTGAATATTAGAAGATAAGATCAAAAAGGTTTTACGTGATTAAATAGTACATGGTACAAGATCAAATACACCTTCCACTACACTGATTTTATGGTGCAAGGACAATAATTTGGTATGATGTTTTCTACAACTCACATTAACCGTTATTCTATAATACAGCTGGAATTTGGAATTTCCATTCTACCCTCCAGTGGATCTTTCTTTGGCTATATAAGAAAGACTTGGAAGAATGGAAAAGATACAACTTTGCACCATTGAAAAGAAACTCCACGCAAAATTTCTATGATTCATATTTCTTTTGTAAAGAGATGTAAAGCAAGGAACTTTTATTCATTAATTGCTAGAAACACTTTTGTGCTTTTAACTAAATTTCAACTTATGTAAATCGGCATTCTTTGAAGCATCTTATAAACACACCTTTTTTTATCTTAACTTTTGAGTTGATTGTTCCTTGAGAGACTAGGGTATAGTCAGAATTTCTCAAGAAGACATTGGCGGGTAGTCTTTTATATATTGTAATTATTTTTATTATAGTGGGTTAAGTCCTTGTTGAGAAAGGAAAAATCACCTTGGCAGG
Source organism: Vicia faba (assembly GCA_948472305.1). Taxonomy (NCBI): domain Eukaryota; kingdom Viridiplantae; phylum Streptophyta; class Magnoliopsida; order Fabales; family Fabaceae; genus Vicia; species Vicia faba. The sequence continues at coordinate 1,202,641,604 of OX451738.1, read as the reverse complement.
TGGACTGGATTAACTTTGTTAACAGTGAACTAGGATAAAAATAATTGTGTTCATTTATTTTTGTTCTTGTTTCATATTTGTTTGTTTAGGAAGAAAAAGTTTCAAATATAGAAACTCAATTAAACCCCCATCCCCCACCCTTTCTTGTGTTTCTTGTACCTTCTCTGTCAACAACAACACCAACAACAATGGAAATAACAACGGTGACACACTGTGTCAACATAGTTCTAGACATCTAGCTCATCTTACTATAACATAAAGGAATTTCTAACAAAAAGAAATGAAAACAAGATTATAAATTTTCTATGCCAACCATTTTGCATGTTTAGATCGTCAAGACCCGTCACGCATGTCACAAAATTTAAGAAATTTTCAGTATGCTAGGAGCTCTAGAAAATGAGGAAAAAGCAGTATTATGACGATTTTTCCAAATTCTCTAATTTACAAAGCAAATGAGTGGCATCTAGATCAACTCATATCGATGATGACAAACTGGAACTTGTTGAAGGAAAAGATCCTAAACAAGTTTTTTCCTCATAATAAATTCATGGAAACTAAGATGACTGAAATTCTGGCACACACATAATATCATAAGTCAAGATTAATGTCTCAACAATACACAATGTCACAATAGATGTTATAAAATCTACTGACAAAACAACAAACAATAACAATAATGCAGAATTGTAACTTGCAGAAAGTAAAGGAACGTACAGAATTGTTAACCCAGCTCGGTGCAAACTCCCCTACTTTGGGGGCTACCAAGCCATAAAGGATATCCACTATCAGTAGTACTAGTTCAAAGCCTAAATAGTCCCAATTTACAACTTCTCGCCTAATCCCTACCTAGTGAAACTACTACCTAAGCACCTCTGTTGTACCCCAAAATTTTCCCTCTCATTTATCAAGTATTTTCTCACAAGATCTCCTTTGGTTCAAGACTGCACAAGGGTTGATCAGTTCAAGACACCTCCTTAAGCATTGGTGATTGAAAATTAGGGTTTGAGATTGCACAAGGACAAATGAACTTTTAATGTCTCATATGACTTTCATGGATCATTTTAGACTCTCAAGATTGCTCATGTCAAGTTTCAAGTCTTGAATCACATTTTTGCTCAATCAATTGATCAGTTGACCTAAAAATCAGTTGTATTGGGGAAAAAGTCAACTGTGGTTAATTTATAGTCAAACTTCATAATTTTTTATCCATGTCAAAATTATGAACTCATATATGTCATTTGATCAAGTTTGGACCATAATTCCTCAAGAAATTTGATCAGATCATCAAAAGGGCAAAATGGTCAAAATTAGGATTTTTACTGAGAAAGGGCAATTTCTGATTTTTGACCTAACAAATGGTTATTTGGTTTGAGACATGATCTCAAGGTTTCAAATGAATCATTTTGACCTAATGATATAACTCAAAACTTCCCCAAGATCATTTGATTGATAGTTGATTTTCAGTCAACTGATCAAAAGTCAACTGTACACTGAAAAGTCAAACTTTGACTTTTTGGTCAAAATCAAGTGTCAAAGATCACAGTTCATCAAAACATGTCAAAATATGAAACTTGTTCATCAAGAAATCAAAAAGTCAAGATTTCATTTTGAAAAGTCAAAGTTTCCAAACTTAGAAATTTTCCAAGTGATCAAAACTTCATATTTTTTCACAACTTTGAGCCAACTTTTCATCATGATGCAAGATGATTCAAAGGAAACTTTCAAAATGAAAGTTGTAGATCTAAATGAGAAATAAAACATTGCTGAACACAACTCCTCCTATAAATTCTTGGATTTCAAGTTATTAATCCATGAAATCATGTTCATGAAACTAAAACACTTAGTGAAATTTTGAGCATTTTGGTCAGGATTTTGACCTAACTTCTGGGCCAAGTTTCACATAGTTCCAATTGGATTTTGCAAAATTTATTCAAATAAGGGTTGTAGAGCACATTACAAGCTTTCTAAAATGTCAAAAAACACCTTGAGATCATTCTGGAGCAAGGAGAATCAAAGGTAAGAAGTTATGGTTTCAAGTTGTTTTACAAGGCAGAATTTGTGATGCACAATGTACCAAATCACATAGCCATGCTGCATAATCTCACTTTGCAGGCTTCTAACTTGCAATTCACTCCTTAATTAAATTTTTACACAACTGATAGAACCATTGTCCAAGCATTTGAGCCATTATCCAAGTTGTATTTCAATTTTGGAAAGAAAGTTCACACTTCTATTTTGAAAAAGTGGCTTTAATCACAAAGTCCACTCTCCTTGAGCATTAAACTTGTTCTTTCTGCACACACAAACCCTATAAATCAAAAGCAAGCATGTCTAAAGTACTAACCACTCTATGCAGCCCTGTACCATATCTTGGAACAAGATGTTTCAACTTTGCTTCAAAAACAAGTAAAGAGGCTATAACTTGAGATTTCAAATTTTGGATGGTTGTAACATACAAGACCTCTTGCCTATAAATATACAAGTCATTTTCAAGCTAACCCACGGATGCTCAAGCCCTGAAACCCCCTAAAGAACAGAACCACCAAAAACATCTCAAAACTTGCCATTTCTGAGTTTTGAACCCAATCTCTAAATTTTCTCGTGCATTTCTTGGCCTTTTACTTTCAAAAGCTTCTAAGTAACATATACAAACAATTTCAACACCTGCAACACAACTGTAACACCTCCATCACCATACACCATTTTCAAAAATAGCACCTTGCAACTTGACTTCTCCAGAACTCCTCGGCCACTTTCAGCTCAAGCCAAGCATCACATTAGCATCCTGGGAACTTGAGGAAGCTAACTCAATCATTAGAACTCATCAAAAGCTACTCAAACTCAAAACACGATACCCTCTTGCAAGGTGAGTTTCCTGACTTTTGAACTATTCATATAGCCATTGTTAGGCTTCCATTTTCAAAGATAAAATGTAGACCTCATTGCCACGAAGCTGTATATATCCATGGTTTGCATTTATATGGCTTGAACTTAGAGAATTTTGGAGTTAAAGTTTCTGAAATTTTTAGGTTTTAAATTAGGGCCAGAAAAATTCTCACTCATCTTTGATTTTTAGCTTTAGTTATTAATATGGTTGGATACGTGGGAAGAAATGTAGCAAATTTCATGTTGTCATCTTCCATTTTTGTTGAGAAATGAGAAAGTTGCAGGTTGTCTGGCTGGGCGTGAGGTTGAAGATGAAGTTCAGGCCATGGACTTGATTTGTAATATATATTTATGGTTTGATATAAGTAAACGGATATATCACCACCCCAGTGGTTAAAGCGCGCGCCTGTAACCAGAGGGACCTGGGTTCGAGCCCCAATGGTACCCTTTTGGTTGTTTTCTCATATTTTCACTTTTTTTTGTTTTTGTTTGCAGCGCCTGGGCCCCAAACATTGGGCTTTCATTAATTTTGCTGACTTCTCCCCCTGATTATGTTTCATACCCCCCTGGCCCATTTTATTTCTTTATTTCATTTTCATTTTTATTTTAGTTTATTTTACTATCATATTTTTCTTGTTATAATTTTTATTACTAATATTAGTTTTTTTTATTATTAATAAAAAAATCCAAAAAATATTTATTTTACTATTTTTGCACTAAAAAGAACAAAAACAATTTTCTTAACAATTCAATTTCTTTCTTTTATTAATATTTAGATAGTTAGGTTTAATTATTATATTATATTAGTTTCTTGTAAATTAAAATTAATTTAGAATTTAGGTTTATTTTAATTAATTATTTTTTATGTATTTTTATATTATTCTTAAAACTTTTTCATAAAAAAAACCCTAAAAAAATCTTTTTTTAGTTAATTTCTTTTTTTTTAATTAGTTAAGTTAATTTTATTTGATTTTTATTAATTATTTTCTTAATTAGTTTTAGGTTAAAATCCTTTCATAAAAATCCAAACAAAAATCATTTCTTTTTTTTTCTCCATTTTTGCATTCATGCATTTTATTTTCAATTTTGTACAATATTCAATATGATTGTAATAGTTAATTAGATTTAATTTTCTTGCCAAATCCCCATTTGTAAATTTGTACACCCCCTCCCCTATTGATGTAATAGCTTAGTATTTTTATTTTCCGCAATTTAATGTTTTATATATAAATGCTAGTAAATTAGGGTTTGTATGGAAAGATTAAAATCAACAAGTTAGCAAATCCTAATTCAAGACAAAACAATGCATGTAAATCAACACACTTTCACACTTACACCCTTAGGGTAAATCCACTTTGGTGCCTTACAAAAATGGCCATGTTAGGCATGTGGAATATCTTAGCAAAAGAAATCTAAAAATACAAGATCATAGTCCCTCGATGTTGCTATCAATGTTGCCTTTCAAAATGATCTTAGTCCCTCAAAGAGAATTGCTAAGATATTTCACAATATTGCTATCATGGCTATACGATGACCCATGCCCATACCTTTACATCCAATGATAAGGTTACTTACCAATCCATGGTAAAATAACAATGTCAAAGGAAATAGGAAATAAACAAGAAAGACTTTTGTGTAGGTAGAATGTTCCTAGTTGCTTGCTCATTTTCAAACCAAAACATCCTTGCTATTTTCAAAACAAACACCAACACTTTCAAAACATCTTTCAAACTTGAAACATTTTTAAAAGATCAACACTTTGTATACATTCTTACGAACGAGAATTATTAAAAAGTTTGCCTAAACAATGGCGCCTTTTCAAAATACTTTCAAAACCCACACAAAGCATATTTTCAAACAAAAGCAAGTGATCTAGCAAGCAACTAAGAGCCGTACATAACTACGGATGAAAAGGGTGCTAATACCTTCCCTTTTCATAATCTACCCCTCGAACTCAAGAAACAATATCAAAGTTCTTTCTTGTTATTTTCAGTCTTTCCTTGTGGATAAAAGAAAAGTCGATGGCGACTCTTGCTAACCACAACATTTGTGATAAAACACAAAACACCCAAGTCAGTTCTCCCACCGTATTATAGAACTGGCGACTCTGCTGGGGATTTACTTAAAAGTAGGGTTACCTTAGGTCCATATCACATTTACTTGCTTTCCTTTTTTGACTTGCTTGCTTTACATTTTGGGTTCCTTGTTTGGGCTTGCTTTGATCCTCCACCCGGATCTGGGATACCTTTTAGGTAAGTATCAATATATTATGGAAAATGTACGGCATAGACCAATATGGTTGAAACAATGGATACGTTAGTGTGACGCATTTGTGGGTATTGGTATCCCTTGTGTTGAATCGAGGAGAATACGGGGCCGCTGAGTGGCATCATGGAGCACTAACTGACTTTAGAACCTTAATTGAACAAACTTGGCCATTAGGACGTAGTGAGATAACCGGAGTCGATGGAAAGCTGAAAATTGGTTAATACTCAATACTAAACTCATTGAGACTAGACTTTTGGGATATCTCGGCCGCAAGAAAAGATTGATTGTGCTGAGACAATACCTGAAAGAAAGGTCAGTGATATTGAGACCCTTTAGAACTTGGTTACTATTACTAGGACAGGTTTGAGCCAACTAAACTTCAAGAGGTTACTTACCTACAAACTCCATGCAAGCCTAAGCCTAAGGACTTGTTTTTGTCTTGTGTGCATATGCTCACTTGTACATAACATCATAAACATCATAACATCATATGCATTCTCACTAACCATTTCAAGGATTTAGGAATTTATCTTTGTTTTTGTTTTGTAGGCCATGAACTCCGTCCGAAGAAACACCGTCTGAATCAGCTTCGTGAAAGCACACCCTCAACTCCAAGAGTTAGCATCAAGGGTGCCCGGAGATTCTCCTTTTACCAAGAAATATGGATGACTCCTCAGTTTGGCTACCTCTAATTTCCAAGAGGAGACGATGTGTATGCTCTTCCAATCATTTGATCCCATGCATCATTGCTTCACCTTTCCGGACTATCAGTTGGTACCTACACTAAAAGAGTTCTCTCTACTATTAGGAGTGTCCGTGCTTGATAAGATACCATTCACCGGTCTAGAAGGGGTTCTGAAACCTGAGGTCATGGCCGAAGCTCTGCATCTTAAGAGAGCCAACATCATAGCAAATTGGGAGACTAGAAGCGGAGTAAAAGGGTTCCTAGCCAAATTTCTATTAGAGAAGGTGTGATACGGTGGGAGAGAACTGACTGTTTTTGGAATGCTGGTTCGAGTTTTGCGTTTATGTTTTCAAAATGTCGCGGTAAGCAAGAGTTGCCACCGTCTTTTATTTTATCCAATAAGGAAAAGAAAAAAGCACAGAAAAATTCCTTTTTCGAGATGTTAGCACCCTTTCTATCCGTGGTTATCCACGGGCTCTTAGGTACTTGCTCAAAGTGTTTTCAAAATTGCTTTTCCTTGTGTTTGTGGGTTTGAAAAGAGTTTTTGTTTTGAAAAGGAGTGTAAGTGCGAAAAGTTTTGTTTTTTTTTGGATGAGCAAGTACTTAAGAACCATATACCTACTCGAAAAAGGAATCAATTTGTACTAATGTCCTTTAGACAATGCTATCCCACTATTGATGAGTAGGTAGCATCGTCGTTGGAGTTTTAAGGGTCAATTCGATTAAGGGACGTGCGGTCACTAAAGCAATGTTAGGACGCCTTAGAGGTAACCCTAATATCTTAGATCATTTTTCCGAGGCAACCGTTTCTAGGCAACTATGATCTTTGGACAAGAGGGTAACCTCTAAAACTTCCTATACTCAATGACCACATTCGAAGGCAACCAAGTGAGGTGTATCCTAAGAGTGCGCATGTGCGAGTGTGTTGTTTTTAGTTAATTTGTCTTTGTACATGTTAATGGTTATCTATGTTGATTTTAAATTAAACATTCGATCTTATCATGCATTCCCTATTACCAAACATCTAACAGTTTATAAGTTACGGAAATTAAATTACGAAATTTAAACTAACTATTACAAGGCGTCGGGTATTTACATCGCCAAAAGTAACCCTTGAAATTAAAATGCGGAAAATAAATAAAGCGATAAAATAGTAACATCCTATTAAACTATTACATTACGAGAACAAATACAATAATATGATAAATGGATCGCGTGTGAGAAATTAAATCGGGCGAGTTCTAGGGTTTTGACCCTTTGATTATTAAAGAAAAGATTTTTTGGTTATTTTTTTTAGTTAAAAAGAAATTACACTAGGTTAATTATTGAATCAATAAATTAATTAATTAATTAATAAAAAGGATATTTTTTTGGATTTTTGATATTTAAAGAAATAAAAATAACTTGATTAATGTTAATAAAACCTAATTATCTAAGTTGATTTTAATTATTACAAAAAAAGGTATCAAAGTTATTCCTAATTAAACTAAATTAATTAAATTAATATTATTAAAAAAAAAAATACTGAAATTAATTTAAATAAGAAAATATTTTTTTGGTTTTTAATTTTATTAAGAAAAAAAGTTTGGTCGGTTAGTTAAATAATAAAAATAATAACAATAAAATTAAAAGAAATAATAAAAGAAAAGAGAAAAAAAGTGAGGGTTTGGGCCTGTATAGGGGGTGAGAATTGCAATTTTGTGGCCCATATGTGCAAGCATGTGCTGACCTTCCCTGATTCCTTGTGGCACGTTGACTAGGGCATATGGTGGACATCACATCTGGACCACCAGATCTGGCCTGGGGCCATCTGGCGCTGGGAGATTTGAGGGAGTATGATGCATCACATGCTTGGGTTCACACTGAATAACCTGTAGAAAAATAAGAACAAATGCATGGGGGACCTGGGATTCGAACCCAGGTCCTGTTGATCATTGGACAACGCTTCCACCACTCAACCAACGCGCTTTAGTTGTTAACATAGTGGACAACAATTATAATATGAAAAAAAAAACAATAATATGCCAGAAACAAAAAATAAAGCACGAATATTTGAACCATCCACTAAGAGGGGGACACGTCTTCGTCTTCCTCGTTCAACCCTGGATATTTACCTGCGGATTTATGTCCGCAGCTAAATTCGTATGTGCGTCCTAAATTCCATTCTAGGCCATGAAAATCAAATCCAGGACTATGGTTGTGCTCCTCTACCTCCCATGATCACGTCTATGTCCATCAATGGCATCAATTTTGCCTGTAAATAAAATGCCCAAAAAACAAGCTACGAAACCCTAGGTTCGGTTACAGGGCTACAGCTCATATAAATGCAATCAAACAATGCTAAAAGTTCAGAAATTGAATGAGCATCATGAATATACCAAAGATTTGTCAAAAAGTGCAAGAATATGGGGTTATGATTTCTGACGAAAGGTGATTTTTTGAGACACTTACAAAGCTTCTGGGTGCGTAGGGAGACTGGTTTTGGATTGGTTTCGCTTCAATGATTTCCCAACAATGGATTAGTTTGGAGTTTTGCTTCTGAATTGGCCTCCAAGGACGATTTCAGTTTTGAACTTTTCCACCTTTTTTCAAGTTTTGTTCTTGATGATTCTGCAGCCTCTAGCCCTTGAATTTGTCTGCTTTCACTTGTATATGTATGCTGCAATGTATTAGGTCAACTTTTATGGACTGAATCCTTGTACATCAATGCTTGGAGATTTGATTTGATCCTCCATTGAAAACTTGCTTATTTTGTCCAAAATCCAATCTTTTTGCACATGGAATGGCTGATACGAATTTGATTCACTTGATGATGATGATTAGGTCCTAAAAATAGAAAAAGATCTCATGTAATCAAGTTTTGTGATTTTATTTGATTTAAATTGATTTAAAATGGAATAATTCAAATAAAATCAAATCAAATAAAAAAATTGATAAATGGACACAAGGCTGAAGCTAGGACACGTGTTTAGTGTGACAAGATCAAATCAAGTGGAAAAGAATGGACCTATTTTACAAAATTTGAAGTTTTGGGGATAGTTGACTTTTGGCAATTTTGCAAAAATGCCCAACTTCAACAATGCATAACTTCTTCAATTTTGAACTTTTGGAAGTGTTCTTAGACTTTTTATAAAGCTTGAGATGTACTATAACCAACCCTTTTTGTCTCATCTCATTTTGATATTCCATGCTCAAGTTATAAGCTTTGGTAAAAAAGGTGTTTTTGTTGACTTTCAAAAATGACCTATAATGTCCAAATTCATAACTTCTTGTGAATGCATTTTATGATCTTGGAGTATGAATATGGATTGTAGGACATTTCATCCTATTCAAAATGAGCTTTGGATGGGTCATTTATCATAAAGTATGAGAAAGTTATGGTTGGTCAAAGTTGAGTTGACTTTTCCTACAAAACCCTAATTTAGCAACTTTTGAGTCTTGATGAATTTTGAGCAATCCTTGATGAATAATGATCAACCCTTGATCAAATGATGAAAAATCCTTAAAAATTATAATTTTGACAAAAAAATCTTGAGGTTTGACTGTATTTGGGTCACAGTTGACTTTTGCCCTAGCATAGTCGATTTTTGGACCCTTTGAGCAATTGACTGAGCAAACTTCCTCTGCAAGGCTTGAAATTTGACATGGATGAACCTGAGAACATATTAGGACATTGGGGAGCACTTTAGGTCATTTGGATGCAAGGACCTTGATGCAACACAAAACCCTAATTTGAGGTTGACTGCCTTAAGAGATAGCTTGATTGTCCCACTCTTGAGCAATCTTGAGCAACTTGGAGATTTTACTTGCAATGTCTTGGGAAATATGAGAGGGAAAATTTTGGGGTACAACAGCTGCCCCTGTTCAATTTTCATAAACCTGAGGATATAGATTGGCTTTCGGGCCTTTCGTGATCCAAAGGTGGAAGATGATTGAACACTAGAGTGCTCAGAAATTTGCACTCGCATGAAGTGGTATCAGCCTGATGATGTCGGGAATGGGCTTACAGATGCCATTTGGAGACTGTTGATAGGTGGTCCGGACTTTGGCTGGAATATGAATCAGGGAGATCTTATCGTCGATTTGACTGAACCAAGGAAGGTCTTGGATTAACTTTGACTGGATAAGAATTAGAAAAATCTTCGAATCGATTTAGCTGATCCTGACAAAAGTCTTGGAATAACTTTGGCTGGATGAGAATCGGAAAAATCTTCGAATCGATTTAACTGAACCAGACAAAAGTCTTGGAATAACTTCAACTGGAATATGAATCAGGGAGATCTTCGCGTCGATTTGACTGAACCAGAGGAGGTCTTGGATTAACTTTGACTGGATGAGAATCGGAAAAATCTTCGAATCGATTTAATTGAACCAGACAAAAGTCTTGGAATAACTTCAACTGGAATACGAATCAGGGAGATCTTTGCGTCAATCTGACTGAACCAGGGGAGGTCTTGGATTAACTTTGATTGGATCAGCATCAAAAAAATCTTCGAATCGATTTAACTGGACCAGATGAAAGTCTTGGAATAACTTCAACTAGAATACGAATCAGGGAGATCTTCGCGTCGATCTGACTGAACCAGAGGAGGTCTTGGATTAACTTTGACTGGATCGACATCAGAAAAATCTTCGAATCAATTTAACTGGACCAGACAAAAGTCTTAGAATAACTTCAACTAGAATATGAATCAGGGAGATCTTCGCGTCGATCTGACTGAACCAGAGGAGGTCTTGGATTAACTTTGACTGGATCGGCATCAGAAAAATCTTCGAATCGATTTAACTGGACCAGACGAAAGTCTTGGAATAATTTCAACTGGAATACGAATCAGGGAGATCTTCGCGTCGATCTGACTGAACCAGAGAAGGTCTTGGATTAACTTTGACTGGATCGGCATCAGAAATATCTTCAAATCGATTTAACTGGACCAGACGAAAGTCTTGGAACAACTTCAACTGGAATACGAATCAGGGAGATCTTCGCGTTGATCTGACTGAACCAGAGGAGGTCTTGGATTAACTTTGATTGGATCGGCATCAGAAAAATCTTCGAATCGAATTAACTGGACCAGACGAAAGTCTTGGAATAACTTCAACTGGAATACGAATCAGGGAGATCTTCGCGTCGATCTGACTGAACCAGAGGAGGTCTTGGATTAACTTTGACTGGATCGGCATCAGAAAAATCTTCGAATCAATTTAACTAGACCAGACGAAAGTCTTGGAATAACTTCAACTGGAATACGAATCAGTGAGATCTTCGCGTCGATCTGACTGAACCAGACAAGGTTTTTGATATAGCTGAGAATTTAACTACATCTTTCCTGAAAGGTAAAGGTCAGTCATATGCAATGCATGATATGGATCAAGCAATGATGCTCTCAACAATGAGATTGTATGGTATGATGCGTATATGCATGTATCATGATGTATGGAAATGTAATGTTTCTAGCTGGGGAAAATAAATCCCGGACAGTTGCTGGAAACAAGTGATGGATTCTTCGTTTCTACTGGGGATGGCGAACGAAGATGATTGCAAGAATAAACTTGCAGGAGAAGACAACTCCGTTGGGGAATAAACTGATGAGGAGATTACTCTATGGGGAAGAGATGCTCTATTGAGGATTCCACTGATAAATTCCGCCAGGATGAATTACCGTTGTCGGTGATATTGAATTTTGTTGGGGGATTAAATTCCTGTTTGTGAAAGGAAAGAACTTCGCTGGGGATGATCTCTCAGTGGCGACTTCACTGGGGATAACCTGTTTAGACTTTTGTGGGGATAATCCCCTGAATTCTGCTGGAAATAATCCTTTGAACTTGGCTGGGGAGATTTATTTTGTACTCCGCTGGGGATAAACTTCCAGAGTCTACTGGGGATGATTCTTCAACTCCGTTGGGGAAGCTTTTTCAGACTGCGCTGGGAAAATTTTAACTCCACTGGGGGTATCTGTATTCTTCCAGGGAACATTCTTTATACTCTTCCAGGGAATATTAAGACTGTCGGGGATATCAAGCCTTTTCAGTGTTGATGGTAGATAAACTCTGCTTGGGGGAGAATATTACCGACTCATTCATTCACAGTTGTGAGTCTCAGCTGGGGAGAGTTAATATTATTGTCTTTTTCTTTTACTTTGCGGGGAGTGAATGTTACTGGGACGCGTGCTAAGGATATGACAAGGGCTTTGCATCGAGACTTTTTTGCCCCTGTTTCTGCGAGAGAAGGTGCCTGCGTAGGCCTTGTGGATCGAGTATTATCCCAACCTATGTGGTGCTTGGTATCTTTCGATCAAAATGACAATTCTTCTTCTGGTAGGCAAGTGACGAGATGACGAGACATAGTCGTACGCTTTGATCCCTAATTTTTGCCCGGACCGCCTTTTTGGGTTTTCAGTCCACCGGGATGCCCTTTTTTGCCCAAGCCTCCTTTTCAGGTTTTCGACTTGCCGGGTGTACAGATTTTTCATTCTTTATCCTTAATTTTTGCCCGAACCCTTTTGGTTCGTCGGGATTCCCTTATTTTTTCCTAGGCCAGTCAACCTAGCGGGTCTTTGATTATGCGTAGTACTTTTTGACTATGTCCACGCTCTCAGGATGTAGGGAGGTGTCACTGTTGGTAGTGTTGTGTTGCCATACTACCAGAAGATCTTCGTTTGATCATGCAAGATTCGTTGCTGGAATTCATTTCCAATGCCCCCAACTGATTCAGATGGAGATTTGCCCCTGGCTATTTGGCGTTTTGAGATATTCCTTGAATCTTGACTTAACTGCCCCAGATGATGGACAATGCTCATGCCGCGCCGCTTAGTTGGAGGTGTTTTTTCCACTTGAGGTGACCCTTTTTATTGAAAAGGTTTTTGTTCACTAGATATTCGTCGTGCGAATTTCTCTGCTGTTTGAACAAATAGTCATATGCAAACAATGTTATTTTAAGAATGCAAAGCTTATGTCTGTCTTGAAGTTTTTGAAAATGCATTTTTCAGTAAGATAGGAAAATTTTGTAAAATGTGACATCAACTCAGGATTTACAGCAAGCCCTACAGGAGTCAGGATACCTTTTGTAACAGTATGCTTTCGGACTAACTCATGCTTCAGCTAGGACTCTTTAAGGGTTATAACATGGCCTGGTTCACGGTTTAAGAAACAAAGGATAAAGGCTCAAATTTTATTTGTACCCACCCGTTCTTCATGATGTTCTTCGATCCTAAACTCAGCTAATCGTGCATTAGATGTTGTTTGAGTCTTTGCTCTGATATACCAGTGATGGTTAGGATACTGACAGTTTATTTTGAACAGGCAGTCATTTTTGTTGAGAGTTTGTAGGATCTCTTTCTTTTTGATTTTATTATCCCTGTCTTTTGCCTAAACTGTTTCTTTTGTAATTACAGTCAGCGGGATGCCCCAGTTTTGTAAGTCTCCTTCATAGGTTTTGACTTGATGGGCTTTTATTTCGAGAGATAATGACTGCCTGTCCTTACGATTATACGGAACCATCACCGTCTTTTGTTTCGGAAGGACTTCTTTGATTCCATTCATTGTGCACCTGGATTAACTGAAAAAACTACCCTGCCCCAGGTTATAATTATGGGTTTTAATTTATGAAACGAAAAACTCCAATTTCTTTGGCTCAAAGGGGTTGACTAGGGATTATCTTCCTTATAACTCCACTGTTTAGGATTTGAAACAATGCCTGTACCTCGTCAGCGGGGTCTGTTCAAAAGCATACTGTAGAGATTTTGATATCATTTTCGTCATCCTCCCTCTAAAGGCTTAGAATTTTTTTTCGAGAGTTTATCATCACAAAAATGAAAGCAATTTGAATATAGTGAGTACGAATGGATTGATTCAAAACAGACATATGCAATGCATTGATAAAGTAATAAAGTTTGACATGAATAAATGTTCGAACAATCAAAAGAAAATTACAACTTGAAAATTCTAATGAACAAAAAGTCTTCTCGTCTCAGTACTTGTCACTTCAAATGGAGAACTTTGGGGGGATGGCAAAAGAATTCAATCTTACCATCTTGTGTGAGTTCCAATGCTACTTCATCAATCAGGTCTTGAATTTTGTTTCTCAACGCCCAACAGATGTTAGTATCATGCCCCGGGCTGTTGGAGTGATATGCACACCTTGCATCAGGATTGTACCGTGGGGAGGCTATGTTGGGATTCTTAGGAGGGTCCCTTAATGTCACCAGATTCAATCTCAATAGGTGTTGTAAAGCATGATACTGCGACATGTTGAGCTTGGTAAATTGCTTCTTGGGCATATTTGGCTTACTCTGACCATCCCGTTGTTTATGGTAAGGTTATTGTTGGACCCTTGAGGTAGTAGCAACTTGGAGAGGTCTATTCTTCATCAAACTAAACCTTTGACTTCTCAAAAGTTGATTAATGACTTGGTCCCCGGCCTTGACTGTTTGCTTTATGCTGTTGTATATGTCTTGATGAAGCTGGCTGATAATGGTTCTCAGCTCTTCTTGTTCCCGGGCTAAGCTTTGGATAAAAACCATCTTCCCCAGCATCTGGGTTCTCATTGCATCTACCTCAGCTTGCAATTGTTCCAGCCGTTTGTCCTTATTGTCTTCAGTACTTTTCTTGACCAAGTTCCCCACGAGGAGTGTTTTCAACTCTTCCTGCCCCTTGGATAGGTTTAGGAATACGTCCCTGAACTGAGCTTCTCGAGTTTGAAGATCTTGGTTGTCTGGTTGGAAAGCCATTGCTGAAATAAACAGCGAGAACATGAGAGACATGTATTGGGAGACCTGTTATGCAATGATATGTATGATATATGTATGCAATGTTTTTCAAGGATCTCGTGGGGTAAACAAGAAACTTGTTAGAATTTGAATTTTGCAGCTTTGATTGAAGAAACTTCGTGTTGTTAAGAGTCCTTCTTCAAGAGTCAAGCTCACCATATCGAGTGGGTCATAGCCACTGACTCAAGTTATCGTGTTCTGATCTCTAGACGGCATTGGCTAAAGGAAGATGAATCCCCTTTTCCCCTTGCTAGACATTTGATTTACCATGACCTGCATCACAAACCCTTGAGATCCTTGAAATGGTTAAGGAAATGTTAAGGCATGATGTTATGATGTGTATGCTATGCGTTTAAGCAAAAATGTGAGGTGATGTAAGTAAACCCTGCAATAAATCCAAATTATTGGATGACTGTAAACAAAACCTGCAAGGAACTCATGTTGTCAGATAACAAGAATGTGCAAGTAGTTCAAGTTTGAAAGCACACAATAGCCCTTAAGTTTCAGGATGGCATGGAGTTTAGGTATTACCCTCTTTCAGTTCAGTTGGTTCAAACCTGTCCTAAAAATAGTAATCGGGTTCTAGAGGATCTCAATATCACTGACTACCCTCGATCGGTCATAATTCTAGTTTAGCAACCTTTTCTTGTAGCCGGAATCATCGTGAGAGTTTAGTCTCAATGAGTGTAGCATACTGCTACTGTTCTATGGCCAAGTTGGTCAATTTAAAGGTTCTAAGGTTAGTTGGTGCTTAATGACCCCTTAGAAAACCCATATTCTCCTCGTTGCGCCACAAGGGATATCGGTACAAACTAAAGTGCCACACCAACGTAGCTACTGCTTCAACCGTATCGGTCTACACCGTACAGTTCCCTCACAGTTTATTGCTACTTACCTAAAGGGTATCCCCAGATCCGAGTTAGGATCTATAGTAACTCTGATACAAGCCCACAAATATAAAGAATACAAGTCAAGCAATTGAAAACATTATGAACTATTCCTAAGGTACACCCACTTATTAAGCGTCTCCAGCAGAGTCGCCAGTTCTGTGATACGGTGGGAGAGAACTGAATATTTTTGGAATGCTGGTTCGCGTTTTGCGTTTATGTTTGGAAAATGTCGCGGTAAGCAAGAGTCGCCACCGTCTTTTATTTTATCCAATAAGGAATGGAAAAAAGCACAGAAATATTCCTTTTTCGAGATGTTTCTCGGGTACGGGGGGTAGATTATAGAAAGGGAAGGTGTTAGCACCCTTTCTATCTGTGGTTATCCACGGCCTCTTAGGTACTTGCTCAAAGTGTTTTCAAAATTGCTTTTCCTTGTGTTTGTGGGTTTGAAAAGAGTTTTTGTTTTGAAAAGGAGTGTAAGTGCGAAAAGTTTTGTTTTGTTTTGGAAGAGCAAGTACTTAAGAACCATCTACCTACTCGAAAAAGGAATCAATTTGTACTAATGTCCTTTAGACAATGCTATCCCACTATTGATGAGTAGGTAGCATCGTCGTTGGAGTTTTAAGGGTCAATTTGATTAAGGGACGTGCGGTCACTAAAGCAATGTTAGGACGCCTTAGAGGTAACCCTAATGTCTTAGATCATTTTTCCGAGGCAACCGTTTCGAGGCAACTATGATCTTTGGACAAGAGGGCGACCTCTAAAACTTCTTATACTCAATGACCACGTTCGAAGGCAACCAAGTGAGGTGTATTCTAAGAGTGCGCATGTGTGAGTGTGTTGTTTTCAGTTAATTTGTCTTTGTACATGTCAATGGTTATCTATGTTGATTTTAAATTAAACATTTGATCTTATCATACATTCCCTATTACCAAACATCTAACAGTTTATAAGTTGCGGAAATTAAATTGCGGAATTTAAACTAACTATTACAAGGCGTCGGGTATTTACATCGCCAAAAGCAACCCTTGAAATTAAAATGCGGAAAATAAATAAAGCGATAAAATAGTAACATCCTATTAAACTATTACATTCCGGGAACAAATACAATAATATGATAAATGGATCGCGTGTGAGAAATTAAATCGGGCGAGTTCTAGGGTTTTGACCCTTTGATTATTATAGAAAAGATTTTTTGGTTATTTTTTTTATTTAAAAAGAAATTAAACTAGGTTAATTATTGAATCAATAAATAAATTATATAATTAATAAAAAGGATTTTTTTTTTGGATTTTTGATATTTAAAGAAATAAAAATAATTTGATTAATGTTAATAAAACCTAATTATCTAAGTTGATTTTAATTATTACAAAAAAAAGGTATCAAAGTTATTCCTAATTAAACTAAATTAATTAAATTAATATTATTAACAAAAATAAAATACTGAAATTAATTTAAATAAGAAAATATCTTTTTGGTTTTTAATTTTATTAAGAAAAAAAGTTTGGTTGGTTAGTTTAATAATAAAAATAATAACAATAAAATTAAAAGAAATAATAAAAGAAAAGAGAAAAAAGTGAGGGTTTAGGCCTGTATAGGGGGTGAGAATTGCAATTTCGTGGCTCATTTGTGCAAGCCTGTGCTGACCTTCCATGATTCCCTGTGGCACGTTGACTAGGGCATATGGTGGACATCACATCTGGACCACCGGATCTGGCCTGAGGCCATCTGGCGCTTGGAGATTTGAGGGAGTATGATGCATCACATGCTTGGGTTCACACTGAATAGCCTGTAGAAAAATAAGAACAAATGCATGGGGGACCTGGGATTCGAACCCAGTTCCTGTTGATCATTGGACAACGCTTCCACCACTCAACCAACGCGCTTTAGTTGTTAACATAGTGGACAACAATTATAATATGGAAATAAACAATAATATGCCAGAAACAAAAAATAAAGCGCGAATATTTGAACCAGCCACTAAGAGGGGGACACGTCTTCGTCTTCCTCGTTTAACCCTGAATATTTACCTGCGGATTTATGTCTGCAGCTAAATTCGTATGTGCGTCCTAAATTCCATTCTAGGCCATGAAAATCAAATCCAGGACTATGGTTGTGCTCGTCTACCTCCCCTGATCACGTCTATGTCCATCAATGGCATCAATTTTTCCTGTAAATAAAATGCCTAAAAAACAAGCTATGAAACCCTAGGTTCGGTTACAGGGCTACAACTCATATAAATGCAATCAAACAATGCCAAAAGTTCAGAAATTGAATGAGCATCATGAATATACCAAAGATTTGTCAAAAAAGTGCAAGAATAAGGGGTCATGATTTTGAACGAAAGGTGATTTTTTGAGACACTTACAAAGCTTTTGGGTGCGTAGGGATTCTGGTTTTAGATTGGTTTCGCTTCAATGATTGCCCAGTAATGGATTAGTGTGGAGTTTTGCTTCTGAATTGGCCTCCAAGGACGATTTCAGTTTTGCACTTTTCCACCTTTTTTCAAGTTTTGTTCTTGATGATTCTGCAGCCTCTAGCCCTTGAATTCGTGTGCTTTCACTTGTATATGTATGCTGCAATGTATTAGGTCAACTTTTATGGACTGAATCCTTGTACATCAATGCTTGGAGATTTGATTTGATCCTCCATTGAAAACTTGCTTATTTTGTCCAAAATCCAATCTTTTTGCACATGGAATAGCTGATATGAATTTGATTCACTTGATGATGATGATGACTAGGTCCTAAAAATAGAAAAAGATCTCATGTAATCAAGTTTTGTGATTTTATTTGATTTTAATTGATTTAAAATGGAATAATTCAAATAAAAATCAAATAAAATAGAAAAATTGATAAATGGACACAAGGCTGAATCTAGGACACGTGTGTGGTGTGACAAGATCAAATCAAGTGGAAAAGAATGGGCCTATTTGACAAAATTTGAAGTTTTGGGGATAGTTGACTTTTGGCAATTTTGTAAAAATGCCCAACTTCAACAATGCATAACTTCTTCAATTTTGAACTTTTGTAAGTGTTCTTGGACTTTTAGAAATCTTGATATGTCTTATAACCAACCCTTTTGGTCTCATCTCATTTTGATATTCCATACTCAAGTTATAAGCTTTGGCAAAAAAGGTGTTTTTGTTGACTTTCAAAAATGACCTATAATGTCCAAATTCATAACTTCTTGTGAGTGCATTTTATGATCTTGGGGTATGAATATGGATTGTAGGAAATTTCATCCTCTTAAATATTAGATTTGGATGGGTCATTTCTCATAAAGTATGAGAAAGTTATGCTTGGTCAAAGTTGAGTTGACTTTTCCTACAAAACCCTAATTTAGCAACTTTTGAGTCTTGATGAATTTTGAGCAATCCTTGATGAATCATGATCAACCCTTGATCAAATGATGAAACATCCTTAAAAATGAGAATGTTGACAAAAAATCTTGAGGTTTGACTGTATTTGGGTCACAGTTGACTTTTTCCCTAGCATAGTCGATTTTTGGACCCTTTGAGCAATTGACTGAGCAAACTTCCTCTGCAAGGCTTGAAATTTGACATGGATGAAGTTGAGAAGATATTAGGACATTGTGGAGAACTTGAGCTCATTTGGATGCAAGGACGTTAATGAAACACAAAACCCTAATTTGAGGTTGACTACCTTAGGAGATAGCTTGACTGTCCCACTCTTGAGCAATCTTGAGCAACTTGGAGATTTTCCTTGCAATGTCTTGGGAAATATGAGAGGGCAAATTTGGGGTACAACAGAAGGCTTGTTCATTCTAGGAAGATATAGATTTTCAAGCCTTTGAAGACGTCCTGGCCCTTCTCATCTATGGTCTGATTCTTTTCCCCAACTCGAACCAATTCATAGATGTAAATGCCATCAAAGTCTTTCTCTCTCGTAATCCTATACCTACCTTGTTGGGAGACATCTTACATTGCATCCACACCCGCACCATGAAGAAAAAAGGTACTCTTTTGTGTTGTATTCTCCTACTCGCCAAGTGGTTCATTTCACACCTACCTCGATCAACATTGAAGAACGAGCAAATATTGGCATGGTCTCAAAGGATGATGTCCCTCACCCACTCTAATATTCATTGGTGTTAAACCCTTGGATGATACTTCTATCATTGACCGTTGTGAGGAATTCCCTAACATCCCTCTGCTTGGCGTTAGGGGAGGTATCACTTACAACCCTTTCTTAGCTTTACGACAGTTTGGGTATGCCCAGAGACATGGTCCTCATGAGATGCTCATCCAAGGTTTGGTGTTCGACTATGAAAGCGACGATTAAGGCTACCGACAAAGGTTTATGCAAGCTTGGAGGATGGTAAACAAGGTGGATAGTAAGACACTAGGACACAAGAATTCTATTCCCCTTGAGTGTTACCTTATATGGGTGCGAGCTCGTTCTCATAAACTTTTGATGCCTTATCCCTCCATCTTACCTGTCATCATTGAGCCTGTTGTGGAAGGAGATGTCTCTTACACTATCCTTCATCCTAACATGCCCACCTCTCTCTAAGATTTGCAAAGGGATTGGATACAACTTAAGGGGGAGCGAGACACTTTCGAGGCCCGATTCTACGCCAGCAAGAAGAAAGTTCTAGAACTCACCAAGTAGCTTCATGAAGAGCGGAGTCTGAACGCCTACATCGCACCGAAGAGGTTGCGTTCAACTGTTTTGTCTTAGAGTTTTGTATTTTATTTCTTTGTAAGCCCAAAGAGGCATGACATACTCAAAATTTGATTTATTAATATAACATGTGTTCCTTTTTGTCTAAAGCAAATTTAAATCTCTAATTTCCTTGAAATCATTTGCATATGCATCTTCATTCATCATAACACAAACAAGTTTTCTACAACAGGTCTCCTTATCTTTCTACTATTTATTTCAGTGAGATGGATATTGAATAGACAGTAAAAGATCTCCAGGCGCAGAACACCCAGTTTCAATAAATGTTCTTGACTCTGGCAAAAGGACAAGATGAGTTAAAAACCCTACTGGTCAAAGAAAAGAATAAGAAAGCTAAGAAATCAACCAGTGTTTTGAATCTGGAAAGAAGGTTCAAAGGACCAGCCATATGGACTCTAGACTTCACAATCGTCGGGTGAAGGGGATAATCAAGAAGGGAAAAACAAAGAAGTGATTGACCCTCAAGAATCTGAAGAGGAAGAAGAGGTTGACTACTCTGAAGAGCAATATCCTCTAGCTGATGATAAATATAAACAGTTAGAAGATCACCTCAATGCTATGGAGATCCAGAAAGTACCTGGGTTGGATTTTGAGGATCTAGGACTTGTCTCTGGGGTTGTCATACCGCAAAAATTCAAGGTCCCCACTTTCGCTAAATATGACGGTGTCTCTTATCCAAAGCTGCATTTGAGATCATACGTCAGGAAAATTCAACCCCATACTGCGGATAGGAGTCTATGGGTGAATTTCTTCCAAGAAAGCTTATCAAGAACTCAATTGGATTGGTTATATCAGTTGGAAGGGGCCAACATCTGCAATTGGGAAGATTTGGCAGCCACTTTTTACAAGCAATACCAGTATAATGCTGACTTAGCTCTAACAGACACAGTTTTAAAGCATGTCTATGGGAACAGGTGAAGGTTTCAAGACCTATGCTCAAAAATGGCAGGATCTCGCGAGAAGGGTCTAACCCCCTCTATCTGACATGGAATTGGTGGATATGTTCTTAGGCACGCTATCTGGTCCATTCTTTAAACACTTGATCGGAAGCTCCTCGGCTGGATTTACCGAATTAATCATGACCGATTGTTGTACCCCAAAATTTTCACTCCCATATTTTTCAAAGTTTTGACAAGCATCATCTCAATTTGCTCAAATCTACTCAAGGGTTGCACAGTTCAAACACCCTCATAAGTCAGTCAAATTAGGGTTTTGGTTCTTGCAAGAAAGTTGAGGTTTTCAAGGGCTCAATCCAGTCCCATATGCTCATATACATTGTCAAGCACCTACATGTCAAGTTTCAAGGCTCACAAGGTCAAGTTGCACAGTCAAAAACCCTAATTGCTTCACAATCAACTGTAGGGGCAAAATGGTCATTTGGCAGTCAAAAGTCAAAAATTTTGGTCAACATCTTATTTTGAAGCCACAATCATCATTTGGTCAAATCTTGACCATGATTTCACAAGAATGGCTCAAAAATCATCAAGGTGTCAAAAGTTTCTATTTTTGGACAGCTGAAAAGTCAACTGTAACTTGACCAAGGCATAACTTTTTCATGGTTCATCAGAAAAATCCCATCCAATGCTCATTTTGAAGGGGATGACATTTCCTACAACTCATATTCACATTCCAAGTCCAAGAAATTCTCTCACAAAAAGTTATCAATTTCAACATTATAGGTCATTTTCAAAAGTCAACAAAAAGGAATTTTAAGTCAAAGACCATAACTTGAGATTGGTAGATTCAAATGACATGGGACCAAAGGCATTGGTTAGAGGACTTCAAGACCTTTCCAAAATGTCCAAGAACATATTCATATGATAAACATTGAGCAAGATATGCATTGGATAAGTTGGGAAATTTTTGTGAAATGGCAAAAGTCAACTATCCTTGAAACTTCAATTTTTGACAAAAGGGCCCACTTTTTTCCACTTGGTTCAGCCTTGTCATGCCACCCACGTGTCCCATGACCCATTACAAGACCAAACATTTATTTTTTCATTTTTGTTTAATTTTTATGGATTTAATTCACTTTAATCCATAATAATTCAAATAAAAATCAAAAAATGAATTAAATGGTATCTTTGAGTTTTGAATGACTTTTATATGTCATGAATCACCTACCAAATTCGTGTAAAGTCCATTTCAAGCATGAAATTCAAATTTGAACAAAAATGGCAAGTTTCTTTAATGGTGGTTATGGAGAAATCCAAAACTTCATTGCAATGGTTTAAGGCTCATAATATTGCTTGATTCTCATTCATACACATATATGCAAATGTTCCAGACCAAAGACATGACCTAGAAACCTCTGAAGCGGCAGAACCAACTTCAAAAAATTGGAAGGAAAGTTGAAAACTGAAATCCATATTCCAGTACAATTCAAACACTTCTCTTGATCCAAACACATTCCCAACCCTCCCAGGAACGATTTGCAGCCAAGAACGAGCCTTAACCCTCCAAGAATCGCCTCAATACAGTCACACGGTTCATCATCTTTTTCATAATCGAAATCCATTTTTTACGCATCATTAATACGTTTTGATTACTGCTTTGCATTTCTAACATTGTTATGAAGCTTTTGATATAATTTAATTTGATTATGGTGCTCTAAAATGAAAGTTGCCATTGTTAAGTTCTAGGGTTTCATAGCTTTCGAATTGGGGCTTTGCACATACTGTAAAATCAAACCTCCAGACACACATGGTTGAAACCAGCGTGATGAGACGAACATGTTGGACACCTCGTGCCCTTTTTATATAGCTCAGGGGCCTAATCGCTATTTTGGATGTAGCATTTTGTGGGGGTTAAAAACCCCCGCTATCTTGTTTCTATTTTGCAGATAAATGAAGACGATGATGAGGTGTCCATGCATGGCTGGCTGATTCAAATGGGCGCGCGCTTTTCCTTTTGTTCAACATATAGTGTGTTTTTTCATATTATGTTTTTTTCTTATTATTTTAACAAACGCGCATGAGTGGTCTAGTGGTACAGGTGTTGGCTGTGAATCACTGGGGCCTGGGTTCGATCCCAGGTCCCCCCAAATTCCATATTATTTTTCCTCATATGCTTGTATGCAGCGTTCCAACCATGCTCCACCATGAGCTCCCCTCCATCCAAACGCCAAGTGTCCCAAGCGTCCATCCAAGGGCCAAGAGGTGAGGAGCACCATGCTCTCAGTCAAAAAGCATTCTTGGCAATCCAGAAAGTCAACGAGCTTTGTGCAAATGGGCCTCACAATTCCATTAACACCTCCAATCTGGCCCAAAACCCCCCTTGGGTTTGCAATTTTATTTTGTCATTTTTATATTTTGTTTGTCTTATTTTATTTTTTCCCTTTTATTAACTATTAACATAATTAATTTTTTTCTATAAAAAAATCAAAAAAAAAAGAACTAATATTATTATTATTATTATTATTATTAATTCCATTTTATTTTGTAAATAAATACTAATAAATTGAATTAGTTTTAATTAGGCAACTTTAACCTTTTCTTTAATAACTAAAATAAATTTAGAATTAGGTTTTTATTAACTTTTAATTTTAATTCTTTTATTTTATTTTCATTAAAAACATAAAAATACAAAAAACATTTTTCTTTTAATAAATTAAATAATTAGTTTTAATTCCATTTAATCACAAAAAAGGACAAAAAATTCAATTCTTTTCTTAAAAGGGTCAAAACCCTTAGGACGTTCCCGATTTAATTCTTTCGCACGCATTTATTTTATTTTGATTATTTATGTAACTGTCTCCAGCTATGTAATAGTTAATTAGGAATTTTACCGCTTTATTTAAATTTCTCGCACTTTATTTTACAAAACGGGTCTTTGTTTTTTTGGCGATGTATAGACCCGCGCCTTGTAATAGTTAGAATTTACATTTATGCAATTTACTTTCCGCACCCCTAACTGTTAACAATGCATGAAAGAATGTATGTAAATAAAACCAATCCGTAGCTCACAAATAACATGTACAAAAACATTAACTGAAAAACAACACACAAAGCACATGCCACTCTTAGGGTACGTGTCACCGGTTGCCTCGAACGTGGTCATCAAGTATAGGGTGTCTTAGAGGTCGCCCTTTGTCTAAAGATCCAGTTGCCTCGAAACGGTTGCCTCGAATAAAAGGATCTAGGACATCAGGGTTACTTCTAAGGTGTCTTACCATTGCTTCGGTGACCACACTGTCCCGATAATCGAATTGACCCGAACACCTCCAACGATGGTGCTACCTACCTCTCAATGGTGGGATAGCATTATCTAAAGGACTCTTACACAGCTTAATTCCTTAGAGTAGGTAGATTTCTCTTAAGTACTTGCTCTTCTCAAAAAAAAAAACGAAACAACTTTTCACACCTCATACTTTCTCAAAAGTTTTCAAACAAATTTTTCATACACTCTTGAGGACAAATACAAGAGTCACTTAGAAATCTTTCAAACGAAACTTTTTTTCAAAACCCACTCACACTTGAAAAGCAAACAATTTTTGAAAACATAAGAGAAAGTACCTAAGAGCCCATGGATAACCATGGATAGAAAGGGTGCTAACACCTTCCCTTTCTATAAATCTACCTCCCGAACCGAGAAACATTCTCGAATAAGGAATTTTGCTGTGCTTTTGTCCTTTCCATGTTGGAGAACATAAAAGATGGTGGCGACTCTTGCTTACCACGACATTTCGCGAAACCAGCTAAAAAACAGTCAGTTCTATTTCCACCGGTCACAGAACTGGCGACTCTGCTGGGGATAAATTTAAAAGTGAGGTGTACCTTAGGATTAGATCATACTTATGTTTTCAATTGCTTTGCTTTGATTGCTTTATATTTGTGGGCTTTGCATTGGAGTTTCATAGATCCTAACCCGGATCTGGGGATACCCTTTTAGGTAGCATAAGCTGTGAGGGACCTGTCCGGCAAAGACCGACACGGGTGAAGTAGTGGCTACGTTGGTGTGGCCCCTTGGTCTGTACCGATATCCCTTGTGTTGCAACGAGGAGAATACGGGTCTTCTGAGTAGTCATTAAGCACCAACCGACCTTAGAACCCTAATGTGACCCAACTTGGCCATAGAACAGTAGCAGTATGCTACACCCATTGAGGCTAAACTCTCGCGATGGTTCTGGCCGCAAGAAAAGATTGCGACGATGGAGTTATGACCGATTGAGGGTAGTCAGTGATATTGGGATCCTCTAGAACCCGGTTACTTTTGATAGGACAGGTCTTAACCAACGAAACTGAAAGAGGGTAGTACCTGAACTACATGCTGGCCTAAACTCTAAGGGCTGTCTGGTGTGACTTGTGTGCCTTATCATGTTTGCCTTTGTGAATACCTGTGGTGTGCTTTACCATAACATCATACCATCATACCATTGCATGCATCCTGCATAAGGACTGACCTATTTAAAAGACAAGATGGTTTCACCTTTGCTCTGTTTTGTAGGACATCATGATGCCTGTGCAAAGGAACACTATCCGGCTCAACTTTGTTCACCCACCTGATCTGCTTAAAGAATTGGTGGACAAAATTCCAAACGCTACTTCCTTCATCTAGAGGCATGGTTCTCTTCTCGGTTTAGTCACTTCAAAGTGGGACCAACAACTGATGAGTGTCCTGACCTAGTTTTATGATCCTCTGTACCATTGCTTCACCTTTCAAGACTTCCAGCTGGTCCGTACCCTGGAAGAATTCTCTGATTTTCTTGGTATCCCTATCTTGGATCAGACCCCATTCACTGGTTGGGAAAAGACTCTTAGGCTTGAGGAGATTGCTGCAGCCCTTCCCTTGACCGACAAGGAGGTAATGGATAATTGGGTGACTAAAAGTGGAATTAAGGGCTTTTTGGCTAAGTTTCTGATTGGTAAAGCTAACAGTTTCTGGAATGACTTAGACTTCAGGGCGTATGAAGACATTCTGGCTCTCTTAATCTACGGACTGGTATTGTTTCCAAATCCTGATAACTTTGTCAATATCAATGCCATAAGGATCTTCATGTCTCGCAATCCTGTACCTACTCTCTTGGGTGATATCCTGCAACAACTCTATGCTCGTACTGCCCGAAGACGAGGAACTCTATGGTGTTGTGCTCCTTTGTTAGTGAGGTGGTTTATTTCGCACCTCCCCAAGTTTGTGCTGAAGAACCAAGAAGGAAGAGGCTGGGCTCATAGGTTAATGTCTCTCACTGATAATGACATCATTTGGACTCTCAGAGGTTTAGATGAGGTGGCTATTATTGATCGTTGCGGAGAATATCCTAATGTTCCATTGATCGGTACCCAGGGAGGAATCTCTTATAATCCATGTTTAGCTCTCCGTCAATTTGGAAGAGCCAGAAGAGCAGGGCCTCATGAGATGTTGGTACCTCACATCAGTTTTGAGTTTCAGGTAGATAGTGACGAACTGCGTCGTAGATTCATCAAAGCTTGGGACGGAATTCACAAAGCTGACCCACATGAGTTGGGACCGAAGACTTCTCTACCAATGGAGCCCTATTGCAGATGGGTCTGCATCCGTGCTCAGAAGTTAGGTATGCCATATGAAGCTGTCAGGCCTATCATTCTTGAAATTCCTGATGGAGACGAGGTTCCTCCAACCATACTCCCTCCTCAGATACCCACTGATGTTGATACCCTAAAGAGGTCTTGGGCGCAACTGCAGGAAGAGCGGGATTATTATCGAGAAAAGTTCAACGAATAGGAACAGAAGATCCAGAAGCTGACCAAGCAATTGGAGAACGAGAGGATCATGAATGACTATATCCGTACTGAGAAGAGGAGGCCATGGGAGCACTGATGGGCTTTGGATGCTTCCTTTACAGCTTTTATTTCCTTTTCAATATTTTCATTCCTGTAACGCCTAAGGGCAATTTGTTGAACAATTTAAATTCCAAAGTTTAAATCTAATAAAGTGTGTTCCTTTTGTCTACAAAGTTGATTCCCGATTGTCTTTGAAAACATAATTCATACGCATTTCATTCATCATATGCATCACAGGTACCCTTTTTCTACAGGTTGCTTAATCTTCTTCGCTATTTATTTCAGCACTCAATCATCATGAATCCCGAATCAACTACTGAACAAGCTATCAAGGCCCTCCAGGCCCAGAACACTCAGTTTCAAGAGATGGTCATGAACTTGGCCCAGGGACAACAGGAGTTGAAGGCTTTGCTCCTGAAGAAGAAGAAGAAGAAGAGGACTGTGCTATTCAACACTAGACGCAGATTTGGGAATACACTGCAGAATGAAGCTGAGCGGACTACTCCATTTGTTGGGGAAGGCATTCACCAAGAGGGAAGGGTTCCTAGTCCCGTAGTCTCTGACACCGAGACAGATTTCAATGATGAACAGTACCCTCCTGCTGAGGACAGGTACAAACAGCTGGAGGACCGGTTAAATGCTATGGAAATTCAACGTGTGCCTGGGTTTGACTTTGGGGACCTAGGTTTATCTTCTGGGGTGGTGATCCCTCACAAGTTCAAGGCACCTGCCTTTGTAAAGTACGACGGGGCTTCCTGTCCTAAGCTGCACCTCCGTTCATACGCAAGGAAGATCCAGCCCTACACGGCAGACAAGAATCTATGGATCCATTTCTTCCAGGAAAGTCTTTCAGGGACTCAGCTCGAATGGTTCTATCAGCTGGATGGAACCAGTATCCGTAACTGGGAGGACTTGGCAACTGCTTTTTATAAGCAGTATCAGTATAATGCCGACCTCGCTCCTACGCGTACCCAACTCCAGGGTATGTCACTGGGGACGGGTGAAGGTTTTAAGGAGTACGTGCAAAGGTGGAGAGACCTGGCTGGCAGGGTGCAGCCACCGTCGACTGACCGTGAACTCGTCGACATGTTCTTGGGGACCCTGTCTGGTCCTTTCTTCAACCATCTGATTGGAAATTCTTCTGCTGGGTTCACAAATCTGATCTTAACTGGTGAGAGGATAGAAGCTGGTATCAAGTCCGGGAAGATACAAAAGGGTGACTCCTCGAACGCTGAGAAGAAACCATTCAAGAAAGAGTCCAATGTTGCATACAGTCAGAAGGATCGTCGTGACCAACATGTAGGGGCAATCATGATCTCAGGTTCTGCGTCACGCCGACAACCACCAAAGGGAAATCAGCGAAGGCCAGACGAGCCTAAAAGACAATTCACCAACATCAACATGCCATTGTCACAGGCATTGCAGCACATGTTGAAAATGAATCTGATTGCGGTGATCAACCCTCCTGCAAATCCCAAGACCTCTTCTCCAAACTACAACCCAGATGCGAGGTGTGCTTATCATTCCGGAAGCCCGGGGCACGATACTGAGGACTGTTGGGCGCTGAAATACAAGATTCAGAACATGATTGACGCCAAGGAGATCGAATTCGAGCCTGCTGAGACTCCCGATGTGATCACTGCTCCCTTGCCAAAACATGGCTAGGATTGAGAGACTCTTGTTCATTTAAATTCTGATATTGTATTTTTCTATGCTTATTCAAACAATTATCATGTCAAACTCTATTATTTCATTAATGCATTACACGTGTCTGTTTTGAAGAAATTGTGTTTACTATATTCAAAATTGCTGTTATTTCTTCTTGATGTTCAAACACTCGATTAATAATTCTAAGCCTCTTGAGGGAGGATGACGAAAACGATACCACGATTTTTACAGTATGCTTTTGAACAGACCCTGCTGATGAGGTACAGGCATTGTTTCAATTCCAAAAAACACCGGAGTTATAAGGAAGATAATCCCTCGTCAACCCCTTCGAGCCAAAGAAGTAGGAGTTTTTCTTTTCGAAAATTAAAACCCTTAATCATAACCTGGGGCAGGGTAGTTCTCTTAGTTGATCCAAGTGCACAACAAATAGCATCAAATGAGTCCTTCCAAAGCAAAAGACAGTGATGGTTCCGTATAATCATAAAGATAGGCAGTCATTATCTCGCAGAAATAAAAGCCCAATAAGTCAAAACCTATGAAGGAGACTTACAAAACAGTGGCATCCCGCTGACTGTAATCACAAAAGAAACAGTTCAGGCAAAAAAAACAGGGATAATCAAAATCAAAAAAGAAAGAGGTCCCACAAACCCTCAACAAAAATGACTGCCTATTTCAAAATAAACTGTCAATGTCCAAACCATCATTGGAATATCAGGACAAAGACTCAAACAAGGTCTAATGCACGATTAACTGAGTTTAGGTTTGAAGAACATCATGAAGAGCGGGTGGGTACAAATAATTTGAGCCTTTATCCTCTGTTTCTTAAACCGTGAACCAGACCACGTTATAACCCTCAAAATTCCTAGCTGAAGCATGGGTTGGTTCGAAAGCATACTGTTATGAAAGGTATCCTGACTCCTTAAGGTTTGCTATAAAATACTGAGTTGACATCACGTTTTACAAAATTCACTGGTTTTACTGAAAAAACACATTTTCAAAAAAAAAACTTCAAGACAGACATGAGCTTTGCATTTTAATATAACATTGCTTGCATATGACTATTTGATTGAACAGCATAGAAGTTCGCACGACGAATGTCTAATGAACAAAAGCACCTCCAATCAGGGGGGCATGGCATGATCATTGTCCATCATCTGGGGCAGTTAAGTCAAGATTCGGAGAATCTCTCAAAAGGCCAACCAGCTTGGGGCAAATCTCCATCTGGATCACTTGGGGCATTGGACATGAATTCCAGCAGCGAATATTGCACGATCAACATTTTCTGGTAGTACGACAACACAATAATACTGACGGTGACAACTCCCTGCATTCTGAGCACGGGCATAGTCGAAAAAATATTACGCATAATCAAAGACCCTCTAGGTTGACGCACCTAGGCAAAGATAAGGGCTTCCCGGCGAACCAAAAGGGTTCGGGCAAAATAAGGGATGAAAATGAAAAAAATCTGTACACCCGGCAAGTCGAAAACATGAAAAGGCGGCTTGGGCAAAAATGGGTATCCCGGTGGACTGAAAACCCGAAAAGGCGGTCCAGACAAAAGTTAGGGATTAAAGCGTACGACTATGTCCCGGCATCTCGTCACTTGCCTACCAGAAGAAAAATTTGTCAATCGGCAGTCATCAAGCACCTCCACAGGTACCTTCTCCCGCAGAAACAGGGGCAATAATGAGTTGTCTAAGCGATCTAATTGCTCTGTCCACCAAGGTACCAAGGTAGATTCAGCTGAAGAACGTAACCAAGATACCTCCACTCTCCGCAGAGTAAGACAAATCATAAATACTCTCCCCAAGCAGAGTTGGTCTCCCGTCAGCCCTAACAAGGCACTGTATCTCCAGCAAGTCAGCAACACTCTCCCCAGGCAAAGTTAGTCTACTGTCAACCTTAAGGAAGTTGGGTATCCCCAGAAAATCTCAAAATTCCCCAGCGGAGTATACAGATGTTCCTAAACAAGCATCCCCGACAGGCTTAATATAAGATTGTTCCCCGGCGGAATCCAGACACCCCAGTGGAGCCACTTCCCCAGTACAGTCCAAAGTTTCCCCAGGAAAGTTGAATCAATCTCCCCAGTAGAGTTTTGGAAGCTTATCCCCAACAGATTCTGGAAGCTCATCCCCTACGGAGTACGAACGCATCTCCCCGACTTTATTCAAAGTTTATTCCTCACCAGAGCTTATAACTGGGTTATCCTCAGCTAATTACCACGGAAAGATCGTCCTCGGTGAAGTTCTTCCTACCCCCCAGTGGAGTTCATCAAATCTTCCAACATAACTTATCAACGGAATCCCCAGCGAAGTTCTCATTCAAACCTCAGCGAAGTATCTCTTCCCCACAGAGTAATTCCCTGCAGAGTATCTCTCCAACAAGTTTATTCACCAACGGAGTCATCTTCTCCCACCGGTTTATTCTTGCAATCATCATCCCCAGCGGAAACGAAGAACTCTACTCTTCAACATCAGCCTAGGATTCAACAAACTCTCGGCATTCGCCAAGGATTTATTTTCCCAATACGAGAATACATTCATAAACATCACATCTTCATACATTATAGCATGCATACGCATCATACAACACAAATCTCATTTATTTTTAAGAACATCTTAAAATCATGCAGTTCATACATCATGACATTGCATACAACTAACGTTTTGCCTTTTCAGGAAAAGGTCAATCAAAAGATGATTACCATCTACCTTTACAGTTCCAGATCAACATCGGTAACAAGCCAGGAAAATTCTGTGGACGACTGATCGTGGGTTAATATATGAAACCAAACAGGACAATTATCTACTTGATCATCCTCAGGCAACCCTACACCGGTTCCTTCTCAACCTCAGATGTAGTTTCACACGAACTCATCATCAGGCAACCCTACACCGGTTCCTTCTCAATTTTCAGACGAAGTCTTACACGGACTTATCATCAAAGTAACCCTACACCGGTTCCTTTTCTTTCAGAAGAAGTCTTACACGGACTTATCTCAAGATGACCTTACCCCGGTTCATCAAGAAGTCTTACACGGACTTATCTCAAGATGACCTTACCTCGGTTCATCAAGAAGTTTTAAACGAACTTATCCTGCAGTAACCTTACCCCGGTTCCTCCAGAAGTCTTACACGGACTTATCCCGAAGTAACCTTACCCCGGTTCCTCCAGAAGTTTTACACGAACTTATCCCGAAGAAACCCTACACAGGTTCTCTCTCTCCAGACGTAGTTTTACACGGGCTCGTCGTCAAAGAAACCCTACACAGGTTCTCTCTTCCCAAAGATGCAGTTTTACACGGGCTCATCATCAAAGTAACCCCACACAGGTTCCCTTCTCAAACTCCAGACGTAGTTTTACACGGATCTGTCATCAGTAAACCCTACACAAGTTTCCTTCTCAGCTCTAGATGCGGTTTTACACGGACTCGTCATCAAAGTAACCCTACACAGGTTCCTTCTCCATTTCAGATGCAGTCTTATACGGACTCATTACCAGTAAACCCTACACAGGTTTCCTTCCTCCAAAGATGCAGTTTTACACGAGCTCATCATCAGGCAACCCTACACCGGTTCCTTCTCAATTTTTAGACGAAGTCTTACACGGACTTATCATCAAAGTAACCCTACACCGGTTCATTTTCTTTCAGAAGAAGTCTTACACGGACTTATCTCAAGATGACCTTACCCCGGTTCATCAAGAAGTCTTACACGGACTTATCTCAAGATGACCTTACCCCGGTTCATCAAGAAGTCTTACACGGACTTATCTCAAGATGACCTTACCCCGGTTCATCAAGAAGTTTTACACGAACTTATCCTGCAGTAACCTTACCCCGGTTCCTCCAGAAGTCTTACACGGACTTATCCCGAAGTAACCTTACCTCGGTTCCTCCAGAAGTTTTACACGAACTTATCCCGAAGAAACCCTACACAGGTTCTCTCTCTCCAGATGTAGTTTTACACGGGCTCGTCGTCAAAGAAACCCTACACAGGTTCTCTCTTTCCAAAGATGCAGTTTTACACGGACTCGTCATCAGAAACCCTACCCAGGTTTTACTTCTTCTAGGATGCAGTTTTACACGGGCTCATCATCAAAGTAACCCCACACAGGTTCCCTTCTCAAACTCCAGACGTAGTTTTACACGGACTCGTCATCAGTAAACCCTACACAGGTTTCCTTCTCAGCTCTAGATGCGGTTTTACACAGACTCGTCATCAAAGTAACCCTACACATGTTCCTTCTCCATTTCAGATGCAGTCTTATACAGACTCATTATCAGTAAACCATACACAGGTTTCCTTCCTTCAAAGATGCAGTTTACACGAGCTCATCATCAGTCAACCCTACACAGGTGTCCTTCTTTCCAAGATGCAGTTTTACACGAGCTCATCATCAGGAAACCCTACACAGGTTCCCTCTTTCAGCTTATAAAAATTACAATTCAACAGACAACCTCCAGATGGCATCTATAAGCCCATCCGCCTACCAACAGTTTCCAAATGGCATCTATAAGCCCATTCTTGACAAAGTTCTGTCACCTCCCCGATGGCATCTATAAGCCCATCCTCTTATCCACCATCTCTCCAAATGGCATCTGTAAGCCCATTCCCGCCATCACACTATTGATACTCTACTATGTGAGTGCAAATTTCTGGGCACTCTAGTGTTCAATCATCTTCCACCTTCGGATCACGAAAGGCACACAAGCCAATCTACATCCTCAGGTCTAAGAAGATTGAACAGGGGCAACTGTTGTACCCCAAAATTTTCCCTCCCATATTTTTCAAATTTTTGACAAGCATCATCTCAATTTGCTCAAATCTACTCAAGGGTTGCACATTTCAAACACCCTCCTAAGCCAGTCAAATTAGGGTTTTGGTTCTTGCAATGAAGTTGAGGTTTTCAAGGGCTCAATCCAGTCCCATATGCTCATATACATTGTCAAGCACCTACATGTCAAGTTTCAAGGCTCATAAGGTCAAGTTGCACAGTCAAAAACCCTAATTGCTTCACAATCAACTGTAGGGGCAAAATGGTCATTTGGCAGTCAAAAGTCAAAATTTTTGGTCAAAATCTTATTTTGAAGCCACAATCATCATTTGGTCAAATCTTGACCATGATTTCACAAGAATGGCTCAAAAATCATCAAGGTGTCAAAAATTTCTATTTTTGGACAGTTAAAAAGTCAACTGTAACTTGACCAAGGCATAACTTTTTCATGGTTCATCAGAAAAATCCCATCCAATGCTCATTTTGAAGGGGATGACATTTCCTACAACTCATCTTCACATTCCAAGTCCAAGAAATGCTCTCACAAAAAGTTATCAATTTCAACATTATAGGTCATTTTCAAAAGTCAACAAAAAGGCATTTTAAGTTAAAGACCATAACTTGAGATTGGTAAATTCAAATGACATGGGACCAAAGACATTGGTTAGAGGACTTCAAGACCTTTCCAAAATGTCCAAGAACATGTTCATATGATCAAAATTGAGCAAGATATGCATTGGAGAAGTTGGGAAATTTTTGTGAAATGGCAAAAGTCAACTATCCTTGAAACTTCAATTTTTGACAAAAGGGCCCACTTTTTTCCACTTGGTTCAGCCTTGTCATGCCACCCACGTGTCCCATGACCCATTACAAGACCAAACATTTATTTTTTCATTTTTGTTTAATTTTTATGGATTTAATTCACTTTAATCCATAATAATTCAAATAAAAATCAAAAAATGAATTAAATGGTATCTTTGAGTTTTGAATGACTTTTATATGTCATGAATCACCTACCAAATTCGTGTAAAGTCCATTTCAAGCATGAAATTCAAATTTGAACAAAAATGGCAAGTTTCTTTAATGGTGTTTATGGAGAAATCCAAAACTTCATTGCAATGGTTTAAGGCTCATAATATTGCTTGATTCTCATTCATACACATATATGCAAATGTTCCAGACCAAAGACACGACCTAGAAACCTCTGAAGCGGCAGAACCAACTTCAAAAAATTGGAAGGAAAGTTGAAAATTGAAATCCATATTCCAGTACAATTCAAACACTTCTCTTGATCCAAACACATTCCCAACCCTCCCAGGAACGATTTGCAGCCAAGAACGAGCCTTAACCCTCCAAGAATCGCCTCA
This sequence comes from Vicia faba, assembly GCA_948472305.1. Taxonomy (NCBI): domain Eukaryota; kingdom Viridiplantae; phylum Streptophyta; class Magnoliopsida; order Fabales; family Fabaceae; genus Vicia; species Vicia faba. The sequence goes on along the minus strand of OX451738.1, from coordinate 1,202,606,838 downwards.
ATACAGTCACACGGTTCATCATCTTTTTCATAATCGAAATCCATTTTTTACGCATCATTAATACGTTTTGATTACTGCTTTGCATTTCTAAAATTGTTATGAAGCTTTTGATATAATTTAATTTGATTATGGTGCTCTAAAATGAAAGTTGCCATTGTTAAGTTCTAGGGTTTCAGAGCTTTCGAATTGGGGCTTTGCACATACTGTAAAATCAAACCTCCAGACACACATGGTTGAAACCAGCGTGATGAGACGAACATGTTGGACACCTCGCGCCCTTTTTATATAGCTCAGGGGCCTAATCGCTATTTTGGATGTTTGCATTTTGTGGGGGTTAAAAACCCCCACTATCTTGTTTCTGTTTTGCAGATAAATGAAGACGATGATGAGGTGTCCATGCATGGCTAGCTGATTCAAATGGGCGCGCGCTTTTCCTTTTGTTCAGCATATAGTGTGTTTATTTCATATTATGTTTTTTTCTTATTATTCTAACAAACGCGCATGAGTGGTCTAGTTGTACAGGTGTTGGCTTTGAATCACTGGGGCCTGGGTTCGATCCCAGGTCCCCCCAAATTCCATATTATTTTTCCTCATATGCTTGTATGCAGCGTTCCAACCATGCCACCATGAGCTCCCCTCCATCCAAACGCCAAGTGTCCCAAGCGTCCATCCAAGGGCCAAGAGGTGAGGAGCACCATGCTCTCAGTCAACAAGCATTCTTGGCAATCCAGAAAGTCAACGAGCTTTGTGCAAATGGGCCTCACAATTCTATTAACACCTCCAATCTGGCCCAAAACCCCCCTTGGGTTTGCAATTTTATTTTGTCATTTTTATATTTTGTTTGTCTTATTTTATTTTTTCCCTTTTATTAACTATTAACATAATTAATTTTTTTCTATAAAAAAAAAAAAAAAAAAGAACTAATATTATTATTATTATTAATTCCATTTTATTTTGTAAATAAATACTAATAAATTGAATTAGTTT